>CM033437.1:111447384-112707027 GCA_019425775.1 Rafetus swinhoei
CTCCAATTCCTCTCTAGCTGCTTACATCAACCTTCTTGCATTACCTCAGTCGTGTTCAGCTAGAGTTTTAGCCAGCTTTCTGTCATTCACACACTAAACTTATTCAGACAGTGGGTCATTTGTTTCACTGTGTTGGCAGAATTGGAGGTGACACAGGCATACAGCTGGCCTGTGTTGATGACATTATAATCTGTGTCTCCCTGCTAACCCTCCCAGTGGCCTCTTACACATGTTGAACAGCATAGCTGATAAGATATAACCCTGTGGGTATTCAACACAGGCAAAACCTTGGGGTACATGAGCAATTCTCCAAAACTATCCTCTGGGAACTTAAATAAAAATAACTACATCTACCTCAAGAGGGAATACATCACACCTGCCAGGGACCACAGATGAGTCAACACTGTCAAAGACAGATGATAATTTTAGACTTAATGTAATTCAAGATGAAATAATCAGAAAGTGCAATCACTTTGGTTTCTTTCCCATGCTTAGGCCTACAAACCTGAGAGACTCCAAGGACACCCCTGCTATAATCTTTTCCTTCCAGCTTCTCCCTACAAGGGAAATGGAATGCAGGCAAAACTGCCAGTATCAAGAGAGAGTGTCTTGAGCAGAGGTCTCAGAATATCTTTTATACAAAGCAACTGACGTCCTCATCCAGGGGCGGACTGGCCCGGCAGGATACCGGGAATTTCCCGGTGGGTTGTCGTCCGAATGGACTGTAATATCCACCGTAAAGCTTCTAATACCGTGGTCACCAACCCAACGATCATGATCGACTGGTCGATCGCGAGGCATTTGGGGGGCCCCTCTTCCGATTTCCCCTCACCCCCAAGAAGCCCCACTACCTACCTCCAGCGACAGTGGAGATGCAGGGTGGATGGAAGTCCAGAAGCTGCGCGCCACTTCCAGGGGTTTCGGGAAGTGCAGTGGCTGCTCCCCTCCTCCATGTCTGTGGCGTGCCAGGAACTGGTGTGGCGTGGCAGGGGCTTTCCCTCCTCTGCAGGGGGGAGAGGGGAGTCGTCCGTGGAGGAGGCATGCGCTGGGGCTTTCCCTTCTCTGCGGGGGAAGGGGGGGGATCATCCATGGAGGAGGCCCACGCCAGGGCTTCCCTCCTCTGTGAGAGGAGGGGGAGGGGAGAGGAGTCCCGGGAGGAGGCGAGTGGGGGGGACTCCCTGCCCCCACTGGCACCCTGCCCCCTGCTACAGAACCCTGTCCCCCGTCCTGCTCTGGCACCCTGTCCCCCACTGGCACTCTGTCCCGTGCCCCAGCACCCACTAGCACCCTTCCCTAGTACCATGTCCCCTGCTCCCACCAGCACAGTTGGGGCCACATTAGTGAGGTTTGGGGGGGTTTTGGAGGAGTTTTATTTTTTTTGCATCTCATTTGTGTGGCCCCAACTGACTTTCCTGTGAGTCAGTGACCCCCTGATTCAAAACAGGTTCCCTGCCCTTCTCATAAATAAAGACAATGCAGAAACTTTTTGTGTTTGACATAGTATTTTATTTAAAAATGAAGCCTGGCCAACAAACCCCCAATTGGGGCCAAGCCCCCATCTGGCTGCAGCATTATAACACTCCTGCACGCCCCCCTAGATCTGAGCCTATCATACACTGGAACCCCCTGCCCTGAGCCCCTGACATACTCTAACCCAAATTCCTGCACCCTCACATCCGCAAGCCTGTGGCTTCCTTAGTACCCCAACACTCCCCATCCTGGAGCCCCCTCCCTGAGCCAGCATCTCCTTCTCCACCTCCTCCTGCATCCAAATTTCCTCCCAGAGCTTGCACCTCTTACCCCTTCCCACACCCAAATCCCTCATTCCCACCCCAGAGCCCACATATCCTGTCTCAAGCCAGTGAGAGTATGGCTAGACTGCAGGAGTTTTTCCAGGATTCCAGAGATATCCCGGAAAAACTCTTCCGCGTCCATGGATGCGTTTGTCCTTCCACTTTTTTTAGTGGAAGAGCAAACATGCCCTTTTGGCAAGCCCGGTATTCCTCGTTCCAGGAGGAATAAGGGGGCTTCCGAAAGAAGGGGTTTTTCTGACATTTGGTCCCGTCCAGACAGGCCAAATGTTGGAAAAACCTCTTCCTACGGAAGAATCGGAAAAAAAGCGGCAATATAGAGTGTATAAAGGCTGGGGATAGCAAGTGATGGAGAAGAGGAGGAGACTAGAGAGGGCATGGCTTCAAGGAAGGGGGAAGGATGGGGTGGTAGATCTTGGCTTGTTCTGATATTTAAAAAGTGATCCTGGGTGTAAAAAGGTTGGAGAACATTGTTCTAACACCAAAAAATCTATAATACCAAAATTCAAAATGTTTCAGAATAAATCCGAGGCGGCTGAGGCCGTGTGTGTGCACGTGCGCGTGCGCACTGGCTCCGGCTTGGTTTCTTTGACGCCAAAGTGAATGACGTTGCATTACGGTTGAAATCAATGGAATGGATGCGCAATGTGTGATGGTGCATGACAGCAATGTGTAGGCCTGCTTTGTGCAATGGTGGAATTAGTGATGGAATTGCTCGAGTCTTGACCGGCGAGTAGAGAGTATGCAGTGGTTGGATGAGTTCTGTTATTGTCTGTTGTTATGGGTGTGTGGTTTTCCGTAACTGACAATAAATAACAGTGTGAGTACGGTGTAAACAAACAAAGATAGTGTGTGTGAAAAAGTGAAAATGTCGGCCGTTCTCAACCCATTTCCCGGGCATATTTTGATTGCCAGTCTGCCCCTGTCCTCATCTCTTTTCCTCATGCAACTCAGTATGTTTGACCAACTGGCCACTTTTTTTCAGGAGCCTCAGTATTTTGGAACCTAAGTTTAGGCACCCCGGTTTGAAAAAATTAGGCCTGGGGTTTCATGATTTAGGATTCTGTATCTAATACTAATTACAGTGTTGGCTGCTAGCCACCGTGTGCTTTTAAATTTCTGCCATGCCCTGGCTGATGATAACATTCATGTTAAAATGGCAGCCTGTGTTTAATAAAAAACTTTACTGACAAGTTTGATGGTAACATACCCAGGCTGTATTTTCTGTTAGCATAGGTGGTTTTATCACTTACGCTGCCAAGGCAGCACATTCATTTTCTGGGGTAGAGACAAGACTTTACAGAGCTCTCAAGGGACTTGCTACCGACTTTTGCAGAGCAGCTCTAACAGTTTCCAAAAGTCCAGCTGCATCTGAGTTAACTTAAGTCCCCCGCTGGCCCCGTGCTCCCTGAAGGGCTTCTGCTTTTGAAGTGTAGCAAGAGCTTGGCAGAGCTCTTGCTACAGTTCAAAGGCGGAGGTGCCCTTATAGACTAATTGAATAGTCGATGAAAATCCCATCAACTATTCAGTTAGTTAATTTATCCCTAAAAAGCATCAGAAACATATATATCAAACATGTCTATTTTGTTTTCTCTTTCTAGAAGGTATATGAGACAAAATGATGTGGTAACAGGGATATTGAATATCGTGTATTGAATAGTGGTGTAACTGCATAAAATATTATTGGTTACATGACTATTCGATAGTCCCTGGGGGTGGGGCCAGCAGCCAGCCTGCCCTGGCCCCACACCTAGGGAGCCCCCTGCTACTCTGTGCTGCTGCCTCTATATCAGAGGCAGCAATGCGGGGTGGCAGGTGCGGAGCTGGTCCATGAGGGGAGCCAGTTTAAAAACTAGCTCCCCTCACAGACCTGACTACTTGGACCCCCTGCGAAGCAGCCTCTGCCCACGGCAGGCCCAGGTTCACTGCAGACAAAGGCTGCTTCGTGGGATGCAGAGCAGCCTCTGATACAGAGGCAGCAAGAAGGGGGGAAAGTGTGTGTAGTAGATAGGATTAACCCATAGGCCTAGGCTTATCAGTTAATCATTTACTCGACTATATGCAAACATCCCTACCAACAGTTTGGATATGTCTACGCTGCGGCACTATTTTGGGATACTTCTGATATCCCAAAATAGCTATTCTGCATCTTTTAAACAGGCACATTATTTCAAAATAATAGGCTCGCTATTCCGACATCCCTATAAACCTCATTCCATGAAGATTAAGGGAAGTTTTGAAATAGTTTATTTTGAAACACACGCGAAATAAGATATGCAATTTGCATAGCTCAAATTGCGTATCTTATTTCGAGCTATGATGGCAGTGTAGATGCACCCGATGTGTCCTCATGGCATCAAGGCCATTTTAGGTCTGATGACTTGTCTGTTGAAAGGAAGTGGGATTATTTTTAGCGACTGAGTCAATTTTAAGATTTAGGTATAAATGTTGACTCACTGATATGTTTGCAGTCATGGTACTGTGTGATTCTATTAGATTTTGTAAGCTAAGCAATGTGAGACTGAGTCATTACTCTGCTAAGAAAACTTCAAAAACAACGAATGGTCCTGTAACACCTTAGAGGCTAACTAAAAAAATATTGATAGTTTCATGAGCGTTTGTGGGCACAAGCCACTTCTTCAGATGATAAATATGGAGCAAGGGTACAGGAGTTCAAATATACCGCAGAAAAAGAGGGGAGGAGAGGGAAAATAAAGACTGTCAATTAAAGCGTCTGTGCTAAATGAGGCTAATAGAGTGGGCTGTATGTACCCGATATTTAGCATCTGATGTAATTTGGGTGTTGAATATTCTGATGTAATTTGGGCGCTTCCAAGATATGTCTTTGTTCAATCCTTGTGTGAATTTGTCAAATTTGCATATGAAGGCCAGTTCTGCACACTCTCTCTAGCTGGTTTCTGAAATTACTTTTCAAGAAGATAGCCACTTTTAGATCCATTAGTGAGTGTCTGAGCAAGTTAAGTTAAAATGTTTCCCAACCGGTTTCTCTGTTACCATTTTAAATATCTGATTTGTGTCCATTAATCCTTTGTCATAGAGATTGTCCATTTTGGCCAGTATACATGGCAGAGGGGCATTGATGGCACTTGATGGCATATTTCATGTTAGTGGATGTGCAGATGTATGAGACTCTGATGTGGTGGCTTATGTGGTTAGGTCTTGTGGTGATGTTGCTTGTGTAGACGTGTGGACAGAGTTGGCACCGGATTTTATTGCAGGGGTGGGTTCCTGGGTGAGTATGATTGAGGTGTCCTGAATGGTTGCTGGAAATAATTTGTTTCAGGTTAGGGGGTTGTTTGGAGGCAAGGATTGGCCTATCTGTGCTCTGTTAGGAGATCTCCAAGGCATACCTGGATACTGCAAGAGATGGAATTAATCGATTCTACATGTGGCATTCTTTCCATTGAGTTAGTATTAAATTAATTCCATGGGGTCTGTTCTGCTGAAGACACTGATTTTTTTTTTTTTTTTTGGATGAGTTCTAAAACTGAGATACCTACCACTTGCACAAATTAATGCTTGCACATGTTTTTGTTTGCAAGAGGAGGATTTTGTTCTCTAGTGTTCTGGTCAAATTACAACTCTGGCAATTGCATTCTGACAACCCACATTCCACCTGCAGTTCCAGCTGGAAAATATACCCTCTAACTCTTGCCTGAAATAATTTTGTAATGTTTTTTAAACTGTTAAGTGTTGACAGTTTTTTACCCTAGTTACATTTCAAAGGAGAGGAAGAGACTATACCCCTCTGTACCATTTTTACATTTTATATGGCAGTTTGCAATGCATCAGGATTGAAGTGTGACTTGATATTTGTTTATAATTAACTGAACAGGTAGGTTCTTGAAGATGCTGAGGCTTTTCCATGTGAAAGTACAAATGCAGTTGCATTCTCAACCTTTCTTTGTTTCTTCCAACTCTAAGACTAACAACACTTGAAATAGTCTTAAAATTCATTCAGTTTTAGGTTTCAAAGGAAGTCTGCTAAGAGCTGACTTGAAAATTCCAAGAATGCCCTACTGGTAACCCTGACAGTGCCATTTTAAGGTAGCAGCTGCAAACAAAGATTCAGAAAACCCAGGCAGTTGTGTGTGTCTGTCTGTGTCAGAGAGGGAATCTGGCATTACCTTAAGTCTTCCCAAATTAGGAATGTAAAAGGTTAACCAGTTACCTGGTTACCTGGTAAGCATTAGGCTTACTGGAATGCTTACTGGGTAACCGGTTGGACAGCCAACTTAGGCAGGATGGAGCTGCCCTGACTAAGTGCAGTTGGTTGTGTGGGGGTGGCAGGCAGGGCCATGCCTGCATGGGATCAGTGGGACCCCGGTTGTGTGGGGGCCGCAAGTGGGCCCCAACCCTTATAATTGATTCTGATTAGTTTCTCTGCTGGTTTCCATTGACTTTTCTGGGTTGGTACAAAGGTAGACAGTTGAGCAATACATTAGGTAATTGGCTATCTCGGAGGGGGGTGACAACTTGAATGGACCCTCATTGAGATGTATCAGTTCCCTGGTCACTCACCTTCACTCCAAGACCATAAAGTAATTTTCAATCTGGGTTACACTGTTCCTTTAAATATTACTCACACATATATCTCACAATGATTGAGTATTGATAAGTTCCAACCTTTCAACGGAGACCTTATATACTGCCCTTTGTGTATAAGTACACTAATTTCATGGTATTAGCTATGGAGAGTTTGACAGGTCTAAGACCAGAGGAGTTGCTTGGGAAGAATGATTAAACTCTTTTCTACTTCACACCATAGGTCTCTCTGTTGCACCAGTGATTTATAATTCAGTGGTTTGATTTTCTTTAAAGCTTGACAGCAAACATACACTACTTAATTTTATTTAATTTAAATTACTTGGATAATTTTAGATCTGAACATGAGTTGTCCATTTAAAATTTAGTTTTAAGAAGATTTATTTTAAAGATGTACCTGTATTGAATTTATATGGCTTGTTTTAAAATCATATTTTTATTCACCTTGTGGATAGGAAAGGTTTTCGCTGAAGATTTTCAGATATCTTTACAAAAAAAAAAAAAAAAAGAAATTTCTCCCTCACTATTAGTTTTTTGTTTAGTGTGTACCAATATGTACATTTTATAGTGCCTACTATTGTAGATTTCTTAGAGATATTGGAATTACTAAATACTAAATATTGGAATGAAAACTATGTATGCCAGTAGTTCCCAACCTTTTTCACTAGTGCGGACCCTCTATTGCCCTCCCAAACAGTTTGCGGACCCCCATCAAAGCCAATTCTAGCCGCTACGTACACGTCATTAAACTCTTCCTCCGCTCCCCATGACAGCTGGCGCACTTCCTGAGAAGTTGGAGCTGGCGTGCAATCCCGGGACTCCTACTCTCCTCCCACCCCCCCTCCTGCGCAGGAAGGAAGGCAGGAAGCAGGGGGAAGGAGGTCCCCGGCGACGTGACAGACCTGGCTCTTCAGGAAGTGCGCCGGCTGTTTGGGGAAGGGGAGGAGCCACCTGTGCGCTTCCTGAGATGCCGGACCTGGCGCACAGCTGTGGCACTTCTCCCCCACGCCGCAGGAAGCCGGTGCTACCTCCATTTTCACAGGTGGTGGGGGAATAACGAGGGGACTGGGACGCCTCATGATCAACTGGTCGTGCCCCCAAAATTGACTAACTGATCGCGATTGACGGGTTGGTGACCACGATTCTATGTTCATTTTTATTTTTTATTTCATCTATTTCTTTTAATGGATCTCTAGGGGTCTGCAGACCCCAAGTTGGGAACCACTAATCTAGGCTTTGCAATGTCTTAATGCTATGAAGTTTTATCTCTGAAAAGTTCACTTTATATCTGGGTTAGATTTTATTCTAGTCTGTCCCGTATATTTGCACACATGAAACAATTTTATATTTTAATACTTGTATTTTTTAGCTACTAAACCATATGGCACTCCTACACTGAAGCGGCTTGGCCACCCAATTATGTGCATCTACTCTTTTTTTTAAAAAAAAATTCTTTCCGTCTTTCTGTCTGTCTTCAAATCTTATGATTCTCAACTTTTTGCAATGATTTGGCAGATGTGGGTAGGAGCAGTGTTCCTCATGCCATTTCCTAGCAAGTTGTCATTACCACCTCTTCTTTCCCCTTTCTCTCTGTTCCTCTTGTCTTGGTTCCCTTTTTCCCCTTGTCTGTCTGTCGTCTTCCCCCTCTCCTCCCCTCCTGCTCAGAAGGTTGGGTGATATTCAAGGTGGGAGCAGTCAATTGTTGGCTTAAAAAAGGCAAGCTACATGTGTTTTCTTTAAAGACTGATCTGTTACTGGGAAGAAAGAGAAGCTAGGGCAGAGGGGCTTCTGCCTTGGGCTGCAGTCTTGCACACATGGTCTGCTCTCAAGGCTGCATTAGAAGCATCTTTAGTAGCAGGAGAAGCCACTTGGCTTTCAGGTAGCCACCAATATAGCTGGCAAAAAAGGGGAAGTGACTAACATTTGGGTGGGGAGGGATGAGAGGCAGGTTTTTTGGTTTTTTGTTTTTTGTTTTTTGTTTTTTTTTTTGTTTTTTTTTAAAGCAAACAAAAGTCACCATTTTCAAACTTTTGAGGTCCCTGCCCCCACATCAGCTCCAGTCTAGCTGCTGGTTTGGCTTCAACCATAGGAGCATGTTTGCAATGTGGTATGGAAAATAATGAAAAGCACAGGTGATTCAAGAGCAATCTGGGTCCCCTGGTAAGCGGGACCAAGTAATTGATGGTTGTGTGGGTGTGGTGTGGTGTGGGTGTGTGTGTGGGTTTTTTTTTTTTTTTTTATATAAGCATGGTCAGACATCTAGGAACAAAGAACGCAGGTTTTATTTACGAGATGAGGGAACTCCTTCTTGTGAAGCAGTGAGTTTGAATAAGGGTTGGGACTCATGCTAGATACATAGTGGAATGAGAATGCCCAATGCAAAGCTGTGGCTAAAAGGACTGATATGGTCTTTAGCTGTATGAATGGGATTATTGACTAGGAGTAGAAATTATTTTATAACACTTTCTACTGATGTGGTCAGGCAAGCTCTTCTGTGCTTTCCTATTCATTCACTGGGTATTACTAATGATGGGAGTGGACCAGACCGGAGTCATTCTTACATTCCAGCATCAGCCTATCGGCACTAGTTCTCCACTTTCTTGGTACTGTCAGTGACACTGCCAGTTTCAGCTTCCGTTAGATTTGGTCCTAATCCTCTGTTTGAACCTACAGTCCCTTCACTTAACTGCATGGATATTCTATGACTAGATATTAGAGAACAGGCCTACTTGAAATACATTCAAAAGAACCTACTATAGTAGAAAACCTTCTATATGTGCTGTTTCCTTCTCTAAATGGACACATTTTTCTCTCTGGTTTCATCAGCACAGAACGTCACTGACCTCTTCTTCAGTATTTTCTGGACTAGCTGTTATATCTGAAACACCAGGATTTTGCAATTAGTTCCATCATCTGGAAGCTCTTTGTGTTCCAATCTAAAGTGGATAGTTAATTATTTTTTCTGATGACATTTGTATAAACCTTTAAAAAGTCTTAGTCAGATTATACCACCACAGGATATACATTTAGGATTGTCAAGACTTAGGTTCCCCATTTGACCTTGTTGCTCTGATCTGTGCTGCAGCAATCAATGAAGGTGGCTGTTACCTTTGTCAGAAGAGTAGGGGAGCTATGGGCATTAATGTCAAGGCTTCCGTATGCAAGTGTTTTTTAAGGATAAGGCTTACCTGCTTCCTCATCTGAAGTTCAAGCCAAAGGTGGTTTCTTCTTTACACATCAGCTAAGGAATTTATTTGCTTGCATTTTACCCAAAGCCACATACAAGCACGGAGGAACAGTGTTTGCATACTTTGGATGTCAGTCGATTCTTAGTGTTTTTTCTGGACAGGAAGGGAGCTTGTAGCAGGGGTAACCTGCTACTTGTAGCAGGGGTAACCAGAGTAAGAGGTTGGTCAGCCTGCACCAGAGAATTTCTTCCTGTATTGTATCCGATATATGCACATACTATGACTTGGTTAATGTTCCTCTGCCAGGCCGTTACAGTTCATTAGATTAGGTCACATTAGGTTTGGCAGCCTTTCTGGTATAATTTCCAATCACTGACATTTGTAGAGTGGCAAGATAGTCCTCTGTCCACGTTTGCTTCCTAACATGGTGTGGCTCAAGTCTCCAGAGACTGCTAAAGTTGGACAAGTTTTTCTCCGATCTAGACCCCAATCGAATCTCTTATTCTGTTGGTATTTGCGGGAGTAGAATACACATGTACAGTCACTCAAATTAAAAATGGTTACAAATCTGTTCCATAACTGTTGTTGTTTGATATGTGCTGCATGTGTCCATTTCACGTCCCATTAATCTATCCTTCTTTATTGGAGTTCCAGCAAGGAGGGGTGGGATGGGGCTTAGTGCCTAGTGCTACATGGCAGCAAAAGAAGCTTGAGCCAATTGATGGGCGCCACTGAGGCGGGGAAAAGTTTGACTGCCCCGACTGGATGTCCTGACACTGAGTGGAATCGATGATGTGTGCAACACATCTCAAAGAACAGAAGTTCTTCTTTGAGTGATTGCTTCATGTGCATTCCAATATTGGGGTGTGCACACGCCGTCGGAATTTTTTTCCCTCAGTGGTACCCTTAGGGCCAGCAGGGAGCCCCCTGGAGTGGCGCTGGTATACCGGCCCATATATACCCCTGCTGGCCTCCTCACCCACTCAGTTCCTTCTTACCACTGTGACAGTCATTGGAACAACCCTTAGCTCCTCAACGTGATTGTTGTCTTCATTGTTCTTCAATCTTTAGTTAATCTTCAGCTAAGTGTCTGTAATTTAAGTTAAAGACTTTTTTTGTTGTTTTTTTTGTTGATTGCTCCCCACCACAGCGTGCCGTGGGCCCGCAAGGCTTTAAGCCCTGCAAAAAGTTCAATAGGCCTATGCCGTGTGGTGACCCGCACACATCGTGCTTAAAGTGTCTGGGAGAAGCACACCTTACAGCAGCCTGTAAAATCTGTAAGGCCTTCAATCCCAGGACGAAATGCGAGAGGGAGTCGCACCTTAATATCCTCCTCGTGGAAGCGGCTCTCTGACTGGAACCGGACTCTGCACCAGCCTCCCAGAGTGCACCGGCCTCGGTGTGCGACGGTTCTGTGCACCATGCCTCTCCGGCACCGCAGGGGCCCTGGCACCGCTCTCAATTGCCGGTGCCTCGGAAGAAGAGGTGGCCTAATAGGGATTGGTACCCACCTAGGCACGCACCCTACATGCATCCTCCAGTGGGGCACGCGGCGCTGACAAGCCCAGAGACCGACCGACCTAGGTCGGGCGGGCCTACCTCCCAGCGAGGGGTCATCAGCCCTCTGGAGGACTTCCTAGAGCCATCCACACCAGAGGCCTTGGAGGCAGCGAGGGTTCTAATCGAGTCCTCCCCCTCCCGTCCTCTTCTGACTCTGGCACCCTCTAGGTGGCACAGGGACGCTTGGCACCGATCACCTTCTGGGGCGACTGAAGACATGGTACTTGAGGGCAGACATTGCCAGGCCCCGATGGCACCGCATGTGGCACTGGCCATAGAGGCACCAACACCCCCGGTACCGTCCAAAGACATGGCACCGGACTCAGTGCAGCAACATCGCCCAGTGCCGTCACCACCCCGGGGCCCATCGGCACCTACCTCTGTGCAGGACCCCTGCGCAGCCATGCCTCCTCCACCGCCTCGGCACCGCGGCAAGCCGGAGTTCGTGTCTTGGCGCACCGCAACTCCTTCGGCACCCACATTGGCACCACCACCCTGGTCCACCTCGGAGTATTAGTCCGACTCCGAGGCGGAATCCGTCCAGTCCTCGAGGGCCTCCAGGTCTTGCTCGTGGTGCCACTCCTGCTCTTGGCACCATTCCTGGCACCGTAGTCCTCCGCTCCCGTACTAGCAACAGTGGGCTCAGCCGGTCCCGGTGCCCATGGTGCAAACATGGCCCCCTCATCCTCCATGGCCCTTCTGGACTCCCTGGGCTTATCACCAGAGCCAAGGCGCGGACCCCTCCTCCCAGACCGGCTTCTGTCTCTTCGGGGCCACGAGTTCCTCCATCGGTGACACCTCTGGTCAAGTCCCCCACCTTGGGACATTCTCTACCTCCGGGCCAGTTGTCCCCAGGTCCAGGGGGGAGCGCGGCTCCGGTGAGCCAACCTCTCCCCTCTTCGTCCATGGACACCTTTGACGATCCAGGTTGTGAGGATGCCCCTGTGGGTGAGGTCCAAAAGGGGTCATTGTCCTCCTCCTGGATGAGGCGTTAGCCGACTCCACACCGTCCGTGCCCTCCATGGACGCTAGAGCCCATCAGGACCTTCTTCACTGCCTGGCCCAAAGTTTGGGGGTTCAAGCGGAGAAGGTTTCCGACACGGATCCTACTGTTGACAATCTGCATGCTGACACCCCCTCTAGAGCGGCTCTACCAGTCAACAAAACAGTGGCCAAAATCTCCAAAGCCTTGTGGCAAACCCCTGCCTCCATTCCTCCAACGGATAAGTGTGCGGAAAGGAGGTACTTTGTCCCCCAAGAGGGTAACTAACACCTCTTCTCTCACCTTCCCCCAGGCTCGTTGGTGGTGCAAGCCGTTAATCAAAGGGAGAGACAAGGGCAGCCTGCCGCCACCCCTAAGAACAGGGAGGCCAAAAAGTCTGACCTGCTGGGATGGAAGGTCTACGCATCTGGGGGCATCCAATATCACATTGCCAACTAGCAAGTCCTCTTGTCCCGTTATGCATACGACACCTGGGCATCCATTGACAAGTTTACAGACTTAATTCCTAGGGACTCCCTAGGGGCTCGGAGTCACAATGCTCTTCACAAAAAGGGGAGAGCAATCTCCAGAGAGGCTCTTTAAGTGGCTCTTGACGTGGTGGATGCCGCAGCTCAAGTAATGGCCACCGGATTTGTTCTGCACCGTAGCTCATGGCTCCAGGGTTCTGGGGTGCCGCTGGAGCTCAAAAACACCATTCAGGACCTCCCGTTTGAGGGCCCCTCGCTCTTTTCAGAGCAGACTGACCAAAGGCTTCATGGCCTCAAGGATACCAGGGCGATGTTAAAGTCCTTGGGCCTGTGCACTCCTGCTACCCAGAGGCGTACCTACTCAAATAGGAATGTTCCTAGAGTAGCTCCCCAGGGCCCACGCCCCAACTTCGCCCGCCATAAGAACAGGTGTGGCAACGGCAGGAACGACAGGCACCGGCCGCGCTCAGCCCCCAACAATAACCAGGGGCCCCCTAACAAGCCCCTGGAGCCCCATCAGGGTCTTTGACGGGACCCTCGAGGGCATCTTACCAGTCTTCTCTCTACTTTTCCGGGACCGTTTATCCCATTTCCTTCAGGCCTTACAATCTGTTACGTCGGGCCGATGGGCGCTGGAGATGGTGGAAAGGGGTTATGTAATCCCTTTCCACTCGCCCCCTCCTTCCCAACCTCCTACCCCGTCCCATTTCAGGGACCCCTCTCATGAGCCTCTGCTATAGGAGGAAGTAAATCATCTCCTCATGCTAGGGGTGGTGGAATGCGTTTCCCCCTCCCTCCCCCAAGTTTCGGAACAGGGGATTCTATTCCCGTTACTTTCTGGTTCCAAAGGTGAAAAGGGGCCTTCGTCCCATTCTGGACCTCAGAGCTCTACATTCCTTCATTGTCAAGACAAAATTCAAAATGGTGACTCTGGCGTCCATTATCCCTTCCTTAGCCCCCGGAGACTGGTACGCTGCCCTCGACTTAAAAGACGCTTACTTTCACATTTCAGTTACCTCCCGCCATTGAAGGTTCCTATGGTTTATTGTGCACCCGGACCATTACCAATTCACGGCCCTCCCCTTTGGTATTTCTGCGGCCCCTCGGGTCTTCACCAAATGCATGGCAGTGGTGGCTGCCGAGCTCAGAAAAAGGGGTGTCCAAGTGTTCCCCTACCTAGATGATTGGTTCCTGAGGGGGGAGTCAGAGACTCGGGTGAGAGCCCACATCTCCACAGCCCGCAAACTGTTCGAAGACTTAGGCCTTCTGTTGAATCTGGACAAATTGACCCTGACTCTTACCCAGATAATAGAATTTGTGGGCGCCATCCTAGATTCCCCGGCACAGAGAGCCTCTCTGCCCAGGTCCTGGTTTCTCATGATACAGACGGCGGTCAGGGCGCTCCAGAACTTTCTGGTGACCACCGCCCGGACTTGCATCTGTCTACTGGGCCTCATGGCCGCCTGCACTTATGTAGTGTAGCATGTCAGACTGCTCATGCGCCCGCTCCAAATGTGGCTATTTCAAGTCTACAACCCGGTCATCCACTCGTGGGACAGGGTGCTGACAGTCCCCGCCCCCGTCCCCGTCCTCCTTGCATTGGAATGGTGGACCCACCAGGCGGAGGTCTGTGCAGGGGTCCCATTCTCCAGACCAGTGCTGTCCATCCGACTGGTCACGGATGCGTTGGACACGGGCTGGGAAGCTCACCTAGGAGACCCCCACATGCAAGGTATGTGGTCTGAGGACGAAACCTCCCTGCATTTCAATGTTAAGGAACTCTGGGCAGTCCGATTGGCTTGTGCGGTTTTCTTTCCCCCTGAGGGGCAAGTCCATCCTTGTTCTGTCGGACAACACGACAGCGGTATTGTACATAAAAAAGCAGGGCGGGGGCCTGTTCCTCTCCCCTCTGCTTGGAGGCGATCTGCCTGTGGGACCTCTGCATCGGGGCGGACATCCACCCAATGGCCTCCTATCACCCAGGCTCCCAGAATGTCCTGGCGGACAGGCTGACCAGATCGTTTGTGGGTCATGAGTGGTCCCTGCACTGGGATTTAGCCCATTCCATCTTCCACGCGTGGGGGTCTCCCCACCTGGACCTGTTCACCATGGGGCAGAACAAGAAGTGCCCGCGTTTCTGCTCCCTCATGGGTCAGGGGCAGGGTTCCTTAGGGTATGCTCTCGTCCTCCTCTGGCTGCGAGGCGTGTTGTACGCCTTCCCGCCTTTTCCGATAGTTCACAAGGTCCTCCTGAAAGTGTGGGAGTTCAGGGCGTCCCTGATTCTAATTGCCCCGGCATGGCCCAGGCAACATTGGTTCTCCACCCTTCTCAGCCTCTCCTGCGAGAGGCCCGTATCCCTCCCACTGGTCCCAGACTTGATATCCCAGGACTCGGGCAGGCTCCACCACCTGGACCTGCATTCGCTGCACCTGACAGCGTGGAAGCTCCGTGGTTAACAGCAAAGGAGCTCCAGTGCTCTGAACGGGTTCAGGACTCTGGGTAACAGAAAACCCTCTACCAGGGCCATGTATCTGGCTAAGTGAAAGCGGTTCTGCTGTTGGGCTTCCCAGAAGGGGGTGCACCCAAGGTGGGTTCCAATCCCCCTGATCCTAGATTACCTGTTGGGCCTTAGGCTCCAGCATCTTTCTTCCTCCTCCATCAAGGTTCATCTGGCGGCCATCTCGGCCTTCCACCCGGGGGGAAGGGGGAAAAACCCTATTTACCAATCCAGTGGACAGCAGGTTCCTGAAAGGGCTGGACAGGCTCTATCCCCACATCCGCCAGCCTGTTCCCCACTGGGACCTAAACTTGGTTCTCTCCAAACTTATGGGGCCCCCGTTCGAACCGTTAGCGACATGCTCCCTCCTCCACCTATCTTATACGGTGGCTCTCCTGGTGGTGATCACTTCCGCCAGGCGGGTATCTGAGCTTAGGGCATTCACGTCAGATCCCCCCTACATGGTATTTTTTTAAGGATAAGGTTCGGCTTCACCCTCACCCGGCTTTCCTGCCGAAGGTGGTGTTGTCCTTCCACACCTCCCAGGACATCTTCCTGCCGGTTTTTTACCCTAAACCGCAAGAGCAGGCTTTACACACTCTAGACATCCGTAGGGTGTTAGCCTTTTATTTAGACTGGACCAAACAGTTCCGGAAGTCGCCACAAATTTTCTTGGCTATCGCAGAGCGCCTGAGGGGCCAACCCGTGTCCATCCAGCAGATAGCCTCTTGGATAACTGCCTGCATCAGGGAGTGCTACACTCTGGTGGGCGTTTCGGCTCCGCCCCTTAGAGTGCACTCCACGAGGGCGGTGGCTGCCTCCACCGCTTTCGTAGCGCAGGTTCCCATCCTGGACATCTGCAGAGCCGCCACATGGTCCTCCGTCCATACGTTTGCCAACCACTATGCACTGTCGCATCAGGCCAGAGGGGATGCTGCTCTGGGTAGGGCAGTCCTCC
Source organism: Rafetus swinhoei (assembly GCA_019425775.1). Taxonomy (NCBI): domain Eukaryota; kingdom Metazoa; phylum Chordata; order Testudines; family Trionychidae; genus Rafetus; species Rafetus swinhoei. Next base: position 111,463,435 of record CM033437.1, read on the forward strand.
ACTCCTTTGTAGTTTCATCGTCCAGCCCGCCTCCTTAGGTTCTGCTTTGGAGTCACCTATATTGGAATGCACATGAGCAATCACTCGAAGAAAGAACGGTTACTTACCTTGTAACTGATTCTTTGAGATGTGTTGCTCATGTCCATTCCAAATCCCTGCCCACCATCCTTTATCTGGAGTATGCCGGTAAGAAGGAACTGAGTGGGTGAGGAGGCCAGCAGGGGTATATATGGGCTGGTATACCGGCGCCACTCCAGGGGGCTCCCTGCTGGCCCTGAAGGAAAAATTTCTGACAGCGTTGCACGCCGCACGCACACACCTATATTGGAATGGACATGAGCAACACATCTCGAAGAATCACAGTTACGAGGTAAGTAACCATTCTTTACTGAACAGTTTAGTGGCTGTGTTTTTGTTATGGCTAGACAGCCTTTATAAGGGCTTCTGTGCTTCAAGTAGCATATATTACTCACAAGCAAAACCTTCCTTTAGCCTCTCATTGTCTGTCTGCCTTCCTGCGAAGTCATTCAGACTAGATGTACTTCCTAGTTACAGTTTCTAGATGACATAGTTCATCCTGGAATGACACAATTAAATTGTTCCCAGTATCCCATATAAATCTCAGCATAACAGGAAACGTAAGGCTTTTTTACTTCCTGTTATTCTTGAGTTAAACTAGTTTTGGTGCAGAGCGTTTTGCTGTAGAAGAAGCCACAATGAAGGTGAGCTTAAATATACTTATGTTCTTTATTTTAGACTTGCATAAATTTGTTTTCCAAATATTTGTCCACATTTTTTTAAACTGCATTAAAAAAAAAGAGTAGTGTAAGTCTTTATCTTTTGCTCTAATGTCTTTCTGGGGCACATCCAAATATTTGAGTAGATCACTTGTGAAAAATTTTAGAGAGAGAGATGGATGTAGAAAAGCAAACAGGCCAATTTACACTGATTGCTATAACTCCATTGATTTACGGGGCAAAACAGAAGCAGAGACTTGTTGTTCCTCAGTGTCTAGTGGAAATGGCGGCGCTCATCTTTATGAGCAAAGTCTTTAAAAAAAACAAACAAACAAAAAAACCCCCCAAAATCTTAGGACAACTTAAATAGAATCAGCCTTTGTAAGCAATACATTCCCATCCTTTACAGTCCTTCCCTGTGGCACCAGTTTATTAAGCATTTCTCTCATCTACTTACCGTTAGAATCCCCAGGTCAATAAAGGGTTCTGGAAGCACAAATTATAGAATCACATTGAAATCAGTAAGACTTTCTGTGGGAATAAGAGTCTGCTCTTGTGGATCCTCTTATAGCCGTGGTGTCCTTCTGCTATAGCGAACTAGCCACACTCAACCAGCCAAATAGCCACATTTGGCTAGCGGCTTGGACAACATGGTCTTACAGGAGCAGCACTGTAGTTTCATATCACTTTGTAATTTTGTGTCCATTTGAAAGTTACCACAGTAAACACATACATGCAGGAAGTCTGAATCTTTGCAACTTTTTGCAAGCAGAGTGCCAAATTTTTCCAAGCAGAGTGCCAAATTAAAAAAAAACCAAAAAACCCCACACATCAGCCGGTTGATTTCAAGCAGAATGTATACAACCTATTCCTTCTCTTAATATTGTGTGATCCTGGTGTCCTTCTTTTCTCTTTAACTTAAAATGCAGCTTTTCCGAAACAACAGAATTTGTTGATTTTTGCTCCCTTTCTATAGAGGCTAATAGTGTCTCATTCACTTATATTGAATACTATATGTGTAGATGTTGGGTTTTTTTTAAATACTTTATCTCATTTTTCGTAGTTGGCATCACAGAACTTGCAGCTGGGGGTACTTGAGAGCTCCTTATTATTTCTTCCAATTTTAAATAAGCCTAAATGTCATTTGAATTGTCTCTGGTATGGTGATACTTAAAGAAGAGATTCCTCTGGAATATTTTATAGAAGTTGTACTTGTCCACTGACTAACAGCTTGATTCTGTAGGTTTACGGAGTTCTTAAGCTTTGTCTACACTGGGGCTCTCAACCTTTTCAGACTCCAGTACCCTTTTCAGGAGTCTGAGATGTCTTGAGTGCCCCAAGTTTCACCTCACTCGAAAATCAGACATAAAAATATGAATTCGTCACAGCATGCCATTATGGAAAAATTGCTTGCTTTCTCCTTTTTACCATATAATTATAAAATAAATAAATTGGAATATAAATATTGTACTTATATTTCAGCATACATCATATAGAGTAGTATAAACAAGTCATTGTATGAAATTTTAGTTTGTACTGATTTTGCTAGCGTTTTTTATGTAGCTATTGTAAAACTAGGGAAATATCTAAATGAGTGGATGGTGCCCCCTGGAAGACCTCTGAATATCTTGCAGGGGTACAGATCCCTGTTTGAAAACCAATGTACGACACTGTGAAAATTATCCATTGCTAACAACTGGTGTCAGCATCCAGTGCAGCTGAACTGGAGCTTAAACTGGAGCTTGAACTGTTCAGCTGCAAGGAGAATCAAGGACAAGCTGTGGTTTTGGCAACTTTTTTTTTTTTTTTTAAATCTAAACAACAGTGCTGGTAAGAACCTCTGAAATACAGTGAATGGTTTACAAAAGACAGGACACTGCCTAGCTAACAAAACCTCCCAAAGTGTTCCACTTTTATTAGAGGATCTGCGTTAAGTAATTGCTTTGTCAGCCCTATGAATGTTCACTTTGAGATAATTTTCACTCTGCATGACTTGCATGTCTTCTCACTTCTTAATCTCCCCCACCCCCACATGATCTTTTCATTTCCCTTCTGTCTGAATGCTTTCTTTAGAGGACAGACTCTTTCTGATGTGCTTGTAGGGTGGGTCTCTTATCAGGAAAATAAACAGGAGCTTGTTGACTTTGTAGATAAAAGCTGTTTTGCTTTAGGACACCAAGAGCAACTATAATAGTGCTGGCATTGTTGTCCTTTTCTGATTTTGCACATGAGAATTCTGTAACTCCTTTTAACATAAACAGGATCATGTGCAATATCTGTTTTCATGAGGTTTTGGATGAGTTTTGCCATTACCTCAAGCAAATGTTCTGGGTCATTTTTGTCTGTAAACCCAGATGTTTCATGTTCTCGCCTAGTTCTGCAAAGTTTCACGTGTGTGTTGTCTGTCAATCTATTTAATTAAAGATTTTGTGAATTTAGATTCTTCTCCAATGGTGGCTTGTGGTTTTTTTTTTTTTTTTTTTTTTAACAGCTAAATCACGTTCAAATTTAAGTTCCAGTGATTTGATCAGAATAGAAAACTTCATTGATGCATTATTTTTTTGGGGGGAGGGGGAGCATGTCTTCTGTGTCTTGTAGAGCACCAAAGGCAAACTCATCTCTATACGGATAAAATGCACAAGAATATAGTAGTTTATACAAGACAGCCTTTTCTCAAAGTGCTTTATGAACTACAGTGTATGACAGATATAGACGTACACTTCAACTACAGTGGTGACTGATTAATGTATTTCAGGTGAAACAAGGCAGCCATTTACAGTTCAATAATAGTTTTTTAAAATCTGTTTTTAAAACAAATGTTAAAATTATATAATGCACAGGATAAGGAAGGAATGCTGGAACTTCTGGGTATAGTGCTTAAATTGTCCAACAGTACAAAGTTTGGTTTAAAAAGTACCCTAATAAATTTGTTAGTCTTTTAAAGTGCCACCAAACTCCTTGTTCAATAATATATCTAGTACATAATCAGCGATAATCCAAATGTAGGTGAATAAATTTAACAATACAGTTTAAATTTTAGCATCCAAATATTTGGGAACATCACTTGTCAAAAATTTTAGAGAGAGAGAGAGATGTAGAAAAACAAACATCGCAATGAGTGTAAATTGTGCCTCAGTAATTGAGTGTTTAGGATACGTTGTCCTTCAGTAGTTATTGATCAGAGAAGTATTTCAGTTAGTCAGATAACTACAATTTCATATTTCTAATAGTGTAGTTGATACAAATTGTAGTCAACATACCCGCAGCAGGGGTAGCTCTGGGTGCTGACTCTAGCTGGGACTGAGCAGTCCCTACTCGAGCCGACACCAGGAGCCACCTGCAGTGCGTCTCTCTGCATTTAAAATGCAGTAAAACCCGCCAGGCTCTTACTACTTTTAAAATGCAGAGGCACAGTGTCCTGGACCAGTGTGGGCCGGGACTGCTCAGTCCTGGCTCGCACTGAGTCCAGCAGCTCGTGCGCACAGCCAGCTCAGGCTGCCACAAAAAGGGGCTGTTTGGTGGCAGCAGCCCCGGCCATGGGGGAGGCCCAGCTCCCTGCTGGGACCCCCACCGACAGGGGCTGCTGCCAGAACAGCCTCTACCCACAGCAAGTCTCGGCCCGTGGTGGGCAGAGGCTGCTTCATAGCAGCCTCCCCTGCTGCCTCTGATAGAGGCAACGGGGAGTGGGGAGGCGGCACCGCGGAGCTGATGCTGGGAGAAACCGGCTTTCAGTTCCTTCCCCAGCACCAGCTCCTGTTCTCCCCGCTGCCTCTCAGAGAAGCAGTAAGGGGGGAGTGGGAAAGTGAGTAGTTGATAATTCAGTCGACTACTCGCTAATATCCCTAATTCCAGTTATTTTCCTGACTTTGCTTCTCAATGGCATGGCATGCCAGCTCATCTCTCTGGGTATTGCTGATAACCAGTTGTGTTCTAAATAGATGTTCCTTAACCATCTGATGGCATCCAATACTATGAGTTGTCACATCTGCCCAGTATAATGCTGACTAATTCCACATTCCTGCAACACATGCTGGTTACTGAGGTCCCAAGCTCTAGCCCAGCGGTTCCCAACCTTTTCCAGATGGGGACCCATTTTGACAATTCAGGAAGACTTGGTGACCCAAGGCAATTCAAAAACGGGGAGGAGGGGGCAGAGCCACCTGGGGAGACACTTGGTGACCCTTTTGAAATGTAATGGCGACCCATATTTGGGTCCAGACCCATAGGTTGGGAAACTCTGTTCTAGCCGCTCTAATGATCTGTGCTTGTTTGGATCTTGTAACACCCTCCTCCGTCTCCCATCAGATAAAATAGGAAGAAAAGCTTTTTCTGCTTGAAGATTGTAGAGAAAATCTAACTATACAAACCGACCTTGCCAAAGCTGGACCTATTCTACATCATTATAACTAACTCTCATGGAAGAATGAATTTAAGACCCATCTCACTGTGTCCAGATACAGACAGCTATCTGTACTGTGTCTCTAGTTTAAAATAAAACCAAAACGTGTACACCAATCTTTACCTTGTTGCTTTTTTTTTTTTTTTTAAGAAACAAAGCACAAACGTTTGGTAAGAAATGTTTGTACTTGTGTGTGTTCTCATTATTGGTAATTGTAGACTTACCTAGCTTTAAGGATAATTTTTTTTAGTGACTGGTATCCTAATGTTGTTTTTCTATTTGTTTTCAGACTTTTGAGGCAAATGATCTGTATCAGGGACAGAACTTCAACAAGGTGCTCAGCTCCCTTGTTGCTCTAAATAAAGTAACTGCAGGTAAGTAGCCTCTGTTTTGCTTTGATGCATACTATGAGGAAGGTGCCCTATAATGTCATCCTTAAGTAGCTTGGATAAATGAATATAATTGATTTATAATATGCTATTATAAAATATAATTTCTAAAAATACCACCAATTGTCATTTTGTAGAGATGCTTTCTGTTTGTTTTCTTCATCTTCCCCTGTATTAGTCTTGCATTGTTTTAAAGAAGCTTGTTAAGGACTTGTCAGTGTTCTCTAGTTTTGTTTTTAGAGAGAGGTTTCTTAGTGAGGTGAAGGTGGAGGTTATTAGAGATAGAACACTATTTTTTTTAAGTACTTGTTTCTTTAGATGCTGGGAACATACACATTGGATCAAGCCCTGCAATCTTCACACGCGGGTCAATTTTACTTGTACGACTAATTTAATTAAAGTAAATGATACAACTCCCATGAATAAGGTTTGAAGGATGGGACTGAATGCTACTAAAAACTTTCTCCTTCCCAATTAAGTTTCTTTCTGATCCTGGATAGAATCTATAATTTTGTATTTATGAGAAGACAGCACTGGTTTTTTTTTTTTTTTTTTTTTTTTTTTCATGAAAATGTTAGAAAGAAATCATTAGATTACCATATTAGGTATCAAAAAGAAGAGAAGATGGACTTTATGGAAGAAGGCCCTTATTTCAACACTTCCAAACTTTTGAGAAGAGAAGCCTGTTATAAATGATTTTTCCTTACTATGATAATAACTCTTCTGATGTCATTTCTCGTGTTTATTGTACGTATTGTTATGTTCATGGCGTAAACACATAGAAGATAAAAACATAAATACTCTTGCTAGAAAGTAGCAACGTACCACTACTTATTTTCTTAGAAATCAGAATGATAACATAAGAACCCCAAAGCAAAGACACAAAACAGTCTGATCCATAAAACAGAGAGGCATAATCCAACCCATCTTATTATAGACTTTTTGCAGAATTAATCACAGATTGCATGCTTCTCTGTAGAGCTTGGGAGCTTGCAAGGAGGACTAGAAAATGCCCTCTCCCCCATTCTGGAAGTAGTAGATTGCAGTTCCAACATAGCTCTCAATATACCATGCTCATCTGCTATATTACAGAAGGAAAATTGTGTTTGTTTTTACATGAGGAAATATTTTTATTGCATTGATTTAGAAGATTAGTAAGAACTTTTAGGACTGATACTCAGATGGTGTAAACTGGCATAGCTCCAAGGAATTCATCATCTGACCCTCAGTCAAAGTCTATTAGTGCCACTGGCCTGCCTGCTGAACTGTCCTTTTATTCTTAGAAGTGGCCAGAGCTCTTAAAGCTCCTCTTCCAAACAGCTGCTTTTCCTATTTTCATGGGGATAGTATGTGGGAGGTACTCCAGCAATTTATCAATAGTTAGTTTTGGTGGATAGCCATCATGGTCTCCAGTGAGTTCTTAAAAGTAATTTGTAGCTTTCGTATAACACTCATTTTACAGATGGGGAAACTGAAGCACACAAGAAACCAGGGGGCAAGAATAGAACTCAGGTCACCTGAGTCCCAGTCTGGTGCCCTAGCCGTTAGGCCATGGTGCTTTTCTCAGAAACTGTACCCCTACAGACCTTCTCAAGAGCACAGTTCACAGACTATCCATAGACATTGCTTACTAGATTTTGCTAGAGGATTGGTGAGAGAGTGGTTCTATGCAAACACTCACTTCAGTGTATCTCTATAACCAGGCCTCGACAAATCACTGAATCTACTTGCCTGTGGCGAGTAGATTTCAGCCGGTCACCCCGTTCACCGGTGGTGTGCGCATGCACAATGCAGGTCTTGCGCATGCACAGTGCGGGGCTGGCGAGTAGGTTTCGCTGCCATTTGTCAAGCCCTGTCTATAACCACACTTAGGTTGGGGATCTTACTCCAGGCAGTGTCCTGTGGTCAGAGACTACATTGCAAGATGATTGGGGAAACTCGGAGGCGGTAGAGGGGAATCAGGAATGGGGCAAAGTTGAAGTAGTGAAAGTAGAGAGTCAGCAAAGTGTTAGGTATGAGGGGATAGGTTTTTAGAATCTATGCAAGTAAGGCAATGCATATTTATCAAATATGCAAATTATAGTCGTCCATCAAATCTCCAGATTTATGCACGTTTAGTAGAAACTTTCAAAAGATTTTAGTTGAAAAATGACTTTACCAAGGGGCATTTTTGCAAAATTATTTTTTCCCACTAACTCAAAAATTGAAGAAAAAAGCCATTCCTTTTTTGCAGTGGCTGAAAATAATTGTTTCTTGTCCATTTTTGAAAATCAAAAATTCCAGTTTTGCAAAGGAAAATGAGGGAAGGGAGCGTAATGAAAGGGGGAGGAGGGACCCCATGAACAAATTAAACACAAACCATAGTAGTTTTCAAAGTTGGAAATTAAACAATTTCAAAATTCTGACAATTATAAAGAATTATTTTTCTTTGACAGCTCAACTTACCTGTTATGAATGGTTCCTCCTGTTTGGCATTGCAAGAACATGGACAGGGCATTCTGGCATCGCCCTTGCTATTGTACACTGGATAATATTTTTTTAATGGGAAGTAGGGGGCTATGTCCCTGGCTCGCTACGCTTGCAAAACCCCTTTCATGGGTGGTAGGCAACCCCAGCTCTCCCCCTGGCCACTAGGGAGGTCCGGGGTGCAGCTGCACCAGCCTGGGCCCCTTTTCCTTTCCCGGCCTAACCCTAATCCCCCCTTTTCTGGCCGAGGCTGTGCCAAATCTGGTTCTGTGGCTGGGGAAAGCTGGGCTGCAACGCGCCAAACCAGGCCCTGCCGCTGGTGGCCGAGGAAGGTCAAGCCATGGCCGTGGCACACCAGGCCCTGGTCTGCCCCCGGTGGCCAGGGAAGTCCTGGCCTCGGTATGCCCCCAGGCGTTGGGCTGAGCCAGGTCCTGGCTCTGGCAGGCCCAACTCTCTCTCCCCTCCCCGCAGTCTCTGGGAAATTGGGCAGGGCTGAGGCTGCGCCAGGCCAGGCTAGGCCTGGCCTAGGGTTGCCAGGTGTCCGGTATTGACCCAGACAGTCCAGTATTTTCGCCTCCTGTATGGTAAAATAATTCAGAAAATACTAGACACCTAAAATGTCCGGTGTCTTCTGATTTATATTTTTTCCTTGCCAGGAGGTGAAAATACCAGACACCTGGCAACTCTACACACACTCAGCCCCTGCCCCCGCCCCTTCCCCCCCCGATCCCCCACTTACCTGGTTCCGCAGGGAAGCTGCCTTCTGGCTCCGATCAAGAAAACGAGATGGCTGCTTGCAAAAAGCCTAAAGACTTTTCTTAAAGGGGCCATGCTGTTTTAATGCTTTTTTTTTTTTTTTTTTAAATAAATTTCAGGGGGGGGGGGTGTTTGCTCAACAACTTTAGTCTCCCCCCCCTTTTTTTTCCTCAACAGAATTTTTTCCCGTTGTTGGTTTTTGGGGGGGGGAGAGGGGTGTTCGGTATTTTTGGTTAAACCATCTGGCAACCCTAGCTAGGCTTGGCTGTCGGGGGTGTGGGAGGCCAGGCCAGCCCCGGCCCTACCCCCTTCGTCCCCCTCCCCAGCATCACCAGGCCCAGCTCTCTCCCCTCGGCTGCTGGGTGGTTGGGCCAGGCCGAGGCCTTGCCGTGGCGAGGCCTGGCTGGAGGCTGCACCTCTCCCCCTGAGCACGGGGAAGGGGGCAGGCAATGCTGCGACTGAGGGCGGAGGGAGGGGCTGCGGGGAACAGAGTGATACCTAAACTAAACTATATATATATTTTTAAAGAAAATGTTTTCTTCTTATATGGTAGATGAAGGTCTTAACAAAAGTCGCATGCTAACTCTGTTTTCATGGAAGTGCAAATTTCAGGAAGCAGCACACACCTCTTAAAAACAGGATTTCCATATAAGAGGGTTTCAGAGTAGTCTTCCCACCACATTCAATCCAAGCTGGATAACTAAGCAATTTATCGAAGAGGAAATACTTGATGATCTCCATTTGCAGAGGAGGATGTGGGGGTGGGGATTTCTATCTGGAAACACTGATGAATTGCTTCCAGGTTTACCACTCAGTTTGGTGACATTTCAGTTCTTCTGTTTCTCATGGCAAATTGCAAATATGTCTAGACTACATGGAAGATTAGAAAAGAGAATATGCAAATTCAGTGGGAATTTGCATATCTTCTTCTAATCTCACTTTTGAAAGCAGAGCTTTCGAAAGTGAAAGTAGTCGGGATGCGGCTTTTTTGGCAAAGCCTCCTTTTTTCGAAAAGCCATGTAAATCTAATTTTTTGAGGAAGAGCGGCTTTTCGAAAAGGGGGAGGGGGCTGCTGAAAAAGCTGTGTCCCGACTACTTTCACTTTCGAAAGCTCTGCTTTCGAAAGTGAGATCAGAAGAAGATATGCAAATTCCCCAGAATTTGCATATCCTCTTTCGAATCGTCTGCGTAGTCTAGATGAGCCCTATGTGTTTTTTTTGCAGCACAAAAAACACTTCAGGTTACTGTTACTCTTCTAAAATATCTTGCTCTCTGACAATGCTCATATCTGAATTTTTAAGGTTAACTACAAAGATTATTAAAGTAACTGTGGCAAGGGCCCCTCTTCCCCAAGCCACTACTGGGGAGGCCTCCTCCCCTTAGCCCCCCCAGTTAGGGGTTTTGCAGCGGGTCTCAATGGTAGGGAGCCCGGGCCATGTGCCCACAGGCTCCCTCCTTAGCTGCCTTTACCTAATGCTGGTCAAAATTGTTCTCTCTGGTTTCTTCCTCTCTGCCTCTCCACCACCTTCCTTTTGTCCTCTCCTCTCCTCTCAGCCTCCAACTGCTGAGGCTTTTAAAGGCCCTCAGACAGACAGCAGAGAAGTCAGCTGGCCCCAATTAGCCTGAGCCAGCTCCTCCCAGCTGCATCTAATTGGGCTGCAGTTCTCTGCTTCTCTCACAGGGGTTTTTCCCTTTTGGGCTGCCTTTTCCCCTCTCTGCAGCCGCTCCCTGGCCTGACCCTGTCACATAACCCAGCAACTACCTTGGTAGTAAACTTGTGATCCATATGTGAAATGTTCTGTCTTGTGCAGTGCTGTCTTGTCTTGTCCCTTGTTTTCATAGTGCATGAAAAAATTTAGAGCTTAGACATACTACAAATGGAAGAATGTAGTATCTAAACCTATTTTAAGCTCTTATTATCACAAGGAGTTTTCAAAAATAAATTTAGAGTAAGAAGTTTCTAAACTGTTCAGAGTAAATGCTGCATTGATATAAAGTTGTGTTGATGACAATCTGAATAAAATGTATATTTAAGTGAGAAGACAGAAAAATATCTTTAATAATGTACCAGTTAAACATTCTGCATTTGTAACATAGTACATTTATATTGTTTCTGAAAGATAAAGATGAGTCATTGGTACAAGATGATTAAAGTTTTAGGAGAAGTTGTTGAAGGAACTAGAGCATCCTATGAATTTAACAGCATCTGCTTCCCTGATGTTCCATTTGTTCTTTCACCCTCATCCCCACATCACTCTCCTTGTTACATTTCTCCCAGTTCAAATGAGTTGCTTTACCCTCTGATTTAATTTGACATGGAATGGCAGGCATCTCACATTTTCTTTTGTTTCAGCCTATGGTACTGCTAGGGATGTGCAACAGGAATAGACTTGGACTGCAAGCTGTTAGTTTCAGTCTGCTGCTGAGACAGTGTCATGTGCAGGAGCGTAGTTGCTTCACCACCACCACCAGAATGGCCGCAAGGCTTGCTACAATCAAACAGGGCCGATGGTAGAAAGGCAAAGAGTGGCCTACTAGCATGCTAGTGCAGTATCAGAGCTGGGAGGAAACATATCACCTTGCGGTTTGGGATCACTAAGAGCCAGGAATAGCGCCCAAACAAAGCTGAGATAAGGAGTGGCTTTGTGTTGCTGTCTGATGACAGAGCAGCACTGATGAGTTCTAAGGAAAGCTGAGTGTGACGGCACTCCTTTGGATGGAAGGTCTCAACTGTGTGGTCTGTTTGGAAGGCAAGCAAATTAAGAGGTTAAAAAACCCCCCAAAAGCCACCTCTCTCTTTCCCTGCCCCCTGCAACAACCTAAGCCTTGTCAAAAGGAAAAAAGGCTTATGAGAGAATTATGTTGTTAATTAAATGATAGAAGGGCAGTGTAAAAAAAATTGAGGAAAATCTAGGTGTCAGAGAGAATGAATGGGAAGGAGGAAGACTCTCTCTTTAATTAGCTTGATTGCTGATAGAAAATGAGAAATACTTTCAGTCCTTTTTCTTCTTGTAAAATTTTGGAAGCCATCTATACACTCTTCCCAGCCTCCATAAGAATGAGCGTTTGAAGGAGAATGCCACTATCATAGGCGATTAAATTAGCCGCTTGCAAGCAATGAGAATTTGGTTGAATTTTGACTCTGATCATCTGAAAAAATGTAACTGGTGTAGGTATTTAGGACAATTTTAACTGATACGCTAATTTATTTTTTCTTTTAACAAATATTTTAACTTCAGAATGTGTCTTAATAATAGAAAAGAACTGAAAAGAATCTTTCCCAAAACTTTTCATTTCCTGAAAATATAATAGAAGAAGTTAGTCAGATTTTGTTGTCCGTGTCCGTGACTGACTGCATTATGGTTGTGGGGAGTTCCTCTGGGTTCCCTTGTGGTTGTTTTTTTTTTTCCTTTTTAGGCCAAGATTTTCAAACTTGGGTGCTTAAGGCTGGACACTTTTATCCACTTTAGGTATATTTGATCTCATTTCTTGTGTTAAGAGGTATTGAGTATCCACAAATTTCATGGATTTACTTTAGGCACCCAACTTGATCTTGGTGTGTAAAAAGTGTATATAATTTCTGCAATTCTAGTATTTTACTGTCATCTCTACAGACATTGGGCTAGGAAGTGATTCCGTATGTGCACGACCCTCATCTCATCGGATAAAATCATTTGATTCCCTTGGATCCCAGTCTTTGCACAGTAGAACTTCAAAACTCTTTCAGGGACAGTATCGAAGTTTGGTAAGTTGTGTTGGAATTTAATCATATTCAAGATTTTTTTGGCCCCCCTGTCAATATAGATTAAAACAGTGTTGCAAGTCAAGATGGGTGAATTGAATTTCACAGATCTTTGACTGTTCTCTTGCTTACCTATAACTGGGACCTCTGAAGTTCTGCTGTGTTGCAGTGGCTTTTTTTTTTTCTTTCTCTTCTGAGATTGCCTCTGCCAGAAATATTTCTGTAATAACAATAAGTACTTCTCGTTGCATGCATGCATACATTTTTCTTTGATTTCTTTTCTTTTTTTAAATAAAGAAGCACCTCTCAAAAGGACAATTTTTCCATCTCCTCTAATGGGACTGTGCCATCCCAACTCTCCAGGATTTCCCAGGGCAGAGCCTCGTCTAAAGTTTTGCTTACACAGTTTTAGAGGAGACATTTGGAAGATTTTCCAGCCACTTGACAGTTTTGGCAGCTTTATGTGTGCGCACACACATGCACGAACAAGTTCATGTAACACAGATTCTTTGACACAACCTCATAAGAGTCTACTGCCCAATTGAATCACATAGTTAACAGACTTTTGGCTTTACTGGATAGACAGAGACAAGAGACTGCTACCCTCAGCACCATCCTCAAACAGCTTCCTCAGGTTGAACCTCTCTAGTCCAGCACACTCTGGTCTGGCAACATCCATGGTCCGGCATGATTTCAGTTAGCCAAATGTCCACTTACCATGGGTGTGGCTAGGGATGTAAGAGACTAGTCGACTACCCGATAAGCCTAGGTTTATTGGGGTAGTCGAATCACTACTCGACTAGTTTCCCCCCTCCCAGTATCCCTCCCTTGCTGTATCAGAGGCAGCAACGGGGGAGAGGGTGGGGGGGGGGAAGAGCAGGAGCCGTCTTAAAAGCCAGTTCCCCCCACACCATCTCTGCGGGGAGGCAGAGGTGCAGCGGGGAAGTGGTACGAGTGGGGACTTAAGCAGTCCCTGCTCATGCTGGGTCCTGACTGCTGCACCTCCGCCTTTTAAATGTAGTAAGTGCTGTGGGCAGCTCTTACTACATTTAAAAAGCAGAGGCACAGCGGGCATAGTGAGTGCCCTCTCCTCTCTTATTGACTAATTTAATAGTTGATGGAAATTTCATTGACTACTCAATTAGATGATTAATCAAAATTTAACATTCCTAGGTGTGGCCAAGTTTTTCGCAGTCCCATAAAGTTTGTTTACATCCTCTAGTCCTGGCCCTCAATATTCTGTGCTGTTATGTAGCTGTAACTTACCCCTAAATTTCTTCTAAGCGTCCAGCAAGCAGTGGAAGGGATGCTAATGGCATGTTTTTTATGCTTTATCTACTTATTTTCTTGTGCCAGTGCAATAAAATTGTGTAACGACACTAACACTTGGTTATGAAGAGAGCTGATAAGCCTTGGCTAGGCATAGGCTAAATCAAGGTGTATCGGTATAGTCCTAAATTATTAAGCAGCATTGCAAGTATTGTTCCATTTATTCGCCTCAGTGAAATAAAAATAAGAGACCCACTCGCCACAATAGTGACCGCCCGTGCCATAGTTTGGAAGCTGTCCGGTCCCAACGGCGCCGGACTAGAGAGGTTCAATCTGTTGTTCCTTCTTATACCCAAAATATGCTGGCCTGAGAGGTTCTGTCTTTGTGTACCTGTAATAACTGATTCCTGAGCAATAACTATAGAATCACTGCAATACTGTATGTTTGTACGTGTATATGTTACAACATCCTCTGAGCAGTTGACTTCCCATTATGTTTGAACACACTATAACACTGAGGGGCAACTTGGGCTAGTGAGTGGGCCGCATGAGTGTCCCTCCTTCATCTCAGCGGTCCACAAGACTGTCTTAACCAAGATGGTCTCCTGGGATAGGATAGCTTTGCTCACTGCACTTGCATACCTAGAATTTGCAGCATGTGCCAATTAAACCATCACAAAACTTTGACTGGTTGCAGAGGGAGCGCATGGCTCTCACAGTCAATGTTGTATGCAATTGGCATGCATCACTCTTTACATGCATATCATTTTTGTAATACTGGTAGGACAAAAATATATAAAAGCCCAGCAGAATCTGGAAACCCTGCACTTGCAACAGTAAACAAAATGTGAATCACCTCACTGTCACCTACCCTTTATGTGAGAGCATGTTCTGCAGGGTTCAGCTCTCCAGCTCTGGCAGCTCAAGTACTCTCTCCTAAGCCTCGCAGACCTCTCTGTCTCTACAGGTTAGCACTAGGTACCCTCAACCCCTCCGAGTGTTATCCTCCTTTTATGAGCCAGACATGCTGTCAGCTTGCCTCGTGGATGAAGGCTCCAGTGTAGTGCTTGCAGGCCCTCTCAGAGAATGACAGAGGCCCAGGGTCTTTGAGTTTAGAGGCCCTGGCCCCAGCCCAGGCCCCTGATGTATCTAACTTCTCATCCACAGGATCATACTAAAACCAAAAGAATATATGAAAATGAACACTTGAAACATTTATTTATTAATAATTAAGTCATTATAACAATAGAATGTATATTAAAAATGTAACTTTAATTGCAAGTTTCCACTGCAAGCAAAACTCTTCATTTTAGGAATGTTTTTCTGGCTTTGTCGTGTGCAAACTCATTTGTAATTGAAGAAAAATCTTATTTACGTGCAACAACACTGTTAGCGTTAAGCATTGCGAGCCCATTCAAATGCTTTTGTCCCATTGTAGTACGATGATAATTCACTTGTTTTAACACACTGAATGTGCATTCACCTGAAGTCACTGATTCAGGAGGACTGACAAAAATACATAATGTTATTGTGATATTAGGAAATACAGTCGACTGGCCGAAATCAAATATTTCTCGAAGCAGTTCTTTTGGCTTGCAGTCCAATTTAAAGTTGGTGGAGTGTCTACAGAGCTCTCTTAAAATTTCATTGTTGTACCTTTGTTGAAACTGTTCAACCACTGAATATAGATCTTCATCACACAGTCCTCTGAACTCCCAAAGGAATCCAAAAAGTGTACAAATTAGTCACAATGACTCAAATTGATGTGTAAGACCAGATTTGATGGAATCAATAATAATTACAACAAAGTATTGGTGCAATAGTGCCTTTCTGTATGAGATGAGATGTTAGGCTGTGTTTGGTGGAAAACTCAGATGAAGTGTCAATACCCTATGCTGCTGATTTGGACTCAGAAAAGATAGTATCCCATTCATCATGAATCTTTTGAATATCTTTAAGAAGTCATTCAATGTTATCCCTGATCATCAAATGTAACATTGCGTGCTTCAATTACAAGATTAGTTTTGTGGATTATTTTTAGCAGCTTCATCCACATAGACGGCATTAAAATGCATTCAAATTTGGATGTATACTTCTGAATTGACTTAAGCTCAGTGCGAACCTTTGCTGTGAGAGTAAGAGATTCAAGCTCACTTAAAGCCTTTCTCAGAGTTCAAATGCTGTGCAACTGGTTTAATGCTATCAATTCATGCTGACGATCTTGTTGACATACCATGAAGGGAAACAGGTAGCAGATGCTGCTTCAGAATTTCCCACTTTCGAGGACTGCTACTGAAGAGGTTGTACAATTGCTAGATTGTTCCAAAGTATGTGATTGCTTCCTTGTATGATTCAGCACAATCAATGCTGATAACATATATTGTGTGGTTGCCACAACTGGAGAAAATACAGTTTGGATTTTGCTCAAGGACTACTTGTACTCTGTTGTACTTCCCAGCCATATTGGATCCATTGTCATAGGCTTGGCCAATGGAGACTTGAAAATTTAATTTGAATTTCTAATACAGGAGTGGCAATTTCTTTTCCAGTTTTTTTTTCATGAAATTATTGAACAAAATGAATCATTCTTCAATTCAAACCTTTGAACTTTCTGCAATTTTAATATATCTAACAACCAAGGTCATCTGTTCTTTGAGAACAGTCTGGAGCTGCATCAATAATAATTGAAAAGTATTTTACATGTGGAATCTCTTCAAGAATTGTTTCCACAAATGTCCCACACAGCTCAATAAACTTGTTTTATATTCTGGTAGACTGATAATGGACTTGCATGCATTTTCTTCTCTCTTGTGATTCGCAAACACGCTTAATATGGCCTGATAAAAGTGGCTCATACTTGCTAAGAAGCTCAAGTATACCAAGAAAGTTTCCATTTGTAGGGTCACCGATACATTGACTGGAACCAAACAAAGCCAGTCTCTGTTCCGAAAGGAAAAAAATGACATTCAATATGTGCTCAAGGAGTTTTTTCCATTTATCAGTTTCTGTGTTTATTTCACTCGGGTAAGTTTTCAATTGAACTGTCAGCTAGTGCTGCTGTACTAGCTGATTTCCATGTCACATAGTTACCGTTATGCGATACTGAAGTTTCATGTGCAGGTATTCAGTCTTTCAACTTCCTCCAACCGCTACTGATGCTCTAACCAGATGGATCAGACAATACTGATGCATTTGAAGTATTACTGTTAACAGTGAAATAGGGTACACAGTACAGAGCCTGCTTTTCTGTGCTCCAGCAGAGCCAGTCCCTTGTGTAGATATCTCCATTTGGAAGAGTTTTTGTCAGCCGACAATGGGGAAAAGCATGATTTTCAGCATCTTTCGGTATATTACTTGGATCTGAAAACTAACTTTGAGAAATGACTGCATTGCTGAGGTCCTCATTTTCTGCCTACATAGTCTCTAAATTGAGCATAGATTCTGAATCAATCGCTACTGTTGGCATTTCTGTGTCTTAATAGCTCCTCATTTTGAAGCAGTGACATTGACATGTCATTTGTGGGTACAAAGTTTTCATCATCAGAACTGGAAGTGTCACTGTCAGTATGGCCACCGTCTAATAGCTGAGAAATGATGTTGTTGGCTTTAAACTCTTAACTGTTGCTCAACTCTTTTGCTTTCTCCATCTCTTACTTGAACCACTTTCAAATCTTCACTTCATTTTTATAAAGGGGTTCTTTTAAACACGGAAACACACAATAAGTTAATTCACAAAAGGCTGTTGGTTTATACACAATTTTAATTGTATATACTTCTCAATGAATACTATATGATAATGGTTTGGGGGTGTTGTTTACTACGGCCCTTATAGTCTTATTTCAAAGTCTTGACATTTCGTCTGCTAACCTGTTCCCATTATTAAATTCCTCAAATAACTGGAGCATTATTATGAATACAAAAATTGGACGATGGCCAGATTAGATATAAAGTTTATTAAACAACTAGAATTAAAAGTTTATTATCTTAAAGAGGCCTTTAAAGGTGAATCTAAAACTGGATGAAGAGGTAGCTTGTAGCTGAGCCTGATATAGTTATTGTATACGAAGACACCTAAGACAAAAACAGGAATATGAACATTTCCTATGCAGAGATAAGCATCTAATTTAAATGTTAAACTCGCCCTCAGGCCAAGCAAAATCACTTTACAGTAACAGAATTAATTATGACTTTCAAAACCTCTAAACTGTGCAGAGACTGTAAACAGCGTTTCATAATGTAGAATCACTAATCACAGAAGCTACTCCAGTCTCCAGTCACGCAGATGAAAACTCGAATGTGACTGAAAAGTTGGCGAAGGCCTGAGGTCCCACAATGTCTTAAATCAGTTTTTTGCATGTATGTATATATAGTTTATTATACACCTAGCAGTTACAAAAATGTCAAAATGTGAGGTCCCTTTGTCTCCTGAGGCCTGAGCGCTTGGCAATCCAAGATGTACCCAAATAATCCTTTGTCTTTATTGTAAAGTAGGACATGTTCCTGCTCTTGGTTCTATTTTGTAGACTTCCTTTACTGTAGATTTTGTAATCTCTTACTGAGTGTGCAAATGGGCATACTCAGTAAAGTGCTTGATGCACAAATGACCAGACAGTGATAGAGTTGTCTACTATCTCCTGACTGAAAGAAATATTCCTGAGGTATGTCACCTTCTGGTAGAGTGAAGCCAGGTGAAGACCTTAATAATTTTTTTCTGTTTAGTATAGATATTTAACTCCTTAAATCTTGTCTGTACCTATGTTTTGCATGATTATGCTAACTAGTGGGCTACTGGATTTCAGAGCTCTCGTCACTTTTCCGTGAACTATTATGCACGCATCCAACTAGGGATGTAAAGGATTAACCGGTTACCTGGTAAGCATTCGCCTTATCAGCATGCTTACCATAGTAACCGTTTAACCAGAATCCAGCCACAGTAGCTGGCCCCTCCCCACACACAGGGCATGGTGTGGTGGGCATGGCCCGTTCTGGCTGAAGGAGCCCGCTGAGCAATGGGCCGAGCTGGGCTGGAGCAACCTCATGGCTGTGGCACACTGAGGCTAAGGAGCTGCTCAGCCAGGCTGTGCCCACTGCGCCACAGGTGGTGACTGCTGCTGTGGCTCCCCGCTCCCAGCGCAACACGATGGGCCAGTTAACTGATTACATTTATAGTTTAACAGGCTACATTTTAAATGGGATTTTACATCCCTACATCCAACCCTGATACTCTCTGTTTAGGCCTATGCATCCTCTGTGTCCAGTTGACACCAAGAGTTCCCTGCCTCTCCCCTGTCTCTGAAAGGAGCCCTGAGAAAGAGATCACTTTTAGCAATGAAAAGGTTTGACGGGAGAGCCCAGCCTTTTCTTTTAGTGTGAAACATTAACACAATGTAAATCTGTTAAAGCCCTTGTCCTGAATTTCCCTCCTGAGACCTCTAAGTCTCGGGTTCTAGATCACTATTACCAGAGAGCCCTATGTAGGCCTTGTGTACACTTCTCGGGCTGTTGACCTAAGTTATGCAACGTAATAATCTAAGTTATGCAACATCTCCCTTCAGCTCCACTTACTCTTCTCATTTTTGTGGATTGCTGGAGTTGATGGAAGAACGTTCGCTGGTCAGTTAGCACATCTATATTAGATGGGACATAACCTCTCACGCTGGGATCAGTTGTTGCCTGTCAGTCCAGCTTGAAGTGCAAACATGGCCTTTCTCACTTCTCTGGTGAAGTTAACATGTAATATCTGCAGGAACAGATTGCTAGATGGAGTCCTTGGACCGTTTTTCCTCTCTCCTTCATGCTCACTCGCACACATGATTAAATAGTACACATGTGGTAAGATTTAAAGGCTGTATATGCATGAGCACATGTGTGGGGTAAACTCTAATTATGCAGGTCATCCCAAATGAGAGTAGATAAACCATTTGCATTAAAATACATCCTGGTATATTCTATACACATGATATAATTTAAGGAAAATACTTAGGAAACGTGTTAGAGCAGTGGTTTTCAAATATTTTTTATTGGTGACTCGTTTCATACAGCAATCCTCTGAGTGTGATCCCCTTATAAATTAAAAATGAGGTGGTATTTAATTAAATGGAGGCTTGGGGTTGTCAGTCTCATGAAACAGACAGCTTAAAACTCTCTGTAACCCCCTGAGGGGTCATGACATCCAGTTAGAACTTCTGTGTTAGTGGGGTGTTTTTTTTTTTTTTTTTTTTAAACATTGCCACCTGTTGTTCTTTGGCTTGTAAAACTAGATGCCTTCATTATTATGTATCCAGCTGTAGAGGCTTCAGAGGGGGAAAATATTTAAACTAATATATGTAAAATATTTCCATGCAGTATTGCTTTTCTGTTCATAGATGCATTCTGATTTTAAAGTCTGATACCACAGGGCCCTTCCAGAGGAATAGAAACAAGTGTTGACCCCCTGTGTGTGTGTGTGTGTGTGTGTGTGTGTGTGTGTGTTTGGTGTAATCAGAGTGATCTCTGTGATGATGATGACTGAATTCAATGGATGTTTTTAGGTTTTAGAAAGCCTGGAACTAGTATGGGACTGCATTTTAATAAAGACTGTGTCATAAAAATATTCTCCCTTGGAAGAGCCCCAGATCCAGCATTTTGCTTTTTCACTTCAGTAGTCTTAAGATGCAATGGGCCATTTGGTGACACTTTTTAAAAATAATAACAAAATTGTTTACACAGAGTATAAATTTAATCTTTTTGGTATTATTATTATTATTACTATTATTGAAAAGTGGTGGGATGGTTCCCGTGATTGCAATGTGAAAATCAAGGGTTATAACCTATTTAAGAAAGATTGTAGGCGAAAAGGGAGGATGAGTAGCCCTCTTTATCACAGCACAGTTTGATCTTGGATATTTCAGAGGGGTAGCCGTGTTAGTCCGTAACTGAAAAAACTTAAATCGTGAATAGTCCTCAGGGTTGTGGGCAGGGTTGTGCCCTCAAAAGCTCGTGATACCATCTACATTTTTTGTTAGTCTCTGAAGTGCTGCAGGACTATTTGCTGGTTTTTAAGTTTGATCTTGAATGCTAATGGA
The DNA here is from genome assembly GCA_019425775.1 of Rafetus swinhoei. Taxonomy (NCBI): domain Eukaryota; kingdom Metazoa; phylum Chordata; order Testudines; family Trionychidae; genus Rafetus; species Rafetus swinhoei. The sequence goes on from CM033437.1 coordinate 111,484,257, forward strand.
TGAATGCCCTAACTGATAAAGCACATTATGAGGTATTTGGCATCTGCTACAGACACCAGATCATACAAGGAAATAGGATGACTGGCCCCTATCTATAATGTATAGGAAAAAAATCTGCATGATCATGGGGGAATTCAGTTTGGATCACACATGCTGTTGGTCTCATGCTTCCAGTATAAAAACAGTCTGGGAATTTCTGTATATTATAGATGACTGTTTCCTAACTCATGTTACTTCTAACATGGGAGAGTTCTACATTCAGTCTCCCCTGAAGAGGTGCAGAGGATCTGGAATTGAGTGTTTATATTGTGGAAACTGAATGAAGTCCACACCAGTGATGTATATGCTTCATATCTTAAAAGGGCTAACTTCACAAAACTGAAAACAATTATGAGCCAAATCATCTAAAGAAAATTTAATCAGAAAAACATGAAGGATAATTGGGACTTGTCTAAGAATGTTACTAGATGTCCCAAAAGCCACAATCCTACAACGGAATAAGAAGGCTATATTGTTTTTTTTTAAAAAAAAGACTTGATTTAGCGGGGAACAAAAGGCAGCACTCACAAATGGAAGAATTGAGAATTTGATAGTAATGAATATAAATCAGAAGTTATCAATTGGAGAAAATTGAAGCAAAGGGACACAAGCAGAATTCTATGGTAAGCAGAGTTAAGGAAAACAAGGAGTATAAGTTATATGAGGAACAAAAAAGTACTAACAGTGGTATTGTTCCATTAGTAAATGGCAGAATTATTAATAACTATTCTGTATTTGGAGAAAAAAATGGATGATTTAGTCATATGAGGTCATTTTTTCTCTTTTGCTATTCTTTCATGTGGATGTTAAACATCAGTTACTAAAAGTTAGACCTCTTATAAATTATCAGCTTCAGAACTTGTATCCAAGATTTTTAGAAAAACTGTCTGAATCTTGCCAGACCAATAATATTGAGGGTTTTTTTCAATAAGACTTGGACCACCAGGGAAGTTCTAGAAGATTGGAAGAAAATGTACCAATATTTAAAAAGAGTGAACAGGATGACTTGCCTGGATCATGGGGAAGGCAATGGTGTAGCTAATAAGGGACTTGATTAATTAAGAATTAAAGAAATGCAATATAATTAATGCCAATCAACATGGGTTTATAGAAAATAGATCCTGTGAAAATAATTTGATATATATTTTTCGCTGATGTGATATGATTGATAAAGGTAACAGTTAGGGATGCAGTAGTATAGTTAATTAACCAATAAGCAGGGCTTGACAAACGGCGGCGAAACCTACTCGCCCGCCCCACACTGCGCATGCGCAAGACCCGCATTGCGCATGCACGCGCTGCCGGTGAACAGGGCGACCGGCTGAAATCTACTCGCCACGGGCAAGTAGATTCAGTGATTTGTTGATCCCTACCAATAAGCAAAAGTTTACTCCCCCCCCACCCCTGCTCCAACAGTAAATTTTTTAGCAGGCTGGCCAGCAGCCTGGCACAGTCCTGGCTCATGCTAGGTCCAGGACCTACCCCTGCTGCAGCTCTGCATTTAAAATATATTAGGAGCCAGGCAGTGGGTCTGAGAGCTCAGCCCTGCCTCTGGACAGGCAGCTGGGCTGCGAGGGGAGCTGTTTTTTCAACTGGCTCTCCTCGCAGACCAGCTCCCACCTGGCACCCCGTGCTGCTACTTGTGATATGGAGGCAGCAGTGGCAGGGGACTCCTTGGGAGTGGGGCCAGAGTGCACTGGCTGCCAGCCCCACCCCCGGGGACTATAGAACAGTTGAGTAACAGATAAGAATTCATGAGGTTAATCGACTATTCAATTAACCAATACTTAACATCCCTAGTAATAGTGCTGATCTAGTATACTTAGATATTGGTAAGGCATTTTGATTGATAGTGCATGACACTGATTTAAAAACAACTTTATATCTTTCTAGTTAACATGGCATACATTAAATGGATTAAAAGATTAGCTGATGGGTCTCAAAACTTTGTTGTAAAGGAGGAACAGTATTTGAGCAGGTGTGTTTCTAGTGGGTCAGTTGTTGTGTCTGTCCTATTTAACATTATCAGTTATCTGGAAGAAAATCTTAAATCATCACTAATAAAGCTTGCATATTACTAGGAATACTTATGTATATGATTAATCAATGAGCCTGGGCTCATCGGTTAATATGCACGGTTACACGCAGGCCCCTCCCTCTGTATCAGAAGCAGCAGTATAGTGGGGGGGAGGCAGGAGCTGGTATGCACAGAACCGCTTGGCCCCGCCATGTATAAACATGTAACCGCTGAAATTACCAGCAGTTACACGTTTAAGTAAATAAATAAATAAATTTTAACATCCCTCTAGATTAAACACAAATTGGGAAGTGGTAAATAATGGAGAGGACATAAAGGATATAGAGAGATCCGGAATGATTGGCAAGCTGGGACATTCGTTTTTAATATGTCCAAATATAAATGTACTCATCTAGGAGCAAAGAATGTAGGCCATACTTACAAATGGGGGAGTCTATCTTGGGATGCAATGACTTTGAAAAAGATCTGGCGGTCATGATGGATAATCGGGTGAACATGAGCTTTGGCCAGAAGAGCTAAATATGATCCTGGGATGCATAGACTAAATAGTCTTGAGTAAGAATATAGAGGTTATTTTACTTATGTTTGGTGCTGGTGTGACCACTGCTGGAATACTGTATCTAGTTCTGATCAATATTGCCTCTAATCTTTTCCATTCATGTGTGTATTTTTCCCATTCATGTCCAGAATAAATTTTTTATGTGCACAGAGCCATGTATATGTGCACTGCCAATAGAAACACAGACATAGCTGTGAGCTCTCTGCTAACCAGTATCTCCTGAGCAGCCACACAAGCACTAAGCTTACAGGTAACTCTGGTTCTGATGTCCACAATTGAAGAAGGATATTGATAAATTGGAGAGGGTTCAGAGAAGAGCTGTGAGAATGATTAAAGGATAAGAGAACATGTTTTATAGTCTGAGATGCATTAGCCTAACGAAAAAAAACATAAAACACAATAATGGTCTCGTAGCACCTTAGGGTATGTCTACACTACAGTGTTATTTCGAAATAGCACATCTATACACACAATGCATTTTGAAATAGTGTCCACATTGAGTGGACGCTGAATTGCATCGAAGGCCAGCCGGAACCAGGTCCGGCAGGGCATCAGGTCAGGAGTTTATTTGTGTGGTTGCTGCCTGAGGCTATCTGAAGGTTGTGCTTAAAGGGACCCCACCCCGGGCAGCCAGTTCTCAGGTTTCCCTGCTTTCTTGCCTACCTCTGAGGGACAGCAAAGCATTTGTGTCTCTGCGTGCTACGGTTGCCCTCACTTGGGACACCACAGCACTCTGCAACATGGAGCCAGAGCTGCCCCTGGGCACTCTGGTGCTTCTCGTGAACGCGTTGCTGTGAGCCTGGCTGCTCTTTCTGCAGGCTGCCATCCAGGAGGTCCATCGGGGGGCTGTCAGTATCCAGGAGGCCCTGCGCGAGAGCTTCCACCCTGATGAGCACTAAGAGCCTCCTGGGTCTGCCCCACTGGGGGCTTGTGCCTCATTCCTCCCTCATGTCCTTCCACTTACCCTCCCTCCCCCGACCGCCTTCCTGATGTCAAATAAAATACACATATTTTCATAAACACAAACTCTCTTTATTTAACAAAACTGGGGGGAGGGAGGGAGATGAAACTCTGCTTAGACTGGAGAAAGGAGGCGGGAGAGTGGAGGTGGAGGAGAGAGGGTGGGAGATGGGAGGGGGAACCTGGGAGGAGGGAGCTGGAAGGGGGAAGCAAGGGGAAGAAGGGGGAGGGAAAGCTCAGGGTTGGGGGGTCTCACCGGACCAATTTGATTTTCATGCGAACCTGCTCCTGGGTTCGCATGTGGGCTTTGGTGGCCAGGCTGGCAGCTATCCTGCCATAGACGGCTGCGTTCCTCCATCTAGTGTGGAGATCATGGACGTTGGGGGCATCCCCCCCCCCCAAACCTGAGTAAGGTCCACCCATATCTCCACCCTAGACCAGGAAGGCGCCCGCCTTCTCTGGGCCCTGGCAGGCTCCTGGGAGCTGGCAGATTGTTCCTGGGGAGCAGTGGAGGGCTGGCTGCCAGTGGTTTGCTGGCTCATGTTTTGGGGCCACTGGGTCAGGGGCAGTGACTGCTGGCTTTGGGCTGGCAGGCTTGGAGCTGGCACAGGCACTGTGGCCAGAGTCAACCCCTTTAAGGGCTCTGGGGTGGGGAGGAGGGAGAGGAGTGTTCTTGGTTGAGGCTGGAGTGGCCACCAGGGCACCCTGGGAAGGCTGGAGGCCCCCTAATTCGAAATAAGTGTCTACACAGCACTTATTTCAATTAGCTATTTCGAATTTGGTGTTATTCCTCGTAGAATGAGGTTTACCAAATTCGAAATAAGTGCTTCACTATTTCGAATTTATTCCAAAATAGTGGTTTGGCTGTGTAGTCACTAGTAAAGTTAATTCAAAATAATAGCTGTTATTTCGAATTAAGTTTGATGTGTAGACATACCCTTAGAGACTAACAAAAATATATAGATAGTATCATGAGCTTTCGTGGGCACAATCTGTTACCCCAAATTGCACTGGAGACCACCCCAGGGTTACACTCATGGATTTGTTAAATGAGGAATTATCCACTATATGGTTAAGCTAAAGTGGAAAAAGCCATCTCTCTCTCATACACATTCATTCATTCCTTCAGGCACTCACACACTTACACAGGCAAGGATTTCAGAGAGCGAAAGAGAAAGCCAAGGCATAGTATGTCCTGAGCATCTGCCTGCAGGCATGGTGAGCTGATCATAAAGAAGGCTTCTGCCATGTGCTCTCTCCTTTCGTTGGAACTGGGCAGTGGGACAGGGGTTGTGACCCACTCATGCAGGATTCTTTCTCACCGAGGAGCATGCCCAGGCCTCCCTCGATTCGGGTATTTTGTTTGCTTAGAGCAGCAGTGTCTCTGTGAAGTGCTTTAATTAGTCATCTCCTGGCTCTTGGGTCCAAGTTTTTTTTAGCCTTGCTGCTTTCCTCACCCCAAACAAGCTCCAGTCTCCATTCACACACACATTCTTATCACAGGGTGGAATACAGCTTAGAATAAGTTACAGAATTTAAAAAGCAAAGCAGCTGAAAGTTACAAAGAAACCATGACAAAGCTTCAAAGCTCAGTAGTTACAAAAATAATTTCCAAGGCACAGCAACTGATTGAGAACAATCTCCATCTTAATCATCTACAAATCATCAGTAATAAAGTGACTTAGAAGACAACTGTCCCCCGCCCCCCCAACAGTGTTCACAACAATGCTGTCAGCATCAGGTTTTGTCATTCTCTAAGTCAGGGCTACTTTGGAAGCCCTGGGGGCCACAATGATACTCTCAGCACATGCCAAAGGTCGCAACTTAAGTGTGGTTGCATATATATGCAAATAGCTTCTTTCACACTGATGGGCATGAATACAAAAATTAAGCCTTAAGCTGCGGTGCCAGACCCAAACGTGGCCAGTGTGAGCCAGTCAGCACTCAGGATGTTAAATATCAGTTAATTTACTAGTCGAGTAGTCAATGGAATTTCCATTTACTACTGAACTAGTCGATAGGCACGTCCGCATTCCTCCTTTGAAATGTACAAGAGCCCTTAATTTCAAAGGAAGAATGCGGAACTCCGTGTGCAGCCCGGGGCCAGTGGGAAGGCCTGCTGACTCTGGGCTCCACAGAGGGCACTTACCCTTTGAATGCATAAGAGTCCCCGGGGACTCTTGTGCATTTCAAAGTGGAAGCACCTGCACGGAGCCCGGAGTCAGTGGGACTTCCCAATGGCCCCGGGCAGCATGCGGCGCACCAGCTTTGAGTGGAGGTTATTGTGCATTTCAAAGTGGAAGTGCCCACATGGAGCCTGGAGTTAGCGGGGGACTCAGAGTCCCCCACTGACCCTGGGCTCCATGTGGTACTGATGCTTTGAAATGGCACGGGAAGCTGCGGTCAGCTCAGGGCTCTCCAGCTGATCCCAGGCTCCGTGCAGCATTTCCAAGGAACCCGGGATCAGTTGGGGACTCTCCAGCAGACTCCGGGTTCTGCAGAAATGCCGTATGGAGCCTGGGGTCAACTCGGGACTCCCCAGCTGATCCCGGGCTCCGTGATGCATTTTTGCATACCCGGGATCAGCTGGGGAGTCTCCAGCTGATCCCAGGCTCCATGTGTGGAATTTCAAAGTGCACGGAGCTCGGGGTCAGCTGTGGACTCCCCAGCTGACTCGGGGTTCCTTGGAAATGATGTATCGAGCTCAGGGTCAGCTAGGGAGCCCCCAGCTGACCCCGGGCTTCAGGCGCTGCCGCTTTGGAACGCCATGGCAGCGTTTCAAAGGGGCAGCCTCGTACAGCTGATCCTGGGTTCTGTGTGGTGCTGCCCCTTTGAAATGTCACCACAGTGTTTCAAAGGGGCAGCTCTGCACAGAGCCAAGGGGCAGCGCCTCATGGAGCCCAGGATCAGCTGTGTGGCGCTGCCCCTTTGAAACGCCGCCATGGCGATTCAAAGGAGCAGTGCTGCACAGAGCTCTTACCGGGCTCCATGTGGTGCTGCTGCTTTGAAGTACTCCCTCCCTCCCCCCCCCTTTGTTGCCTCTATCTAATAGAGGCAGCAAAGTGGGGGGGAAGTGACTAGTCGACTCGGCTATCCGATAAGCATTTGCTAAGTATGTCCCTAGCATCCTTAGTCAGCACCTCTCAGGCTCTGCCCACAAGGCTAAGCAGCCAGCACTTCCCGCAGTGCCCCGGCACTCCTCCCTGGGTGCAAGAAATGCCAACACTCTGTACCCATCTATTTCAGCCAGCCCATCCATTTGCGTCTTTCAATACTCACCCCGCCTGGGGGAGACCTCGCCATTGTGGAGCCGTGTTCCCAGTGGAGGCCATGTTCAAAGGATCCGAGCTGCGTGTTGGGTTGCCCTGCTCTAAGTTATGTTGGCAGGACCTTACGTTTTCTGGAAATGTATTAAACTGCATGTGAATCAAGTAGCTCCAATTTAAAGGGTAATAACTCGGGCAGAGGCTTTATGCAACACAGTCCACTTCTTCAGATGACAGATATGCAACCCTTGCTCCATATTTGTCATCTGAAGAAGAGGGTTGTGCCCATGAAATCTCATGATACTATTTTTGTATTTTTGTTAGTCTCTAAGGTGCTACTGGACCATGTTTTATAGTGATAGACTCAGGGATCTCACTGTGTTTATCTTACCAAAAATAAAATTAAGGGATGACTGGATTAGTCTGTCGTTACCTACATGGGAACAAATATTTAATAATGGGCTATTCAGTCTCGCAAAGAACTGTGTAACATGATCCAATGGCTGGAAGTTGAAGCTAGAGAAATTCAGACCGGAATTAAGGCATACATTTTTAATGGTGAGAGTATTTAGCCATTGGAACAATTTACTAACATTCATGGTGGATTTTTATGCTATTGTCATTAAAACATAGTTACAGTGATAATTTAAGTCCCGTCCCAGTCCCATCAGGCCTTTAAACAAATTTTTTTCAGAAGCAGTCTGTCTTTGATGTTAGAAAATTAGCAAAAAATTGTTCTGTGATTATACGAAAAACTGAAAGGCAAATGTTTTGATGAGAAAGCTATGCCCATTGATACTAATAACATAAATTCCTAGACCTTACGGCAAGAAGGAACCATCAGGGCTGTGACGCGGTGTAGTCACAGCCGACCCCTCGGGGGCGCCTCCCATGGTGCTGACATGGCCACTGCCACTTGCCTTCCTGCTCTCTGGGGCTCCTCACCGCCCGGTCCTGCTGGGCTACCTCCCGGGGCTCCCCCAGCCAAGGCCCCAAGCTGAGGTCCCTGCCCCCACTGGGAAGCAGTACCGACACTGAACCTCTTCCGGTCCAAGGAGAGTGCAGTTTAGGGCCCAGCCTCCTGGGATAGCACTCCCCAGATGGGATCAAACCCCAAATAATTAGGCAAGCCCCCTTTAACAATGAAGGGGGAATGTGCACACTGGTTGCTCCCCCAGGGAACAATTATTTACACTGGGCTTGATAGAAAATAAAAATGATTTTATTAAGTTGAAGCAGTAGGATTTAAGTAGTAATAAGTGAAAGCAGTCAGAGCAAAGTAGGTTACAAATCAAAAGAAACAAAACAGCTTGGCTAATTCTCCACTGAAACCTCAGTACAAACTTAAACTCACCCTAAAACCTCTTTTCCAGCTGCCCCTCCAAACCAGGGCTTTCTTCCACACCCTGGGGTCCCTGGCCCCTTCCTTCAGGTGCAGCCCAGCCAAAAGACCCAGACCTCTCCTCTCCTATTCTTGTTGTTAAAGGATTGAGGCCACTCCCTACCAACCACTGCTCAGGCTGAAGGACAAAAGAGGTAATTTAACAGTTGAGGGTAACATCCTCCATGTCTCTCATTCATACATTTGAAACTCACAAATTATTCCCCACTCCCTATGTCTAATTTTACACACACAAATGATACATACAACAGAGTAAGAGACACAGAACCAGCAGATCATGACATGAAGATCGATGGGTTACATGAAATAATTCGTTCAAACCACCTTTGAGTTCTGTATATTCATGTCCATGATTCCATTTAATAAACCATGGCGGGGGGGAGGGGGGGAGGGGGGGGCGTCCATCACAATGGGCATCTAGTTTGACCTCTTGAGCACACCTAGGTTACATAATTTCCCCCCACCCAATCGTATAATAGGCCCATAGCTTTTGGTTGAGTTACTGAAGTCCTGAAATCTTGACTTAAAGACTTCATTACAGAGCATATACCATTTACATGAGTTCACATGGGCAAGTGACCAGTGCTCAAAGCTACAGAGAAAGGAGACCCCCAACCCCCCATCCTCCGCAGGGTCTCTGCAAATCTGATCTGGGGGAACATTCCTTCCTCAAGTATGGTGATAAGTTGAACCCTGAGCCATGTGGGAGAGCCAGTAGCCAGACATCTGGGAAAGAATTCTCAGTAGTAAGTCAGACCCTCTCCCATCTAGTATTCCACCACCAGACATTGGAGATATTTGCTCATAGCAGCTGTGGATGGACCATATGCTCGTTGTACGCAGTGCCAGCGTATTATGCCCTTCATGATCCTTTCAAAATCAGTCTTGAAACAAGTTAGGTTCCCCTCACCTCTACCCTGGTTACACTCTCCTAGGAACCGTCTTCCATGTGGCACAAAATCAAACCATTAAAAAAAGATTGAAACACTTGCATTTATTTCTTCAATTAAAGTTGCAGGTTTGCTATTAGATGCAAATGAAGAAATAGAGGAGAAAAGAATCAGTGGAGATACTAACGCAAGATGTTTAGTTGAATATAAAATATGATCTGTTAATGGCTAAGGCTGTTAAAGAGCGGTTATTTGGCTCATTGTGTACAATTTGTATTTGCTACATGATTAGTCGATGGTAAGGGCTGCTCTGCAGAGCTGCAGCGGGGGTGGTTCCCAAAGCCAGTGCAAGCCAGGACTGAGCAGTCCCGGCTCGAACCAGTTCTGGACTGGTGCAGCTCTGCTTTTTAAGTGTAGTAAGAGCCTGGTGATTCTTACTACATTTAAAATGAAGATGTACAGCCATTCCGGAACTGGCAACTGACAGGGGCTTCTTGGCAGCAGTAGCCCCTTTCCACACGGCGGAAGAGTGGGGACACAAGGTTGCTGTTCCTCCCCCCCCATTGGTGCCTCTCATACAGAGGCGGGGGGAGAGGATGTGAGTAGTCGAGTACTCCATTTGACTACCCGATAAGCTTATGCTTATGCTTATCGGGTAGTCGAGTAGTCGACTACTTGCTTACATCTATGTTAATGACTATATTCTAGCATACCGGCAAATATTGTTACTATTTACTGTGCTTGATTCAGTGTCTGAAAATAAATCTCACAAACCATTGTGTCCAGGTTTTTGCTGAAAACACCATCACAGAAATCAGGGGAAAAATATGATGAGGATGTGACTATCATTTGCTCAAATAATTAAAATAGAATGGAAAAAAAGAAAATTTTGTGAGTGACATCTTACACTTCTGAGCCAGACACTATTTAATATCAATGAGGAAGAAATTACACCTAATACAAACCTAAAATACACTGTGGATGTTCAAAAATACTTGTGCAACCATTATTTTTATATTTGAAGAATGGTTGTCTTAATAAATGAATCACGTAGTTATTGAATTACTTCCAATAAATCTTTGTGGGTTTTTTCCCACACCCAATTCTCATGATTTCCTTGATTTAACTAGAATTTGAACACTTCAATCCTAACTCTCGAGATCTGACTCTCCTAATATGACCTTTTATGTAGATCTAACTTTAAGATTTTGGTTCAGGTCTATCTGTTGCCCCCTCCACCGGTCTCTGTCTTGTACAGAATATTTTTCCAGCGAAGCTCTTACATTTTTTGGTAGTTATAGAGTTATCATACATCTGGGTTTTCCCAGACATGACCTGTTTTTTGGTCATCTGATCTCCATCTGGGCAGGTTCTTGAAATGTCTGGGATTTTTCCTTGATTGTTCCAGATCAGAAATACCCATCTCTGGAGAGCCATAGCTAGGCTCTTTAGTTTTCCAGGTGAGCAAGCATACTTGAACTCCCTGCCCTGGGTGTCTGTCATTTTTCCACTTCTGTGGCATTGTACCCTGGGCAATTACTGTACTCCACTTGGCCTGGCTTGGCTATGGCCCTGTCTCTCCTCCACACTCTGATTGGTCCTTCCCCTGCTGGAATCTGCCCACACAGCTACTGGCCCAGCCTGCTGGGTAAATGGAGCTGCCAAATGTCTCTTGGCCAGGCAACCTGCACTGCTGCTGGGCCTCAGAGCCTAACAGGGAGGGGTGCTCAGGCCAGCCACCAGCTCACTACAGGGAGGTGCTGACTGATAGGATGGTACTGTGTCCTGGGCCTCTGCCACCCATCTGCCGTCATGACAGGGAGTGTGACACTGCCCCTCACCTAGAGTGTGAGACTGTAAGTATCCCCACCAAAAACCCTTGCCCAACGCATGCTCCTCCAACACCCTAAATACCCTTTCCCAGTACACACCCCCTTCTTCCAGAACTCTCCACCTACACCCTGCCCCACTGCCCATTTTCCTCCCCTGGCAGTGTTCTCTATTTATGAACTTAGTTCTATTCACAGAGATCTTTAATCTGATTTTTTGAACAGTATAAATCTTTCTTTTTCATTTTATTTTTGTTGGCCTTGCCTGATTCTAAGTCGTCACAGAAATACAATGGCAGAATAAATGAACTCTTGCATACTAGTTTCTGCGGGTCTTGTTTTATAGCTTCTGATAAATATGGTGTTTTAATTTTAACATGTTTGTGCTTGATGAAGAGACTTGTGTATTGGTAATGAAAGAACACTTACACGCCTAAAGTTCTGTCCCTCATTTGCATTTTCGCTTTTTTAGGACATGACAGATAACAGCAATCATCAGCTGGTGGTGAGAGCAAAATTTAGTTTTCAACAGACCAATGAAGATGAACTTTCATTTGCAAAAGGAGATATTATTCATGTTACCAGAGTGGAAGAAGGAGGCTGGTGGGAAGGAACTCACAATGGCAAAACAGGATGGTTTCCTAGTAACTATGTACGAGAAATAAAATCAAATGGTGAGTCTGAAAGAGAACATATTTGCAAAATGTGATTCTTGGCTTTCAAGAAGAGATAGAAATAATTGATTATATCTCCAAATGCTAATGAATATGTGATCAGTATTTCTCAGCCATATAAGTCTTTAATTCTTAATTCTTCCAAATTATTAATATAGTTTCTGTTCATAGATTGAATGCACAGGTGACCTATATTTTACAAAGAGCTGAGAGAGAGTGTTAAAGTGATGTTGGCTTAGCTTTCTTGGCATCCATTATATTTACAATTATGTTTGTCTCTGTCACCTATAACTATTGATTTCAGTGTTGTGAGTGGAGGGTTTTGTCTTGGTGCTGTTATTGATCAATAATGATTCAAGGTAGGCTCTCCACATTCTCAAATAATTTCTACTAAAATATTACCATACGTTTAGACTGGTTAGTACATAGGCATTTCATGAAAATCGATACCCTTTATGCTTTTTTTTTTACTATTGACGACTGCATGGACAGTCTTATGTTCTGTACTTTGCATATAATATATAAGGAAGCGTGGGTATTCTTAAAAGATAACTTCTCAACAACATGGAATTGAAAGTTTTTAGTTTTCCCCTCAAGACAAAGCAAGTTTTTAAATGTAACATCATATTTTTCATAAAATAACGATTTATCTCTTTGAAGTTGGCATGAATAATCTTATTTCTGAGTTGCTAGCTATATATTTGAAGCCTGCCTTTGTACATTTTCAAACTGATTTTTCTGAGTGTCTCCCTGCTCAAAGTATGCATATCATTTTGAGAGGAGACAGGCTTTCTGTTTCATTGTGTATTTAGATAAATTGTCTCCACATACTAGATTGTTTTAATACTTTTTTAATGACTGCAGTGTAAAGGGAAAAATACTGCTGAGTGTGCATACGCATAACTTTGGGCAAGATAAGCTTCTTTAGACAGGAGGTTAACTGGTTAGTTAAATTTGTTTGCATGTTTGGATGATATAATATAACCATTCCCATCTGTCACACTTTTTTATATGACATTTCTCTTCTTCCTTAAATAAACTTCACTTTTCATTTTATAATGAATTTCATTTATAATTCATTTTATAATGCTGTGGGTCATACAGGAGCTGTGGCCTAAGGTAAAACTGGTAAACTGTGATACACTATTCCTTTGGGAACAGAGCATCTAGACTTCCCTGGGAGCCACTTTGAAAGGATTGTAAGGTGGGGGTGCCTCTGTTACAAGCCCTGACATTGCATTGCTGGCTGGCTTATGCGCATATTCCCTATGTCTTCAGAGGGAGAATGTTTGATAGGGTGATTTTTGTTAAGGAGTTAACACTCCTGGGTCCTACCAAATTCATGGTCCATTTTGGTTAATTTCACAGCCAGAGGGTTTTAAAATTTTCAGCTGTTTACATCTGAAATTTCACAGTGTTGTAACTGTGGCGGTCTGGATGCAAAAGGCAGTCTGGTTACAAGGCTATTGTCAGGGGTTTGTGGCACCCTTACTTCTGCCCTGTTGGTGGCAGGGACACTGCTTTCAGAGTTGGGCGGCCAGAGAGAAAGGCTGCTGAGCGGGTTCCCAGCTGTATGGCCAACATCACCACCAGCATCACAGAAATGAGAGTAACAGGGTATGGAGGACAGGTTATCATAGGTCTGGTTTTTCTGCCAGTCTCCTGTCCAAGTGGGGGGCTGGCAGCTGAGGCTGCAGCCTTGCCACACAGAAGGGCTATAGTTTCAACTGTAGCCTCATGGGATGGGGACTGGGTGGGTGGGTGGAGGAGACAGCTGGAGCTGCCTGATCTTTCTGTATCTGGAAGAGATCCCAGAGGTGGGTCTATCCCATCGCAGGAATGGCCCCTGCAGAGGGAGAGGAAATCTCCTTCCTCCCCATCCCCAGCGGATTAGCAGCTGGAGCTCAGTGCAGGGTAGGAGTCCCTGGCTACGTGCCAGATTTCACAAGGGAGATTAGAGTTCATGATCTATGACGTGGTTTTCGGTTTTCATGCCTATGAATTTGGTGTGGCCCTAAATAGATGCAAGACTCCCTGATGCTGGAGGCAGGTGGTGACTATTAGCCTTGAGCACCCTGAGAAATGTCACAAAGGTGAAATTGACAGGATCAGTACCCTGTTTGCTAGCAAACAAAAAACAGCTCTTCCAACATTTATCAGCTGAAGACTCAGAGATTCAAAAATAGAAAGACTGGAAACAAATAAACTAAAGGTTGTGGTTTGTTAAATTTGCTTATTTCCGGTAAAGAAAATAGAATAAATGCAGTATAAGATGAGTAAGCCAGACAAATGGCAAAGAGATCAGACTTACTTAACAAAAGGGAACTGAGCTCAAAGGAGCAATAGGCTTAGAGCAGAGGTTCCCAAACTTTTTGACACGGGGACCAGTAAATCCATTCACGAGCTTTTGAAGGACCGGTAACATTCATTTGCATATTTGCATATTCATTAAGCAAATGATGAATATTCAAATAAGTTGTTTCTGGTCCTCCCAAAGCCCCCAGTGCCAGCTTTAGCAAAGCTTTTGATACGGACACCTACAACATTCTGCCAGCAAGTTAAGGGAACATGGATTGGATAAATGGACTGTAAGATGGACAGAAAGCTGGCTAGACCAGGGTTTCCCAAACTTTTTACTTTAGTTGGAACCCGTTTTTTTTAGTACTGTTTTTTGCAGCCCAAAAATATAAATGCATATTAAAAAAGAATGAAAAATTAATACATTTTCAGTGTTTCACCTGGCTGCATCCTCCACTCTGCCCAGGCCAGGGCCTGGGGGACTCGGCGCCGCACAGGCACTCTGGGAGGCGGGAGCAGGAGCAGTCTGAGGGTAGGGTATCTGGCTAGGAAGGAGGGGCAGGGTTGCCAGGTGTCCGGTTTTGTACCAGACAGTCCGGTATTTGAGTCTTCTGTCCGGGAAATAAATTGAGAAAATACCGGACATATAAAATGTCTGGTATTTTCTCAGTAGTTAAGTTTTATTATTATTAGGTGTATCAGTTTGTAGTTTCAAACTGCCTGGCTGGTAGATGTGCTCAGGCTGCGTGAGTGTGTCTACCAGCCAGACAGTTTGCAACTACTCGAGGGGGCGTGTGTGTGTGTGGGGGGGCAAAATGGAATCCCTGGGGCCAGACTCACTCGTGCTTTGCCGGGACCGTGCTCGGGACGGACAGTGCCCCGAGATCTGCATGCTCCCGGGTCAGTCCCGTTTCCCACCGGCTGACTCGCTCCCCCCCGCTGCCCCTCCAGCCAGCCCCACTTCCCCCAACACCCTCCCAGCCAGCTGGTTCTCCCCACTTCCCCTCCCAATCTCCCCAGCCAGCCCGCTTCCCCGACCTCGCGCCCCAGCAGCCCTGCTTCTGCAGACCCGATCTCCTCCGGCCAGCTCCGCTACCCCTGTCCAGCCCTGCTTCTGGCGGCTGGTTCTCCCCATCTTCCCGGCCAGCCCCCCCTACCTCCGACCTTGCACCCCAGCAGCCCTGCTTCAGCAGGCCCCGATCTCCCTGGCCAGAGCCACTGCCCCTGACGACCCCCGCAGCTAGCCCTGCTCCCCAACCCCTCTCAGCCGGTTGGTTCTCCCCCGCTTCTCCTCCCGATCTCCCCCGGCCAGATCTGCTGCCCCAGTCCAGCCCTGCTTCCGGTGGCTGGTTCTCCTTGCCTCCTCCTCCCGATCTCCCTGGCTGGCCTGCCTGCCCCCACCCCAGCCAGCCCTGCTTCCGCCCGGCTGGTTCCCCAATCTTTCCAGTCAGCCCCACTGCCCCCATCCAGTGCTGCTTCCGGTGACCGGTTCTCCCCTCCTCCTCCTCCCGACCTCCCCCGGCCAGCCCCGCTACTCCCAACCCTCCTTCCTGGTGGCCAGTTTCCTGCCATACACACACTTCCTCCCGGCCCACCCCCGCTCCTCTCCCGGCTGGTCTCCCCCCCATCTGAGATCAAGTGTGTCCGACATTTTTTTTGAACTCACCTGGTAACCCTAGCTACGCCTCTGCCAGGAACCCGGAACATCCGGCTGCAGACTCTGCCCAGCCCAGCCGAGGGCTTGGGGGACCCAGTGCCACACGGGCACTCCGGGAGCCCAGAACACCCCGGCAGCCACGCTGAGGCCCAGTATTTTTTTCCCGCGGCCTGGTAGTGGGCCGCAGCCCATAGTTTGGGAAACTCTGGCTTAGAGGACCAGCGTGACACAGTTCTCAGTGAAGCAGCCAAAAAATGGGGTGTATCATCCCGGGGGGCGGGAGGATGTGCAGAGGACCCATTGAGGGAGACGAGCATTAATGCTAGATGCTGGGACTTCTGGCTGTCCGCTCTAGTCCCTGGGGGTATGTCTACACTACAAAGTTAATTCGAACTAACAGCCGTTAGTTCGAATTAACTTTCATAGGCGCTACACATACAAACCGCTAGTTCGAACTTAATTTGAACTAGCGGAGCGCTTAATTTGAACTAGGTAAACCTCATTCTATGAGGACTAACGCCTAGTTCGAATTAAGTAGTTCGAATTAAGGGCTGTGTAGCCACTTAATTCGAACTAGTGGAGGCTAGCCCTTCCCAGCTTGCCTGGTGGCCACTCTGGGCCAAACCAGGGAAACTCTTCTGCCCCCCTCCCGGCCCCGGAGCCCCTAAAGGGGCACGGTCTGGCTACAGTGCTTGTGCCAGGTGCAAGCCTGCCAGCACCCAGCCAGCAGACCCTGCACCTGGCACGGCACGAGCCAGCCACCCGCTGCCACCCAGCCCTCCGCCTTTTCCCGGGACCAGGCTGGTGGCTCCCAGGAGCCTGCCTGGGGCCGCAAGAGGCGGGCTCCCGCCTGGTCTAGTGCAAAGATCGTGGACCTCATCGAGGTTTGGGGGGAGGCCTCCAAAGTCCACGACCTCCGCACTGGGCACAGGAAAGTGGCCGTCTAGGGCAGGATAGCTGCCAGCCTGGCCACCAAAGGCCACATGCAAACCCAGGAGCAGGTTTGCATGAAAATCAAGGTGGTCCAGTGAGACCCCCGACCCTGAGCCCTGAGCTTAGAACATAAGAACATAAGAACGGCCGTACTGGGTCAGACCAAAGGTCCATCTAGCCCAGTAGCCTGTCTGCCGACAGCGGCCAACACCAGCTACCCCGGAGGATGGACCGAAGACAATGACCAAGCCATTTGTTTCGTGCCATCCATCTCCAGCCTTCCACAAACAGAGGCCAAGGACACCGTTCCTACCCCCTGGCTAATAGCACTCCATGGACCCAACCTCCATGACTTTATCTAACTTCTCTTTAAACTCTGTTATAGTTCTAGCCTTCACAGCCTCCTGTGGCAAGGAGTTCCACAGGTTGACTATTTGCTTTGTGAAGAAGAACTTTTTTATTAGTTTGAAGCCTGCTACCCATTCATTTCATTTGGTGTCCTCTAGTCCTTATATTATGGGAACTAATGAAGAACTTTTCTTTATGCACCCTCTCCACACCACTCATGATTTTATAGACCTCTATCATATCCCCTCAGTCTCCTCTTTTCTAAGCTGAAAAGTCCCAGTCTCTTTAGCCTCTCTTCATATGGGACCTGTTCCAAACCCCTAATCATTGTAGTTGCCCTTTTCTGAACCCTTTCCAAGGCCAAAACATCTTTTTTGAGGTGAGGAGACCACATCTGTACACAGTACTGAACATATGGCGTACCATAGTTTTATACTTCCCCTCTACCTTCTTCCCCTGGCTTCCCCCTTCCAGCTCCCTCCTCCCAGGTTTCCTCCCCTCTCCCACCCTCTCTCTTCCCCTCTCCCACCTCCTTTCCCCAGTCTCCCCAGAGGTAAATCCCCTCCTCCCCCCAGTTTTGTTAAAGAGAGTTTCTATTTTTGAACACACGTGTCCTTTATTTTTTACATCAGGAAGGGGGGCTAGGGAGGGGTAAGTGGAAGGAGGTGAGGGAGGAATGGGGCACGAGCCCCGATGGGGAGGACTGGGGTGGCTCTGGGCTCCTCGGGTGGAAGCTCTCCTGCAGGGTCTCCTGGATCCTGACAGCCCCCCGATTGACCCCCCCGGATGGCAGCCTGTGGCAAGTGCAGCCGGGCTGATGGCCGAGTGCTGTGATGTGCCGAGTGTGGGCACTCAGGGCACTCCAAGACAGGACTGCTTTGCTGTCCCTCATCGAGGTAGACAAGCAAGCGGGGAACCCTGAGAACTGTCTGTCCGGGTTGGGGGTCGGGTCCCTATAAGCACAGCTCTCAGCTAGCCTGAGGCAGCAGCTCCACGCTCTAAGTCCTAACCTGATGCCCTGCCGGCACTGCTTCCGGCCAGCCTTAACTTCGGTTCAGGGTCCACTCAATGTGGACGTGCTAGTTCGAATTAGCAAAACGCTAATTCGAATTAGCTTTTAGGTCTAGATGCACTAGTTCGAATTAGCTTAGTTCAAATTAACTAATTCAAATTAAGTTAGTTCGAATTAGTGCTGTAGTGTAGACATACCCTGGGTGGCAGGCTTCAGAGAGACTTGGGCGAGCCCCATGTAGTGTTCTGTTTTCCTTTTGGGAAATATGGTTACCCTATATAGATGAGGCCATGAGGTGTGATGTGTCTAACGAGTCTCCATTAAAACTTCTTCAAATTACCCCAGAGGAATATCTTCTCAAGTTCATAAACCTCAAAAGAAGTTGATGATATGTGAAGTCATGGGGAATATGTTCATGAAACGGTGGATTATTTGGAAACATGGATGAAGAATAATGGAGCAAACAACCATTATGAATTGATGGAGCAATTTGTCCAGCAGCAGTTCTTTGAGGTTGACTCTGAAAGAGCATGAGCTGCAGTGTGGGAAGAAACTCCAGCATTAGGGGAAACAGCTATTGAAACAGCTGACTTGTATGAACAAGAGAGACTATTCAGGGAGTTCAGGCTGCACAGGGAAGACCAAAAATCTGGCATAAAAGTAGGTGCCCAGTTTGTCTATGGGAAGGGGATGAAGGAACCAAGTCCATGTTGCCTCAGTACTAGTCTTCTCCTAGAGACCCTAGCTATTTGACCCTGGCCAAAGAAGTTTTTACTCTTGGTTCCTTGACCACATGAAAAGATGGTGCCGTAGGTGTAGGGGTTCCAAGTTCATTCCCTAACCTATCTGGGTTAAAGCAGCGTTGAGTCAGACTTCAATGGTGGCAGAGAGAGCCCCATTTAATGTCTTTAGGCCCATCCTCATGGAGGGAGACAGAGTTCACTAAAAGGCCAAAATAAATGGTGAAGTGTGCCATGGCAGTGAGACATTGATGTACAGATTTCCCTGGTTAGAAATTCAAGGAAGTAGTGTGCTTCCTGAGGAGAGGTGAAGCTAGTAGTTTTAGGACAACTACAATTCTTTTATTCTGCTCCTTGAGAATTGACCACCTGATGCTTTGGTTGGGAATGATGTAATCTCACTGCCATCCAGTTTCCAAACAGGAACCCTACTAGCAGAGAGACTGTCAACTTGATTATAATAAATATCAATTTATTATAGTTCATGCTTTTGACAAATTTAATAATAATAATAATAATAATTAGAAAAGGCATTAAGTAGAAATCACTACTTTAAATACAATATTTTCATTCTCACAAGACTTGTAAAAGTATACATTTGCTTGAAGGTTTTTTAAAAAGATAAATGTAGATTGAAATTTATGCTGAAATCAGGTGTGAAATTAATCTCAAATTTTTTTTATATAGGAAGAGTTAGATCTTAACTTTGTAATACTGCCCTTGTTAATAGCACATGAGGGTGGAATGATGAGAAAAGAGAGATCTGGGGGAAAGAGAGATATGGAATTACCCGGGATTAAATCTGAAATTAAAATGTGGTTCTTGTCTCTTCTGATTAGCAGTTCAGTTGCTAACTGCACTGTAATTAGTGTGATGTGCAGTTCAAGGCGGTTAAAAAAACCCTAACACTTGTATTAGTGCATCATAGTTTGATTAGCTGTAAAGAAAAAAAAATATTCTGTCTAATTTTATGATGTGCAAAGAAAGTCTTAACTGTTTACTAAAACTATTTTTTTTTTTGCCTTTTTAACATGAGAAAATCATGTTTTGTTAATTTCTGGAGAAGTATATAGGGTTGTCTTTGCAGATCCCAGGAAAGGGAATCTGTCAATTGAGAAGGGAAATAATTTTTATTCTGAATGTTTTCATAGACTCAGAGGATATGTCTACACTAGAAACGTAAACTGAACTATATTAGGTCGACTTCCATGTTCACATTGCCCTCTTTGGGTCAGTGGTGTGGGTCCTCACCAGAAGCACTTCCACTGACCTACGAGGGGCAGTGTGGGGAGCTGAGAGCTGGATCTTTCAGCTCCATTGGTAGCTCCCTACTGGGAGCCTGGTTGCCCCACAGACTTCTGGTGGGCTGGCTGTTTCCTGCTGGGAATGAAGGGGGAAGCTGCCCAGGGCTTCGTGGCCCTAGGGAGTGGTGCCCAGATGCCTCGGCTTCTCAGGCCTCCGCCCCCTCTCCCCGCTTGCTCCCCTGCTGGAGCCAGGCAGCCATGTCAAGTTCATTGACAGGGACAGCCAACAACTGATGCAAGGGACACAATATCTCCACAGACACTACGTTTCCCTAACCAAGCCTTATGTGGAGGTGAAGTAGTTATGCCGGTGAAAGTAGGGCTCTTAAATCAGTGGGAAGAAGGCTGTAGGGTCGACATAGGCCCTTTTCAGCAATACTGTTGCCTCACCAGTTATTCTGTGTTTTGTAGTTGCAGTTTTTAAACTATTTTTGGCATCTTGTTTTAGATAGAAACAAAACCTGGTTTTTGTTTGTCAGAAAAATAATCCTCTTTAAGCCTTTGTTTACACTATAAAGAATCCCCCAAAAAGGCACATCTCCCCTCTACCCCCCACATTTGGTCTCCTTTAAAGCCTACAAAATACTTATTTTTCTTTCAAGAGATAGTAAATTATTTGATGAGAGAGAATATCCTTATTTTTATCTCTCTGTGTAACATCTACATATAATAGGGCAGAAAAGATTTGCTGGATAAAAATATTTACTGGGTAAGGTATTTGATAGCATTTCTTTTTTGTTAAAAAAAAATACAAAGTGAACTTGAGAAGTTGTGAAATGTGTCATTTCATATAGGTAGTGCTGTGTGTTGCATAGTACAAGAAGAGAGCTGGAGAAGTGTTTAAGAGATGGTTAATTTGAGATGAATAAGAAATTATACTTGGAAATGAGACCAGTGTTTACATGTGACTGTCATTTGATTCACAGATTTTAATCATTCTATTAGTTGGTAAAACTTGAATGTTCTTTTCTAATTACACCTTTAAAAAAATATTCTGTAGTCAGTTTCTTGGTACTCTTAGGCTATGTCTACGTTTGCACTTGATTGACAAAACTTTTGTCATTCACGGGTGCTTAACCCTCCTCCCTTGGCTGGAAGAACTGCAAAGGTTTTTTTGCCAGGGCAAGTGTAAGTGTGAGTTCTGCTTTGTCCGCAGGAGGGCTCTGCTGCTCATAAAGCAAAACCCCTCATTTGGGGTAGAATTACTTTGTGGACAAAAGTGTTGACATAGCCTTATCGCTAAAAGCTATGTAGTGTAGACATATTCCTAGTTATGTAGCATACTAATTTACAAGGGAAGACAGGCATGGCCATATCTGACCTGCCTATGAATTGTTACTGGACCTGATTTTTTTCTAATTTTTTTTTTTTTTTTTTTAAATGGAAACTATTTAGGATTAGTACCAATCACAGTGAGTTGACCTGAGGGAAGAGAGCAGAAACAATAAAAAGTATGTTTTTCTATCCATGATTTTTTTCAGAAGTGCATTCCATCTTTCTTTTTCAGAGGGGTGCCGTATTACTCTGTAACCGAAAAACTTAAAAAACAACAAATAGTCCTGCAGCACTTTAGAGACTAACAAAAAATGTAGATGGTATCATGAGCTTTCGTGGGCACAACCCACATCTTCACTTACATGGTTTGCCTTTATTTATGAATTAGTCCTTGTGATTGTTTTGCTGTAGCAGAGATTTCTTGCTTTTTCTTTCATTCAAATCCTAGCCTTGGAGACAGCACATTTTTCTTGAGCATTTTATCAAGGTTGTAAGAGTAAGATGAAAAAGTATGGTTTTATTAAACTTTATTTTTATGTACTGCTGATTTAGTTTTTTTGGCTTTTCCTGCCTTTCTATTCCCTTAAAATAATTTCACCTCTTTCTGTTTCTAAAATTTAACCTTCTACTTGCTTTCATTTTCACAATTGTCTGAATGAATGTAGATTTGTCAAGTAAATTTGTTGAGCACTTTATAATGTGCTTGGCACTGTGCAAACAGGTAAGGAACCTAGGAATTTTAATCTAGTGTAAATGCAAATAGATCTGTTAACATACACAGTCTGGTGATAGTAGGAATTCAAGATGACAGAGAAATCTTTTAGAAGTTGTGGTTGAAATATTTTGCTGAAGAAATGTGTTGTGGAGTACAAGAAGGTAGTTTGCAACTATAAATCTGATATAAGTTAGCAACATGTGGAAGAGTCTTGAATTAGAGAGCATGAGATTGAATTGAAGATAAACCAGACAAATATTTCTGTTGACTGATTTTAAAAAAAATAAAAAACTTTGTAAGAGTCAGGTGTGGCTTAGAGCCATTTGCAATCACTTAACCCCCCCCTCCCCCCAGCTATTTATAAAGGACAGAATCATTTGTTGTATGCAGTGTTGTTATAGCCCTGGCCCCCAGATACAGGAGAGACAAGGCTCCTGAGAGAGACAAGCTTTTGAGCTTACACAGAATTCTTCCTCTGTGTGGACTCGAAAGCTTGTCTCTCTCGCCAACAGAAGTTGGTCCAACAAAAAGATATTGCCTCACTCACCTTGTCACTCCAAAATAATTTGTTTCAGACAGTCTGAGCCCTTTTATATGCATTTATAAAAGCTTATTCAAATAGTGTTCCCAGCTGTTGTCATGAGCATTAGGGTGAGCATTTCTACTCAGTGTAACAGGTACCACGGACTATAACAAGGATTTTCTTTTTTGGGGATGGGGCGGGTAGAAGTAGAGGGGAGCCTTTAGTTAACCCAGAGCTTAAAGGAACAGTTTTTAATCAGTCTTTAGGGTTGCCAGGTGTCCAGTTTTGAACCGGACAGTCCAGTATTACAGCTTTCTGTCCGGTAAACAAATAGAGGAAAATACCAAACATATAAATGTCCGGTATTTTCTAATTAAGTTTTTATTATTATCATGAGTATCAGTACATAGTTGCGTACTGCCTGGCTGATAGACACGCTCATACTGTGTGAGTGTGTCTACCAGCCAGGCAGTATGCAACTACACAGTAGAGAGGAGGGGGGCGGGATGGAATCCCCGGGGCCAGATTCACCCATGCGCCCCGCCGGGACCGTGCACGGGACGGGCAGCACCCCAGGATCTGCATGCTCCCGAGCCAGCCCTGCTGGCCGGTTCCCCCCTGCCACTCCTTCCCTGGCCAGCCCCGGTGGCTGATTCTCCCCTAACCGCCTCCTGGCCAGCCCTGCTTCTCGCCTGCTGGTTCCCCCCCGGCCAGCCCCACTCCCCCCAACCCCCTTCCGGCCAGCTGCGAGTCCTGCTTCATGCCTGCTGGTCCCCCCATCTCCTCCGGCCAGCCCTGCTTCCCGCCAGCCGGTTCCTCCCCTGCCCGGCCCCGATCTCCCCCGGCCAGCCCTGCTCCCCGACCCCTCCTGGCCAGCCCTGCTCCCCTCCTAGCCGGTCCCCCCCCCCATCTGAGATCAAGTGTGTCCAGTAATTTTTTTAAAACCATCTGGTAACCCTATCAGGCTCTGGAAAGTCAGTCTCTGAAGATAATGAGGATTACAGATGCGAGATCTCTAGTTACTGAAATAGAAGTAGATAGGGAGGAATATAATTCTTGGTTCTTCAGAATGGAATCTGCAGTAACAAGTGACCTCTTTGTCCCATTCCTGTTCTAGACTTGTCCCTTTGAGTGCTGGCTCAGAAGCTAGTTTCTGTGGGATTTGATTTTTAGATTTTACATTTTTGCATATTTTCACTGAGAATAGAGCTGGGACCCACAAAACTGGGATGAGGAGTTTGAGTGCTATGAAGAAATGAACTGGCTCAGGCTACCTCTACACTGCATCCCTCTTCTGGAAGAGGAAATGCAACTGGAGCGCTCATTAGCATATCCTTTTTGCAGTAGATGGGGTCGTTTTGCGTAAAACCCCCTTTTGCGCAAGAACCCTTATTCCTCAAAAAATGATATGGAATACTGAGTAGGGAGTAATGTGAAAAACTGAGTAGGAAGCTTAGGGGGCTGAGCTGGGGAGAAGTGAAGGGAATGTAGTTTGCCCTGGCTATTTGTAATGTGGAAAGCATGTATTTTTTTGTCTTTTTTTCCTTGTGTATGAATTATTAAAAAAAAAAGAGTGTGTGCATATGTGTGTATATGTATTTTTACAGACAAGCACATTCTTCATGTGTAATGATGGGTCTCCAAAAAGACAAAATTAATGTGCCTAAGTTGCTTAAGGCAACTAAGGGTTTCCTTACTTAAAAGTTTGGAACCCTCTGTATTAATTATGCATCATGTTTGTCAAGTTATTTATTTAAGATCCTCTTATGAAAGAGGCAAAAAAAATTGAAATGTTTTGTTATATATGATTATTCATACTAAGAAAGTGATTTCATCTCACACTTCCTTGCTTCCACTACCACATGCTGCATTTACCCAGTTGATCATTTTGTATTGTGGCTCTTTATGCCCCCTTGTGCAGCAAAGCAGTGACCAGAGGCAGAATATCAGACATGATTTGACAACTCATCTGACCTGCTATGTCAAATCCTATATTTCTGCAGTTAAATACTATATTTTAAAATGAGGTAAAGTTGAATTTGTTTAGGACTGTTCATTGAAAATGCAGTATGTAATGAACCTAAATTCCAAAGGATTTAGGAATATCTGGATTTGATCCTAGACTCTATTCTTGATTGGTCAGAGTAGTTCGTAGTCTGAAATTTTAATTATTTATCTATTCCAACAAAAATCTCTAGTACCTACTACAGTTTTTGAAATGGAAAAGTAAAATTGGGAAAGTAATGATTTTTACTTACTTAAATGTGATTTTGGTACTGGACATTTGACCAGTTAAAAATAAGTTATTGGTCAAATTTTATCAAATAATGTAAAAAAGTCAGATATTTTAAAGCACTAATTTATTAGAATGGAAACATCAGTAACAAAAAGAGTAAAACTTTATGGTCACAGTAGGCTTAACTTTAGGTACATAGGCCTAATTTTTTTAAATAAGTTATTTCTTAACTGTGTTATTTTAATTCAGGAAAAATGTGCCACACAGTGAAGTTCTAAAAAAAGGAGAATAATTATTATTACCTTTTTATCAATGTTACACTATCATTTAAAGGTGGACATTATTCAAGGGTGAACAGTTACAAAAAGGAAACAAAAAATGAAATAAAACAAACTTAGCAACTAAAAAAGAAAAGTCCTTTTGAAATTCACTTATGGTAGGTAAGCAGCATGTCAACTTTCTTAGAGCTTAATGACTGCATATTTTCTCTTTTTGTTGGGGAAGGAGGTTTAACAACTATGAACTTTCCCTCCCTCCCTCTCTTCTGGATTAACGTCTGTGGCTATGCCTACACTTCAACTAAAAACCTACAGTTGGGCCCTTGTCAAATGGGGCTGAAGGGCTGTTTAATTGGAGCATAGCCTTCTGGGCTCGCTCTATGACCCGGTGAGGTGGGATAGTCCTAGAACTTTGGTTACTGCAGTCTGAGACTGGAAGTCTACACTTCAAATGAACAGCCCTGCAGCCCAAGGCACATGAGCCTGAGTCAGGTGGCACGGGCCAGCAACCAGTGTCTGATTGCAGTGTAGGCATATCCTGTATGCTTGTCTAGTTAAGTTTACATTGTAAGGGTTTTTTTTTAAAGGTAGGAATTGTGTCTTTGAACTTGTTTGATCTGTTTTGTAAATCACCATATACATTAGTGTCCTGGAATACCAATAAAACTATACATACATACACACGCGTTAGTTCTAGAAGATTGCAGCCAATCAAGATGCTCAACTTTCATTGTTCATCTTCTTCCTAAGTGGTGTTATTAGCATACGATAAAGGGAATGATCAAGGCATTTAAATAGTCTTGTTAACAAATGGCATCAGGATGCAATGAAAACAGTAAGCTGCTTCCTACATAAGGGCATTCTCACTGGAATATGTTATATAAATTAAGCACTGTTAACAAATAGGTGATCGTCAATGGGCATTATTTGACTGGCCAGTTCACCAACTTGTCAAGCTTATGTGATGTAGCAGATGGAAGAAAAGAGCCAGCATTATATGGCCAGCCAGCTTTCTATAGGTCATTAGCAAGTGGTAGTCCATAGATCACAGTTTAAGAACCTCTGTAGTGTGATAGTATGAACACTTATCTGTGTATGACAGATGACTTGGGTGAGGTATTATCTGTTGTTGGTGAGAGAGACAACTTTTTGAGCTTAAAGAGCTCTTCTTCAAGTCTTAGAGAGCTACCCACATCTCACAGCTAAATACGAGGTGGAACAAATTGTTTAGCATAAGGAGTTCATATAGTCTCTGATACAGAGGCAGTATCATGGGGCTGGAGGGGGAAAAGGGCTGCATGTAACTGTGAAGGTTAACCGATGAGCCCAGGCTCATATGTTAACCATGTACACGCTTACACTTTCACATCCCTAGTTTGTACCCTATGTGATGTGGCACAGTTTTGTCTTTTATAATTTTTGTGTGCCTTTTTCAGTTGAGAGCATAATGATTGTTTGGTTTCACTCAAAGTTGTTGGGGCATTTAGATGCACTACATGAGGTACACCACAGGTTGTGATAGGCATGTGGAGGACCCATTGATTTTGAAAGGTGTAGTGTTGGGTAGTATTGAGCATCGTAGCAGTGGAGATATGTCTGCAGGCTTTCCATCTGTTCTGGTGGGTTCTAGTGCCCCTTTGAGGTGGTGTATCCTGGTCATTGGGGAGCTTGTTTCTGACAATAAGTTTGGCAAGGTTGGGGCCTTGTTGGAAGGGATTAGCATATGGTAAAGTGAAGAGGAAGTTTGGGAAAGATGTCTTTCAGGATTTGTTCCTTATTGAGTATGGATTGTAATTGTGCAATGATTCCCTGTGTGGTTTCAGAATGGGGTAGTAGTTAACAACTATGGATGTGCAGCCTTAGATATTTTTTTTTCCTGTATGGATGCAGATTCTCCCAGAATATTTGGGTGGACTTGTTTTATGATGCGATCTTCTACTTCTATGTAGTGTTCTTGTTTGGTGAAGGAGGTTGTGAGTGTGTTAAGAAGTGTGTTTTGGATTTTATCCTTGCAGCGTATTCTGTGCTGAGTACCTAACTGCAGATACCAAGCACAACGAGAAATTTGTTACTGCATCAGTGATGGTAAGTGTGGTGATCCATGGGTTTCTTGTACATTGTTGTCTGCAAGGTTCCACTGTTAAAAGATGGCTGTAGTTTTGTGGGAATTGATGGTAGTTTGGGAATGTTCTAAAAATAATTTGATTTATTGAGTGGTGGTTGCTGAAATTGCAGAGGAAATCTTGAGGGAGTTTGGGTCCTTTGTCCAGAGGATGAAAATATCATTGATGTATCTCAGGTGCATCATTGGTTTCATGGTGTGTTTTTTGCAAAAATTCTTCCTTGAGGTGGCCCATGAAGATACTGGCATATCGGGGAGCTGTCTTCATCCAACCTACGGAAACAGCATGAACACGAAGTGTTTGTTGTCTATTGTAAAGTTGTTATGGGTGACAATGAAAGGGATGAGTTTGGTGATGTGTTTGGGGTGCAAATCTGAGTGTTGGCCATTGTCTTGTAGATGTTTGAGGCAGGCTGTAATGCCATCATTGCAAGGGATGTTGGTGTATAGGGAGGTTGTATACGCAGTGGCAAGGAGGATGTTCTGAGGTATGGGGAGGTTGTTGCAGAGTTTCTGGCGGAAACTGGTTGTGTCCTGAGAAAAGTAGGTCCTTTGTGTGTTGAGTGGCTTGAGGATGGCTTCTCAGTCCCAGTGTTCCTTCAGTAGAGTGTTATGGCCATATATGATAGGTTTGTTCGGGATCTCTTGTTTATGTATCTTGGGAATCATGTAGAAGATCCCAGGGGTGGAGTGGTAGGGGATGAGAATATAGAGTTTCTGTTGAAGTTTTTTGGAGAAAGAAGTGATAGCCTCAAATTCTTAGGTGTGTTGTGATGTGGGATTTTCTTTGAATTCTTTATAGTAAGTGGTGTTGAAGAGTGCCTATACTGTATTAAAAATCCATGGCAGCAAGTCTCAGAACCAGGTCAGTTGACTCGAGCTTGCAGGGATCAGGTTGTTCAGCTAAAAGTAGCAGTAACAATGTAGATGTTTTGAGCTGGAAACCATTTTCTGGGGTTTCCATTGCCTAGGTTCCAGCCTGAGTCCCATGAGCCTGAGTCGGCTGATCTGGGCCAACTGCAGCAGTGACGTGGGTCTTGTATTACAGTGTAGATGTTCCCGGAGAGATTTTTGGATGGACTCATTGACATAGTCATTACTGTTGAGACCACAGTGGTGCTCCTTGTGTCTGCTGGTTTGCTCGCCCTCTGCTGTTTGGATTTCAGAGACTGAATAGCTGTCCTCTCAGTAGGGGTGAGATTGTGGTGGATATGTTTTGCTATGAATTTCACAATCACTGCAGCCTATCACCTCACACTGAAACACGGTGTTTTACCCATTTTGTAGGTTGTGCATTTGATTTTTCCTTTTCTAAGTACAGTACTTTGCATTTATCTTTATTAAATTTTCACCTTGTTTAATTCAGACCAGTTCTCCAATATGTCATGGTCATTTTGAATTCTAATCCTGTCCTCCTGAATGCCTCCAGCCTCTCCCAACTTGATGTCATCTGCAAATTTTATAAGCATGTTTTTCACTGTTATCCAAGTCATTAATGAAAGTATTGATCCCATTAGTTATGTTCTCCCTGTTGGATGGTGAATCATTGATATTTGAATATAGTCTTTCAATCAGTTTGTTTGCTTTATAGTAATTTCATCTGGACTGCATTTCCTTCCTTTGCTTATAAAAAGACCTAAGAATGGCCATTCTAGCTCAGACCAAGTATCTTGGCTTCTGACATTGGCCAGTTCTGGGTGCCCTCAGGGAATGAACAGAACAAGTAATCATCCAGTGATCCATTCCCCGTCACTCGTTCCCAGCTTCTGGCAAAGGGAATGGCTAGGGACAGCATCTATGCCCATACTGCTTCTTAACAGTTTCTCCACATTTCCCTCGTGTCATGGTATGTCCTGGCAAAGGACTATGAAGAGAGATCTGAGAGACAAAGCTGCCACTTGGACCAAATCCTGTGGTTAGGGTTGCCAGATGGTTTAACCAAAAATACCGAACACTCCTTCCCTCCTTCCCCCCCTCCAAAAAAAACCCACTGGGGAAAAAATTCTGAGTAAAAAAAGGGGGAGACCAAAGTTGTTGAGAGGGGGGAAAAAAAAAAGACCCGGAGGGGGGGGGGAAAGGAGTGAACCCAACAACGTGGCCCCTTTAAGAAATGCTTTTGGGGCTTTTTGGCCTTAACAGGCTGCTGGCGGCCGTCTGCCATCTTGTCTTCCTGCTCCGGGCCAGACAGCTCCCCTACGGAACCAGGTAAGCACCCAGTATTTTCACCTCCTGGCCGGGAAAAAATCAGAAAGTACCGGACGTTTTAGGAGGCGAAAATATCGGACTGTCCGGGTCAATACTGGATACCTGGCAACCCTACCTGTGGTTAGGCCCAAGTGTGCACAATATCTGCGGGGGATGAAGGCACAAGAGTGTCTCATCACCTTTTCATTCTCCTAATCCTTAGGATGCTGTGTGTGCAGCCTGGCTCTGGGCATAACACTCAGCAGCTTCTGGATGGCTGTAGTTTAACAGCTGTTGCCCAGCCACAAAACCATAACTGAGTATTTGTGCAACATGGCCTCCCTTGGTCCACATCCTGTTTCCTCTGGAAACTTCCGTATGGCAGAGTGGCATAAGAGCCACTAGAGCCTTCTCCCATGACTGGTATGGCCAACTCAGTGGCAAATTCCTCATGTGATGTAAAGTCCAGTAAAGCAGCTGTTCTGTACTTGAGTCTCATCCCAGATACTTAAAAATCAACTGACCAGAATTCAAGTTAAATTTTAAATAAAATGTATTAATAAGTTAAAGCTTGACTGAACTGAAGGAGTTTGTCTTCAAAATAGAGGTATGCCTCGATTATCAGTAGGAGTGTTTTGATCCTACTACAATTCATTTCAGACAATTTGTCATTTCACTATCTAGTATTAATAACTAAAGTACTTGTCTGAAGTCAGCATATAAAACAAGTCATTTTAATATAAAATGAAAGGAGCATAATGTCCAGATGAATAAAGCCTTTTTGTAGTTTAATTGGCAGTTGCCAAAAGAGCGTGCTCATTCAGATCTGTTAAATAAGTCACATGCACGAGGTCGCAAGAAACTCTGTATGTATCTTCCATCTTTTGATTCTGCAGAGCGGCTTTACATTTGAAATTCTTCCATCCCACTAGTGTTAAATCAGAGGAGTGGTGGAAGGAGGATTGGGAACATTTGTTTTGTGCTTGTATATGCTACTGAGAGAAGCTACTCTTAGAACAGCTCATTAAGTGATGCAGTCTTGTGTTGCAAGCTGTCAGTACAATCATCTAATCTTGCAGACATATGTTGTATCTCCACAGAGAGCATAATTGAGGAATAGATACTTTAGGGGGCTGCATTTTCCAGAGATGTTGGTTGGGTTTTTTTTTGTTTGTTTGTTTATTTTTGGAAAACTGCACATATTCTGTGCTGATGGAGGCACGGTTTTTGCTACAAAGGCATTTCTTTTACATAGATAATAAGTGTAATTGTCTAATATCCCAGAAAAGTCTATCAGATCATTTTATTTCTGTACTAACTTGTTCTTTTTTGTATTTTCTTTCAACAAACTACAAGTATGATGAAGTTAGACTTTTTGTGGATTTTGTCTTTATCCATTTAAATTCAGTGAAAAAGCAAAAGTAATTTACTGCTTTTGTCTAAACATATGACATGCTCTAGACTACTGCAAATACCTATTTTTAAAATTACAGTATGACTGTGATAATGTGTTCTCTGTTGAAAAGATATTTTGGTCAAATTAATGTTATTGGCTGCAATCCTAGTCCCAGTGACGTAAATGGGCATTTTGCCATTGACTTCAGTGGCACTGGAATTTCATCTTTTGTGATTATATACTTCATTTTGATCCTGCATAGGTATACAAGACTTAAATATAGTTTTGTAAAATTCTCAGGCAAGCAGTATATCCACTTTATCTCATTTCAGTGATCTTAGAGCAGCTTGTTTGACCTCTAGTGTTGAACAATGAAATTGCATCCTATTGACAAAACATTTTACATTTCAGAAAAACCAGTGTCCCCCAAATCAGGAACCCTGAAGAGTCCTCCCAAAGGTTTTGATACGTCTGCAATAAGCAAAAGCTATTATAATGTGGTGAGTGATCCTTATTTTGAATTACATATAATAGGAGATTGCTCCCTTTATAATCGATATAAAAGTGCCAAAACTTAGCCAAAACTAGAAAGTCAAGGGTTGTGGTGAATTGTCATATTACCAAGGCCTACGATATTTTTACAAAATACGCTTGTTTACATTTATGTGTATGCTGTAAAGTGCGGTGATAAGTAAATTGAATGAAACTGTGTCAGAGTAAGCAAACCAAAGTTTGTCTGTAATGCATGTTATACCTTTTTTGCTCACTTGTTTATTTTCAAAAATCAGCTATTTACAATCTCTTCCATTCCTTTTAAATTAACAAGGTTATACTTTATTTGTCCATTGTATTAAAACAAAGAGACTAAACTATTATGCAAAGAAGTTTCTTGTCTTCCCTGTCTACTTTGCTGTGCTCTTAATGAACCTACATAACTGAATAATCAGCTGCTGGGACCTCTCCTTTTACACAGTTGATGTGAACTTTCAGAGAAAAAAAATCAGTAGACAGAGTTGGTTAACTTTTCAACATATTTTATATATTTACTTAGCATATTACTGACATTTCTTTACTCGATACAATATATAATATTATACAACTTTTTAAAAATCAATACTATCAATACAGTAGGTTTTATCCCTTATTTATAAAATGTGGGTACTTATTGAAGTTCTTTCATCTTGTTTGAAATTAAAACATTTATCATTTTAACTGCTGCTTTTTGCTGACATCAGAACACCAAGTCTTCCTTTTGCTTAGATGCAGCTGTTCTTTCTTCTGTTTCATTAGTATTTTTTCAGAGGGACTCTTGAAGTAGAGAATATAATTATTTGATGTTCTTCTGATTTGTGAAGAAGTGGGGCGGAGCAACAGGAATCACTTTGAAGAATGCAGTAATTGTACATAACTCAGTGATTTGAAACAAAAAAGATCCTGACTGTAGAACAGGGGTTCTCAACATTTTTTTTTCTTTCTAAGGCCGCCTCAGTATGCTATAAAAACTCCATTGCACAATGGGATGGGTATGGGTTAGGATTAGGGTTCAGCTGCTGGGGGAGGAAGGGTACTTGGCACAGGTGTAGTTTGACTTCTACATTTAGGGGAGCAGGGTCAGGCTACCTAGTAGGGAGTGCCACTTCTGCCCTGACTCACCTCAGCAGGCTTCCCTCTCCCCGTTTATCTGGGATGACGAGGGAAGCACACAACCAAAAATTATAATCCGCAGGGGGCAGAGTTAGCTCAAAAAGTTTGAAAACCGTTCAGGGTGAAGGCAGGAGGGTAGCTATGGTTGTGTGCAGGCAGGGAGTAGTTCAAGGCACAGGCAGAGGATAACTAGGGGATGTCTGCTGACAAGGGGTAGCTCAGGGTGAGGGGAGTGAGGTAGCTAGGGGCTGTGTGCTTGGAGAGCCCCCACTGTGGTTGGTGCTTCCAGAGGCCTCTGCCAGCACCAGAGCTGGTTGCCACCCCAGGGGGCTGGGAACTAAGCAGCCATAACCCTAGGGTACCAGCAGTAGGCGGAGGAGAGAGGGTAGTGTCACACTATCATCCAGAGCAGCAGCCCGAATACACACTGCCTGACTTTGGCTTCCTGCCTCCAAACTGGATAGAAGTAGAGCCTCAGGGGGTCATGGAGAGAGGACTGTGGGTCAGGGATGTTAAAATGCATTTGTTTTGGTAAACGTGTACTTGCTGAGATTTTTAGCGGGTACATGTTTACATGGTGGGGAAGAGCATACTGCCTCCCACCTGCCCCCCCTGTGCTGCTGGCTCCCCATGAGCACTGACAGCTCCTGCTCCCCCTCCCTCCTGTGCTCCTGATACAAAGGCACCAATGTGTGTGTGGGGAGGTGGGGGAGGGGGCTACATGTAACTGTGAACTTTAACTGATGAGCCCAGGCTTATCAGCTAACCGTTTACACCATCATGAACCTAGTGGGTGTGTGCGCGTGTGGGAGAGGCAGAGGGAAGGGACTCGGATGGAGCCACCCCTGAAGCTGCCTTCCTGTGGTTAAAGCACTGCTTTTTGGGGCAGAGCAGTGTCCCCAAACTCCACCCATGAGTAGGGACAGGGCTCCGGGGCTCATGGACCCTCTAAAATCAGATTGCAGACCCCCAAAAGGCTGTAGACTCTGGACTGAGAACCACTGTCCTAGAGTGCCTCTCCCAATCATTAATATTATTGGGAATGAAGGGCTCCAGTGGATTATGTATTGCATCCAGTACCTGTTAGGATAAACAAGCAAAACAAATAAAAAGGTTCTGCCATATTCCCTTTGTAATCTGAAGGATCATACTTGTGTACTCTACTGCAACATGACAAACAAATTATTGTTTAATAATTTCTTTAAGTGTGTAAGAGTATGTAATTTTAAATACAAAACTTCAAAAAAACTGACACTGTTGCTGTGGGTTTTTTACATATTACTCACTTTTTCCTCCTCCGTTTTCTTGGATTTGAAAATGTTAATGTTAAAAATTTTTTTAGCTGTGAAGTGATTTTCCTAATGATCCATGGAAATGGGAATGATCCTGTTATGGTATGAAATTTGTGCTTCAGCCTTGTGCACAAGGTAATGGGTCTGTCAACATGGCAGCCTTTATTTTGAATATATTTTTCATTTATTGTCTGAAGATTAATCCTTCTAAAGTTATCCATTGATGTTCAACAGACTCTCCTCCAACTTCCACACTTTCAAGCTGAATTGAATTGATACAGAGTAGCAGTGTTGGCATGGTTGCTTTACAACCCACCTTCCTGCCTTATGGCAAAAACACATGATTAGGGTGTTGGGCTGGACATCAAGGATACATTTTACACTAAGAGAACCTACATCTTGTGTTAAGTCTAAAATGCATTTTAAATATCCTTTTCTTGTGCTCTGAACTCTGACCCAGTGCAGTTTACTTTGGGTTCTTCTTTCCACTCATGCAACTCCTATTAGCATTAGCTTATATTATGCATCATAAAGATTGAGACACTTTTAATTAAAAGTTGCTCTTTTCTCAGTAGAAATATTTTTATTTTTAAAGCTCATAATGGATTTTTATAAATAACACAGTTACGTATATAATTTACTTAGATATATGGATCCATATGTAAACATAGTGTGCATCATGCTTGTCTGAACTATGGACCACTGAATTCAGTGGTGACCAAAGTGCTCTAAACATGTTGTGAATGTTTCAGTTTAGCCTCCCTGTTGCTTTTCTCAGAATTTAAAATGTCATGTCTGTATTTGGATATAAATTTCAGCTTTTAACTCCCCTGTAAATATTCTGATTTCTTTCTTTTGTAAAGCGCTTTAAGATGACCAGGTGCTGTAGAGAAGCTGGATATTATTTTATTGTTTCAGTTTACTGCATCATAGATGACAAAGATTTAGATACAACATTAGAAATCCCCAAAACTTCAGAAAGTGATTATCAACCATTGATTTATGGAGATGGTTCACAAAAGCACGGAAGCAGTTAATCAAATGTTAATCTCCTGCAAACAGCTCCTGCAACCAGATTGTATTGTCATTTGCACACATGCAGCTACCACTGAAGTCTAGTGAAAGTTGGGTGTGCACAACCGATGAAATAGGTCAGTAGTTATGACCTCTCTCTTAATTGTTCTCATGAAGAGACAATAACATGTTGTGAAAAAGGTTGCCTTATGCTGGCATCAAACCTGGAGATGGTACTGCAAAGAATAGGTTTTTTTAGACAACTCAAGAAAAAATGCTTTCTTTTTCTGTAACATAACAAATATTAATACATTTTGCTCTCATTCTATTGAAAAAAGAGTGACTAGTGAGTTCTGGCATATGACTGTACATGTTGCTCGACAGAGTCCAGTTTTCTTTGTTATATTTTAGAAATAAATCTTGGTTGTTGAATATTAAATTTGTTTGAAAAAAGTAATAGTGGTGTCTAGGAAGGTTTGATAAATGGGTTATTCTTTCTGGAAGGCTACAGAGGAAAGAAATGTATACTGTGTGCCTTTAAGGGCCGGGAAAAGACGTGTAAGTAGTCAGATTGTGTTTTTAAAATAATCTTCCAACATTAACTGTAACTTTCTGCTTTTTGATGGTCAGTCACACTTACATAGTCACTGTACTTCCCTTCTCCTATGTCAGATATTTCATCATCTCTCTGTGCTGCTAATGAATTTGAGCCAATCCCAAGAGACTAAAAACAGGGCAATCTTGGATGGAGTGGTTGACATTTCTAGACTGAAAGCTTCAGTGTGAATTAAAAACAAACAAAACAAATGTGTTCAGATCCACCTGCATTCAGGGCCATCTATTTCCACAGCAACTAGATGTGTTTTGAAACTGGCAAGCTTAGTTGTGGTGGTGCTCCTGGGAGTTTTTGTAATGTAGTTCTTGTAATGTATCGATTCATAGAGGGAATCTCTGAGGGTACATCTACACTTGCTCCCTAGTTCGAGCTAGGGATGCAAATGTAGGTGACCGAAATTGCTAATGAAGTGGGGATTTAAATATCCCGCGCTTCATTAGCATGATCTCGCTGGCACGTTACTCCGCTCAACAGCTGTTTCGAAAGTGAAAGTGCGCGCTGGGACACGTTAGTTCGAACCAAACCCCTTGATTTGAACTAATGTTACTCCTCATTTTTTGAATGAGGTTTGATTCGAACTAGCGCGTCCCGGCGCACACTTCCTGGTTCGAATCAGCTGTTGAGCGGAGTAACGCGCCAGCGAGATCATGTTAATGAAGCGCGGAATATTTAAATCCCCGCTTCATTAGCAATTTCGGTCGCCTACATTTGCATCCCTAGCTCGAACTAGGGAACAAGTGTAGATGTACCCTGAGAGACAATTAAGTGGGGATATGGTAGTTTTATAACATCATGACTGGCAGGGAGAATGTAAATATGAAAGTGTTATTTATTCTTTCCCATAACACAGTAACTAGAGGGGTCACAAAATTAAATTAATGGTCAGCTGTTTTAAAACAAACAAAAGGAAGTATTGCTTCACAGAATGCACATTCAGGCTGTGGAACTCCTTCCCAGAGGATGTGGTGAGGTCCAAGTCTATAACAGAGTCTAAAAAAGAGCTAAATAAATATATGGAGGATAGGTCCATCTATGACTGTTGACCAAGATGGGCAGGGATGGTGTCCTTAGGCTCCGTTTGGCAGAAGCTGGGAATGGGTAACACAGGAGGGATAACTTGATGATCGCCTTTTCTGTACGTTGCCTCGGGGGCACCTGGCATTGGCCGCTATGGAAAAACAGGATACTGGGCTAGATGGACCTTTGGTCTGACTCAGTATGGTCATTCTTACGTTCAAGCCTCACAGTAAGTTTATGGATCCTATGTTTTTTTGGGGGGACAAAGAGTTGTGACACTAGACAGCCCTCTTGGAAAGAAGAAGGAGCCAAAGAGCAGTTCAGAGTAAGCTCATCATATGGTGGGTGAAACGTTGCCAATTCCACTTCCAAGATAGAATAGGGCAGTGGAAAAATCTCATAATCTGGTGACCAGAGGCTGTTTCCACAAATATTCCACCCTCTCTTCCTTGATTGTGTTGTTTTATTTTATCAATTTATAGAGCACCATCTGCACTTAATAAACTGCTTTCATATATTCTGATCTCAAAGTAAGTTTTTTATTTAGTACATATAACACTGTGATTAAGTATGCAGGACAAGATGTATGCTTGGCAGAGAAATATATAAATTGCAGAGAATGTATTGATGCACAGCCCTTCCATCTTAGCACATAAAGATATTAAAGATCTACATAATATGAACCAAATGTAGAATTAATAATGAAATAAATTACTTCAATGAAAAATAGATAACTAACTAGTGGCTGCGAAGTGGGCATCTTATCACATGGAATCCCTGAAGGAGAGGCTTTTAAAGAAATACATTATTTGTACTTTCACCTTTTGGTAGTTGATTATTATACAACAACTAGAAGATTTACCCAGTATTGCTCAGGTCCTTAACTCAATTAATTATTGATTTTCTTTATTTAAATCATTGCTCTGGAGTTGGGCTGGGGATGAGGGGTTCAGTATGCAGGCTTTCCTGGGAAGAGATGACAGCCATCTCTCACTGCAGCAGCTTGGGGCCAGGTGAGAAGAACCTCTCCATGACCACTGCAGCTGTAGTGGGCACAGTGGGGGGCGGGTCCAGGTTCCTCTGGCCCCTACACTCCCCAGCCAAAGTGAGGAATGCAGCAAACTGTGCACTTTCCCCTCACTTCCTGACGAAGGGGAACAGCCAGCAGTGCCCCCGTATGAATGGGAAAGGTGAAGCTTGAGGGCCCCATGCCTTCCCTAATCCTGGCTGGGGCAGGTCCAGGTTTGTCTGCCCTCCTGCATTCCCCAGCCAGAATGAGTAATGCAGCAAACTATGCATTTTGCCCTAGCTCCCTGGTGAAGGGGAACAGCCAGCAGTGTTCCCGTACGGATTGGGTCGAGGGAGCTCTCCCTACTCCTACTCCCCACTCCGAAAGGGTGCCTGGAGGATGGTAGGCTCAGGGCTGGGGAAGTCCCGCACAAGGGAGGGGAGGTGTAGGGGGCACACCTTCTGCCAGCCCCTTTCACCTTCCTGGTGATTCTGCCTCTTTTCGGTATAGTTTTATAAAAAGAAATTCCATTCCAGGTACATCCCATTCTCATGATACAACCAAACCCTGACCTTGCTTTAAGTTAGGATAAGAGGAAGCTGCATACCAAATATGGTGGTCCTAGCTCTTTCGGTTTAGGAGGAGTTCTTGAGCAGACAGACACACAAAATCTCTCAAATATATAGTAGATAAAGTTTAATGAGTAAAGAATTATTCCTCCATTACGTAAGTCTATAAGATAATTGCTATATACAGATAGCACAAAGTCAAGGAGAGAAAGATTTCTAGTGACTGCTTTAGCTTTGAGAAAAGAGGTAAAGAAATAGTTCATTTTGCAATTTTAATTTTACATTATTTTTTTCTATAAGGCCAAAGTTTCTAAGCTGTCATTTGCATGTGGACAATAGTTCAGTAAAGTCCCCTTTGTTTGCTTATAGATGCAAAATTTGTGCATGTGCAACATTTGCATACCCTGCTTAGGAGCTCATGTTTGAGGATGTCACTTTTCCAGTTCCAGTGACACGAGCAAATTACACAATGATGATTCTTTGTTATAATGAGGTGATGCTTTAGATGAGCAAGGTGTTAGCTGTGTGTCAAAATGAGAACATGTCTCATGTCCTTCAATTTTGTAATGAAATCTGACTTTGTTTTCATGTGGTTTGAAAGTTGCTTAGTTTTATGTAGGTCATTTAAATCCATTTTTGGGGGGATAGTTTTTCCCTTAGGGAGGTTACTGGGTTTATGTGACAGAACTGTTAACCACGCTTGATTTTTTCCATGCCTTGTGACTAAGGGAAAGCTTGCACTGGATGAGCTCAGCTTTCTATGCCATTCATTAGTGTTATGTATTGTAAAAGCTGCCCTTTCAATGAATAAGACCCGTTCCTTTGGTACCTACACTTATCTGTGCAAATGTTGTGATGGAGCTTTGAGAACAAGGTCTTTGAGGTCTCATGGGGTCTTGCAGCAGCCAGAACATGCAGAAATCAGGGAAGGCGAGAAAGGTGATTATTAGAGAATACGGGCATAATGATGAGATTAGGAATTCAAGAGTGCTCTGGAGAGGCACTGTAATACTCTGTACACTTTATAGAACTTTATATCTTCGAAGTGCCGTACAGACATTTAATCCTCACAACTTCATTGTGAGGGAGGTGAGTAATACTGAAAGTTGCTGGGTGCAGGGAGACACAGAAAAATGGCATTTAGAGCTCTGTGTACAAGGTTTAAAAGTGCTTCTCAAAGTAGAAACAAAAATGCTGTATGCAGTTACAGTAAGCATTGTTTGTGGAGACTGGAAAGTCAACTAATGGAGAAATTTTAATATTTTTAAATTGACTTTTATTAATATGTGCATGTCTAATAGCATTGCATCAGACCAGTAAAGTTTCAGAATAATTTAAAGAAAAGTAGGCAAATCCAGTAACTCACTCTCTCTCTTTTTTGGTTTGTATAAAAACAGCACAGTGATTACTATTCAATGCATTGTAATTTCCTGGAGGTACTGCTTCGTATTGATTCATAAAATTTTGAAATATTTGCTGCCTTTAAATTTTTTTTTTAATTCAAGCAGTCTCTATACAGCTTAATATTATTAAATCATATCTTCAGGCAGTTATTACATTGTGAAACAGTATACATTCAGTGTATTTGCTATGTCAGAGACTGCAATGATATGGAGGCTTAGTCTGCAGCAAATTTCTTTCACTTTGGGTACTGGAGCATGTTATAAAATGGTTCAGTGCTTCAACAGGATGTCATGTTTTTGTTATTGGTTCATCTTTGTTACTATTTCTTCAGCTTTTGAAAGTTTTGTTTGTGTGCATGTTGGAAAAGCCATGTTGGAAAGATTTAATTTTGGATTTAGCTCCTAGAGTGCCAGTGCCTATGGCTATATTTATTATGTATTTTATTTCAGCACTCTTTTTGTTATGTTTTTGTATGAAACTTGGTACACTCTTGTTTGTGCTTCTGTAATGGTCAGTTATTGTTTCATCTTTTAGTCCCTTGCCAAATACATTAAAACTAATACATTCATTTCCACTTACAGTATTGTGCACTGGTGTACTGTATGTTGTAGCTGCTCAATTAATAGCTAATGCTTTTTTTCTGTGGCATTCCTCTGTCATGGTGTCTTAAAGAATGGAGACATTTTAATCTTTGGGTCAGGATTCAGAGCTCCAACAAGAGAATGAACTTGAAAGTGGTCTCTTTTCCTTCAGATGAATAGAAGCATTCACGGGATAAAGCAGAATTCAATGACACCAATGAAAGAAACAGTGAATTCTTCATTTTGAATAGTTCAGATGTCATTTGTTTCATCAGGTTTGCATTTGGGAATGAATGGCTTTTTTATGTTTTAAAGCAGAGTATGAACTACAACAGTGAATAATGCATTTAGATCAGTTCTTATTATAAATGATGAAATTAGACATTAATATAGACAAATGTAACACAAAAGAGAGAACGTTATGTGGCATCTTAATGCCATGCATTAAAAGTCACAGAACTATCCAGAGCACATCCATCTTATATTGGTTTCTATAAAGCAAAAACAAATCTAATTGTGATTCTTAAGGCAGAAAAGTATAAAAATGGCCTATTTCCTTACATATAAATATTCTAACAATTAAATCTGGAGAAGTATACTTAAATAGGAAAGGCAGTTCTGTTGCTGAATCACCTCTAAGCAAAACCGAGTTCTGGTTTTATATTGTCCGTGTTGACATTTTGGACACAATGAAATCTCTTTGAAGGGGCTACAAAACTGTGGTTGCTTAACAAAAGGAGAGCCTCTATAATAAATCAGCTCAGGGAATCAACCACATTCTCTGGGTGTTCTTAAACCCCTGACTGTTAGAAGCTGGGACTGGATGATGAAATATATTCCTTAATATCTTCTCTTGTTCTGTTCATTCCTTGTGAAGCATCTGGCACTGGCCAAAGTAATCAGTCTTCCAACTGGTCTAGAGGGATCGTTGGCTTCACTCAGTATGTCCATTTTATATTCTTAGTTCTGAGCAGAATAAATTTTTGGATATTTTGGGGCAATCGTCTGTATGCATTTCAAGTTATTTTAAATGACTCTTTATTTTATTGCTGTTGATTTACATGTGGTAATATGATGTAAAAAATAGCATATGCTATATTCTTTGTTTTATGTCTGAAACTGTTGTAACTTTTCTGCAATAGCTTTCTGCTGCTACAGTCATAGTCAGCAAGCTGTAATGTATGTTTAAACAGGTTGCTAGGTAAAGTGGGAATTTGCCTGTTTAAAAATTACTGTAACTTTTGTATGCAGTCCTTATAGACACAGAATTGCACTTCCAGGTAAGCTCAGTAACAAATTTTGGCAGTCAAAATTGGGTGAAGGCATAGGTCTTAATCATTAAGATTGAGGAAACCATTTGAGTAGAGAAAGAGATGGCAGCAAGGGACTCAAGACTGATGCTCACTCTTTGTACTTTTTTGTACTTTTCTGATAACCTCTCAGTCATTTTAAAGTGTACAGAAGCAATAATAGTCTCATACTTTTTAAAAAGCTCAGTGAGTAGGTATCTAAATTCTACAGGAGCCATTCTTGCCAAGTATAATGAAACCTTCTTTTGAGCTTCCTCCTTTTGTTGTACATAGACATCTGATGGAAAAGCATTTTTCAAACAGTACCCGATAAAAGATTAATAGAAGCACTGTGTAATATTTAACAACTCATTGTCAGTGTCTGAATCTAATTCAGTACCTGATTATTAGCTCTTTGTCTAAGTTTTATGGTCTTACTTACACTATGTTAGTTATTATAAATGCTAAAAAATTTCAAAAAAGTTTTAATCTTTTGCAATATCTCTTTGGAAAAAAAAGTAGTCACTAATTGTCGCATTTATTGTAGGTGCTACAAAATATTTTAGAAACAGAAAATGAATATGCTAAGGAACTACAGACAATGCTTTCAAACTACTTGCGACCATTACAAGTCAGTGAAAAGTATGTGAGGTTTGTTTTGTTTTAAATGAACCAAGGCTTGGATTTTTGTTTTTAGTATGATCCAGACTTTTGTTTTACAAGTATTAGAGTTTAAGAAGCTACTTGGCATTGACTCTTATACTGTGATTATAAGATCATTGTGTAAGATCTGTGGGTTTGTCCTCTTTGTCCAGTGGCTAGCTAGCACAATAGGGCCTTGGTCCATGACTAGGGCTCCCAGGTGCTGTGTTAATGCAAATAAATAATAATGGTAAATACATATTTTTGTTGTCAAAGATAGCACTTTTGGTTGAAGAAGAAACAAGTGAAATTGCATGCAGGGTTTTTTTTGAGCTTGTAGCTGCTTACTAAGCTCTTTTTATTTTTCTTGGCTCCAGATTAAGCTCTGCAAATACTTCATATTTAATGGGAAACCTGGAAGATATCAGTTCTTACCAGCAAATGCTTGTACAGTCATTAGAAGAATGCACCAAGTAAGTACTACATGAACAGGCTGCAGAATTAGTTGTAAAATTCTTTCTTCTGCATATTTTGGGGGGCATTGTTGTTTCTGAAAAATGAAACTTTCATTGTTCATTGCTGTCATCTCAATAGTTGGTTCAGCTTTTTACAGCAATATAAGCTTGAACAACCCACTCAGGTCTTTGCTCAAGAAGCAATGGCTATGAATATGCAGTGGCAGTAGTAGGAGGTTGGGAAA
The DNA here is from genome assembly GCA_019425775.1 of Rafetus swinhoei. Classification (NCBI taxonomy): domain Eukaryota; kingdom Metazoa; phylum Chordata; order Testudines; family Trionychidae; genus Rafetus; species Rafetus swinhoei. Next base: position 111,526,712 of record CM033437.1, read on the forward strand.
GGGGCTGTTGTGTTATGTCACAGCATGTATGATGAGTCAAAGTTGAGCAGATGGCAGAAGTGGTAGAGAAGGAGGCCTTTTATTGTGAAAGAAGGGAACTCAGGAATAACCCTCCTCTTCCACTGGAGAGTGCAAGAGAGGTTGTTGGGAGTGGAGAGAATGTGTAAGGTGAGGAAAATGGCAGGGAAATAATGCAAAAAAAAGTGTGTGTGAATCAGGAGAGAGCCTGTGTATGGGAAAGATTATGTGCATACGTTTAAATGTTGAACTCTGACAGTCATTTGTTTCACACGGAGAGAGAGAGAGAGAGAGAGAGAACGAGAGAGAGAAAGAGAGAACAAGCTCCTGGTGCTTGTACCATATATATAGTTTGGCTGTGCAATGGGCAACAAAGAGAGAGTGCTGCCACACCAGTAGCCATGGGGTGTTTATTATCAGGTTATCAAGGTCACCCACAAGAGGGGTAGGCTGAAACGATAACGTAATGTTTACTGCTTATGACCTGTATAACATGGTACAGAATATAAGCTACTGCTTTTTGAATGAAAGTTTTTTTTTAATTTAATGTAGACACAAACCTCACATTTAAGGAATTAGGAAGCTCTTTTTTTTTTTTTTTTTTTAAAGCCATGGCCCTGTTTGGGGTACACCTATAATTCCTCATGTTTATTTCCCACATCTGGCTCCACGTTCAACTTTGCACCAGGGAAAAAACTTAAACAACAAATGGTCCTGCAGTACCTAGAGACTAACAAAAATATAGATGGTGGTATGAACTTTTGTGGGCACAACTCATTTCTTCAGATGAATGGAGCAAGGGATCCAGAGGTACAAATAAATAGCAGAAAAAGAAGGGATGGGGAGGGAAAGAGAAGGGAAAAAAATCTTGGCAATTAGAGTGGCCGTGCTAAATGAGGCTAATAGAGTGGGCCATAAATGCCGGATACTTAACTTTTGATGTCATTAGGGTATCGAATGTAGTGGCCTATCCAGTTCATGTCTTTGTTCAAACATTTATTAAAGGTGTCAGATTTGCAGATGAAGGCAAGTTCCGCAGCTTTTCTTTCCAACTGGTTTTTGAAATTGCTTCGTAATAGTATAGTCACTTTTAGATCCACTAATGAGTGCCCAGGCAGGTGAAAATGTTCCCCAACAGGTTTCTGTGTGTTACCATTTTGAATATCTGATTTGTGTCCATTAATCCTTTGTCGTAGAGGCTGTCTAGTTTGGCCAATATATCTGGCAGAGGGGCATTGCTCTGGATAGGCTGCTACATTCAGTACCCTAATGATATCAAAAACTAAGTATTGGGCACTTAGGCCCACCCTATTAGCCTCATTTAGCACGGCCACTCTAATTGCCAGGATTTTTTTCCCCATTCTTTTTCCCTCCCCATCCCCTCTTTTTCTGTTATTTATTTGTTCTTCTGGATCCCTTGCTCCATTCATCTGAAGAAATGGGTTGTGCCCATGAAAACTCATGATACCATCTACATTTTTTGTTAGTCTCTAAGATGCTGCAGGACCATTAATTGTTTTTTAAGTTTTTTTAGTTACAAGATTAATATGGCTACCCCTTTGAGACTTCTTTACCCTCCCTCCCTGGTACAAGAGAGTTTGGAACTGCATGCAGGGTGACGGAGGAATGTTTGCAATAGTACTCCTTCCACTAGTGCCTGGGAGAACAGGTATTTCACCCTGCCAAGTAGGCATAGTCCTTGGATTGAATGGGTTACTTAAATTTATAAAACCTTGAAAGAAACCATATCCTATTTTCTTAAATGCCTTTTTTTTTGGGTCAGTTCATTTCTATTACCCAGTTCTGTTGGTGCCAATATAATGGCTATTGCATTTTGGAGGTCACTTAAATGAAATGTTCTGCATATACATATTGTAATTCTTCATGCATTTTGATAGTTGAGATGCTTTATATATAAAGTTAACAAGAGCATAACACCAACCTCCCTTACCCAAGGAAAGACCTTTGCTATTTAATAATGCAAGTTTGTGTAGCACTGACATCTAGATTAGTGCAGTGATATTCAGCATTTAAACTTTTTTATATGAAGTTAATTATTTTGACTTTTCTACCTAATGTGTACTGTAGCAGACTACCTTCCTGTAATATCCTTTATTTCCTGTTCTTGCTACTTAAAATAATGCTATTGTGTAATATGTTGAGAGCATAATGGATGCTGGTAGGTGGGCATAGGAAACAATGCCCCAGGTCTACAGAAGATTGCAAATGTTCTGTATTACATTGTCCTCATAAACATACTAGCAGTGCCAACTTGTATTTTCCATTTAGTTTTTATCCTACTATACTGACTTACTTCCTGTTGTTTCAATCCAATCCATCATAACTCCTGCAGTGTAGAAGAATGCTTGCCATGATGTCTTGGGTTTTGTCAACTTAGCTTATTGTTTTGGCTGGCAAACCTGCTTTATAAACTGATAGCCACTTCTAGGTTCAAAATAGGTTTATAATTTTGTCTTTTTGGCAGGAACCTTAAGGTTTTATTGTTGAGGCACTTAGTGTTGCAGTGTACAGTGAAAAGATGTGATGTGCGCAAATGACCAAAAGCAGACTGACAGAAATTTTAAAATAGTTTCTGTGTTGTAGTATTGCCAGCCTGATAATGTGACATATTGAGGTACATGAGAATGGAAATAATCTGAATATCACTTCACTTCCTCTTCTTAGATAGTGGCTTTTTGTTTTTGTTACTCTTTGAGTTGCTTCCAATAGATTCATTGGTTTGTATCTGAGCAACAGATATTTTCCAGTGTACTGTTAGGCTTCTTTTTAAGCACATTGCTCTATAACTTGTTTAATCCTGCTGTGGGTGTAAATTAGATGATAATAGAACACACATGCCTTAGCCACTTGATAAAGTTGTGCTTTGTTGTGGGTTTTTTGGCATGGCAAAATCACCTGTGTTTTGGGACCTAATCTTTCTGTGATAATTTTAGCGTTTTTGAACATTGTTGGTTTTGTAGAAGGTTTCTGTTCCTTAAACTTGCCTTGGGGACACTTGTATTATAGCGTAGACAGTGTGGTGTTCCACAGACATTTGTCTGGTTGCCTGGGCACTTGGTGTCATTAGATTGTTTGAGTTACTCCCTCTGAGGGTAGGCAATCGATACCATTACCGATAAGTATCAGCTTATTGGTTAAACGGTTATTCAGCTACACTCTAACATCCCTAATATAAACATCAGTATCCAGTTAAAGTTTTTATTCCACTATCCCAAACTGCATCCTTGGGAGCGAACAGCATTTGTTGCAGCCAAAACTTCCAGCTTTCTCTGACGTGTTGTATGAGGCTATTCTAAGTATTTTAATTAAAAAACCCTGATGTTTTGAAAACTGAAAAAGTGAGGACAGCGTAAAGTAAATTACAATGGGTCTGCTGTACTGATTGTATCTATTGTCATTTAATTCTATAAAAATATATTTTTTAAAAATTTATCTGACTCTTCCACATTTCTAAGATCTTCATGGGAGCTTTGCATTATCCAGTGTCTTAGCAGCAGTATTTAGGTCAGGTATTCTGCAAAATAAATAGGCCCTTTTAATAGCATAGTGGCATAATATTACTTTGTATGCTGGCTGACATTCTAGTCTTAGTTATAGCTCGTGGTCCTGGTCATTCAGACTTCTAAAAAGATTATAACTGAGTTACTATCTCAGTAGTAGATGGTCACTATTTTCAAAAACTCAGATAATCATGCTCCATTCTAAATCTAAGTAATATCATTGATGCTAGTCCTCATAGATATCATAATAAATAATAGTAATCCCACAGATATGTGAATATGTAGTCATATGACAACTTGTATAGTAAATGTGCAAAAATGCAGGTTGTGAATTACAGACCTATAATTCCACATGCAGAGTAAATACACTTTTTTGGTCCCGTCATAAATTAAACAGTCACATCACTTTAATTCAAAACATATCTGAAAGTAAAGTTGGTCTGAGACTTAATACTTCAAAAAGTGTATTATCTTGAAACTTCGTAGAGTTAATACACACACACACTAACGCTGTCATTTATAATGTGTATATGTTGTCAGAACTGTAACTATAATTTTGCTAGCAGAGGAAAATTGTTACTGTATAAAGTCATTTGTTTGTATATTATATACATAGATCTATTACGTATTTTTAATTCCTGTAATTGCTTTTTAATTAGTGTAAAACTGTGAGAATACTGCTGGAATGTCAACTTCAGAATAAATTACATAAAATAGTTAATAATCTTTACTGGATTTAACACTGTAATTGCTAACAGCTTTATGTGATGTGGTGATATTAACCATTGTTCTTCAGACAGCTAAATGACATAAAAAAGACATGCTCATTATAATAGTTAATGTTACCGACTCCTTCATATAGTGTGTTACATCAATTAGCTCAGGTTGATGGGGAAATAAGTAGTCTAATATTACAATACATCTAAAAATGTACAGTAGAGAATAATAGTCTTTCACTCTGGGTAAAAGTAGAGATTTTTTGAAGGGAAGGGGCAAGCAATTTGATACTGCTATGTGGGAAAAAATATTGAAAATGTGTCAGTTAAACAGAAAACAACATTGAGAGAGACTGATAAATCCTTTTCAGCAGCAATTTAAGGGAGGGATGGCCTGTTTCTGATAAACATTGTTACAGGCATGTCAGTTGCCTGGGAAAGACCAAGTCTATCTGTCTTTGAAATAATGTGTAAAAACTTAATTGTGCTATAGTTATGGTTATTTTTTTTTTTCTTGCTACATGTACTTATACTTGGGGAAAGGAATGTTGATTTTACTCATTAACTGCATGATCCTCTGTTTAAGAAAATGAATTTCAATCAGGGCTATGTTAACACAAACTAGCAGCCTTTTAGCTTGTATCTGGTGTGTCCACACTGGGAAGTTACTGAACTGTGCTTTAGAGGGCACTGCTATTCACACCCCTTTAGTCCAAATTGTGGGACAGTATGGACATGCCCAAACATATTCCTTTTATAATGTTCCAAACATTCTGTTATGTATTTGCATACTTCCACCCATCCCACCAACTTTATACATAGTTGTTTGTATATTATTTTCTTTTTAACCACCATACCTTAAATGGAGTGATTTTATGTGACTGCAAATCTGTACAGGGTGACAGATGCTTTTATTCCCTCAAGGGTGCAGAACTCTGCTGTTGGTCATCCTTTGTATTAGGTGCTTTGAGATTTTTGCTGAGCATTCTGAGGGTAGATCAGATTCGTAGGTGCCAACTCCATCGCCAGAGCACCCACAGAGGTGGGGGAAGCGTACTCTGCACCCAGCACCCATCTGCCTATCAGCCCCTCTCCAGAATAGGAGATGCAAGGGTGGGGCCTTAGCGGAAGGGGTGGAGTGAGCGGGGGTGGTGGTGGTGGTGGTGTGTGTGTGTGTGTGTGTGTGTGTCACACACACATAGAGAGAGAGAGACCTAGAAAAAATGAGCCTGACCTGTGATGAGATATATTTAGTTAACTCCAGGTTAGAAGTATTAGCAGGAACTTGGGTCCAGAGAGAAAGAAAATGCTATGAGGAAAACTTGAACAGTTGTTATTTCTTCAAGTGGTTAAGAATGCACCCCAAAAAGATTAGCAAAGAGAGGGCAGAAAAGCTTCTCAATTATTCTCCTTTGCAGTTGTGACTGAAATTCTGTCTGTACCATTTCTGAGCTGTGTGTGACTTTATGAAATTGTATCATGAAATTACTGCCCGAAAAGCCTGTGTGTATGTGGATCACCATGAATTACCACGGTTGTGTCCATCATCTGCTGGGCCAGAGACAGCTATGAATGATGAGCCCACAAGGACGGTCAGTTCAAAGTAAGATAGGTTGGGACAATGGGTTTGCTCTAGCTGGGAAAAACCACTTCTTCCTCTTGTCTGAAGGAAGAGAGATTTGGAAGCAATGGCAAGTTTACCAGGAGGCAGACTGAAAGAAGCAGAAGAGCTTCATAGGCGATTCATAGGCGAGGGATTCATAGGCGATTCATAGGCGAGAACAAGGAAAGAGTCATTTTGCACTGATTAACATGAGGAAGTTTGCAGCTGGGGGAGGATTGGCAAGAGGGCAGAGGACCCTGCCTATTTGCCTGGAAAAAGATGGTGGCACAATGAACTAGGAAGTGAGGGGTGTTTGATTTCCTAGAATACTCAAGGAGCTGATAGAGGAGGTATCTGGGCCTTTAGTTATCACCTTTGAAAAGTCATGAAAGACGGGAGAAATTCCAGAAGACTGGAAAAGGGCAAATCTAGTGCCCAACTATAAAAAGGGAAATAAGAACAACCCAGGAAACTATAGACCAGGCTGTTTAACTTCTGTGCCAGGAAAGATAATGGAGCAAGTAATTAAGGAATTCATCTGCAAACACCTGGAAGATAATAGGTAGGTGATAGGTAACAGTCAGTATGGATTTGTAAAGAACAAATCATGTCAAATCAATCTGATAGCTTTCTTTGATAGGATAATGAGTCTTGTGGATAAGGGAGAAGCGGTGGACGTGGTATACCTAGTTTTTAGTAAGGCATTTGATATGGTCTCACATGATCTTCTTACCAATAAACTAGGCAAATACAACTTAAATGGGGCTACTATAAGGTAGGTGCATAACTGGCTGGATAACCATTCTCAGAAAGTAGTTATTAACGGTTCACAATCCTGCTGGAAGGGCATAAGAAGTGGGCTTCTGCAGGAGTCTGTTTTGGGACCGGTTCTGTTCAATATCTTCATCAACGATTTAGATATTGGCATAGAGAGTGCACTTATTAAGTTTGCAGATGATACTGAGCTGGGAGGGGATGCAAGTGCTTTGGAGGACAGGGTCCTAATTCAAAATGATCTGGACAAACTGGAGAAATGGTCTGAGGTAAATAGGATGAAGTTGAATAAGGACAAATGCAAAGTACTCCACTTAGGAGGGAACAATCCATTTCACACATACAGAATGGGAAGCGACTTTCTAGGAAGGAGTACTGCAGAAAGGGATCTAGGGGTCATAGTGGACCACAAACTAAATAGGAGTCAACAGTGTGAGACTGTTGCAAAAAAAGCAAATATGATTCTGGGATGCTTTAACAGGAGTGTTGTGAGCAAGACACGAGAAGTCATTTCAGGCCTCAGTTGGCGTATTGTGTCCAGTTCTGGGCACCGCATTTCAAGAAAGATGTGGAGAAATTGGAGAGGGTCCAGAGAAGAGCAATAAGAATGATTAATGGTCTAGCAAACATGACCTATGAAGGAAGACTGAAAGTACTGGGCTTGTTTAGTTTGGAAAGGAGAGGATTGAGAGGGGACATGATAGCGGTTTTCAGGTATCTAAAAGGGTGTCACAAGGAGGAGGGAGAAAAATTTTTCTTCTTGGCCTCTGAGGACAGGACAAGAAGCAGTGGGCTTAAACTGCAGCAAGGGAGGTTTAGGTTGGACATTAGGAAACACTTCCTAACTGTCAGGGTAGTCAAACACTGGAATAAATTGCCTAGGGAGGTTGTGGAAACTCCATCTCTGGAGATATTTAAGAGCAGGTTAGTTAGATATCTGTCGGGGATGGTCTAGCGGGTACTGGGTCCTGCTGTGAGGGCAGGGGACTGGATTCAATGACTCTTGAGGTCCCTTCCTAGTGTTCTATGATTCAGAGATGTAGATTGTATTCTCCTGTGCTTTGTATAAGTAAGGATACAAAGAGCATAATGATGTTGACTTGGGGAAAGCGTGTGTGTGTTTTTTACTTCACCAACTGCTCGGTACACTGGTGAGAGTTCAGCTGTAAACCAGAAGCTTCTCACCTGTAAGGTGCAATTCTGGGAAAGGGGAGTGTTTTCTAAGTACCAGGGAACCTGAATGATGAGCTGAGCACCGTGTCCAGAGCGCTAGGTGGCTCTGGACGCAGGGTTCCAACACTCAAAGGGAGTAAGGCTGTGCACTCTGTAGCTGTGCCTGTGGACCCCGGTTGGGGATGGGCTTGAAGGGTATGTCTAGACTGCATCCCTCTGTCGGCAGAGGGATGCAGATTAGGCAGGTCGACATTGCAAATGAGGCAGGGATTTAAATATCCCGTGCCTAATTTGCATAAAAATGGCCACCACGTTTTGCCAACTCAGCACTTTGTCGGCAAAAGGCAGTAGTCTAGAGGGGTATCTGTCGAGAAAGAAAGCCTTATTCGACAGATCCCTTATGCCTCCTGCAAGGCCTGGGGACTGGGGGGCCTGGGGACTGGGCCCGGTTGCTGAGTGTGCGTAGGGTTGCCAGGAGTCTGGTATTTTCGCTTCCTGGCAGGGGAAAAAAATCAGAAAATTTTAGGTGTCCGGTATTTTCTGATTTTTTTTTTTACTGAACAGGAGGCAAAAATACCAGACTGTCCGGGTCAATACCAGACACCTGGCAACCCTATCATACAGTGCTCACTGCTCCCAACAACACAGATAACCTTTTCTTGATAGCCAGTCAGGACCAGGTCCATCTGGGGGGACTCCAGTTTCTGCATAGTGTCATTAAGAGAGGGTTGAGGGCTGCCACCTCTGATCTTGGAGCTGTTTCCTGGAGTTGGTTCCCAAAGAAACTTCTTTTGGACCCCAGTTTATATAGTGAAACTTGAGTCCTGCTAAGCAATTGCTTAACCAATTATTTTACTAACCAATCCTAACATACTGTAACAAAATTGTCTAACCAATCATACACCACTACTTTAATTGAATTACACCTAGCAAAATTAATTATACAGGAGTAAGAAACAATTAAAACCATACAGAGTTCTATATACACAAAATAATAAGAAAGTAGAAAGAATGGTAATAGAACAGTAATAGGATAAAGATTTCACAACCCCAGCTATTGGTAAACTAAGTTTTCTTTAATCATCTTGAGATCCATTTTTTTATCTGGTGTTATTGTGTGCCATTAGGTCAGGTCTTCTTTACAGGCTGGTATTACACTACTTTTATTCCATCAGAATTTCATTATGTCTATGTGACTTCCTGCTTTTCAGCTAATGGTTGCTGCTTTTTCAATCTGGCTGCAGACAAAGGCTTTAGGCTTTCAGAAAAAGGCCTTATCCTTACAAGTTCATAAGCCAGTAATGAGACTTTTAATGTCTGTGTTGCTTTGAGACATGAAGTAGTTTCCATATTCTGTGCAGAGCCACACAACTCAGTCTGAATATCTGCTTGGGGCAGGGAGTAGGACTTTCTACTCCAGACTGTAAACCTAAAATGAGAGACAGTTGGTTGCATTATCTGGAAGGAGGAATCAATTTTCAAAAATGTGGGAAATCCTGGTGAGGCTGCAGTAGGTTTATAGTGTTCAGTTACCACACCAAGAAGTGTGTGTGCTTGTATGTTCATGTGTCAGGACCAGGTCCATCTGGGGGGACTCCAGTTTCTGCATAGTGTCATTAAGAGAGGGTTGAGGGCTGCCACCTCTGATCTTGGAGCTGTTTCCTGGAGTTGGTTCCCAAAGAAACTTCTTTTGGACCCCAGTTTATATAGTGAAACTTGAGTCCTGCTAAGCAATTGCTTAACCAATTATTTTACTAACCAATCCTAACATACTGTAACAAAATTGTCTAACCAATCATACACCACTACTTTAATTGAATTACACCTAGCAAAATTAATTATACAGGAGTAAGAAACAATTAAAAACCATACAGAGTTCATATACACAAAATAATAAGAAAGTAGAAAGAATGGTAATAGAACAGTAATAGGATAAAGATTTCACAACCCCAGCTATTGGTAAACTAAGTTTTCTTTAATCATCTTGAGATCCATTTTTTTTTATCTGGTGTTATTGTGTGCCATTAGGTCAGGGTCTTCTTTACAGGCTGGTATTACACTACTTTTATTCCATCAGAATTTCATTATGTCTATGTGACTTCCTGCTTTTCAGCTAATGGTTGCTGCTTTTTCAATCTGGCTGCAGACAAAGGCTTTAGGCTTTCAGAAAAAGGCCTTATCCTTACAAGTTCATAAGCCAGTAATGAGACTTTTAATGTCTGTGTTGCTTTGAGACATGAAGTAGTTTCCATATTCTGTGCAGAGCCACACAACTCAGTCTGAATATCTGCTTTTGGGGCAGGGAGTAGGACTTTCTACTCCAGACTGTAAACCTAAAATGAGAGACAGTTGGTTGCATTATCTGGAAGGAGGAATCAATTTTCAAAAATGTGGGAAATCCTGGTGAGGCTGCAGTAGGTTTATAGTGTTCAGTTACCACACCAAGAAGTGTGTGTGCTTGTATGTTCATGTGTGCAAGTAAATGTTGTAAGGTTTTTGTAGTATATGTAATTTGTTCATAATAGGGTTGGACTGTTACTTCTAACACCAGGAAGTTGACCCACTTCCAATAACTATTTTGAGAAACAGGCTTCTTTGCTGTGGAAAGAGTGTTAACTGCTACCATTGATAGGATAAAATTGTTTTTAGCACCTTTACAGAAAACATTATTGAGATGGAGTGAAAATGATGTTGTTCTCCCTATGCAAGCTGTTGAATTGTTGTCAGCACTAGGTCAAAGGGATCCATGTCAATAATGGGTCATATTCCTAATGCTTACCAGACAGCCTGAGTTGCTTTGGAAATTCCAAACTTGAACATTGTTTCATTTAACGGATGTTTTCTAAAAGCTACCAAATATACGGTCAGAGGCAAAGGGTTGCAGATTATTTCATTCTGATTTAAAGAGCCATACAGTAACTTTATAGTGTTTTAGTTTAAAAGTTTTCCCCGTTGTGCTGCAGATTTACACAGCATGTTAAATTAAGACATGGTTTTTGCTCCAAAGAGTTTACAAGCTGAGAGAGACAAGATATGCAATACAGGGGAAGATATGTTTCTCAGTCACTGTTCAGGGAAATGGAAGATTATTGTTGAGGAGATTGCTGGAAGTAGTGATCTTAAGTGTCAAGAGCAGCACATCCTGTAATAATGCTGAAAAGGTTTACTCCATCTACAGTACCTGTAAAGATTTTAGCGCCAGTTTGGGAAATGCCAGTTATTTTGATAATCATTTCCAACAAGTCAGTTTTCTAGTCTAGACAAAATGTAATTTCCCACCTATTGTTTTAAAATTGAAAGTATAACACTTTCTCCCAAAATAACACATGCCTGCCAATAAAATGTCTAAAATAATATATGAAGGATATTAGTAGATTATTATAGTAGTAGTATTGTGAGCAGCCCTGATGGTAGTCAAAGAAGGAACAAAACAAAACTAGACTGCTAAATTTGGGTTCTTCCCTCCTAATTCCCATCAATGTGTATTTCCTCAAATTGAAATGACTTTATGGTTGAAAGGGAATTAGTATAATTATTCTGTTGCTCATTAATATTTTCTAGGGATGAAACTAATAAACATTAATATTGTGAAGTGAAATATTAAAAGTAAGGAAGTAACAAAAATAAGATTACCCGTACAACCTTAACTTTGTCCCCTTTGTGTGTATGCATTTTTAGAATTCAGGGCCTGATTTTCCTCTGGGTTACCCCAAGTTACATTCTGTTAACTTAATAGCATCTACATTCTAATTCCTTGCTCATAGAAATTTGAGAGATAATTATGCACACAAAACAGTTTTTAAAAAGTGTACCGTGCTTGTATGTAATACAACTTATGTATCTCTCTGATATATCTAAACAGATCTCGACCAAGACATTGTGAAAAACAACTTTCCTCCTAAAGGCTGACTCCTTGACACATTTCAATTTCGTTGCCCGTGCTGAGGCTAAAGCACTCAAGAAAGGAAAAAAACAACAACCTCTTTTAAAAATGGCTAAATTGTTTTTATTGAAACTTTTCAGCCATATTCATCCTCATGCAGAGACCAAACATGGGAAATTCCTTCATTAAAAGTAAATGACAAGAAAAGGTGTATGAGCAATTGACAAAGGCCTTGTCTACACTGGAAAGTTGTACCACTTTACAACTTGTTAAAGCAGTACAATCCTTTTAGTATGAATATAGTGTTATATTTGTGTAACGGTGCTTTACACCAGTACTGTGTAACTATTTCACTGGCAGGAAGTCCGCTATGCCAGTGTAAGTCCCCTATATGCTGGTATAGCTGCATCTATATTAGGGCTTGTATAGGTATAACTATATTGGTTAAAAAAAAAATCACATCCCTAGCCAACATTGTCTTACCAGTACAACTTTGATGTGAAAAATCATGAGAGTGACTACTTTTAATGATGTGTCACTATACATTCTGCCTACAGAATCATGTAGAATGTATACCTTTGAATGGTGGTATATGATGATTATAGGGTTGAAGCATTGGGAGAGGAAAATATTTATAGTTCCTGGTTCTGGGAAAGACTGATGGTTGTAGAGCAGTGTTTCTCAAAGTGGTCCATGGGCCCACAGTGAGAAAGCTGCTACCAGGCTGCTCCAGTTTGTTTACTTACCGGCTCTGCAGCCATGAAGCCTCGCAGCTCCCATTGGCTCTGGTTTGCTGTGGGCAGCCAAGGGGAACTGCGGGAACTGGCCCAGGCTGCTGCTTCCCGCGGCTCCCCTTGGCTGCAAATGGGGAACTGCAGCAAATAGGAGTCGTGAAGCTGCGTGGCTGCAGAGCTGGTAAGTAAACAAACCGGAGCAGCCCAGTAGCAGCTTTCTCAGAGCAGGCCCTCAGCCCACTTTGAGAAATACTGTTTTAGAGTAATAAAAGACTTTCTTAATTTTAAATGAAGTGGGTTGAATCACCTTTCTCAAAGTACAGTAAAACTCCAATAGTCCGGCATCCAATAGTCCGGCACTCCTGATAGTCCGGCATCAAAATGGCAAGAGCCTAGTGAGTGAGCTTTGGCAAAAAATGAGTCACAAGGTAACAGCGGCAGCAGTTGAACTGAGCAAAAAGGGTAAAAAAGGCTTAAAAAAACTAAAACATTACGGTATACTGTATACAGTATGTACAATAAAAAGGGTTAAGAACACTTTATATACAGTATATAATGTATACAGTATATATATAACCTGCTTATAGTACCTCCTGATAGTCTGGCATATCTGATAATCCGGCACCACCTAAATCCCATAGGTTCCGGATTATCGGAAGTCTACTGTATAACATGTTCTTGCTGTTTAAGATTTTTAGTATTCTTGATAGTGTTACTATAATTTAATCTTTCTATGTTACTTACTGCAGATTGCCTGAAACTCAGCAAAGGGTTGGAGGATGCTTTCTAAATTTGATGCCACAGATGAAAAATTTGTACCTTGCATATTGTGCCAACCACCCATCAGCAGTAAATGTTCTCACAGAACACAGGTACGTTTATTTTATAGTCAATTAAATGCATTCATAAAAAGTGACTAAAATAAGGAGGAGTATGATTTTATTTTTTAAAGTGATCAGTGCACTTACTTTAAATTTCCTATAGCCTTTTTTGGTGAGTATTCAGTGCATTGTAGGCTGTTTCAACCAAACCAAAGCTATTCTGCGTAATTAGGACCATTGTATCACTCTTGGGAAAAACTCTTCTTTGAGAAGACTTTTACAGCATAAAGAATGCACATAAATGTTGAAAGTGTAAAGGAAGCCATAGTACATACAATTTTAGTTTTGATAGCATCTGTGTCAGGGGAGGGGAACCTTTTTTGGGTCAGGAGCTACTGACCCACAAGAAAATTAGTAAATGGCTGCACACAAGAGAGAATAAAAAAACAAAACAAAGCCCTCACTAAGGCAGCCTCAGAGAAGGAGACCTTCCACTCGCACACCAGAGCCTTGGGCGGCCCAAGCTAGTAAATTTTGTGTGCTCCAGCTAGGGATGTAAGCGACTAGTCACTTCCCCCTCCACTTGCTGCCTCTATCAGAGAGAGGCAGCAATGGCAGGGGGAGCAGGAGCCTGTGCTGGGGGGAGCTGGCTTAAAAGCCAGTTGTCCCCCAGCACCATCTCTGTGGGGAATAGGGGAGGCAGAGGTATAGTGGGGGACCAGGCACGAGCCAGGAATCAGCTGTCCTGGCTCGCGCCTGGTCCTCCCCACTGCGCTTTAGCCTTTTAAACATATTAAGAACCTGACAGCTCTTAATACATTTAAAAGGCAGAGCCGCAGCAGGATTAGCTCCCGGTGTGGCTCTGCAGTTTCCGACCCTTATCAACTAATCGACTAGTCAATGGAAAGTCCTTCAACTAGTTGATTAGCTGATTAAATGCCATTTAACATCCCTAGTTCCAGCCCCATGGAGAGACAGCGGGGCAGGAGATCTGGAGCACAAGCGTGGGCTGCCCAGTGCTAGGGGCCAGATTCAGACAAGTCGGGGGCCATAATCAAGCCCCTAGGCCTATGTTCCCCACCCCTGATCTATGTGAAAATGTGGGTGTTTTGTTTTTTGGTTTTTTTTTTTTGTAATTTCTGGCATGACTGATTTTGGATTCTGTAACTTTCTGTTGTCTGCCATCTGTACTTTAATCTTTGAAGGGTACTACTGGAGAACTAACCTTCCAGCTTCTTGAAAGGCTAAGTGCAGGGCTAGAGTCTAATCTGAGATGCATAAGCATAAATCGCCACATGCCTTGAAAAACTTGATCTCTTTCAACACATATGTGAGAGACTAATTTTTCAATACAGTAAAGGGCAGTGTGCATTTCCACATATTGGAATTAGGACTTGAATCTTACATTTTGGGTGTGTCTAAACTACATCCCTCTGTCGAAAGAGGGATGTAAATTAGGCAAATCGAAAGTGCAAATGAAGCAGGGATTTTTGAGGAGTACGGGATCTTTCGAAAAAGGTTTTTTTCCCCCGAAAGAATCGTGTCTAGACGGCTGTTTTACTTTCGAAATTCCCTTTTTCGAAAGACCGCTGTGACGTGATTATGCAAATGAAGCATGGGGTATTTAAATCCCCACTTCATTTGCACTTTCAATTTGCCTAATTTACATCCGTTTTTCGACGGAGGGATGTATTTAGACGCACTCTTAAAGAGCAATACATTTGCATGGAAAAACCATTCAGAAAATGTTAATATATTACTTAGTCCTGAAAACAGTTATGAATATTTACAACTTCACTCAAACAATTCCAGTGGAATCAATGTGACGATTTCTGTTACTATAGGTAATATGTGCATAGGCAGGGCTTGACAAGCGGCGGCGAGCCCTGCTCGCCAGCCGTGCGGTTTGGCGCGCTGCGCATGCGCTGATTGCGCTATGGCCCCGTGCCGGGCTAAAATCTACTCGCCACAGGTGAGTAGATTGCCCTAATTGTCGAGCCCTGTGCATAGGTGTTGCAGGATCAGGGCATTAATTGTGTACAGTTTACAAAATGAACTTCTCTACTTTTTCAGAAATGGGAATTTGAGCTACCATGACTGCCTTTAGCTGCTGAGATTTGTTCAGCTGTGTTTAGGGCCCATCATGGCTGTCGGGTGAAAGCCCATCTGTGGGAGGTAAAATCCAGCCCCACCCCTTCCGCCCAAGGCCTTGCCCCTGGAGCCAACCCCCACCCACCCTCAGCCCGGTGCTGCCTAGCCACATAGAGAGCTGGACCTATCATGATGCCCCTGGCCAGGTCCTTCCCAGAAGCCAGGGAAAGATGCGCTGCCCCACGATGGCCCCATCCCTGTCCCGCCCTGACGGCCAGGCTGCATCCCCGGAAGCTGGGGAGGGCTGGGTTACCTCTGTAAGACATAGTGGTTTCAGCCTTCTCCAGCGGTTTCAGCCTTCTCCAGCGGTGGCCGCAGCCTTAGGCAGTCAGTCACGTAGGCAGTTTTGGGAAAGGCTGTGCCTTCCCTTGCCTACATTACCTACCACCCATGGGGCCCATTCATGTGTAGCACAGTTAGAGGCACTATGTCTTACAGAGGGAGAAAGTTTGGGGCCAGACTGTTGCTTTTAAGCCGCAGCTGGCATTCACGTGAATGTGAGGGAGCTGTCCTGCAACTGATCTCCTCCTAAGGCTTTATGAGAAGCAAATGCTAGAAAGACTAGTAGGTGTTGGTGGCTGCTGTGTGCATCAGTCAGAAACTCTTGGCCATCCTACCCTGCCCTTGCTCCCTGCTAGGTCACCCATAGGTTCTAACTTCATGGAGATGGACAGGATAGGATAGCCGTGGTTCTCTGACTCATGCACACAGCAGCCACCAACACTTCCTAGTCTTTCTAGCATTTGCTTCTCACGAATCCTTTGGAGGAGATTGGTTGCAGGACAGCAAATGGCTCAATGTCTTGGGCAAAAATTCTGGTGGGAAAAAGCACTTTGCACCCCAGAGGCGTAGCGAGGGTGTTATGCACCAAGGAGCAAAGGCAAAATTTGCACGCATCCCCTCCTGCTGCTGCCACACGACAGGGCCCCGAACCTGGTGCACGGCTGAGCCCGACCCTGGGAGGAGGGGAGAGAGCTTGTACCGCGTCTTCCCCTGCCCCTTTCAGTTTGGGGCTGGGCCCCCGCACACACTAACCCGCCAGTGAAGATGGAGAAGGGTCAGGCTGGGGGCGGAGAGGAGGCTCCAGCCGCCGCCAGCGGGCGGTGGAGGAGCAGACGAGCCGAGGGATGACAGGGGGAACGGAAGTGGAATAAATTGGCATCCCTCTAGTGTGGTTCCCAGGGGCAACTGCCCCCCCCTCTCCTCGCTACGCTATTGTTGCACCCTCTCCACATCTGCAAAGTAAGGCATGACTGAGGCCTTCATTTTCACCAGTACTAGTTTTTCTGTAGCATGGTCTAGTCATGCCTCCTCTTCATTCACAATAATATAAAGTATAAATCTGAATAATTTGGTACAGGTGATCTGCCCCGACTTCTTCTTTTCTTAAAGTTTTCTAATTTTTGTTTGTGTGACAAATCAAACTGAAATGCCTGCTACATGTTACAGTGCAAGCAAATGGTGACAAGAGTACTCTGGGGGAGGTGAGGAAAAAGGAAAACAAAATTAAATGTTTAAAATGCTGTAACTTTGTTTTCTTTTTGGTGATTAGTTTCAGCTGGTGTTCTCTGTAGCTGAACAGTATTCAGACAGTCCAAGCTCAGGATTTTTAATAAACTTGTTCAGCCTAAGGACTTTCTCAAATTTTCTGCTAAGTAGCTGGTGCCTCTCTGCCTTCTTCCCACGTGCTGGGCTGGGATTCCATATAAATATGACAAGTTGATTGATAGCAAAGTAAACAGATACGTGTCTTAAGATTTGGCTGTGTGAGGGGGGAGATTTATCCAGTGTTTCAAAACTCTTCATAAAGCAGAGGAGGAAAAATGGTGCGTTAGATAAAATGTTAATCAAGGTAATTGTTGTGTGACCAGGCAAAGGAAGAAATGCTGCTTCTGGAAGATATCACCCAGGTAAAAGATACGGCAATTCCTTTCTGGTCTGTAAAATCAATTTAGTGAAACCCTGTAGGAATCAACATAAATATCATAGAACAGTTAAATAGACTGTAGAATTGCAGCTAGTTGGAAGGTAATTGGACTGTTTACCAGAGGCAGAGGGCAAAGGGAAGCAAGTCCTGATGAATGAGCTCCTGTTTAGCATGTCATATTATCTGTTTCAATATGATGTGTCAGTGGAAACATGAACCCTTGATTTGTAATGAAGTCTCTACAGTAGGTAGAATGTTTCCTTCCTGTCAGCTCTGGCCACTCCACCTTGCCACACCACCTAATGGCTGATAGCTAATTGTCAGGGGATTAGCACAGGGAAGCTTTGTCTATACTATCAGATGTTGTCACCAAAAACTGCCTTTTGGTGACAAGACAGTGAGAGTGTACACAGTGCAGTGTGACATTTGTCAGGAAAATGCCAAGTTTCCGCAACAAAATACTTCCACCCCAGGAGAGACTTTCTTTTTCCCCTCCCTTTATTGTCGACAAAGAGCCTGTGTATACACTGTTGTTTCTTTTGCTGACAGAATTGGCTTCCACCAGAATCCCTCCCCTGATCATTCTGCTCTGATCTCTGCTGCCCTGCAGGCATGTGCCCTGCCCCTTTCAAAGCTGTGCGAAGTATCTGACAGCTGAGTGAGCTGCTCCCTTTGGGGAGCAAACAAAGAGCCAAATCATTGGAATGCTTCTCTTCTGCCTCACATAGGTAGATTGCTGCTGCAGGGAGAGGGGGATAGGCTGCTGTGCTGCTTAGACTTTCCTCAGCACAGAAACCTCACAGAACTATTCAAGATGCTATTCCCTGCAGCAGAGGAGGCTGTGGAAAAACTTGGAGGGAATCCAAAGATGCACAGGGATTAGCTCTTCCTTCCCACAACTGCAGTATGGACGTGATCTGTCGACAGAGGGAGCAAGTATGAATACCCTCTGGTGATATCTGCTTTGTTGATTTTTGCACGTTAACATAAGTTTCATTGGCAAAACTTTGTAGTGTAGAAATACCGTAAGTGCCAGCAAAGCGTCCAGGGCTCTGGAAGTCTTTAGCCCAGCTCCCTGTCTAGCCTAAGTTGAGGAGGCTGCCAGCCCAGGAGTGGGTTGGCAGTTGGGGGATGGGGGAACCCAGCCCCCTCCTATTCCACCAGGACCCTACCAGTGGTGAGTGGGCCCGCCACTGGGTCATTCTGGATCATGCCAAAACATGCTGATTCTGGGCTACTTCCTACCTCTACTTGTTCATAAGGCTCTGTTGCTCATAGGCCCCCAGTCTCTACAGGGTACTTGGCAGCCAGCAATCCCAGCAGCTCTTCAGAGTATTTGTCTAATGCCCTTCCCAGAATCTCATTGGGGTATTCGGTGATGGCTTCCTCAGAAATTGCCCTCCCTCAGGGTCTTCCTCTGGGAGTAGAGTTCGCCACAGCTCAGTCCCTGGCCTATGGCCCAGTGGCAAGGCAGAAGTGTCCAACCCCTTCCCTGGTTCTGGCTCAACTGAGCTGGAGGCTTCACCTCTTATACTTCCTGTTCTGCTCCTCTGCTTCCTGCACCAGGGGCAGGTGCAACCTGGCTCTGTCCACTAGAGGGCTTTGAGTGGTTTCTCCCTGTGAGTCTTGGTGGAAGGCTGCTAAACCTCCTTTTAAAAATTTAAGTCCTTTTTCTTTTATTAAACACAGAGCAGACCACAATGTATGCCATTGAAAATTCTGTTTTCAAAAGCTACCCTAAAGAAGCAAGAAATTAAATGTAAACTGTGCAGCTCCAGAACTGTTGACTTCTCTCTTTGAGCAACAGAAACCCCTTAGATTGTAAGATCTGGAAACATCCATTTCTGCTTTGTGTCATTGAGCATTGATGGCACTAAGTAAAAATACAGAAGTAAAAATTCTAAGGACAATACCACACCATGTCTCCTAGTTGTATAATTTATTTCTGTTAACATAAAGATCTGTATGAGTATAGTAGCCTCTAAAACAGTAAATGAGGAGACGTCTTTACAATTATTAAATGCCAGTCATTAAGACTGCACAGTTACATTTGCACTAAATTAGAGAATGCAAAAGTTAAGATTGCAAAATTAATGCTCAGTTGTATTGTGAAGCCTGGATATTTTTATGGTATGTATTTAACAGAAGAAATATGAATATTACTAAGCTATACATTTAACAAGAAAAAGCGACGTACTCTGAAGTCATTCACTAACTTTTTGGGGTTTGACATATATATTGTGAGACTGAATTAATTGTATTTGAGAGAGTAAGTGCAAAGCCATTTTCAAACACCTTCCATCTTTTCCATCAGAGATTGTAACTTCCTTGTACTCAGCCTCTGTGTGCTTCAGTAACTTACACATTTGTGCATTGCGCTTGAATACAAAATGGTCCCCTTCATGTGCTCAGTATACGATTTTAAAGTCAGCTTTGGCTACATTAAAAAAAAAAAAGTGTTGTGCAATTTATCAAAGCCACTGGTCCTCAAAGAGGACTGAGTCCATGCCAGGTTATAGAAAACATTTTGGATATTCTTACTGTACCCAAGACTTTTTAAAAGGATGATTTTAATTGTTAAAAATGATATTTTCCCCTTTCATAGAATTCCCAAGGTGCTAGAAGGATTTTGTTCTAGCTTTAAAAATATAATTATAGAAATTGTCCCTTCACTGAGGAAGAAGATCATCCATAAAGGTGAATTTTTCATAGCATGCATAAGTATGGGTTACTTTAGAAACCATTTTATAGCATTCATGGTAGCATTTGCTACCAGTTGAATGCAGTAATGTCAAGATCATATGATAAGCGTTCAACAAGTCCTTTTGAAGGAAACATTAGGTAGCCGGACTCCATTGCTTCATTTTTCAATATAAATATATCAAGCTCTAAATTACATTGAGCTAGTATCCTGAAGCCTTTTAAAATTCAACTTAAGTTTAAGGGATGGAGAGACAGTTGAGGTGAAACTGCCAAAATATATGTATTAAAATATCACTTGCCTATCAGGATATAGAATGGCTTTAATTTTCTTGAATGTTCAGCATGCAATTTTGACTAGTGTCACTGAGTTATCTCTTCTACCCCAATGCCTAGAGCCTTGCTGTGATTTTTTTGGGCGGAGAACTGGGGGTCACTCTTACCATACTTTTGTTGCTGAAACCCATCTCCTTGTGTTTAATATAGTCAGAAGTTGTACCATATTTTAAAATGTGGGGGCTTCAAACCTGAAGGAGTGTAGCCATTTACTTAAGTGGGAGCAGGACTGAGATCTGTATATGTGTTTATTTTTCGTCATTTATATCCGAGATTGAGAACATCTGTTGGCTTACTCTTAATCATCCCCAAAAGCCTGGTGGAGAGGTTCCATGGAGGCTTAGAAAAGAGGAATTCTGGAAAGTTTTGAGGCTGCATCTGTGGTTTGAAGAGATGGGCAAGAATTACAAGGCCTGATCCTCTATGGCAGGGGAGGGCAAAAGGGCCTCCGCGGGCTGGATGCAGCCCGCCAATCGGGTTGATCTGGCCCACGGAGGCCCTGCCGCTCCCCCACCCCCAGGCCAATTAGGGTCAGGAGAAGGCACAAAGTTTCCTCTGCCTTGCCAGGAGCACGTAGCACTTTGAAGTGCGTTGCTCCTGGCAGGGCGGGAGGAGACTTCACGCACTCCCCCCACCCCGAAGCTCTGATTGACTTGGGGGCAGGGGTAGGGCAGAAGAAACTTTGCATGCTCCTCCCACCCCCAGGCCTGTCAAAGTGCTACATGCTCCTGGCAGGGTGGAGGAAACTTCGTGCTCTTCCCCTCCCCAAGGCCCTAACTGGCCTGAGGGTGGGGGAGCATGTGAAGGGACATGGGTGCTTAGTGGGAAGGGGGGGGGGACACAAAGGGGCTTCCCCACCCACAGACCAATTATGGTCTGTGGGTGGGGAAGCCCAGAAGCATCATGGCCCCACCCCTTCCATTTTAGGCCCCACCCCCTCTTCCGGGGTGGCAGGGACCACTTCAAACATTTTGAAGTGGCTTGGCCAAAAAATTATTGCCCATCCCTGCTCTATGGTGATGAGCACCCTCAACTCCTATTGAGAACAGTGGAATAAGGTGCTCTGCATCTCTTGGGATGAGGTTCATTTCAGGCTTTAGGCCAACAAATGGAAAAAAAAAATTCACATTTATTTAATGCACAGTATAGAAAACCACAGTGAGCCCTATTGGAAACGTTTCCAACATCTAGCACGCTCTTCACCTATTTGATCATCTGTTTCCTGCCCTCATGCTGGTGTATCCTCTTTTATTCAAACCAGCCAACTTCTTCTTCTCTAGAAATCTAGTGTAGTCTGGGTGAATTAATTTTTCAAGCATCAGTTGAAAAAGAGAGAGAGCGAGCAAGCAAGAAAATGGCAAATTTTTTATTTTAAAGGGACGTTGAATGGGGTTAACCTGCTGTTTGCACCAGCCACCATAAATGCCAGTCTGTATTGCTTCCTGTTCATGTTCTTCATGGTTCTCCTTTTAGCCGCATATAGCATCAGAATGAAAAGAGGCTCTTTTGTACAGTGGTAATGTTGAAATACAGGATGCAAACAATAAAGAACTGTTTAAAAAAAGGTTTGGGGTATTTTTCTTTTTTTATTACTTTCATTGTGAATGAAAGAGTTTAGCTCAAATTTACCAAGCCTCAAACATATACATTGTTCTTCTTTTCTCAGAATTCAAAGTACTAAAATAGTTAAAAACCAAATCAGTAAAATAAAAACTGGAATCCTAAATTTTCATAAATCAGCATGCAAAAATAGGAGTAATAGCTGATATTGTGCATTCTTAAGTTTGACTGCCGGGCCATCTGTTCTAGAGTTGTTGCTTGCTTTCAGACAGGAACTCTCACTTTTCACATCCTCGGTTAAGCTCGGGACAGTCTAAACTAGCCCTGTTGTTCTGTTTCAGTTGTGCGAGTGTAACTTTATCCATGCATTAGGTTCGCTAACCAAGGTATTATTCCTCCAGTGAATACCTTTCTTTGTGAAATTGGGCCAGTATTTTTACATGCCATGGATTATTTTAGAACCATCAGCTTCTTTCCCAGGAATAAGCCTGGAAAAGCTTATTTTTTTCCTTGGATCTTTGTTCAGGGGGAATTTTTCAGCTTGAATTTTCTTTACCTATATAGGTAATGTGTAAGTTGACAAACTAAAAGCTTAGAGGAAAAAATATTTTCTCTGTAGTTTTCCTACATGCAGTGCTTTGCATGTATGTAGTCAGTTAGGCCTTCATCCAGAACTTTTATGCATGTGAATATACTCTTTAACTACTCTCGTATATAATACCTTTGCTGGGTTTGGGCAAATGCATATACACGCATCTGTTGTCTGAGTGGAGCTTTAATGCATCAACAATAGAGAGAGAAAATTATGAAAATAGGAAATTACGGCTGTAAAACTACAGGAGTCTAGATGCAGGTGTCTCACCAGAAACTTCACTCTTTTAATACTGTTTAGATTTTAAAAGTAGTAGTAAAGTGAGGAACATATAAAGATTCATATTCAATGATGACTAAATAATATTGACCTTTAATGAGGCTACTTACACACATTACTGCACATTGATAATGTGCTTGATGTTTTGTGAGGGAAAAGTGGAGGTAAAGAAAGGAGGCAAATAATTGTCACAGAGCAGAAAGGGAATGGACAGCAAAACTAATCAAGATATGGCACCTGTTTTATCGGAAGCATGAGGGGATGTGTGGGGGCTTGCGGAGGAGTTTGAGCCACCAAATCTATTGCAAGGGAAACTCCAGCAAAAAAGTCCAGGGGAGAATTAATCTAAAAAGAAGCAGAGTCTTGGGAAGGGGACCTTACATGGACTGTCCAAAAACATAATATTTTGGAGATGGGGAAGGAGTAGTGACACATTTACAAAGAAAAGTCACTAAGTATTACACTCAGTCATTGTGTAATTGTTCTGAAGAAATATCAGGGGCATAATCTTAATTTAACATTAAATATTTATGTGTTTAAATATTTATGTGTTTTTTCCAGATTAAAAAACAAACTCCAATTTACTATATTAAGTAGTGAATAGCACATAATCTCAAAATAAGTGGAAAAAAGAATAAGTCTTTCAGTGCAGAAAATTATTTTATGGCCTCAAAAGAAGCCAGAATCATTACTATTATAAATAGGTTTAGATTTTTTTCTTTGCCAGTGCAAAGCTGAGAAGAGTTTATTTTCAATGGTGGACAATTAAAAAAACCTTAATTTAAAGCTTTTAAAAGATATCCAAAGCAGTATCGTATTTTTTAGATTCTGTGAGTTCAATTTTATTGGGATAATTCCTTTCAAACATTTGCTGTATGTATACTTTACATCCTCATCTTAATAGCAGTTTGGATACATTCTGTGGAGCTTTTACATTAGTTTCTACAAATAACAGGAGT
The DNA here is from genome assembly GCA_019425775.1 of Rafetus swinhoei. Classification (NCBI taxonomy): domain Eukaryota; kingdom Metazoa; phylum Chordata; order Testudines; family Trionychidae; genus Rafetus; species Rafetus swinhoei. The sequence goes on from CM033437.1 coordinate 111,550,459, forward strand.
ATGGAATACAGCTAAATTTGAGTCAGACAACTCTTTGTACCTCCTCTGCTTTGTGTATCTGAGAGCCTGCAAGCATGCAGGCTGATGTCATCCTCTAAGCAACAGTCCCAGAGTAAGGCGCTCTCTCTAGAAATTCAGCAGTAAAGAACTAGAAGCTATAAGACTTGGGTTCATTAAGTAAGCCAAGTTCTTGCTGTAACTTTGTTAGAATGCGGTGTTTATGTGCTGTCCTCAGACCCCTCAGCAGCGAGAGTTCAACTTCTATCTACTATAAACAAAGACCTGCTTCAGAAGTGTAAGTTTAAAAAAAAAAAGTCTTAAAGGTGCATGTTTAGTTCTTGATTTTTGTGTATGATATAAGAAGTCGCTTTTTCTGCCCTCCAAATTAGTGTAGTTTGTTGAATGATACTTTCTTGTTTTAGCTTTTTTCTCATTTGTTTTGTAAAACTGCCTGTTGAGTATATGTTAGAGCTAACACTGAGATGTGAATATTGATACATTTTAAAGGCTGAGGTTGTAGTGTAGATTTCTAAAAATATCTCTAAGCTAGCCTTAGTTTGAACTGCAGACCGTGGGACAGAAGTTGTAATGATCACTTTATAAAGCAAAGGCTTCCAATATGCTTTTATTTATACACTAATTCTGTAAAATACCACATGTAGCATATTGAAATGACCCTATTTGTTGTTCTTCAAAAAGCAGGTATTTGTGACTAGTTATCCTGAATAAATTATAGGTTTGATCATTTAGCCTTTTAAAAACTATATTATTTCAAAAGCATAATTGTTATTTCATGCTCAGTTAAAAGATGCTTCTTTTTTATGTGTGCCCTGTTTCTTAACTGTGTCATTTCAGTAAGTACAGAGGAGATACACTGTGCAAAACTTGCAAGTGCCAGTCAAAATTGCATGATATGAAAGAGCCATTGTCTTTGTCAAAACAGCTGTGATCTTGAGCTAACGGCATTGATTTGAATTCTCATGATCCAGTGAAAAAGTAAATAAAACTGATGTATGACTTGTATTTTGTTCCCCATCTCCAGTACTGTTTTGTTCCACCATTTAAAATATGTTGGATAAACAATGCATATTCCATTGAAAATAGATTGTTCTTTCATCAGAATGAAGTTCCATTTTGTTCGCATTGTCTTTATCAGACGTGAAGAATCCAGGGACATTCATGAAACTACGCATGTAGTAGACTCTTGTGTGGGCTTGAGCAGATTCCTAATAGGGTCTGGATGATGGAACATTTTTGCCTGAATAATTCAATATCTGTTACATTAAAAGAAAAATTATGTATTTGTTTTTTAAAATCCTGCTATTTTTACAAGTTAGCATGACAGATCTTACGCTGCTAAAGTATAGAGAAATACTGTGGAAACGAAAACATTATCATCTTAGGAATGTTGGGAGCAAAACTATGTAATTCAATTATCATTAACTCCACTCTATTAAATTGTTTTTTACGCTTCTGTTAATAAACTATACTTACAGGTTTTGAATCTATTTAAAATTGGTTTAGGTTTAAAACTTAGGTTCTCAGGCTCTGAGCAAATAAACAGATGCCACCCCTTGCTAGACATCTTTTGTTTTGAAGAACAGAAAACAACTCGGAGAACAATTCAGATAATTTTTAAAAACAACTAGTAGTCAAGCAGAACCTTAAAGACTAACAAAACATGTAGATGTTATCATGAGCTTTCGTGGGCACAACCCTTAGTCTTTAAGGTGCTGCTAGACTATTCATTGTTTTTTAAGTTTTTCCAGTTAGGGTATGGCTACACTGCTGCTTTTTTCCCCGAAAAAAGCTATGCAAAACACACTTTGCATTTTGTGTAGCTTTTTTCAATCCTTTTGTCGGAAGAGGCTGTTCCGACATTTAGCCTGTCTAGACTGGGCCAAATGTCGGAAAAATACCCTCTTTTGGAAGCCCCCTTATTCCTAGTTTTACGAGGAATAAGGGGGCTTCCGAAAGAGCGCTTTTACTCTTCCGAAAGAGCAAACGCATACCCTTACAGACTAACATGGCTACCCTTCTGAAGCATCAGATAATATTGTTAGAGTCAACAAATACAGGCAGGAATCCCAAAGTATACCATGAAAAAAGTTAAGGGGTCAAAATGGGTTTGTATGGGGCACTCTCTCATACTGGCTTTTCCCCAATACCCTGCCAAATCTGTGGCCCATTGAAGCCTCCATGGTGCCAAAATCGGACTCAATTGGCACAATAGTATTTTATCCCAATATAATTGGGCAGCACAAGGAGCAGAAGTTTGTTTGAATGTTGGGAAGGGGAGTTAGTAGTCATAATTGCTCTATGGTAGCAGGACCTAGTAAGTAAGGGGCATTGTACTTGAAGATAGATCTGCAAGTATTTTTATTATACCATCATATGTAAACAATTGTGTGCATGCATATAATGTGCTGAATGATGAGCGGCAAGGATTTCAGTATTGTATAATTCTAAAGGCACATGTTGGTACTGAACAATACAAAACACTAAAAAGGGTGGGCTGTGATTTTTCATAGTTGGAATGCATAAAAGAGATGAATTTTGTTGAGGAGCAGAGGAAGGCTGACTTACAATTGAATTGGATAGTGTTGTCTGAAATGGGGCAGAGGGCAGACAGTGTAAAAGAAATTACTTATGAGGGAGGAGCAGGACAAAGAAGCCAAACAGGGTTCGTAAGTGGGGAGAACAATATTTGGGAAAAAGGCAAACAGTAGGTTGAAAAATTATAGGATATTCGGGGAAATAGCTATCACTAGTGTTTTATTTAGATAAAGTTTACTATATATCAGGGCTACTCAACTTTGGGATCCCCGGGGGCCACAATGATACTCACAGCACATGTTGAGGGCTGCAACTTAAGCGTGGTTGCATATACATGCAAATACATGCAAATAACTTATTTCACAAGGACAGGCACGAATACAAAGATTAAGCCTTAAGCCGTGGCACCAGACCCAAATGTGGCCCATGTGAGCCAGTCAGCACCTCTCAGACTCTGCCCACAAGGCTAAGCAGCCAACACTTCCCGCAATGCCTTGGAGCTCCTGGCACCTCCTCCCTGGGGCCTAGAAATGCCGACATCCTGTACCCGTCTGTTCCAGCCAGCCCATCTGCTTGCGTCTGTCAATGCTCATCCCACCTGGGAGATGCCTCGCTATTGTGGAGCGTGTTCCCAGTGGAGGCCATGTTCAAAGAATCCCACCCGCTGGCTATGTGTTGAGCCCCGTGTATACCCAAACCACACCGTGGGCGGCAAACAAATGGGCCAGGGCCGCACATTGAGTAGCCCTGCTATATATAGTGCCATCTATGGATGTGCATGGCATTGTCCGGGCAAGTATGAAGACACACAGTTTCCTTTCCACATAGAGTTTTTATATTTGTCTAGAACTAGTAGATAACAAAACTGCTGCTATATCTAGACTCTTCTTGCTAATGTTAATTTTCAATAAGATCAGTTTTTGACAGTCACACCCTTGATAACTTGTATGACTTAAAATTACACTGCATTTGGAACAGGGATTGAGCCTTATTTTTGTTTGATATTAGTAACTGTATTAGCTGTATGTTTTTCAATGAGATTTTATGCCCGGTTAGATAGAATTGTTCTGGAAAGTTTAAGGAAAGTCTGATGAAAGTAGTTTTAGTTAAATTATTTATCTAGTTATTATAACTCCAACACAATTTAGACTTGAAGCCCCCCATTAGTCTGAATCTTATTTTTTGGCAAGAATTTGTTTGTTCCTTTACATGATTTTGGGATTGTCAAGCAAGAACATTATCCTCTGCACCGCCATGCTACAGGGTCAGCTAAAAGAACTGCATCTAACACCCCAAAGCCCAGAAGCTACACTCACTGACTCAGCTGGGTCAGGTGACTAGCAACAGACAGCTGATCGGTCAGAGAAGAGGTGGAACAGGAAGCTTTATGCCTGGTCCAATTAGTCGCTAGACCAGATGCTAATGAGACCCTTGAGGCCAACTTTCTCCCTTCTTGCCTGCTTCCCTCTCCTTGCTCCCATTACCACACCTTTATCCTACTTCCTGCCTCCTCACCTACTTTCTGCTTCTTCCTCCTGATTCCTATGTCTTTGCCTTAATTCCACTGATTTACTCTGTCCCGGCCCTTAGAGTGATGCCTGACTCCAATTCCAGCTTACCACTTGGCATGGCTACCCACCCCGACCCTGCCGCTCACTCTCGGTGGGGCTGCTGACTCTGGATTGACCCTTGCTATGGCTTCAGACTCTGACTATGACCTTTGGCATGACTTCTGACTGTGACCCTGACTTCACCCAGCTCTGATCACAGGACTTGCTCAGGATCTGCCAAAGAGTAATTATTTATTTAAAAGAAATTCAGTAATTCTCAAATCCACATTTCAGTTTTTAGGGAATTTAGGTACAAAGCATTACAGAGAAAACATATATAAATAATAAAAGGTCCTATACGCCTGCTAATAACCTTACCAAAATTCATCTGAGCTCTCACAAGAACTCTGACAAGTGCAGTCTTTTAATAATCTCATGCTAGGGGCATCCTTGTGGCTGTAAGTTCATCAGTTTCAGCTCGGATCGATAAACAATAATTACAAATATATATTTTGCATTTGAATTGTTTATTTTCGCTTCTAGCAATTTCAGGCAAAATTCCCATGAGCAGAAGGATCAGTATAATCAAGAGTCTAATTTATTTCTCTTCAGTTGGTAATTCATTCTTCATTTGTTTACATATTTTGCATGTTCAGTGAAGAACTAGGCGAATTCATGGAAATGAAAGGTGCCAACAGTCCTGGGATCCTTGTATTGACCACTGGCCTCAGCAAACCTTTTATGCGTCTGGATAAATACCCCACGTTACTCAAAGAGCTTGAAAGGCACATGGAGGTATATCTTATCAGCATTTATGTTCCATCTTAATGATGATTTGGCAACAGTTATTTTAAAGGTACATGTCAAGCGTGTTGGGCCCCATATTGTGTTCCTTTTCTCTCCTTTTCAGCCTTTTGAACAGTACTCCAATCAGGGGAGAGAGGGCGGGAAAGATGTGCCAGAAAGCACTTCCAATATCACTCATACAGTGATAGTATTGGAAGTACTGGAACACCACGAGAAGTGCCAAAATGGCATTCTGGTGCAACATGAGCACTGCCTCTGAAATCACAGATGCAACAGGCCTAAAACTCAGTATAATCAGATTCACTTAAAAACTCAGTAAGCATAAGGCAAAACCCACCTAGGAATCTGAATTTTTCTTGGATGGATCCAACCACAGGATCTCCAGGTGGATTGTAGTCTGAATTTGTATTCTAAAAATTGTAATTAAGGCTGCTCTAGGTTTTATCTTAGAAAAAAGGATGTATTTTTATAGTAGCAAACTCCTTGCTTGATACAGTTTCACTTAATTTCTTTTGGGCTGGAAATGTTCTAATGTGGTAGAGTTTGAAGGACCTAAACTTCCATTTAAATGTTTTAGTTTAAAAAAATTGGGAAGTGGAATTGGTGTGGCATATCTATGATTTTACAAGGTGTGATAGTGTCACATGTTAGCATGACTTAAAGAGTGACACTTACTTGTGACAATAAGGAAAGAGCAATATGAAAAGCATCAGATTTATGTTAACCTTTTTAAAGGAGTGCAAGTGGCAGAAACTTTAAGTTTACAAGTAATCTGTTGAAATCTTATCAAGTATATTTTCCAGATCTTGCTTTGTGGATTCATGAAAGTATAGCATTAATATTAACATCATGAGAGATTCTGCATTCTTGCTAGAAGAATGAATACAAGTGTTGTAATAATGGAAGGAGGCAATGAAAAGGGCATAAGAAGAGAGCAAAAAGGATTGCTACAACTGTTAGAATTGTCTGTACTGTAGTTACTATGCCTCCTAGGAAACATTTCATTACCCTTACTGGGAATTACAGTATTATTGTTTTTGTCTTCAGGATTATCATCCAGATCGACCAGACATTCAGAAATCCATGACAGCCTTCAAAAACCTTTCCGTAAGACTTCTGAGGAGTAGACATGTATTTATTTGGGAGAATGGGTGCTAATTTCATGCCCTATAAAAGTTAATATTTTAACATGTGAAATCTTTACAAATATAGTTCTTGATGCTGTGCTCATGCATAGTGAAGTGTGTGGGAGGTGTCTGCTGGCAGCCTGTTCCAGCTCCTTCCTTCCTTGTTTGCCCAGCCTCATTGGAAATTAAGGCCATACATTAGCAGCTCTAACTTAATTTCAGTTGAAAATTCCATGTAGCAGAACTCTGCTTTACTTCCCTTTCCAGTCTGCTCCTTGTCTCCAAATCATCTCCTTTTTAGCTTTACAGTAGAAGAAGGCTTACCTGCACCCTGGCCTTCTCCATCCACTTTATGGCCTCTTCATGCCACTTAGGCAGAGTGGTGATAGTGGGCTAAGGAATCCAGCCTATAGTGTACACCCCTAGTGCAAGGGGGAAAATGAGCATTACATCACTGAAGCCCTGAATGTATAAGCTGAGAGGCTCCAATGCTGGGGATTAAGACCATTTCTAACATGGCTATCCAAGCAAAGGAATAAGAGATGTGGTTTTAGTGACGTGTGCAACCCGCTAACACTTTTTGTAGCTACTAAAATAGTCAACATTGTGGTTCCTGTTAGATGGAGCTGCACTGTTAGTGTCACATAGTGTGGCCACTACGAGACTTGTGATCAAACAGGAAAAAGGATATGTATTAGATCGACATTCCTGCTTTTTTCTTCAGGGCTAGTTAGTCATTACTGGGGAGTGAATAATAGACATAACATTAGAATTGGCCCTGTAGAACAACAAGGTCGTGACTTTTTAAAGGAATGTGGAGGTTAAAAGAAAAATACATTAAAAGAAAAATACAAAGCTAAATTTTAAAAAGGCATTTTTAATATAGTCCACTGAAAGAAATACTTTGCACTTGAAAGCTTTATCACTGTGCTTTATTTTATACTCCAAGCAAGTAATTACTTCAGCTCATACTGACTCATAATAGAGTTCTCACAGACACCATCTTATTAGCACTTTCCATACATTTAACAGGCACAGTGTCAAGAAGTACGGAAAAGAAAAGAACTTGAACTCCAAATACTGACGGAAGCCATCCGCTGCTGGGAGGGAGAGGACATTAAAACCCTGGGCAATGTAATTTACATGTCCCAAGTCATGATTCAGTGTGCTGGAAGTGAGGTAATGCAGTTCAAATCTTCATTAGATATTTTTCTGTTTCGCTCTTGCCACTACAGTTAATTAATAATGGACTGTATGCAGTAAAAACAAGATAAAACAGACTAAACGCTTGTTATGTTCTTTTACAAAACTCATAAATATACATCTTGCTCAGCAAAATCTGAGACTCCCTCAGATACTCTCATATGCTTTCTCTCTTATCAAATGCATAAGAAAACATTAGATCTAGATCTTCAGTTTGGGTCGTGTAGCTTATTGGCCATGAATTCGTAAGTAACGATGCCATTTTTATCCCAGCTAAGGAACTGGCCTATGGTCACACAAATAGTAAAAAACTCCATTTAGAATACTTTAAGATAACTTTTAGGATGGGACAGACGGGGAAAATTGTAAATATTTTGTTTAAACCTCGCCCCCCCAAAGGAAAAAAACCTTAACTCCTAAATAGAGAGAGCTAGCATGAATGGAATGTCTACTGTGCAATAGGAATCCCTTGAGTAGCAGTATAGTTACTTGCTACAATTGAGGTTTATTTCTTCAAAGCTCCTTACACTATAAAATCTGAGTACAACAGCTTGTCACCGACCTTTCTGAACAGAAAATTGAGTGCCATGTGACTCCTCTTGTTGCTAAATATTGATGTTTAATTATGCTAAAAATACAGTAGTATGGACACTACACTAGTGAATGTTTTAAATAAAAAAAGAATTAGGGCCTACTGCTTTATATTTATTATTAATTATTTCCTTTGTTTTTTTTTTATAAGGAAAAGAATGAAAGATATCTTCTTCTCTTCCCTAATATTTTGCTTATGTTGTCTGCCAGCCCTAGGATGAGTGGGTTTATCTATCAGGTAAATCAGATATTTTAACTATGGCTATTCACTGCAAAATTAAAAAGCTTTAAAAAATGTTCACTCTCTTTCTGTATGTTCTCGGTATGTGTATATGCTATAGAGGGCAGAATTGTCCAGCTATTGGGATCCTGGACTGAGAGTCAGGAGACCTAGGTTCTGTTTCTGCCACGGACCTGCTATATTAATGTAGGCGAGCAGCTTTATTTGTGTATTACGGTTTTCCTTTATATACATTGTTAAACATTCAGGTTACAAAGTCAAGCACTCAGAAGTTAGGAAATGCCATCATTAACACTGCAACCTTAATTCAACTTCCATATGTGTATTCATTATGATGCAGGTTGGACCTTTGTGGTCCAGTACCCTTGAGACCTAGCCGGTCCCGAACAAGGGAATTTGCCGGACCAGGGGAGGTCCCCTGGCACCCGCTGACTCTGTTTCTGGCTCCAACTAGCCCCCTGCCTTCAGCCAGCTGTGCTGCTGGCCCTGGCTGGACCCCTTAGCCCTGGGAGTCCCCACTACATCGCCTGAGCCTCTTGCCGCAGGGGTCCTAGCTCCACTGCAGGGCTCCCTGCACTTCTTAAGCCCCTGCTGTGCTCCTGGCTGTGCCACTGGAGCTCCTCATGCCACCCGAGCCCCTGCTACAGGGCTCCTAGCTGTGCTGTGGGGCACTCTGCACCACCTGAGCTCCTGCTGCAGCACTCCTGGCTGCGCTACCAGAGCTTCCTGGGCTAGCCAAGTCCCCTGCTATGGGACTGCTTACGCTGCCCAAGCCCCCTGCCGCAGGGCTCCCAGCCGCACTGCAGGATTCCCCGCACTGCCTGAGCCCTCTGGTGCTGTGCTCCCCATTTTGCCTGAGCCCCCTGCCCATGACTGACCTCCCTATCCCTGGGCTCTCTGGTCCAGGAACATCTGTGGTCCTTCTAGACCATGGATGTTGCTGCACCAGAGAGTCCCAGCTTAGAGAGGTACAACCTGTATTATATAATTACATACTATTTTTTCCATTCATGTTTTTTTATGGTCCACATTCAGAGCATGACACCAGGCCTTATTTAACATTGACTATTCAAACTCTGTATGGCATAAACCATTATTAATTTCCTTATGGGAAATTAATAATTTCCTTATGAGAAATTAATAATAATGGTGATGCTGTCACCATAATAACTGTGTGCTTTACAGTCATTAATGAATTTATCTTTACAATATCTCAGTGGAGCGAGGTGGACACAATTTTTCAGGTATGTTCAAAGCTCACTCCTATTGACATCAGCTGCAGCAGCAAATGCTCAGCATTTCCATGAATCTAGCTCCAGGTGTCTCATGTTTGACATACTGAAAATAACGAACATGCAATTTGTGGTCACCTGTGAAAAGTTTGGTTCTTCTTTGAGTGTTGTTCCCAATGGTATTTGCGGTGGGTGTGCACTCATTGCATGCGCACAAGACTGGAAGGTTCTTTTCTAGCAGTGAGTATTGGTCTGTGCCTACACTAGGGATGTTAGATAGTGGGTAACTGAATAGTCAAGTAACCACATGAATTCTTATCGGTTACTCAACTATTCTATAGACCTTAGGGATAGGGCCAGCCTCCAATGTGCTCCAGCCCCACTCCCGGGGAGCTCCCTGGCACCCCACACTGCTGCCTCTGATATAGAGGCAGCAGTGCAGGATGGCAGCAGCCTCTGTCTGTTGGGGGTCTAAGCTCCCCGTGGACAGAGTCTGCTCTGCCTCCCACGGAGCAGCCTCCGTCTACGGCGAGCCTGGGGAAAAAACGTGAATATTTGTGGAATTTCAGTTTGTCTATATACTTGTTTACACTGGAAACAAGATTCTAAGAGTCAGTCGTCCAGTTAGCACATAGAAATTTACTGTGTGGCCTATATATCCCATCAAAACAGCTCAACTGTTGAATACTGAATACTTGAATGAGCTACAGACAAAAAATTGTGTGCAGACATTATTGAATCATCTTAATTTAATAAGTAAACATGAGAACTGCAATCTGCTTGCAGACCGTTTGCAGTCAGAAAAAGAAGCGTAATTCGTTGACGAGGAATTACTTGCTCAGTTCAGTTTAAAACCTTGGTACTCTTGCATAAAGTGATGTCAAGCCAGAAGAGGTCCTCAGTTTTCCATGTCATCAGAAAGACAGTTCCACTGTATCGTATGGTTTTCTGGCATCATGCTAGTGTCTTGTTTCACTACTGTCTCAAGTTCCATCCATAGTACTTAAACTGTCATCTTCACTAAGTATGAAACAGGTAGAAATATGTGTTCCTAGTAGGTCTCAAATCCACAGGTGGTCAAGGTCCTCTTTTGGCGAATTTGCATTCTAATGTATTTGCATGAACCACCCACAGCTCGTACAGATTTCAGATTGACTCATGATATGAAATACAGAAGTTGTTCTTGGCACATAAAGCTGTGTAATTTGGCTATTCTTTTTCCATGGAATTTTAAATATTGCTGATCTAACATGTATGTTTCAGTTTACTGGTTTATCATTTTTTTGCATGTTTGAATTATGCATATGTTAAATGTATATATTTTGATTAAAGAATTTTAGTGTTTAAAAAAAACCAAAAAAGTTATTATTTTTCTAGGGAAAACTGCCAATGACAGGAATGACCATCACAAAACTAGAAGACAGTGAAAGTCACAAAAATTCATTTGAAATAGCAGGTAAAGTTCATAAGCATGTCTGTTGATTTGTGTTTGTTTTTCATACACATATAGGAAGGGTCTTTAGGATGCCATCTCATCCGTCCACCAGCACTGAGGCAGGAGTAAGTACAGCTAGGTCATCCCTGTTCATCTTACCCATTTTTTAAAACTTCCAAGAATTATTTTTGATTAAAAAAAAAAAAGACTGCCCATCCCAGGCTGTGTATGTCCTGACACTTAGTGTATTTTACATCATTTTAACCCCACTGATCTTTCTTGTGTACTCCAAGTAGGCCATTTTATATTGAACATAAGCTGTTCCTCCAAGTCTCTGTCCCCATCAACACAATTGCCTAGGCCAGGGGGTCGGCAACGTACGGCACGTGTGCCATAAGTGGCACGCAAGATGATTTTGAGTGGCACATGCAATGAAAGCCTAATAGCACAGGAAAGGCAGCCTGAACCGGTCCCTGGCATGAGGGAGGGTGTGCCAGCGGGGAGTCTCCCCGCCCTCCCCCTAGGGAAGCTCTTCTCCTGTTGGTGCGAATTGCCAGGTGGCTCCTATCCTAGGCACGGCACACACCTTTCCTGGCTCAGAGAAGCAGGTGGCGGTGGTTGGGGAAGCAGGTGGCTGGGAGGAGGTAAGGTATTTGGGCAGTGGTCCCAGGCAGTACCTAGCTCTGCAGGGAGAAAATACAGGCAGTGCCCTGATTCCTAGGTGGGGAGCTGCAGCCAAGGAGCCCTGGCCATGAGACCCTGTGAGTGGGGGCACGAGAGCGGAGGGTTGATCAGCCCGGGAGACAGAAATCCTGTCACTGCTCTCCTGCTTGCTGCCAAACAAATGCGTGTGCGGCGCGCTAGCTGCTGCTGAACTGTCAGGTGGGGGCAATTCCTGTGTCCCCTAGAGGCTAGCACTGGATGGAGAGGGAGCAGTGCGCAATTAAACTGCTTTCCTCTCCCCAGTACTAGCTCCCGGATAGCGAAGTTGCAAAAGGACTTCAGCTGATAGGCCAGAATCATCAGATTTCTGATCTTCACTCTCCTTAAGTCACCCGGTAGGGAGCTGCAGAAGCTAGTGGGTTTGTGTGGAAGAAAGCAAGCCTTAAAGTGCAGTTTGGGGATGCCTGTTGAACATTGTAGGCACCGCAGCATGATTGTGTTTCCTCTGAGCACAGAGCTGATAGAACCATAAAGAGAGACGAAGAAACCACGCTGTCTCTCTGTTCTTATCTATGCAGGTGCTAAGTGTTATCAAATAAGTTTATATGTTTTTTCTCTTCAATAGATATTAATGACATGCGGTAAGTTGTTTACATGGTGAAAGAGCTACAATATTGTGGCTATTTACATTCATTGTAAGATCTGCATCTTAATTTACTTATTAATGATGCTGCTAAAATGTAAGTAGGACTGTTATTGACTTTAAAAAGTATCAATAGCACACAAATCCATAAACTGAAGTGAGTAAGTTAAATCCTGGCATGCCACTTCTGAAAGGTTGCCGACTCCTGGCCTAAGTCTTCACAAAGCTCTTCTCTGCCCCTTACCCCTTTAAAAACAAAAAAGAAAAGACAAACTTTGCAGCTTCTGCCTCTAAAAGTCAGCAAATTCAGGCTACTACTTTAGACCAAGAAAAGAAGAATATTCTTGAGGGTCTCCAATAGAGAACTGTCTGCCAGAAGCAAACTCCCACCATCAAGAGGCCTCAGCTCAAGTTTCTCATTTTTTCAGGAAGAATGGCTCTTGCACAAGAGGGGGGTTTTGAAAAAAAGGAGCCGTCTACATAGCTTCTTTTTGCGCAAAAGCCTCTTGCACAAAAATGGCCCCTAATTAATTATGCAAATGAAGTGCAGTGATATTCTACTCCAAGCTTCATTTGCATAAGTTTTTGGGGAAGAAGGGTGCAGTATAGACGTAGCCTGTGTAGTGCAATGAGTTGTTCTGGCCAGGTCGGATGAAATGGAAACACTAAGCTGTGTCATCCACATGATGAAGATGTAGCAACCCAAGTTTCCTCATTAAGTACGTGCCTTAAGATTAGTGGTTCTTCAGTGTAAGAAAATGTATAACTTATAAGAGCTTAGGGAGAAAGTCTCACATTGGATGCTGTATGCAGGGATGTGACTGTGCCCATTCCAGAATATTAGAGTCAAGGTAGGTGAGGTAATATTTTTATTAGGTGCTGTTTTCTGCTTGCTTGCTTGCTTGTTTTTTGGTGGTCTCATCTGTGTTTCTCACCAGAGACCAGAATGACTTTAATTGTTACATCAATTTCTTTGCATACAATTCCCTTAATCAAGACTTCAAAATGACCTGTGTCTAGGGACTGACAGTTGGAGAAAAAACTATCACAATGATGAAAGGGGTTCAAATATCATTGCTTTGGACAGAAATTACACTTTTAATTTTTTCTTTCAGCCCTAAGGTACTTCAGGAATTGGGTGCATGGAAAAAGAGATTATTTTATTCTTTATAAACACTAAAATAATAAAGTTGTGTTTAGACTCTCAATCTTGTGATTTCTTCTAGGAAATATGATTGAGCGGATATTAGTATCGTGTAACAACCAACAGGATTTACATGAATGGGTGGATCATCTGCAGAAGCAAACCAAAGTTACAACTGTTGGGAATCCCACTATTAAACCTCATTCTGTGCCATCTCACACTGTAAGAAATACTATAATCAAGCACTTGTTTGAAATTGAGAGATTATCTGGATTATGAATCTCATACTACTTTGTAAATCATTCTAACTTTTTTTTCACCATGAGTAACAGGAACCAGACGTTTAATTGACCCAATTTGCTTTATATATTTTCAAAATGAGAAGAAAGGTTTGGCCACTCATGCAGATACAAAATATATTAATGTAACTGAATAGTTTGGCTTCAACAAATAAAAAGAAATCCCCAGGAAAATTGTGGTTAACCTGTGACTCCATCTCTAACTTCTCGTTTTTGTGCCTGAATAATGAATTTGATTTTTTCCTTTAATTGTCCTTAGAATTACAGGTTATATTGCATCAACTTGACAAAGCAGGTTGAGACTGGGTTGGGAACCTTTTTCATCAGAACATTTTTTCTGACTAAATATGCTAGTTTTTTCAGATGAAATTGTTGATATTGGCTAATGTTCATAAAGGACAAAAACTTCTAAATGAAAAAATGCTAATTTTGAAAAACCTTAGTTTTAGGAAATTCCAAGATTTTATTTTGGGCAATTCTGAAGTATCATTTTTTAATTTTAATTTATTTTGTAGCTTTTTCCATTTGTATATTATTTGTATATTAATTTATAACATGTCAGGAAAAGCCATGTATAATTTATACTGATGTTTTTGGCAGCATTATGGCATTCTAATTTTATTTTAATGTTAACTGTTATCGTTCATGGATTTTATTTGTGTCAAATTGTTTCACTACAACACAGAGGAGACACTTGGACCGAGAAAAGAAGATAAAATGTGTCAGTCTACACTTAATAGCATAGTCTATAATGATTTAAATATAAATTAAAATAAAATTTAAACTATTATAGTATGCTATATGATGATGTCAGAAGTAGTAATAGTTCACATATTACAAAATAATGCAAAATTAATGGAAAAAATAGAGAAGCCATTAACAAAATTTGTAACAAAATTCTAAATTTATGAAACTGATATGTAGGTAATTTAGAAAATAGTTCAGTTCAAAAACTAAATTTCCAAATGTCCCCACATACTAGAAATCTTGAGTTTCAAACTTCCCAGTAATTCTAAATTTGAGTGAGTTATGCTAAATAGCTCTTTTGCGCTCACTCTGTAAATGTGATGTGAGAGGGATGTGATCAAGGGTGTCATATCTGTTGTGGATCAGTTCATATTGTTTCTGGGGTAGACAATGAGTTTCTTGAAAGAAATTATGTTCTGCTATGTCAATTATTATTCAGCTTTTAAAACAACAATAGCTGGAACTATAATAGATAGAAATGTTTAGGTAGCTAGTGTAAATGATTGCATCTGTCTTTGACAATTACTTCTTAATCTTTTAGACTAATACGGTATCATTTTTTTCACTCTCCTTCTACATTTGGCAGCTTCCTTCTCATTCAGTAACACCATCCAGCAAACATTCAGACAGCAAACCAATAACACTAACTCCTACATACCACACGCTTCCACATCCTTCACATCATGGGACTCCACATACCACTATAAACTGGGGACCTCTGGAACCTCCTAAAACTCCCAAACCTTGGAGCTTGAGCTGTTTACGACCTGCACCTCCACTACGGCCTTCAGCAGCTCTCTGTTATAAAGAGGTGAGGCACTAGAACCCAGAAATGTTACCGTAAAGTACAGAAGTACACTAAGAGGTGTAACTCAGTTCTCTTCATATCACAATCTTGTATAGTTCTGTATGTATGTTTATATTGTGTATGTTTTCACCTCATTTAAGCTATACCTGAAAGAGTGGTAGTAATTAGTGCCCATTTGTATTCATTCTGGAAATCCCCTGCATTTATGCATCCCTCTCCAAACCATGAATATGTGTGTGTGTGTGTTATCTACTTCCCATATACCTTGTTCTCTGTATCCTGCTCTACCTCTACCATCGTCCTGGTCAAATGAAGTGGAAAAAACACTTTTTGCAATGAGACAATGCTGCTTTTAAATTGATCAGAGTCATTAGCAAGCAAAGTGAGACATTGTCTGAGTAGTTCCCGAGATCAGTGTTGCCACTGCTTGCTGTGAATGGACAAAGAGTCCAGAATCAGCAATCTGACATCTGTTTCCTACCTCATATGAAAATACGGCATCTCAAACAGTGTCAAATATCTACAGTTGTTATGCCTAATTTAATTCCTGAATATTAAACTGTTTATTTGCACTTAGTTTAAACCTTTGAATTTAATACTAGACGTTAATGCTGACATTTTGTGCTCACGTGAAACTCATTTGACATCAACTTTGAATTATGGTACCATTTATGATGACATATAATAATTATTTATTTTTCCTTCTACCCTACCCCTCATGCTATAATGTTGCAGATTTGAGTCAGGGTTGTAATAGAAATACAAAACTTTTTTTTTTAATCCCCAAAAGAATGTCAGTGGTAGACTAACTTGTTCTTGGCACTACGTTCTGCACTAAATTCTACCCTGTAAAAGTGAACAATATTTAAAATGTTAGGTTTATGCAGAATTTGGTAATGTGTTTAATTTAACAGAGGCATCTGTGTCTAGTAAATTAAGCCAGAGATTCTATTACTGACTTACTGTGAGATCATGGGCAACTCACAGCCACTTTATCGATGTACAAGCTATGAAATGGGAGAAATAGTGGTTAGCTACTTTGATACAGTGTGCTGAGATCGTCTGATTCAGTACACTAATGGGCATATAGCAGAGTAGTATTATATTTTGTTCAGAAGCAACGTTAAACTTCTTTTGAAAAGTTTCTTTCATGCGTTATGATTCTGATTTAATGTTAAAAACCAGTTCCCAAAGGAGCGTGTGCAATTGTTGCTGAAAATATCTTGAGTGTGCACGTGGGAGATGGTCATGTCTCAGGGCAAGCAAGCCCATCCCACCTTTGGGAAGTGGGCGCTGGGCATCTGAGGCCCGTCAGAGGGGTGCTGAAATCCATCTGCGTACCAGTTTGGGCAAGGGGATTGCTGTGCCTCCCCTCCCAACTATACCTGTAACTTGACCCAGGCTGTAAGATCTGCAGTGTCAGTCAATAACAAATCCCTCCTTCCATAGAACAGTGAGGCCTAATGACCAGAGTCACTAACCCTGCCCTCTTCCCACAGAGCAGCGTGGCCTAGGAGCCAGAGTCACTACCAATGCCCTCTTCTCAGAAGGTGTGGGGCCTGGTGGCCACAATCACAGAATCAATAACACCCCTTCTCCACAGGATAGTCAGGCCTAGTGGCTTGAGTGAATAACAACACCCTCCTTCCATAGGGAACTGTGTCCCAATGGTGAGAGTTAATAACAATGCCCTTCTCACAGGGTGATGAGCTCAGCAGCCAGAGTCACTAGCAATAGGTGTAGATCCCCACATGGGGTGGATGAGGTAAAGGGGCCCAGGCCTACCTTCTCCACAGATCCCAGCCCAGCACCCTGTCAGCAGTGGGGTGGTTCACCACTAGCTCAGCAGGGAATCCCACTGAAATATGCTGAGCTCCCAGCGTACACCCCTTCCACCTGCACCCAGGCTACTTCCTACTGGTCTCTCCAGTGTCATCCTCATCAGTTTCCTCCAGAGTGGGGGCTTCTCCTGCAGTTCCCCACTGACTGGCCTCATTTTGGTCCATCTGTGGCTCCTCCTCAGGAGCAGAAGCACCTCCTTCCCTGTCAGTAGTCAGTCAGCCCAGACTGAACTGCTCCACAGGCCTTTATATCTGGCCTCCAGCTGGAGCATGCCCAGCAGGGTTGTGGGGGCGGAGCCTGCTCAACCAGGTAACCAGGTTTAAGCCTTGCAGCCACAGTGAGGGCTGGTATGCCTCATCACTGGTCAGAAATTTGAATTTTTTTCAGGCACACAAATTGTGCTCTCTGTTTAATAATTGAGGTCAATCTTTTGACAAACAGTTGTCGCTCATAAAACCCTTTAGCAAAAGAAAACAAGGAATATGGGAGAGAGAGAGCTGGCCTTGAATTTAAAATTAAACTTTTTAGTTTAATGACTGTATTAGCTTATTCAGCTGCAGTGCATGTCCATCTTTTAAATTAAATATAAGTGAACCTCTTTCATGCATGGGTATGTATAACATTTAGTGTATGACTGAATGTTTGAAACCTACCTTCATCCTCATTGGTCTTTGTCCTGCTCATTCATCTTTTCACTTTCTTGTGAGTCTGTCTTGTATTTTGAAGGTAAGGGGTAGATCAGTATGTATTTTGCATCCCTATAACATTAGCATGACTTGTATCTGTGTCATACTTTTGCTGTAGGTGTCTCCTTTCACAGCTATAATAAGCACTTTTCAAATTTTGATTTAAAGAAATACCTCTTAGCTCGTATAAATAAGATGGGTTTACCTCTCAAAAGCTAAGAAAAATACTTTGTGTTCTGCTTGCGTTTGTTCACTTCACTCTAGTTCCCAGACAGCTTGAATACTTATAGCAGCATTAATAGGATCAGAAGAATAAAATGTTAATAGTCAGTAGGGTTGAGGGGAGATAAGACAACTCAAGCAAGCCTGAAATATACCAAAAATAATATCAGCCAGCAAAATGTTGATGTAGCTTTATAAGATTTTAGAGTTAATAGCTACTTGAACACAAATTAAAATTTTGGCATTTGGATTTTTTTTTTAAAGAAGCTTTATTTTTTCTGTTCTTTTCATCCAGGATCTCAGTAAAAGCCCCAAGACCATGAAAAAGTTGCTTCCTAAGCGCAAGCCTGAACGGAAGCCATCAGATGAAGAGTTTGCACTGAGAAAAAGTAAGTAAGACTGAATAAATATCTGTGTATTCACAAGGTGCTAGTGTATATAGAAAGAAAGTTGCAGAGAAATAAGATGGCATTTATATTTTTTTACTAATGAAAAGTAGAGATGTAAGCAACTAGTTTGAGTAGTAGACTCCCCAATAAGCCTGGGCTTATTAAGTAGTCGAGTCACTACTCAACTGGTCCCTTCTCCAAGGGGGAGGAGCAGGAGCCAGTGCTGGGGGGAGCCATCTTAAAAGCCAGTTCCTCCCTTCCCAGCACCATCTCCACAGGGGGGCAGGTGAGGCAGAGGCGCACCGGGGGACCGGGCATGAGCTGGGACTTACCTATCCCAGTTCGTGCCCAGTCCCAGATGCTGTGCCTCTGCGTTTTAAATAGAATAAGAGCAGGGTGGCTCTTACTACATTTAAAAGAGAGAGCCACACCGGGGTTAGCTCCTGGGGCTGGGAGCTAACCCTGCTTGGGCTCTGCAGTCTTCCCCCTTACCTACTAATTGAGTTGTCGATGGAAATTCCATCCACTACTCAATTAGCTGATTAAACACAATTTAACATTAATTAAAAATGTCATTTTCAACTTTCTCTGAGTATCAACACTTCCAGTTTGCTGTTTATGCTAATTAGCGGGGGGTGGGGTGGGGAAGAGGGAGGAGACTTTTACTGGAATGATCTTAATATAGTGGAACTTCATTTCTTAACTCTCTGGTTATTTGTATTGTAACTACCTCTTTGAAGTGAAAGAAAGTATTATAAATCTGAATACACTAACTTCAGGTTTGTGAAGAGCAATTTTAGATTTTAAAAATGGTATCCTACCATCACAAGATATAGTTAAGAATTGATTGTTTTCAAAGTTCCCAATGAGTTTGGGATTTAAAAGAAGATACCTCTAAATACTGGTACTAATATCTTTCAGAGTAGGTCATTTATTTGTACTGGTATTTCCATAGAACTATTGTCTGTATGTTGTTTATTTTGGGACAGATGTTTCATAGGCTATAAGAGAAAGCTAGAGAAGTTTCCAAGGAACAAGATGCGTTTATAGATTGAAAAAAAAAATACTCTAAAGAACAAAAGGTTAAGCAAGTATAGGGGGACCATTGGCAGTATAATAGAAACATGGGGGAGTAGAAAGGATGAAAGAAAAGACAAGTGTAAATAGTTGAGTTATCCAGGAAAAAAAGTCTTTATTCTACTGTCTTAACATCAGTCTAGTTTTGGCTCTGTAGTGTGTAATAATATATCCCGATTCACATGTGCGACTGGACAAGTTCATTTTGCGATAACAGGGGTCTGTGTAGTGCTTAAAATAATTAATTTATCTAATTCATATACTCAAAACCACATTCACATTTTTCAGTTTTTGTCTACTTCCATGTCCTTAAAATTGTGGGCTTCTTAGATCAGAGACTTGTTTGTCTGGAGTTTGTGGAACTTGTGAAGGACAGAGTCAGTAGTGTCATGAAGAATCACCATACTTTGAGTTGAGAAGGAATTTTTTCCATTACACCACTTGCTGATTTAGAGTGGGGGCTTTCTGTTCTCCTAGGATGTGCTGTAGATTTTCTTCGGCAGGAACCAATGATATTTTGTTTACACATAATGCTGATGGAAACTATCTGAGTAGCTGACTTGTCCATAACAAGTTCACTTGCATGAAACAGCTGAGCTATAAACCTTGGGCTATTTGTTACTAATATGACAAGTACACATCATCTTCATGTTGTGGCACGTAACAAAATTTGTATGACAGGAGTGGGGCTAAAGGGTTCTGAATGTGGGAGGGGGCTCATGTATGGGACACAGGGTTGAGGTATGAGGGGCTTGGGGTTCAGGTGGGGGTTTCAGGTTAGGTGCGTGGGGCAGAGGGATTTGGAATACAGGAAGGGTGAGGGTTCTTGAGTGAGCCTGGTGATGGGGGGGCTTGGGATGCAAGAGGGGGCTGCAGGTTTGGGGAGAGGCTCAGGGCTGGGGGTTGGAGTGTAGGAGGGGGTACAGGCTCTGGATTAGAGGTGTGGTGTTTGGGATGGGGCCAGGATGAGTGGTTTGGGGTGCAGGAAGTGGCTCTGGTTTGGGGGGGCTCAGGCTAGGACAGGGGGTCGGGACTCAGGCTTACCTGGGTTGTTCCTTGTCAGTAGTCCTAAGGTAGGCGGGTTGCCTACCTGTCCTCAGACACCACGCTGCGCCCCAGAAGCAGCCAGCAGTTGCAGCTCTTGACGGGTGGAGGGTGAGATTCCACACTGCATGTAGCCCCTTGGTCCCCCGGCTAGGAGCTGGACCTGCTGCCCTGGTTGTTTCCGTGATGGGACCAGTGGGAAGGTACCCCTCTCCTCCACCTGCAGGAGCTCCTGACGGGGGCCAGCAGGGAGAGGCACCTCCACACCAGCCGTGACAGTTTGAAGGCTTGGGAAGAGACGTCTCTGCCCATTGCAGCCCTTATCCCCTGCGCAAGGCTTAATGGGAAGCTGCGTGGCCATGCAGCTTAATAGGAATTGTAGGTCCTGTCTTCTAACAGTGCCTGTGCTAGGTGCTTCAGAGGGAACGAAGAGAACAGGGCATTTATTGAGTGATCCATCCGCTGTCATCAGCTTCTGGGAATCAGAGGTTTAGGGAACATCAGTCTTGGCTAATCGCCATTAATGGACCTGTCCTACATGAACTTAACCAGTTCTTTTTTTGAACCCAGCTATATATTTGGCCTTGGCAACAAGTGACTGAGCATGGTGTGAAGAAGTACTACTTTGTGTTTGCTTTAAACCTGCAGCCTGTTCATTGGGTGATTCCTGGCTCTTATGTGAGGTGTGTCCACACATAAGATTTTATAGACCTTAGTATTCAAGATTTTATAGACCTTTATTTTCTTTCCCCCCTTAGTTATTTCTTTTCTAAACTGAGAAGTCAGTCTTTTAAATGTTTTCTCAGCACATGGCAGCTGCTAATTACTTTTTTCCTTCTCTGTACTGTGTAGATTTTTACTATATTTGACTCTTTCTTTCACACAGAGAGAGCCAGTCTTTACCCTCCACCTCCTCAATGTGACTTACTCAGTTATTCCTATGTATTTGCACCCTGAAATTACCAGTCCCCATTAATTATCATCATCATTCCACCAAGTTTCACTGATGACTATAATATCAACATCCTCATTTCATACCAGACACTCAAGTTCACTCCTCTTAGTACTTTAGACTTTCTATTTGATATTGTGAAAACAAGATTTGCTTTATTCCCTTCGCATCTTCAAGGACTTTGAATCTGGAGGCATTCTTTATTTAAACGTACTGTCCTCTCAGAATCTTCAAAACAAAAGAGAGTAAAGTTTCCCAATAGTACAAAACGAGTCGATGCTGTTTTAATTCTCTCACTCTTCCCCAATCACAGCTGAGAATTCAAAGGAAATTTTTTTCATCAGATTCTCCTGAGCAATTGAAGCACTTTCCTTAAAGTGATTGTTGCATCAAAAAATGGCAAAGACTTTTTTATCCTAGCAACTAATATTTTTATTTTAAATCCATTTAAAGGAAACATATAACATAATTACGTTAGACCATTTCTCATGTGACTCCTTAAATTTACAACGCATACTTTTGATATATTTAGATTAAAGATTGCACAGATTAACAATGCTTCCCAGTAATAAAATATTAATTAGGGTAATAATTGTTTGAGACAGTGGACTAATTATAGGTGCATAAGCCACATAATTAAAAACAATTGTAACATCCTTTTCATTATTATGCCTTTTGCCTTTTAAGTGAGAGGTATGAGGATAACAGATGGGCTGATGGGAGAGGGAAATGGATCTATAATCTTAAAATGCCTTTGTATTTCACTTATATGGAATGTAAAAGCAGTATATCACAAATTGAATTATTTTAGTAGAATGTGAGAAATAAAGTATCAAAATATGGAAGAAAGGGATAGTCTAGAACTGATAGTCCCTTCTAATCTGACCATCTTTTAATTTTAAGAACTGCTGAAATATCAATGTTTTATTCTATCAGAGCTGCTAGAATTAGGAATAGAAATGAAGCAATGTGGAGAAGCAATGCTGGACTCTAACCGATGGAGGTCAGCTAAGGAATAAAGAAATTGCTGCAGTGCAGTCCCAGTACAACAGATCAAATCAGATATTTGTGTGAAACTTCAGGTATCACCAGCATGCAGTTGCAGCTTTATTCCACTTCTCCAAGATACCAACCAAACCCCTGAAGGCTCAGAGATGATAAAAAAAAATCATATACTAGTAATAAGTGCTATTGTTTAACTTCAAAGAAAGATGAAATAGAACTTACTTGTTTAATTGAAAGACTTTTTAAAATTTTAGTTGTCAGCATGTTTGATGTAAGGGATGGCTTTGTCTGCTGAAAGGGAAAGTTAATGACTTTTTTTTTGCAGAGACTTGTACTTACTTGAGTGACGTCACTGATGCTGCTGGATATTCATCTTCCTTTATCCAGTGTTTCAGTCATTAGTAGTCTTTGTCCTGCTGTGTTAATTGTGCTTTCAACAAACCAATCAGATACGTGAGCTGTGTCAACCAATCACTTCTAATGTAGGAAAGTAATGCCTACATCATTCATAGTTCTCCTTCTCTGCTATACAATACAGTAAAATGGTGTTACACCCCGCCTAAAGAATTGCTTTGCTGATAGATTTTTCTCACTTCTGGAATTAGGTGGGAAGTGTTTGTAAACTTTATTGGGAAACTATCAGATTGCTCTCAACTCTTCCTAGTTGTGTTTGCAAACAGTCACCACTAGTGGATATTCTGTAGAGTATCTGTTTTGTTGTAAAAGTGGGAATTTCTGGATGTCTTACCTGCTCAGAGAAGACAGTGCTCACTTGCTGATTTTGAAAGACCTTTCAGATGCCCTTAGTGAAAATCTTCAAGGCCAGTGGTATATAAAGCTTTTTGGGGATGGGGAAAAATGGATGAAAATTTAATAACCAATCAACCTGGGTGAAATTCTGGCTTCGCTGAAGTCAGGACTAAAACTCCCATTTACCTCATGATAGGTCAGGATTTCACCCCCTATTGTTAACTGAAGCAACTTTGATAAAAGAATCTTGTTGAAACCCAGGAGGAACACATGGATTTTTTTTTAATTATCTCCAAAGCAAATAGTCTTCCAATTTTGTCTCTGGAATGTTTTCTCTTCCCCTAAGCTCTGCTAAGAAATCTAACAAGCATCACTTAACACTGAAAATAGCTGTGAAATGCTGTCTAATTTCACAAAAGTGCTTTTATGGTAAGTGGTATTTTTCTGGTGGATACAAGGCTGAAATTGTACAACTGCATAAGTTGTAATGTGATGCTGAGTTCAATTTTCAGAATGCTAGACTTCCTTTCATAGTATTGCTATGGAAAATGTGTATGTATGTTTTACCTGTGAACCTCAATAAAGACTTAATTGTTGAACTATGTGTGCTCTGATTTTCTAGAAATTAATCCCTTGTGTTTCTCTAAACTGTGATATGTATTAAGGTGCAACTAATAACTGGGTATACTTTGTGTCTGCTGTTTGCACAATACCAAAGAGGGAAGACGTGCTTCTTCGAAACACTTGTGTGCCACACAGATCTTTTTTTAAGAGAAATAGAAAGGGGCAGTTTTGAAATATTTAAGAAACCTTCTTTATCTTAATTGCCCAGTTTTGAGGTGTTTTTCAATGCATTTCATAAAAATATTTAAGTATATATTTGTTTTTTGAAACTCTTCACTTTTCACTCATTGAAACTCACGCCAGCATGAGACGGGCATAACCACCCTTCTTATAATTTAAGGTATCATCTACTACTTGTGGGGGGAAGTTCAGGATGGTAATGTATAGAATCACTGAGCTAAACCACAGTTGAATTATCTGGTATTTGCCTCTAGACTTAAAATGACTTTACAATGACACGACTGGTTTAGTTACTAGACCCATGGTAAAGATTTATTTTTTGTTGACTTCAGGTACAGCTGCATTGGAAGAAGATGCCCAGATTCTTAAGGTGATTGAAGCATACTGCACAAGTGCCAAAACACGCCAAACGCTAAATTCAAGTAAGTTAGAAAAGGCAGAAATAATTAACAAAAATGGTATTGCAGTGGTGGGTCCCAACACTAAGAAAATCAGCCTTTGGAGTTGGTCTCAGAGTGGTGTGCTTGGGTGTCCTACCTAGCATATCAGAAGCCCTGCCTAAGGTCCAGTTTTGAGACTACATTTTCCATGGTATGGAATCTTTATCAAGCACGTGCCAAGAAATGGGAAGTGTCTGGATGTAATGACACTTGCAGTACACTTTCTCAGAGAGAAAATGGTAAGTATAGAGGTAAATGGAAGAGCAGTATTAATGTTAGGCTTTGGAGCTATATCTGATTTATGCCTTTGAGGGTTCTGTTCAATAGTGTACATGTTTTGCTCAAAAGCTTCTGAGAAACCTTCACTCCTATTGTGGGAGGGTAAATGGGGCATAAAGATGAGGAATAAAGTTTTCCTTGCCACTAGATTATTATTACTGTTTTTAAATTCTCTCTTACAATAATTTCAGGGAACACTTGTTAGTTTTCTTAGATCTCTGTGTTGGGTAAGGTTGCCATTCTCAAGTTTTTCAAATATATGTTCAGCTGCACACCCTCACTTAATCTGTAACAAGACAGGAGCTATGGAGGCCCTTTGTGTTGTAAGTAAAACACTCAACATAGCAGGGGAATCCACCAGCATGCATGTTTATGTAAGGGAGGAGAGCATGCTGTTCATTTTGCTCCAATTTGCTGCACAGTTCTGCCATTGAATATAAACCTAAGTTTAGGAATTATATCTCTGCAGCATGCTGTAAAATGATTCTGAGATAGTGTTTTTATTGTTGTCAGATATAATTATTAGTGTGGACCTTGTAAATAATTCATTAGAGATTAAAACAGTGTAAATTGACAAATATTTGTCAGTGTTATTTCCAACACAGTTTTTTTGTGCATACTTCTTTTCCAAGCAAAAGCATTTTTGACTGGAAATTGGGAAGTCACAAAATAAGACTGGAAATTTAGTGCACAAATTCTTTTAATGTGAAGTTTCCTGCCTTCTCATCACCTTGAAAAATCCTGCTTTGCATGCAGGTATACTTTATTTTGAAATTTGGCTCTTCGTATGAATGAAGAGCTTATGGCAACGTTATTTGTTTGTTTTTTTATTTTCATTTACATTGTTTCAAGCTAAAATGTGTATGAAAAGGGACTCTACCGGTCTGTCTTGGTGATCCATTTTATCAAGTTCTCAGTCTTCAAGGTGATAAAATGAAGTAATTTATTAGCTTTTCCCTGTTTTGGACATGTTTCAGTCTCCACAAATTTGATTTTAGACCTATGATCATTCTGTTTTAATGTGGCTTACCTGGTAAAAATGAAAGAAACAAGTTTACTGTTTAAAATTCTAAAAATAAACAATGGAAAAAAATACAGCTAAATTAAATTATGCTATTTTAAATGTCACAACTGTGCTCAGTTGATGTTAATCATTTTTCAAAGATAAACTGACAAGAAATGGTTTGTGAAACATTTAATTTTTAATTCTGAAGTTGTGTGTGTACCCAAAAACACATGCAACTGGTGCAAAGTACATTTTTGCTTTTTTCCCCCTCTATTTTTCCCTTTCTATGTATATTTAAGGAATATACATAGTGCAGTAAATATCATTGCATACATCAAAAATCAACAGCTTTTATTTGCATTTAACCACACTAAGAAACAACTGAAGTATCAGTGACATGCACGGCCTCTTCTCTTGTAAAGGCTGGTATTAGCATTACAAATTTAGGTTTTCTACCATTCCATGTCTAGCTTTTTGTCACAAATAGAAAAACTCCTCCATTTGGTGTTGGGATTGCTTCTATAAGCGTAATAATGCATTTCAAAAATTGCCACTTTAGTAAAAATGTCTCATTCTTTTGTACCTCTTTCTTACCTCTGTGTTCACATTCCGCCTGTCCCTCACTGCGCTGATTTGGCAATTCTGCTAGCAGCACCTTCTGTTTGGCATCCAGGAGGTGCTGCTTTTGGGAATGCAAATGCAGCACGGCTAGGGCACCAGTGGATTGGAAGGCAGTGGCATCAGAGGTAAGACAGCAACCTTTTGTTACTACTTGTAGAAAAAGCAGTTTTTAAAAAAATCTGGAGAGATGACGGGGCAATAGAAATGGAAAGAAGGGTGGGGCTTTCCCTTCTTATAAATCTTGTCTTTTGCTATGCATTCCATCCGTCACTCAGAAAAATAAGTTAGTTCTCTAGATAAGGGTTTAACGTCATTAGTAACGCAGTAGCTCACAATATGGCCACCTACAGTTTTCAGATTCCAAATATTTTCAGGCTTTTACCTTTTTATAAGAAAAAAAAACCCCTCAGCATCCTAATAGAAATTTTATAGTGACTATATTGAGAAGGTAAGCTTAGACACAATCATGACAATGACTACTCTGGCTAGCTAGTCTTAGAAGGAGGTAACTGGAAGTAGCACACGAGGTCTAAAATATTTTAAAATATTTTGCAGTTGATTTGAGATAATTACTGTGGCTTGAAACATTTTGTTAGCCTTATCAACTTGGCGTTTTATAAAAAGCTTTCCAGTTGATTTGTTACAGCTAAGTTGTAGTTGTGGGCTAATATAATGTTCCTCCCCTTTCAGATTTCTCTGGTAACTAGTGTTAACTGCCCTGTTGATAATGATAATAATAGTCATAAAATCTCAGGGATACTCAAATTAGGACATGTATTTTAAATAAAACTGCTCAATTAAAATTCAAAAATTAGATTGAGACAGTTCAACGTTATCACATGCCAAGTGTAATTTTTACATCAAATCCACCAAAAATAAGAATAAGAAAGCTTTGCTGCCTTTTTAACAATATTTTCTCTTTTCCTTCTCTTCCCATCACCTTTTGCTTTCGTTTTCATGTGTTTTGGTTGTGGCTATTCCTTACGTTCCCCTCCTCATCCCACCTCTGCCTGTCCACATCCACCATTTCATTTCACCCGTACATCCTTAGCATGGCAAGGCACTGATCTGATGCATAATCACGTCTTGGCTGATGATGACCAATCAAGTCTAGACTCCTTGGGTCGTCGCAGTAGCCTTTCTCGTTTGGAGCCTTCAGACCTCTCAGAAGACTCTGACTATGACAGTATATGGACAGCCCATAGTTACAGAATGGGGTCTACATCTCGTAAGAGCTGTTGCTCATATATCTCTCACCAGAACTAATGCACTTCTGAGCTTTTCTTAACAAATGCTTGTTGTATCACAGCCTGCTTTTCTTAGATGTTTTCTTGCTGTTCCTTGTCTCTTCAATGTGATATTTTAACAACTTTTGAAAGTTTCTGATATTTCAATTGTACCTCGTGGGAGGCTCTGTTGCCAATTTAATGCACATACAACTAAGTCATTCTAAATCGAGCGTGTATATCCTGCTAAGGATATTATAAGGTTTTTTAAAAGTGACAGCTGTTGATTTGTAGCTCTGAATAGTTTGTTTTTTGACTTGGCCAGTGTAGCCACAGTTCTTCTCTACCCCTCTGCCTCCGATACAGCGCGTTTTTGTATTTTGTACTGAAACCATACTGGTTTGTGAGCTAAGTGCCAGCAATATGGAACCACTTTAACCTTAGAGTGGTCTAATTTTCTATGTATTATAAACACAAGGTATAAAGCAGGGAGAACAAGAGAAATTTTTAAAATATGCAGTACAAGAACTGTAAAATCATTCAGATACTCCTATCCTGGGCAATGTGTATGGTGGAGCGTTTGGTAACCCATGAATGTTTATATTGCTGTCTTTTTTTCATTGTTTAAACATGTATGAAGAGACATACGGTTTTCACAAGTTAAGTAGTTGTCTTAAAGACTTGGAAATCTGTGTTGTTAAACACAGTGTTTTGATAGTTTCACTTTACCAATAGTCATACACTCGCTGTACTGTACGCAACTGTGTGAAAGGCTCCAGGTTTTAGATGCTGACCTGCCTAGTAAAATGCACAATTATCAACAAATCATTGATCATTCTTTATGAAAACAACAAAATTCAATCAGAAAATAAGCAGAAAATAAGCATATGAAAACTTGTGTGTTCAGCATCTGAAACCATAGGTATAACTGTGCTCTAAATTGAGTGGTAGGAAGTTCTTTAAAGTAGGCTGCTTGGCTTTGGTTTTCATAGTTTGAATGCATCTGAGACATGTATTTATTATGTTTTGTAATTGCTCTCATAAGAACATTGGTTTTCAGCAACCGGCTCATCATTCACAGTAATTTTTGCTTTGCACAGAATTGAATATGATGGATTACATATTCAGTTATATATTCTGCACCTGGGATATTGCTGGGGGTAAAGCTGTGTTCTGTATTATGAATAACATCATTGGAATTGAAATGGAACTATTCTGTATTCTAATCCTTTATTAACATTAGCATAAACGGCAGCATTCTAAGAGAGGGATAACATTTTTCACTTTCCTTAAGATTCCAGGGTGTGCTGCATGTTTTTCTTCAGACATGTACAGTGCTCAGTGTTCTGACATCACTATATGACCAAATTAATATTGGCACAATCATTGTGGCCTGGGAATTTGATCACACTGTTTACAAGTTCTAAGCTAATAGTAAATATCTACAGGTGATCTAAGCAAGAACCAGTGGTTACACATGACCAATCCTACAAGGATGTCAAAATAGATAAGCTTGTGTTAGAAGCAGTTCATATCCAAAGCTTCACTGTCAGTTTTAAGTGTTTGATAACCTACTTGATACTCTACCACTGTTATATTTGAAAATTGAAATGCTTATGAGAAAGATATTTCAGGGGTTTATTATTGTACTGGTCATTTTATTGACCTTTTGTGACAACTAGGTACATATATGCACTGTACCTAATTTTAACTAGAAAAAGTAGCTAAGGGGGACAAATATATGGTGTATGTACTTCATGCTGTATCAGATACATCTATAAATCACTTAGCTTTCATTTTTACTTTAAAAGTCGCACAGAGGATTCACTTACTTTAATATTGCTGAAAGCATGGATCATTTTTCCCTGATTTTTTTTTTTTTTTTTTTTTTTGACAAACAGTGTTCTGGTGGAATAATATTGATGTTTTCTGCATTGATTAAATTCCTTTTCATTTACATAATACTACCATGTTACATATATTATGTACTATAAATGAGTTTTTTGAAATAGTTGCTGCACTTAAATTTTCCTTTATAACATAAAACAATGTTTTTGTTACCCAGATCTGAAGATTTTATTGACTTTCTATGCACCAAAGCTTTGACAGTTTACCACCATTCATTATTGTAGCAGTTAAATCACAAACTGTCATCAGAATAATGTTATTTTATAATAATGATCTTCAGTGCCAACATCACTGCAGAATTAAAAATCATCTGCATTTTTATGTTCCAGATCATTAACTATTGTCAACTAATTAAAAGTATTAATACAACAAGCTTAAAATATACCAGTGTGAAAATGGTGGTATTCAGTCCAAAGGTTCAGTGTTTCTATTTTTGTGGAACTTTAGTCATGCTAATAATAGTATCTTATGTTTATGCAATTCTGTAAAATATGTGTGTACAGTTCGTATTATACTGAAAGAATGCAGAATCAGATTTAGAAGGTAGGTTTAAGCCATTATCAACTCCTTTTCATGTGGCTTAAATGGTGTTTCCATTAAATTAGTATTTAACATAAATTGACACCAAGCTATATTGTGTTTTTTGCATAATCTTGCCAAAACACAGTAATGTGTATATAGTGACGTAAAACATTGACAAATCTATATATTGTGCATTTCATTTGTGAATGGGAAAAGCCATCTTTAGAAGGTGACTGATTTTTGAAAATACAAACTGGATGTATATCTAAATGTTGCATTGTATTGTACAGTATGCCGAATATTGTTTGTGGTTGCATATAGCAATTAAGTGTTTTGTTTTATAAAAAAGGACATCTGTTATGTACAGTTGAAATAAATTTTGCATTTGCTAGCCTGTGACTTTAATATTTCATCTTTATACAGGGGAAAGGACAGTATAATTCACAATTTCACATTGATTGGCTTTTTCTGAAAGTAGCATAATATGATGAAAGCCAAATGCTAAAATAAGAGCACTCACCTGCTTTAGTGAAGGTGTTCACGTATGATTTGTGTGTAATGTAACCTAGACAGTCTAACATAATCCATCAGAGTACAAGCTATTCTGTATCCTGCTATTCTTCCTTCTTATTTTAAAACTTTTCTTCTCTAGAGATATTGTCATCTACAGAACGTGATTTCCATTTCCATATATGGAAGTAGTAATTTTCCCCTTAATATGGGGAAACTTAAATTGAGTTTTGTCAGTTTATTGTTAGTAGGAGAACAAGCTAAACAGACACTCAAGAGAAAAATGGATCAGTTTTTAAAAGATTGAATATAATATGCAGAGGACCTGGTACACAAGAAGAAATAGTACAGGTTAGTGCATATAGCTGGAGTCTTAAATTTTTTGCTATAGTGTAGCAATTTTTTTTCTAACCTGAGAGCCATCTAACAGAATGGTGAGTGTAATCTTTTCTGGTGAACATCTCAATCAGTTAAGGAAATATGTAGGCAATCCTGTATTTAATGTAAGTATACCCTTTCAATGTTTTTCTTAAGGCTCATCACATACTGTCATTATTCCAAAAGTAGAAAGCCCCTTACTTAGTTTTATTCCAATCATGTATACTACCTATGTGCACCATTATTATTTCCAAGTATTTACTTGTGTCTATAAACTCTTCAAAATTCATTCTGTTCCAAAAAATGACTGAATTTGACATATTGGCATGTAAATAAAATGATAGAGTTTTAGTTCTTAGTCCTACAAACTCAGCCTAAGATAAGAAAGTCATGTTAGATTCTTTCCTGCTTATACATAAGCACCAGCTATAGGCAGATTCTGTCTTTAGCTAAAGCTACACCTGTGCATCCTCTTTGTGTTTAAACCTATCTATGCAATCTAGTGGTTTTCAATGGCATTGTATACATTAGATTTGGGGCAAAATTTGGCTCTGCAATTGGAACCTGGTTAACAGTTGATTTGATGCCTGAGAAAGCACAGATTACAGCTCACTCTCCTTTATATTTATTAGGGCTAACAAAAATAAAAAGTAGCTCAAACTTACTTTGAATAAGAGACTATGCAGCACTTTAAAGACTAACAGGATGGTTTATTAGGTGATGAGCTTTCGTGGGCCAGACCCACCCCCTCAGATTAATTTGTGGAAGAAAATTGGCATGACCATATATACCAAAGGGATACAATCAAAAAAAGTGAACACATATAAAATTGACAAATCAGATTTTAGAACAGAGGGGGGTTGGGGAGGTTAGTGTCTATGAGATAACTAACCTCCCCCCGTTCTAAAATCTGATTTGTCAATTTTATATGTGTTCACTTTTTTTGATTGTATCCCTTTGGTATATATGGTCATGCCAATTTTCTTCCACAATTTGATCTGAGGAAGTGGGTCTAGCCCACGAAAGCTCATCAGCGAATAAACCATCCTGTTAGTCTTTAAAGTGATGCATAGTCCCGTCTTTTGTTTCAGCAAGACCAGAGTAACACGGCTACATCTCTATTACTTTGAATACACACACAAGGTACAGGGTACCATTTTTAGAGTTCTTCAGTAGAACATGCTATACAGTTTGTTCAATGGGCAATTGTGTACCTGATTTGGCAGCAATATCCATCTGTGTTAATGAATAGAATGTGAATAATGCAATGGGAATTGAACATGTAAAGTGTGTATGGCCTAATTTGCAAATGAATATGCCACAAGTGTACATACAAATAGTCAGTTAGATATCTATCTAGTAGTGCTGTCAAGTGAGTTAAAAAAAAATCACAATCATGAGATTAAAAATGATAATCGCAGTTTTAATTGCGCTGTTAAACAATAATAGAATACAATTTATTTAAATATTTTGGATATTTTCTACATTTTCAAAAATGCTGATTTCAGTTACAACATAGAACAAAGTGTACAGTGTTCACTTTATATTATTTTTATTACAAATATTTGCATTGTGAAAAAGCAAAGAGTATTTTAGTTCACTACATACAAGTACTATAATGCTATCTCTTTACTGAGAGTGTAACTTACAGATGTAGAATTTTTTTAACATAACTGCATTCTAAAATCAAAACACTGTAAAACTTTAGAGTGAAGTTTCTTAAACTTTTTTGTGTTGGTGAACCCATTTGGTCTTAAAATGTTGTGACCCCACCCAATAGAAAAAAAAATTGTGTTCCTATACAGTCAGCCCCTTTCAACGCAGGACTCAGATGCGGACTTTTGGCCCCACTGACTTTGGAGTCTGATTAATGCATTAAAAATTAAAACATTAATTATGCTGTGAATTAATCCTTAATTGACAGCCCTAATGCAGAGTGAAAGGTCATTGGGACTCTCCAGTTAGAAGTGACAGGGGAGTTGTGTTTTGGTTGATGACTATGGTTTGCCAATGTGATGCAGCTATGAAAAAAGCTAATTCAATCATAGGATGCATTGGGTGAGATATTTCCAGTAGAGATAGGGAAGCGTTATTACCATTGTACAAGGCTCTTGGCTGCTTTAGCCTAACCAAAGTCTGAGGGGCGATAAGAATGATCTCTCTAAATAAGTCAGAGGAATAAACAACAGGGAGAGAGAAGTTCTATTCAAGTTAAAGTAGTACAAGAATAAATGGATATTAATTATCCATCAAAAAAAATTTGTGCTTGAAATTAGATGAAAGCTTCTAATCATCAGAGAAGTGAAGTGCTAGAACAGCCTTCCAAGGGGAGTAGTGGGCATAAAAAAATGAACTTGTTTCAAGACTGAGATTGATAAGTAGGGCTGTCAGGAGATTAAAAATAAATTTAGTCACAATTACGGTTCTGATTGCACTGGATAAAAAGATAGTTATATGTAGCTATTGCAAGGCTAAGTTCCAATAACATTAAAGTACTTTATATCAGCAGTACCACCTATACACTAACCACTCTTTCGCCTCCGAATTTTGTGCTACAGATAACACAGACAGTGGGTGACTCCCACCAGCTATGACAGAGTATGTTTGCAAAGTTTGTTAGATCCATGGGCTTGTAACGATCCTGAATGTACAATAGCTTAACCCAGGGCTACTCAACACACAGCCCATGGGCCGCATGAGGACCGCAGCCCGTTTGTTTGCGGCCCGCGGTTGGGAGCCAAAACAAAAAAGTAGTCAATATAATGGTCTTCTGTTGATGCGCATTTTAGTACAGGCTGCCCCCAACTTGCGACAGACACGATCGGTTCCGGAGATAACGTCGCAAGTCAGGGGCGTCATAACTTGAGTCTGCATTTACGACAGGCATCGTACACCGTTGTAAATGTGGGGCCGAGGACGTAAGTCGGGGGAAAAGGACTTACGGAAAAGGTCATAAGTGCGGGGGGTTGTAAATCGGGCTGTCGCAAAGCAGGGGCCTACTGTAGTTAAATTCCTGGACTCTCATTGCTCATTAAAAGTGCTGTCATGTGGGTGGAAATCGGGCATATACTGCATTTTATTAATATCAGCAGAACTGACTTAAATGGGGCCTGTATGTTGTGTAGTCTTGCCTTAATCTTTGTATTCATGCCCGTCAGTATGAAAGAAGCTATTTGCGTATGTTTGCATATATATTTGCATGTTTATGCAACAACACTTAAGTTGCGGTCCTCGGCATGTGCTGTGAGTATCTTTGTGGCCCCCGGGGCTTCTAAAGTTGAGTAGCCCTTGCTTAACCAATGCTGTTGCAAAGTGGATAGCAATGAATTGCAGACCACTCACCATTGTAAATGCAGAGGGCTAAGAGATGTTATTAAAATTGCATCTTCCAATGCGTCATACACCTGGTCCTCCTGAGGAATCATTGTATTATGAATACATGACCTATAAAACAAGAAGACCACAAGATTGGAATGTCTGAAAAATGCACTAGCTGATGCTTTGACTGAAGATCACTGGTCGTCCTTGACCAGTCACAGCTACCTTGGGGTCATGGCACACGTGATTGGTACTGCGTGGACACTGCAGTAATTTGCTTTAACAATAACACATACTGAAGAGAGACATTATGCTGAAATTTGTATATGTTTCTTGGATGTTACAATATTATGGAATATTCAAAAATAGGAAACAATTAGTACGAACAATGTGATCAAAACTGCGATTAATCGTGATTAATTTTTTAAAATTATGATGAATTTGAGTTAACTGTAATTAATCAACAGTCCTATACATAGCCATTAGTGTGTGCACACCCCTGATTTACACATACACACTTGGGGAATTTGAACTCCAAACTAGAGCTTGAAACTCAAGCACAACAATCCAGTTAGTAGATACTTTAAAAAGAATTTCTTAGGATAGAAAATGATTTGCCATTCTATTAAAAATCAGATTTTGCAGAAAGAGATGATAGAAAACAAGAATGGCTAACAGCATTGTGAAAACTACAGTTACAAAAGACTTTAGATCAGTGTAAAAGTCTGCCTTACCCTCAACCTTGTTGGGTTTTTTTGTTTTGTTTTTTTTAATTTGGCCACTTAAAAGCTAAAAGCAGACAGGCAGTGGGACACTTACAATAATGAATGGCACAAATTGGGAATTAACAGCTCTTAAACCAGGGGTGGACAATAAAATGGCGGCAGTTCAGCAGGGTTAGCCCCTGGCGGGCTGGCACCACTCTATTTACCTGCATCTCTGCAGGTACAAGTGATTGCAGCTCCCATTGGCCCCGGCTCACCGTTCCCAGCCAATGGGAACTGCGGAAAGTGATGTGGCCACTGCTCCCTGCAGTTCCCATTGGCCATGAATGGTGATCTGTGTCCGGGGGAGCTGCAATCACCTGTACCTGTGGAGGTGCAAGTAAATATAGCAACACAGACCTGCCAAGGACTAACCATGGGGAACTAGAGCCAGTCCCGGGGTTGGTATTTGCCTACCCCTGTGCAGTGTATATAGGGTATTTGTGTCTTACTAGTATTTAAAAAAAATAATTTTTGTTAAACCAGTCCAGGGTCTGAGTCTAGGAAAAGGCCTAATATGTGGTTATTACACATGGTTTGTCTTTTATTTTCTTCCTTTTATTTTCATTTTAAAATATAATTAGGTATGTTTGCTTTTATCCAGCTACCATCATATAGTGTGCCTAATGTCAGATTCAAAATCAAGTGCCAGACACATCTCTGATGCAGCTCCTTTGAAGGCAGTAGAGCTATATCATATATATATATATATATACATATATGGATGTGTTCTTGCATATTTCATTTTGTAGTCCACCCTCAACTCCAACAGTCATTGGTTGTTGGAGAAGCTGAACTAGGAGCAGCTGACTAATTACAGTAATTCCTCATTTAACATGTGCCCGCTTAACACTTTTTCGCGATAGCATGATTTTTTTTTAGGGAACGTTTTTTGAATTACATGACCATCCCCAGAATAACACGATTTCAGCCGGTCAGCCGCCGGGCGGCCGCGCGCAGGGCTTCCCCCCGCCTCCCTGCAAAGCGGCGGAGGGTTCGCTGCTCGCCGCGACTGCTCTCGGCGAATTTCTCCTGAAACGCCGATCGCAATGCGGTCCCGCAGACCCATCACAGGGGCATACTCCCAACCCAATCCTCCTCTCCTCCCTTCCCTTCCCAGAGCCAAACACCTCCCTCCCTGCTGTAATCCAGTCCCCTTTCTCCCCAACCTTATGTCCCGGTTCCAACAGACACCACCGCTTGAAATGCAACCCCCACCTTTTCCATTATTTTCAATGGGAAAATTGACCCCTCATAACACGTTTTCACTTAACATGATCATTTTCTGAAACATATCTATAGTGTTAAATGAGGAATTACTGTATTGATCACAGTTGGACACTAGGGAGAACTTTGGTGGATTCCAGTCTGCATTCTGGCTTTCCTTTGGAGTTGTGCTAATCAGGGTCATGAGTCTTGTCCTGCTGGCTTTAGAGATCATTTGCCTATTTTGTCCCCATGTGAATGCAGCTGTTAATGTAAGTGGTCAGATGAGTGATGTTTTGTTGCTTGATGAATGTTCCAGATATGTGAAACTGCCCTCCCCTGTGAATAATCCATGTCTAGAAGATGTTAGTCACTGGCAACTAAAAGTCGTGTCATCACTGAGGGATCTGATATGTGCATTCTGCAAATACAGATCTTTCTTTCCTGTGTTAAGTGGGTATCAGAAATCTCTTAATACTGCCTAAAGAGCTATGTATGAGCTGATATACAGACGCACTTCTCTTATCTGGAGGGTTCTACAAGTTCAGCCTGTTCCTTGGAGGATGTTGCTATAAAGGAACATCAGAGCTACTTCATCCTCAGCCCTGGAAAACCGAAGTGTTACTGCTGGGCAGAAGCTTGTGTCTGCTTGTTGATACAGCTTGTCTGTGTTGGCGGTAGTGAATTGAGATGTGGGTTCGGAACTCTGGCATGCCTTTCAGCTCTCAAGCAGTGTTGGGCTTTTTTCAGTTGTACAGTTTTGCAGCTTGTGTGCTCTCATTTTATTGTGTGATGGTCATCTCCATTAACACAGTTAGATTTTCTGGTTGAGATGAAAACTTATTTCAAATGCAGATTTACAAGCAAATATATCGAAGTCCATATAATTTCTATGTTAAAAACCTAAGGTATAGAAAAGAATTATCAGGACAATAAAATAGTTTAATAGAGATTTGCATTTTTCTGTTGTAGGTTAACACAGCAAATCTGTGCTTTCTGCAAATACTATATGAGTCGCCCTACTAAGATGGTTTTAGTACAGATTGAAAAATGCAATTTTTTGTCTCCCTCATGCTTCTGTTAATATTCTATCAGAAGGTGTTTGTGAATTGCAAATAGAATATGACAGGCTGAAATACAAAATTACTTTTTTCATTGGAACAAGACAAACACATCTATCTGAGGACAGAACAATGAGAGTTGCATGATGGCAATGATAAAAAAACAATTTCAACATTATGAAGCGTGTCAATGCAAGAATGACGACAATGGAGCTCTCCATGTTCTGACTTCATTATTGTTGTATGCTCTGGACCACAAAAAACAGTCACAGAGGAATAGTTCATATTTCACATAACTGCTATACACATGTGTACTTGTGTGTGTACAATTGTGCGTGCAGTATTTATTAATGTCTGCATTTTTCTTTTTTATAAAATGTGATTAAATTTTATTTCACCATTCTACATCCCAGTGTCACAAGCTGTTTTCTGTGCGCTCTGATTCAGTTTTAATATACACATACATACACACACACAGGGTTATATATAATGAACATAGTGTGTGTGTATAGATTATACATAGAGTATATATGATATTTGTGAAATAGCTTCTCTATTGTAACATTTTTTCTGGTTTTAGCTATCTTTCTCCCTATGCCATCTCCTACCGATGTCACTGTGACCTAAGAGGCTTGGATACAGCTATCTAGAGATAAATGTTTCACTCCTTCAGTTGGCTCAAGAGAGTAATTGGAGAGAAGTAACACGTTCCTCTTCCCCAAGTAAACACCACCCTCTGCCCCTCCTGACTTGGAAGGTGGGACCCAAACTCTGATACTGCCAGATCATTAGTCTAGCCTCTTAAAATAATTTTTATCTCATTGCTACATAATAGACTGACATCTCACAAATAGCCAGACTTACCTCAGGCCTCAGCTTAATAATCAATAATAAGCTCAAGGCAAATATTTTTTGCATCAGTTTTAATTATGATGGACTGTGCCAGTACAGAAAGTACTTTCACCAGCTACATAGAGCTTTGCTGTGCCAGTGATTCAAGTCACTCCTTCCTTGCAAAATTATGATTTCTCTCATTGCACAACAGCATTAATTCATTTTAAAACAACATTTGATTATTTTTATTACATAGGATTTACAATTGTTTAAGACCAGATTCTTCTCTCAGTTTTCTCAGGACCATTACTATACAGAGATGTGAATGAAATGTTAGATCCTCCTTACCTGCCAAAGGACTGTTCCCACTGATTTAACTGATTGCCCTCATTTACTGAAAAGTAGTTTGAGCTTTTCTATATGACTCAGCAGCGTTCTATTTTTCCCCTGTTGGCTTATTTGTTCTCAGAACATAGGACTGCAGTGGTTTGATAGTTTAATGTCTTCCATTGGGCTCATGTTCTTCAGCATGATTTGCCCTGTGTTTAGAGATTACAGCATTTTCTTACCATCTGTGAAGCAAAGGGCAACATAATAATGAAGCAGCTGGTCATCAAGAATGAACAAATTTCCACTAACAGAAGTGTTCCCGCAATACACATTTACTGAGTGTAAACTGAAATCGTGCTAAAATTAATACATTCCTGGTTAGAGGAAAATCATGATAATGAATTGGTAAATGAGACTGTGTATTGTCTATGATTTCAAAGATAACATTTTTGGGTAACTACACAACAGCTCCAAAGGCCTGTCAACTTTATTTAACTAAATATGTACTTCTAAACAAATGCTTAGGCAGCATTTGTTTACAAACCTTTTCAAAAAACGCTAGTAATTTGTTGCAGTCTAATTATTGTTTCTAGAACAGTTTGCTTCATGAAAGACACGTGCCTTCAAAGCAGCACAATATTGGTTAATGGCCACCTGTTTTACAATTTACACTAATTATCTTAGAGTGTTATCATATTGTAATGTTAATAAAAATGTACATTGTAAAATGGTGTGGAAGGAGATGTGTTTTGAGATAGTTGTGAAATCACTTTTCCCTTGTAGTTTGTGTTTTTATATTTTAGCTGTGTATTTAGTATAATGCTTTTTAATAATGTAATTTGTTAATAATTTATATGAGTAAAAAGCACCATTTTTATTGATGAATGATCTTTCTAAACTTAGATACATAAAGAATAACTTGCTTTCTGGAAAAAAATTGAAATTATTTATTTTTTTCTCGTTACTCCCACTCTTATGTGCAGTTCCAGGACACAAATGAAATCAATCAATTTCACTGCTTCTCACTGGTTTAGCTATTGATTTGCTGGAGTTAATCTTGATTTATATTCATGTATAGAAGATCAGAATTAGCCCTAAAGGCTTGACTGCAATTTGTCTGTACAACACACTCAATTCTCATTTACCTCAATGTGGTGAAACCACACGAGTCTCACCAATTCAAAGAGGCAGATACTGTACTGTGCCTTCATCTCTGGACAGCATCACCACTGACAACGTGGGGGGGATTCAATCACCAGCTAAAAGGGGGAAAAAAGGGTCAGATTTTTTTTTTAAATTCCAATCTACTGAAAGACATTGTTAAGGAAGTAAAGGCGATGAGTCAATAGCTGTCTGTCTGTGAGAAAAATAATGTAAAGCAAAACCTTAGTTCATCAATGTGCCATGCATTATAGAGATGAAACAATCACCTGCAAGTCTCTGATGATGTTTGCATGTTACTCATTTTATAATTTTTTTTGTAATAATAGGTTCCCGTAAAGAGTCTGCTCCCCAAGTGCTGCTTCCAGAGGAAGAGAAAATTATTGTAGAAGAAACAAAGAGTAATGGCCAGACTGTGATTGAAGAAAAGTAAGAAAATATCTAATGACTATGGGATTAAAACAGTTAAATTTTGCACCTGTACAAAAGTAATTTGTGTGATATACTTGGCTGTGAAGTTTTCTTTTTCTGTTTTTATTCTGTAGCAGTAGTGATATACTGGAGGTTTTTACTGTTTTTTCATAGGGTATACTATCAGCTGCAAATTGTTAAACTTTGTTGGCAAAATAATTTCCCTGAGTGCTATAGTCTTTTAGTGCCAACCTAAAGGCTTCTTTCCAACTGTGTATTATTTATTTTGCAGTATATATAACTTAAACTTACTAGGCATGCATGGTGTTTTAGAGACAAATAAAATAATATCCATTATGCTGGATGTTACAAATATGATAATGGGTGCTTTTCCAAGGAATTTACCTTTCTTGCTTATGTCTTAATAGGAATGTATAACATTATATAAAAGGGAAGTTATTAGAGCTAGCTGGCTCTTTTTGCTTCATGATTTTTCATATATATTTTATTTCATGATACTTGATGTCTTTTAATAATCTATAGAGCTGTTAATCCATTTACACTTTAGAAAATGATTGTAATGGATCTTAACCTTCTTTTTTAGAAGCCTTGTTGACACAGTATATGCATTAAAGGATGAAGTACAGGAATTAAGACAGGTTGGTAAATAGTGCTTATTGTGTTTTATCAACGCTTGAGGATGGAGTGGGAGTGTGGAGATTGTGGCAAATAATTATTAAAGTTAGTAGGGTTAATTTTTTTTTTCAGTAGCAGAGTTAGGACTAGTCAACTATCCGATAAGCAAATGCTATCGGATAGTTAACAGGATAGTCGACTAGTCACTCCCCCTCTCCCCGCCCGCCCTGCTGCCTCTATCAGATAGAGGCAACAAGAGGGAAGGAAGAGGGGGGTACTTCAAAGCAGCAGCGCCTGCCTCACAGATGATCCCGGGCGCCATGCTGCCGCGGCATTTCAAAGTGGCAGCACCGTGTGAAGC
The DNA here is from genome assembly GCA_019425775.1 of Rafetus swinhoei. Lineage (NCBI taxonomy): Eukaryota > Metazoa > Chordata > Testudines > Trionychidae > Rafetus > Rafetus swinhoei. The sequence goes on from CM033437.1 coordinate 111,591,248, forward strand.
CGGGGTCAGCTGGACAGTCCCCAGCTGATCCCGGGCTCCAAGCCACTTTAAAATGCTGGATGGAGCCTGGGGTCAGCTGAAGAGTCCCCAGTTGAACCCAGGCTTCATCCAGCATTTCAAAGCAGCAGCACTGCTTGGAGTCTGGGATCAGCTGGGGACTGTCTGTGCGTTTCAAAGAGGAAGCTCAGCATGAAGCCTGGGGTCAGCGTGGGACTCTGACTCCCCCGCTGACCCCAGGCTCCATGCCGGCACGTCCGCTTTGAAATACACAAGAGCCCCCACTGGGGACTCTTGTACATTTCAAAGGTGGAACGCGGAAGTGCCTACCAACTAGTTGAGTAGTCTATGGAAATTCAGAATCCTCAGCTTCTAGTCCACAAAACGAAGTCTGTCCCAGTTGAATTGAAAAAAAAAAAAAAAAAAAAAATCTAGTTTAGAAAGTGGAGGCAGATAATACAAACCAAAAACAGAGAGATGTGCTTAGGTATATTATCTCTGTGAGTTGATGGAGTGAAACATACAGTGTTTTCAAACTGCAGCAGTTTGTGATATACTGGGCAGAAATTTAAAATAGTATAAAAGTTTACCAGATGGACTGAAAAATAGAAAAAACCAAAGATACTGGTACTCAGACTATAGCAACTTTTGTGGTTTAAATATGTATTCTATATAGGCCTCTATCCCTTCTTCTATTCTCCTGAGATATGAGCGCCACCCCCTTTTGATCAGTTCTTATATCTTCGCATTTCAGAAGACGAAGAGCCGTTTTCCTTTCCTTTCCTCACTTACCACTGTTCAAAAGTCATTCACGCCCCCAGTTAGCTTAGATATTATTTTACATTGGTGATACATCTTGCAGAATTGCCCTTGAGAAACAGGTATGGAGCCTGCAGCTAGAGCTGAGGCTTCGTCTACACTGCAGGCTTCTTGCGCAAGAACCTTTTTGCAGAAGAGATCTCCCACAAAAACTTATTGCGCAAGAGAGCATCCACATTGCAGAATGGCTATCAGAGCACCTCGCGCAAAAAGGCTTATTTCTCATAGAAAGAGGAATAATTCTTGCTCAAAAAGCCCTTTCTTCTTACGATGTACTGTAAATTTTCTTGCGCAAAAACGCATTTGTAGTGTGGATGCTCTGTGAGTTTTTGCACAAAAATGGCCGTTTTTGCGCAAAAACTCTGCAGTGTAGATATAGCCTGAGTGGAAAACTGACTTTTATTTGTTTACTTGCTGGCTGGTTAAAGAAAAGATTAGTTTCTGATCAACCGAAAACTAATTTTTTTTTTTTGCAAACTTTTCAGTGAGCCAAACAGTCAAAAACATTTTAAGTTGAACAAAATACTTATTTTGACTTGAAACAAAATGTCTGTTCCAATACTCCTCTCTAGATTCAGTCACACTTTCAAGATTACAAAGTCTTTCATTGTTTGGTGGGAAGCAGAGAATCTCTGGGCTCTTAAAAATCTTGGTTGTGACTATCTAAAGGAAGCTGGATGTATTATAAAAGTGTACTTGTTATCAAAGAATATGCTTATCAATTTTTAGTTATTCTCAGGAATCAAATAGTGTCACTATATTTACTACAATGGATAGAACTCCCCATGTCAGACTTGAACACTTGCTTAAATCCCAAGCTGGTCTTCTCCTTCTCTTTTCTGGGAGGGTGTGGTGCAATATATCCGGTCTGCTTGTGAGACTAGAGCTATTAAACTGGAACTATTAAAAATGTCACCAGCACAGAGACTCACTTCTATTTGAGAAGTCCCAGCTGTTGTTCTCTACTACTGTACATCTGCATTCCTTAATGTGCAGGCGGGTGAAAAGCCATTAAATTAAATTAGCCCCCTTTCCCTACATGGAAATTAATTCAATGATCATTGCTTCCAGAACTTAGAGCAGTGTTTCTTAAACTTTTTAAGACCGAGGAACACCAAACAATAATTTTTTTTATTGAGGAACATCAAGGATTTTTTGTTGCACAAAAAAAAAGGGGTGTGTGTGGAGTAATTGAGCAAAAAAAAAGGGGGGGGGCAGCCATTTTGAACTCTCTTGTTCTCCACGGCACACCTCCAACTGCCTCACAGCACACTGGTGTTCCCCGGAACACAGTTTAAGAAACACTGACTTAGAGACTGTTAGATGAAAATCTCTCTTCCAGGGTATCACAAAGCAAGATTTTAACTTTGCTGACTCAATTATGTACATAGAAATATTAATCTGTGTTCTCTCTGTGTCAAATTTTATTTCCAATCAGATGAAGTAGGCACATACTATATGCAGGCCTGCTGCGGGGAGTGGGGGGCAAAGAGGGCAACTACCCCATGGCCTGGTGATACAAAAAGGGCCAGAGCCCCATGCCCTTTAAATCACTGCCTGGAGTACCACGTGGTGTGCTCTGGGCAGCACTGGGGGCTGTAGCAGGGGGCTTAGAGCTCTCTGGGCGGTGCTGAAGGCTGCCTAGCCCCAACCCTACCCCTTCCAGGGTGCAGAGCCGGCCCCCCTCCTTGCCCTGGGGCCCAGCGAAGCTGTCACTGACCATACGTACCCCCATAAATATCACAATTGCTATGTCAAATAAAATGGGGTTTTTTGTGTTGATTTCAGCATATAAAGTATGCCTATCCCAGGCTTTAGGTACCTTTGATGGACTATTGAAAATGCAGTTCACTTAAGACAAAAACAGCAATAGTAAGCAAGCAGCATTTCTCTGCACCAAGGCAGCCAGTCCATAAAACAGAACTTTATGCCTGCAGAACTTTCAGTGACCGTTGATAAAAATCTGTATCCTCCTCTGACCCCTTCAAAGGTCATTGCTGCGTCCCAAGTCTCTGCAAATAGAAAGTCTTTTCAGATAGTCTAATGTTTAACAAATCTGGCCTGTTTCTGAGTAATGTGGGAGGGAATTCCAAACCCAAGGAGCCCACATGGAAAACACCCTGCTAATGATTTCCCCAGTTCCATCTTGGGAGCTCCTACTGTGGCAGTATCACTCAGGGGGAGAGATGCTCTCTAAGCTAGGAAAGTCCCAGACTACCTAGGGCTTTATAGGGAGGAATCAAGAATTTTATCTTCATCTGGAAACCCCTAGGCTGCCAATGTGGATTCCAGATCACTAGTTCCACGTACGTGGTTAGGTACACCATTTCAAAACTGGGTGCTACTCTCCTTTACCTCCTTTGTTTTCTAAGCTCTTGAAGATTGTAGCACCAAGTAGAGCGTACTGCTTATAGTCCAGTTGTGAAGTGACAAAAGCTAGGAGTGAGGTTTGTGTCGGAAAGAAAAGATTTCACTCCCAATCTGATGCAAATGGGGGGAAAAAAGGCAGCTGCTGCTCACTGACACTATATAATCATCCGTTAGATGCTGGGAATCTAGTAGGTTGTCCAGATTACAAATCTGACTGTCAAACATTAGACACACACACCTTCAATCTTGGGAGCTTTATTGTAATCCTTATTGTATCCTCTGGTTGCTTCCCAAACCCCACGAATATCCCCGCTGTCTCCACTGGATTTATTATTATTATTATTATTATTATTATTATTATTATTATTATTATTATTAATAATAATAATAATAATAATAATAAATTTAGTTCAGTTTGAAGCACCCTGTGTCCCCAAAGGCTGTGGGTTGAATTTCAAACACAGGGCAAAATTCTGGGACTTGGATTCACAATTAAGGGGTGAAAAGGTGTAATTAGAGGAGCTGTCTTTGTTTGACTAGTAGTTTTCGAACTGGAAGTGAAGTCACAAAACATGTCAGGAGGAATCAAGAGTCGTGTTCTGACCAATAAAGCAATACCATTTCCTAATAAAGCAAATTAATACTCAGTGAGCTCTTGTTTTAGGTTTGTGAATCTTATTTGCATGTAAAGAACTTTGAATTATCAGTGGTTCTTATCAGGTTTCTATTTATTTCGTCCTCTTTCTTTATTACAAATATATTCCATAGTAGTTATTTATATACTTCAACTCTCACAAGAGACTTCAAACTTATTTTCCACTAGCTGGACTTACCTGGCATTGCCCGGGAAACTGGAGGAACAAAATTTAGAAAAACAGAAGCTGGTCCTGACAGCCTCCAGCTGGCCATTATGGCAGACCCCCATGCTTTTCTACTGCTGCATAAAGCAAAATCTCTGACTCAAAGAAGAGGCATTGCAATGTTGAGAATCAGAGCTATTTGACTTGGCAAACTTAGATACAAAAGTCACAATAGAAACTATGTCTCTGTTTTCTTCCCATGTCATGAGTCTTGGAGCCATTAAAAGCACAGTGGAAGGGAGAGCCCCCAGATCACCATGGCTTGTTTCCCCATCATTGCTGGAAGCATGTGGAGGCCCCTCTGCAATAGTGCAATGTTTTGCTTCCTATCAGTTGGTATTTTTGCTAATTATCCTTGTAGAATCTAATGTTTTTTTGTTAGGGAAGTAGGGGATAGGCATGCTGGGTCTGCAAATTCTCATCCAAGAGCTGAGTATAGGGATGCATCAATCAATGGGGCTGGCCCTACTGAATCTGAGAGATTTCAAGGTAACACCTCAAACTCTTCTCCCATCTTTTTTGATGAAACTATGAGTCAACTACCTGAGCCTGCTGGCACCTGTATAGTCCCTCCTCCAGCACCACCCCCTTGATCAGCTGCCCCTCCCATGGACTGCATCTCTCACTCCCCCCAGGATCATCCAGTATCAAACCCAGGACCAGTGCCCAGATTTGAGGGATTCTCCCTTCTCCCCCCCCGCCTTGGATTAATTTCTCACCCACCCAGCATCAAAAGAGACACACACCCCCCCCGCCATGGGCTTCATTTCTCACTGACTCCCTGCAGGATTGTCCAGCCCCACTTCCTTCATCCCTCTACAATCCTGCCCTCCCCACTCACCCCCAATGGTCCGGCCCCACCCCACAATCCTGCCCTCCCTGTACTCGCTCCCAACGGTCCAGCCCCCGGACCAGCTTGCCCCCAATGATCCAGCCCCCAATCCTGCCCTCCTCCCCACGCGCCCCAACGGTCCAGCCCCCGGACCAGACCAGCCCCCAATCCTGCCCTACTCTCCACTCGCCCCCAACGGTCTAGCCCCCCCCATTCTTCCGCCTCGCTCTCACCTCCAGGTCCCTGATGCACCCCCTTCCAGACATTTTTTCAAAGTGGCAGCTGAGCAGTAACACCAGCCCCGCCCCCTCCACCTAGAGCGAGCCCCGGCAGCAACCCACCCGCCCATTGGTCGGCCACTGGGCCCTGAGCCAATCGCAGTATTGAAGAGGGACCTCCATATGCTTCCAGCAATGGCGGGGAAGCCGCTTCTCCCCGCACTGCCAAGCTCCGTGCAGCCCCAGGGAGAGGCGTCGGTCTCTCATCTCTTCCCTCCCACAGTACCTTAAAATGTTTTCCTGGAGGAAAGGTTATCCCATGGATAGTTTGGTTGCGGTAGGTCTTACAGTGTCCAGGTTATTAGAGCACAAACATACAAACATTCTCCTTTATATATATATATATATATATATACTATAATCTAATATGTAGAGATTAGATTAGATTTAGATTTATGGCTAGTTTCCAGTAATAAATTTGTATGAGAGAGAAGCATTTTAGTTTCCATTAGGCATTTCTGCTTCACTGTACCAAGTAATTGTGGAAGTAACTTTTGAATGTTGAAGAAATACAACACAAAATAGTTGCACGAAGCAGCAAAATCTTAACAGACTTTTACTTTAAAAGAGCCATTCAATTAGCAGCCTGCGTTTGGGGGAGGAAAGATAAGTGTGCTGTTGAAAAAAGTTGCCATCAACTAGTTGTCTTCTGTTTTACAGGACAACAAAAAGATGAAGAAATCTTTAGAAGAAGAGCAAAGAGCTCGCAAGGACCTTGAAAAGCTTGTTAGGAAAGTGTTAAAGAATATGAATGATCCTTCTTGGGATGAAACCAATTTATAACTAATATACCATTGTTTGTTTCTTTCTATTGAAAGACCAGTTGTCAAACCAAGCTGGGCAGCCTTCTGACTAGTCAGTGTTGCACCAAGAGCACTACAGAACAGGATGTAACTGGATCTAATGATTTTTCTTGCTTGTAATGTATACAAACAAGTCAAACCTTTCACTGAAGCAATCAATACGTGTGTGGAGACCATGGATCCTGAACTTTACAAAAGTTAATTTGTTTTCATCCAAATTACCTCATTTTGCAGAATGTGCAGCAGCTGACTAAAAAAGTCCATGTTTTCCAGTGGCTTTTTAATTAAATATATATATTTTTCATGTAAATATTTGTAATTTTAAATGCCTATGTGATTGATGTATCAGGGCTGATACGTTATACTGTACTTCCCCCGCCCCCATTATATTGTCACAAGTTTTAGAAATAACAGTACACTCTCACCTCAGACAGATCAGAGTTCTTTGATGGAGTGTTTGGATCGTTTGTAGGTTTGTTTCAAATTATCCTACTCGTATCACATGCACAAATCTACAAAATTTATTTTTTCTGATTGACCAATATATTTAAATCATTTAATTAACATTATTTATGTCTGTGCAAACATTTAAACACAGTTTTAAATGCTTTTGAAAACAGTATTAAATCAAAAGAGATACAATAAATTGTGGATTGACACCATTTTTTGTTTCATTTCTAATGCCCCCATAATTGATATTTATTTACACATGTTTGGAGCACTAATATGCAACACTATTTTGACCAATTAAAGACTGATGTACTTGCTTGCTTTTTTTTTTAATGACTGTGATTTTTAGGTGTTTATGTACATTTTCTGTTGTCGTGCATGTACTTTAACATACACTGGCTGATAATGTAATGAAACATACATGCCGTTTTGTCAAAGCAAAAAAAAAAAGTCCTAATTATAATCAAACAGAAATTCTCATTATGCATAGGCCAGTCAGGTTAGGCCAGCCTAATGACAGATTCTTGTTCTTTCTTTACTAGTCAGGATATTTTTATTCAGAACACCCTCAGTGGAAGAATCTTCTGTGCCCAATCCCTTTTTCTTATCACATGGAAGACAATATTGTTTTCGTATCAGCCTGAATAAACAGAAGCAAGTTTAGAAATAAGGTTTGTAATTGCAAATAGCCTTTTCATGGCATCTGTTATACTGAAGCGTGTTTTGTAATTTGCAACTCTGGTACAGTAGATTGGAAGCTCAGCAGTGCATACAGTGAGCATCACAAAAAACATTCAGTGTGTAGGTTTTAGAAATGCAATAATTGTGGTGTCTTCCTAGATTTAAAATAGAAGACACTACAGATCTGCAGCTGATACCCTCCTTAAGGATCCAATTCAGAGCTCATTGAAGTTGATAGTAAGACTCCCATTGACTTTAGTAGACTTGGATAAGGACTAGGAAACACAAATTTCTACTCTGTTTAGTCATGACACTAGAGGAGAGAGGTGTATCCTCATTTAAGTAATATGTTCCAGCTCCTTCTCTTTTCTTTTCATCAGCTGACAGCAGCCAAAAGTGGAAGTTTAGCATAAGCACCTGTATATCAAGATTGAGCACTGGCTTAATCATTGTTATAAAAAAGGCCATAACCTTTATTCAAATGGTTCCATCAACTCCAGTGGTGCTTACTATAGCTCTGATTCAGCAAAGCTCTTAAGCACATGCTTAAATTTAAGCTTGGACTTAATTCCTATTGATTTTAACTTGAAGTACATACTTAAAGGCTTTGTTGAAACAGAGCCCATATGAAGGCAAATAGAATGAGATTTGTTTCTCGTTATGTTTAAGTATTTACCCATTAGTATTTTTGTCTGATAAACCATTTTAAAAAGAGAAGTGATGCTTATTTCTCACATTTTTTCATAGGGCTCATGCCCTGTTTTGTCACATTTTAGCAAGATGACTGTTGGAGAGTGTGCTCTGAAAAGTCCATTTTATCTACAAACTTCATTTTTCATATGCAGTTTTTAATTCATCTCTGGTGAAAAGTGATTTTTTCAAATTGCTTGGCTGAGAAAAATGGATAGAGATTTCTTTTAACAATGGGTAAAAATATTATCTCTTAAAAGTTACATTAATTGCTTGGGAATATAATATTGGGGATCTAAGTGGGCAATTAGACCCTAAAAGACCATTTTAGACAGCTAAATATATTTTTAGGCACTTGATTCCATATACTCATATTTGAAAATTGATCCTCTGTCCTATATTCTTAAAGGAACAGACTGAGTAAAAGTTAAAGCATTCAGGTGTGTGAGGATATGTCTACTGAAAAAGATCGAAGCTGCTGCAGTTGATCTTCCAGGGTTTGAATTAGCGAGTCTAGTGAAGACATGCTAATTCGAACTTAGAGGGGCACTCCAGTCGATGCTGGTAATGCTGCTTTCAGGAAGAGTAAGTGAAGTTGAAGGAAGAGTGTGCTCCTTTCAACTTCCTGCAGTGTACAGCGCCAAAAGTTGAATTACAGTATTTCAACTTCAGCTACACAATTAACCTTAATTTGACCTTATCCTGTAGTGTAGACATATTCTGACAGCTTTGTAGATATCTTCCCAAAAACTCATTATTAATTATAATGTCTTACCTTGAAATGTTTTCCTGTTGCTGAAATCAAACCAAACCGTTGGGCTGATATATTCAATTAGCATTTGTTTAGCAGACTGTATATCATTACTTAGAAAAGAATAAGATGCATGATACTAAATATCACCAATTTATAGTGTTTTTGCCGAATTTAGATTTAGGAATACCATTGCAATTTGAGTTTTATTCAGGTATGCTGAAGTTGTAAAAGTTCAGGCACTGAAATTCAAGTGATTTACTCAAGCTTTTATTTTAGTGTGAATTTTAATCTTCTGTTGAGTACCTCCGAAAAGACATTCCAGAGGAAAAACATGAAAGGAAGATATTTAATCTAATAGTATTCAGTAAATTTTAACTCAGGAACAGCTTCTATCATAACATGATCTTATTTTACATTGCATTGTAAACAGTAGCATTGCAATGTAAATTTGCTGACAGTACAGATGAGATCTAATGATTTTTTTTTTACTTTGACTGTACCCTCATACTGATATCTTAATGAATATGCCTTTGATATTATAATTAAGCAGTTAATATCATGATATAATGATGTTCAAAATGGATTGGGATGAAATTGGTATTAAAACCACAGCAAAAAGGCTAATACAGCATGTTACTTTTTGTCGTTACTTTAGCTCTACAAAAAAGAGCAAGATCAGGGTTTTGGGAATCAAGAAATAGTTAACTGTTCTTCTAAAATTTGTTATACTGTTTAAAGATTGTAAATTTCACTACGTGACCTCTGAATTGTTGGGAACTTTATATACGCATGGATAAATGGGGCACTGTTTATTTAACTTATTAAAGGGTTGTTTCTTTGCTCTCATCATTTAGGGATGAGGCGGTGAAGCCATTTCTCATCCTATAGATGTGAAGCACTTTCAGTTCTAAACTGTTAAAAATGTAGCATAACATTACTGTGTACTTAAATGATGTATGTGCTTGTTTGTTTCACCATGTCATGACATCTTAAAAATTAAACAACTGACTGCCTTTGTATAAACATTTTTTTATGCTAATCATTTAAAGAATGTAGGGTATCCATTTACAATAATTGTGGAGAATTCAACCATAGTCTAGGCTTTACGGATAATGCCCTGATAGTGATTACTATATTTTTGTATCACATTGATGTAATCAAACAGTTATTTTTCCCCTACACATGAAGAGTTAAGTTTCATCTAGTGTGTGATACACAATTTTAATATGAAGGAAAACATTTTTGTTTCCTTTTTTTTCCTGAATTATAGATATTTTTATAATTCAGTGTGCTATCCTGAAAAAAATACCTTTGCATGGGATTTATATTGGCATACATATTAAGACCTTGATAATAATAGGAGAAATGGAAAGAGAAGACAACACAAAACTGGGGAAAAGATCATATGAAATGTAATGATTATACCAACAGCAGTTTCCTAATCCTTAATCCACTAGATGAAGAACAAGGAGCAAAGAGATGAAGTGTGGGTATTTAAGGTCTTACAGACATACTGGAAAAATAGGTAAATGGAATAGAAAGGGAAAAGATGTCATTCTAGTTTAGAGGTGGTCAAAAAGTGTTCCATGGGCTGATGTGCTTCACCAGGGGTAGCTCCTAGCAAGCCACCAGGTGTTTTATTTACCTGCGCATCAGCAGGCATGGCTGCCTTCAGCTCCCTTTGGCCGGGAATGGTGAACCGCGTGATCTGACTTCCGGGTGCCAATATTAAAATTGATAATTTCATCGGGGCCAGAGTGGAATCTACGTAGTACGTGCCCACGTGAACTAATACATGATGTACAAAAAGATGGAAGAAATAAAATGAAAATATAAGAGAAGAAAAACTGTCTTTGCATGTAATACTTCTTAGGGCTCTTATAGTCCAGAAAAAAACCAAGGAAGAATAAGAATTGGGTTAATGAGTTGGCAGAAAGAATGGAGGGATACAAGGTAACAAACAAGGGGGCTTACTTGGTAGGTCCATCATAAACATATGTTTGGATATCTTTCATACTTAAACATTAATTTTGGTTTACACAATCTGTCTAGGATAGGATAGGGAAAATTGTGAGTGATGATCAAAGGTTGAAGCTAACTTCATAATGTAAGCCCACTTTTTAAACTTCCCTTGGATACCCCCACGATAAAGCAATCTTCCTGACGTTTAAACTTTGGGCAGCTTTTCTAGGAATATAGTAAAAATGAAAAAATGAGTTAGTGTTGTTAATTTTTTGCCTGATGTTCACTTTAAATATTTTCTCTTCTGGCTTCTAGCTTCAGAAATGGTTTGGCCTGCCAACTCCAGGCATATTTTGTTGCTGATGTTGCTGAGAAGTGTCTTTCCATTTTTTTTATTGTGGGTAGGAGGCAGTGTGAGTGTGAGGTGAGCAAGTCTCAAAAATAAACTGTACAAATCCTTACGTGGAGGTCCCAGTCTGATAGTTTAATTTATAGGACTATCCTAAACTCAAATTGGACTACTTGCATGAGTAAAGTTAGTCTTGAATGTCTGCAGGATTGGGAGCTATGGTAGGCATAGCAGGACTTAACTAAGTGCATGTTTCTGCAGGGATATAAATAGAAAATACAGGAAGGATAGAGATGTATCTTGAAGGGAAGAGGAAATGTTCTGCCCCAAGCTAGCCAAACAAATGTGAACTTGGAAATTGGCCACTTTGTTCTTTGTATAACTGATTTTAATGCATTTTTTATGTTTCTCAGCCATTTTTAGAATTTCTCTCAATTTATATTTTGTCCAAGCAGCTGAATTTCATGTTTAATAAATATGTGAAATGCGTTTTCTGAACATTTTTGAGCATTTCATACCTGTTTACATTTAAGCCATTGTTAATCTTTCACAGTAAAAGCTCTGTTATCAAGCACTTAATTAACCAGAAAGCTCAATTAACAGGCATTTCTGATACTGGCCGATACAAATCTTCAACCTAGTAACTGGGACTAGTATACCTCCCAGTGCATTATGCAATTGGATATTCTGCTCAATTTTTATGCAAAAGAGGCAGAAGACAAGCAAGCTGAAATCAGGGTTTTATTTTAAAAAGCAGCTTCCAGGTTGTGTCTTACTCATTATAGATTCAGCACAATCTCCTACATCTTCCTCATCTGCAATGATAATTGAAGTTGATAATGATGAGACTTGGCAAGATCCTGAAATGCCTTCTGAATCAAAGGAAAATTAAATTATGTTCAGTATAGTTTTAGGGTTGTGTATTTTTAGTGATCTGGCTATATGCCGTGCACTGCTCATAGTGATAAGATAACCCATTGTATAGAACATTTTACCTATATACACATAAGTGCTTCAAGAAACCAACCATTCTGCAGTGCAGTACTACTACTGGATTGGGGAGTAACTATATAGTGTTTTACACTTCACTCATTTTATTATATTCTAATTATTTGAAAATTGGTATTTCATTGATAAAGTAGAACTCCCAGTCAACCACAATCTTTGATTAACAAGCATCTCCAATTATCCTAGCAAGCTGGAGAACAGAGCTTTTACTGCACAAAGCACTTTCACAAGTGTTTGGAAGCAGTTTGCAGGAAAATGACTGTAGATAGCTGGAAGGAACAGCTGATGCCCCCAAAACATACATGTCTTAAGTTTACAGTCTTATCAGTACTGTGAGAGAATATAAGAATGGCCATACTGGATCAGACCAAAAGTCTATCTAGCCCAGTATCTTGTCTTTCGATAGTGACCAATGCCAGATGCCCCAGAGGGAATAAACAGAGGCTATATCTACACTGCAATCTTTTTCAGCTTTTTTTGGAAGAGGCTTTTCTGACATTTGGCCCATCTACATGGGGCCAAATGTGAGAAAAACCTCCTCTTTCGGAAGATCCCTTATTCCTCATTTTATGAAGAATACAGGGCTTCCGAAAGAACACGCCTTTTTTTTGTATCCTATCAGCACAGGTGGAACACCAGTGTCTGATCTAGGTCCAGATGGCTTGTTAGTGAGCAGGGCAGCTGAGGAAAAAGACACACTCATTCTGTTTTGCTGGTGGAACTGTTGGTGTTGAGGCAACTTCCTCAGGATAGTGGGCTCTGCAGCAACTCAAGTTTCTTTATGATACTGAAGGTTCTGCGCTGCTCTCCTTGGTCATCTGATTCCCCAGTCATGGCTTGTGCTTTGCTGCCTCCTGACCCTGCAGTTCACTTGGTTATAGGTGTATACATTGTATGATTTGCGTTTCCCAAGGCACAGAACACAACACATACAGGTCTTCTTGCCTTTTACAGTTGCAGAATCTTAGATTGTTTTAAATGTAACATTTAATTAATCTGATTTTATTTGGAAACAAACATGGACAGAAGTGAGTATTAGTGAACCATCGCATTGGAAAAAAAGCTTCTGTATAATCTGTTTATTTGGGATGATTTCTGTCCATAGAGTGTTGTATTTTATTACAGTACGTCACTTAAGTATAGTCAGTTATACTTGCAATAATTATATCCCATAGAGTGGGTTTAAGTGCACCTGTCATGTTGAGATATTCTTGCATATGCTGGGGAATAACACCGTAAATAAAACAAAAACCCTAAATAAAATAACAGAGGCTACATATGTATGATGCATCCAGGTAGCGAAGCTTGACTCAGGGTGCTCCCCTGGGGGATGATGGCAGAGGGATTCTGCTTTGTGATGTAAAGGCAATGGAGACATTCTGAAACTGCCAGCTCAGCCATAAGGCAACAATTGCTGTCTCCAGTGCCGAGTCCCTGCTCATGCAGGGAGTCAGTAGCCAGTCAATCCACATACTGACAAATTGACTGGTCCTTGCCCCAGAGCTGAACAGGGAGTAAGGGAGTACAGTAGACATAAATCGGGTCTGCCTAAAAACTCACTCAAAATGACATCCGTTGAATTTGCGGCAACTCTTGTGCTCCTCTTCCACAGCCGCTGTGATACTATGAGTGCCTTTCGTGGCTGGAAGGTGCTCCAATACCATGGTGATGAGCACATGAGGGAATCCCAGCTGGGTACAAAGTAGCAGAAGGGTGAGGGCTGTCTGGATTCTCTCAATCAGGTTGATTTTTTTAGTGAGAGGAAGAGCCTGGAGCTGATGGATTTAGAATTTTTGTGTGCGGAGGGAGGGAGGACAGAAGGAGATGTAAGGGGGTAAAGTATTTTACCCAGGGATGATTGTGTGTCATTGCTGGAGATGGAATTATTTGGAGGGAGCCTTTTCTTTTCCTGCCAACTTGTGTCAATCTTTTCCTGCTCCATTCCTCTTCCGAATCATGCTCTAGCCTTCACGTATCTGGGTAAACCAGGACTGTGACAACACAGGTGTCTGCTGTGATGTCACAATGTTCTCTGATTGCTCACGGCTGTGGGTGGCAAGAAATGGCGGCAGCATCTTGGCAGGCAGGAAGTTGGTGAGAGAGAGAAAAGATTTGCCTGACTGTGAGCACTCAGATTGCTATTCCTCACAAATATATCCTTCTCCTTGACTTTCTGAATGCTTTCAGATGCCACACAGAAGACTGGCTAGAACTCTTTTTCATCTGATTTCATGGCTTTTTCACAAGCTTTTGTCTTTAGTGCTCCCAACACAAAGGCTTCAAGTACATGGGTTGAACCCCCAGTTTATTTTTTTACTATATTTCCTCACAGTGTATTCTCTTCCATCTGCATTTGCTAAATTTCCTCCTAACTTAGACAGTACAATGAAATCTGCACCTTTTGCTCATTTGTTAAAGAAAAGATCTACAAATTTTATGCGGTATGGATTTGCAGGTAAGATGAGGGATTGAATCCATATGTTTTGCGAATAAATGTATTGCCACCCCTTTGACCCAAGCAGTAAACCAATATCTGGGTCTAGGACTGAATGGTTTCTGTTAGAAGGAGAAATTGATACCAGACAAGTATTTCTTTGGATTAATCCTGTTTGTTTATGCAGAGTGTACAAAGGCCTGATTCCCTGAACATAGCGTTAACCAACTGAAACAGGCCGTTCCCTTGCTTATAAATTCCTCGGTCTTCATTTCTGTGCCCAAGGAGCCCTGTTTACTTCCCTCCCAGGGCCATGCTCAAGACTGTTTCTCTCACTCTGATTTTTTTTGTTATTATTATTATTCCTCTTTCACACACAGCTTGCCTAACAATCCACTAACGCGTGCGTTTGCATCCAGTCCCAGGAAATACTCTCTCATGACATGGGTTAGCCCTATTTAGGCCTTGCTAAGTGGGCCATTGTCTTGCTGGTGGCTTCTGTTGTTTCCTGCTACCTCACTACACATAAAGGGGTTTCATAGATCCTTTTAGGAATAAGGTGCTTAGCCCTTCCCTCCGCTGATAAAGACTGACCCTAGGGAGATTCTTCAGTGGAGATGTCTTCAGCTGAGGTGTGGGTGTTGGTTTCACATGGTTTAAGTACAACTGGAACTAAGTGCCTGCGATGCATATGAACTATTTTTTCCTGGGGTTGGGAACCTGTCAGAGGGTGGCTCCTTCCTGGGAGCCTTCCAGCATCAGGCTGTGGCACAAAAAGTGCACCCAGACTCTGTTGCCATTTGGTTCAGCCATAAAAGGATGATTGTTTCTCAGTGTTTGATATAAAGCTATTATATACAAACGGCCATCCCTAAGGGGAACGGGGCCCAGGCAACCACCTTCTGCCCAAGGCCCCACTCTGCTTCTTCTTGCTCCTGCTCCACTCTCTCCTGCCCCCATTGCACCTTTTCGACAAAGACCCCTTCTCCGAGCTATGCAACTTGCAAGATTACCTGGCGTAGGGCGCAGCAGGGGGCAGAGCCCCCACACTTGCTGCAGCAGGAAGCAGAGCTACCCAGCGGGTTGTTTCACCTCACCGGCTTCCATCTGGGTCACTCCACTTCACCATGGTAATGGGAAGCGGGGTGACCCAGCCCCAGCCGGCTCCTCTCCACTCCACTCCACTCCCCTGAACTTGTGTCGCTTGAGGGAGCAGAGCAGGCCAGGGCCAGGTCGCTCCACTTTTTGCTGCCATGGTGAAGCGGAGCAACCTGGCTGGGAGATGATGGGGACAGAGCAGGCTGCTGTGTCACTCTGGTTCCTGTGGCTTCCACCGTTGCAGTGAGAGTGAGTATGTGCGGGAAGAGGGGGGAATTCCTGCTGCTGCCTGTTGCCAGGTGCCACAGGTAATCATCCCAGCCACCCTGAGTCCTGTGAGCTAAACTCAGTATGGGAGAGTCGCCCATCCATAGGACGGCTGAGGCAGCTGCCATGAGAACCTCAAAACTTGGGGCCCAGGGCAGCCACCCAAAATTGTCCTATGGAGGGACAGGTTCTGCATAAATAATCCCCACAAGCTTTGTAGTAAAACCATTCTCCAGTTCTCACAGTAAATACAAAAAGTCAGTAGTTTTCCAGGCCTCTGTCCCGGGACATGAGGCTGGAGTCATTCAGCCAAGAGTCAGTAGCAGCACTTTGTTTCAATTCCTTTTGCCCCAAATCCAGTGTCCCACTCATCAGCCCATCCACCTGAGAGTGACCAGACTCTTTTACCATGAGCCTTGTCATGGGGCAAGTGCACCCTTCTTCCTCTTGGGAACAGAGTGAGAGTAATTATTTCTCCACAGCTGTATCCATAGATTGTCCCTTGTCTCCAGATAGTGTGGCCTAGGGGTGAAAGTCAATATGGCTGCCCTCTCTCAGGACTGTGTCCTAGTAGCCAGAATCAATATGGTTGCCCTCTTCTGCAGGGCTGTGTGGCCCAATGGCCAGAGACAGACTAGTGGCTGTCTTCAGTAAGGCAGTGTGGCCTGGTGGCTGGTCGGGGGCGTCGGCTGCTGCCTGGGGATGGGTAGGGGGATCCAGACTTTCCCAATTACATTGGGACTCAGTTCAGGGCCCTGACAGTGATAAGTATGCTGGTCAGTGGGGAATCCATCCAAAACACACTGACACTAGTAGCCGCCTTGAGCTACTTCCTACCCTATCCCTAGGACAGTAAACTTGGCATCTCCAAGGTCTCTGGTCTCCTTGATCTGTGCAGCTCTGTCACTCTGGCATCTCCTAGTTCTTGGCATCTCTTCCATTGCCTGGGGCTTCAGTGAATCTGGGGCTGGAGCCTGCAGCATGTGTTCTCCCTCTTTGCCAGTCAGCCCTGAATGAGCGAGCTGTTCTCTTTTATATGTATTTGCCAGTCAGAGCATGCCCAGCATGGCTGGGGGTGTGTGGCCGCCTCATCCCCGAGAGCAAAGACCCTATCACAGCCCCCCAATTCTGGTCTTCCAGGAGAGGCCTCTCAGTAATGTTCCATTCATGGTGTCTGCTCCTGGGCTGAGAGTCCTATCTTGGCCCTTCTTCCTGGTGCAATTTCCCAGGTTAAGCTGAAACTTCCCCTTTTTTCCTAGGGGCTGTTGTCGGGCGTGGGGGAGTTATGGTGGGCAAAGTGAGGGAACTTCAACTGGCACTTCAAGGGGAATTCCTGAGGAACACAGGATAGTAGATGCCTGCAGATAAATCTGCTGTGAACATGGCTTTGAACATATTGTGTGAGTATGGCGTGGGAAAAGATTTTTACAGGTTAGAACTTCATTTATAAGTGGCTGAACAGAGCCATAGGTGGGCTATGTAATATCACCTCTTTTGAAGCAAGCCTCTGGAAAACTGTGAGCTGCAGAAATGCCCTCCAGCATTTGGCAAAAGCTCACTCTCCATGTAGGACTTTCTCCTAAAGAAATCACTTAGGGTATGTCTAGACTACAGAGCTTTTCCAAGGAATGCATCCATTTTTCCGAAAAATATGTCAGAAAAGTGGACACGTTTTGTCGGCATCCCTGTAAACCTTGTTTTACGAGGAAGAAGGGATGTTCCGAAAGTCTCTTTTTCTGACTTTTCTTTTAGTGTAGACACTGCCTTCAGCTCAGATTTGTAAAGGTATTTGGGCTGCTTCACTCAGGTTATGTCTAGACTACAATGATTTATCGGAAAAAGGTATGCAAATTACACTCCACAATTTGCGTTCCTTTTTCCAATAGTTTTTTCAGAAGATGCTTTTCCGAAATTTGGCCTGTCTACACTGGGCCAAAAATCGAAAAAAACTCCTCTTTCAGAAGAGCCCTTCTTCCGCGTGGAAGACAGGGCTTCCAAAAGAGCGTGTCTGCTCTTCCGCAAAAAAAAAGCGGAAGAGCAGATGCATTCCCTGGACACGGTGGAGTTTTTCCAGGATACTGGAGGTATCCCAGGAAAAACCCCATAGTGTAGACAACCAGTGTCTCAAGATTTAACTGATTTAGGGGCTTAAATCTCATTTTCAAAAGGGATTTGGACACTTAGGATTCTAATGGGATTTAGCTCCTCCGCTCCTCTCTCTTACCATGAGTTTTAAGGTCCTAGCAGTTAGACTTTGCAATGTTAGCACAGCAACACCTACATACTTTCAAAAGCCTGGGTCGTAGTCTGTTTTTTATTGCTGATTCTTTTACATTTAAAAAAACATGATCACTTAGAAGTAAAGAGCTGTGTATTACCTGGGAAGTTCTAAGCATACTCTGAGTTTGGTATGTGTAGCGCTCCTAAAAACTGCCTTTGCACATTGTAAATCAGGTTTTGTGCAAGCTGAATAGACATTATAAATAGTTGAGGAGCTCCGCCTGCTGGTTATTAAGTATGTCTGCCTTGTGTGTGATCAAGCATCTTAAAATGTAACAAGGCCAGTAAAGGTAACTTTCTGAATTGATTCAGCTCCTTGAGTCTATCAAAGGGAACCTTAAAGGATGACTTGTTTAGTTGATAAATATCTGCATGGGGAATAAATACTTGATAAGGAGCTCTTCACTCTAGCAGAGAAAGTTATACCATGATCCAATGGCCGGAATTTGGAGCTAGACAAATTCAGACTGGAGATAAATTGTACATTTAGAATAGTGAGAATAATTAACTATGGGACAACTTACCAAGTGTTGTGTGTGTATTCTCCCTCACTGGCAATTTTAAAATCAAGACTGGATGTTTTTTGAAAAGAAATGCTATAGGTAGCTTTCTGGGGGAAATGCTATGCCCTGGTTTGTAAAGAAGTCAGAATAGATGATCACAGAGGTCCCTTTTGGCCTTGGAATTTAGACAGAGCCAGCCCAAGCTACGGGCTGACTGGGCTACCGCCTGGGGTGCCCCATTGTAGGGGGGACCGCACGGGGCTGCCGGACCAGGCGGAGGCGGGTCCGCGCATGCGCCGGGCGCCCGGGGGCGGGGTCACACTCCCGGGGCCCGGGGCGCACGAATGGCTTGGGCCGGACCTGAATTTAGGCATAGGTCTAACTCCAGCAGGAAAATAGGGATCAACAAAATAGCCTGAACACTGCAGAAAATTCAAAATATTCTGGTGTGCGTGTATCATATATATATATATATATATATATGATTCCTTATCAATACTCTTCTGATTGTTAATCCGGGCTGCTAGTACTGCAGACTTCGAAGTGTTTAACCACATAGGCCAAAACCAACTTTTGTAAGGTAATGAAAGAGCTACATAGTGCTCAGATACTCAAGAACAAGACTTCTGAAATTCAACGGGCTTTCTGATACCCAACTATCCTAGCGCCAGTTTATGTATTCAACTGAAAAATATAATCACTTTTGGATACACCAGGCACTATGATATGGTGATGCTGATAAAGGTCATTACAATACCTCACTATTTTAGAAAGGAAGCAATGAGTGGGGTTCTTGTTAGAAGGGAAGAGACTGAAAGGATTAGATGATGAACTAAATGATCATCTCATCCATTGTAGCCAGGGTTTTTAGGCATATTGGCTTAGGGCTGTAAAGGCAAGGCTTAATTATGCAGGGCTTTCTTTCTTTCAAAGGCAATAGAATTAGCCCATATCTTCTGACTCAGCTAGAGCACGTCCTTCAGAAAGATATCCAGTCATGATTTAAATGTTTCCAGTGATGGAGGATCCACCACGCCCCTTGGTAAATTGTTTCAATAAATAATTACCCCACTATTAAAAAATGTGTGTCTTATTTCTGTTTAGTCATGATTTTCCAGGGCCCTGTGCTAGTTTTCCATTCTTAAGCAATTTGCAGTATATGTGAAGCAAGACTGATTTAACCAGCAACCATACAAATGTTTTTCATAAGCCTGGGATCATTGTAAAAATATTTTTGTGCAAGACTGAAACAACAGTGGTGTTTCAAAACAGGACTTCAAATTCCCATCATGCACCATCATTATGAAGAGAGAGTTGTTCTGCAAACCCATGATTCTGGGCTATGGATGTTTCCAATTATATTTTACTAGCAATGCATTGACCTGGCATTGCTCAGGTCCTTTACTCAATTTTTGTTGTTTGGAAAATAAAATTAAAATCTTCATGCTTCATTTAAATCATTGCTTTGAGGCGGAGCTGGGGATGAGGGGTTCAGTATGCAGGCTGCCCTGGGAAGAGAGGACTGTGTTACCAGATTTGCCCAATACTCTGGGGTATGATCATTTATTAGGGTTACTCTTATGGGACTGGGGAAGGTTATCAATTCTATCAGTGCTTACTTGTGCTCTCATATGGAGCTGAATTCTCTCCCTGTTGTCAATTCCCCCTCCCACTGGAGCTTTCCTGCAGGAACTAGGTTCCTCAGGATGGGGTTCTTCCCACCTTAGCAACACACACAGACACTCACACCCACTAACAGAGCACACCTGAAAGGACTGGGTAATCAGCACTCACAAGCTGACCCCTCATATGTCCCTGGATTCAGCAGGCTGGGTTAACAGCAATGCCACACTGCACCCTCATGAGCCTTTCGACTCAGTGGGCTGTATTAAATAGCACTTTAAGCTGCCATCCTCATAAACCACCAGGTTCAGCACCACTCTATCCCCACTTTCACACCACAATCATTCACTAGTAAACCACACGATAAGCAAAGCCCACAGGATTTTGGGCACTACAGGGATCTTTAGCTTGGGTACAAGAAGTGTTGTTGCAGAGCGAATGGGGAAGCCAAAACAACACCCCTTGAGGAAGAGTGAGCAAAAGAGAAAGAAAGAGAGAGAAGCAACCAGCTTAACAATGAAAGTTATTTATTTCTGGGTAGTGATAGGAGGCCAAACACACATAACAGTTACAATATTAAATCTAAATTGAAACTGATTACAAATGTTAGGGCTAGCTAACCATACAACAGTTTACATAGGGCAGAGTCAGGAGGCTAGGCTTAGAGAGATAGGTAGTTGGTGGGAGAGAGAGAGAGAGACCTCACCACTCCATGGAACTTGCACTGATCGGGGTTCCCAGATGGTGATGGGAGCTGGGGGTCCAGAGGGCAGGAGACAAGCAGAGCAGAGCCCCCAGCACAATCAGACAGGAGATGAAAAAGTCTCAATGGAACTGATGCAGTTTAAATCCAGGTATCAGAACAGTTTTTCTTGGGCCAGGGTAGGAGTTTTTATAGGGGTAGGACAATAGTTCAAAGAGAAACAGAGGTAGGACAATAGAGACTGATCACCCTGGTTACGGGTGATGTTCCTTGAAGGAGCTCACAATGCAACTAGGCAGCTTCAGTATTTTGGATGTCAATAGAATCCATTACTAAAATTGGTCTGATAATGACTAATTTGGGTGTGAGCAGGCCTGGCCTCATTAGCAGCTGGAGCAGAGATTTCCCATCAGGCAGTGCTTCTCTGCTTTCGGTATCCCATAGTTCAGTGCGGTTCTGCTTTGGAAGAGCTGGTCTCCATTCTGTATGCTAATGAGTTCTATCTTCAATGCAGATGAGGCTGGGGTGTTTCCTTAATTAGTTTAGGTGTGTCTTCCCTGGCCTTTTCCTTGCTTTGTCTGATTCTAGCAGAGGCCTAGGGGAAGGGGGGATGGTTTTCCATGAATGTCACTCCCTGGCTCCCCAAGAGCACAGGGCTGATAGGTAACAACTGCCCCATCCATCTCTGACCACAGCAGCTTGGGGCCAGGTGAGAAGCATCTCGCCATGGCTGCTACAGCTCCAGCAGGCAGAGTCAGGGGAGAGGGGCATGCCCCCAGCTGATGCAGGTCCATGTTCGTCTGTTCCCTGCACAGCCCAGTCAGTGAGGAATGCAGAAAACTTCCCTTGCAGCCTGACAAAAGGGCACAGCCAGCAACATCTCCATAGAAATCAGAGAGGGGGGAAGCTTCAGCACCCCTTGTGCTCCCTAAAGGACGCCTGGGGGTTGGAGGGCTGGGGCAGTCCTGATTCTGTCTCTTTTCTATTTGATTTTATGAGAAGCAATCCCATTCCAAGCACATTCCATTTTCCTGCCACAACCAAACCCTTATCTGGCTTTAAGTTATGATAAGAGGAAGCTGTGTACCAAATTCTTAGCTCTTACCTTTTAAGGGGAGTTCTTGAACAAATGACCAGACACACAGACGCACTCAAATAAATAGTAGATTATAAAATTTCTATTGAGATGTATGTTGCTTTTTTTTAATTTAAAAGTGTTTTTCTTTTTATTCGTGCTTGTTTTGTGGCTAGGAAGTGATGAATTCTGCTTGTTCTTTTCCCTCCTATTATGAAGTATTTCTCATGTAGTCCATTTAATATGTCTGTATATAGGGGTCTTTTTTAGTTTAGAATTAATTATTACCTAGTCCAAATGATTTTGTCTTCCCATTTCCACTTTATAATATAACCTCTTTCTTGATGCAAATGTTGAATTTATTGAAAATGTCATTTACTAGGAAATCTATCTTTCTGTCTAGCTTTCTGTCGATCTTCTCTATCTTTTCTATCAAAATTGGAGTAAAAATTGCATGCACTTAAAATCTTAAAAAAGAAAATCCCATGGTAATTTAAACTTGGAGAACATGTTAAATTTGGAATAATTATGCATTACAAACTGAATTCCAAAATTTCTGTTGTCCCCATCTTCTGCTTGAGTGCACAAAGTGCTTACTTGGATTGGCATTGGCAGAAGCCTTCCATTGAAGTGTATTATCTTAAACTTTTGAGAACTGTGTTTCATTCTGTATAATTAACAATCTCATTTTGTTGGCTCATAAATTAAATGTATTCTATATCTTAGAATACTACTTTCAGTGGAATTGCATTACAAGTTAATGTTCAGTCTGTTGCTTAATTTTTAATATTTTGTTTGGGGTTTTTTTTTCGTAGTGTGTGAGCTTCCTCTTTATGAAATATGTTCCCAAAATGTATCAAGAATCCAGTGTTCAGTATTAGGATGTTGCTTCCATAAACAAATTTGCTACAAGAAAGCGGTGCCAGGTAAGTACTTAGAATAACAACATGATATACTCGAGATCCTAGTCCTTGTTTTTAAAGTGACCTTAACTCTACTTTTATGCACCTTGCTCACTTCTCTCATTCCCCCAATGGCAGGATTTGGAAGCATGTTATGAGCCTGGTCCATGGCCCGTTGATATCAACAGGAGCCTTTCCTTTGACTTGGTTAATATTAGGATGCAGCTGACTCTTACCTACCTGTTTTAATGTGCATATTAATCCACCATCTTTAAATGTAGATCAGTAATACATGCACATTATTCAAATGAGCAATGACATGCACAAGCCAAACCAAGCCTTGAATGACCTTGTCTATGATGGGGATCTTGAAATACTAGTTTCACATATTGAATAGAAATTGCATTTAAAGCTTTGCTTGTATTACAAGATGTTCTTATTATGTATTGTTGCTCATGCAGTTTGGTAAAACACTTGAAATCACAAATAAAGGCCTTTACCACTGCTTGATATATTAATTTGGCAGTGTTGTCACCTTTACTATAATATATGTTTTAAAATTATACACATTATCTGTACCATATATACATTAGTATGCATTACACATAAATAACATAGCAGTTAGCCTAAATTGTCTATACCTTTATTATAATCCTATTCTCTTGTGTTAAGTATCCCATAATGCCTTGCATTAGTTGAAGTAAGCCTTGCCATAAGGAGATTGGAAAGTTGCCAAATCAAGATACAGTGGTTCTTTGTCTTACTACTAGCTATGGAAGTAACTTCCTGGATGGCTACCTGAAATGCTGTGGTCAAAACAAAAGGAAGGAACAGAACAACAAGGCTATGTGTACACTCGTGGCTTCTTGTGCAAGAACATTTTGCGCAAGTTTTCTTCTGCAAGAAGTCTTGCGCAAGAAAACGTCCACACTGCCATGTGCGAGCTGTGCTTTTGCGCAAGAGCGCCCATGGCAGTGTGGACGCTCTCTTGCGCAAGAAAGCTCTGATGGCCGTTTTAGACATAGGGCTTTCTTGCGCAAGAAATCCCTGCCGAGCGTCCACACTGCCCTCTTGCGCAAGAGCCCTTGCGCAAGAGAGCTTACACCTGTTAAAAAAGAGCATAGCTCTTGCGCAAGGAGCCCTCTCTTACCATGCCATACTGTAAATTTACTTGTGCAAGAGCGGGCGGGCAGTGTGGACGCTCTGCAGATTCTTGCGCAAGAACGGCCGTACTTGCGCAAGAAGCTGCGAGTGTAGACATAGCCCAAGTTAGGGAACTGGGACAACTAGTTTGTATTTTAGAGAATGTAGAGAGAGGTAACTTGTGAAATCATCAGATTAATTATACCAGCTGAAATGTGTAACTTTGGCAATACGCCTTCTGTGTAAGGTGAATTCATTTCACTGTAGAAGATGGTTTTCTGGAGACTGGTGTGGTAAAAAGCTTTTTTCCTGCACTATATTATTACTGGTTTATAGGAATAAATTTAATGAACATTGGTTATTTGGTCTCCTGAGTGTATTTTATAATAAATCATAGTGTGGTCAAGCAACTGACTATACTATTTATCAACAAAATGATCTCCCCAGAGCCGTGTTGACAGTTAGTGTTGTGACAACTGTAGGTGTGACACAATATGTGATTTTTGAGGGAGATACTGCAGTCCCAGGTTACATAAGAAATCACAGCATGTCAGATTCTAGATACTAAATGATGGGTGATATTAATCTTTGAGAAATTTGCTAATTGGGAGAAGAACTAAGGATTGTGGACATAGCTGTTTCATTCCCATTCAGCATTATGTTTAGGTTTATGTTCTGCCAGGCCTGACAATGGCGGGGGGAGAAGCAGGGAGCCAAAGAGGTAATTACCCAGGGGCCCAGTGATTCAAAAGGTCCTGGAACCCCTGGCCCTTTAAATCGCTGCTGACGTGCTGTGCGGCATGCTCCAAGCAGTGCTGAGGACTGCATAGAGGGGGCACATTGTGGTCCGGACAGTGCTGAGGGCTGACTGCCTTTGGCCCTGCCCCCTTCTTTCCCACCCCACCTGCCACTTCTGGGCAATTTAAAATATCTTGTGAGGGGGACCCCCGCTGCCACCATCAGCAGTGCAGTGAGGCTAGAACAACTTCTGGCCACTGGCTCCACACCACTGCTTGCTACCACGTGCATCTCTGAGGCCTTCTCTCTCTCTCTATCTCTCTCTCTCTCTCTCTGTAGCAGTGGCATGGAACAAACGCCTGTATTAAATGGTGGCAGGTGGAACTGGGAGATGCATGGGGGGTGGATAGGGAAGCAGGTGGGGTCGGGGGATGTGCGGGAGGGGGGTAGGAAATCTGTGGCAGCCCCTCTCTCCCCCAGAGCTGCTGCCAGAGGGGGGTGCCCTAGGTAAGTGCAGCACCCCTCCCTGCCCTTGACACCCACTTGCACATACCACTCCCTCCCAAAGCCTACACCCTCTCCCTGCATCCATCCACCTTCAGCCTCTATACTCCTACACTTTCTCCAGTCCCCAAACTCCCTCCCAGAACATGTACCCCAACCCCCTGTCCCAGCCCAGAGCCTGCACCCAGCACCCAAGTTCTCTCCCAAAGCCTGCCCCCCTCACTCACCCAAACTCCCTCCCAGACCCTTAGGCAGGTGGGGTGGAGGGAGTCTGGGTGGGGGAGTGGTGCAGATTCTGGGCATCACCAAAATTTCTGCAAACCTGCCACCTCTGCTTCCACCAGCAGAAGCTGTTCTAATAGAAGGTATTGCTTGTCTCCTTGATATCCTGGGACCAACATGGCTACAATAGCACTGTAATGACAGGAAACAGTCAAAGGTATTCAGAGAAGTGACAATGAACTTCTTAATGGGACTAAACGCATTGGTTTCCCAGGGACAATTAAGCAAGCTAAATATGAATAGCTTGGCTAAGAGACAACTAAGAGTGAGAGGAATCTGAAAATACCATAGAAAGGTTAAGAAGGGAGAGGTATGGTTTTTTTTTACAATAGTAAAACGGAGATGGAATATATGTGATAAATAGGGGGAATGGAATGGAATGAAATGGCGAAAAGGGGCATATAGGATCCATGCAGAGAAACTTCCTGATAGTGACATCATTTAGCCAGGGGAATAATGGAAGTGGTGGGATCACTTTTACTAGGCAAATTTACATCTAGACTGAACAAAAGGCTAGTAAACATATAGCTGGCGATAGTCCTGTATTAACAGTGGGAGATGAACTAGATGACCTAATTTTCCATTTCTAGGTTCTTTTCACTTTAAGGCTCTCTGCCCCTACATACTGTTTGTTTTTACATGACTTTATCTTCCTTCCATTCCTCTTCGGGAAACAAACCCATGTGTGTTTGCTACAGTGTTTCAGTGCTGATAATTTGCTCTGAACGTTGTGCCAGTTAGCTTTTCTATTCTTCCACTTTATTTTCAGTGACCTAGGGATCTATGTTCCCCTAAAGCAGCGGGTTCACAATAACCCTGTGGAATTTGTCCTAAAGGTGCAGGTGGCAGGGTTCAAGACACCTTTAACTTCAGGGAAGCCTTAGAATATGCTAGACTGGACACAGTCCCTTCTGACTGGAGTTGAGTGGAACATTTCCAACCAGTTTTTTTGTTGGAAAATGATGATTGATCAAAATTAAAACTTTCCCCTTGAATATCTAATTTTACAATAATGGTAACTTCCATCAGAGTTCTGGTTAGAATAAACTACTTCCTTAAAAACAGATTGTGTATGAATGTGTATTCATTTATTGTGATACATTGGGAGATCAAACACATTGCCATCAATGGCTACTGTATGCCTACATGTCTGAGAAAAGGTATGCGGGGAATTCCTTTAGAAATTGCTTGCATTTTGATGTTGTTTTCATGTTTTATTTGCAAATTGAAGGAGAGTGGTGAAGAATTTAGAAAGGGGAACTACACAGGATTCTTAGTTTAATGGCTTCAGTACTCAACAGAAAAATCCAGACTCCAGCTTCTAAACCCAGCTGAGTGACTTAGACTTTACCAAGGGGAGCACATATTGGCTGCCAAAATCTATGGCTGTTACAAAGATGAGTGCATGCAGTTAGTACAGTGTTCTCCATGCTGTACCTGTATTTAATCTGCAGGCTGTCCTAAGTAGTATTTAAAGAAGAAGAAAACAAATCAGTGAGCGTTTTAGATGAGACTAAAGTGCAATTATTTTTCAGCGTATATGCAAGTGTTCATCATCTTGATACTGCTCATCATGGGAGTCTTCATTTTATTTGTATTCCACTGGTGAGTACTGTTATGGTATAAAATCAATTTAACTGTTATGACTCAGAGAATATCCAATGAAAGTGCCCCATAACTTGATTCAAAGTACACCGTCTATTAGTTGCCTGGGGAATGTTCAGTGAACATCCCCATGTTTCAGAGAATCATCCATGTTGTGAGTCCCGACAAAACTATTTTGAACACTGTAATCTGCAATGTAAGCTTGATGGTGATTTGTTGAGACTAACTCCCCTCAGTCATGAAGACAGGGTAACAGAGGTTGATTACAGCTTTATACCAATGAAGAAGGGATTGAGAGAAATGATACTTAATCATATCTAGAAGACTTGTGGCATCAAGGAAGTCTGGCTTATGTCCCTCTTTTTGCACTTTACATAAAAGCCTTGAACCAATGAACAAAGATCTGCAAACAAGCAGAAATCTGGTTGGTGATCATAGGATGCATATATTGTAAAAACTGAAGTTTTTAGAAATATAGGAACCCAAAAGAAATGAATCATTCCGTGAGCCATTTTAACTCCAGGAACACTTGGGTGCGGGTACAAAAGTGCTCCAGCTACTGTTTTGTATTCTCGTATTCTTTAGGATTAGACTTTTTCTATAGAAATACAGAAGGTACTAAAATGGATTATACTGAAACAGTACAGAGACTTGGCTTACAAGGCACCAGCAGCCTTGTCAGGTCTCTCAGATTCTATTGCTTCTGAGAGATATGCCCAGAGGGAAATGTGGGAAATGGTACCTTGAGATCACGGCAACTGACAGTTGAGAGAAGGATGATGGGACAATCTTATTCTGCTTTGACAGAAGATCCTGGTACCCTCCTTGGAGCTGCAGGTGAATTACCTATGGCCTTAGGGGAGGTATTGTTCATTAGATTTCACCTTTGACATAAGAGAGATGAGCATAGTCCTCTGGGGAGATGAAGCCAGAGTCTGAGAAGACAAATCCTAAGGAGAACAGCTCTGCCCATAGGACCAGTTCAGCCCATAGGACCAGCTCAGACTGGAAAGAAGGCTTAGGCTAGGGTCTGTATAATGTAACTTTTGAACTACCTTTTCTGTGGTGACTTTCTGTGTAGTGTGTAGGTTGTTGGAGTTGGTTGTAGTAGCCACCTGTTTAGTGGCCTATAGCTGGCTGACCTTTTAGGTGAGGAAAGGATGGTTAAAACACCAGACTGGGACTTAGAGGCGCCAGGTTTTGTGTGCAGCTCTGCCATTGTCTTGTTATGTGATAAGTGACAATTCACTTAATGTCTCCATGATCAACTCTCCATTTGTACCTCACCTAACAGGAGTGAGGAGAAATGTATTGCAAACTTTGTCCAATGTTTGTGAGGTACTAAGATGTGGGCCAGATGAGCACCTAGAAAGAAAGTCTAGAAGGAGAAAGCTGTGCTCCAGAAAGTGTGAATTTAAATGTAGCAAGCCCCATACCTCTTACACACACACTAACATCTATCTTCGGTACTTTTAGAGTTATTTGCTACAAGAAGCTAGAAATGTAGTGTGTATAGGGCCAGTAATAAATAACTGATTTCTTCTGTTTAGAAAGGGGATTAAAAGGACTTTCAGTACAGCTGTTTTACCTCATCAAAGCTTTGTAAGCATCTAGAATATTTAGTTTAAACCTGATCACTTATCAAGATGTCACTTGCATTATTTGGCTCATTCAAGCAAATCAGCCTTGAATGGTTCATTGCTCTATCAGCACTTAACCTCAGTTTTCTGACAGATTTCTTGAAGCTTCATTAATAATAATCTAGGAACAGAGAAGGGTAAAAAAAAAATCAAAACAACTCCCTGATGTTTTTACATTTATTTTTTGATGCAACCAATGTGTAGGAAATGATCTGATTTGGTACCTAAAGTTCATTTGATCCATTAAAGCAAAATTACATGATCATTATCACTCAGTGCCTCAAGTTGGAAGAGGAAAAATAAGACAATTAAGGATTTGAGTAGTGAAAGAGATGAAACAAATACCATGGAATGATCTAAAACAGAGGTTCTCAAACTTCACTGCACTGTGATCCCCCCCTTCTGATAGCAAAAATTAGTAGATGACTCCCAGCAGGGAGTGACCAAAGCTTGAGGTCCACTGCCCTGGGCGAGCGGTGAGGGGGCAAAGCCAAAGCTCGAGCTCCACCAACCTGGACAGAGCATCCAAAGCCCAAGATCCTCAGTCCCATGCAGAGGGCCTGTAACCAGAACCCTGTTGTCCAGGGCTAAAGTCAAAACCTGAGTGGTTTGGCTTGGGTTTTGGGTTAGGACCTGGGTCCCTGCAAATCTAACCCCACTTTGGGGTCCTGATTCACAGTTTGAGCACGGCTGATCTAAAATAATGAAACACATTTGGTATTTTTATTTGTTCTGGAGAATGCTTTTGCAGGAAGAGCTCCTCCTCTTGCCCCAATGTCGCCTTCTGCTATAGGATCTACAGCCTTCTCACTCTTCAGAGAAGTTGGGCATTGTCATGAATTGTAACTTAAAGGGACTGTCAAGGCTGTTACCCACTCTGGCACTCCGAGTGCGGAAGGTGGGGGCCTGCAAGAGACCCTAAAAATACCTTGCCTCTACAGGCTTTTGCTTAAAAAACTTCCCAAGGTCACAGATTCTCTGGGCTTGGGAGATAGCCTGCCACCATCAAGTGAAAACCCCTTTTTTCTTAGGCCCAGGAAGAAAGCACTTGGAACTTCTTCCAGAAGGATACCCCAAGCTCTTTTACCACAAGAGAGCTTTTAAAAAAAAAAAGAGATAAAACAATCTGCAATCTCTGATAGCAGACTTCTCAGTCTTAGGCACACATACACAAACCTCCTACCTTCCAGGACACAAGAATCAAATCATCACCTTAAAAAAGGTGATTTTATTAACAAAACAAAAAAGATATATATGGTAAAGCATACTAGGGTGCTAGGTGTTATAAAGCAACTGAGAAAAGAACAGATTAAAACACAGAGAATTGTATCTCTGGGATTCAGCTTCAAACAGTGTATTGGAGCGCAGGGAGGCACATGGACTTAGCACAGAGAAGTTTGACCAAACAATAAAACAAAGAAAATAACCTAATTGAGTCTAAATAAAACATTTCATTCCCTATCTACTTACAGATTCATGCTTTCAGGTCCAGTCCATTTCCATGACCAGTATTCCTTGTAGGCATGGTAGTTCTACCTGGTTTAATTCATCTTGTTCCCCCCCCAACTCCTGGCTTAAAATTCACACACAAAAACCAGCAGGCAGGTATATCTTCCCATTCAGCTTCCAACATTTCCTCCCTTTGGCTCCCCTGGCTCCCTGCCAACATACCCTTGCTGCCTGGGTTTAACCCTTTAGTCACTGAATGCTGGCCAGCAGTCCTCCTATCCATCGCAGGGACAGATCACATATTTGAGGAGAAGAAACATCAGCCCCATGGGCGTCCGGTAGCCTAAGCAGGGGAAGGAAATTGCCTTCCCAAACTGCCAGGCATGGCTCCACCCACACTCTGCCCCAGAATGGCTACTACAGGCATTCTGGGGGTGGAGTATTGCTGCCCCCAGTGCTCTGGGAACCAGGGAGGTGGGAGCCATGTGGCCTCCTCCTTCCCTGGTGCTCTGGGGGCCGGGCAGGCTGCAGTTGTTCTACCTTTTCCCTCCCTGGTGTTCTGGGGGCCAGACAGGCTGAGGCACATGCGGGCACATGCTCCCTCCTGTCTCTTCCCCTCCTCACGGCGAAGGGGAGAGGGGTGCACTACTGCATACTGCCCCATATCTTCCCCACCCTGTGATGGTGGTGGGGCCTTAGCAGAGAGGGTGGGGTGGTAAGTGGGACTGCGGGCTTGCCTCCCCCATTTCCAGCTACACCAAATGCCATGATCTGCCCATTGAGAGCATTATATGGTGTTCTCCCCTGTTCATTCAAAAAATGCTAGCCTCTCAGGTAGCTTCTCTGATACATTCTAGTAGAGGCTATTTCTGTGAATATACTGAGGAAAATACTCTGCCACGTTCAGTGAGCGATCGGAAAAAGCTTACATTTTTTGTCAAATTTCCTCTTTCCCATACTAGTTCTGCCCTGGGACTAGTAACTCAGAGGGCTGGATTTGTTGGCCGGCACATTCACTTCAGTTTTAAACAGCTAGAGCATGATACAGAATTCCTGTTGGGTAGGGGAGGTCTCCACTTGCATAAAACTGGGGGAATAGGCTTCCTATACCAGAAAGAGCAGCACCTGTCCTGGGAGGGTAACAAGGGAATCGTGGGGGCAAGGAGTGGGAAGGCAGTGGGGAGGAGGAGTATGGTGGAGCAAGGCTGCACTGTGTTGATTCTTCACTAATGTAATGTCCCTGAAGGAACAGATAGTAGAAGGGTATTGGACCAAGATTTTGGCTGAAGGTTACTATGTTGTTCCTCATGCTTTAGTCCTCACTATAGTCATGTGTAATTATATATTATCTCATAATTTTTTGTAGCAGATGGAGTTTATTAACTCCTCCTGAGGTAAAGGTCAGTGGAGTCTTTTCTGAAGGGAGGAATCTGGGAGGCTAGGACAAGCGAGATAGAAACATGTGGGACAGCCATGCCGGTTACATGGCTGGTTTTGTATTACCTGTTAACCCAGACTCAATACATTGGGGCATTGACTCAAGACCTGAGCATTGTGGTGCTGAAAGTCAGACTTCTCACTTTATTTTCAGTACCACACTGACCCAGAGTGCTGGTTGTACTTTGTACTGTTCATCTTCAAAGCACTTTGTAAATATGAAATGCTAATCCTCCTGCCATCCCTGTGAAGTAGAGCAGTTAGTATAATCACACAGACCCGGAAACAATGACTTACTCGGGACTCCAGAGGGAGTTGTTTCTAAGGAAGAATTAAAATGTCCGCATTCCTGGCTCAAAATCCCATGCTCCGAGTAGGAGGCAATGCTCCTTTTTCTTCCTGCGATTAGTCTGGAGTGGGTGGTTAAATTAACAATGCTACAACAATTAAATCAGGGCATAATTTCCTTTAGCTTTCTGGTGGAGAAGAGGAGAAGAAAGAACATGAGTCGACAGAAAAATGCATCAGAACTGTACCCCACTGCTATTGATTTTAATGAAGAAGGCAAGGAACAACAACAGGAAAGAAAAAATAGCTCTGATTCAAAAAGTAAGGCCATATTTTTATTACACCTCCTTGGGGCAGGGCTATAATTGGATATAATATAATGGATATACCTTGTCATTCTCCTTGCATGTTGTGAAGTAGTGCTGCTTGAATAGTAAAAACTTATATATATTTATATATATGTCTACACAGCAGTCTTATTTCAGAATAACATCAGTGCACGTCTACACAACAAGCCCATTATTTTGAAATGAATTAGAAATAACACGTGTCTTACTCTGACTCCTGTAACCCTCATTGTATGAGGAGTAGAAGAGTGTCGGGGGAAGAGTGCGCTATTTCAATATAACTGCTGTGTAGACAGTGCCAAAAGTCAAAATAAGCTATTTCGACTTAAATTATGCAATTAGCGTAGCTCAAGTTGCATAGCTTATTTCAAGTTTAGCCCTGCTGTGTAGATGTGCCCTAAGAATGCTAGGTAGACATAAATGCATGAGATAGGACAAAGGGAAAGGAGAGTAGAGGAACAGAACTGGAGAAACAGTTAACATTGCAAATGCTTAAATGAGACATTCTCTTCTAACAGCACAGACTAAGTTAATATTCTCTGAAGCACTTCTGGTTCTGACTAGCCTAGAGGGCAAAAGACCAGATCTTGGAACTGACCCAGGTTTCCTGGTTATTAGTGCACCGTATTACCCTTGGATCACCAAACTAGCCCAGTTTGTAAAATCATAACACATCCTATGGTTGCATTTCAACTTTCCTCTGGCTGGGCTATGGCAGTGACTGTTGAAAAAAAAATTTAGGGCTCTCCAAGGTGCCAGATTGACAGCAACAGATGCTGAAGTCCACTACTGTCGTGCCATAGTATCTTTATCTTTTCCTGAGAAAGGCCTGTGCTTTTTAAAACTGCCGCTTGTGGACCACCAAACAGCTGACACAGTCCACGTTTTTGCCCACTGCTTGAAGTGAGTTTATGTTCTCAGTCAAGTGACTGTCACCTAAGTCCATTGTCATACTTGGCCCAACCTGACAAAGCTTTATGGCTAGTGCCAGCCATGTTGCTAGGGTGGTGCTTGTGCCACTTCCCATGTCAGTCAAGCATTATATAACTTTGAAGGTACACAGAGACTGAGCTTCTCTCTCTCACCCAGAGGTGGTCCTTCCATGTTCATGGGGGATTTGTGGTGAAGCTCATATTGCTACTGCCCAGGCTGTATATCTTCTCTGGCTAAACTCACGCATTACATAAGCATCTACACTACAGATAAGACCGAAGCAGCCACAGTCGATCTTCCCGGGTTCAAATTAGTGGGTTTAGTAAGGACACACTAATTTGAACTGAGAGGGTGCCACTGTCGATGCCGGTAGTTCTGCTTCTATGAGGAGTAAGGGAAGTCGAAGGGAGAGTGTGCTCCCTTCAACTTACCGCAGTGTGGACGGAGCCAAAATTCGAGTTAAGGTCCTTTGACTTAAGCTACACAATTAACATAGCTGAAGTTGCATATCTTAATTCAAATTTATCCCCAGGGTAAAAGATCACCCACTGTGTGTGTAACTAAGCTGACTCAGGCAATAAGGCTCTTGCTATTTCTATAATGCGATCTTTTTGTATAAGGTGAAACTCAAGCTGCTGGTGAAGATGGATGAAAGACGATACAGGAAGAACTGGAATAAGAAAAAGGAAAAAAAATGATCCAGTGTTAATATGGAGTCCCGGTATTGTATACTCCTCCATTTTACACAGTGTATCTCGTATAACACTCCTTAGAGCCCTCCCCAAATATTCCTTACAACAATAAATTTTGTTTAATGTTTCATTAAATTACCGTATTTAACATGTCATAACTGGCCATAAAGGGGACAGATGTTTGGAAAGTGTTTCTTGGTCAGTGAGGAATAATTCCCAGTATGGAAGAGTTTAAAGCAAAACTTTCAACATGTCTTTGTGCGTTGATGTCAATGGGATTTGAGCCACACCCTTAAATAGGAGCTCTTGGGCTCAGTGGTGACAAGATGGCCACTAGAACCTGCACTTTACTCTTACATTAAACATGTTTCTCTGTGGTTTAGGGGGCCATTGTGACTCTGGACTGATTTTTACTACAAAAATCACCCTTTTAAGTATTCTTTGAACACACATGCATAAAGAAAGAAAAAAGATTCATTAAAATGAATGGAAATCAAGAGATGCATGGTTTTACATTTTAGGCATGTTTTAATTTCTATTCAGCAAAGTATTTTGGAGGGCAAAAAGAGGGGGATACCAGCCCATGAGCCGGATCCTGTCTGCCAGGGCTAGCCCCTGGCTGGCCCCCACACCGCTGTATTTACCTATGCCTCCACAGGTACAGGGGATCACAGCTCCCATTGGCTATTGCTGTTCCCGGCCAGTGGGAGCTGCGATCGCCTGTGCCTGCAGAGTGCAGGTACATATAGGGGCAATGGCCCAGCGGGAGCTAACCCTGGTGAACCGCCACTGTTTTATTGCTCACCCCAGTTTAAAAAGTCTCCTGATGATGCTAAAAGCCTTCCATGGGGAGAACAGTCAATTCTTGTTTGGTTTTGCTTTAAGATGTTCTTGAATTTTATACCAGTATTGGACTCACACGTGAGGAAATGAGAGAGGATAGAATAGCCTAATATACAAAAATCCTGCTCTGATGCTACCTTTCATGCTTGCAGTTGAATCAACTGAAAATCACCAGTCAGGTCAGTTGTGGACAGGTGCACTTTGATCTCTGGACCCTGTCTCTTTTTTTCCAGATCTGGACTAGCACTAGCCTCCCATGTTTGGACAGGAAGGGGAGCTGACTGCCTTGCCGGGCCCCATGGCAAGGTGGGGATAGTCTAGCTACATGCTCCCAGAAGGGACGGGGTCTCGGGTGGAAGGGGCAGGAGCAGGGCCAGAACAGCCAGCCCTCAGTGTTGCGCAGATCGCAGTGCACTCCTCCCAGCCCTCGGTGCTGCCGGGGGCATGTGCCTTCTGGCACTCCAGGGATAATTTAAAGAGCCAAGGACTCCAGGTGCTGCCACTGCTGCAGAAGTGCTGTTGGCTGTCAGAAGCCCTGGGTCCTTCTGAACTACCAGGCTTTACGTACCACCTTAGATAGTATCCAGATCCCCTCACTCACTGAGCTGCCCACATCAACATTGCCTCACACAGAACCCTCTCACTCCGAACCTAAATCCCCCCCCATTAAGCCCCTCAGCGCTCAGATCCTGCTGGGCTGAGCTTGCCTGCCTACAACTGGTGCATCTGGTGGCTTTAACGAACAGAGCTCCTGGGGTGGTTCTGACCTTGTGTCAACCTTAAATTAATTGAAATCTGGTTTTTCAATTAAATATGTGATTTTTAATGTGTGAGCAGCAAAACATATCCTTACAATATAGGGAAATTATCATCCCTGAATTACAGCTGCGGAATTTCAGAGAGAGAGCTAGAGCGAGCGAGCCTTGACAAGGTCATACAGATTGTCTTTCAGTGCTATTGAGTCTCAAACGTGTCTCTTAATAACTGGGCTACTCTTCTTCTATGATACCATGAGAAGAAAGGTTCTTTGGGGGCAGTAGAACCCCACTGTTCCTTGGTTTAAAATTATTTATTGCTTAATGTCTCTCTTTTCCCATCTGCATTTTTTGACTAGGTACAGTTGGGGTTTAAAACATATCTCCTGTTGACAGTCAACCAAGAGCTAAGTGAATATGAAGGTCTTTCCACCTTTTAAAAATGATTTTTTATAATCATCCCACACACCTCAGAGTTGTTCAGAAATGCCATTTTTGAACCAGATGTTCCATGACCAGCTGATAATTAACAATGTGCACTTGTTTGGCACCTTTCCTTCAGGGGCTCAAAAGATTGATTTGCACAGCACTTCAGAGAGGTGGCAATGGTTTTAGTTTCTGTAGGGGTTACTTAGATTGGCTTTCAGTCCTAGCATTTGCCTTGAATCTCGGTGAATGAGAAAATGCTAATTAAAAATGCAGAAATTAGGTTATTTCTTCTTTCTCTGGGGGGAGGGGCCAGTTCTGAGGAAAATTGGGAGCCACTAAACCCAGATTAGGCTAGTGTTAGTCCAGCAGTTGATTGATTAATCATGTGTCAGTCCATAACACTACCTTTAGACATCCTTGAATAAGGGGAAGGAATATCGCATAATCTTTATTTTCCTCAATTTTTGCATTTGTAAAATAGAAGCAATACCTATATTCCTAGTGAGCTGTGAGTCTTAAATTTATGAATGTTTTAAAGTGCTACAGACATCCACAGTGCAATCAAAAAAATATGATGCTGACAAAGAGAATTCCTGGGAAATGGAGACGAGAAGCCTGTGTAAGTAGAAGTGACTGGGAATGGAAGTTGTCTCAGTAAAAAACAGTCTGGATGGGGAAGGAGCTTGGGCCAAGGAACGTTAGGTGGGGAGAGGATTGGGAGTAGGAATAGATTGGATGAGGCACTCAGAGGGTGAGACAGACACTGGCTGAGCCTAGCAGGGACTAGAATGAGGATTCCAGGAACTGGAAACTTCGGTGAGGGGAAGAATAGGAATTGGATGTGGAGCCAAGGTGAATGGGGGACTAGTTGGGCAAGAAGATTGGGACTGAGATGAGTAGCCAGGGAAGACTGGAGGAAGAGACAGGATTGGGAAGGGTCAGAGAGATCTTTAGCTACTCGCACACACTCCCACCAGATTCCTGTGTCTCACCACACTTCTGATGTCAGCAAATATCTGTGAAACCTGCTGGCAAAATGTTTTACACCTTTTTAGTGCTGGCCCATAGAGAATTACAATTTACCAGTGCTTACTGTTTTAGCTCGAGAGGCTGAGGTCTATGGATCTAAATATTACATCCCTGCTGATGACCCATGTGGGTGTCAATACAATCCCACATGATGGAGTTTCTGTTTTATTCAGTTTGCTTTTTTAAAAAACCTGCTCTTGTGTTGACCTCTGTGCCCGGACCGGTCTGTCTCTTATCTCCCAAACCTCATTCTCCTCTTTCAAATTCCTCCTGAAAAATCTACTTCCTTCAGGAATCTGTTCTTTCTCCTTCTTGCCAATATTCTTAAGTGACTTTTAATAATAAGTAACTGACACCCACACTAGGAACAAAAGAAAAGAAGCTTCCAATTGATCCATCTTTTCATTTTCTTTGAAGATGGAAGCAAGTAGATGCAGTTTTTCTTCCCTCGTTTATTTTAAATGTATTTGTATTGTGATAAACATGAGCTACATGAAATTCTAATAAGTTGCTCACCTACGTAGTGGGATATTCATATTGCTTTTTTTGTTCATGCTCGCAACTCTTAACATTTTCTAAGCCTGACTTCCTACTTATCATAGACAATAAATCTTTAGTAACATACCAAGCTCTTTTCAACAGTTCAAGGTGCATTACTTCTGCATATTTTCTTTCCTTCATGAAGCATTTTCACTTTTCTGAATGTATCACTTTTGTGTGAGATACTTCTCCATCCTTGACAAGGCTATTAAAAAGAGATTAGGTTTGAATGCCTACTTCAGTGTTTGAAATCCTTCTAAAAAAGTCATTTGTCTTGGGTCTCTGGGTCTGTTACTATGCTTAATTCATATATTATCTCTGTCAAGGTCAGAAATCTCAGTCATCCTTGACCCCAAACTTTTTCCGTCAAACCTCTCCCGTGTCTGTAAATCTGCTAGTTGTCACTTCTGTAACAAAACTAGAGTTGTCCTTTCCTTGACTCTCTCTGCTAACATCCATATTTGTGCCTCAATTGCTTTGTAGCTTGACTAGTTGTCATGTGCTGGAGTGCAATCCAGACCAGTGAGGAGTTGTACCCCCTGCCCTGCCATCTTGGGTGCCTCACAACACTTTTCTTTTGTTGTTCCCCACTTGGGCTGCTCACAAACAGCCGAACAACATGCAGGTCACACTTGGAGTGTTTGTGGATGGCTGCAGCATGAGTCCAGCAACTGTGACCCCTAGAATCATGTTAGCAACACATCAGCCACATTTTGGTTTCCACATTTCCACTCCTGCAGGGTGACTATAACACACTCCCAGTCTCAGAGTTTCCCTCCAAAATGCGTGTTCTTCACTGCTGAGTCCTCTCATGGACAGTTCAGATATTAGAAGTCTGTTCCCCCTGGATCAATGCCCTGGATCAATGTACACCAGTATGCTACTGTTGGCATTACCAAACAGTTCATTTTCAATGCAACATTGGGTTATTTTTTATTAAAACATATAACACGCTTATTTAACTACGAAGAGAGAGATTTTAAGCCAATAGAAGAATAAGGTATTAAAGTAAGATATGGTTACAAGAGAAATAAAGATAAAACACTTTCCAGTAACTAAAACTTAACAAACTAGATTTGGTTCAAGGTAATACCCTTAACAAGTGTTCTCAGCAACACTGCTAGCCAAATTTTCATGTCAGGATCCCTCTCAAAGTCAAAAGGCTGTTCCCTTGTTTTCTTAAGTGAAAGAAAGAGAGACGAGAAAGAGGTGTGTGTGGGGGAGAGACCCCAGGGAATTTTTGCCCCTCTCTTTTTATAATCCGTTCACCCTTTGAAATGTATTTGCCCAAGAGTTACCTTTAGTTGCTAATGGAATTAGACCTCCAGTTGCTAATGGAAACTCAAAATTAATTACATAATTACATCCGAGCCATTTTGCTAGTGCTGCAGCTAGGGAGAATGGTCTAATTTAAATTTTTAAACAGATGAAGCATTTTAACTTTCTCATGTTAGTTTATCAAATTTCATTTTAAATAAAGTAAAATATTAATTTATGTCCAACAGAAAAGGTTTCAATTTTTTCTTTCTTTATGGCACGCATGGGGAACCTTTTTTGTGTTGGGTGCCACTGTTCCACAGAAAAATCAGTTGGGGATCACACAAGTGACAAGCGAAAAAAATCCTCCAAAAACCCCCAACCCTCATTGATGTGGGCCTCACTCCTCTGGTGCTCCAGCCCCACGGAGTGAGGTGAAGGGACTAGAGATGTTAAATTGTGATTATCTGACGAATTGTGTAGTCGATACAGAAACACTACACCAGTGTTTCTCAACCTTTTTTTTTATGAAGTACCCCCTTTAAAAAAATTATAAGTACCCCCAGTACCTACAGATTTCAGACACACAATTCTACCATTGCAACACATTTGTTTAAAGAACATAATCGTAGCCGGGTGGGCGATGAAATTTTTGGGTGTAAAAAGTACAAAAATAATAAAGCGCTGTAAAACTTAAAACAAAAATTCAGTTTTCTCCAAATTTCAGTTGTGTTGACGTACCCCCTAGACTTCTCTCGAGTACCCTTAAGGATACTTGTGCCACTGGTTGAGAAACACTGGACTACATGGTTAGTCGATAAGGATTACTCTGCAGAGCCACAGCAGGGGTAGCTCCAGGAGCTGGCTTGAGCCGGGACTAAGCAGTTTCGGCTCATGCTGGCTCTGGGAGCCACCTGTGCTGTGACTCTGCATTTTAAATGTAGTAAGAGCTGCTGAGCTCTTACTACATTTAAACTGCAGAGGCGCAGAGTCCTGGACCAGCATGAGCAGGGACTGCTCGGTCCTAGCTCACGCTGAGTCCAGCAGCCCTTGTTTGTGGCTGCTGCTGGAGCCTCTGTCTGCAGCCAGCCCGGGCCACCATGAAGATGGGCTGCCTGGCTGCAGTAGCCCCTGTCCACTGGGAGAAGCTCCCCTGCTGGGACCCCTGCAGAAAGGGGTTGCTGCTGGAGTAGTCTCTGCTCACGGCGAGCCTCATCCCTCCATGGGCAGGGGCTGCTTTGCAACAACCTCCCCTATCCTCTTCCCCTATTGCCTCTGATAAATATTCTATCAGAGGGGGGAGGGGGAGGGAGGGAGGGAGGGCAGGTAGCACTGCAGAGCTAGTGCTGGAGGGAACCAGCTTTTAAGCCTGCTTTCCCCCAGCACCAGCTCCTGTTTTCCCCCACTTACTGCCTCTTATAGAGGCAGTGGGGAGGGGAGGGGAGATGAGTAGTCAATATATTGCAGTTGACTACCCAGTAAGCTTATGCTTATCGGGTAGTCAACTAGTTGACTACTTTCTAACATCCCTTGAAAGGACAGGGAGGACTGAGGTTCAGGGCTTCCCATAGGCCAGATTTACTTTTCTGGGGTTCTGGAGTTAATGGATTTTATGAAACCCCTTAGGCTCTGGGTGGGGGGACAAAAATGAGGGGTTCAGTGTGTGAGACAGGGCTGCCAGTGAGTGGGATAGAGATGGGGTGCAGGATCTGGGAGGCAGGTGGTGTGTAGAAGGGGGAGAGGTTGTGAGCTGTGGGAGGGAGCTGGGGTACAGAAGCAGGCTGGGAGTAGGGTGTTTGGCCAGGTGGAGGGAGCAAGAGCAAGGGAGGGTGCAGTGTGTGGCCAGGAGGGAAGGTGCAAGGAGCAACGGTGGAAGCAGGGAGCAGGCTGGGGGTACGTGTCTGGCCATGAAGGAGTCTGGCCAGGAGGGAGTGTGCATGAGCAGACTGGGGGTAGGGTGTCTGGCCAGGATGGAAGGTGTCTGGCCAGGAGGGAGGGTGCAAGAGGGGGCTTGGGGTAGGGTGTCTGGCCAGGGGCAGGGAGATGGGGGCAGGGAATGCCTGGGGATAAAGCTGGGGGCCAGAGTGGCTGAGAGGATTCAGGAGATGGTGGGCAGGGTGCCCCTGGGCATAGGGCTGGGGTCAGGGTGGCGGGGGGGGGTTCAGGGAAATGGGGGGCAGGGAGACTGGGTGTGGCGCAGCGAGGTGGGTGGGTGACCCCGGGATGTTCAGCCCTGCTGGGGATGGAGGGGTCTGGTCCATGGCACCGTCGGCAGGGCAGGCTCTGAGGCAGCTCAGCCCCTCCCTCCAGACTGAGTCCCTGTGGGTGCAAAGCCCCGAAGGGCTCTGAGCCCCCACCTGTGTTCTCAGCTCCAGGGCTGCCTCCTATCACC
This sequence comes from Rafetus swinhoei, assembly GCA_019425775.1. Taxonomy (NCBI): domain Eukaryota; kingdom Metazoa; phylum Chordata; order Testudines; family Trionychidae; genus Rafetus; species Rafetus swinhoei. Next base: position 111,632,289 of record CM033437.1, read on the forward strand.
ACTGCCGGGAGTGGCGCCGCCTAACCTGCTGCCAGGGAAGTAGAAGGGTGCCAGCCGCTCACACACCACTAGGACCTGCCTTGCCTGGTGGGCCCTGCACTGCCCAACCTACAGCCTGCCCTGTGGGAGCAACCAAGGGATGCGCTGCTCTTACCATAGCAACCGTGAGCTCTGCGGGACCTAGTAGAGGTGGACGCCCAGCGACAGGTGAGACTTTTCCATAGAGGGCTGTGGTGTGGCACTCCTCCACATGTAGCTCCATGGCCCACACAGGGGTGGAGGTTAGTTTGCTTTCTTCACTTCCCCACCTACTCGCTGGAGCTCATGCTGCAGCCTTGTGGCTGCGCACCAGCTGTGAGGCTCCAGTGGCAGTGTGGGTTCTGTGCTGCGTGGGGGAAAGAGGGGCTGAGCTTCCACCGTGGACCACCTGGGAGGTGGCCACGGACCACTAACCGTCTATGGGCTGCACTTTGAGAACCACTGCACTAGAGTAATAATACCTCATTATTCTTCAAGTGCTTGCTCATACCCATTGCACAGTAGGTGTGTGTGCTCCCCACATGCAATGGTGCCAGAAGTTTTTTCCCCACAGCAGTATCTGTAGGGGAGTGGCTCTGGTGCTCTCTGGAGTCGCACCCGCATCATGTGATATCAGGGGTGCTGCTGACTCCCCCCACCCTTAGTTCCTTCTTACCGCTGTAAATGACCTATGATGTAAGCCATCCACATAGTAGCTGTCTCAAGTGCCTCGGCGAAGGGCACATAAGTAACAAGTGTTGCCTCTGCAAGTCCTTCAAACCTAGGACTAAGACAGAGCACAATATTAGACTTTACGTGCTTCTGATGGAGTCAGTGCTCGCTTCGGCCCCAGAGCAGATACACAATTCAGCTCTCATCACCGCGGCATTGGTGAGCAGTTCCCTGCGCTGATCCACCTCCATGGCCCCGGCCAAGAAGACAAAGAAAGCTCGTAGGGGATGATTTCCTACTCCCAGAACCATACTCCCATGGGGGGGAAGGGCACGATGTCCATGGCAACCACCACAGTACCCCAGAGGTGGGGCCCCAGACCCTACTCTTATCCCATCTCTCACCCACTCCTGCTCCACCCTGCCCCATCCCCACTCCACCTTCTCCCCCAAGAGACATGACCTGGGGGTTTACTGGGACTCCTGTCACAGGGCGGCAGCAGGGGTCAGGCTCCCTGCACTCACTGCAGCAGTGAGAATGGCGGGAAGCAGAGCGACCCAGCAGCCTGCTCTGCTCCACCACCATCTCCCAACTGGGTCACTCAACTTCCCCCACAGCAGCAGGAAGCAGAGCACGTGGCCCCAGCCCGATCCCTGCATCGCTCTCTCTTCAAGGAGAAGGACAGTGCTGGGGGTGAGTTAAGACTCACGTGTGGCAGCTCATCTCCCGCTTCAGGAAGTCAAGCCTCAGATCATATTGAGTGATGCAGCTGAGCCCTATACAGTTACTGGATCTTGGATGCTGGAAGCCAGATTCGAGGTGGATCTCACCAGTACCCTTGGAGGCTTGCACTCTGCAGCAGGAACGTCAGGCATGAAAGACTGCTTTCCAGTTGTCCTTCTCCCTAAACCAATGTAGCACATAGACACAATCATTTTGCTGCATTGGTGCATCATACCTTGCAACTATGGCTGCTCTGGTGCATTCTGAAGCACCTGTACCATGGGGTCGACTCCGAGTGCTAGTGTGGGAGCAGATGGCTTTGACTTTGTGCTACTGGTTTGAGCCAGGCAGATTGGCTAAACTCGTGCAGTTGCAGCTCTTGTACCTACTCACTAAGGGTACATCTAAACTACATCCCTTTTTCGATAAAGGGATGTAAATTAGACGTATCGAAATTGTAAATAAAGCTGGGATTTGAATTTCCCCCACACTTCATTTGCATAATGGCGTCTGCAGCTTTTTTTTGAAAAGCCTCTTTTCGAAAAAAAAAACAAAACCCCACAGTCAAGATCTTTAGACAGAAATGCCCCATTTCGAAAGATCCTGTAACCCTCTGTCGAAAGATCCCCATCTTGACCATGGGTTTTTTTGAAAAGCGGCTTTTCGAAAAAAAGCCATGGCCGCCATTATACAAATGAAGCACGGGAAATTCAAATCACGGTTTCATTTCCAATTTTGATACGTCTAATTTACATCCCTTTCTCGAAAAAGGGATGTAGTTTAGATGTACCCTTAGGTTGGGGAGAAGAAATTAGAGTAGAGCTGGCTACAATGGACCTGAAACCAGATTCTTTATCTCAAGTACCTGTTTATACAACCAGATGTTTGTAAAATGTCTCAGAGAGCAATGTGCAAGACACTGTAAGGCTGCTACAAACTCAAGGCATACCAACCAATGAGTTGTTGTAGCTTCGAGAGGGAGCCTGAGTCAAGCTGTTGACTTGGGCTGCCCCGTTTAGTTGGACTTCTGTCATTTCTTTCTGTTTGTAACAGCGCCACTTCTCTTCTCCAAATATCACTCATAGCCTTCCTTTCCTCTTTAGTTTTCACTTGAAGATATGTGTTGAGTGTTTGCTATTGAGTGTGAAGAACCCTTTAAGAAAATGAAATGCATTTTACCTTATAGTAAAACAGTTTAATATCCTGACAATTTAATTGAGGTTTCTTTTTAATACTCACCTGGAGCTCATGAGGGAAAAATGATTTAACAGATTTGTTTAGTGGTTGATTAACAAATCCACAAAATCAATACTCGTTTCATAAAGGCAGACATTAGCAATCCAATGCAGAACATTCCTTCACCATCCTTATCCAGTTGCTGACACAGATTATCACATTAAAGCTAGAGTGGCATCAGATCAAAGTAAAAAATAATGCAACAACACTGGCAACATAAAACACTACTTATAAATTATGTGGCATTCCAAAGGCAGTAGGCTGCAGGCGTTTTGGGGAGAGCACGTAAACTGGCAGTTGGGTGAATGGTTTCCTGTTCCCTGCCTAGGCTGCCAGAGACTGCTGCTTAGCAATTAAGACAGCACCTGGGACTCATTAAGAGCTGGCCCGCAGCAGCAGGCTAATTGGGCACCTGAAGCCAGTTAGGGCCTACTGGTCCACTATAAAAGTCTTCCTCTCAGGTAAGGAGGGAGAAGGAGAAGAGGGATGGATTGGAGAGGGGGAAGTGCAGAGTGGAGACAAACGGCAGAGTGCAAGCAGGAGAGGTTTCTCTCTTGGGTGCCAGGGAATCGGTTCTGGGGGAGTGGTTGGGGAAGTGGCCCAGGGAGAGGCTGTTATTCTGTGGGGATCAGAGCAAGAGCCCCCCCCTAAGGGCAAGGACCCTGGGCCGGAACCCAGAATAAGTGGGTGGGGCCAGGTTCTCCCCCAACCCTCCTCCCGGCCAGTGGGATACCACCAGGGAAAGGGGTCATTTGGACTGTGGAAGGGCTTTCTCCTTCCAACTAGTGACTTGCTTATGATGAAAATGGCTCATTAAGCAGGGAACCCTCACCTCTGAAAGAAGCAAGAAACAGTGGGAGGGTCACCGCGAGCCTCTGAGGTGTACGAAAAATCTGCCAGGAAGCACAGGACCCAGGGGGTATGACCGGAGCTATGCCACAAAGGGTCTTTAATGCCTTGAACTGATGCTTTTCAATTTGAAAAATAACAATTTGTTTGGCCAAAGGTTCAAGCAATTGGCTGGTGAATGTGTGTGTACTTCATTGGTTTGATGATGACATTTTCATGATCTCACTTTTTGTGGATTCTGGAGTGACTCTGGAGGGCAAAGCATGACACACATGCTCATGGGCATATTGGGCAGATAAAGTCATTGGTGATGGTGAGCATCTTGGTAAGGTTTGAACCTCTCTAGTTCAGCACCCTCAGGACCTGACGGGTTCCAGACCACGGGAGAGCAATATTATCTAGCAGCATTGCCAACACTGACACTCCTTGCTGGGTTCTTAGAAGACATTAAGGGTAAATTAAAGCTAAATAACAGCACAGAACACTGAGAGCCAGGACTGGTGGCTATGAACAAACTTTATGGGATCATGGGAAACTTGGCCACACCCATGATAAGTGGATATCCAGCTAAATAAAATCATGCCGGACCATGGATGTTTCTGGAGCAGAAAGTTCTGGACTAAAGAGGTTCAACCTGTAGCTATAGCAGGAACATGATGCTTTTCCCTGGCAGCTAATAGTTGATTATTTCTGTGCTCTTCAAAGGTTTGGAAAGCTCTGAGTGTTGTGTGTTGCTGTGCTGATCTATTTAACGCAGCCTTCTCAAGATCATAGGGTTTTATTGCATCAAAGTATATGCTGTTCTTGATACTGCGCTTGTAGCATGTTCTGGGGTGGCCTAGATTCCAATGTCTTTGTGCCAATTCTCCATAGAAAATTTTTCTGGGGAGGCGATGTTCAGGCATCCTAATGATGTGTCCAACCCAGTGCAGTTGGACTTTTATTGGCAAGGCCTTGATGCTTCAGGCATTTGACTTTTGGAGAACCTCCAGGCTGGTTTTGTTCTGCCAGTAGATCCCCATAAAGGTGCACAGATACTGCATAGGTAAGGCTTCTAGCTGTTTGATATGCCATTGGTATGGTGCCATGTCTCTCAGCTGTAGAGGAGAGATGTGAGCACAAAAGCATGATAGAGTTCTATTTTTGTTGTGGGATTTCAGGACTTTGTAACATAACTTTCCTAATGACACAGAAGCTTTCTGTATCCTGTTTGTGATCTCTTTGTCAAGAAATCCATCACTGGAGATATTACTACTGAAATAGGTAAAACCATCACTTTGCTTTAATTAGATTCCACTACAGGTTGAATTTCTTTACTCTGGCACTCTCAGGTTCAGCAACATCCATGGTCTGGCATGACTTCAGTTAGCCAGATGCCCATGTTTCATGGGTATGACCAAGTTTCCCCCGGTCCCATAAAGTTTGCTTACAGCCACCAGTCCTGGCTCAGTGTTCTGTGCAGTTGTTTGGCTCTTATTTATCCCTAAATGTCTTCTAAGAACCCAGTAAGCAGTGAACGTGTTAGTAATGTTGCTAAATAGTGACGTCCCATGGACTGGCAAAATCTCTGGTTCGGCACCAGTCAGATCCTAAGGATGCCAGACTAGAGAGATTCATCTTGTAGTGGTTATGTGAGAGGACATGACGCAGAATGGTGAAGATGATGGATGTAACATCACAGTTTTTTTCCAGGATGATTATGATGCCAAACAATTTTGATGCTTCAGCGAAGTGATCTACAATGCACTGGAGATCTACCTCTGTGTATGTTAGGAGGGCACAATCATCTGCAAAGAGTGCTACTCTTAGTAGTAGGTTTGTAACAATTGTCTGGTGTTTTTGGGGAAAAATGATGCTCTGGTTCTTACGAAACTGACTGAAATGGATGAGCTACTAACATGCTAATTCTCCCTATTGGTGAAAGCAAGCTCCTTAGAAAACAAACTAAATCACCTTTGTGGCATAGAATGGATGCACCATTATCTGGAATGTCATGAATGGCTTTTTTTTTAATTTTTGGCAATTTAAGACAGGTCTTTGAAGATTAAATGAGCTGGGTATTTTTTAAACAAGAGTTGGTCAGAAACAGAATTTCCAGGAAATTCTGTAATAATAATAATAAATAATTATATATTCTAAATCAGAACAAAAATTTGAAATGCCCAGCTTTCCCATAGAATTCAAATTAAACAAAAATGTATTCAGGGCCATAAAAAAATGTTTGATTCTGCTAAAATGGTTTGTTTTTTACTTTTTTATAAAATATAGTATTTATTATATACAGAAATAGCGTATGTATAGGCAATCTACACGTGACATTAAAGTTAACATTTTAATATATAAAAGTCAATTAAATTAATCATATCAAGGAAGTTGAAGATGAACATTTTTGCCATATTAAAATAAAGCAGTATGGCATTAAGTGAATGAGACAAAAAAGTCTAAATGTTTCATCTTTTACTTTTTTCCAGTGAGAAATTTTGTTGAAATCTACATGTTCTCATTTTGATGAAACTGCATTTTCTGAAGGAAATCCATTTTGAAAAAATTTCAGCCAGCTCTAATTTAACCTCAGATGCATATTGTAACCAACTGAATTAAATACATAGTGACGCTCAATCTGAAGTGCAAGCAACTCAGCAAGGGCCTGATTCTGACTTTATCAGTGCATATCAGGAGTAATGGCATTGTAGTCAGTGGGAGTTGCACTGATATGGAGTAATTATCAGAACCTGACTACAAGCCAGTGGAAGGTCTTTGGTTGACTTTAACGTGCTTTGGATAAAGTCCTTAGTAAGAGAAGGATCAAGTCCACGGAGTCTATTCTCTTCAATGATATTTAAGTCATTTGCGAAGTTCTTATAGCTCATGAATAAAATGTTTTTGATGGCAAATAAAATACCATTAGCTTTTAAAAAATTCTCCTCTTCATAACTAGGTTAGATAATGACATTCTAATGGTAATATGAACTTACTCACATTTTGTGCTTGAACACATATAAGCACTTAGGCTATGCCTACACTACAAGGTTATTTCAAAATAAGTTATTTTGAAGTAATAACTCCTGCAATAACTATTTTGAAATAGCGCATCCACCCTACAACTCCCCATCGACATAGTGCAGATTTATATCAAAATAGCACATCCACACTCATTGGAGCCTGAATCGCATTTAAGGCTCCCCTGGAAGCACTCTGGCAGGGCAGCAGGATAGCAGTCACTTCCTGGAGCTGCTGCCTGAGGCTATCTGAGGTTTGTGCTTAAAGGGGCTCCCCTCTAAGGCTGTGTCTCAGACTCTTCACCTTTGTCTCCTCGAGGGACAGCAGACACCACACTGCATGCTCTGGTTGCCCTTGCGGACACCACAGCGCTCCTACCAGGGAGCCACCTCCTGCTGCATCTTCTGGCACAGGTAAAGCAGGCCACCCTCATGGCACTGCAAGACCAAGACAGCCAGCTCAGACTAGGGCAGCTCCTCACCCTGGCCCAGGTGCTCCTCCTACCCCCAGATACTCCATCATCCCCAGCACGCTGTGCACCACCGCTTCTGGCACAGGGACACCAGTTCTGACTAAACAACGAGAAGTCGTGTGGCACCTTATAGACTAAGAGATTTATTGCAGCATAAGCTTTCGTGGGCAAAGACCCACTTCGTCAGATGCTTGGAGTGGAAATTCCAGAGGCAGGTATAAATATACAGGCACATGAAAAGAAAGGAGTACCAATTAAGAGGAAAGCCAGAGATAATGAGGTCAATTCAGTCAGGGAGAATGTGGCCTATATCTAGCAGCTGATGTGGAGGTGTGAATACCAAGAGAGGAGAAACTGCTTTTGTAGTTGGCTAGCCATTCACAGTCTTTGTTTAATCCTAAATTGATAGTCTGTTTTTGAAGTTTTTGTTGTTGCAGGATGGCTACTTTTAAATCTGCTACTATGTGTCCAGGGAGATTGAAGTGTTCTCCTACCTAAAGGAATAAATGGACACAAATCAGATGTCAGGAGTGGTAACATACAAAAAACCTGTAGGAGAACACTTCAATCTCCCTGCAACAAAAAAACTTCAAAAACAGACTTCAAAGAGAAACTGCAGAGCTACAATTCATTTGCAAATTTGACACTATCAGTTTAGGATTATTAAACAAAGACTGTGAATGGCTAGCCAACTACAAAAGGAGTTTCTCCTCTCTTGGTGTTCACACCTCCACATTAGCTGCTAGAAATGGACCACATCCTCCCTGACTGAATTGACTTTGTTATCTCTGGCCTTCCTCTGATTGGTACTCCTTTCTTTTCATGTGCCTATATAGTTATACCTGCCTCTGGAATTTCCACTACATGCATCTGAAGAACTGGGTTTTTGCCCACAAAAGCTTATGCTCCAGTAAATCTCTTAGTCTATAAGGTGCCACACGACTTCTCGTTGTCTATGCAGATTCACACGAACACAGCTACCCCTCTGATACAGTTCTAACTAGTGGGAATGGATAGTCCTGGAGCAGGTCACCTCTACCTGTTGGTCTTGTGGGGTTTTGCTGGAGGTGGTGGATGCACTGCACTCGCCACTGGTCCAGCTGTGAAGAAGAGAGAAGGGCAGTCATCCTTGCAGACATTGTGTATGAAGCCTAGCCCCAATCTGTGAGCTGACACTAAAGGTCTCAGTTCACATCATGGCGAAGTGCTTTGAACAAGGCCATCTGTTGCCTAGACTGCAGGCAGTGTCCTGCAGGGGTATGGACCTCCCAGAGGAGCCTTGCTACCCCCATGTCTTGGGGACATGCAGCCATGGGAAGGTGTCATTTAGGCCAGGAGCCCATGGGCAGGAGAGAGCAGGGGTGGGCCAGCTCAGCTTCCTTCCATGCCCCTCACATCCTGGGCCTGCAGAGAAAACTGCTATCTCTGCCCTCTGCAGGAGAGGGGGAGGATTTGTGGGAGGTGTGTGTGAGTGGCAGATGCTGCTTTTCAGGGAGGGTAGTACTGGGGTCCCCCTCTCTCCCAGCAGGGTCCCATGCAGGCAGGATCTCTCCTGCATCACCACGCTTGCCCGAGAGTGGCTGCTGCCCCAGAGTGCAGGCATGACCGTGTGCCGTGTTTGGCACTGCTGTGTGTTTCCCTGAGCCCAGGTTCCATAGTGGTGGCTTTTGGTGGGAAGGTGTCTCACCATAGGGTTGGGAATAAGGCAGGTCTGTGTGGAAACCTTGTGAGAAGGAGCGAAAGGTTCTTGTGTGAGAGCTTCATGGGGCTCAATGCTCTGGGCTGGTGCACCATGTGCACCCACATGCACAAGCTGCTGTGTGATCCCCAGGCCAAGAAGGCTGAGCAAGGAGTGCGCAGCCCCTCACAGCCCGCCACCTCCTCCCACATGTGTCTAAGGAAAGTTATGGAACTCACTGGAAGTGCCTTCCCCGGCTTTGTCTGAGCCTGGGAGACATCCTGAGAGGGGGGTACCAGCTCCAGCCTGATGACAACCTCCTGGCTGATGGGCATGGTGTCCAGACGTGCCGCCTCATCCTCTCCATCATTGTCCTCCTTCTCCTCCTCCACAGCCTTGCCCTTGTGGAGGCTGATGATGGGCTTGGCCAGGCTGGAGTCCATGACAAGGGAGGGGGAAGTGACCTGCTCCCCTCCCAGGATGGCATCCAGCTGCTTGAAGTAGTGATAGGTGTGTGGTACCACTCCAGAGCAGGAACGTAGTTCCCTGGCCTTTGTGTAGGTCTGCCAGAATTCTTTAATTTTCATTCAGGCCTGGTCCAGGGTCCAGCTGTGCCCCTTCCGGGCCAGGCTGGCAGCCACCCAGCCATAGACTTTAGCATTCCACCTCTTGGTGCTGTGATCCTGGATGTTGGTCTTCTACCCCCAGACCTCAATGAGATCCAGGAGCTCCACGCCAGTCCAGGAGGGTGCTCTCTTTTGGCCCCGGGCAGGGGTTTCCGATCTGGCTGCAGACTCGCTTGCAGCTGTGGGGGGTTCAGAGAGAGCACTCAGGTCTGCCATGGCTCCTCTACAGGCATCTGTGTAGCATGGGGTTGGCAGGGCTGCTGTGGTGCTCTAAGCCCTTTCATTTCTCTCTGCAGCTTTAAAGGCTGCAGGGGGAAGGGGAAACTATAGAGTTTTGAGGGTCGTGGGGCAGCTCTGAGAGGTCCTGGAGGCCAATTATTTCAAAATAAGCACAGCTGCACCATCCATACTCACCCTATTTCAAAATAGCAATTTTGAAATAGGCGGTATTCCTTGCAGAATAAGGGTTTATTGTTTCAAAATAATTTTGAATTAACAGGCTTGCTGTATATAACATGAGTTATTTCAAAATAACTCTGTAGTGTAGACATGCCCTTTGACACCGTGTGGTCATGACACCCAAGAACCTTGCTGAGTAGGTTTGTGAGTTTTCTGGCTAAACTTGCAAGACTAGTGGTAATACATATTTAAACTGGTAGGGTTTTTAAAATACCTTTTATTTTTAAAGTAGACCTTGTGAAAGGCAAAGAATGAGGAGCACGAAAGGCAGAAGTTCCTTTCACCTCACAAGCTTCTCAAGCTTTATTCTCTGAATGGCTCACTCACTCCAGTATGTGTGATGAAGTATCTAAAAAAGAAAAAACCCTGGATAGTGATTATGGACAAATATATTTTTCAAGGAACATACCTTCCAACTCATCATAATGTTCTGTGAAAGAGGTCCTATTTTTCCACTCATGAATAGTTTCTTTTATGCTTCACTTTTCTAAACACAGTATCTTTTCTGCAAAAAATTAAATCAAAAGTGTTGCTGTATTAAACCAATTCTTGTTGCAGTCGCTGGTTGATTACAGATGTACATCAATTTTTTCAGTCTTTTTAAAGGGCCAATCACTATGGTAACCATAGTACAGAAAATTGCTTGGTCTCCTTAAAATACCCTTCAGAAAAAAGGTCATTGGTATTAACATTTTCCAACTAAAACTCAAAATGTTAGCAGCATTAAGAATATTGTTGTTACCACTTACCATACTCCTGTGTGTGTTTCTTTGCTGTGAGTATTTCAGTAAACTATCAAAACAGGACAATATTGAGACCATAAACAATTGTAATGTTATAACATTTTATAAGTATTTTTGAAAATATGAAGATTTATTCAAGTTACAGTGGTTTGACTATTAGCACAAAGCTTTATTTTTGCTAGTTTTCTTTTGCGGAAAATAGAATTTGAAATTGCCCTTTCAGTCAATAGGCACACCAGTGTACATTAGAGTTGGAGGTGGGAGCAGGATTATGGCAGACAGCAGCCTGCTGTTGAATTATGAAATAGCTATTCTAGAGAATCATATTAGAGACTGGCTGGCTAAAGGTTTCCACTCGCAGGGTGAAATGCATCCAAAGGGTGTGGGATAGAAAAAATAAGGTCTGATTATAATAATAGGGTGCTAGCCTGTGAAGTGACAGTACACAAAGTTGCTCCCTTTCTGGCTCATGCCACTTGTTTTCTGCTTGATTGGACATGTTGTTTCTTCGCCATTTTGCATTATCTACATTGTAGGCAAAGGATGCTCTTATTTGTATAGTTTTCTTGTTCTGCAAATGGCTGTTTCCTTGTAGTTTTTCTCCGAGAGCATTAAACAATTTAAAATAAAAATCCTTTCCCTTGGTGTTCTGTCATAATTTGGACTTGATAAACAAGTTAAAAGGCTGCCAAAGGAATGCACTAGTTTGGGGAAGTTAATTCGCATTGATGCGTGCGCGCCACTGATAGCAAGCTATGCCTATGACATTCTGACATTGCCTCTCAATAAAGAGAGAGAGTGAAGTGGAGTGAAAGACTAAGAGGATGTTCATTTAATTGGAAAGCCTACTGAGATCTAAGGCAGCTGAGGCAAAGGATGCACCCTTTCTCCGCACAATGGCAATGGTTGAAGGTTGTATATAAGGTGGCCTTATTAAAGTGACAAGGCAATTTAATTCTTTTGTGCACAATGATTCTACTTCATTGATTTACAATGGGAAGGATATAATTTTGCTACTGTTGGCAAAAAGCTCAAATGTCAGGCTTTTCAAATTGCCATACTTGCCTTGTTCAGGATGAATAATGAATAAGTCACCTTTTGTCTACAGTTAAATATTCTTGAATAAATACAAAGAACATAAAAGACACAAATGATTGCCTGATTTATATTTAAAATAAAGATCAACATTGTGATAAATGGCTGAAAATGCTTAGTGTGAAGTAATATGATGATGCTGATAATTACATTGCCAATTAAGGAGCGGCTCAGGTATAGAATGACCTCACCACACATTAAGCAGCAGAGCCTGTTGTGTGGATGGTGGGTAAAAGTGTGTGGTCCCTTTTAGGGCTAGGTATTTGGAGCATGACCGATTGTGGCAGCTTCACACCAAGTCATCATAGAGATACTGATCCATTCTCCCTTCCCCCAGGTGACTGGAAGAGAAAGGAGGACTATTTTGATTGATGCTGGTGCAGGAAAAGACCTTTTTACCTAGACCGGGTAGAGCAGCACAAACACTCTCACCCATGTAATTAGTTTAATGCCACGTTTTGCTGTGATCTGCTGTGATCTTTGGCTGGGGGGGGGAGTGAAAAGAATTTTTTTCCTTCCCCACCAGATTGTTCTTCTTCACACAGCGCGTAGTCAACCTGTGGAACTCCTTGCCAGAGGAGGCTGTGAAGGCTAGGACTATAACAGAGTTTAAAGAGAAGCTAGATAATTTCATGGAGGTTAGGTCCATAAAAGGCTATTAGCCAGGGGATATAAATGGTGTCCCTGGCCTCTGTCTGTCAGAGGCTGGAGAAGGATGGCACGAGACAAATTGCTTGATCATTGTCTTCAGTCCATCCCCTCTGGGGCACCTGGCGCTGGCCACTGTTGGCAGACAGGCTACTGGGCTAGATGGATCGTTAGTCTGACCCAGTATGGCCATTCTTATGTTCTTAAGTTCTTATTGGCCAAGATGAGGTGAGAGTTTTACTTTTTTTGCCTTCCCCACAGCAGATTGCAGGCTTGGTTGGGGTAGACATGAAGAAATGGGGTAGGCTATGATGTTGCTATGCTTTATGTAAATGTAGGGTGGATGCCCAGGTCAGGTACCCTACAGGGAAGGGATATGGTGATCAGATCAAATGGACTGGGAAAGGATTTAAAGGAGATATTCTTTAAAGGAGCAAAAACATGGCTGGCTTGGGGCTCTTCTGACTGGTATGGCTAGTAGCCAACCCCTCCCCCCTTTTTTAGCTCCCTTTGACTTTCATTCATAGTGGGAGGTTGCAAGATTCCAACAGGAGGTTGACTGGGGACTGGGATGGGCATAGGATGAGGGCTGACAGCAGCCCCAATCCTGGATATATGGAATTACCTGCACTGTGCACTTTTATCTGTCATGTACTTTCTGACATTTAGAAATAAAGTTGTGAAACCACATCTGCAGTCCTTTTTTCAGAGCATGGTTGGACAATACTGTAGAATGTATGGCAGCAAGAGCCTGGCAGTGTAAAACATGCCAAACTCAGCTGGAAAGGGGCAGGGAAAAAATTATAGAACCAGAGAGAGAAAGCCAAGCAATAGCCTATAAGCAAAAGTGACTCTGGAAGAAGCCTGGAGGAAAGTGCTGGGTTGGGAGGCCAGCTGAAAGAAGCTTGGGTGTAAGCCAAAAAGCCATCTCCTGGTTTTGATTCCTCCTGCATTTGGAATAAGAGGACTTTGTACATGCCTTGTAAATAGGGTGCTAGAACAATTTTTATAGTTGGAGTGTGGCTATGGAATCCTTGTGATTGTTACGACTATTTCAAGACAGGGAGTGTGGAAGTACCCCCAGAAACCCTAGCTCCAGCGCTACCGTTTGCAAATGCGCAAAATTGCAATAAAGAAAATACCAGACTTCACTGACAATTTCTTCTTCACCTGGAACATCCCCAGGATGACTAGCAGTTTGAGCTGAACTTTGACTAGCAGTTTGAACTGAAAAGGGGCCACCTCTTGAATATGCACACAGCATTAACACCTATAGACATATCATCATGAGGGATGCTACTACAGTCTTTGAGTTACTTTGCCTTTGGACCACATTTTTATTATACATTTTGTGGGTTAGAGTGACACAACTATCCCGACCTTTTCATTTTCATCCACATTGGTGTGAGGATGTAAAGAAGGCATACAAAATGCAATCTGTACTTTTCGGCCTTCCATCTCTCGACCACAGGCTCAGACCTTCTCTATACGCAAATTGGACTAATGCAAACTGGTGCAAATTCAGTTAACTCTGTGCTAGCCCCTGTGTAGATAATCTTACTTTGTTTTAAAAGTAACCTATTTTGTTTTATCTGACTATCATTTATCACATGATCATAATCAGGGCTCGACAAACCATGGTGAAATCCACTCGCCAGCCCCGCACCACGCATGCACCAGACCCGCACCGCGCATGCGCGCGCTGCTGGTGAGCGGGGTGACCGGCTGAAATCTACTCGCCACAGGTGAGTAGATACACGGATTTGTCAAGCCCTGATCATAATGCATACACACACAAGGAGGGCAAATTAAGGCTGTGGAAGTAGTTGCTCTCTTAACTTCTGAGTGCTTAACTTTACAAATCTTAGAGGCATAGCTGTGTTAGTCTGTAGCTGCAAAAATGACGAGGAGTCCTGTAGCACCTTAAAAACTAATAGATTTATTTGGGTCCGAGCTTTTGTGGGTAAAAAAACTACTTTGTTTGACAGAACCAGAGAGAGAAAGCCAAGCAGCAGCCTATAAGCAGAGGGTGACCCTGGAAGACGCCTAGAGGAAAGTGCTGGGTAGGGGGACTAGCTGAAAAAAACTTGGCTGTAAGCTAAGAAGCCATCTTTTTTTGTGGTTTTTATCCATGAAAGCTTATGCCCAAATAAATCTGTTAGTCTTTAAGCTTCCACAGGATTCCTCATTAACCTTACTAATGTGTTTTAACTAGATCAAAATTTTCCAGAAATATTCAGCCTGAGGCAGACATCCAGCATGGAAAACTTCAGCCCAAACACTTAAAACCTGGCAAAGCTACAGACAACTGAAAATAAGATTTAATACTGGGATGTGTGGAGCAACCTTAATAACAAATGGTTTAGATATACTAAAACTTAGCTTGAACTAGTATTTTGAACGTATTTTGGCTTGTGCAGGCTGCTAATACTTCACACTCCCAACTTCAGCAATGTGCTAGGACCTCGTATGCATAAACATTAAGTTCTTGAGTACTGAATTATTCAGAAAACAAAGACTAGCTCAATGACAGGAGGCCCTTTAGACTCTACTATGGGGCCTGATTCTGATATCACGCTAGTAAGTTCATTGTAATTATTTCTGCTTTGAGTTCAAGAAAGCTTAAAATACTTATGGCTAGATGGAGCAAATGCTTGTTAAATGTCTCACTGAAAGTCACCATCACTTTTTTCTCTTTCTTTCCTTCTAAGTAATGTCAGTTTTCCTCTCCTGTAGGTGGAGTGGTCTCCCTGCAGGTCAAGATAGAGGCTGATGGCTGGATAACTGTAGGAAGATTTCATTATGAGAGCCCACATCACACACATCTTGTAGGGCGACAGGAGATGTTGGTTTCAGGCAATTATCTACCACTTTATTTGCTCCAATGGAATTCTGCTCAGTAGAGAGAGATTAATACAGTGACATTTCAAATTGCCATGAAAATGTCATGGTAGACGCAAACTGTGACATGATACAGCGATCCCTGTTGTAGCTTAGATCTGGTGACTTTCAAACAGTTACACTAAAGGAATAGTCAACCTCACAGGTTGTTCTGAAGATGTACATAGTGGAGTGCACATTGCTGCAGCTCTGAACAGAATCAGTGTGCAACACTAGCCATGATGTGCCGCCGCATCACTCAAAGGGCAGTTGGTGGTGGAAATGAACGATGCAGCTAGCAATTACCAAACTTTGCACCCCCAGGGTGGTGGTGTATGATCCAATATCTTTCCTGTTTTCCTAATGGCAGCAAGAAGTGACACTGCCTTGCCAGGAAAGAAAAGTGCATTTCATTTTTTACATCCCTGTTTGCTCAAATAGTGCAAGAGAACCCAGAACTTACAGTAGACCAAACTACAACATTCTTTCCTTACCTCCTAGAAGTGGCCTCACTTCATAATCTTTCCATGTGCTGATGATGACAGTGACAATATCTAATGCTCTTCATCTATAGATCTTAAAATACTTTCTGGAGGTAAGTGTCATTATCCTCATTTTGCAGGTAATCATTGTCACAGGATACATTTTAATTTCCTATGACCTTACCTGAGAAATCAGGCGTTCTGGACATGAATTTACTTTTACTTAGTTTGTAAGCTTTTGGGGGAGGGACCATCTCTTTGTAATTTGCATATACAATGCCAACCACATTGGGGTCCCTGACTTTTATGCACTACAGCAAAACAAATAATAATTTGATTAGCCGTGCACGCTACCTTGAGAGACTGCAATCTATATGTAATTTAAATATTTCCTTTTATACAGTCTTTGTCTTCAAGCCTTTGTGTAGGAATATTGAGGGAAATGTTGTTGCTAAACTCTCTCTCAGGTTCCCTTTGTGGAGTCTAATTTACAAAGAAATGGCTCACTGTATTTCTGGGCATATGGAAGTAAACTGGTTTATGATTTATTTAGGCAGCCAGACAGGGAGCACATTTACCACAACTTTACTTACAAAAGGAGCCTGGCGTGCAAGTATAATGTGCAATGGACTGAAGGCAGCAATAAAGCTACATGTGTACATACAACATATAATTTTACTTCTTTTTGATTTGAGCAGTTAGCTAATTTTCTGAGCCCAGTGGGTTGTTTCTTTTAGGAGGAGAAATTGATGATGGAGTCAGGTATTTCCTTGAGGGAATCCTGTTTAATTACAAAGACTGTACAAAGTCCTGTTTCCCTGAAAACAGTAGGAATCAAACAACAGGAGATGGAATTGTGAGCAAACCAACCAACTCTGTTTCTGTTTGTGCTTTACCTAAATTCTCAGCTTTATTCTAGAGTCATGCTATCAGGGTTGCTTTGGCTCTATTCTGCTTTGCTCTTTCTATGTGTTTTTGCTGCTTCTCTCACATACATAGACACACAGTTCCACTAATCAGTGCCCCGGCCCCCCTAAGTTTGCTAGACCAGTCCCTAGGGACACCCCTTGCGACACATGGTTCAGCTTCTTTTCAAGCCTATGTTTTCAGTGGTGGCTTCTATCTCAGCACTCTGGTTCCATAAAATAACTTGATTGTTTCTTATATTTATTCTGAAAAAATCGGGGTGGTGATGCCCACTAGTTCATTTGAGGTTTCCCCTGATTAGCATAACAATAAAGTATGGGAATGAGATATTCCATCTGGTAGGTGTCTACTATAGACCACAGAATCTGGTAGAGAAGGGAGATGAGGGATTTCTAGAACAAATAGAATATGCAAAACACAAGACCTGATAATAATGGGGGACATTAATTACCCAGACATCTGATGGAAAATGTCATAAAACAAAACAGAATAATTTCAGTAAGCATTTGGAACGCACTGAGGATAAATTTTTATTTCCAAAAAGTGGAGGAAGTAATTAGGTGGACAGCCATTTTAGACTTGATTCTGACCAATGGGAAGGAACCATTTGCGACTCTGAAGGTGGAAGGCAACTGAAGTTAAAATGATCTTAAAATAACAGATTTCATGACCACTAAGGAAAGGAAGAAGTTAGAGCAGCAGAATAAGGATAATAGGCTTAAAAAAGCAAATGTTAACAAACTCTGAGAACTGGTGGGGAAGGTCCTATGGGAAGAAAATCTAAGGGATAAAGGAGTTCAGGAGATCTGGGAGTTTCTCAGAGAGACAACACTAAAAGGATTAATGGTGACCAGATACTCAACACAATTAAAATTAACAATAAGGGGGGGGAAGGAATGCAAGGCAAAATAGGGGCCCGTTGGCTGTGGTTTGTAAATGGCAAACCACAGCCCAATGGGAGCCACTGTGTTTCTCAAAGTGATCCATGGACCTGCTCTGAGAAAGCTGCTACCAGGCTGCTCCGGTTTGTTTACTTACTGGCTCCACACTGTTCTAGGGGAATTAGCTAAAGCAGTCTTGTAACCATTAACAAATATCTTTGAGTTTTCATGGAGGATGGATGTAGTCCCAAAGAACTAGAAAAGGGGCCAAAAGAGTCCCAGTGAATTATAGACCATTCTGCCCAACTTCAATACCTAGAAAGATATTGAAACAAATGATTAAAACAATTAATTTTAGGCCTCAAAATGATAATAGCATTATAATAGCTAGAGTGGATTTCTCAAGAACAAATAATGCCAAATCAACCTAAATTTCCTTCCTTCTCATGGGTTACTGACCTATTAGAATATAGGGAGACAGTAGATATGATATATCTTGATTTTAGTGAGGCTTTTGAAGCATGACTTTCTCATAAGCAAACTACAGAAATGTATTCTGGAAGCAATTACTTTATAGTGGGTGCACAACTGGTTGAAAGCCTATATTAAGAAGGTAGTTGCCAACGCTTTGCTGTCAAACTGGGAGGCTGCATCTAGTAGGGTTCCAGAGGGGTCAGTCCTAGGTCTGGTACAACTCAATATTTTAATTAATGATTGGATAATAGAGTAGAGAGCATACTTACAATATTTGTAGATGACATTGTGACTAAAAGTACCCTGTATTCATACCCTACCTACTCCTGTAACAATTTTGGCACAAAATATGACTTGTGAGATACCATTAGAACACTTAATAATTCACTAGTCAATTGTATCCTGGTGAAATGTGGGTAGCAACATTATATGTAAAATTATGAAATTCCTCTGTATGAAGTTGTTAACATATGTTTAAAACCACATAGAAGTTTCCTGAACAAAGGAACGTGTTTTTACTTTAACTTCCATAAAAGTAGTACAGAGGGTCATCTAGAGAGCAGGGAAAGTAGATGCCAGGAAATCCTCAGAAGAATCCACTCTGAAGGTTAACTGACATGGACAGATAACCATAAGCTTTCTTTCACCTACAAAGACCAAGGAACCAGTTGATTTTGGGGGACACCATGATCTGAGAAATCAGTCAGCCATGTTTCTGTAAACATGAGGTAAGGGTTTTGCCTGGAATCAAGTCTTCTTAAATTTTAGTCACTGGAAAACATTTTCTCTTTATTTCTCTTGCAACTCTTTCTTAATACCAGATACCTGAATTCACTTAAAATCCTATCTTCTTTTGTTAGCAAACTTGTTTTAATTTTTAATCGAAACCAATCCAGTGCGGTGTTTAAACAGAACTACTTAGGAATTCCAATTCTACGTGGTAATTGACAAAGGGCTGGATAATGAAGAATACACATTTTTGGGCAAATTCAGACCTGGGAGTATGAAAACACTGCAAGTAGTAACAAAGACTGGTGGATGTTAGAGTGGAGTGTTGCTGACAGCCAGCCAGGGTTACACTGAAGGTGAGGGGTGCAGGCTCTCACTGGTCTGGATTGCATTCTGGCGTGTGACAGACACCAACCAAAAAGGGGTTGCAAGAACTTTGCAGGACAGGATTAGAATTTAAAGTTTTCTCGACAAATTAGAGAGCTGGTGTGAAATCAACAACATGAATTTCAATAAAGACATGTGCAAAGTACTTCACTTAGGAAAGAAAAATCAAATGCACAGTTACAAAGTGGGGAATAGCTAGGTGGGCAATAGTATTGCTGAAAAGAATTGGGATTATAGTAATCCCAAATTGAATGAGTCAGCAATATGATGCAGCTGCAAAAAAGGTTAATTTTCAGGGGTATATTAACTGGAATGTGGAGTAAGACTTGGGAGGTAAATGTACTACTCTACTTGGCACTGGTGAGGCTTCAGCTGGAGTGCTGTGATCAGTCTTGGGTGCGACACTTTAGGAAAGATGTGGAGAAATTGGAGAGACTCCAGAGCACAACAAAAAAGATGAAAGGTTTAGAAACTCTGACCCATGAGAAAAGGCTAAAAAAACCTGGGCATGTTTAGTCTTGGTAAAGAAGATTGAGGGGGACCCTGATGACAATCTTCAAATATGTTAAGGGCTGTTATAAAGAGAATGGTGATCAATTGTTTTCTATGTCAATGAAAGGACAAGAAGTAATAGGTTTAATCTGCAGCAAGGGAAATTTAAATTAAATATTAGGAGAAAAGTTCTAACTATGAGGGTAGTTCAGCACTGAAATAGGTTACCAAGGAAGGCTGTGGAACCCCTGCCATTGAAGGTTTTTATAAACAAGTGTTGGAGAAACATTTGCCAGGGAGGGTCTAAGAACACTAAGTCCTGCTTCAGTGTAGGGGTCTGGACTAAGTGACTTTTCAGGGTCCCTTCCAAACCTACTTTTCTATGATTTGTTACATGAAAACAGCATATATCTTGTGTTAGAAATGTGTGTGTTATATGCATCTAGTTCTCTGTTGGTGTGTTATCGATCTATTGATCTATCGATCTATCTAAACTAATCATACTAGCATATTTACCTGGTGTTACTTGTATCCTTAAATTTATGTACTTTCCCCTCACTACTTGATAGTAATGAAGGGGAACAGCCAACAATGTCCTCATACGAATCTGGAGGGGGGAGCTTTAGCCTTTCCACCCTTCCTAAAGGGTGCCTAGGGGTGGGAGGCTTGGGGCTGAGGCTGTACTGGAGGGAGGGGCATCTCCATGCACTCCCTTTCACCTGCTTGGTGATTCTGTCTCTTTTCTGTATGGTTTTATGAGAAGCAATCCTGTTCCAGGCACATCCCGTTTTCCTGGCACAAACAAATCCTGACCCTGCTTTAAGTTATGATAGAAGCGTATAGCAAATCCTAGTTGTGGTCCTAGTTCTTATAGTTTAGGAGAAGTTCTTGAATAAACAGACAAATACACAGACAAACTCTCTAAGGCTACATCTATATAGCAGCCTTCTTTCACAAAAGCTTATGCAAATGAAGCGCGGCGATATTCCACTCTGCGCTTCATTTGCATAAGCTTTTTCGGAAGAAGGCTGCAGTATAAACGTAGCCTAAATGACAAAATGAGCCTGATTCTTCATTGCCTTGCAACTCATGTCACCGTTAACAGCAGTGCAAAGTGAGTGTAGAAGACTATTGAGGTGTATTGAAAACTGTCAAAATTAGAAGCTATCATTTTAAATTGCATGGGGTTACCTAGTCACAATGGAAGGCAAAGTGGCTCTGAGGCAAGCCATGGTATCTGAGTCCTCTTTGTGCAGTTTGCAAAAAAAGTAAGCTTGGGGACATGCTTAGTATCTTCATATAGGACCCAGTCCAACACATAAGAACGGCCACACCGGTTCAGACCACTGGTCAATCCAGACTAGTATCCTGTCTGTTGACAGTGGCCAATGCCAGATGCCCCAGAGGAAGGGAACACAACAGGTAATCCTCACGTTATCCTTCCCCTGTCACCCACCTCCAGAGAAACAGAGGTTAGGGACACCATTCCTACCCATCCTGGCTAATAGCCATTGATGGACCTAACTTCCATGAATCTATCTAGCTCTTTTTTGAACCCTGTTAAAGTCTTAGCCTTCAGCACATGATCTGGCAAGAAGTTCCACAGGTTGACTGTATGTCGAGTAAAGAAAAACTTCCTTTTGTTTATTTTAAACTTGCTGCCTATTAATTTCATTTGGTGATCCCTAGTTCTTATATTGTGGGAATAAGTAAATAACTTTTCCTTATTCACTTTTTCCACACCAGTTATGATTTTATAGATCTCTAACATATCCCCCCTTAGTCTCCTCTTTTCTAAGTTGAAAAGTCCAAGTCTTTTAAATCTTTCTTCATATGGGAACCGTTCCAAACCCCTAATCATTTTTGTTGCCCTTTTCTGCACCTTTTCCAAAGCCAATATATCTTTTTTTGAGATGAGGCAACCACATCTGTATGTAGTATTCAAGAAGTGGGGGTACCATGGATTTATACATAGGCAATAAGATATGCTCTGTCTCAGTGCTGTAAGTAGGTATTTTTGTGCCTGGGGAAAAATATTAATTATGTGACCCCTCTCCTTAGGTTAGCACCAACTGCACTTTTTACTTTTGCAGCTTATTATTTTTACTTACTGCGTCTTTGCGCCTCAATTTATGATGCGCCCGAGGCGAGTGCCTTGCTTGCCCCACCCTTGTTATAGCCCTGCTCTGTCTTATTCTCTATCCTTTTTGATTCATTCCATGGCTCCTCTCCCAGTTTCAACCCCACAGGGGGGCACCAGGTCTTGAGGTTTTAGCTAGGAGGTTAGCGCCAATTTCAGTCTCAGCATTTTCCTGGTAGCTAACTCTTTGGTGCCTCCCTGTAGCAGGACATAGAACCTCGGGGAGTTCCGAATGTTGGCATCCCCAGTGGGGCTAAAGTCGGGATCGAAGCTGCAGGCCTGAAGCATCGATCCCAGCGCTCCCCTGCTCCCCCAATCTAAAGCCTGGTTCTCCCCTGGGACAGAAGCCATGAGCCCCCTCTTTGGTGCCCTAAGAGTTCCCCCTATCCTGAGCCCTGACTCCCTACACCCTGTAGCTGCTGTCCCAACCCCCCATGAGGCTGAGGTCTGTAATCTATTCTTCAGAGATACAGAACATTTTAGAGTTGCAGACAACCTCCATTCCCGAGGTGTCCATAACTCAGAGGTTCTACTGTATTATATTCACAACTTTTAACCCACTTTTAAGTGCCCTAGAATTGCAGCACCCTTAAGCATGTGCCTGCTGTGCCTAATTGGAAATCCAGCCATGAGCCCTGCTCCCCAGATGAACGTAATCTTCCTAGTGAACTGCTGTCATGTGACTCTCCTCTTACCAAGATGGGAAACTTTGGTGCATTATAGAGAAGTAGTCAGACCAGGAAGCACAGTCTATAAGCAAGACCAGGAGCAGAGGAATCCCAAACTATGACTCCCACGATTTTTTTCTGAAAAATAAATTATTTCCAGGGGCAGGAGGCCATGTTTTAACTAGCTCTAGGATGTAAGTTCAGCTGTTTCTATTTCAAGAACTGACAAAAAAATATTAAAGATGGCCCTTTGCTATTTCCAGCTATAGTAACAAAGAAAATACAGAGGAAAACTGAGTATAGCAAACATGTATGTATAGCAATAAGTTTTAGGACTCTGCTGTTGTGTTTATTGGTACAATAAAAGAAGCAATCCTCTTTAAATTGCACTGCTGTAAATATTAAGAACCAAATGCTAAAGTAAACAGAACTACATCCATTTATAACACCATGCCACATCTTGAAAAAAGAAGAAATTCCTTTATTTTTTCTCTATCAGCAGCTATCATGACGGTATATTTTTTAAAAATTGAAAAAAGCAAAAAAAAAAAAGCTGATTTCTTTTTCATCTCTGTAAATCTAGCATTGTTTTGTTTTGACAATAATCTCTTGAGCAATGGCTGAACATTACTCTAATAAGATACCATCTTTCTTCTCTTCCTCCCCCCCAACTTCCTCCCCCAAAAAACCCAGAAATAAAAAGGCATGTGTGGAAGGGAGAATTTATGAAATATCTGCTGATCAGGTAGCTAGCACTCTAAATCCACTCTACATGAGTACTCTGTGATAAAGCACTGAAGTAACAAGCAGAAAACAGAAATATCCACCCTCCCTAAAAGCACTCTGAAAACAATATAAACGCCTAGGTTCATCGGAAGCACGTTTCACAGGCTACTCAAACACTATGATCTGTCAGCATAATTTAAACTTCAAATGTTAAAGTTTAAACATAAGTTTAAAGTAAAACTTTGAAATGCTTAAACAGGAATTATGGCTTTAAAGAGAGCAGTAGAGAAGTTGTGGTATTGATTGCCTACACAAAACCCTACCCCAGTATGATGAGTATGATCTGCCTTTTTGCCCAAGTAAATTTTAAACTTTGCAATATTTCTCAGTGCAAATCAGTGCTGTGACATCGAGTCATTTCTACACAAATGCAAACAAACCATTAGACACAGAGTATGTCTACAGAAAGGGTTTTCCTGTCACTGTAGTTAATCCACCTCTACAAGAGGCAGTAGCTAGTTGTAATGAAGATTTTTTTTTTCATGGACTTAGCCATATTTATACCAAGGACTAGATTGATTTCACTACAGTCACAGAATTTTTCTCAGCCTTGAGTTATGTAGCTAGGTCAACCTATGTTTTAGATGTAGATCAGACCTAAGTGATGACCTGAAGTCCAATATATATAACATTCAAACAATAAGTACTATTCTTGCCAATCCCTGTTTGATAGAGGAGGTGGGAGGTTTAGAGGCTACCTGTACTTAGTATAATGCAAATTTCAATGTGTTTATTTTAAATTATTCTACTGTATCTTAAAGAATTATACATTTTTCTTGCTCTGTCAATGATTGGTAAAATAGTTTATTATTCACGATACATTAACTACAGTTTTTTTTCTCCTGGGTGGGATTATGAATACAAGTTGTGATACTATTTTCTGTAACCAGCTGCTAAAGTAGACCATCAACAGAAAATACTAAAAGATGATCACTTAGGAATGAATTCCCTTCACTCGCGCAATTTTTCTTCATTCTTCCTTTTGTGGGATTTAAATGTTTGTGATTTCCACCTCTTTATCCATTTTAGTGTACCACTGACTGAATAATACATTTTTATTCAGCTGTCCTTTCTCTGTGGAAAAAATGCCAGCAATAATCAGTCAGTCATTCAATCCATCTGAATGTGGGATTTTAGATGTGGTTGTTTGTATCAGATTTATAAAAAACTAGAAGATTTACCTGGCATTGCTCGGGTCCTTAACTCAAGTAACTTTTGTTTTTTGGAAGATAAAATGAAAACGTTCACGTTTCATTTATATCATTGTTTTGGGTCTGGGGATGAGAGACTCGGTATGCAGGCTGCTTCTATCACCGCAGAAGCTTGGGATTAGGGGTACATCTAGACTGCAGAGGTATCCCGGAAAACATATCCCAGAAAAGCTCTGCTGTGTCTGAGGAATGCGTCTGCTTTTTCCGAAAAAAATGTCGGAAAAGCAGACGCGCTTTGTCGGCATCCCTGTAAACCTCGTTTTACGAGAAAGAAGGGATGTTCCAAAAGAGGGTTTTTTCCTGAAATTTGGACTCAGGTAGATGGATCAAATTTTGGAAAAGCCTTTTTTGGAAGTAAATCGGAAAAAGATATGCAATTAGCATACTGCAAATTGCATTTCTTTTTCTGATTTATCTTTGTAGTCTAGACATAGACTAGGTGAGAAGTGCCTCTCCGTGGCCACTGCAGCACCGTTGGGCACAACTGGAGGGGAGGGTACATGTCCCCTGGATGGGATAGGTTCAGGTTCATCTGCCCCCTGCATTCCCCAGACAGAGTGAGGAATGTAGCAAACTGTGCACTTTCCCCTTGTTCCCTGGCAAAGGGGAACAGCCAGTAATGTTCCTGTATGAATCAGGTGGGAGAGGAGAACTTCAGCCCTCCTTGCTCTTCCTACAGGGCAGCCCTGCCAGCCCCTTTCACCTGCCTGGTGATTCTCTCTCTTTTCTGTTTGGATTTATGAGAAGCAGTCCCATTCCAGGCACATCCCATTTGCCTGGCACAACCAAACCCTTACTTTGCTTTAAGTTATGATAAGAGGAAGTTATACACTGAATTTGATGGTCCTAGCTCTTACTGTTTAGGAGGAGTTCTAGAACCAGCATACAGACAGACACATACTTATAAACATTTTCAAATATATTGCATGTTCAGGAGCTTCAGGGGGTAGCCGAGTTAGTGTGTTACAGAAAAAAAAAAGGTCTGTTAACACTTTATAGACTAATGAAACATGTAGATGGTATCATGAGCTTTCGTGGGCACCGCCCACTTCTTCACATGACCGGAGTTATGAGTTGGGGATATGAAAACTTGAAATAAATAGGAGAGGGGAAGGGGAGGGAGGAGAGAAAGAAAAAGGGAGGGGGGGTGGAAGACAGAGCATCATTAAGTATCTGGAGAATGGGTACTTAAACCTAAGCAGAGAAAAATCAAAGTCAATAGATAGATTCCTAAAACAGAAAGGATACCACTCAGGGAGCTGTTAGCACCTTCAGTAGTTATTAAGTAGGGAGAGTCCACACCAGCTCATATCACAATTGAGTCCATTAGCATGTGAACTGAATTTGTGGATGAACTGGGATTCCAGGGCTTCTCTGTGTATTTGGCTTGTAGAGCTGGTTTGTGACGAGACAGCTACTTGCAGGTCTGTCAGACTGTGGTTAGGCAAGCTGAAATGCTCACCAACAGGCTTCTGTATATTCCCTTTACGTATATCCAATTTGTGTCCATTGATTCTTTCCCGCAGAGACCGTCCAGTTTGTCCAATAGATATAGCAGTGGGGCACTGCTGGCATTTGATGGCATAGATCAAATTACTGGATGTACAGGCATTTGTTGTTTTTTTTCAAATATATAGTAGATAACTTCATGGTAGAATAGATTAATCAATAGTTTTCTTTGAAATGATTGTGAGTTTCCAATTATACTTAAAAGGACTTCTGTAAGAAATTGTTTATGAAACTATTTAATTGTAGTATCCTGGTTTTCTTTCTCCTTATTGTGTGTTCCCCTTTATTCCATTACTGTGAAAAAGGCGTGTTTAACTTGTAACATTTGAAAGAAGCTGAAATGTAGATTGCTATTAGTCAGGATGGGCAGGAAAGATGTCCCAAGACTCTGTTTGTCAGAAGCTGGGAATGGGCATCAGGGGATGGATCACAGGATGTCTACCTTTTCTGTTCATTCCCTCTCAAACACATAGCATCTGCCAGTCAGAAGACAGGATACTGGGCTAGATGGGCCTTTGGTCTGACCCAGTATGGCTGTTCTTATGTTCTTGATATGGAAATCAGTGAATGCAGAAGGTTTGGAGAACATGTTTGTGGCAGAAAAAATAAGAATAATATTATTTATATTTAAACGTGTATTAAAAATTCAGAGTAAGTTGCAGGTAAATTTAAGACATATGACTATATGTAGTGGGGTGGACCAACTGCCCGGAGGGGGTGGAGCCCCTTGGGAGCCCTTTTGGGCAGAGCCTGCCCCCACCTAGTCACCTGACCAGAAGCCAGTAGGCGTGGCCAGAACTATAAAAGCCTGAGAGCTCAGTTGGGGCCCAGCCTCCAGAGGAGCCAGAGGTCTGGCCGGTACTCCCCGCCTAGGAGGCTGAGGACTGGCCTGGACCACCAGGTGTCCCTGACCTGGAGGAGTGGCCTGAATGCCTGTGCCGGCCTGTGCTTGAGGACTGGCCAGGACCACTGGACCTCCAAGAGGCCGAGGACTGGCTTGGACCACCCGGACCCTAGCTGGACCTGGTAAGCCTCAGTCCCCTGAGACACCAACCTGAAACCCGGGTATGCACAGAGGGGGAGAAAGGAAGTAGCCCAGGGAGCACCGACCACAGTTAACTGCACCCAGGTCAGTGTGTTGCAGTCTGGATCCCCGCTGACCCAGCTGCAGGCTGCTCTGTTGCTGCTAGGGCCCTGGGCTGGGACGCAGTGGAGTGGGTGGGCCTGCGTCCTCCCCTTCCCCCCCGCCACCCACTTGCCGGGTGGCAGCCTCCCTCTCTCTGCCACCAGAGGTGAATTGCCTGAGCTTTTCCTGAACGAGAAGACCAAACTCATAGACTCATAGACTCATAAACTGCTTTGCCTCTGTTTGTTATGGCCCTGCTTGGAACCAAGGCCTAGGCTACGGAACTATTGCTTGCTACTGTTTGGTATTGCCCCGCCTTAAACTAAGGCCTGGGCTACTGGACTACTGTCTTGCCTCGGTTGGTTATTGCCCCTCCTGAAACCTGGGCCTGGGCTCCTGAACCGGGGGTTGGTTTGTTGCCCACAGTAGTGGGCGGAGTGGCTTCCCACTGACCCGGAGGGGGAGGAGCCCCTCTGGGAGTCCCCAACCGGCTAAACCATATATGTCACTGAGGCTATGTCTAGACTGGCGCGCTTTTGCGTCAGAGCTATGCAAATGAGGCTCAGCATTGGAATATCGCCGAGCCTCATTTGCATAGCTAATGAACCGCCATTTCGCGGAAGAGGCTCTTGCGCAAGGCACGGGCTGTCTACACTGCCCCTTCTTGCAAGAAAAACCCTTTTGCGCAAGAAGGGGCAGTGTAGACAGCCCCGTCTTGCGCAAGAGCCTCTTCCGCGAAAATGGCGGTTCATTAGCTATGCAAATGAGGCTCGGCGATATTCCAACGCTGAGCCTCATTTGCATAGCTCTGGCGCAAAAGCGCGCCTGTCTAGACGTAGCCCAAATGTTTAATTCATCACAAATAATGTGTTTGATGACACAAGGGTCTATTTTTCCATGAATTGTACGTGTAGCATTTGGCATCAGAAGAGAAGAGACCACATCCTATTTGAAAAATACATATCTTGTTGTTGTCTTTTTTCATAAGTATTAATTACTGGGGTTTTACAACTTTCTCTGAAGCATCTGACTGACACTGATCACCATCAGAGATGGGATACTGATTCAGTATGGCAGTTTTTATATTCCTGAAGATGACTCTCAGCATTACTGTTTTAATATTTAAACATGACAGTTTTTTATATTTCTTGGTAACATTATTCAACCCAACTACAGTGATGAACATCTCTCAAGCACTTGCTGTGGTGCACACCAGGACAGTACATCTTGGAGTTAAGACCCCATTGAAATACATAGGTGTCTCAGACTTATTGTTTCAGGTGATCTACAGGCACCGCATCAGTCACACTTAAGTCATGCTTTTCAGAATTTTTTTCAATCAGGAAGACTAGAGATTTAATTTAAAAAATGAAATCTAATGTTCTGATTTAATCGTGACTCTGGAAGCTGCGGATTTAGGTATGGGCATATAATACCTATGTGTTAGTCTAACTTTATCTGTACCCACAGAGTGATTTAATCCACAAAATAACCAGCAAATTCCTCACAGCAAATGTCCTTGCTAGTCCTATGACTGGTTGAGTTGTCAATTCCTATCAGTGAATGACGAGAAATGCTGGTTTATACAAGCAAAAAATAAAAACTGGAAAAATAGTTTCCACTCTTGTATTTGTATTCATTGTGAATACTTAATGCAGTCATTAAAGGACTGCAGATTAAGAAAGGTAGCATTTTCTAAATTGATGATTTCACAGGAGTAAGCATTGCCCATTACAAAAACAAACAAATCTGTAGAAACAGAATAGCCCTTCGTTTCTCAATAACTAACAGATAAACAAGGGGTAATTTTATTGCAATAAACCAACGTCATTTTTAATTTAAGTCCCACTTTAAAAAGTGATTTAGGCACTTAAAACCTATTAGATGTATGTTTCTAAGTGATTTTGAAAAATTTACCTAAGATCTATTATAGAAATATATTTTAGAAAAAAATCCCAAAGTCATGAAAAGACATGCACCATGCCATAATTGTATTCTGCTTGCTATGGCACATATAAGACCCTTGGAATCAGAATGCTAGTAGAAAACATGTACTTTATTTTAGGATAAAAAGGAGACACTTTTTGAGTTCACTTTTTTTATTAACATTGAAAAGTGCACCTTTCAGATCTTTGGGAGTAGGCTGCAAGGTGAGATATTCCTTCTCGATAGTGACAATTTCATCAGTCCTATTAGGGCAAATTACTTTTCTGGTCTTAAAGTCCTTGAGATGACAGTGAAGAAATAATTAAATAGTTTGTGAAATATTCCAATAAAAAACTGCAAAGGAAAAAATAATCTATGTCCCTGCTCCGTAGGCAAATCTATCTGTTTAGATTTCTCCTGAGTTTAGAAAGAACTATTTTCCTGAGTAAATATGGCACCAACTTTACATATTCCTCTCAGTTAAATTCCTCTCAGAATTTAAACATACAATTTTTAAGCTAGCTATCAGATCTCCGTAATACAAACGTTGGGGCTACATTTGGTTAAGAAGTTTTAACTCTCAGACAAAACTGGATGTTATCTTGACTCCAATGATAAAACATAGTATATGTCTGCTAGAGATTAGAGATTGCAATCCTGTTTTAACTTAAATTAATCCACAATCAATTAGGTCAAGTGAATTTCCTTCTAGAGGAAAAACAAACACTTATGTCCTGGATAACTATAATTTACAAACATATGAATTATCTTAAGTCCTTTGACAATCAATTATCTTGAGAAAAATACAGGCACAACCTAGATTAAATATATCCAAATAGCCAACGTTCAAAGGCAATGCAGTGATCATAGCTGAGGTTGAAAGGCAATTTGAACATGATTGTGATTGCTTCAATCCCATTTTCCTCAATGAAATGTGCCTTCATGGTGGAGTTTTCATAACCCTGGCAGAATTCTCCTAGCTGGACACTCACCAGGTTGCTATGCTCTGGTTCTATCACATTGGATCCTTGTGCTCATAATTCTCCTTGGTCTCAGTAAGCAGCAGCACTCTTTCTTTGGCCTCTCTGGCTCACTAACTGGCTTCAGTTAGTGTTTGGTTGATATGAGTATTACTTGTTAAATTTGTCCTTTGGTGGACCTGCTGTGTCGGACAAAGTTGGTGATTTGCTCAGAATACTGTGTTGCAGGGTACTGATAAGAGGAAGTTGCAATGATTACAGTGACCTATGTGATGTAGGCTTTTAGCGGGGACCTTCCCTTTGGGGGAACTGAGGGAATCCCTGCCAAGTTGCATCAAGATGTCTTTGGGTCACACTTGATTAGGTGAATGACAGCAAGTCCACTCATCAGGCCCACGGATGTCAATGCTAGGAGTAGTTTCCCTGTATTCCCATTGCAAACAGTTTCATTTATGGAAAGAACTACCTAGAGGAAAGTTGACAGCAAATTGGCCTGTCCACTTGAATCCAGCTGGTGCTGCCTGAGGTGGTCAGCCTCACTTTTAGTCTCATGGAAGATGCACCTTTCATAGTCCAAGGTGCAGTAAAATATTTTTGGGGTGATACTTGTGATAGACCAGGCTGGGTCTGGGCACAGCTGAGGGTGTCCGCTCAGGGCAAATTGCTCAAACTCGGGGCTCCTTACAGCCCCTGACTGGAGGCCCTTCCCAAATAGGCCACAAACCAGTCACACAGAGCACTTCAGCTGACAATCTGGCCAGCAAGAAGCCTCACGAGCAAAACCCCTCTGACACCCCAGCTCTCCCTGTGCCCCAATCAGTCCCAGGCCTGCACACAGGTGAAGGGTTATAGAACCCAATCTCACCTACCCTGAACGGGTTCTTCCGGTCCCAAGGAACCAGCCACAGTTGCCAGGTCAATTTACACTCTGGATCTTACCCACAAGACCATACTGAGCCAATCCTTTAGAATCTACAATCTAAAGGTTTTTTACTAAAAGAAAGAAAAGCATGAGAGTAAGGTTGCTAAAGAAAATACATTAGATGCATCGAATTACCCAGTTCTTGATACAGGCTCTTAGCAGAGATGTTATAAACTGCTATCTTAAAAGTCTCTGGTGTACATCCTATGTCAGGATGGGTCCACAGTTCTTTCTGGCTCGTTGTTCCCTGCAAGGCTGCATCTGGGATCAGGAGCTAAACTGAAGACAAGATGAAGGGTGCCACATGGCACTTATATACCTCCCCTGGCATCTTCCTGGCCAGAACAGGTCACTGCAGGTCACATGGTCCAACAACCTATCCCTGTGGCCCAGGCTGGCAGCCCTTCGGCCCTGGCTGGTTTGCAAGTATCAGTTACATTCCTGAGGGGTGTATTGGCACCTAGAGCTTCATTGTCTCCTTGCTAATTATCATAGCCATTGGCTGAGCATTCCTTGCCCATTGCTCGGCCACAGCCAGAGAATTTTCCAGCATCCCTACAGAGTACATGTTTGTAACTCCACATACAGAAATTATACAAGTACATGAATAGCATATACAGAATCAGTAGAACATAAGATTTCATGTGACACCTCACATGATGCCTTTTGTACAGACTTTTGGGGCAAATGCCCCCCCATGGGTGCAACAGTGATCCTTAGATTCCAATAACGTGACAATACTGTATAAGCTTTTGTATTGGAACTTAAAGTGATCACTGGAAGGTTGGGGGATTATGGTCTCTTAAAGCTTGGTTCCAAGGAGAAAAAGAATTCTAGTCAGCAAAAGGAAATCGCACAGCTTTCTTTTACCACAGGTCCAAATGAAAGAAAACAAGTGGACCTCCAACCTAATCCATTTGGGGGAAACAAATAGGAAAAGATATTCTTGTGGGTACAGTTTTGGATATTAATATAGTCATCAGTACAAGGCAAACAAATAGTTCAGCAGATTTCCTTCAGTACAAATCAAGCAAATATCTTTCCAATTCCTCTTTATTCATTTCCAGTAGAGCTTACTAAGAAATCTTGTCTCTAATGGCCAACACAAGTCTCATCCATTTAGTCTCACTGGTGTTCAGAAAGAAGGCATCAGATCTATGTGTTTGGCTATATTGCTGTGACCGCCAGAACTGGGAAAAAGAATTAACGGAATTACTGAAGAACTCAAGAATCTGAATGTGGAGGAGGCTTGAAATTACTTTATCTAAGTTGCAGAAGGGATCTGAGGACTACATTCAAAGCAAAGGGAAAAAATTCATGGGGAAGGGTTAATGATCATGTTGGATAAGCAAGCATTTTAAACAGGCCGTGAAGAGAAAGCTGAAAGCCTACAAGGAATGGAAGATGGGACCAGTCAGAAAGGAAAACTACCTCTTAGGGAAAAAGGTGAGAACTGCCAAAGCCCAGCAGAGATAGACTTCCAAAAGGAAATGAAAACCAATAATAAAAGGTTTTATAGACATATAAAGAGAAAGAAAACAAGAAAAAATGGATAAACTTAAAAAACAACAAAAAGTCTGGTAGCACTTTAAAGACTAACAAACATGTAGATGGTATCATGAGCTTTCGTGGGCACAGCCCACTTCTTCAGATGACCCGAGTGTTGGATGTGTTGGATGTGCAGCTGTGGGCTGTGCCCACGAAAGCTCATGATACCATCTACATGTTTTGTTAGTCTTTAAAGTGCTACCAGACTTTTTGTTGTTTTTTAAGTTTATTCTGTACAGACTAACTTGGCTACCTCTCTGAAGCCAAGAAAAAATGGGATTGCTAAAAGAGAACAAGGTAGAGAGTAAAGGTTATCTAGGTATGGCCCAACGCATAAATGAATGTGAGTTCCACCTCCCAAAACTGGAATGCTGTGATCCGGCGATATCTGTAGCCTGGAAGCCCTGGTATCCTAGTGGCAGGAGGGCAATCCAGGAACAGGACCAGGCTAAGGATGTTAAAATGCGATTATCTGGCTAATCGTATAGTCGATACAATTTGTCTATGATTAGTTGATAATCGCTGCTGTGCAGAACCACAGTGGAGGTAGCTCCAGGAGCCAACTCCAGCCGGGAATGAGCAGTCCTGGCTCCTGCTGGCTCCAGAGTCACCCGCGCTGCGGCTCTGCATTTTAAATGTAGTAAGAGCTAATGTGCTGTTAATACATTTCAAATGCAGAGGTGAAGTGATCAGCGTGAGCCAGGACTGCTCGGTCCCAGCTTGCACTGAGTCAAGCAACCCCTCTTCGCGTCAGCGCTGCCCACCGCAAACAAGTGTTCCAGCAGTGGTGATGGTAGGGGGATCCAGCTTCCCGCTGGGACCCCTGTGGACAGGAGCTGCTTTGCAGCAGCATCCCCTAGCCCCCTAGAGGCAGTGGGGGGAGGGGGCAGGCAGCACCCCGGAGATGGAGCAGGGAGGAACCGACTTTAAAGCTGGCTCCCCCCAGCACAGGCTTTCATGGAGCAAAGAGGGGGAAGGGGGCACTGCAGAGAGCATGAGATGAGCGGGACTGATTGGTCCCTGCTCGCCCCATGCTCCCTGCAGCATGTCTGCTTTTCACAAGAGGGCTCCTGTGCATTTCAAAAGCAGAAGCGCCTGCAGTGGGAACGGTGTGAGTGAGGACTCAAGCTGTCCCCACTTGTGCCATCTCCCTGCTATGCCTCTGCCTCCCCTGCCCCCCCTCTCCCATGGAGAAGGTGTTGGGAGGCACTGGATTAAAGCTGGTTCCCCCCAGCACCAGCTCCTGCTCCCCCCCGGCTGCCTCTCTCTGATAGAGGCAGCAAGCAGTGGGGAAGTGACTAATTGAGTCACTACTCAACTATCTGATAAGCCTCTGATGGGGCAGAGGCTGGATCTGGCTGCAGCCCCTGGCAGTCTATGGCACTGGGCCCAGGTTCGGGGCGGCTCCTGGCAGCACAGGACTGGGCTGGAGACAGCCCCTGGCAGTGCGGAAGTGGTGCCAGAGCCTGTGGGCTGCAGTGGGGCAGGAGCCCATGCCCTCAGCAGCCCACAGCAGAGGGACCAGGGCTGAGGCTGGCAGTGGCCCTTGGCTGTGTAGGGTCGGAGCCCCAGACAGCCCACAGAAGCAGGGCCAGAGCCTGCAGTCTTCCACAGGGCTTGGGCTCCAGTCTGAGTCCTTGGCAGCCCCTAGCAGCCCAACCAGGGCCAGAGCCAGCCTCTGGCAGCTCACGGCAGCGGTGCTGGTGTCACCCACCGCAGAGCAGGGTCAGAGCCAGAGCTAGTAGTAGCCTGTGGCAGTGCTGGCTGCTGGAGCCCTGCAGGCAGTCTGGCCAGGGCAGTGGCAGCGGGGGCAGCAACTGAGGAGGTCCCGGCAGCAGGTAGTACCTGCCCTCTGCCCCTCCCCAAGCCTCCCTCCGAGCTGGCAGTGCTGAAAGTCGGTGGCTGGGGGCTGTGTTAGGGAAGCTTCCCTGGTCTGGAAAATTCCCTGATTCAGAACTGGTCAAGTCCTGAGGATGCCAGATCATGTACTTTGCCCTAGTTTTTAATAAGGGTAATAAGAGCTTAGGGGTAACTGTAGGGTTGCTAATGGAAAGGAGGACGTGGAAACACAAATTACCACATCTGAGGTGAAAGCCAGATTTTAACAACTTAATAGGACTAAATCAGAGAGCCTAGAAAATCTCCATCCAAGAATATTAAAAAAAAACCTGGCACACGAAACTGCAAGCTCAAGAGCTAGAATTTTAATTAATGTGTAAAGTCGCAGGTTCTACCTGCTGACTGGACAGCTGCTAATATAATACCT
Organism: Rafetus swinhoei; assembly: GCA_019425775.1. NCBI lineage: Eukaryota > Metazoa > Chordata > Testudines > Trionychidae > Rafetus > Rafetus swinhoei. The sequence continues at coordinate 111,666,842 of CM033437.1, forward strand.
GTTTAAAAAAAAGGGGGATAAGTGATCCACGAAACTCCAGGCCCAGTAGTTTGACCTCAATTTTATGCAGTGTCTCGGAACAAATTTGGAAAGAGAAAATAAAGATAGAGAAGTTAAATGAGAAGTGAGATAAAATCAATCTTAGAAAATAACCAATGAGGCTAGATTACCTATGGAGGTCCCTTCCAGTCCTATGATTCTATGGTTCTTTCCCATGTATTTGGCTTGTGATACTTGGTCCAATAGGAATTTTTCCCCAGGTCAGATTGGTATAGACCCTGGCAGTTTTCAGTTTTCCTTTGCACCATGGGCCTTTTAAAACTAGAGTAAATGATGGATCCTCTGTAACTTGCAGTCTATAAATCATGATTTGAGGACTTTCGTTATTCAGCCAGCGGTTAAAGTTCTATTACAGGAAATGGGGAGGGGGGGTGAGATTCTGTGGCCTGTGTTGCACAGGAGGTGAGTCTGGATGATCATGATGTTCCCTTCTTCTGGCCTTAAAGTCTATGGCTATGTCTACACTGGTGGCTTCTTGCACAAGAACATCTTGCGCAAGGGTTCTTGGGCAAGAAGTCTTGCGCAAGAAAACGTCCACACTGCCATGTGCGAGCTGTGCTTTTGCACAAGAGCGCCCATGGCAGTGTGGACGCTCTCTTGCGCAAGAAAGTTCTGATGGCCATTTTAGCCATAGGGCTTTCTTTTCCCTGCCGAGCATCCACACTGCCCTCTTGCACAAGAGCTCCTGCGCAAGAGGGCTTACACCTGTTAAAAAAGAGCGTCGCTCTTGTGCAAGAAGCCCTCTCTTACCACGCCGTACTGTAAATTTCCTTGCGCAAGAGCAGGCGGGCAGTGTGGACGCTCTGCAGATTCTTGCGCAAGAACGTCCATATTTGTGCAAGAAGCCGCGAGTGTAGATATAGCCTACGAGTATATGAGCAGAACCCAGGACTCTTGAGTCTCAAAAATCCTCTCTTGGCTACCAAGTATTTAAAAAAGTTAATGAAAAGGTATGTGCGTCTTTCTCCTGGCTACATGGGTCCAAATAGAGAATAAAAGTCTATTCCTTTGATCAGTTACTTCTTTAGCAAAAGTGATACAGATCTGTTATAGCCATGATAACAATGATCATGTGGTTCCACGCAATGTAATTTCTGTTTATATCAATTTGTTTTAAAAAACTAGGAAATTATGTACAAATAAACTACAGGTTGAACCTCTCTAGTCCGGCACTCTCCAGTCCAGCAACATCTATAGTCTGGCATGATTTGAGTTAGCCAGATGTCCACTTATCGTAGATGTGGCCAAGTTCCTATGGGCTCATAAAGTTTGTTTACAGCCACCAGTCCTGGCTCTCAGGCTATGTCCTGGCTTCCCAAGGTTTCACTAATTTTCTGGTTCGGCACCAGTCAGGTCCCCAGTGCCCCAGACTAGAGAGACTCAATCTGTATCTTCAAAGAACACTAGAGCTATGTCTACACAGCAACATTATTTCAAAATAATATAGTCCGTGTCTACACAGCAGGTAGTTATTTCGAAATAATGTCGAAATACTATCAAGCTGGAGGACTTCTTACTCCAACTCCTGTAACCCTCATGGTAGGAGGAGTAAGGGAAGTCAGAGGAAGAGTGCTCTATTTCCAAATATGTGCTGTGTAGAAACTTCCAAATTTGAAATAAGCTATTTCAAAATAAGTGGTGCAATTGACACAGTTCAATTTGCATAGCTTATTTTGAGATGAGCCCTGCTGTATAGACACACGCTGAGAGTACAAATTCAAGTACACAAAAGTTAGAAGATGCCAAAATTAGATGAATTTCCCTATCTTTGAATGCCAGACTTTGCAACCTTATCATTCTTCAGATAAGATATGAAGTGTGTGTAGGGGGAAAAAGGAACATTTTAATATCCAATCAACTATCACGTTTACTTACCTGTTCTACACTAGGGCTACGTCTACACTACATGCTTCTTGCGCAAAAAGCCTTTTGCGCTAGAGTTTTTGCACAAAAACTTCTTGTGCAAGAGCACGTCCACACCTCACAGCACATCGCAAAAGTGATGTGGTTTTTCGCAAGAGAGCATCCACACTGCTGGACGCTCTTGCACAAGAAAGCTCTGATGGCCATTCACAGAATAGCCATCAAAGCACCTGTGCTTTTTTCCATAGGAGTTTCTTGCGCAAGAAACCCCTCTGGAGCGTCCACACTGGCCTTTTTGTGCAATAGCTGTAGGGCTAAAAGCAGTTATGCCTCAGAAAAGGAGGTTTACCTACAGCGGAAAAAGCCCTCTGTTCTGCTGTTTAACTGCCCATTTAATTGTGCAAGATCTCATTTGAGGTGTGGACGCTCCCCAGGTTTTTGCAGAAAAACAGCTGGTTTTGCACAAAAACCTTGTAGTGTAGACGTAGCCTTGGATATTAACACACGTTAAGAATACACCTCTTCCAGCGAAGAGAAGGCTGTACAAAGGCCAAAGGGAGGAAATTAGCTGAAAGCTGGAGTGGAGAAGAGCTAGCTTGGGAAGGGGTCAAATTGGCTTGGATGGGCAGGCATGGTCAAATTGCTTTGTCATAGAAATACAAGAGTTTGGGAGGTGGGAAGAGCCTCCTATCTGGGGGAGAAAGGAGCAAGAGGTGAGAGGAGGGTTGCAAGGGAACATATTTGCTTAATAATTTAAGGGAAGATACTCACCTCTGATTTTTCCCCATGTGTTTGTTACTATATGGATATAGTTCAATATTCTATTGCTTGGCATATCATACAAGACTATCCAGGTTTCTTTCCTTCTATGAGAAAAATTGCATCTTTTACCAAGGTCATGTCTTTTTTTTAAAAAACTGTCAGAATCATTCAGATTAAATGCATGAGGAAATCAATAGCAGAATTGTATTAAAGAAAAACACAGCTTTGCTCACAGTTAAAGGTTTCAAGTTCAATAACATTGGATTTTAAAGAGAAAAAAAAGAAATCCCTTCATTTTTACTATAATGCACTTAAAGCACCATACAGAGAAGAATAGAAATTCTGTCCAATAGATCTTTTGTGTTTCCCTCAACCTTTGCTATCAGCTTTCTTTTCCATTTCTGTTTAATTCTCCTTGTTCATTAAAAAAAAAAAAAAAAAAACCCTTCCATTGCTACTATGGTAGATATAAATATATCCTGTCACACAGAATGCTCCTGATGTTTGGGAAGTATCTTTTCAGCTCTTATTTTGAAATATAAGTAGAAAAGAAATTCTGAATTTCGCTCATTCTTTCAGACAATACAAAGAACTATGAAGAATGTTAGTGCCACACTGAATAAATTTACCCAAACATTCTTGATCTCAGCATATTAACAATGAGCATACCTAATATGCAATGATAGGGAGAACCAAAGAACTCAGTCATACCTGCCTCATTTTACTGGTATTACCAAGATGTCCAATTGCTGAAAGTAACTTTGTCTTCTGAGTTTCACATCAGAGTCACAGCCCAAGTACATATTGGTTCATATTGTAGTATATAAAAATAGTTTGAACTATCCTTAATTTGTAGCTTCTCTTCAGCTGTAACACAGATATGCTGCCCTCAGTTACAAATAGTCTCTTTACTTCTTCTTTTAGGCTATGTCTAGACTGCAGGCTTCTTTCGGAAGAAGCTGTTCCAGAAGAGATCTTCTGAAAAATCTTCTTCCAAAAGACTGCCTCCACACTGCAAAAGCGCATCGAAAAAGCGATCTGCTTTTCCGAAAGATAGCGTCCACACTGAATGGATCCTATCTCGCATTTAAGCTGTGATTACTATGGATGGCGTGGCCACCAGGGCACCTGTGCTTTTTCCTTTCCTCTTCTTTCGAAAGAACTCCCTCTTCCCTGTCTACACGCCTTTTTCCAAAAGAGCTCTTTCAGAAAAAGGCTTCTTCTTTGTAGGATGAGGATTACCAATGTCATAAAAACCCCTCTGTTCTTTCGATTTTCTTTTGGAAGAATGCGGTTGCAGTGTGGACGTAAGTGAAGTTTATTCGAAAAAATGGCCGTTTTTCTGAAAAAACTCTGTAGTATAGACATACCCTCAGATAGCTTCTTCAATTTAAATCTATTTCATGAAATTATTTACCACAGCCTTCCTTTAAACCAAGCTTTCTTTTTTTTCTTGCTCTTAGAATATTCCCCCGCCTGATAGAACATCTTTCTTTACATTGTATAGGTTTTTGCCATTTTGCTCTGACTAAGGGTTCCCATGTTAAGGCCTCCTGTTATATTTACATACCTTGCTGTGTAGCTGTGTTTCATTACTGTCAGCAACTCTTGCCAGACCTGACATCCTCACTACACCTGATATGCTGTTGTCATTACATATATCCAAAAGGTGGCATGTAATATATCACTGGAAAAACGAAAGCTCACTAATCAATAATACTCTTGCATGATGTACATATGTATGAGGTGTGCACAAAGAGATAGAAACAAGTTTTGAAATTATGTTCTAAAAATGTGTGTCAGGCAGGACATAAGGTGCATGGCCCTAGACAAGAAATGTGGTTCCACCTGCTTATACGTATTTCTAAGGTAAACCAAGAAACATAGGAAATGCTTGTACATCAAAGGTAAGCTAGTCTTGCTTACCTTCCAAGCTAACCAGGGAGGAAGTAACTACTGAAATTATCACCTACAGGGAAGGAACCAACATGAAGCCTTCAGAATGGTGTCTCTTTCTAGCAGGAGAAAAGGAACTTTACCTGAAAATACTTTTCAGTGGTTTATTGGTCTATGTAGCAAGGGGGGGAGTGAACGTGTAAGTTACTCTTCACCTGAAGAAATAAAGGAACCGAGCACTTTGAGCTCTGTGAAGGGTCATAGCCAGAGATGGTGGCCATCCATGTTCAAAACCAGTGAGAAACACTTTTTTGAACAAGTTAGTCTAATTTATTAAGTCAGATTTTAGTCTTTGAAGGGCATTTTTATATTTGTGTTTAAACTTTCTGTCTTTATTCCTTATACCTGGTGTTTCTTAACCTTACACCCGTTTCTTAAACAAACTTGCTTTACTTTTATTATAAACCAGTTCAGTTAAGGTAACAGGCTGCATTGTATTGTCTGCAGTGTATTGTCTTTTTAAAGGAGCAACGAACATCATAACTTCGGTAAGTTTTAAGCAAGAGGGCTGGAGACTACAGGGCAGATGGTTTTGGGGAAATTCAGGGTGAGGAGAAGTTTGAGGTCACTCTGAAAAAACAAGAACTGGGCAGTGGAAGACGAGGCAGATTGTGACACAACAGAACAGCATTCAGAGCTGCAGGGCAGATGGTGACACAACCCTTTGCTAGTGTGGGTTAAACCATAAAGTGTCATGCTAGAAATAGAGGGATTGAATCCAGAATATCTGTCTTAAGAGTGAGCATGTGTGTACACTCCAGATTTACTTCTATCTCTGCTAAGATTTGGGTATTTCTGCATCATCTAAATACTTGCAGAATATTTGGGGTCAAGGGCTATCTTTCTTATCACAGTAATCAGCATGTTTTGTGGGTACATACTTCTGAGCTCACTGATTGGCATCTATAAGATGGATGCGTAAGAGATAGCTGAACTTCTACCCTGAGTGCCATTGACCAAGAAGCATTATGGATTATCCAACCTAATGTTTCACCATGAATAAAAGATGTCTCTTTCCCAGTGTCAGTTTGTGACCCAATTCTGATCTGTAAATCATGGACTCTATAGGCAAGGAAAAACCTCTTAGTTATCTAGTCAAGGATTTTGCTAAATGTCTCTGCTTCCAGAAATAACACTCATGCTTCAGTACATTTACTAGTGTCATTTCAAATGTGCTAAGAAACAGGGGCTGCTGCAATTCCTTTGAGAGATTATGCCATAGCTCACCAGTTCTCACTGCCAGGAAGCATTTTGTGATATTCAGTATGTAGTTTCTCTTTATTAATTTAATTTAATTATGCCTTCTTACAATACCGTTCATTGTGCAGGATAATTCCTTGTCCTTCGTTGGGACTATGCTCTGTTTAATTCTTATGCTAATGGTCTAAATCGCGATATCGGATGGCTCACGCATTATCAACCAACCAAACAATGAAGGTTCCAATGGTTCTTGATGTCTGTGTAGAATCTGGTGTTAGTCCTCTTCCCTTCCTAAAACAAAAAAAGCAGTCATGTAGCCCTACAAAACTAACAAGATGGTTTATTAGGTGATGAGCTTTCGTGGGGCAGACTGCTTTTTTTGTTTCATCAAGTTCAGACGAACACGGCTACCTCTCTGTTACTTCCTTTCCTAGTGCATACTAATGGTTCTTATCAGCCTCTTTTAACTATTTAGTCTTTAAGGTGCTAATAGACTATTGGTTGTGTTTTAAGTTTTTCCTGTTACAGACTGGTTCAGCTACTCCTTTGAAACTTATCTACCCACTGTCTTCCCCCCCCCTCCAATTTTTTTCCTTCTCTCCCTCTTTCCCCTTCCCTTCTTCCCTTATTTATTCTTGGTTCTGGACTTCCAACACTTCGGTCATCTGAAGAAGTGGGCTGTGCCCACGAAAGCTCATACCATCTACATGTTTTGTTAGTCTTTAAAGTGCTACCAGACCATTTATTGTTTTTAAAGTTTTTCCTGTTACAGACTAACTCGGCTACCTCTCTGAAACTTTTCTATTTGTAGTGAGTCATAATGTGCCCTGTTAATCATTGTTTAATAAAACTACACCAGGCACAGTCAAGAAGTTTTCTTTTTAAAGTGATGTTACTGGTTCTAGCTCTAATCCCCATAAGGAATAGAACTATCTGGTAAGGCTGATGATACTAGTAAAAAAACGTTAAAAAAAAATTAAAAAAAAACTTTTACATTTACCTGCTGCATAAATATTTTAAAAAAATACACTGAGCTCTCCTCAGAATTTTGGATTCATAAAAATCTTAATCTTTTTTTTCCTTCTCTGGACCTTATTTCTGCTCCTCTTTCTGTTTCCTCACATTAGTTCTAGTTATGCATTTCTCCTCACCCCAGTTTTTCCTGGGTAAGGTTTGTCATCCTCATACTTTTAGCCAACTGCAGTGACCTAAAGAGCTCTTGCTTCTCTCTCTTGCATGGACTGGATTGAATAGCCTCTGCTGTGTGTGCGCTCTCAGCATGTGTTGCTCTTTTTCTGGTGGGTGGACCAGCAGCAAGCATCCTTTCTTAGACGGTGGGGCAATTTGGATAATGTGCCCTCCTCAGCCTACATGCGCCTTTTGCAAAGTGTAGGAGTTGGGCAGCTGCGCCAGCAAAGAGCTGAGTCTGCTGGCTGGTTCCACAGCACAGGGGAACAAAAATTAAGGCGGTGTTATTTTGGAGGGGAGAGGGCCAGAGATTCAGGGACCTTTCAGGGTTGGGAGAGCAAAACAGATGAACACAATTTAAAGTTAGTAAATCTCCTTAAGGTATTTGAGTTTCTACCTGGTGTTGTACAACCCTGGCAGAAATGCCACTGTTTGGAATATGAGGAAGACTCTTCAGCCTGACCGTGATTCTTGAAAGGAAGGAGGGAGAAACTATATCACCACTTTTTCTGCATTCCTTCCTTTTCCTTTCTTCCTCCTTTTTAACCTCCCACACTTAACTCTCTTGTCTTCCCTCATACTTTCTCTCTTGATTGTCTTTTGAAACTGGTGGTAGGGACAATAGATCATCCCTCCACCTCCACCACCTTATCAGAGTAGGTTGGTACTCGGCCATGATTTGCCTCAGAAGCGGGGAATGCTGGCAACATAGCAAGTTTAACTCTGGTGAGTAAAGATCAGTACCAGTGCTAAAAGCAAGCATCCCCAAAATAACTCTCCACCACAATTTTACAGTGGGTGTTTGCATCTGACAGTTTCAATGCCCTTTGATCAATCCTTAATAGTAAGTTTTTATTTTATTACTCAATTTAATACAGAGTTTGTTTTTGTTAAAGATGTATTGCTCCCCATTCTTAAAAGGGATGAAGGCTGACAGATTCACCCTGACAGGAGGGAGACTGGCTCTACTGTTTCTGATGAAGTTATTGTGCTAGCTTGGTTCTATTGAAGCAGTGGTGAGGATGTGTCAGTTGTGCATTTGAGATTGACATTCAAGTATTTCTGCCACATGATGAGCTGGGCCTTTAGAGGGAATCAAGTGCTACCTCCCATATGGGCCTCATTCCATGCCCTTTCCCCAATCACCTGACTGAGAAAGTGGGTGTCTGAGAGCCAGGTGTGTTGAAAGATATAAAAGGCAGCAGTTTTTCTGAGAGAAGGTGTATCTGGGGGAGAGCAACAGCTGCTCACTGGGGGAATATAGACCTGATATGAGGCTCTCCCCTGCTCCGGGAACCTGGGGAAACTCATACAGGATGGACTGTGAGGAGGTAGCCTAAAAACACCCTGGGAAGGGGTGAAGGAAACATCCTGAGACAATACAGTACTGGTGTGGGCTGGAGAACCAGCATTGGGATGGGCCTTATTTAGGGGCCCCAGGCTACAGCTTCCAGACATGATAAGAGGGAAGCTCCCTTTTTAACTTGTGTCAAAAAAGGGTGAGCTGGAGACAGACCCTCATGGGGAAATGATTATCAATTAAACCTTGGGAGGGCTGACAGGCTGTTGAACCTGGGGAAAGGCTGAAGGTTGTTTTGTGTTTGGACTTCTTGTTTAAACCCTTTGCTTCCCTGCTGTAAGTCACAGTCATGGATTCTCCCTCCAGTCATCTCGATGGCTGCTCATTGATACAAACAGACCCTTTGCAGATTTAGTCCCGCCATGCATATTTTCTAAACCCCTGAGTCTGAACAGTGTCTGTCTTTGTGCTTCTTGTCCATACAGTGCAGTGTAGCCTTTATCTCTGTTTTGGAGTGCTTAGGTGCTACTGCAATAGAAATAATTAAGAAATAGAAGAAGAAAGGAGTTATGGCTGCATGATTACAGAGCAGATGTAATCTGCCCAGGGAGGTCCTCACAGGTTCCTGCACCTCAGGATCAGAGCCGAGCCAGGTGAAAGAGCTCTGACTGAGCTCTTTACCCATAGAGGAGGGCAATCCTGATTTGGCTCAATGGGATTATTTGCATGTATAAAGTGAGTAGGGTTTAACCTTTGCCATGTACATTTGATACCATCTTTATAGTGTCTGGTCGCATTTTAAAATTGAAAGATTCTACTGGTCTGGCATGGTACCCTGTGTTTAAAAATGGATGGACTTGGAACAGAGGGAAATCTTGAAGTGCATCTCAGAGAATGGATTCGTGTTGGCAGAGAGCTGAACAGTGCTGCAGAACTGGCTAGATTATCATAGTATTTTTTTAAATATGTGATTTGTGAGGTTTCTTCCTGTGATCTTTTGCAGTGAGCATAGATGAAAAAGGTGAAGAATATAGGAACTGATGGGTAGCTGTGACCGGGGATGAGATACAGTGTACGCTGATAGTGGCTGTCATCATTTTTCTCCACTGTAAAAGCTCCTATGGCCTTTAAATATCCATCTGTGCCTGATAAATATGTACCCATACAAATCATAATGTTGAATGATCACATCTAAATTGATACAGTTCATTGGTTATAATTTGCCACCCCAACAATTAGTCCCTCAACCATATGTAAAGTTTTGCAACTTTCTTGTAATTGGGAGTACTTAAATAACACTATCAAGGTTTTTTCTTTTAATTCTTCATTCTTACAAAAAAATTTAAACATTTGAAGAATTTGAAAGAATTCAGAGTAACTTACCATATCTGCTGTTTATGTTTTACTCAGCTTGGACAGATAAACAAGACTAGTTTTTGTTAGTTTCACTTTCTGATTCTCAGGCACCATCGATTTACTGCAGTTTGTGGTTGTACTTCCAGATATTACTGGGGAATGTTAAACCATTGCCACCATTTTTTTTCAGAAAAGGTTAAACTAAAACACAACATATATATAAAAAAAGAAAATGTGTAGTATCAGGTCAAGTAAAATAGCAGTTTTTAATGGCAGAATCTTACTGTGCAATTATCTTTTTCATGCCAGGATCCTTAGAGTTTGTACAATTGTATGACCATTACATTTTTTAGTTTTCTTCCTTCAGATGAACTATAACTATTGGAAACAAAATTGTAACTCAATATTTTGCTCACAATAACTCTATAATAGAAACACAGGTAGGTTGTTCTCAAACATGTTAGCACAATTATAACACAATGAACTTAAGCCTGGTCTACACTACCCGCGAAGGCTTGGGAAAATTATGTAGCTGGAGTTGATGTATCTTACATTACATTTCCATGCCGTTCACACAGCGGGAGGCCTATGGGAACAAATGTTTCCATCAGCTTTCCTTATTCCTTGTGAGGAACAGGAGTACTTGCGCCGATGGGTATGCCCTTTGAGTTCGATCTAGCAGGTCTGTACTAGACCTGCTAAATAGAACCCTAGAAGACTGGCCGCAGCTGCGTCGATCTCCCTTAGCGTCTTGACTTTCAGAAGAGCTCTGGCAGCTCCCATTTACTTCAGCATCTCTGAAAATCACCCAATACTTCTTTTCATTTAATGCAGAAGGGTCTGAACTGGGACACTAGAACTGAATTTTTCTCAGTGAAGCTGTGGAAAGTGCTATGGGAGAAGTTCAGGACTAATTCCCTTCACTGTAACAGGCTGACCTAGAGTCTGAGCACCCTCAAACTTCTAAGAAGTGTGGGTTAGCATCCAATTTCAGACCTGAAAATCCTGAGCTTGGCCCCTTTCTAGTTTTTAATGAGCAAGACCAAACACTTTAGCTTGTGAAAATAAACGGACAGGGATAAAGTTTCTGGTATTCCATTAAATAAATTGGGAAACTGTTCAAATGTACTATACTAGCAAAGACCATTAATTTAAAAATGAATATTATGAGTTAAGGATATTCTAAGAACTCTGAATTCTTGGCTTCTATGAATTTAATTCTGGAATCATAAAGAGCCCTTAAAGTTCTGGTCTTGCTGTATCTATGCTGGCATAGGCAATTGGTGCCTGTCAGGGAGGGAGTGCAGGAAGGGCCACCCAGTGGAAAAGGGGGGCATGAGGAGACACCCCATATTAATTAAAATTTTGGCAGGGACACGGGGGGCAGTGCTCCTCCCCAGTGCTACTACAAATCACTTATGTGTGCTGACAAAATTCCTTAATGTTGAGACTGCGGGATACTTAGTACTAGTTTTCTGTAGTTTACTTGTAGTTCATTTGATAGTGGCTATACATAAAGAGAGGACAAACAAATTGATTGTATGCCTCATTGCATGGTATAAATATGCAGTTACAGAAATTTCTTAACAATCAATGTTTACAAAGGTTGCATCTGAATCATTTTGGTTTATCATATGTGAGCCGACTTGAAGACTTCTTAGTTTTGTGGGTCCATGAGTGTACCAATCCCAAGTCAAAGTGGAATAGGTGCTGTTTTCATAATACATTGAAGGTGTATTTGGTAAAGTCCATATGCTAACAATTCTAACACCCTTTTAATTTAAGAAAGATGACTGTACATGTGTGACAAGCCATTTTAGAAAGAAAATAATTGGATAATTTGTTTAAATTTTTATCTCGAGAACAAAACTGATTAGTGCACATTGTGGTCTGACAACTTGCTAATTTTTATTCTTAAATAAATAAACCACCCAATCCTAAAACCAGTCTTGAGTTTAACAATTGTTAAAAAGTCTCAGAAATTAGTAGGCTGCTTTTCTGGTTTTGTAAATGTTTAACTTAAAAAGAGCCAGGATTTTTTCTTTTAAATTTGTTTAAAAAAATCCATTAAAATGAGACCTTGTATGCCAGGTTTCATTCTAGAGCACAGCTTTACAGCTGAGCTAAATCCCCCTATAATAAGAAAAAAGTGACAGACCCTTAACTATAGTAGCACAAACGGCATTGCTATAATTCCTGGGTGAACTTTGTCCCTGGATGTGTGTTTTTGGAGTGTGTCGGGGTGACATTCAGCCTCTACATTCATTTTTATGATAATTCAGAGTAAATTGTGGTGCAATAAACTCTTCAAGGCTGTCTTTCTTGTGAAAGCCATGAATCAATCAGCTGCAGGCTTTTTTGGGTCTTTTCAATGTATAGTGATCATTTAGATTTGACATGCATTGTGAGACCTTAGCTTGGCTCCTCTCTATGGTCTGTCATTAATTCCAGCCTTTACTATTCTGAAGTACAGTGAAGGATGACTGAGAAATCATTGCCCCTCTTCAGCTCTGTTATTGCACAAAATAGCAGCGCAATAATTTTTTGTCAATGTTTTACTCTAAAAGCTTTCTACGTCAGTTTTGAAAAGGAAGCAATAAAGCCCATTCAATGGTATGAATAAAAATCCTTTGAGGTTTAGGCGCAGGGCTTCTTTTCTTCAGCTGGTAATCAAATTGGAGCTAAAATGAAATTGAGTTTTCTTATGAAAATAGCCTTTGTTGCTGGGAAGGCTGGTAATTCATAAACAATAACCTGCTCTTTTGTGTGGATAATAATATATTCATGTTCTTTCAATAGGGTAAAAGCCAGACCTAGTGCATTATGGTACAGTAAAAATAGCAGAAGGAGCTTGCTGGAATAATCTTGAAGAAGAAATGTAGCATTCGGTGACTTAAGCTTTCAGCTTCTGTCTGAAATTGTACTTGGCTTTTATTTGTGAGCTGGGCTTTAGTTGTTGATTTGTTGCTGCCATACAATATTTGGTTAATTGTGGATGATCTCAAGCTGTGCTCATCACTGTTACTGCGAAGGCTGCTGCCAGCTGCTGGAAACAGAGCCTGCTGCTACAGGATGTACATTATTCACAGGAGCAGCCTCTCAGCACTGATTATCACTGAAGAGTTCTGCTCTCCATCACTGTGTACAGTACATGCAACTGGACTGCAAAACACATGGAGGTAGGCTGAATCACCTCTCTTTAAATGTAAGGTAAAGGGCATGCCATGGAGCTGCGGAAAGTGCTGTGGGTGAACTTGGCTATGAATTTTCGAAGTGCTGCTGGGGAAGTAATCAGTCAGCATGTAAGAGGATAGGATGTGCTTGGTTACTTTAAATCTGAACTGAAGGTTTTCATTAGGACATGCATGGTACAGCATAATGAATTCAAAGCGTCCTGTAAGGCTCTTCTGGAAAGGTTGTGTTATGGTTCTTCTGCACAGCTGGGAGATCTTTGAAGGTTTTTGATCTGGCATTGGTGCATACTAACGTTTTTAGATATGGTTTGGGAATGGGATGAAATCTGTCTGCTATAACTTAACACTGAAGTTCATGGTACAGTAGAAAAATGCATTTGGATATAGATGCTTTTGTAAAGTGAGATGTTAATATAAAACTCTGTATCAATACCTGGTCTACAGTGACCCTTGTTCTGTTCCTCAACTTGGGGTGTGTGTGTGTGTGTGTGTGTGCGTGTGCGCGCGTGTGGGGGGCTCTGCTTGAGTTACTGCACATTATTTACTTACTTAGGTTTTCATTTTGGTCTTCACTTTTTGTTATTGGCTTTGATGTTCTAATTTCAGACTGATGAACAATTTTTGTTCAGCTAGATGTTTGTCATAGATTTAACATAAAGTTATGCAGATATGTTATGCTCATTTGAGGTCGGCTTCTCTGTACAAAACACAGCTCATCATTCTCTGGAATGGTACTCATCAAAATAAAACCTTGTTTTAGGTTTTTGTTGAGTTTTGATTGCACCCTTCGTATTTTAGCGACGAGATAATATTAAAGATCTCATCAGAGTGCTTGGAAATGTATAGGCTGAGAAAAGATTACAGGTCAAAACAGTGTCATTACTTGTGGATTTCTATAGCACTAGAAGACAAGAGGACAGCAGCTGTCTTGCTGGTGTATTACACTGGGCAGTGCTACAGTGAGGGTCTTCTAGTTCAGACAGGAGATTCTGTAAACTCCATTCTTGTTATCTGAAATGAAGAATGGCTGAATATATGTGTATTATTCTCTCTAAAAAGTTTAACATTGGTTCCAGAAAAGTTAAATAAAAATGGATTCAGACAGATAGAAATTAAATGGGAACTTAAAATGAAAAGAATATAATAATATAATAGTCTTTATTTGCAAAGAAACATTAAGTTGGATAAGGCAGTTTACTTATGTGGTTTTAAAAAAAATTTTTAATAGTGAAATTACACGCTTAACAAAAGGAACTTTCAAAGGCACAGTGGTAACTGACTGTCAAAGCAATGTGTCATTATCCAATTAGCATACACAAGTGATTTTCGATGGTTCACTTCACATACCTCTGTATTAGGACATCAGAAATTTTAAAATTTATTCCCAAAGTATTTTGGTATTTGTATTTCATATTTATGTATTTTATTCTGTTACAGTTAGAGTTAATGTTTTTGTGCATTAATATTAATATCATTGTAAATAGCTACTTTGTTTCAGGATATATATTTAAAACTAAAAATATATTAATAGTTTTATTATAGTTTGTGTAAAACACAGCACAGCATAACTTCTCAGTGTTCTCTCCCAACTGGTAGGACTACTTTCCATGGTTGCTTCAGTCAGGTGCCCAAGTGGAACTGAAATTAGTTGAATTGCTCATATGAAATAGATGAGCTTGAGTATTCCAGCAAAATGAGATTAAAATATTCAAGTATACATTTGAGAGAAGTCTATTTTAGTATGTATTGGAACATGGCACAAAGCACATTGCTATCCTGGAAACAGAGAGTCAGGAGGGGCCACCATTCTGGGATATTAACCAGTCATGCCTGATGTGGTGGTGATCTTTGATTGGCACAGTATGGTTGCTTTCTAAATCTACAGGTACAAAATATTATTGAAGATTTCAGGAATAAATGTTTTACTTGAAGTTTGACAGAATTGTAATCCTAACATGAATATTAGAAGCAAGTTTTCAAAATAATTCTTGTAGCCAACAGCTTTAAAAAGAAGTGTTTTTTTCTTTTCCTGCTCCTTTTAATCAAGATTTAGCATATGCAGTTGGAAGTAAGGTATGTTGACTAACGTTTCTTATGTTGGACTTACCTTTGTCATGGAAATGTGTTTATGCTTTTGGTGTTAGGATACATCCGGAAACAACATTTGGTGTAGGCACTTCAGGTTCTAACATATCTGCGCTTACAGATAAGTTGTGTAGATGCTTAAACACACACAATCAGGCCACCAATTGATAAAACATTGTATCTAAAATGGGGAAGTAATAGTGCATATCAGGTGATGTGCATCCTTTCTACTGATCCTCATATCCAAAGACTAAACCATTGTGTGGCAATTATTTACCCCGCTGTGACCTTCAAATTCATTTCTGCATAAGATTACAGCCTAAACACAAGAGTGTTTCCAATCTAGAATCCTAGCCACATATGCCACCTTAATTTTCCAGACACATATTTTCAGTTATGAAAAGCATTTGAAGTTGCAAAAGAGAGTGTCTTTGTTCTGTACAGTGATGATTTATATAGTACTTACCACTGTTTATTAAAGTTGTCCATACTTGCTACAAAGTTGATGAACATTGCAATCCATATTTGCATTAAGATTTTGTTTAGTATCTGTTGTTGCAAGAGCATAAATTCATAACTGACTGTATTGCTCAGCAGAATACAGACTGACATGTTCATTACAATTATTTCTTGAAAAAATTAGATGTAAAACATTACAAATAATAAAATAATCAAAAAAGCAAATGAAATGTTGGTATATTCTAGTCTGGTTTATTTTATCTAATGAATGCAGTTTAACCCAGAAATAAACTGACCTTTGAAATAAGAAGGTAAATATGGTGAATTGTTAAGATTAATGTAAATGAACAGGAGAGAACTGTCACTATGTTTTTTTACAGCATCCATTATCCTTGCATTAACTTCTTTTAAACCTTTTTATCCTTGATTTTCAAGTGGTTTTGTGGTCACCTCGGCTGACTTGGATTTCCATCTAGAAAACTGAAGTGTATTCAATATCATGAGGCTTATCTGAATATTATTGATTTATCTTTTAAAGAGTCCCGGTTGCATAATAGAACTGATGACTTTTGACTAAGAAAAACTAAAGAAAAAATGTGTTAAAATAATTTTCAGTGATCATAATAACCAATGTCATAAATCACACACATTGTGTGAATAATTATCTGAAGAAAATGGCACCCTTCTTTTACTCTTCTGATCCCATACTTGCTGAAACTTTACAGGTTTGGGTTAAATGCTTTTCTGCTGCTCTATGCAAATTGCATCTCTCAACTTCAATAATTTAGCACAAAGCCTGCCACCACTTTGAAGTTTCTTGCTATTTATGCTCTTAAAAATTAAGAGCTTGTTTGCAGATGATTGCTTCTTGTATGATGCTAAAATATAAGATTTTAGAATTTCAGTTTTTATTGCATTCTGAGCTTTTACCACACATTTCATGATCAGTTCTCTTGAGTCCCCATAATTTACAGAAAATGAACTGCTTCAAAGTATTTTTATTAATAAATAGGAGGCAAGTTCTTTACACTGTACTTAATTTTCCTACCCTTGAAGGGTCAGATTGTTATACATTAAATGCACTTTCTGATTTTTACCAATGTTAGTAACAAAATTGCACATACCTAATATTTACTCTGCTTACTGTAAATACTTTTAAAAAATATAAATCTTATTTCTTATTAGGTTTATACCGTGTAAAAGACCTTCAGTTTCTCCATTTTGCAATGTGCTACAGGCCATCAGTATTCTATAGTAGTAATTCATCTTATTTCATTAAGGCTTTTTGTGATAGTCATGGAAACAACATTTTTCTGGGTTTTGGGACCCCCCAACTGTCATACAAGTAATTAAAAAAAATCTGTTGCAAGATACCAGGATTTCCACTTCTGTAGAGTTAAAAAGGGTACTAAAATAGGGAGTCAGAAAATAAGCCAAATTAAATCCTTCCTGCCACCATTGCAAAAAGAAATTGTGTGTATATGATTTTTACAGGGTTTTGTACCTTGTATTGTCCTTTGCAGATGTGCAAAGTGAGTGGAAAATTCGTCCACTCTGATTGGATAGTGTTTTACACTCTGCATCAATGCAAAGCAGTGAAGGATCAGACTCTAGCTACTTAGGTTGGGAAATATTTGATCACCAAGTGACTTTGACCTCACCATCCTGACGGCAAACATTAGAAAAAATAGTCATATATTTTTGACTTGGGTGTTGTAGAATATTCAAGGGAGAGTTTGTAAACTGGCCACATTCTTTGAGAACTGAAGAAGGATCCCTTGCACTGTAAAACTGTTTCTGTTCCAAAAGTCTGTGTTTGTGTTATAAAAGAGACAAATCTTTTTGTCACTTATCAGTGTATCTTTTCTTTTTGTAATTTCCCCTTCTATTAATTTTATTTATCACTATTAAAGCCACTACCTGCTTTCCTGGTGAATTTTATCAAATTTTGCTGTAACTACTTAAAACAAAAGTAACTATAATGTCCAGGGCCGTCCTTAGGATTTATGCGGCTCTACACAGTTCTATTAAACTGGTGCCCCTATGCCAATGGCAGCCCATCAGGGAGGAACAATTTTTAAAGATATGATTTTATAATCCTTAACAACATACTAATATTTTTAATATACCTGTTAACTGACTTCCTTGAATGACTCTTTCACAGGTTCAATGCTCTGCTAATAGACCTGCAAAAAGGCTATCTGACTTTTAAGTTAATCTCTGGAGAAAGACTCACTAGGCTGCAGCAGCCACAGATCAGGGATAGGAAGAGGCAGATGGGTGGACATTAAGATCCAGAGATGCCCCAAATTTTCAGGTGCTCTATGCAGCTGCATATTCTGCGTATGGGTAAGAATGTCCCGATACTGTCTCAGGTTCCATGAAGGTAAATGTTGACTTTTTAATGGTAACTATTGTTCACTGAAGGGTTGGGAACCAAACTGAAGCACTAAACAGCTGAAGTGCAATTCCCTCCCCCCCTCTCCCCCCCCAGCATTGATACAGTAAGTTTTTCACATAATGTTTACATGGAGGCAAAAGCACACTTTCTGTTCTTGCCAATCACCAGGAATAGAAGTCTTAATAGGATGACATAAATTATGTTTTTAGCACTTCATAAAACAAAATAACACATTTCTTAGATATTTGGAGAGTATGCATAATAAATATGCAAAAGCAGTTCAAAGCAAATATGTTGGAAACCTGGCAAAACATCTTTTGTTTTTTGTATTTGTGAGCTGATTTCTTCAACACCTGGAATTTGTCCTAGACTTCCATCAAGCAACTAAATTTTCTAACCATATAAAATACATCCAGAAAATCACATGACTTGTACTTCCCAATTAAACTTCCACTGCTTTTGGTCACAGAGTTAAGTTAACACATACAAATGAGTGAACTTCAGAAAGTTCAAGAATGTTAAAGTAGAACTAATTTTTATCTTAGTTATATTATCTACTATAGTAGCTGACTCTCAGTTAATACATAAAATGGACAGTGGATCATTGATTTTAACTTGATGTTATAGACTGATACATTTCTACCCAGAAGCAAAGATATATGGAAAGCAATTTTTCAATCATTTTGCTAATTTATGAGAAGAAACATAACGATTAAAATAAATTGAATAATAATAACAGAACACCAGGACTGGAATTTTTAATTTGAATGAGACTCTTCATGAGTATTACGTGGCCTACAATGAGCTGGTATCAGGATTGTTTTATCAGGCATAATAATTAATCATAGCTACACTGATTACAATTACAAAGGCGGACACTAAGTAGTTTGGAGTTTTAGACGTTATAAGTTAAGTCTTCAAGCTTGAGAACCACTGCTCCAAGGTTTAACTTTGGGGTTGGATCAAAACAAGGAAGGGAGCCTATTTTCTGGGTATCTACCTAAAATTGCCTAGAACTTGTTCAGATGAAATTTCCACCATTTTGAGCCAAAATATTGTGAAAACAGCTTTTGAAATTTAGTTAATAATGAACCAAAGCATGAGATCTAGCACTGATTTAGTTTAAAATCTGAACATTAGCATTAAATCTAATTCAGAGTTGAACAGCATTTCCTTGGTCCATTTCAACTGTCACCTAAAATATCTGAATTTGCATGCGGGGGCAAGCTGTTCTTGGAAATCATCTTTATGATGTAGGCCCAGTCTAAGTTATATTTACAACCACCACTATATCACCTTCAAATTCTGTCTGCTCAGGTCTTTGTTGTGAGTCTTAGATGTAAAGGAGAAAGTAGAAATTGATTCACTTTCTCCACGTTCCTCAACTTTGAATGGTGAGCTGAGAAAGATGAACTTGGAAGATATTTTTAAAAAGCTAAAACAAAGTACTTAGTTTAGTAAGTGAACTTGTTATTTTGAATGTGTATTCACTTTGTCCTTAGAGATCATGCTTTTGTGATTAAAAAAAATCTGTCTTGGATGGCAGCATGGCAAAAGAATAAATACTGTTAAAAAAATCTTTAAGCTGTGAGGTTCTGATTGCAGAATAAATTCTATTGTTTCTAAAAGCCAGGCTTCTCTGAAAATATAGGTCTAGTTACAATCAAAGAACCTGCAAGTAAAAGAACTGTTTGTTTATTAAAAGGCATCTGACAATTCAAAGCCGCTGTTTAACTTGGCAACACTGATATGCTACATTTTTTAAACTTCATGTCAAATATTTTCAAAGAATGTGTCTTTTCATGGCAATTACACATCGTTTTTCAAAATTTTATGTGTCTATCATGGTCAAAGGTCTCCAAAAGAGCATTCATTGTGACAACTACTACAACAACATGTGATAGTTAACATTGGAGCAAATACACACAAAAACAGAGCCATCGGTGCATCTGGTTTTCAGATGTGTGGAGACCAAGGAAGTTCCAAAATCCTACTCCTGTAGAGTCTATTCAAGTTTCATGACACAGATAATAAGTATAGCTACTGGTATTGTTTGTGGAAAATGAATCCTATATGTTGATAACATGATCATATCAGCCTGCTAACTGCCATATAAAACTGATTGGAGACAAGTTCCCTGTCCCATGGAATTTACATTCTGAAACATCTTAAGATCTGTAATCAGGAAAATAATTCAATTTTATTTCATTTTATTTTTCTCTGTTTTAAAACTATATGTGAATTAAACGATCGTCAAAGGGAGAGGCTTAAGTCCGGTACTCCCAGAGCAGCTGTGGCATGAGCATTATGTCCATATTGCCCTACCCAAAGATACTCTCTCTTGTTTTGGAAGGCCTACATTTCAGCTGCAAGAAAATGTTTCAGTTCTTGGGTTCTTTCGTTTCCTCTCTGTCTCCAAAGTCGCTAGTGAAAGCCGGTGATTTGTTGTTGTTCTGGGTAATGTGGACAAACACAGAAAGACATGGGCAGGCCTGGCCTCAGGGCAAGGTAAGCAAGGTAGTTGCCTAGGGTCCCGCGCTGCAGGTACCTGCCTGCCTCTGCCTGCCCACTGCCCTCGCTGGGAGCTGTCTGGCCACGCGGTGCAGCCAACCACAACATGCTTCCTTGGACCCCACAAACTCTTTGACTGGGCCTAGACATGGGCTTATGGAAGGTTACAGGCTTACCATGGCAGAAGTAGCTTCCAAGTTTAGTGGGTGCCCTCTTTAGCCACCTTCTCCTTTCTCCATAGCAGCACACGTTGCCCCGGCAACTCAGTCTTGTTCCCCTTAGATGAAATGGAGGTCAGGGGTGGTGGTGTGTGGAGCTGGAGAGCAAGCCTGTCTTGCACTTGCCTTCTGCGATGGCTTCTGTCCTGTGGGAGTGGGACTGATTCCCAGGTTACGACCTGGGCAACTGAGCTAAACCAGATCAATGTTATGACTAGGTGAGCCATGTCATAACACCCTGAGCAGGGAGCCAGTCTCAGTCCCACAAGACAGCAGACACCACTGTGGGAAGGTAGTGGTGACTGAGGAGTGGGGTTGCTTTCTAGCCTCCTTTCCTCTCTTCCCACCTGCCCCAAAGCCTTTCCTCCACACTAAGCCAGGACTAAGGTTGCAGCGTGGAGGCAGAGGGTGCTGCTATGTTGGTTGGTGCCCCTGGGTCAATCTGTCCAACATCAGGAAACTGGCTCCAGCCCAGTAGAAGAGGAGACCTTGCTGAGAAGTTTAGTTTGTAGGTATGCAGTTGCAATCATGAACACTGCACTGGCAGGCTCAGCACCTCTAGTTTGGGTTTGGGTGAAGGTACGTGTCTTTGACATGGTAACTATAGCTTGCTACATGATGCCAAGGCATAGGCATTTATGAAGTGACTGTCTTTCACTCATGAACTTGTAGGGCTGAGTTAAAGCACAGGTCTTTATGAAGCTACAGATTCAATGTAGTGCAGAACATATTTGTGGTTGCTGTATTTGCCTGGATCTACTGACACTTGTTGCTGTACAATAACGTGAGTGTGAAATATGAAACCAAATTATATTCTAGTCCAACATTGAGATGGGAAATGTTTCATTATCTGTTAAGATAATTTTGAAGTAAAATAGTGTTTTTAGGAAATATCTGTTTACTGCGATGGAGGCGTTTTGTATTTATGCTTTTTTTTTTTTTTTTAAGCCATACATCATGGAAATATAAGAGGAACAGAGTGCATCTTCTGATTTCCACCAAACTGCCTGGTGAAACCCTGTGTTTCTACCTCAAAATGCCATCTGTTTTCAGAAGCAATGCCAGTGCTATTTTTTCCTATTTTCAATTTTTATTAACTGGTTCAAACCAATCTGGTTCAGACAGTTTCAGTGGTAATGTGAGGAATTAACTTATGGCTGACAGGGAAGTGGCTAGAGAGCAACTTACTGTTAAAATGTCAGTAAGAACTTTGTGCATTGTTTTGGAACCTTACAATCAGAGGAGAGATTGTTTTTTCACCTATAGTTATCATCTTGAATCCAGGACTTACATTAGCAGAATAATTGTGGCACAAAATGGTCCTGTTTTCACACCCTTCACAGTATTGGAATTATCTATGTACAAAATATGCCTTGTGAGATATCACTTGAAAACCAATAGCTCCCTGATCATTTTGTGATTTTTATATATATACACACACACACTCCTTGACTAATCTATACGTAAACCAGCCAAATCAGTGGGAGGTGTTAAACAGGTCTATCCTATACAAATAAATGTATGCTTTCCTCAATTTACACATAAGCAGTAAATCTACCTATCAGGCTAACAAGGAATCCAGGCAAACCTCACACTAGAAGATAGCATAGTGTCTACACTCAGCAGGAAAGAGAACTTTGGTTTGGTTTAACTTTCCAGAGGGATCCATTTCAAAGGTTTACTCCTGTATAAAGACAGGTGTGTGTGGGGAGTAAACTTCAAGTGATAAAAAGCTCAATCAGCTAATTGCATACATGATTACTGTATTATAAAAATGTACAGAATGAGGTCTTTCATGAAAACAGATGACATGCTGGTGGTTAATATAATTGTGAAACACAGGTACTACACGAACCCCGAGCCTACCATCCACCAGGCACCCTTCAGAGAGAGGGGGTAGAGTGGGAGAAGTTGAAGCTTCCCCACTCCCAATTCTTACAGGAACATGGCTCCATCCGTCTCTCTGTGAGATTGTTCAAGAACTCTTCTTAAACTGTAAGAGCTAAGACCACCAAACTTGGCATACAGGTTCCTCTTACCATAACTTAAAGCAAGGCTGGGGTTGGTTGTGCCAGGAAAACAGGATGTGATTAGAAAGGGATTGTTTTCCATAACACGGAAAGGGAGGGGGCTGATAGGAGGGACAGTTATAATTCAGTGACCATTGGGGGATATGAGCACTGGAGACAGCTATACTGCAGATGGACTGGATGGGGGTGGCTGCACCAGGAAGAGAGTGGCCAGCTGGGGCCAGGGTTCTCCATCTTGCCAGCCACCAGCCCAAGTAAGTGGCCCTTCTACCCTGAACCCGCCCCCTGGTCCTTGGATCCAGCGCTAGGTGGGAGGGAGCTGCCACCCAGCAGCCCCGCTGCCTTGGAGGAGCACTGCTGAGGGCTAGGGCTGGGCTGTGCAGTCCCCTGAGGAGTGCTGCTAGGGGCTGATCCAGGCCATGCAGCTCTGCCCCCTTCCACCCAAGGAGCTCATTTAAAGGCAAGGGTGTATTTACCCCAGTTCAGTTAATAAACTGTGATATATTTTTGTGTCTTCAAAGGAGTAAATGAAACATTATTTCATTTAAACAGGCTTAAACTGCAGCAAGGGAGGTTTAGGTTGGACATTAGGAAAAAGTTCCTAACTGTCAGGGTGGTCAAACACTGGAATAAATTGCCCAGGGAGGTTGTGGAATCTCCATCTGTGGAGATATTTAAGAGTAGGTTAGATAAATGTCTATCAGGGATGGTCTAGACAGTATTTGGTCCTGCCATGAGGGCAGGGGACAGGACTCGATGACCTCTCGAGGTCCCTTCCAGTCCTAGTATTCTATGATTCTATGATTTCCTTGAACTGTCCAGGAGAGGTCCAGATACATCAAGGCACATGGTTTGGGGGAAATTTGGGACTAGGAGTGTGTTGGGATCACTATGTTGGTTGTAACCAAGGCGGGTGGACACTAGAGTGGGTCTGCAACCAGACTTCTCAGATGAGAGAGGCTGAACCAGGGCAGTTTAGCATACAGACACTCAGGGTGTGGCCTACAGGCTGGTAGGTTGATTATGAGCAGCCCAGGTCAGGAGCTAAGCAGCTACAAAGCATTGTGAGACACCCAGGTTATAGGGTAGGGAGAGATGCAAACCCTCACTGCTCTGGACTGCCCCCTGAAGCATGACATCCTGTGACAAGTAGCTTCTATTTTTTGAAATGTGTTGGACCTAATCAGCATTACTGGATGATTTTGTGTGCATTAGCTTGGAGGAGTTAAGTTTTTAATCACAACTCTGTAGGAGGTTCATAATGGATTCCAACATCTGTTAGAAACAATTAGCTCTGACTTATAAATGGGAGGTTTATTACAGCTGACAATGAAAATAATTTTATTTTTCATTAAGACAGCCTAAGAAGTTGTTTTTATGTTATTTGATCAGTTTCAGGACAGGCTGCAAGATATTCTAATTAATGGTGACCAGCTTATTAAAATGAGTAGTGATTGTAATCAATAGTGAGCAAGGAAAATGCCACAGAGAAATAGAGGACTCTGCAATTACCAAAGAAAGATGCTACCTCCATAATATTAAGGGTGACACTACTAAAAACAAAAGTATTCAAAAATTAAAGCTGTAATGCAGCCTTCTATTCAGGACCTTGTTGTGTCCTTAAGATTTTTACAAACCAGTCTTGTTGATAACGTTGGAAGCTGTATTTGAAGATTTGGTTTCTTATGCCTGTGCATTTCAGCAGATGTGTTTCATGAAAATAAAATTGAAAAGGTGATATGAATAAGTCACATTTCAATAATTTATGTGGCTGTATAGCATGTTGCATATGCATTTGATTAGAGTGTTTGGGAAATTCACAGGTTTAAGCTGATTTTTTCCCCCTAAAAATGAGCTTTCATGATTTTTTTTCTGCAGACCTCACATGCAGTGTGGATTTTGTGCACTTTACCTGCATCCATAAAATCTAGTTTTCCCCAACTCATATGTGGAAGACAAAAATCTGAGCTTGTATTGTCTTTAACAGTAAAGCTCCCCTACATTTGACTAACATAGAAGCTCATTTACTATTGCCAACTATGGCCATTATAAAATGGGGAAAAAGGCTAAGTGATTTGTTTTTCAATTTTATTAAGTAATCCAAAGAGAATGAATTAATTGGGTGGATTGAGCTGGTCAGGGCTGTTCAGGAAGCTAGAAGCAAGGATATGCTTTCCTGACCAACGGATTACTATTGGTAATGTTGAAATGCCAGTGGTGAATCCTAGGCTACCTAACTTACTCTTTACTCCCCTGACTCATGAAGCCATACACTGGCTACCTTGAGAGCTCCAAGGAAAGACTGAATACCAAGCTCAACAGGCGTGTAATGACAGCTGAATGTGCTTTCAGCAGATTTAAGGGACACCGGCATTGTTTTCTCAATATATTAGAACTCAGTGAGAAAAATGACCTAATGGCTACAGCTGTTTGCGGTGTCCTGCATAATATCTATGAGGCAGAGGAGGGAAAATTGCCACTGGGGTGGAAGGCTGAGGTGGAGTGGCTGTCTGCAGACTTTGCAGAACTAGACACAAGATGTTGCCCCATGGACCATTAGAAAAGCTCATTGTGGAGCTACATGGCTGAGGGAGGTCTTGAAAGTGCACTTTAACAGTCAACCACAGTAGTGTGCTGTGCTATAAGTGGCCCTGAAGTTTTGGGAGGAGTTAGAAATTGTGTAATGCTTACCTTTAAGAATATCACATTGCTTTTTAATGAATGTATGAATGATGAGATGTTTATTATACATTTGTAATTATTACACTGTTTTAAACTCAAACTATAAGTTCTGTGCTGCTGCTCTGTCACAAGTGGTATGTGCTTTGAGTAGCTAGGCTGAAGGGCTTGGGTATATTTAGTTTGGAAAAAGCGGAGACTGAGGTGGGGGAAACATGATAGCATCTTCAAATGAAGGGCTGCTAGAAAACGATGGAGAAAAGCTGTTTGTTTTTGCCACAGAGGGCAGAACAAGAGACAATGGGTTCAAATGACAGCATAGCTATATAAACTATATAAACTAAATTTTAGAAAAAAAAGATTCTTAACTGTAAGAACAGGGCAATGGGGGGCTGCAGCTGCACATATGAGGCTGCTGCTGCTCTTCTTCCCCTGATTATCAGGCAGCGAGGTGAAAGTGCACAGCTTGTGTGTGTAACTCCTCTGCCCCTTCCCTTGGCAGCCAGGAAGGAGAAGAATGCAGCAAGTTGTGCACTTTCCTTTCACTTCCTGATAGGAGAAGAGGAAGAAGAGCAGCAACCTCCCAGTGTGCATGGCTGCAACTCTCCCCCTCCCCCCGCCTGAAATGGCATGGGCCACTGGGGCAGCCCCTGATGGGGGGGAAGGCATCCCCAGCCAGCTCTTTTCACCTGCCTGGCTGCTGGCTGCTTAGTGCCACAACCTACAGCAGTGCCCTGGAGGTGGGCTGGGAGCAACCACGCCTCCTCCTGCAGCCAAGCGCCTCAGCCCGCTGGCTCCTTATGAGAGTGGCACGCTGGGGATGGTTTTACCTCTGGTAAAACTATTCAAAGTAGACCCCTGGGGATGGTTTGAGCTCCATCTTCGCATTGAAAAATTGCGAGGAAGACTGAATGCACATCCTTTTTAGAGGTTCTTTCCCCTGCATCAGGCTTGTTGAGGCTCAGCTGAGAGAACTGGCTTAGATGGTGGTAGAGCCTTGAACAAAATCCTGACTCTCAGAACAATTGAACTCCCACCCCAGTTCATTGTTTGTCCCTTCTCTTCCATCTCTTCCTTTTCCTCCTCCTCACTGTTCCTGGCAGGTGTCTGTTTCGGGCTGCACCGAGATATCCATGGGGATCTGAAGGGTTCTGGTGGGGACTCTGCCATGTATGTCATGTAGCTTGTAGAAGTGCAGATCTACAGCTCAGTACAAGAAGGTCTGTTGGGCCTCCCTGGCTTTGTGGTGTATCTACAACAGTTCCTTTGCTTTCACACGGCACTTCTGCTGATCTCTCTCATACCCCTTCACCTGCATCCCCTGTGCAATCTTATGTAGATATCCACATTTCTAAGAGTGCCTCATCCCTGTGACTTCATAGGCTTTTCTTCTCAGAGTTCCGGGAGATTCAATACCTCCTGTCCTCTCCAAGAAGGGGCACTTCCACAGTGTGTAGCTGGCATATGGTCAATTGGGCAGTACCACACAACCACGGAGAGATGTTAGGAGTGCTTGCTAGGCATTTAAAATAACTTTTAAAAAGCATTTAAAAATAACAGGATGTGGTGTTGAGAAGATGGCTTCTAGTCTCTGGTGCTGGAGGACTGTAAGGGCTGGCATAGGTCATTCAGTGTCTGCATCCACACTGCCTCTACCACGGTATTTTGACCATGGCTGAGCACCTTTCTGTGTGTGTGTGTGTGTGTGTGTGTGTGTGTGTTACTGTTTTGCTCACATTGGCAGGAGACAAATCTGAGTGCAGATTCATGCACAAATAAGTCAACCCAAGGCAGTTTACATCAATCTTTCTTTATAGTGTAGCTCGGGTGCCTAAGACACATACTGCTCATTGTGAGCAAGGTTCTGTCTGGGCATTCACCTGCTTCTGCTTCTGCTCAGGCTTCTATAAACTGCTAGGTCTTGAGTCTCCATTTATTACACCAATTATATGGTGGTGAAACTGCCAGGAAATCAATGGAGTTATACAGTATTGGCACATGAAACAGCGCAGCAGTGTGTAGAATCAGGCTCTTCCTTCACATGAGGAATGCTTAAAGGGTTAGCACACGCATTAGCATAGGATTAAGAGTGGCTAATATGAATTGAATTTAATTTGGCAAATTAAGCTAAATCAATGTTGATTGGATTTAATTAATTGTGTCAACACAAAGGGCTTTAAAAACTTTGATTTATTAAATGTATTAAATGTGTGCAATATCTGTGTGTGGTCCAGGCCTTAACCCTATAAGTAGTGCCAGTCCATTTACAATACAAAATCAGAAGCAGTAGCTAATGTAATTTAAAATACTTTAAATAATTATTAACGAGGTTTTGAAAGCAATTGTGACTTGTTTTGAATTTGTGAAAATTGGCAGAAACAAGCAGTGTTGAAGAAAGCCAGTGTTTCAGGAAGGGTGGATTTTTCCCCCTGAAAAACAATTAGATGTCTTCATGATGAACGTTGGGAGTTAATTGCAGACTTACTACTCACACATTATTTGGTTGAAACTTACTCACAAATATGAACCTTTTTGAAAGGATTTGTTATTTCATGAAAATACATTTTAAAATAATTTCCCCAGCAGCCATAGCATCCAATATATGATAAGGATTAACTAACACTAGCACCTCAAAGCTTTATTGTAAGCACATACTGAACTTGTCAGAAGCAA
Source organism: Rafetus swinhoei (assembly GCA_019425775.1). NCBI lineage: Eukaryota > Metazoa > Chordata > Testudines > Trionychidae > Rafetus > Rafetus swinhoei. The sequence goes on from CM033437.1 coordinate 111,694,777, forward strand.
GCACTTTTTCAAAATGTAACGCTAATATATGGAAGGGTTCATGGAAATGCAAAGGTTGTTTATTTGGGCACATAGGGTATGTCTACACTACAGCATTATTTTGAAATATCTTATTTTGAAATAGTTAATTTGAAATAAGTTATTTCGAAATAACATGTCTACACACAACATGCATTTCGAAATAGCATTTGGCTATTTTGAAATACCGCATCCACACTGAGTGGACACTGAATCGGAGTTAAGGCTGGCCGGAAACAGGTCAGGGTTAGGGCATCAGGTAAGGAGTGTCTTTATGTGGCTGCTGCTTGAGGCTATCTGAGGCCTGTGCTTAAAGGGACACCCCCCGCTCCCCAGGCAGCCGGTTCTCAGGTGTCCCTGCTTGCTTGTCTGCCTTCCACTTACCCCTCCCTAACCCCTCTTCCTGATGTCAAATAAAATACACGTATTTTCAAAAATATCAACTCTCTTTATTTAACAAAACTGGGGGGGGGTATTAAACTCTGGGGAGACTGGGGAAAGGAGGCGGGAGAGGAGAGAAGAGAGGGTGGGAGAGGGGAGGGGGAAAACTGGGAGGAGGGAGCTGGAAGGGGAAAGAAGGGGGAGAGGAAGCTCAGGACTCAGGGGTGGGGGTCTCGCCCGGACAACTGTCTCCCAGCACCGCGGGTGCGGGGGCCTTGGCGTCCCTGGGGGGAGGGTGTGGAGGTTGAGGTGGGGGGTGTGGAGGTTGAGGAGGGAGTGGCGGGAAGGGGAGAAGGAGTGGGAGGAGGAGCGGGAGCTGAAGAGGCAGCAGGTGCTGGAGCGGCACAAGGCAGCACGCTCTGCACCAGGGTCTGCAGATGGGCACAGATGGCACGACCCTGGGAAAAGCAGCTCCCACTGGAACTCCCGGTCGTCCTGCACCCTCTGCTCCATGGTGCGGTGCAGGGCTCGCAGGGCCCCCAGCTGCTGGTCTCGGTACCCCTGCAGTGTTGCGGTGGACCTGCTGAGCCCTTGGGTGCGGGAGGATGTCCTGGGTGGGGTGGTGCACCCTGCACGCGCAGCTGGTGCGGCTGTGGAGAAAGAAGAGAAGTGGTCAGTTCTCCCTGGGACACAGTGGATGAAGCCCAGCCCCCCCTCTGCAAGGTGAGGATGACCGTGCCCTGCACCGTCAGAGCCGCTGTGCTTGCACAGAGCCCATGGTCGGAATGTCCGGTTATCCCCAGGAGTGGGAGCTGCCCTGAGACCACACTCAGGCCCCTGTGCTGTGTATAGTGTGGGTGAGGTGGGGGGGAGATGTTAGAGGGGGCTTGTGAAGGGAGGGCGTCCTGCTGTGTCCCGCCCTGGGGTCAGAAGCATGTCAGGTCTCTTCACACACACGTGTACCTATCAGGCCACAGCCCCCTGTGTGGCAGGCAGCTGGAGCCACCTGCCCAGGGGTGGCACGCATGTACTCACACATGCACAGGTTGCTGCGTGATGTGTGGTAAGCAAGGGCCACACGCGCGGTCCCTGGTCTCCCTCCCTGGTGGCTCCCCAACCCCCCAGGAAGGGGACAGTGACAGCACTTACATGGTGTGGCCTCCCCGGACGACCCTGCTGACTCCTCTCCTGGGACTGCTCGGGGGTCCTGCTGGCGTGGATGCTCTTCCTCCACACCCTGGTCAGGGCCCTCCGGTCCCGGCCCCCCGGGGTGGCACAGACTGTACCGCCCCCCAGGATGTGGTCCAGGGCGTCAAAATAGGGGCAGGTGTCTGCCCCTGCTGCGGAGCTGCCCCGAGTGGCCCTGGCATATGCCTGCCGCAGCTCTTTTATCTTGAGGCGCACCTACTCCTGGGTGCACCTGTGGCCTTTCTTGCCCATGGTGGCAGCTATGCAGCCGTAGACGGCTGTGTTCCTCTGTCTAGTGTGGATATCATGGACATTGGGGACCTGCCCCCAAACCTCAATGAGGTCCATGATCTCTGCACTAGCCCAGGAGGGCACCGGCTGTCTACGGCCCCTGGCTGGCTCCTGGGTGCTGGGGGACTGGGCGGGGGCCCGCTGGCTGGCTCTGGCTGCCTGGCTCATATTGGGGCCACTGGGTCAGGGGCAGCCTCTGCTGGCAGTGCAGTGTGGCCAGAGTCTACACCTTTAAGGGTTCTGGGGCTGGAGGAGAGGAGAAGAGTTTTCCTGGTTTTGCCCAGAGTGGCCACCAAGGGAAACTGGGAAGGGCTGGAGGCCCCCCTATTTCGAAATAAGCGTCTATACAGCGCTTATTTCAAATTAGCTATTTTGAATTTGGCGTTATTCCTCGTAGAATGAGGTTTAACTAATTCAAATTAAGCGCCCCGCTATTTCGATTTTATTTCGAAATAGCGGTTTGCCTGTATAGACGCTATTAAAGTTAATTCGAAATAAGGGCTGTTATTTCGAATTAACTTTGCTGTGTAGACATACCCATAGAGGGGAAAAGCAAATGTCTTAGAACAAAACATAATATGTAACACTTACAAATTATTATTTACTTTACAGTAGCATATTGGGACTCCAATCAGAGCCCCTTGTGGTAAGTTCTGTGAAGACAAGTAACAAAGACAGTCATCCCCAAGAGTATTTGCAGGCTATGTGCCAGACAAGGAGGTGACAGGTGGACACAACCAGGGTGGGTGTGAGCAGGCACATGAAGCAACAATGAAACAAACAAGAGTTTAACAGAAAAACAGTGGCCTCAGCTTACCAGTTGCCTAACTGTTGCCCAAGGAGTGTGATTTGTGGACATCATGGCAGGAGTAGGTTTTAAAGAGGGATTTAAAAGAGAATATAGTGGCAGTTTAATGTATTTTCATAGGGAGATTTCCCCGTGCACAGGGAAAAGAAAGAAAAGGCAGAAGGCTTTGGGGAGAAGCAGAAAAGCATTTGATTGAGACTAAGGTGACCAGATACTTTCTTTTTTTTGGGGTGGAGGGGAAAGGGAAAGTTGCCTATATAAGACAAAACCTCTAATATTGGGATGATCCAAATAATTTTGAGATAATCTGGTCATGATAGTTGAGAGTGACATTAAGAAAGATGGCCAGAGGTCAACAGCTTGATAAGTTAATCTATTCGATAAAGTGGGGCGAAATGGTGACGGGCCTTAAAGGCAAAGATTAGGAGCTTGTGTTGGAGATGGTGGAGAAGAAGGAGCAGTGGAAGAAGCTGACATGGTCAGAGTGACAAGCCAGAATAAGGATCCCAGTATTGATTGGAATAGATGAGGTGGCTGGGGTCAAAGCCTGAGAGAAGGAGGCTCCAGTGGTTGACACATGAGATGATGTGGGTCTGAGCAAGAGCCTTGTTAGTGTGGCTAGACAAGCAGAGCTGGATTTTTGAAACCATATGGAGGTAGAAGTGGCTAGAGGTCAGTATATATGACCATCCAACATCCTGACAAATGAAAAAAAGACACAAAACAGTCAGTCTGTGTGGTACTTAGTAATGGTATGGGGAAAGAGCCCAATGCATGTGCAGCAAATCTTCCCATGATGGCTACAGGTCCACTTGCTGGCACATCCTGCTTCCTGGCTCACCTGCAGGCTTTAGCCCGGGTTCTCTGGGTGCTCCATGATGCACATGAGTCTTAATCCAGCATCTCTACACTGAGCAATTGTGGGCAGGAATAGAAATGCTGCATTTCTTGAGGCCTTGCTTAACCTTGTTGTTACATTGGAGTTTTGGCCTTTCTCTGCATCACGGGTAGTTCTTAAGTTGGCCATAGAGCTCCTTTGGCAGATGATCTTGAGGCATGCGCTCTAGAGATGCGTTTACACTTCAGGACAAAGTCGAATTAAGATACACAACTTCGACTTCAGCTACGCAATTCATGTAGCTGAAGTAGCTTAACTTGACTTTTGGCGCTGTCTACACTGCAGGAAGTCAAAGGAAGAGCCCTCTCCCTTCAACATCCCTTAGTTCTCGTGAAAGCAGGGTTACTGGCATCAGCTGGAGTGCCCCTCTCACTTTGAATTAGCTGTCTTCCATGTGTCCCAACCAGAAAAGCCTGTGAATGGCCAGCATAGCCTGCGTAGACGAGGCTGGTTCTCTCAAGGATCTTGTTATTGGTGATCCATTTGTCCCAGCCAAGGTGGAAGCTGTTCAATTTCGACTCCTGCTTGGAATATATAACCTGGCTGTAACCCACGCACCTTCTGGCTGTGTTGTACTATCCCATCTAGTGGCACTGAGACCACTTACAGAGAGAATAATGAGTCTGCTCTACAACATTAGTTAATAGCCAGCTGGCTTTTACCTCATGCAGTAGAAATTCATGCACTAAGCTCCAGAGGGGTCCCATGTTCAATTCTGCCTACAGATGACTGTAGTCTGTTGGCATTACATGAGGTCAAATAAACTTCTGAACATTCTCAATCTTGATAGTCGAAATTTAGGCACCTAAATAAGTGACTTTGGTTTTCAGAGATGCTGAACACCTCCAATCTCATTGACTTCAGTGGGAGCTAGAGGTGGCTCATCATTGTTGTCTATTAAGATACTTTTATTTAAATATGGATTTGGGAGCTTAACTTTAAGTGGCCAACTATGAAAATGTTGACACTACACAGTAGAAATAAGTTAAAGATTGTGAGGCACTCAGAAACTTTACTACTGAGGCAGTATGAGTAGCAAAGATATGAATCCTTAGAGCATCCCTGTGAAGTAGTTAAGTATTGTCCCCATTTTATAGGTGAAGAAACAAAGAAAGAGAGTTTAAAGACCTCTTCATACTTAAACTACTGGATCAGCACAAGAGCAATGAAGATGCTGTTTGCTGACATAAGAGTGCTCTCTGTACTTAATTCATCTTTGTGAGAAGTGGTAGCTATGTTGGTAGGAGAAGCTCTCCTTTTGATGTCGCACTTTCTACACCACCAGCACTGAGTTCAGTATAACTAAACACAATTAGGCATGGTAGGCACATGCCCAGGGAATTGCTTATTTGCATCTCCAAGCAATGCAATTATACTGAACTAGGTCTGTAGTGTAAACTAAGATTCACACTCCAATTCAGTAAAGCACTGGTGAAATTTAAGCATGTGAAGCAGCCTCATTAGTTTTAATTGCTTGTTTTAAAGTGACACTAAGCTTATGTGTTTTGCTGAATCAGGGCCACAGTGCAGAATGGCTTCCATCCTGAATAAAATTGACTTTGCCACATAGATTCTAAAACATGGTTCATATTGTTTTGGTTCATATTGTTATTTGCAGAGTGCTGTGAGGAAATGAAAGGCTGGGTGGCATGATTTTGTTTGTGTTTTGAAATGGTTTTATTACTATATATATATATATATATATATATAGTATATTATGCACTCCAATGAACCCATGTTTTTCAAATTAAACATTAATTAAATGAAAGTAGTTTCAATATGACATGCCTACTTGATATAGTGCAATTTAAGCTAATTAAACGTGTTTCTTATAACAATGTTTTCATATTATTAACTTGCTCCACCATGAAAACATATGAACATTTTATAACACATTTTACAGTATTTTAAAAGAAAATTCAAGACCAGTAGAACATCACAAATTCACAATTTACTTCTCTATAAGCCCCATGATTCAGGAACAATCCAGCAATCTCACCTGACTCTTCAACAAAGTGTGCATTAGCAGGGCGAGATTTCCAGTTAGGCACATGCCTAGGGGTAGAACCTAGGGGTGGAGCATTGCCAAGTATGTGATTTCCTAGCCCAGTTGGGCTATTCTTAGCCGGGGGTTTTAGCAGCTGTGAGTTGTGGTATTTTAAACTATTTTGCTGCCCTGTTGGTGGTGGCTGCACCACTTGGAGTTCTCAGTAGAGACAGAGCTTCCTGGTCTCCATCCTCTGCAAAGAGTCCCCACCTGCGACTTGTCTCAGGTGGTGCCCCTCTCCCGAGGTGACGTTTGCAGCATGCACAGAATTCTTGTCTGAGGGAGCAGAAATTTTTTTTCCCCCTGCAGAAAATGAGCTGAAGTTCCACCTTTCTCCCACCAGAGGCCACCATGGTGCCAAAACAGACCAAGCTGGCTGAGGCTGACTGGTTTAGCAGGCCAGGGCCAACAGCTAGCAAACTGGTGGTGGGTGCATTTTTTTCCTCATGAGAAAAGTCAGAGCAGCCTTCTTGGAGACAAGTTAGGAGGCAGAGCAGTCCACATAGGGCTGGTAGGAGTCACAGAGACACATGGAGACATGGGCAGGGGCTCCAGGCAGGGCCACATGGAGTATGGGGGAGGGTTGGCGCACTGAAGAAGCTGTTCCTAGGGGCATGTATGGTGTAAATCTGCCCCTGTGCTCTAGCGGGCTTCTACTGCAGTGATGTGTAATGGATTACCCCATATTTGTATGTACATTGCTGTATAACATCTTGTTTACATACGACTCATATTGATCAGAGATTCTGCTTTTGCTTAAGCAGTAGAGCTCTGTATTTTGATTCTATCACTGCTGCAGAGCTCCCAGTGACCAGATCACATAAGGTAAATGGATTATCTTTGGTTCAGATAAGTATACAAAAGGTCAGATGCTTGTTCAAATGTATGCATACTTCTAGGGCCTCAAAACAGTAGATTTTAGATCTCAGAAATAAATAAAAGTTGAATAGTTTCTATAAGCAACTAGCAACTCTGTGTATTACTTGAGGAAGTCATACTGTATCTTTATTTTTCATCAGTTTCTCAGACCGACTTGTGTCTTTTAGGCAGAAACAAGCCAACAGCCTTCAGAAATAGTTATTTTCTTCACATTTTCAAGTGCTAGTATTCTTTTATCACTGGTTACATCTCTTGCAGAACTAAGTGTGGGCAGGAAAAGTTTTTTCTTTCTCTGAGAATTTTTGGTTTTTTGAAAGTATTTCCTCCATTCATAATTGGGATGAAAAGTTGAAATCTGGAAAAAATCAACAAAATGAAAATTGGAAACAAATTTTATGTCAGCTCACTCCAAATGTTCTGTTTTGATTGTGATCCTTTACCTTTTAAAACCTTTATTCTAATTTAAATTGACCATTTTTTATTTTTATAAATTTTTTCTATATTTTAAGACAAGAACAAAGTGGGTCTGACCAAAATAATTGTATGTACTCCAGCTGTACCCATAAAAATTTTCATTTGCATGCGCACACAATACTTAGTTGATCAGGACACAGAGGCTAATGGAAAATAGACAAGGATGAATATTAATGCCACAGGATTTATTAACTTTAACCAATAGCAGATTATTTATCCCCTCTCTCCTCAAATAACTGATATGTATTGGGTCAAATACAAGGTAAAATGGCCTCATGCCATGCAAACGATAAATCTGAGTTGGTCCTTTGTAGCCTAATGCCTAGGACTCAGCCTGTCTCAGAATCCTCTTGTCTTTCTACCAGAGAGTGGTGCTGAAGGTTACTTCTATGGGTACTTTAATTTGGACTTGGCCCTTTTCCAGTCTTTTATCCATACAGGACGCTAAGCAGAAATTGCACTGAAGAAGGCATATTGTATGGTAACATTAAATTCTACTCTTACACCTTTAAGTCTCAAACTGAGCTTTGAGGAAGGCAAAATACCCTCAAAAGTTTAGCCAAAGTTTAATCAAAACCGGGGGGGGGTAGGGGGGAATTCTTCGCTTTAAATGGGAGATCTGGTCAGACCCTGAACCAGACTTGGGCATCCTAAGGCAGCTCAATATATAGCTGCATTCAGAGAAACAAACGGGAACTGGCTGATGAGTAATACAGAGATAGCATAATGCCTTCCTACAAATCACAGGGGCAACCTCCTCTTGGTTTCTGTGGAACTCACTGTCACAGGCCCCCCCATCTCAGAAGGAATATTGCAGAACTAGAGTGGGTTCAGAGTAGGGTGATGAGAATATTTAAGGTCATGAAAAACTCTCATGTAAATGAACTGAAAAGATTTTTTTACCTATCTTAAAAAAAGAAATGAGTAAGAGCAGACATGATAAAAATATATAATACTATATGGTCTAAAGAAGGTAGATCTGGAAATTCTGTTTTCCCCATCCCATAATAATAAGGCTATATCCAGACTGCAGTCACAAGGTGCGATTGTAGCTTAAGTAGACATACCTGAGCTAACTTTAATTTAGCTAACTGAAGTCCTGGAGCAGTGAAGTCATGGTGGGCTGCATTCCTGGGCAGGCTGTACAAGCTCACCTGGAATCTTAGGTAAATATTGGGCTAATAACCCACACGGAAATGCATGCTGCCACAGCTTCACTACTGTGTCCCAAGATAGTTGAGTTAAAGCTAACTTGCATACATCTACACTCAATGATTGCAGCATACCCCTAGTCAAGGTGACAACCAATGAAATTAAAATATGGGGAATAATTTTGTACACTGTGTGTAATTAGACTGTGGAACTCATTGCCACAGGAAGTTATTGAGGCCAAGAATTAAAACAGGAATTAGATTGGGGGGAATTAGCTTTTTTGGGGGGTGGAGGACTGCTAGCATGTCTATGCTCTGTCCTATAACCCTCTGAACCCCAGAATTTGGCCAACCCTTGCTTGTCTAATCAAACTTCCTTCCAGTGAGATGGGACATCAGGCACTGCATGCATAGGTCATTAGGCATTTTGTAAATGCATCTTTACTTGCTTTACCTGCACAGTTATTGGCTTTGGGATTACCATTAGAGGCCCCAGCTACAAAAGTTAGCATTTTAATAGATATAATAGGAGAGATACAAAAGAGAATCTTTGATGTTATCTTACTGCTCAGTAACTTTCACCATAGCAGCTGAAAAACAGTCATTCACATGAGATTTCTCCATATTTCATTTATTGTTAAATGACACCAGTAATCATCATTATTATTACTAGTACTTAAACTCACAATGGCTGCTCTCATCTGCAGTGGTATTTAATATTAAAGATGACATACCAGATGGATGTAGAGCTGTACAAATAACTGGGTTTTTTTCTTCAATTACTGGCAGCTCTGAAATAAAACAAAAACCATTTTGTTTAACCCGAAATGACACAGATATTTCATTTAGATTTTGAGCTTTTAAAAATGTTTTTAATTTTTTTAAAATAAAATTGGAGAAAATTTCAAAATGAAAATACACTTCTAATTGAAAAAGTCAGAATATCTTATTTTAAACATGCAAAATGAAACATTTCAATTTTTAACGTTTTTTTCCTAACTGAAACCTTTCTGCAAATTGAACACTGAGGGTGCGTCTACAATGCACCCTAAACTCAAAATAAGATATGCAATTTGCACTACACAAATTGTGTATCTTATTTCAATTTTATTTTTAAACAGGATATTTCAAAATTTGGCGTGTCTACCTGGCGCCAAATTTTGAAATAACACACTATTTCGAGACATCCCTATTCTTTGTGGAATGAGGTTTACAGGGATGTTGAAATAGCACGTCTGCTATATTTGACAATAGCGGACGCATTCAAAAGACGCAGGGAAGCTATTTCGGGATACCTCTGGTATCCCAAAATTGCCTTGCAGTGTAGATGTACCCTAATTTGCAAAATGTTTCAGTCTACCTGAATCTGCATTTTTCAACAACAAAAAAACAAATTAGTAAAAACATTTCATGGAACTAGATGGATGTCACTTCTATCCTGATTCTGAGACTGTAGCTAGAGAAAGATGAGAGTTCCACTGAATGTATCGTGTTTCTTTGTGTCATCAATTAGAGCAAAACACTTTTATATGGATTTCTTGATAGTTCTTAACTTGATTGCTTTTATCAGATGGAAGATATTGCTGGTGGAATATCTGTTTGACTGTAAACTCTTTGGAGCAGAGATTCTTTTATTTGAATAGTATGTTACCCAAAGTAAAACTATATGTATGTATAGCCCTACACACATGATTGGATATGATCCCTTTCCTTAGTAAGTTGTAGGTTAATAGTTAGACAAGTGTACAAGTACATTTTGATCATTGTTTTGCCAGTTTTTCCTCAAAAAGTGTGTAAAAAATTGACTTAATGCTGTTGTAGCACTGGCCCATTTTGATGGCCACCATAAAAGGTATGGAGAAGGTATTCCAAAGTAGTGTTAGTGGGCAGAATAAATAGCAGCACCCGTCTCAGTGCAGACACACCGATTTCATTTGATGTCCAAGAATAAATTCAGTAATGGAAATAAGTTGAATTCAATTTCCCTTTTGTATCTTAATTAAACTAGATATTTTTACATAGCTGGATTGAAGAAAGATTCACAAGTTTCTATAGAATAGTTTAAGTACAATAGGTTTAAATTTTATTTCTTACAGAGTCACTTGACAGTAGCTGTCAAGACGACACTGCACAATCTAATTTAGATAATGGCTGAAACAATGTCTGTGGGTGTGAATCCCTGTGTGTTTCTTACATTGCTTTCATTCATTGCAATGAGGAAGCCACATGGAACACCATACCAAGGCATTTAAATATTAAACAGACACATTAGCTGCTTTTCTGAATTGTCTGGATGTGTGAGAAAAAATTATATAGCTTTTCAGTATGACAGTGAGTCCTGTTGCAGCTGAGTTTATAGTGGCCATGATAATAGGACTACAATTGCTAGACCTAGAAGCATTTCTGAAAATATTTAATTCCTCTTTTCTAAATCTAAAGTTAACTTAATGAGCTACAGGACAAAGAGATGTAACTGGCTGACTTCTTATTGGATCCATATGTTAATAATACAACATATACCTTCCTACCCCAAACATCCCTGTCTCCCTCATCATTTAGCCAGTCTCTTTTCATTCCACAGAGCTGTGCCAGATGCTCTCATCTGGGTATTCCTCACCTCCCCATGGGCAATTGATACCCCATATCCAGCACAAATCCCCTTACCCTCTAGATGGCTCCTGATTTCAGAGGTTCCCAGAACTATCAGCAATTTTTTATTCTCCACAGCATGCTGACAATGGGCCTGTTCATAAGCTTGTTGAAGCCAATACGAGTCTTTCCATCCACTTCATTGAGTTTTGGGTGAGACCTGTTGTCTCTTTAGTGGAGCCAGTTCACAGAAGCTGAAAGAGAGGGAGAGAGAGAGTCAGAGAGACACTCCTGCCCTTCATAGTGCTGAGGACAAGCAGATGGAGGACCTGGTGATGCATCTGGCTTCTTTTCTATATGCTCTGCTCCTGTCCCATGACAGATTAGTCACAGATGACCAGAAGCCAGCAGAAAAATGTGAGTTTCTAATGATGCCACAGGGGGTTAAAAGACCTGGCTGGGCTGTTCCCCTATTCCCACACCCAAAAGTTTCACTTTCACTGGCGCAGCAACTCCAGGCTCCCAGAGCATCAGCCTTGCCCCTAGGAAACATTCCTCCAGGAGGCTGCTAGAAGTTTTATGTCCTTGGAGATGTTCCTTCTCCTGCTGCCATTAGAAACAAAAATGGTATTTGAGTAGACGTGAATGATCAATCTGGATTGGTGACCTCACAGCCCAGCTGCCCTGCTCAGATTACCAACATTTCCTCAATGAGCTACGTATATTTTGCAGCAAACACTGTGTCATGGTTTGTTCTGGCTGAGGTCTTCAAAATGCTAAGATTGAGTATCTGTGCTGGGGAGAGTCTATTGATAAAAGCACTTTGTATGAGAGATTTTTGAATTAGAATGAATACAGGTCACTTCTGATTTCATGTTAAAAAGCTATTTTTAAAAACATGCACAAATTCTAGCCATGATTATGGAATGTTAATATTTACAGAAAGCAATGAGTTTGTTAATAGCCATATATAGTTAACACTAGCAATCAATTTTGAAAGTGCTGATTTTTTAGTCACAGATTCTTTAAAGTGTCAATAACCCGTACTATAGAGCTGTGGTCACTAACCTTGTTACAGAAGGCACACAAATGTAAGTGCAGCCTTGTATGGGCCAAACAGATTGTACATAATTTAATAAGATTTAAAGATTTAAATCACCTATATTGATGTATATGGTAAGTTTATCCTTTTTCATTGTATTTAGATAGATAATACCGTAATAGAAGAAAACCCATTTAAAAATAAACAAATAATTGCAGAAAATGTGCATATGATGACATGCTATTGAATCAGTAGTTAGTATAGTGTGTTGAAACAGGCCACAAGCATTATGAAATGCTTTAGTGGGTCGTATATGACCCACAGGCTGTAGGTTAGGTGCACCTGGTATACAGTATTACATATGTAAGGTCTATGAAGACAATGAGTATTTTCTGTTTTACCTCTAAAACAATTTTTTTTAATAGATTTTCAGCACCAAATGAAAAACAGTGTTTTTTTAAGCAAACGCTAGACATTATTGTCCAGATGTTTTAATAGATGTAGATGGATGCTCGTGGATGTTGCCTTATTCGTCCTTCATTAAGAATATGCATTTAAGATTGTATATAGTGATTTATATTGCGCTCCTCACTGTATGACAGAAGTGCCTTGGTCAAAGGCCCCAGAAAGCTTTTTTAAAAATTATAGCACAAAAACATTAATACAATGCTGAGGATTTAAATAATGTGCTCAAGTCAGTAGCACTAGGGAAGCTCTTTTATGAGTGGAGGAGGTCACAGAAATATGTGTGGGATGTGCATGTGCGGGTGTATTGCCTCCAGATAAAGGATTTCCAGAAAATAATGTGTACTCAGAAAAAATTATTGACTGATTGTGTGATATAATAGTGAAAGCTGGAGAAAAAGAGGTGAGTTCAGAAATTAAAATAGGAAAAGAACAAGTTAAAATTACTTAGAAAAGTTAGCTGTCTTTAAGTCACCAAAGGCTGATGAAATACATCCTAGAACAGTCATGGAGCTGATAGAGGTGGTATCTGAGGTATTAGCTATCATCTTTGAAAAGTCATGGAAGATGGGAGAGATTCCAGAAGACTGGAAAAGGGCAAAAGTAGTGCCCATCTGTAAAAGGAGATATAAGGACAATCCAGGAAACTACAGACCACTCAGCTTAACTTCTGTGCCAGAAAAGATAATAAAGTAAATTAAGGAATCCATCTGCAAACATCTAGAAATAATAAGTTAAGTAACAGTCAGCATGGATTTATCAAGAACAAATCATGTCAAATCAATCTGATAACTTACTTTGATAGGATGGCAAGGTTTGTGGATAAAAGGGAGACAGTAGATGTGGTATATCTAGACTTCAGTAAAGCATTTGCTACAGTCTTGCATGACCTTCTCATTAACAAACCAGGGAAATACAAGCCAAATAGAGCTACTGTATAAGGTGGGTACATAACTGGTTGGATATCCATTACTGGAGAGTAGTTATGAATGGTTCACAGTCATGCTGAAAGTACAAAACAAGTGGAGTTCCACAGGGATCAGTTCTGGGTCAGATTCTATTCAGTATCTTCATCACTGTTTTAGATAATGGCATAAAGAATAGGTTTATAGAGTTTGTAGTTTATAGGAAGCTGGGAGGGGTTGCAAGTACTTTGGAGGATAAGGTTATAATTCAAAATAATCTGGACAAATTGGAGAAATGGTCTGAGGTAAATAAGGCTATGTCTAGACAGCAGTGCTTTTCTGAGATATTGGAGGCATCACAGAAAAGCAATGCCACGTCCAAGAAATGCATCTGCTTTTCGGAAAAAAAATTTGGAAAAGCGGACGTGTTCTTTTGCCATTCCTGTAAACCTCATTTTACGAAGAAGAAAGGATAGCTCAAAAGATCAGGCTTTTCTGAAATTTGGTGCTGTGTAGATGCGCCAAATTTCGGAAAAGCCTCTTTTGAAAGAAACGCAGAAAAATATATGCAAATTGTGGTTTGCAATTTGCGTATCTTTTTCTGACTTTTCTTTGTAGTCTAGACATAGCCTAAGATGAAAATCAATAAGGACAAATGCAAAGTACTTCAATTAGGAAGGAAAAATCAGTTGCACACATTCAAAATGGGAAAAGACTATCTGAGAAGGTTTTTAGAGGCCATAATGGACCACATGCTAAATGAGTCAAAAGTGTGACACTGTTGCAAAAAAGATAATCATCATTCTGGGATGTATTGGCAGTAGTATAGTAGGTAAGAAACGAGAAGTAATTTTTCTGTTCTACTCTGTGCTAAGGCCTCAACTGGAGTTTTGTGTCCAGTTCTGGGCACCACATTTCAAGAAAGATGTGGACAAATTTGAAAAACTCCAAGGAAGAGCAACACAAATGGTTAAAAGTCTAGAAAACATAACAGTTTTCAAATAGTTAAAAGGTTGTTACAAGGAGGAGGGAGAAAATTGTTCTCCTTGGCTCTGAGGATAGGACAAGAAGCAATGGGCTTAAACTTCAGCAAAGGAGGTTTAGGTTGGACATTAGGAAAAACTTCCTGTCAGGGTGGGTAAGCACTGGAGTAAATTGCCTAGGAAGGTTGTTGAATCTCATTATTGGAGATTTTTAAGAGCAAGCCGTCAGACTCTTTATTTACCTGCATGTCGACTACAGTCACTCACAGCTCCTGTTGGCTGCAGTTTGCTGTTTTCAGTAAACGGGAGTTATGGGAAGTGGTGGCTTGACCTGCATCGCTTCCCACAGCAATCATTGGCCAGGAACAGTGTTCTGCAGCCAATGAGAGCAGCAAGTGGCTGTGCCTGTGGCCGTGCAGGTAAATAAAGAATCTGGCAGTTCTCCAAAGGCTAATCCTGGCAACCACATAAGGCCCATGGGCCACTTATTGCCTATCCTGGTCTAAACGGTGCTTGGTCATGTCATGAGTGCAGGGGACTGGACTTGATGACCTTTTGAGGTCCCTTCCAGTCTTATGAGTCTATAAAAAGTCATTTTCTGTACATATTCCATCTGCATTCACTGTGGTAGGGGTAGCTGTAATGAATGGTGGACTAACACATTATAGCATCTTGAGAAGATGTGAGCCTGAGCCGCCTGTTGTATTGATTGTAAAGGCTAAAAGAACTAAAGATGTCTATTCTGCAGAGTCTAACATCCGTGTTACACAAATGTTTTTACTATCCCATTCAAGGGCATAGAGCCAATTTCTCAGCTTCCCAGACTTGCATCCCTGTTGAAGTATAAATCCAGAATCATATCATCTTTCTCTGTCTGGGGATCTATACAAGGAAAACTCATTAATATAGTTTGCATTCCCCTCAATGTGGGAAGTTTATACAACAGCCACTGCTCACAAAGCTGAGAGGCCTACAGACTCTTCACTTTGAGACACACTGGTTTAAATAAAAATATAAAACAAGTTTTTAAGTACAGAAAGAGAGATCTTAAATGGTTGTGATAGTAAACAGTTTAAAGCAGGTTACCTAGGAAATTAAATAAAAACACAAACTAAGCAAAAGAAAATAGAATCATAGAATACGAGAACTGGAAGGGACCTCGAGAGGTCATTGAGTCCAGTCCCCTGCCCTCATTGCAGGACCCAGTACCGTCTAGACCATCCCTGATGGATGTCTATCTAACTTGCTCTTAAATATCTCCAGAGATGGAGATTCCACAACCTCCCTAGACAACTTATTCTTGTGTTTTAACCACCCTGACAGTTAGGAACTTTTTCCTAATGTCCAACCTAAACCTCTCTTGCTGCAATTTAAGCCCATTGCTTCTCATCCTATCCTCAGAGGCCAAGGAGAACGATTTTTCTCCCTCCTCCTTCTGACACCCTTTTAGATACCTGAAAATGGCTATCATGTCCCCTCTCAGTCTTCTCCTTTCCAAACTAAACAAGCTCAATTCTTTCAGTCTTTCTTCACAGATCATGTTCTCTAGACCTTTAATCATTCTTGTTGCTCTTCTCTGGACTTTCTTCAGTTTCTCCACATCTTTCTTGTAGGTTAGATAAATGTCTATCAGGGATGGTCTAGACAGTACTAGGTCCTGCCAGTGGGCAAATTAGACCTGTCCTATGGATTCTATGTTTTGACGGGGCCTGTGGGGAATAGCAGACTAGTGGGGGCAGAAGGGTACAGCCCTACCACTCACCAGTGGTGGCAGTAATTGGAGGTCCCAGCCTACTCTGCTTGTACAGTTAACAACTGCATCTCTCTGCTTCCATCTGCTGGACAGTGAGGGGGGTGGTTCCACTCTTCTCCCAAACCTGTTCTCTCTTTAATGTGACCCAGGGGAGTAATCCAGTTTGGGCCTGTCCCTGCATTCACTGGTGGTGGGAAGCAATGGTGGAATTTTGGCTGGGTAGGCAGGGCAGCAGCCGTGCAGTCTGGGATGTGGCCTGCTTTTCATCCCATTCCCTAGGCTATCAAGGAGTGAATGAAAATTACTTGCATTCTGTGCATGCTTCTCAGACCTGGCTAGTGAGCTCTGTTCACTAGTCAGGTGTGAATGGCATGCAAAGAATGCAAGTATTTTCCTCTCACTCCTTGATAGTCTATGGAATGGGATGGAAAGCAAGCCACATCCTGGAGTGCATGGCTGCTGCTCCCTCTTCCCCCCCCCCCTGAAATTCTGCACTTGGTAGGAAGCAGAGCGATATGGCTGGGAGTCAGGGAAGCAAAGCAGGCTGGGTCTGGGTCACTCCACTTCCCTCTAGCGAACACCAGCGAGTAAGGGGTCGGGCCCAACCTCAGCTGCTGGCATCAGGCCCCTTGCTAGTCCCCTGGGCCATGTCATTTTTGGGAGAGGGCTTGGGGGAAGAGTGAAATGGGGGCAGGATGGGTGTGGGAAGAGGTGGAGCCTGGAGTGGAGTGGGGCTAAGGTGGAGGCGGGAAGAAGCAGGGAAGGAGTATAACAGGGGCAGAAGATTGGGAGAACAGGTAGAGGGTTGGGGCAGTGGCAGGAAGAGTCTGGGCATGGGACAGAGTGGGGGTGGGCTGGGTCTGGGAAGAGGTGGGACCCTTCTTTGGGTTAGGGGCGGTACAAGGAGGATTCATGGGGGAGTAGTCATCATGTGGCCAGCACCCTCCATTTATCCCTCCCTGGCAATTGCCGCTTATGGTACCAGTTCCAAGGAAATAATAAGAGGAATCATTGGAAGGCAAACCCTGCATTTGGAAGACTCAAAAACATCTGGCAACTCAAAAAAATCTCCCTCATGATAAAACTGAACGTGTACAAAGCAATTGTTATTGCCATCACAACATACAGCAGTGGGACATGGCAACTTACCAAGAAAGATACACAAAAGCTGGATGCATTTCATTATAAATGTGTGCAACGTATATTGGGAATATCATATAGAGACAGGAAGATGAATGAAGAAGTAAGAAAAATTACTGGACAGGGCACAAATAATTTTCAAAAGAAGACATCAGTGGCTTGGGCATGTGCTGAGGATGGAAAAGGAACAATTACCACGTACTGTCCTTGAATGGAAACCTGAAAATGCAAGAACAAAAAGAGGAAGACTGAGAATAACATGGAAACAAATGGTTCTGAATGGCATCAAGCACCTCAACATGAAATGGGAAGATTTGGAAAGAAGGGCAGTTGACCAGCAAGGATGGCAAATGTGGGTATCCCAATGTGAAGGAAAGCATTGGCTGGACTAAGGTTTTAGGTATAAAGGATATTTACTGTTTTGTTTGTAAGCAAGCAGGTGGACAAGGTAGATGAGAGACTGGATAGAAATGGTGGTGGAAATATGGCTTTTGTGGATGTTTTCAGAACACTAGACAGCTGGTCAGTTATGAATGGTTGTTTTGGCTGTTAGGTTGATTTAACACTTGTTGCGTGGCCTTAAATTTGTATTTTGGTAGCGGTTTTTGTTGCTGACACAGTACAGTGGGGTTTTAGGATTTGATGTAAAACTGAGTATGTAGCTAGTGGTAATAGGGATAAAGTAATGCAAAAGGGAAACAGCAGGATTTTACATGGTTCTGTGGTGATGGCAATTAGATATTTTTATCAATGGGTTGAGGCTGTCATGAGACTATGTTGACTCTCATAACTCTCAGGTGCGAAATGAAGTTCCTTAAACAAGAGGAAGGTCTAATGGCCTTTGTCTCAGGAAGAAAGTCCTTGGGTTTCGTGAACTTTGGTCTTTGGGTTGGAAAAAATGAGATGAGTCAACATGAGAGGGGAGATTAGGTGGGATGAGATGAATTGGGATACAATAAGCTGAGATGCACTGGTAAAAAGTGAAGCTTTTAAAAAAATGTCTTTTTAATAACTTCTGCAAAAGGGAAAAGGGGGCATAGTTTATTATTTTGTTTAATTAGGGTTTATATTTATGACACTAATTTTATTTATATTTTTGTTTAAGAGGTTTTGATTTATACTAGTAGGCTTTTTGGTTTGGATTCATTAATTAATATTATGTTTATGTTTAACTTGTTTATAATTTATTATTGAAAATAACCTGCATTTGTATTGTTAAATAGGCAAAACGTTACAGGCTATTGTTACATTTAATTAATTTTTATATATTTTTGATAATTTAGTTTACAACTAAAGTAAATGTTCAAGACCAATTATTACAGTGTCCCCATGTGTGTTACGAAAGGAAAAAAGGTGACTGAAGGTTTCAGTCTGCACCACTTCAACACAGAATTGTGTCAGTAGCAGGGCACTGGATTTTTCCCTGTCATGCTGGCAGGTCAGTCATAGAATCCTAGGGCTGGAAGAGACTTCAGGAGGTCATCAAATCCAACCCCCCTGCCCAAAGCAGGACCAATCCCAACTAAATCAACCCAACAAGGTCCTTGTCAAGACAGGATTTGGAAACCTCTTGGGATGGAGATTTCAACACTTCCCTAGGTAACCCATTCAATACTTCACCACCCTTCTACTAATATAATTTTTTCTAATATCCAACCTAGACCTCTCCTGCTGCAACTTGAGACCACTGCTCCTCATTCTGTCACCTGCTACCACTGAGAACAGCCTCTCTCCATCCTCTTTGGAACCCCTTCCCCCCTCTTCAGGTAGTTAAAGACTGCTATCAAATCCCACCTCAATCTTCTGTAGACTAAATAAGCCCCAATCCCTCAGCCTCTCCTTGTAAGTCATGTGCTCCACCCCCCCTAATAATTTTTGTTGCCCTCCACTGGACCCTCTCCAATGCGTCCACATCCTTTCTATAGTGGGGGCCCCAGAACTGGACACAATACTCCAGATGTGGCCTCAACAGTGCACTGCAACTTAAAAAAAAAAAAAAGAAATTAATATGCAAATGCTTGCTGGGAATGGCTGGGTTGGAAGAGTAGGTGAGACTAGGGAGAGGGATGTAGAGTGTAGCGAGGTGAGGGGAGTATATGGAGAGTGAAATAATCTTCTCATCCTCTCTAATAGCAAAGTGATAGCTTTGCTCTACTTGTACAAATTTCATATTATGAAATTAAAATAGAATATAATGTCATATATATCTATATATATAAATAACATTTTAATTATAATGTATAGGTTGGACCTCTCTGGGGTCTGGCACCCTTAGGACCTGCCTGGTCCTGAATGAGGGAATTTACCGGACCAAGGGAGGTCCCCTGCTACTGACCCTGCTGCCAGTCCCAGCCACTGCCCCAACCCCCGCTGGGCTGCCATGACCCACTTCTATTGCCAGTGTGCCATGCTGCTGTGGCCCCAGCAGCCTGGGCTGCCATGGCTCCGCTACCAGTGCTGCCGCATCGCCATCCCTGGCTCCAGCCCCACTACCAAGACTGCTGCATTCCCAGCCCCACTACCAGACCTGCCATGGCTGCCACATCTCTGGACCCACTACCCGGCCTGTCGTGGCTGCTGCATCCCCAGCAGGTCCCGTTACCAGGGTTGCTGCAGCCCTGGCTGCACTGCTGGGGCTCTGGCCCCAGTCCCAGCCCCAGCTCTGCTGTCACCAGCCCCACTGAGCTCCCAGCCAAGCAGGGCTCCCTGCTGCCAGCCCTCCTGCCCCTGGGCTCCCAGCCAGGACTCCCTGGTCCAGGAAGATCTGTGGTCCTGCCAGACCATGGATGCTGCCGGAACAGAGAGTCCCAGTTTTGGGAAGTCCAACCTGTATGTATCATTTTGGGGCTCTGTTTATCATGTAGCAGATTATTCCTGAGATGTACCTGTAAAGAAATACTCTAGATGACAGTAAATTTTTTCAAAGACTCCTACAACACTTAAGAGCTTCTGTTCCATGGAAAGTCAGTGGGATTTAGGAGTCTAAGTCACTTAGGTACCTTGTAAAATGTAACCCAAAGTTGCTAAGCGCCATTTGGTGCATTCTGAGCAGAATTTCAGGAAATTCAGCCTTTCCTATTCCTCTTAGTTTTAGATCAGTGATGTAACTTCACATCACTGCATTTTTCAGACATTTGGTCTGTGAGGCAATTTTTTTTACATTGTATTTCCCTTTCTGCCTGTGTTACATAGTAAAACTTAGGGTCAGATTCAACACTGTGTGACTCCACTATTATGCCAGTGTAATGCCATTGAAACCAGTGAAGTGACACTGGCATATAACTCATGTCCCACAGTGGTGAATCAGGCTCCTAATTCTAGTTTTGAAGCTCTCAGGGTGCCATTAAGTTCAACTGACCTGAATGAATTTAAGTAGCGTGTATGGAGAAATAGGTGTAGTTATAGCTAAGTAGAGCACTTTGCATTGAAACCTGGATAGAATTTAATCATCATCCATTGCTATAAAATGTTATTTGATCAAAACGGAAAGTACCACTTTTAAATAATTTCTTAATGAATATCTGCTTGTCGGGTTTTCAGTACATGTGCTAACTGCCTTATACACATGAAGTTTAAAAACATGCTGTGCATACCATTATAAGATTGTACTTCTAAAAACCTGATGTTTCTTTACAGCAAGAAATCCAGAAACAAAATTGTATAGTTGTTTTGTTGTGGGCAAGACGTGTACAGACTCAAATTATTAGCAATAGCTAAGGACAGTCAGTGGTTTTCAAACTTTTTTTTTCATGACCCAGTTGAAGAAAATAGTTGATGCCCACGACCCACCATAATTTGACTAGAGTGTAGGCTCCAGGGTGGGGCTGAAGATTAGAGCTTTGGCATGTACGAGGGGTTCCAGCTTTGCAGGGGGAGTCATGGCTGGGGCAGGAGGGGCTTACCTTGATCAGTTCCTGGTCAGTGGTGCAGTGAGGGTACTAAGTCAGGCTTCCTGCCTCTCCTCGCACCACAGACTATGCTGCCCCCAGAAGCAGCCAGCATTTGGTTCCCAGTAATGGTAGTGCAGAGCTAGTGCTCAGGGCAGGGGCAGCGTGTAGAGCCCTGCGTGCTCTCCCCCACCCACACAGGAGCCGGGCCTGTTGCTGGCTCCTTGTAGAGTGCTGCACAGTCTGCAGTGCCCTGATAGGCAGGTAGCCTGCTTTAACACCCTCACTGGTCACCCGATCCCCCTGCAGCCAGGAGACCCAGTGCCTGACATTCCAGTACTGGGTCGTGACTGGTAGTTTTAAAACCACTGACTAAGGATACCAGTTTGTACTATCTACAGTAAAAGAGGTGCCTCGAATTAAAGTGACAAAAAAGCAATATGCTAGGTAAGTCTTAAAGCATTCCGTATGTAGGAACAACTAAGAAAAAATTAATGACCAAGAGCTTAAACAAACAAGCATCTGGCATTGACATTACCTGTATTTGCTGCATTTACAGTCCATGAGGATGGAGCAGTTGCTCAGCAATCACACAAATGGACAAGCAGATTCAGAAATTTCTTGGCTGCACTTGAAACTGGAAGTTCAAAATGACACACGGTATGTGTGAGGAGGCCAATGACATTTGTGCTTAACCTCTCAACGGTACATCCAGTGGAAATAAAGATTCCTCTAACAAAGCCCGTAGCCTCGTCGCTGTGACCACTTCTGTATTTTTCAAAACATTTGGTTTCAGACATTAGACACAAGAACAAGGTGAGACACAGACCAAGTTTATACCATGTTACATCAACCAGCATTCACATGTCAATTTGCTATCTTGGGTGGTGAAATCAACATGTAAACTATGCAACAGTGATCAACAGCTAACTTTGGAGAAGAGCTGTTAGTGAGCCACAGTGTACATTTCACAGAACTTTGAATGTAAAATGACCCGTGGGAGTGGCAAAGTCAAAGGCTCTGACCATGGAAAACAAAATACAACTGTATGTGTTTGCTAAATGCACACAAGTCCACAGTTTCAGTGAACCAAATCTCATGAAAGAAGATTGGGTCTCAAAACAGTTGTAGAATATGTGGTTTCATATTATTATCCTGGAAGATACTTAATTAGTTCAGCCTTTAGAAATAAATATCATAAATGGGGCAAGAAAAGCCAGTTCTGGCACAATGTCTATCGCAAATGATAGAATTCAAACCCAAGGTAGGAAAAAGGAAAGAGAGAGAGAGAGAGAGAGAGAGAGAGAGAGAGAGTGTGTGTGTGTGTGTGTGTGTGTGTGTGTGTGTGTGTGTGTGTTAAAAATCTGCATGTGCAAAAGAAGCACACAACGACAAAGGTGCTGTGACGTGGATGCTGAAAGCCAAAGAGAAGTAGCTAGAAGACATTGTGACTAAACAGAATTAAGACCTCAGGCAGTTGCAGATTGAAAAAGGAATGCTGGAAAAGGAACTCTGGGATTTCCTGGACATGCCAATGAGCCTACAAAAAGATAATATGTAGAGATTGAGTGTAAGTGAAGGTGAAGATCCCATAGCAAACACAGACAAATTTAAAAATAAAAAACAAACTGCTACCCAAAGTCTAGGCTATCTGAGCTATACTTATTGCAAGTCGCAACTCCCAACTGGACCACAGAGCGCCTTGGTACTCTAGTGGCAGGAGGACCATCCAAGAGCAGGGTCAGGCTGAAGCCTGTGGCAACCCCTGGAAGCCTGCAGCAGTTGAATGGGGTATGGGCTGGGGCTGGCAGCATCCCCCAGCAGCCTGCAACAGTGAGGCCAGAGCCGACAGCAACCCCTGACAGTCCACGGTACAGGGACCGGGACTGGGGCAGCCCCCTAGCAGTGCAGGACCAGGCTAACAACAGCCATGGCAGCATGGGGGCCAGGGCTGGAGCCCCAGACCAGAAGAGGGGCCAGAGCCCGAGCACTCAGCAGCCCATTCAGGGCCAGACCCAGATCTCTGGGCAGTCTGCAGCAGCATGGGGCCGGAACCCCAGGCAGCCCCTGGAAGCGAGGCCAGAGTCTGTGGGCTGCTGACGAGCAAAGACCCAAGCCCTCAGAGCAGCCCCTGGTAGCGGGACCAGGACTGGAGACAGAGGCATCCGTGGCAGCCCACGGTGCAGGTACCAGGGCCAGAGCCAGCTTGCAGCAGCGGGGCTGGAGTCTGAGCCCGGGGTAGCCCGGGAGGCATTTTGGCTAGGGTGGTGGCAGGGGGGCCAGCAATCCTGCAGGCAGCCAGATAGAGGTAGTGCCTCCCCCCACAGAGCCGGAGGCACTGAGGGTCAGTGGGCTGGGGGGCCATAGCAGGGGACCTTCCCTGGTCTAGCCAATTCCCTGGTTCAGGATCGGTTAGGTCCTGAGGGTGCCAGATTAGGGAGATCCAACCTGTCCAATATTTGGTCACCAGTGAGCAGACAGAATGACATTTTGGAATTTCCTCAAGAAAGTATGTATGCCATATTAGTGAAATTGTGTACTACTTGTGTCCTGTAGCTAAACAGACATATGCCACTCAACACAGTTGAGTGTTGTTAATAGGAACCTCCCTAACCTCACTCTATTAATATTGTTCGGTCATCCATAAAACCTTCAGAAAACTGAAGAAAAACATGTTAGTTCCCCCTCCCTCAAGCAACCTTCTCATTTCTCACAGCGACCAGCTATTGGGGCTCTGTGAAGAAAAACTGTCCGTTGCTTGTCTCTCCAAATATTCTTAGCCCTGTTCAATATAGTTGTAAAAATTTCACACACAAAGTTTGGAGAGAATTAAAACCTATCTGAAAATATTTATTCCATTTGTTATTGGTGTACGTGAGTGGGGTTTCCTTGAGATAACAGAGAGTATGTAGCTATTTTGGGAAACTAGTGGCTGGGATGTTACAAAGAGAGCAGTTATCCAGGACCCAGCTCGATACAGTAAGGACAGTTAATAAAACATACTTCTGTATATTTTAGTGGAGCTTTTTTTTTTCTTTTTAAATGAGTAGTTTGAACTACTGTGCTTAGCCAGTTGGTGATAGGCAAGCAGTGTGTCTTGTCAGAGAGCCATCCTAACACTGGTAGGTTTGGGGGCAATTAAAAAATTTTGAACCAGGTTAGTAGATAATGCCTGAGCCTTTGTAGCTAGTCAGGAACACCTCTTGTTTCCCTACTAGCAGACTGAGATATCCACCCCTTCCAGCTCCTATAGCCGGTTAGAATAACTTCTCGCTGCCCCAGTCCCTGAAAGTATTGGCAGGGGTACCATAGGATGGGGGAGACTGTGCCTCACCAAATAGCCAGGTACAGCCCCACCCACACTCTGCCCCCAGGTGGCCTGCTTCTTCTCTACAACCCTGTTTCTTCTCTAAACCCTACTTGCCCTACCTTCCAGCATTCTGTGACTGCGGCAGCTGCAGCCACACTAGCGCCTCTCCCTCCCAATGCTCCAGAGGCCAGATCTGAGGGGGTGGGGGAAGCGGGGCGCAAAAAGGCACCAGTTCACATTCTACACATATCTGCAAGCAGACTAAACTCATGCTAGCCCTGAAACTCCTTTTATATGCGCCTGCTGGGCCCTCATTGGCTGCTCTCTGTGGATTCCCTGATTGGCTGCTTCCCCTGCAGCCATTCTAGTCCACTTGGAGGATCTTTCCAGTGCTTCTTTCCTGGGATGGGTGTGGCAGGATCCCGAGGCCTCCAGCAAGGGAGCCTTTGGGTCTAGTCCACACTGTCACAGGGACCCTTATTCAAACTGGCTAATATCTTGTTCCACGAAATCATATGATTGCTCATGAAGTAAGACACTTACTCAGTGGAAGTGAGTGATTCATAGTCTGGCCCACAATGATTTGGAGTTTGAAATGTAATTTTTTTCAAATGTTAGACTGTGGATTTAAAAAGCGTGCTATAACCCTGCATTTAGGTTGGGGTCGAAGTAGGGGGTCGAAGTAGGGGGCCGCACAACTTGTGCGGTGAAGAAGTTCTTTCCTAGAATCTTCTAGACACTTGGTTCCGTATTTAAGATGGATTTAACTGGAAATTAGTGTTGTTTGAAATGTGTAAGGCATGCCAGTGATCTAACCAAGATTCATCCAATGATTATAATATTCTTCAATGAAATAGTAAACACAATCAGGAGTATTTGGAATGTCCATTCTATCAGAACTGGCACAGATCTTTCTAATATGACTAAGGAATTAAGACAATATTTAACAATGAATAGCAATATCTTTTTCTTGCATCAAGTTATTATTTTTTTTCACACAGATGGAGAACTGAAGTGATGACACCCAGGGAGAAAGTCTGAGGTACTATATTAAATGGCATAAGAAACAAACAGTCACAGAGAGGTGCCCTTGTAATGATATTGCATGGCAGCAAGTGGTGATGTTGTAAGGACCAGAATGTCTTATCATGATTGTTTTATGTCCCTTTTTGATTCCATTTGAAGACAAAGGGTTTTTTGTAGCTCTTCAATTTTGAATAGCTCTGTGATAGAGAAAACCACTTCAGGTGAATAAGCAACAAGACTAAGCTGAAAACAATGGGAACAACCTCTTGTAATTGAATTGTAGGCAGTACCAGAAGGATTGAGCCTGTAGTATTTTCCTTACTATAAAATCAAGGGACTAATTTACTTAAAGTGGCAGAAACTCATAGGCGCCGACTCCATGGGTGCTCCTGGGCCGGGATATTCTTGGGGGGGAAAATGGTGGATGCTGAGCACCCACTGGCAGCTCTCCTGTCAGCTTCATTGCACCTTCTCCATCACCTCCATCCTGCCCTCTGGCAGGCCTCATGTATCAGCACTTCTCCCTTTCATCCCCCTGCCCCCTGCCCACTGTTATCAGATGTTTTGTGGCATGCAGGCAGGAGGCTGGTGAGGGAAGGGAAAGGAACAAGGAAGTGAAATGCTCAGGAGATGGGGTGGAACTGGGTGGAAAGAAGCAGGACATGAATGGAGGAAGGGAATGAAGTGGGGGCAGGGACTGCATCGGGGTGCCATTTCAGATTTTGGGCAGGGGGCAACCTGCGCATGCGGTGATGGGGGGAAAGAGTGAAGTCATGGGGGTTTTGGACTGAGGACAGAGGCTTCAGCAGAGTTACTGAGCATGCTTAGTACAAACCAAGCACCAAACGGGGAGGGGAAAACCAACCCCCTCTGCCTTCCCATCCCACACACATCATCTCTATTCAAGGGCTACTAAGGCACTGGAAAACTCGACTTTTCTTGGCAGACAACTTAGCAGTTAGCTGACAAGAGCACTGTATCTAATTCCTATGTAAAAGAAAGAAAATTAAATAAATATTAGACCCACTCAGCTCTAACACTAACATATTCTGACATCTTGTGGCAAGTCACTTAAGGGACACTGGTTATCCTTACGTTTTAATGTATATTCTTACTTTGTTACTAACTCTGTGGAGAGAGAGAGAGAGAGAGAGAGAGAGACCCTGTCAGAACTCTTGGGCTCTGTCTCAGCTCTGGAAGGGGGGTGTGGGGTCTAGTGGGTTACAGCAAGGTGGGTACATTTCAGCTCTATATGAGAATATCAGAATGACCATACTGGATCAGACCAAAGGTCCTTCTAGCCTAGTATCCTGTCTTCTAACAGTGGCCAATGCCAGGTGCTTCAGAAGGAATAAACAGAAGAGGAAATCACCATGATCTATCCCTTGTCACCCACTTCCAGCTTCTGGCAAACAGAAGCTAGGGACACCATCCCTGTCCATTCTGGCTAATAGCCATTGGTGGACCTAACTTCTTTGAACTTATTTTGTTCTTAGTGGAACCCTGTTATAGTTTGGGCTTTCCCACTATCTCCTGGCAAAGAGTTCCACAAGTTGATTGTGAAAAAATAATTAATTTTGTTTGTTTTAATTCTGCTCCTAAAATTTAATTGGGTCAGCTTCTTGTGTTGTATTACGTTAGTAAAGGAATAAATAACATTTACTTATTCTATGTTTCCACACCATTCATGATTTTTTAGACTTTTAACATATCCCCCCCACCCCTTTAGTCTTTTCTTTTCCAAGCTGAAAAGTCCCAGTCTTGTTAATCTCTCCTCATATGGAAGCTGTTCCTTACTCCCTAATCATTTCTGTTGACTTTTCTGTACCTTTTCTATATACAATATACCTTTTTTAGATGGGGTGACCAGATCTGCATACAGTATTCAAGATGTGGCCATGCGCAATGGCTTTATCTAGAGGCAATATGGTATTTTGTCTTATTCCTTTCCTAATGATTCCCAATATTCCGTTAGCTTTTTAGTTTTTAGACTGCCACTGCACATTGAACAGATGTTTTCAGGGAACTATCCCTAATGATTCCAAGATTTCTTTCTTGAGTGGTAACAGCTATTTTGTATCTATAGTTAGGATTATATTTTCCCATATTCATTACCTTGCACTTATCAACACTGAATTGCATCTGCCTTTGTGTTGCCCAGTCACCCAGTTTTGTGAAATCCCTTTGTAGCTCTTTGCAGTCAGCTTTGGATTAGTCTCTGTTCACCCCTTTTCCAAGAAAATTTGTAAATTCAACACAGTAATCCAAATGCAAATCCCAGCAGCACAACACTCATTCCTACTCTTCCCCCTTTCCCCATCTTTTAAGTAAGTACCCGGCAATGTTTTCATGATGATCTAACAATCCTTCAAATACTGGAATGCCCAGCCTTTTGTTATTCTCAATCACCCTGCCTTCCTCTTTTTAAAACAAACTCCCTGCTCCAAAGGCAAAGCTGCAAGCAACTCAAACTCTGTTACATTTAAGAATTGCCTCTGGAGTCAGGGCATGCAGCTTTAGGCAGACCTCAAATATGAAATCCAGGGGGTTTAAACTCAGGTGGGGGGATACTACCCCCCAGAACTCCATAAATGGCATCCTTGGACTGCAAAGAGCAGGAGGTCTAGAACTCCCCAGCACTTTGGAAAGTCAGTGCTTATGGTGGAAGTTGTATGTGAGTCTAACAACGCAGTGGAGTTCGGGAGGTAGAGTGAGAGGTATACTTGAACCTTATAGGTATGTCTGAATCAATATAACGTCTAGCTGGGTCCTGAGAGGCACTTGTGAGTTCATAATTCCCAATTCTCATGTGCCTATACACATGGTTAAGGATGATTTATTTGTTAGTGATTTAGCTTAGGAGGTGGGAATTTCTGGTTCAGCTCTCTGCTGTGTCACAGGCTTCCTTTGTGACTTTGGGCAAATAATTTAGTCTCTCTGTGCATCTATTCCCAGACTGAAAAAAGGGGATCATAGCCCTTCCCTATTCCCAGAGGTGTTGTGAAGATAAATACATTAATGATTTTGAGGTGCTCAGACACTGTGGTGATGGGGTGTTCATCCCACACTAACCTAGAAGGCCAATGAGGCTGAGAAGGGGCTAACTAAGTAGATAAACTACAATTAGGTGGCCTAAGTAGTGGCCTGATTTGATGATGGAGCCCAGCTGAGAAGGAACAGGTGTGGCTAGTATAAAGCCAGGAAGTTTGCAGCAGAAAAGGGCTGCACTGTAGAAGCCTGCACCTGTTCTCTAGCAGGGTTGGGAAACCTCTGGCCTGCCGGCCACATGTGGTTTATTAAGCAGGCCACCAAACAGTTTGTTTATCTAGCCACTGGCAGGCTGCCAAACAGTTTGTTTACCTGAGCATCTGCAGGTATGGAGCCCCACAGCTCCCATTGGCTACGGTTCATTGTTCCCAGACAATGGGAGCTTCAGGAAAGGGTGGCATGGCCCATGCCTCTTTCCTCGGCTCCCTTTGGCTGGGAATGGGCTGCAGCTTCACATTAGATGAAAGATTTTTTCCTCTTAAATAAGACTTCCATTAGTGATGCCCTGGCTCTATTGTGTGGGGGGAATGAACCTAGGATCTCTGGGTCTAACAGCATGAGACTCAACACCAGCATTATTAGCTTGGGGCCGGTATTAGAGTCATAAACCTTCATACATGGAACATATCTGGGGTAGGAAACCTCCATGATGTGGGTCGCACATGGTTCATCAGTGTTAGCCTCCAGCAGACTGCCGGACAGTTTGCTTATCTAAGCATCCACAGGTAAGGATGCTTGCAACTCTCAGTTGTCGTGGTTCATTGTTCCCGGCTAATGGGAACTTCAGGAAGTGGTTGCCCAGCTCGTACCATTTTCCTCAGCTTCCATTGACTGGGAATGTCAAACCTCAGCCCCTGGGAACTGCAGGGTCCTGTGCCAGCAAACACTCAGGTAAACAAAGCATTTGGCAGCATGACAGTGGTTAACCATGATGATCTATGTGCGGTCAGTGTGCCAGAGATTCTCCATCCTGGTCCAGCCTCTAGAGAGGGACAAAATCCACAAAGGGTAAATATGGGTTACCCTAAGAGGCAGGGTGGGCTAATGGAGAGGCACTGGACAGGGAGTCAAAAGACGTGGGCATCACAACCAGCTGTGCCACTGGCTTGCTCTGCAAAACACTCCCCTCTCATATGTTTCTCCTCCCACCCTTTGTCTGCTTTCTCTATTTACATAGTAATTTATTCAGGTCCGCGATTGTCCTTTACTATGTTTTCGTGGCACAAAAGGGCCCCATTCTTAGTTGTGACTACTGCTACTACTACTAATAAATGATGTACTAGTTGCATGAATATATTAGTAGAAAATTGGCTAATTACTTCATCACAGTTAATTTCTTGCACAGCACAACTAGATTAGTTGGAAATTGTCTGAGTCCATTGTTGAGATGACTAAGAAGCTTCAGATACACACAGCAGGATGCATATGAAATTTCTCTCTAATAACCTAAAATATCAAACTTAAACTCCAGTTTATTAATATGTTTGATTTTTTTTATTAAAGGCAGAATGAGTCTGCCATGGAATGGAAGTGGAAGATTATTTTCCCCAAATAAGAGCTATCTAGAGAAACAGCGGCAAGGTGGATGGTGGAGTTGGGGGGAAAGACCTATGGAGGGAAGGACTGTAGGTTAGAATATTCTAGAATGGCTGGGCAGGGTAGGGGAGAGTAATATTTTTTTTTCTTTTAAAACAATATCAACTCTAATTGGCTTATAAAATCTTTGGTAATATCTGTTTGTACTATAATCTGAGGGTGCTCTCTGAAGTGATCTACAGAAAGTCCTGATAAACTCATTTCAGCTCCATAGAAAGGTTAATTGAAATTAATATATATTTTGAATGTTGTACATTACATAATAGCTCAGGTTCAGTAGGCTTTGGAATGATATGTAGGTTACAGAATCCATTTTCTAGAGAGGGTCTTAACATTGTTTGAAATGTCAAGAGGAAGATGAATGTTAAATTTCTAGCTAGCATTTCTCCTTGAAATTTTCAGTGTATGAGAATACATGGTGGGTTTGTTTCTCTGCTGAGGAACAGTACTGTTTACAGTAGTGGTTTTGTGTGGTAAACACCAATCTAATAGGAGTCAGAATAAGGTCACCAACTCATTGCATATAGTTTTAGTGCTGATATCAAACTGGCAGTTGAGAGAGGAAAAGGCTCAATATCATGGGTGGTGGGTATATGAGGCAGGGAAAGACTATTCATTTCCAAACTGCCAGGCCAGCCCTGCCCACATTGTTCTCCCAGCCCCTACCCCCAGTCTCCCAGGGTTGTCTGGGCTTCAGCCCTGCTGAGACATGGAGCTGTGCTGCAGTGTTTCCTCTAACGTTTTCCATCCTTGGGCAGGTTGAATTTTCTTTTGGGTCGGTTGAAATTTCTTATGTGCAACACCAACATTGAGGTTCTATGTGAATGTGCTGTATGTCCAAGTATTAAAATATATTTTTAAACACTCCATAGGCATGCAAGACAATATATTAAAACCAGGGATAATTAATAAGGAGCAATGCTTAAAATGTTTATTTAATATGAAATCAAATAAAGAAAATTAACACTTCCCTTAGAGTGCATGTATTATCGTCTTTTCTAACAACTCATACTAGTAAACACACCAAAATGGGGCATACTACAAATAGCTGTATAAATAAATCAAAGAAATGGCCATTAAGTAAAAGTCTAAAAAATATGTACAGCTTTAAGATGCTAAACACATCTATGAGTAAACTAGAAATAGTTATGCTGTCCTTGAAAATATTAATACAATATTTACTGACACTGGAAAGGAGAGAAAAAGGCATTCACTCAGGCTATACACATTCTCTGGGGAATGTTTAGGATCCATGCTACAAGTGAAACAGGGAACAGATAAAAGTTCTGTTTGAAACTTTCACCACTAACTCAAAGAGTAGTCATTCCGCAGTATTTGTCCAGAATCTAACTCCAATTGAAGGCCAAACAAATTAAACAGGATCCATGGTAAAGTTCTAGTTTTAACATAAGAACATAAGAACGGCCGTACTGGGTCAGACCAAAGGTCCATCTAGCCCAGTAGCCTGTCTGCCGACAGTGGCCAACACCAGGTGCCCCAGAGAGGGTGGACCAAAGACAACGATCAAGCAATTTGTCTCCTGCCATCCTTCTCCAGCCTCTGACAAACAGAGGCCAAGGACACCATTTCTATCCCCTGGCTAATAGCCTTTTATGGACCTAACCTCCATGAAATTATCTAGCTTCTCTTTAAACTCTGTTATAGTCCTTGCCTTCACAGCCTTATCTGGCAAGGAGTTCCACAGGTTGACTACACGCTGTGTGAAGAAGAACTTTCTTTTATTAGTTTTAAACCTGCTACCCATTAACTTCATTTGGTGTCCTCTAGTTCTTCTATTATGGGAACTAATAAATAACTTTTCTTTATTCGCCTCTCCACCACTCATGATTTTATATACCTCTATCATATCCCCTCAGTCTCCTCTTTTCTAAACTGAAAAGTCCCAGTCGCTTTAACCTCTCTTCATATGGGACCCGTTCCAAACCCCTAATCATTTTACTTGCCCTTTTCTGAACCCTTTCCAAGGCCAAAATATCTTTTTTGAGGTGAGGAGACCACATCTGTACACAGTATTCAAGATGTGGGCGTACCATAGTTTTATACGGGGCAGTAAGATATTCTGTGTCTTATTTTCTATCCCTTTCTTAATAATTCCTAGCATCCTATTTGCCTTTTTGACCGCCGCTGCACACTGTGTGGAGGTTTTCAGAGAACTGTCCACGATAACTCCAAGATCTCTTTCCTGATTTGCCATAGCCAAATTAGCCCCCATCATACTGTACATATAGTTGGGGTTATTTTTCCCATGTGCATTTCTTTACACTTATCCACATTACATTTCATTTGCCATTTTGTTGCCCAATCACTCAGTTTGGTGAGATCTTCTTGGAGTCCCTCACAGTCTGCTTCTGTCTTGACTATCCTAAACAAACTTTACCACCTCACTGCTTACCCCTTTCTCCAGATCATTTATGAATAAGTTGAACAGGATTGGTCCCAGGAGTGACGCTTGGGGGACACCACTAGTTACTCCTCTCCATTCTGAAAATTTACCATTTATTCCTTCCCTTTGTTTCCTGTCTTTTAACCAGTTCTCAATACATGAAAGGACCTTCCCTCTTATCCCATGGCCATGTAATTTACACAAGAGCCTTTGATGAGGGACCTTGTCAAAGGCTTTCTGAAAAATCTAAGTTTACTGTATCTACTGGATCCCCCTTGTCTGCATGTTTGTTAACCCCTTCAAAGAACTCTAATAGATTAGTAAGACATGATTTCCCTTTATAGAAACCATGTTGACTTTTGTCCAACAAATTATGTTCTTCTATGTGCCTCACGATTTTATTCTTTACTATTGTTTTGATTAATTTGCCCGGTACTGAAGTTAGACTTACCGGTCTGTAATTGCCAGGATCACCTCTAGAGCCCTTTTTAAATATTGGTGTCACGTTAGCTACCTTCCAGTCATTAGGTATGGAAGCCGCTTTAAAGGATAGGTTACAAACCACAGATAATAGTTCAGCAATTTCCCATTTGAGTTCTTTTAGAACCCTTGGATGAATGCCATCTGGTCCCGGAGATTTGTTAACATTACGTTTTTCTATTTGTTCCAAAACCTCCTCTAATGACACTTCAATCCAGGACAGTTCCTCAGATTCATCACCCACAAAGGACGGTGCAGATTTTGGAATCTCCCTAACATCCTCAGCCGTGAAGACTGAAGCAAAGAAATCATTTAGTTTCTCCGCAATGGCTTTATCGTCCTTGATTGTTCCTTTTATATCTCGATCATCTAGGGGACCCACAGGTTATTTAGCAGGCTTCCCACTTCTAATGTACTTAAAAAACATTTTGTTGTTTCTTTTTGAGAAATACAATTTGAGAAAAACAATTTACCACATATTAACTAGTAATACAGAATTTAAAAAAATCAAGATCAGAGTTTGCAGATATCTACAACACAAACAAATATTCTGTTAAAAGAATCCTTTTCTTTCTTACCTTAAGTCATTAACACCTATGTAAACTTCATTTGAAATGTAATCATGCAAATGTCATGAGCTAGGCCTTTCCCCCCCAGTATTCAAAAGCAACCTAAAAGCTTTTAACCCAACTGAAATTTTGGCACCAGCCCATATAGTGTACCCCAGCCCAGGAAAGAGTCCTATACCTGCAGCCCAACTAGGGTTGCTGTGCTGAGACAGACAGGGTTTGACTCCTGCTACCTGCAGCCCAGATGGAAGCAAGTTAAGACACCCTAAGCAAACTCCTCTCTGTCCCCCATCTCACTGCACATATGCCAGCACTTACCCCCACCTTCCCCATTCAGTCTGTTCCCCCCCCTCCCAGACCAGGAAGCTAGAGGAGAGTGCTGGGTTACTGTCGGGGGGGTACACCCCTGACATGGGGTGCATCCCCCTTCTAAGGTCCCATGTCCCGGTCCCAGCCCCGACCCCTCTATCAGGGCATATACGGTACTTGAGGCCTAGCTCCGGGAAAAGCCTCTCCTGGCAGGGGTGATTGCCCAGGGTGCGGAAAGGGGTGGTAGGGGGACCCGGGCCCTCCCTCTCCACCGGGTCCCAGCCCAGGGCCCTGTAGGCAGGGACTCTTGCTCCTGCCTGCTTGGTGGGGAATCCAGCCGATACACACCAAGCTGTGATAGCAACCCCTTGCCCTGGGCTGCTTCCTACCACCCTGGCACCCCTATAGTCTGTCTGCCTCGGCGGCGGTCCTTACCGGGGCCGGAGCTGGCGGTGTAGGTGGTCCGGTCCCTCAGGCAGGGTTGGCTGCCAGCTTCACTCCTGGAGTCCGATGCTGGCCCTCACTCTGGCCTCAGCTGCTGCAGGAACACCGGGATTGTGGCCTGGGCCCTTCTACCCTCCAGCTGCCTCCGCTCCTGCCGGGCTCCCTCCATCTTTATATGCTGGCTCTGCTGGGAGCATGCCCAGCAGAGCTGGAAGGGCAGGGCTCTTTCAGCCAGCTGGGCCTGGGCTACTCCCAGCCCTTCAGTGCGGGGCCTGTTTGCCCCATCACAGTTACCTCATAGGAAGCTGCAGGCAAACCCAGCTGCTGTAATCAGATCTCTGTAATCAGATCGCTCCTCCTCCAGATACTCAGCTGGAAGACTGCATGCTCCAAACTCCCCTCCTCTCAGGTCCCCTCCCCTCCCAGCCACATACTTCCTTCCTCCCTCCTCCTTATGCCCCCTTCCCTACCAGCATGATTCTTGTCTGGAGCAGGGAGCTGCTGCTGCTAAGGGAGTGCCCAGATGCGCAGTTTACAGGGAACTTAGCTCTGCTGCCAGCCCGCTCTTCCTTTCCCTCTGCTCTGTTAAGAACCAGAGAAGGCCAGTGTCAGTGCCGCCTACCCTCCATCTCCCCCATGCTCTGACCAGGGCTGATGCTGCCTGCTCTCCCTCTCCCACAGCACTCTGGTGGGAGCGGGGGAAGACCGGTGCCACTGCCACCTGCTCTCCCTCTC
The DNA here is from genome assembly GCA_019425775.1 of Rafetus swinhoei. Classification (NCBI taxonomy): domain Eukaryota; kingdom Metazoa; phylum Chordata; order Testudines; family Trionychidae; genus Rafetus; species Rafetus swinhoei. The sequence goes on from CM033437.1 coordinate 111,729,597, forward strand.
TCCCTTGGTCCAACTGGGGCTGGTGGTGCCTGCCCTCCATCTTGCCTGTGCTCCAATCGGGGCCTGTGCCACCTATCATCCCTTCCTCTCCAAGCTTTGGCTGGGGCAGGCTGGGGCTCTGCACCAACTTCTGGGGGAGGGATGGCCTGACCTTACATTGTGAGGTGCACTTGGCTTCAATGGGGCCCAAGTAGCAGGGATGGGACCGCAGGCGGAGTGGGGGGAATTGTCTCCTCCAATCATATGTTCACCTGCTGCCCATGCTCAGTATCGTACTACAAGGCCCATGAAGAATCTAAGTCATTTTTTAAAATAGAAGATTTATTCAGCATTGCCCAGGTCTTTAACTGAAATAAGTTTTGTTTATTTTTTTCATTTAAATCATTGTTCTGGAGTGGGGGCTGGAGATGAGATGATAGGTAACAGATTTGTAAAGAACAAATCATGTCAAACCAATAGGATAAGAAAACTTGTAGATAAGGGGGAAATGGTAAATGTGGCATACCTAGACTTTAGTAAAGCATTTGATACAGTCTCGCATGACCTATAGGGAAATACCCTTAGTTGGGGAAACTATAAGGTGGGTGCATAACTAGTTGGATAACCATTCTCAAAGAGTAGTTATCAATGGTTCACAGTAATGTTGGAAGGATGTAATGAGTAGGGTTTCACAGGGATCTGTTTTGGGTTCAGTTCTGTTCAATAGCTTCATCAACATTTTAGATGATAGCATAGAGAGTACACGTATAAAGTTTGCAGATGATACCCAACTGGGAGGGGTTGCAAGTGCTTTAGAGGATAGGAGGTCATAATTCAAAATGATCTGGACAAGCCCTTATCATAACTTAAAACAAGGTACAGGTTTCAGTTGTGCCAGAACAATGGGATATGCCTGGAATTTGTAAATGGAAAGGAAGGGGATTTAGCAGGACAGACAGTTATATTGCAGAATGACCACAGGGGGCAGCAAGAACTGAAGGACAAGACCTGCCAGAGGCCCTTGGTAGAAGGATAGTGTAAAGGGTTCTGCCTTTCTTGTGAGTGCCCCTCTGTGGCCAAAAGGAGTCTTGTAGTCTCTCTGCAGGAGAGGAAGTATCCAGTATGTGGCCTGGGACCAGGCCTCTTCTTACCCACTGTTGTGGCTGCTGGGGGGGCTGACCCAGGCCCATCCACTCCTCTGGGTCCTGGCCCAGCGACCCTGTAAGTAGCAGTTACCTGCTGCGTATCAAAGAAGTCAGTTGCTGTCACGTTCCCTGGGACACTTCCCTGGGAAGCTGCTCTGTCCAGCCCTTTCTCTTGGGCTTTGTGGTCAAGTTCTCTCTGGACTCTGTTCAGGGTTCTGCCAGGTGTTGTCATTGGCTTAGGCTAGTCTTCAGCCTGTGGACCTGGTTCTGACCAGGTCTGAAGTCCAGTTCCCACTTGAAGCTGTTCAGAGTGCTGCTGTTCTCCCAGTCAGCTCTATGTCTGCCTGAGTCAAGCTCCGGCAAGGAACTGCTCAGCAGCTTCTTTTATATTGGCCTGCTGCACCCCTGATTGGCTACCGCAAGCCTCCAGTCTATGCTGACTGGAGTACCTCTCTTCTGCTCCTGTCACTGGGGCAGGGTGCGGCAAGGCCTCCATTGGAGCCTAGTCCACTCTGTCACAGATAGTCTGACCAACATAGTTGGGTTCACTGGAGCCAGTAGTTAGACAGATAGGATGTTACTGATGGAAACCTACCTTTAATAAAGGTTGCTGAAGGCTGACCCCATCAGGACCGGGTTGTTTATGGTTGTGTTGTGCTGGGTTTTGGAGAAAAGACTGTTATCCCAGAAGAGGTTGAATGCTTTAAAGTAACCCTGAGGGCAAGCCATATTTATGACTGGAGTAGGCCAAAAAGCATGGTGGGGTAACTGAGGTACACTGTGAGGGGGCACTTTGGGATAGTGAGTTATTGCACATTGATATAATGTGCACACATTTTAAAACTTTAAAATTTGATTTAAAATTGCTTTGAGTTTGTGGGGGGGTTGCGGGTGTGTGTGCAAAGGATTCTAATCTATTTGTAGGAATTTGAGTTTTGGACATCTAGATAACCAGATTAGTCACAAACAGAACCAAATTATAGTTCTCTAATATTAATGAAGTCCAGTTTAATTAGACTATATCTTGACTTAATGCTCTCTAAATATTGTATTTAATTTAAACGTTTCTTTATTATCATATAACACAATAAATGTGGTAGAGATGTGACATTCCAGGATTGTGTGAATACATGGTGACAACATACCATCTGCATGACTATTTTTCTTATTGTGTGCGCTCATATACACATTCATATGCTAGAATAGTTTCAGCACACTCTAAAATCCAAAGGTATGCAACCGATTTTTTTATGCATATGACGTTCACAATTTCCTTTCACTTTACTATTCATAGGTTGCAATCTCTTTGGGAACATTGACTATCACTTACTGTGTGTTTGTTCAAGGTGATCAATACCTTAATGGGAGCCTTTGCTACTATCACAGTAGAAATAATAACTTTCATACTCCTGGTGAGCCTACTTGTCAGCACTATACAAAGTGTCCAGCATTATTTGTGTAGTTGGCCCCAGTGGCAGTGGGAAAAAGAACTATTCTCAGATCTTAAGTTCATTTTAATTTAGACCAAAAGGAAGAAACTGAAACATACATTTTCAGAGACAGATCACATTTTGGAATTCTTTTAAAAACAAATTTCTTCAAGAAGTAACACGTTCAAAATCTCTTTCTGAAACTTCATTCCTTTAATAGGAAGCAGTATAACTATGAGTTGCTCTAGCATTTCAGGGAGTAGCAGTAAACATAGCATTTAATCAGCATGAGTGAGAAATTAGCCAATTGGTTTAGAGAGGTACTGATGCAAAAGTAAATGGGTGTCAGGCTTTTAGGTACCATTTGGTATAGACAGATTCTGCCTCATCTCCAGACCTCAAAACGAACGTAATGAAACACACTCTTGTTCATTCCAAAAATAAACAATCAACTCAAAATGTGACAAATGTTGCTTGTATATCATTGGGTAAAAGAGGGAGTGAAATCCTAAATGGTATATAGACCCCTCTTTTCTGCATAGAGCTACTCTGCATCAGCTGGACCAGTTTTCAGGATGGTACCGAAGAGGATTCAGAGTAGCTCTTCCACTAATCCTTGGTCACATCTTGAAAAGAACCAGAAGTGAACCAGTTTGCTCATACAGATGAACTCCCCATTGCTTATACTGGCCTTTTTTTTAGCTGGAGTGAGCTTTGCTTTGAACATTCATAATAAACTTCATGGAGATTGGAACGGAAATATATGATTGTGCAAAAGCTCAGTTTTCTTTTATGGAGAAGTTCTAGAAAATGCAATAGTGCTGAAACCAAGAGGATTCTACACTAAATACTCCAACCATCAGTTTGTGATTGAATAGGAAATTATATCTCTGCTATCAAATTGGTTGGTCTAAAGTTAGAGTAACATTATCATTTCCTATTAAATTTGACAGCTATCTGTAAGGGTAGTGCACTGTAATAAAACTGCTTTCCTAAATGCTCACATTTAAAGTAAATCTAATGAAGTTCCTAATAGTTTGTAACACAGGTATTTTAGAGAATAGAGTGACTAGAAAAGTGGTACTAGTTAGTATTTAATGGGAGAAATGTAGAAGGTTAGCATACATTTTGAGAATAAAGCTCTCATTGATTAGATTTGTGAAGGTCACCGCCATCTAGTGATGAGATGTTGAAGAAGTTGCTCAGACCTAAATTCTATATACTCCTATGCATTAGTGGGTCCCTTTTATTTTTATGCTCGCTTATCAGATTAGTTGCCCACTGGACAATTGAACCATTGCGTCTTTTCTCTTCTGTGCCTTCTGGTAGAAGAATTCATTGAGAGAGGGAGAGAATGGAAAAAGAATTAAGGTATCTATACACAAAGACAAAGATTTTTAGGTACTCCAGCTTAATACTCTTACAATCCTAAACAGAAAGTAACCTTTTTTTTTTTAAGTTGTGGGCTTTTAAAAAAAATCATGCTGTTTTGAATATTAAATCTTTAAGTAAGTAAGAGAGGGTTAATAAAAGTACAAAACAATAACCTAACTACATAACTGCTATTGAAAAGCAAACCCTGAATATGCTCACAGAGAGCAGATAATAAAAATCATATTTATAAGCTGTCCCCTACTTAAACTCTTGGAAAAACTTCACAATGTGATGAAAACAAGTACAATGAAACCTCTTTGGGGTTCTGATCCAGCAGTGGGTACCTGCTTAATATTAAGCACATGAGAAATCACAGTGCTTATCTGTTTTGGTGAATCAGGGCCAAAAATGTAAATAACTAATCAATATTAGTTAATAAAAATTAAATATGAAGTGTATAGGAATATAGTTTTTAATAATTTGAGCCCTCTAGTGGCATACTTGGCTTCAGAAGCTGTCAAGAGCTAGTCAGAGCAGTAGTATGTATGCGGTTAGGCCTTGTATGTTTGTAAATCTCTCTCTTGATCTAAAAAAAAGTTTCCTGTGGGACGACAGAGTCACGTTATCCCTCTCTCTGCCCTCAGCTGCCCTGCCTCCCCTTTCCCTCCTTCCCCAGTACTCCAGTGGGGTCCCTCATGGAGTGGGTGTGCCGGGAGCTATGCATCGTCCAGAGCCGTGAGGCCTCCTCCATTGTGGGGAGGCCAGGAGCTGTGTGCCCTCCCACCTCACGGGAGGGAGGGGCAGGAGTCACATGCCCTCTCTGCACCCTCAGCCCAGTCTCACACACCCTTGGCCGAGACCCAACACCTCCAGCCCCCTCACACACTTCCTTGGTCGAGACCCTGCACCCCCAGCCCTCTCACACACACCCTTGGTTGAGATCTCACACCCTCCTCCCCCTCACTCACCTCTTCCACCAAGACCCCGCACCTTCAGCCTGGTCCTGCACCGTCCCCTGCTCTTGCACCCTTCCCCCGGCCAGACGCCTAACCCCATCCTGCTCCTGCCCCCTGCCCTCAGCCAGATACCCTGCCTCCAGCCCACTTCTGCACCCTCCCCGCAGCCACACACTCACCCCCAGAGAGAGGGGGGTTGGTGAGTGTAGCGAGCAGAGGGTGCAGCCCCCTAGTGTTTAATAAACACAATTATTTGGGCCCCAGTTGTACTTGTGTGAGCTCTTCAGTTTGCTTTTGCTGTATAACAAGCAAAAGACACAACAGAGAAGAGAACAAGGAGATGGGTGCAAAGAATGTGTTAAATATGTGACCATGAAACTAGAAACATCTGACATAAAAACAATCAAGGTAACTTTCAGGCATGGAAAAAGATGATTTCAGAAATGCTAATGCAAAATGAGCTCTATGCTGTATGGCTGCAGTGGGACCACTCCACATTTGCCTATGGACCTATGATGCAAGGAATGCTCCAGAAATGAAAGATGTCTGACCAATCAGGTACCAGAAGGAGTATTTTGTGGATGTAGAGCCCAGTTGTGCCTTCAGAGCATTGCTCCAATTCAGAGGCTTTGTTGGGTAATGACTGTATAGCTATTCTGTTAAGAGATGTGAAGACAGTGTCATCTTAAAGCTTGTGCACATTTTATAGACAGAGTAAAGAACAGAGTATGACTATAAGATTATGGCTGCTCATGCCAGTGAGCTAATGTGCTGTTGCATTCAGAACAAGCAACAGGAACTGGAGATGCCCTGCTATAAGAGAATTACCACAGTCAAGCCTCATGACCATAAGGGATAATATGCTGCTGTTGCTAGGTCCTAGTGATATATATAAGGTTGAAATTTGTGCATCTGAAATCTACTTGCTTGCCAGAGCTAATTGCCACCTTCCAGCCAATGTCTGCTGGCCTTTCCATGAAAATGACATGATCAAAATTGTCCCCACAGGGCTTAATTTCATTCATTTTCTCAAAAAGAGTTCCTTTATCATTGGGATATGAAAGAATAGCGCATCTTCAGAGCAATGACCTTGACCAACCAACAAGACTTCTGAATTCCCAGCAGTCTTGCATCAGAGCAATCTAATTTGGCTTGTATATCTAGTCTAAATGCATTATAACTGACATGCATTTCTGTCTGTGGCCCAAGCATCTAATCTAAACATTCCTCTACTGCAGAAACTGGATGTGCCGGGCCAAAGGGATGCTAACGTGTAATGGAGACTGTAGTCTCTTGGAATTATCTGCATGGAATACAGGCTTGGTTTTGGCAGTGCCTGTTACTACTACTGGCAATAATTTTATTAGAAAACAACATGCCTTCAACAGCATGAGAAAGTTATAGCCCCCTACTGGTTTGGGTTCCCAGAAAAGATTTTAGGCACTGCCAACAGAAGATCGAAGGAGCTTTGGCACCTAGCACGTATCTGATAACCCATCTTCTGTTTCATCTTTCTGTGCTGATTATGACAGGCATTGAGAACAAAGTTCATGGTTTTGATGTATACGCCACTTTGCTAGCGTTCAATGCTGGCATGTTTGATTGGATCCATTTTAAAAAGTGCCAAAGGGCACCTCTTTTTTTCCCCCTCCCCTTTTCCTTTTCAGATGGCAAGAGCTTTTAATGTGTTTTCAGTGTGAGACAAGCCAGAATATGCTGACTACAATCTGTTAAACCACATGTAATGTGCTTAATCATTTAATTAAGCAATAAGACACCAGGCCATTAATGCGTATCCTGGGTATGCTGTAAGACACAGGGCTGAAGTCTGAGTGACTTCAGTCACTCTAGAAGTGCATTAATGCTTTGATAATATGTATCCTGGAGTGTCCAATTGCTAACCTAATATGGAGTTTCTTTATTTGAAATGACTTGAAAAAACATTAAAATCCTCTTCTTTTGTGTTTTCATGCCTATAATTCTCTTTGGGTGGAAAATTACTATTGATGCTGGACTCATGACATGCCTGGAATCTGTGTAACTCTCACTGCTGATCTTGTCTCTTTTCTCTGCCAGTATAGTATAGCTTGGCTCTCAGTCCTGCACAGGAATAATTTTTTTTCTAAATATGAAATTTTTGTTTGAAAAATTATTAAAAGTTTGCCCCAAAATTTCCCATTTGCAACCAGTTCTAATAATAGATTCAAAGTACTTCACAAACATTACAAATTAGTCTCACAACACCTCTGTCAGATAGGCAGGAGTTATGACTCCCATTTTAAACTAAGGCACAGAACAGTTTAAATGACTTATCCAAGGACAGTGAGGAATTCCATGTCAGAGCTCCGGTATCCCGAAATAGACATGCAGTGTAGATGTACCAGTAATGTCCTGGCAAAGGGTACAGCTAGACTGCGGGGGGGGGTTTCAGGATACCAGAGGTATCCCAAAAAAACTCTGCCGCATCCAGGGAATGTGTTTACTCTTCCGCTTTTTTTTGCTGAAGAGCAAACACGCTCTTTCAGAAGCCCCCGTATTCCTTGTTCCACGAGGAAGAAGGGGGCTTTCGAAAGAGGGTTTTTTTCCTAAATTTGGCCCAGTCTAGACAAGCCAAATTTCAGAAAAGCCTTTTTGGACAAAAGAATCGGAAAAAGATACGCAAAATGCAGAGCACATTTTGTGTATCTTTTTCCTATAAATCCTCGCAGTCTAGACGTACCCAAAGAGATTAATATGTCAGACCCCCCCCCTCCAAAATCTTTTAATCATTCTACTTGCACATGATAAATTACTGCACTGAATTTCAAGTAACTATTTAAAGTGCTACATTCATTCCTTTGATTTTGAAGTATTATAACTAATGCACTATGGCAAATTTCACCTTTCTTTACTTTTACTATGGAGAGTGGTGAGAGAGGACTGGTCACCCATACTCTAGTTCAGTGATTCCCAACTTTCTCCCCCTGGAGGAATCTCTAAAATAATTTTTCATATCCCGAGGAACCCCTACCTATGAAAACGTTTGCTTGGCCAGAAAAAGTTGACAGCGGGGAGCGCAATTCAATTACTGCTAAATTATTGTCAAGAAAATTTATTTGTAAAGAGCTGTTATATATATATATATATATATGTCAGCTTACATTGTAAGAAAAAAAAGAAGACAAGATGTTGAAAATGTCTTGACCTTTGGTCATTTCTGGCAGCTCTTTACAACAACAAAAATTTTCCATTATTTCACCTTCGTTTTCAAATCGTACGAATGCCAACAGCTGAGCTTTACTTGTTATGTCTGTTGACTCGTCGACTTGGAAGCAAAATTAGTATTTTTTAGTGTTTCAGACAAGACATCTTCAATGTCGTGTGACATGTCATCCATACGCCTACTAATAGTATTATTAGAAACAGGAACTTTGTCAATTTCACTTTCAGCCTCTTTGCCTATCATTGTACTCACTATTATTTTACAAGCAGGCATTATTAGGCTTTCAGCAATAGTGTGACTTTTCATTTTTCGTGCAACTAGCTCAGCTACTAAATAGCTTGCTTCTTGAGACTCTTCACTGATAGTTACCTTCTTCTCAAAAACTTTACGTTGTTTTCCTTGTGAATCCAAAAGTCGCTGAAAGTAATCAACTGTTTTATTTGACAAGTGGCTGTGATTAGTAGTGAAGTGTCAATTTAACTTGGCCGGGGCCATAGCTGTGTTAGTTAGTTTTTCCCCACAAACAATGCACAATAGAACAGGGCAATTTTCGTCTCCAGTCCATGTAAAACTGTCATTGTAAAGGCGAATTTTTTTAATATCAGTCACTTCTCTTCCTGTTTCACTCATACTTGGCTCTGATCATTTTGATTAATTTTCACTGTCCTCTCCTTCACTTCTTTTCATATACTTCCACATTTTTTAAATTTTTGACGGCTGTATGAAAATACTGTTACGTAGGTGAGATTTTAGATACATGAAAACAACCACAGTTTCGGTAAAAATGTTAATTACAAAACTGTGCAAAGACTACAAATCTACAAAATAGCGAACGACCGTAACATGCACTAGAAAAGACTAGAAATGCAGAGAATTCTGGGAAGCAGAAGGGCAGGCACAATACAACTAAATATAACCTTAGTTACGAACTGACCAAAACAAAATAAAGAGGCAGTTGGTAGCGTAACGAAGATTACTCCAGTGTTGCCAATTGCTGGACAAAAATTCCCGTGATATTTCGAGGGATATTTGGAATTGTTTGCCGTATTTTCAAATTTTTATTTATTTATTCCACGATTTCTCGCGGAACCCTTGACGATGGCATGCAGATCCCCAGGGTTCCCGCGGAAGCCTGGTTGGGAAACACTGCTCTAATTTGAGGACCCTCCAGCTCTTTCCCAGCTGCAGAATATTCTCTTTGAAGGGAAGTTCAGTGATAACTTCCCTAAGGGGGAAGGGTGGGGGTCAGTGCTGAAAGGGAGCATAAATCTGGGGCTGTGGTAGAGGTGGGCAGGGTGCCAGATTGGGGTAATGGTCAACCTGTCTTTAAGACCAAACCTTCTTCAAATATTTCTTAATCCATCCAACCCACTTCCAGAGGGCACCTCTTTAGCAAGCATTCTTGCTTGACAAAGCATTATTGCCCCCAGAGCTCTCAGTGTCCAGTGTTGGCTGTTTAGATACCACAGTGATCATGGCCATGTAAGAATCTAAAGAAAGACTCCAGAAAAGAGCAGCAAAAAGGGTTTATAACAAACCAACCATTCAACCTGGGCATGTTTGGTTTTGCTCCAGCTTTACTGGCTTTACTTGGTCTTGCTCCAGCTCAAAGGACTGGACTAGATGACTTCAGAGCTACATCTCCATAAGTCTATGACTCTTTTTGTTTCTAAATTATTACCTTTTTCTGACAGGAGAGGTTATCAGTATCTCAAGGGTATATTACCTTTCAAGAATGGTAGAGAAAAATAATCATAGGAAATTCAGGAAAGCCAGAGTTGAAGTTGTACTTCTTAAACAAGGAAACAGCTCCCACTCAAATAAACGACTACGGCCTTAACTGTCGTGGCCTAATCCCTCTACTGCAAGCTAGAAGGCTACATTGATACTCACCCATAGTTCTTAAACTTTGTCCTTGTGAGCCACCCCAAGCTCTGAAAACAAGGACTATGCCTCCCCATCCTTTACTGATAATATAGAAAACTGAAAATCCTATGTTTAAAAAAAAAAGAATAAAAAAGTAGAAGAAATTTGATCAGTATAGATCCGTAGGAGTTTCAGAAACTTATCTGAAGTTAAAAACAGTACAAAGGGAAGCAGCTAAAATGAAACTTTATAAAACCTTCCAAAAAACTTCTTAAGAAACGTGACACCAAACAATGATATTCAGTGTAATAACAATCAGGCTTGTCTTATCAGTGGGAAGGGTGTGTTTGTTTCTTTGCTGTCCAAAGCTCTGGAATTTGGGGTTGTGGTGTAGAAAGGAAGATAAATAAATTATCTTCACCAGAAAGTCAGGCTCAGTGTTTTGTTTTGGTTGTACTCACATAGGTAGGTGGGTGTAAAAGGAATGAGGACTTTAAATCATGAAACTCAGATGCTACTGGTAAGCAAAAGTTTGTGACTGGTATTTGTGAAGATTTGTGCTATAGCTTCTTGTCAGTTGACAGGTTGATAAGGCTTTCCTCATCTTTTGAAGACAGCCTATCTCAGGGGATACATCTTAAAAGCTGAATGGGTCCCTGATCCATTGATTACAATTGTCTTTGCCTGCTTCAGGAACGTATTCACAAAACTGCATATCACCCCCCCCCCCCCCCCCAGTGCTGAACAATTACTCCCTGGATAGTATCAAATGACAGATCACAGCACTGTTGCACAACGGCCTACAGCGTTGGAAACACGCAAACAGATCCCTCCTGCATATGTGAAGACCAAAGTTCAAATTTGTCAAAGAATACTGCTATGCAATCAACACCAATGGAAACATTTGCATCTCATCCATGAAGTGACACATCCAGAGAATTCAGGGCTCAGAATCAGGGATTAGTTATGACAACAATGATATCCAATGAGTGCCACTGAAATGCTGTGCAAGTGGAGAGTTATTAGCAGTAAGATGAATACGGACTGTCCTGCATAGATCACATAGTCTTGTCAACACCTTGCCTCTGGACAGCCAATGAACTTCTGCATGTAACAACTGCATGAAGTCTGCCCCCCACCATGTGTCTCTGCATAAAATGGCAAAAACCCTTGATTTAACTCGGCACAACTCTTATAAAATTTAGCATTTTCACTGCAACTTGAAAGAACATTGCTGAGTTCCTCTGGCATCTTCTTAGTAGTCGATACATGTCTGTCAATCATAAAATGATTACATGTTATTATGGGGGCAAATTCTTGTACCCATGTCATAAGCCCAATGTGCCATCCTTCCATAAATCATGCTCCATTGCTGCACATTCCAAAATAATGTACTCAATTTAGGCCTGTGTCTTGGACAAAATTATTTCATAGATTAAAAACCTCTTCTCCAGTGACTTACATTGAAAATGATATTTTTGCTCTAGCAAAACTAATATACCCCAGTATCTGGGCAACATTTGATATATCAGTAGACTTCTCTGTCTGAACTGAATAATATGGGCTCTAACACTTTCTAGGAGCTGCTCTTTTACATTAGTGGTCATCTCTGGAATATATGGCATGAAACAATGTTGGAAAGTGGGATCATGTCTAGTTGTTATGCTGCTTTCTTTCCTATCATCACTGCATGTATCCTTTGCAGCTGGAAGTAGTAGTCGTTCACCTATGTTTGTGCAGTTTACCAGCTTTGACAATGTGCAAAGCCACATGGTAAGAAACCTCAGTAGTTTTCATGTTAACAGTTTTGTACACTTAAACAACTTTGTTTTTTGTCCTGTTAACTCAGGCTCTGTCTACACAGCACTGTTATTTTGGAATAACTGATGTTATTTCAAATAACAAAGTGTGCATCTACACACAAGCAGTTATTTCAACATAATGTTGAAATAATTTCCAGCTGGGAGACTTCTTACTCTGATTCCTGTAACCCTCATTTTACGAGGAGTAAAGGAAGTTGGAGGAAGAGTGCTTTATTTCCAAATAAGTGCTTCTAGATGTGCCCAGATTTGAAATAAGCTATTTCAACTTAAGCTATGCAATTAGCATATCTCAAGTTGCATAGTTTATTTCGAGTTTAGCCCTGCTGTGTAGACGTGCCCTCAGAGAGCTTCTGAAAAAAACGCTATGGGTTTAAGTACCAAGTAAAGTGTCTTGTTTCAAGATGCCTCTATAATTAGCAAGATCGCATGCTGTTGTCACAGCATCTCATCCATAGGATGGTTTGGGGTGGGCACCCTAGTCCCATGCTTTAGGGGGCCCCCATGGTGGCTGCTTCAACCATCCTATGGACAGGACCCGTGGGACCCAGGGCGGCCTGGGGGATTGCCTGAGGTTGGTGGCAGGGATCGGGAAGTGGAACAACATAGCAGCCTGCTCTGCTCTGCCATCTCCCAGTCAGGTTGCTCCGTTTCACTGCATCAGTGGAAAGCGGAGTGCCCGACCCTAGTCCCAGCCCACTCTGCTCTTCCGAGTGACATGGCTCTGGGGGAGCAAAGTGGAGCAGGCTGGGACTGGAGCGCTCCATTTCCCACCGATGCAGTGAAGCAGAGTGTGACGCAACTGACCCCTGCCAGATAATTCCCTGGCTCGCATCTCCAGGGGAGGGGTTTCGGGGAAGAGGTACAATGGGGCGGGAGGGGTTGGAGCAAGGGTGGGAAAAGGTGCAGCGGGGTTGGAGCAGGGGCAGGGCTTGGGGGAAGGGGCAAAGTGAGGGGGGAACAGGGGCAGGAAGAAGCAGGGTCTGGGTCACGGGATGTTGTCCCAGACTCTGCACCCCCCCCCCTAGGGATGGCCCTGACTATTGTTTTGCCAGTGCCTTGCAACAAACAACATACTGAGGCCTCTGGACCTGTTCCATGTAAAGCCCAGTCTTAAATAAGCTTTGTCATATTTTCAGCTTCTGCATTTTGCAGGAACCTCCACTGCTCCCCTCACTTTGGCTTGTGTTGTACGCTTTTCTCCCAATGCCACAACACAGTCCTTTTCTCATTTAATGCTGTTTCTCTCTCTGTCTCCAACTGTGGCATTGATGATGTTTTTAAGTTTACTTGGGGAAAAAAAGTTTACAGTGTATATCTGACAGATTAATGTTGCTAAGGAATATTGGCATGTTACACAAGCTTTCTGCATTATTTCCGTTAGTTTTACATATAACACATTTTAAAATCATCCAACCTCTCTTCCAAAAAAAAAAAAAAAAAAAAAGACACAGCTTGTACCTTCCTTGACATATTTCTGCACCTGCCAGGTGTGCCCCTTTGATTGAGAACCGCTGATCTCCACCAACTGCCAGTAGCCTGGAGAGGCCATTTCAACAGCCAAGGATCACTAGTTTGTAAGGGTCACCTGTCCTCCTCTTCCCCCCATAATTGTGCCCCTACTATTATAGAGAGAATTATGCAGTTCTTTCTCTTCCTGTTGTGACTGAATAAGCCATAGCAGCAAAGCTAGTAGGACAGGGTCAAGGTTTTGTGATTATATAAGAATGAGTCATTCCTTTCTTTCACTACAGGAATCTTAACCCTGTACTTCCTGGGTTTCTAACTTTTTATCACATGTAATGTTCCTGAAAGGTAATACATTCTTCAAGACTAATATGTGCCTGTAACCTTAAGTCCCATTTAACAAGAATTTTTTTTGGTATAGAAATATCCTTATTTTTAAAAATAATCCTAAAATGTGCTGGACAAGCAGCAGGGTTGAGAGCCATCGTAGGCCCTGGGGCATGGTTTGGGGAGAAGGGGAAGAGGCAGAGCCTCAGGTGAAAGGGCTTCCCGTCACATCCCACTGCTTCCTTGCATCCATAGGGGAGATTGCAGGAATGAATCCTTCCCTACTGCCTGTCAGGCCCCATGTATGGAGTTTCTCAAGCTTTTGGGGGCAGGGACTGTCTCTCACTTTCTGTTTGTCGGGCACCCTGCACAATGGCCCTCCCATCTCAGTTGTGGTTTGCAGGGGCTACTGTAATACAAATAACAGTTCTTTCACTTCCACAGCCCTAGTGCTGCTCCTTGACAGCCTGCAGTCCCCACCCACTTAGAGTCTTGTGGTGCTTGGAGGGAAGCACGTGTAGGACAGCTCTATCCATTGCAAGCCTTTGGAGGCTCATCAGAGTTCCTTGTGTTCTTTAGGGGAGCTCATAGATTTCCTCAAATATGAACCTTAGTCTTCTTATCAGGACCTCTAACCACCTGGTATCCTCATTCGATTCCTTCCAAAGCCATAGTAGTCTCTTCATTTCCAAATGATCCTGAATATGCTCCTGGGCCCCCAAATGATCCAAAACAGCCTTATCAGCCTACAATAAGACCAGAAAAGAGTGGTGGGGACTAAGAAGCATCACATCTCTCAGTGAATACAGGGGGTTCTTTTCTTATGCCTCTATATGCTTCAATGACCCATTCTTCCCCCCTTCCCTTTTTCTACTTTTTCTCACCCCTGGTCTATCATTCTTCAGTTTGCTGACCAGTGCCACTGCAAAGGAGGGTGGACCTGTTTAAGTTAATGAATAGCTGATCCAAACATTTGCCTATCTGTCATACTGGACTCAGACGTTGGTAAGCCTTTTTTGTGCAATAAATTTTCATATTTGCAGGATTCTGTACTTTCTGGTTACATCTAAGCAGAAGCACCAAAGTACTGCAAGGAAAGGCTGGTCTCATGAGACTGATCTACATATAGTGGAAAGAAACTGCTGCAAAATCTTATGAGGCCTCCAGCCCAGCTTTGGAGATTCAACAATTTCAGCTTAAGCACCCAGACTGCTGGAGGCTTTGTCTGAATAGAACCAAATATTAAACTTAAGACTCTCTTGAAATTCAATAATTGCTAGTTGGACTGCTAGTCTTTAAAAAGACCACCTCTCCCAGGCTAGGGAGAAGGCATATACATTCTGCAATATGGGAAATTTGATAGAATTGTTCACACAATAAGAACATAAGAACGGCCGTACCGGGTCAGACCAAAGGTCCATCTAGCCCAGTATCCTGTCTGCCGACAGTGGCCAGCACCAGGTGCCCCAGAGGGGGTGGACCGAAGACAATGATCAAGCGCTTTGTCTCCTGCCATCCTCTCCAGCCTCTGTCAAACAGAGGCCAAGGACACCATTTTATCCCCTGGCTAATAGCCTTTTATGGACCTAACCTCCATGAAATTATCTAGCTTCTTTAAACTCTGTTATAGTCCTAGCCTTCACAGCCTCCTCTGGCAAGGAGTTCCACATGCTGACTACTGTGTGAAGAAGAACTTTCTTTTATTAGTTTTAAACCTGCTACCCATTAATTTCATTTGGTGTCCTCTAGTTCTTCTATTTAGGAACTAATAAATAACTTTTCTTTATCGGCCCTCTCCACACCACTCATGATTTTATACACTCTATCATATCCCCTCAGTCTCCTCTTTTCTAAACTGAAAAGTCCCAGTCGCTTTAACCTCTCCTCATATGGGACCCGTTCCAAACCCCTAATCATTTTAGTTGCTTTCTGAACCCTTTCCAAGGCCAAAATATCTTTTTGAGGTGAGGAGACCACATCTGTACACAGTATTCAAGATGTGGGCGCATCATAGTTTTATACAGGGGCAGTAAGATATTCCGGGTCTTATTTTCTATCCCTTTCTTAATAATACCTAGCATCCTATTTGCCTTTTGACCGCTGCACACTGTGTGGAAGTTTTCAGAGAACTGTCCACGATAACTCCAAGATCTCTTTCCTGATTTGTCGAGCTAAATTAGCCCCCATCATACTGTACGATAGTTGGGGTTATTTTTCCCAATGTGCATTACTTTACACTTATCCACATTAAATTTCATTTGCCATTTTGTTGCCCAATCACTCAGTTTGGTGAGATCTTCTTGGAGTCCCTTACAGTCTGCTTCTGTCTTGACTATCCTAAACAGTTTGGTATCATCCGCAAACTTTACCACCTCACTGCTTACCCTTTCTCCAGATCATTTATGAATAAGTTGAACAGGATTGGTCCTAGGACTGACCCTTGGGACACCACTAGTTACCCTCTCCACTCTGAAAATTTACCATTTATTCCTACCCTTTGTTTCCTGTCTTTTAACCAGTTCTCAATCCAAGAAAGGACCTTCCTCTTATCCCATGGCCATGTAATTTACACAAGAGCCTTTGGTGAGGGACCTTGTCAAAGGCTTTCTGGAAATCTAAGTATACTATATCTACTGGATCCCCTTGTCCGCATGTTTGTTAACCCTTCAAAGAACTCTAATAGATTAGTAAGACAGGATTTCCCTTTACAGAACCCATGTTGACTTTTGTCCAACAAATTATGTTCTTCTACATGCTTCACAATTTTATTCTTTACTATTGTTTCACTAATTTGCCCGGTACTGAAGTTAGACTTACCGGTCTGTAATTGCCCGGATCGCCTCTAGAGCCCTTTTTAAATATTGGTGTCACGTTGGCTACCTTCCAGTCATTAGGTACGGAAGCCGATTTAAGGGATAGGTTACAAACCACAGATAATAGTTCAGCAATTTCCCATTTGAGTTCTTTTTAGAACCCTTGATGAATGCCATCCGGTCCCGGAGATTTGTTAACATTAAGTTTTTCTATTTGTTCCAAAACCTCCTCTAATGACACTTCAATCCGGGACAGTTCCTCAGATTCATTACCCACAAAGGACGGTGCAGATTTGGGAATCTCCCAACATCCTCAGCCGTGAAGACTGAAGCAAAGAAATCATTTAGTTTCTCCGCAATGGCTTTATCGTCCTTGATTGCGCCTTTATAGTTCGATCATCTAGGGGACCCACAGGTTTTTTAGCAGGCTTCCTGCTTCTAATGTACTTAAAAACATTTTGTTATTTCTTTTGAGTTTTTGGCTAGCTGTTCCTCAAAATCTTTTTTGCTTTTCTTATTACATTTTTACACTTGATTTGACAGTGTTTATGTTCCTTTCTATTTATCTCACTAGGATTGACTTCCACTTCTTAAAAGATGCCTTTTGTCCTCACTGCTTCTTTTACATGGTGGTTAAGCCACGGTGACTCTTTTTAGGTCTCTTGCTATGTTTTTTAATTTGGGGTATACATTTAAGTTGGGCCTCTATTATGGTGTCTTTAAAAGTTTCCATGCAGCTTGCAGGATTTGGCTCTAGTCACTGTGCCTTTTAATTTCTGTTTAACTAACCTCCTCATTTTTGTGTAATTCCTTTTGAAATTAAATGCCAGGGTGCTGGTCTGCTGAGGTGTTCTTCCCACCACAGGAATGTTGAATGTTATTATATTATGGTCACTATTCCCAAGCGGTCCTGTAACGGTTATTTCCTGACCTGATCCTGCGCTCCACTCAGGACTAAATCGAGAATTGCCTCTCCTTGTGGGTTCCTGCACTAGCTGCTCCAAGAAGCAGTCATTTAAGCCATTGAGAAATTTTATCTCCGCTTCTCTTCCTGAGGTGACATGTATCCAGTCAATATGGGGGTAATTAAAATCCCCATTATTATAGAGTTCTTTGTTTTGGTAGCCTCTCTAATCTCCCTCAGCATTTCAATGTCAGTATCCCTGTCCTGGTCAGGTGGTCGGTAATATATCCCTACTGCTAATTTCTTATTTTTGGAGCATGGAATTACTATCCATAGCGATTCTATTGAACATGTTGATTCATTTAATATTTTTATTTCATTTGATTCTACATTATCTTTCACATACAGTGCCACTCCGCCACCCACCCGGCCTGCTCTATCCTTTCGATATATTTTATATCCCTGATTGTGTCCTAGATTTTCCTCATTCCACCAGGTTTCAGTGATGCCTATTATGTCAATCTCTCATTTAATACTAGGTACTCTAGTTCACCCATCTTATTAGTCAGACTCTAGCATTTGTGTAGAAGCACTTTAAAAATTTGCCACTGCTTATTTGTCTGCCCTTCCCTGATGCATTGGATTCCTTTGTACGCGGTTGTTTGTCTGCTCTGGCCCATGGTTTGCCCTCTCTCCTCCTCTCTTTCTGACTACAGCTTAGAGAATCTCTATCAATGGATTCTCCTCTAAGAGAAGTCTCTCCGATTTACGTGCATCTCCACACCAATCGGCTTTCCCCATCTCTCAGTTTAAAAACTGCTCTACGGCCTTTTAATGTTTAGTGCCAGCAGTCTGGTTCCACTGGTTTAGGTGGAGCCCATCCTTCCTGTATAGGCTCCCCTCTCCCAAAAGTGTCCCCAGTTCCTAATAAATCCAAACCCCTCTTCCCTACACCATCGTCTCATCCACGCATTGAGATTCTGAATCTCTGCCTGCCTACCTGGCCCTGCGCTGGAACTGGAAGCATTTCCGAGAACGCCACCATAGAGGTCCTGGATTTCAGTCTCTTTCCTAGCAGCCTAAATTTGGCCTCCAGGACATCTCTCCTACCCTTCCCTACGTCATTGGTACCTACATGTACCACGACCACCGGCTCCTCCCCAGCACTACACATAAGTCTATCTAGATGCCTCGAGAGATCCGCAACCTTCGCACCAGGCAGGCAAGTGACCATACGGTTCTCCCGGTCATCACAAACCCAACTATCTATGTTTCTAACGATCGAATCACCCACTACTAACACCTGCCTCTTCCGAACTGGCATTCCTCCCCTCAGAGGTATCCTCAGCGAGAGGATACCGCAACATCCTCTGGGAGGAGGGTCCCAACTACGGGATGGTTTCCTCTGCTCCCATTGAATGCTCTGTTCCCTTGAGACTTTCATCCTCCTTAAGAGCACTGGGGCTCTCAGACTGGAGGTGGGACAGTACTACAGTGTCCCAGAAAGTCTCATCCACAAATCTCTACCTCCCTTAGCTCCTCCAGTTCAGCCACCCTGGCCTCCAAAGCCCGAACTCGGTCTCTGAGGGTCAGGAGCTCCTTGCAACGGGTGCACACATACGCCACCCGCCCACAGGGCAGGTAATCATACATGTTACACTGACGCAATAAACAGGATAGCCCCACTCTGCTGCTGGGCTTCTGTCTCCATTTTTCTAATGAACAAGTTTAAGTATAAACTGGGATTCTTTTAAACCTCTGGAATATAGATTATGATAAGAGTTATGTTTTAAAGAAGGCCAGAAGTCACTAGTGCCCTCTAACCTCCCCTAAACTCCCTCCAAACTCCCTGTTAGCAATTCCTGTTCACAAGCTCCTGGTCGCTGAGTCACAGGCTTATATAGCTCTGGTAGCCCCTCCCCTGACTGAGGCTTAGCCAATTAACAGAGGCTTCTAGATTTCAAACCTTTAGAAGCTCCTTCAAGCAAACAAACAATCAAACCAACCAACCAGATAAACACAAGCTCAGCACACAGCAAATAACTCCCCCACACACAAACACACACTCCAGACAGCCACTTACCACAAGGGTCCTGTTTTTACTCCTCTTTCACCTGGAGAACTCCCTCTCCAAACTCCCTGTTAGCAATTCCTGTTCGCAATACAGTACCAGAACTGTGTGAACTATATAGTAGAACTCATTTTGAATTTGTTAGTCCCAGATCCAGTTAGTCAAGTGGTTTGTTGATGTCCAAGCACATTTGGGGTACGTCTAGACTACATCCCTCTGTTGGCAGAGGGATGTAAATAAAGCACTTAGAAAGTGCAAATGAAGCTGGGATTTGAATTTCTCGCACTTCATTTGCATAATCGCGTCATGGCGCTGTTTTGAAAAAGGGAAGGCTCAAAATATGAGGTTTACAGGATCTTTCAAAAAAGGCTTCTGTTTTCGAAAGAACCATGTCTAGAGTGCGATTTTACTTTCGAAATAGCGCTTTTTCAAAAGAATGACATGACGCGATTATGCAAATGAAGCACGGGAAATTCAAATCCCGGCTTCATTTCCAATTTTGAAGTGCCTAATTTACATCCCTCTGTCGAAAGAGGGATGTAATCTAGACACACCCTTGGAGAAGATATGGACTTGGCTTAGAGTCTCACACAGGAATTGTATGAATTATACTTTCACTTGGTTTTAGCAGGCATAATGTAACTATTTTGGCTGAGCTTTACTTTGTGGTACTGGAATCATGCAAATGTGATAATCAAATAGAAGCATATGGCCTGCAAACTCAGGTGGCTAAAACCAAAAGCCAAGTAGAATACAATCTTAAGAACATAACAGCATAAGAATGGCCATACTGGGTCAGACCAAAGGTTCATCTAGCCCAGTATCCTGTCTGCCGACAGTGGCTAATGCCAGGTGTCCCAGAGGGAGGGATCACAACAGGGAATCTTCAAGTAATCCCTCTCCTCTCATCCATTCCCAGCCTCTGACAGAGGCTAGGGACCCCATTCCTACCCATCCTGGCAAATAGCCATTGATGGACTTAATCTCAATGAATTTATCTAGTTCTTTCTTGAACCCTGTTAAAGTCCTGGTCTTCATAACTTCCTCTGGCAAGGAGTTCCACCGGCCGACTGTGCACTGTGTGAAGAAAAACTTCCTTTTGTTTGTTTTAAACCTGCTACCTATTCATTTCATTTGGTGAACCCTAGTTCTTATGTTAGGGGAACAAATCAATAATTGTTCCTTATTCACTTTTTCCACACCACTCATGATTTTATAGACCTCTATCATATCTCCCTTTAGTCTCCTCTTTTCTAAGCTGAAAAATCCCAGACTTTTTAATCTCTCTGCATATGGCACCCATTCCAAACCCCTAATCATTTTTGTTGCCCTTTTCTGAACCTTTTCCAATGCCAATATATCTTTTTTGAAAGGAGATGACTACATCTGTACACAGTATTCAAGATGTGGGTGTACCATGGTTTTGTATAGAGGCAATAAGTTGTTCTCTGTCTTATTCTCTATCCCCTTTTTAATGATTCTAACATTCTGTTCGTTTTTTTGACTGCTGAAGCACTTTGAGTGGATGTTTTCAGAGAACTATCCACAGTGACTCCAAGGTCTCTCTCTTGAGTAGTTGTAGCTAAATTAGTCCCCATCATATTGTATGTATAGTTGGGATTATTTTTTCCAATGTGCATTACTTTACATTTCCCAACATTACATTTCATTTGCCATTTTGTTGCCCAATCACTTAGTTTTGTGAGATCTTTTTGAAGCTCTTCACAGTCTGCTTTGGTCTTAGCTATCTTGAGCAGTTTAGTATCATTTGCAAATTTTGCCACTTTACTGTTTACCCCTTTCTCCAGAATACTCTGCAAACCAAAACAAATGAGTTTTTCATATTTCTTTGGAACTTTGCTAATGGATGCATTGATATGTTTTGAACTCACAAATTTGGTCAGGTTTGAAATATACTTAAACATCAGTTCCCATCCTATTCATACTTTCAGTAAAATTTAGGCTTTCTTTAGTCTACTTTTCCCCCTGAATTATTTCATATTGAAATATACCCTATGCTTCCAGCACTCAGACATAAAAGAATATTGCTTTTGAACAGATTTAACAGCAAGAGGTCCAAAATGTAGCTTCTTAGTTTTGGTAAGTTATCCAGACCTTAGCTCTCAGGCCCATATCTCTATTGGATATTGTTTTGCCTAGGACATTAATTACAAGTATTGTAAAAAGTTAATTCTCAATAATGATCTTCAGAAATTCCCATGTATTCATTTTGTCTGGGTGACTTTTTTTAATACTAAAGAGAAGAAACAGCTTTGCCAATTTCCCCTCTTTCTAAAAGTCATCTTAATCATGTTGCCAATCCAATTCTTTCCCAATCCCTACTTTTTCAGTGAAGTTTACCAGCTGTCAGAACTTACACAGGCTGATCTTTTGTTTAGGTTTTGCTAATGTTAGGATTTTTTGTAAAGGTGAGTTTTCTCTTATTGCCACCAGATGTCACTAAAATCCCTGTTTAAAATAAATGTTCAGGCTGGTAACTGATGGTAAATGGGAGTGAGCTATAGAAAGATGATACCTGAGTTTACAAGGGAATTGTTCAGTGTGTGGAAGCTAAACTATAGCTCAGTCCAGTCTTATAACAGCTCAGACGAGTAGGACTGGGCACCAGTTTGTAGAATTATCCTGCCTTATGAAATAAATCTAGATATCACACACTGGTTTATCCATCTGCTGTGATGGAAATGCAAGTTCAGATAGGGTCTATAGAATGAAACCCTGATGAATCAAGGTCTAATCAGTGACTTTTTCTTTTTTGCTTTCCCCTGTGAGCCTCTGAGCATGCCTTAGGGTCATCATCTCAGTTAAGCATAAGCCCTGAATTGCATCACTGAAATGGTGAGAATTGAAATCCCTTCAAATACGGGATCCAAAAATTGAAAGGAAAGAACTGTGTGTCTTGACTAAAACCAGTGTCATGAGTTCACCTCGGATGTGTCCTCCCCCCACTTTCTTATGGTTCATTTGTGACCTTTAACATGTCAGACTGATTGTGTCAGAAAGACCTACAAGGGATGAAGGCGCTGGTAGCAGGATCCTCAAAAATAAATTTTAAAGAATAGTTGTCTCCACTTCCACCTCCTTCCTTCTGAAAAAAGAAAATCATAGAAATTAAAGCAGCTGAAACCCAACACTGTCCCTCATGAATTTCTTTAATGTCTTATTCTTCCCTTCTGCAACAAGTTCAAGAGCTTCCACCTCACAATTAGGCTTTATACATTTCTATGTATATTTACACTCAGCCTACTTTCTTACACTCGGTATAGTACCTTATCAGCTTATATTCCTTTTGCCACCTTTTCCAACTCATAACTCTTGACCTCTCCCCATGTCCCATAATGTTCCATTTGAGACCCTGGCTGTGAAATATCCCAAAATTCTGAGAATTAAGGCAGAATTCTGATCCTAAACTTAGCCTCATGCCTATGTCTATAATGGGACCACTTTCCTCCTATGGAGGGAAGGTTTTTTTTACTATGGGTTTTGTTAATTTCTGGGTTTTTTTTACCTCGGTGTTTTGTGACATGTATTTATACCTCCCACTCCTGCCCCCCAAAAAATCAGGCACTACAACATGCAAATTAGAAGCAGACATTTCTTTTAAAAATATATTTGAGAACCATGATACTAAGCTCAAGGATTTTAGTCACTGTAATATGCCATTTGCTTGCATATCTAGCTCAATTCCTATCAAGACCTAGTATTTAGAAGTTTAAATGAGGAAAACTTAGATTTATTTTCTAGGTGTCTTTTCAATATGGAAGCTGGCTTGTGAATGGAGACAAAGATATATCATTAGATGAATGACTTGTTCTTGAGGTATTGGAATGTCACTTGTCTTTATATAATTCCAGCAGGGGCAATGTCCCACCTGGTTGTGGAGAAAAGTATAAAACAGTGATGGGCGAATCTCTAACACTTGAGCTCCAACTGATTTAAATAAGCATGCAAAAGCAGGTGGAGATCTGAATTCATGCCTTTTCTCCCTGGGGTTGGCTCAGCAATTTTTGCAATGTAGCATTGAATACAAAACGATAAAGGCGGTGAGCGAGTTTTTTAAAAATTATGTAGGAACAGAGGTGGCATCAAGCTTCTCCGGACACGAAGATCCTGTCCTGCTTTTTTATTCGATGGTGGCACAACTATGTATGTAATCTTTCATTGGACTCCCTAACTAGAACCTTATTGAAAAGGTGGGAATTTCTAACATATTACTGAACGAATGCTGTTGAAACAATTTGACACACAAAGGGGGCAGAGACAAGGTTGTGTAAGCATCCTTAAGTGTGGTATGTTTAACAAGGCAAACTTAAGAGAATGTTAATGTAGGGGTTTTTAATGGAGTATTGTACAGACGTAAGATTATTGTGCCATGCTGCCATAAAGCACTGGTTACACTGCATTTGGAGCACAGTGGATGTTTGCTTGCCTCTGTTTGAAGAAAGATATAATGAAAGCGGAGAGAACACTGTGTGTCAGGCAATCATTCTCAAACAATAGCTTGTGATCCATTGAGCACATGCTGATGTCCACAAAGAACTAGAAGGTCATACGATACTGGCTGCTGCTCCTATGGGAGTCCAGTTTTAGAGCATGCTGTGAGACTCCCCTATTTACTAAAGCTTCCCAGCCTAACTGACCTCATTCTAAAATAAAGGAGGGCGTGGAGTAGAAATCCTCTGTACATTGCTGCAGGCACTGCCAGGCAGGTCAGATTTACCTGGCCAGTCTTAGACACTACAGTCAAGGGCATTTTAGAAAAAAACAACACAGATAGATTAAAGAAAGAGGGTAAAATCGTGGCTCTCGCAGAGCAACTGTAGGTTTCACTACAACTGGAGTTAGATTTCATCTGTAGCATAGTTAGTTTTTTTGTTTGTAAGTACACAATTACACTTTCGGGGCAAGGAATTTAATTTTCATTTTTTAAAGCTGTATATTTGTCATGGGTTCTTCTGCATGGGACTGTTCTTGCTCTACATGAGCACGGTACTCATTTCTACCAACTATTAGCAATTTATCTTTTAACATATTTTAAAAATTAAAAATAAAACGGAGCTAGCCCCGGAAGAGTGGGAGTCAGAGTTTTATACCTTAGGTGTTGCTGTCCCAGAGGCCCCAACTGAGATAGGAGGCATATTGTTCTGGGTACCGTACAGACACTAGTGAGAGATAGTCCATGTCCCAGAGAGCTTACAACTGAAATAGTCACGGCAGGCAAAGGGGGGGGAGGTGAAGCAGACCCAGAGAGTTGATGAGAATTGCCTACAGTCACTCAGAAAATCACTGGTAGAGCTGAAGGTAGAACCTAAGTTTAAGCGTTAGGCCTGCTGGCCTCCTGTAAAATGAACAAATCCTCAGCCAGTGCTGGGCTCAGTGGAGGAGCTTGTGGGCCAGAGGCAGGAATCTTCGTCTTCAAGCCTGCCATTCTGAATAGTGTTATAGCTGCCCCTTGGTGCTCCCCTGTGCCTCTCTAACACTATCCACTGATGGAGAGAAAAGGAGGATTTGGAGAGCAACTTGTCTCTAGCCTGGTCTCACCTTTATGAACTGCCAATCAGGGAGTCTCCATGTGCAGGGTTTCACGCTGTGCAAAGGGTGCATATCTCCTGTGTGACCCCTTTATACTTGCGGAGCGGAATGGTGCTAGTTCTATTGTTAGGGAGACCTCCATAACCCCAGAAAAGATGGTTACATTTTCCCCTAATGGTCTCTCACTTTGTTACACAACCGTGAGGCATAGAATTCTCTCCATTGAAGAGTTCTATGGAAGAGTGTTGGAAACCATTGTCAGACAGCAGGGGTCAGATGCATGACCAAAAACAAAAAAATCCAATGAAAAATTAACATAATCAGGCAGCTTCATACTGAAGGATCACATCCATAAGAACATTCTAGATAGGGTTTCACTAAATGATTTGTCTATTCTGTTCTATATAGGTTCTTGTACTATGCTTGCCAATGTATATGAGTGTTTTCTAGTAGCATGTTAACCAATGTGACTAACCTCTGTCATGTGGTGTTTTGGTCTCTCATCCTCTCCCCAGGAGGAGAAATGTGTTCAGTGGAGTATTTTGTTTTGGTACGGGGTTTGGAGCTTTATTTGGGGAGGGAGAGTGGTTTTATATATACACGTTGCTCTAGCTTTGTTAGAGAAAGCAAAGTGAAAGAAGTGCTCCTTGCGTTTGGAGTAGAAGGTGGTGAGTTATATACAAGTTCCTAAGGGAGTTCATTCCTGAGTTTTGGATTGGTTCCCAAGGAAATTCTGCCTCCTGCACAGGCAAACTTTATTGTTTAGTGCCATTGTGTCAGGAAAGCATGGGTTTTGATCAGTCTTCCAAAGGATTTGGTGGTCTTTAGGATATCCTGCACCCAGAGCATTCAATGCCTTGAAGATGAATACCTTGAGCTAGAATTTTTCAACAATTCAATGGGAAGCCAGTACAGATAGCAGATACACACTACAGCATTCTGTACTAGTTAGTTTCCTAAGTACTGAAGGCTTTGTGCCCAAGTATATCACATTGCTGTTGTATTCCAGCTGAGTCGTAATGAAGGTGTGAGTAACTGAGGCAAAATCAGGATGGACCAGAGTCTCTTAACCAACTGGGGGATGATAGAAAGCATTACTCATTGATGCTATTGTGTGAAAGTTTAGCATCAGTGAAGAATCCAAGAGTATTGCTAAAGAACAGACCATCTTGACCAACTGTGGATGTGTACCTTCAACCAGAGAAGATGAGTGACAGGTAAAGTGATATAGGTACAGTTTCTCATCATTAGGTGTTGGGGGGGCATTCATCCAGGAAGGGCCTTCTTAGTGCATTTCCTTAGACCTTTGCCACCTCTCAAAAGCAAGACAGCAGAATCTCATGGTGCTGAATACTGCAGAGAGGTCCAGGTGAGTGAGAATGGATGTCAGCTACAAATAAATAACAATGGCTTGCCCCTCTGGAGTGCTTGTCTGAATCAAAAAGCATTGTATAGCCCAGTGGCCACCAACCAGTAGATCAGGATCTACTGGTAGAACTTGGAGCCTCAGACAGGTGACCCTGACTGGTTTGGCTATCAAGTGCCAGTACTTCAACTGCTCCTCCCCCCACTGCCATGCTGCTCCTGCCCAGAGCCTCAGAGCTACCCCCTGGGAGCCTCCTGCTTGTTCTGCAGGGTGGGGAAGACAGAGGCAGGGGGCACCGTTGTCACTCTGTCCCCCTCGCTATACCCCATCTTCACAGAGTGAGGAGGGCAGGGCCTCAATGAAGGGGTGGGGCAGGAGTATTTGGGTTTGAGGTAAATCCTGGACTGACTTAAATTCAAAGAGTGATCTTGTGCTTTCAAAGTTTGGAGACCACTGATATAACCCGTTGTATTGAACGTCCCAGCACCCTTATGATATAGATGAGGAAAGAGACACAGAAGTCCTCTGGCTTGTTCCACTCATGTAGGAAGGCTGGAGCAGAGCTGGAAATTGAATCAAGGTCCCCTGTACTTTGTGTCATCCATTTTATGGATTATATTAACTGACCTGAAAATCAAATAAAACCACCTCCAAAATGTACTTTCACAAGCTACAATCCTCAATTAATATTACAACATCCTCAGGTATGTTTTCAACATTTGAATAAAGGGATGAGGTTACAAACATACAGACTCTTCCCTTACATGTAATATTAAACAGGGCTTTAATATGCTTGCTGCTTATTGGGCCACCCCTTGTTCGGTGGCAGTTACTTTAGTTAAACAGAATACGCAATGATTGCAGCACATGTTGATAATTAGAATAAACCAAGATGAATGATAAGTATCTGTAAATAAAAATGCAGCCATGTGAGTATAGGTTCCCTGTAAACAGAAGCAACAGACACTGCTCAGCTGAGCAAATATCCATCCCAGGGTGTATCTGACATAGAAATAGCCTTGAGGAATCAGTTAATATGATCAGTCTACACAATGTGAAATTAGTTCCAGTAATATCTATATCTGGTTTAACCTATGAATGTGAGAAGGAGGTTAATTAAAAACAAACATTCCCAGACTAACAGTGAATGGCATGCAAGGTACCATTTACAGAATTCAGTATTTATTATTTAACATAAATAAAAGCAATATTAAATGTTCTTGTTGCTTCCCCTATCAATATTTATCACTGGTATTGTTTTGACATCTGGAAGTGGAGAGGTTAAATTGAACTTCTGGTTCTGTACCGTGGGACCTGACCGGTACAGAACCAGAGAATTTGCTGGACCATGGGAGGTCAGTAGTGTCTCGCAGCATTACCAATACTTCCACTGCTTACTTGGCTCTTAGAAGACATTTAGGGGTAAATCAGAGCTAACTAACAGCACAGAACACTGAGAGCCAGGGTTATGGACCATGGAGAACTTGGCCACACACATGCTAAGTGGACATTTGGCTAACTAAAATCATGCTGGACCATGGATGTTGCCAGACCAGAGAGTGCCACACTAGAGAGGTTCAACCTCTACATTACCCAGAAACTTTGACACAACATGCAAGACCTAGTGATTTGTACATACGGGACCTTCTAAAAACATAAAGGAGAGTGAGAGCTACTAGAGGCCTTCCTAAGTGTGCAAGCTAACATATTCTGAAGCACTGCATGTGGTACTGTGTGTAGTTATTTACATCTGGTTACAGGTGAAGTGGTATAAAATCTTAGCCAATTATAAATGATAGCATTTTAATCCACTTTGCACAGGTAGAAATGACTGCACAGGATCCAAGGCATTGGAGAATCAGGCCCAATGACTTTACCTTGCAATCATTATTCTCCAGACAGATGTCTGTCTAATCTGTTCTTAAATGTCTCCAGTGATGGAGATTCCACAACCTCCTTGAGCAATTTATTCTAGTGGTTAAGCACCCTGACAGTAAGGAAGTTTTTCTTAATGTCCAACCTAAACCTCTCTTGCTGCAATTTAAGCCCATTCCATCTTGTCCTATCCCTCCTCCTTGTAACACCCTTTTAGGTATTTGAAAGTTGCTATCATGTCCCCTCTCAGTTATGCACACCTGTTGTTGGCATCTCCAACTGGTAGCTTAGATGGGGAGCCATCTAACATGCTGGCTTTTGTAGATCGTGTTCTAAGGCACCTATCTCTCCCTATTCATGGTATAGGGATCCTAAGCATCTAACTTGGCTTTGTAGATCAGTGTTATTCCTGTGATTTTTTTTCATTGGGGCCCTAAAAAGTATCTAGCATTGGCTGAAAATCTGGCCAGAAATGTACACAAAACACAAGTACATAAGAACGGCCATATTGGGTCAGCTTAAAGGTCCATCTAGCCCAAAATCCTGTCTTCCAACAGTGGCCAATGCCAGATGCCCCAGAGGGAGTGAACAGAACAGGTCATCATCAAGTGATCACTTCCCTGTCATCCATTTCCAGCCTCTGACAAACAGAGGCTAGAGACACCATTCCTACCCATCCTGGCTAATAGCCATTGATGGACTTAATCTCTATGAATTTATTTAGTTCTTTTTTGAACCCTGTTAAAGTCCTGGTCTTCACCACATCCTGTACTAAGAGAAAATGCATTTTTAAAAAAGCAATCCTTTATTTGCTGAATAAAATACTGCAAGAAAACATGGTATTGCACCTCCCTCCTGTTGTTTTAGCAGAAGTGGGACTGGGTAAATTTCAAGGCTCGCTGCAGAGTTTATCTGTGTTGCTGTACTTTTAGTGAGGAAACAGTTTGAGGAATATTGGGGAGTCTCTTAGGGAAGTTGAACTATTTTGTCTGCTACATTTTTTATTTTGGGGGGTTGGTTTGGAAAGACTAGTCCTTATACTTTTGATTTTTATCCATTGGCAAATGTCCCCAATTTACAAACGGGTTGTGTTCCAAAAGTGCATTTGCAAGTCGGTTGTTTAGAACGCAGAAGGCATTTTCCCACAGAAACAATGTTACAAATGGTAGCTAGGTTTCCAGACTAGCCCATGAAAGCCTATTTAACCCATAATGTAGCTGAAATACTGTATATTTGCAGTGAAAAAATAATGGAAATAGTTTTTAATTTAACCTTGAATGCTGGTGCTTGAGGAAAGGCAGAGTTAGTAAGAAGAGGTTGAGGAGTTAGGTGGAGATTCTGAAAGGGACTACAGGCAACCCCCAGCTGCTGCCACCCTCCCTATTCTGTGGGCTCTGTGCTGGTTCCTGCGCTGGCTCCCATACCCCACCTGCCTTCCCCCCTGCAGGCTGCATCCAGCCCCCATTCACCAGGAGGCAGTGGGTGCAGCAGGCCAGAAGCAGGGAGCAGAGAGAAGCGGCATTTTCCCTTTCAAATGCACCACTTCTCTCCAACTGCTGGCTGCACAACGGTCTCCTGTTCCTCTGGAGTCCTCTAGCTGGCACTTGCACTGCTCCCCTGAGGCGGCAGGGGAGCGTTTGTTTGTGTGCATGCATGTTTGTAAGTCAAATAAGAACATAAGAACGGCCATACTGGGTCAGACCAAAGGTCCATCTAGCCCAGGGTATGTCTAGACTACATTGTTTTTTTGAAAAAACTGTCCTTTTTTCGAAAACAATTCACCTGAGTCCACACTGCAATCGCGTTCTTTTGAAATTAAATCGAAAGAACGCAGGGTTTTTTTCGATATTGGTAAACCTCAAATTACGAGGAAGAACACCTTTTTTGAAAGAGCTGTTTTGAAGAAAGGTGTGTGTGCATGCAGAACAGGGACATTTTTTGAAAGAAGAGGCAATCGAAAGAAGCACAGGTGCCCTGGGGTGGCCATTCTGTGTATAGCAATCAGGGATTTCTTTCGAGAGAGTGTCCATGCAGTCTGGACGCTCTCTTTCGAAAAAGCAGATCACTTTTTCGATCCTGTTTTGAGGTGTGGATGCTTTCTTTCGAAAGAAGCTTGAAGTCTACACGTATCCTATCTGCCAACAGTGGCCAGAGGGACACTCGGAGAATGCCTGCACATTTTAATAAATACCATGATATACATGTTGCTGCCTATTTACTTTACATATCTTTAACTATAGGTGTGTAAAAAAAAATCAAAATGATAGAATACATGTGAAATATAACAGGTATTTCTGTGTTTTAATTATTTGCATATCAGGATGGAAAATCACATCTCCAGCCCCCATTTATGAGTCTTCATTTTCATTTGACTTCTCAAATATTGCCACAACAAACAGTATGCTCAGTATACCATGCTTTTTGGGGGACTAATTCATTTCAGTAGATGTGAACCCCATGTAAATATTTAATCTAGTAGGAAGGAGAATGAAGGTTAAAGGAGCTCTAATTTTGGACTGAGGGAGCTGTGGAGGCAGCACTGGTTTAGCCTCTGATGGAAATTGAATGTCCTTGTATCTTTCTCTGGCACTTGTTCCCACAGCCACATCCCTCCCAATGCTTCCTGGTTGAACTTGAAATTGAACTTGGGAGGGATGCATTCAGCCCATTTTTGTGGGGGGATTTATGTTTTGGGCATGGTATGGCGTGACACAGGGCTTTATGGAAAGGGAGTATTAAAGGGAAACAGAAAAGGTTGCTTCTTGGGTTGACATAATTCATCCCAAATAAGAATATATTGGCATTTGAGTCCATGCATTACTGGGCCTCGCCAGCCTGAAAATTATTAGATTGAAAGGCTGTTTCTCTCTCTCTCTCTCTCCCCACATCCACTTGTGCTTGAATAAGAAAACATGCAGCTGGCTCTTTCTCTGGCTCACTCCTTGTGTCTGCTTCTGCTTGTTCGTGCACGTTGAACACTGAGTTTTTTTGTTTTTTTGTTTTCTGGCCTTAGTCCAACCTCAGAGAGGACCACCTGTCCTTGATGTGTAAACTTTTAAACCCACATTAAGCTGTGCATGTCTGTTACTCCAGTTTTACATCTAACTCCAAAAAAAGCTTGAATCTTTTTCCAGAGGCACTGGGTACTTGCAAATCCCTCAGCACCTCTGATAATCAGGCCAACGTATTTAAAGCAATCTGTTGCCGATTAATGTTTTTCTTCTAGAGTTGCCACAGAATACAAGTTTGTCACATATTTATCAGTAACTTTAATAATTAGATTTAATTTATATAATTTCTCCATAAAACAGAAAAGCAAAAGTCAAATAATTTGGTTTTGCTCCTGGAATTACACTATAAGTCAGATTTCAAACAGTATAGACAAGATATAGGTCACATCTACACTACTCAATAAATTTGATTTAAGATACACAACTCCAGCTATGAGAATTTTGTAGCTGGAGTTGACATACTTTAAATCGAATTATTCTGGCATCCTCATTGTGGGAGATCGATGGGAGAAACTCTCCTGTTGACTTCCCTTACTCCTTGCAATCCTGTGGAGTACCAGGGTTGATGGGGATGCTATCAGAGTTCGATTTAGTGGATCCTTACTAGACCCGCTAAATCGAACCCCGGAAGATCAATATCCAGAGCGTCAATCTTCCCGTAAGTATAGACAAGGCCATAGATTTCCAAAATGTTTCCTTCAATAAAATTAGCTGTATTTCAGTGTCATTCAGTGAAATACATTGAGCGATTTGTCACATTAAAATGAAATAAACTAAAACACAAAATTAGGACTTCAACTCGTGAATACAGTGTACTGTAGATGTCTAGAAATTCACTGAAAGAAGCTAAGGGATGCTATGTCTAGACTGCAGGCTTCTTTCAGAAGAAGCTTTTCTGGAAGAGATCTTCAGAAAAAACTTATTCCAAAAGAGAGCGTCCACACTGCCAAAGCGCATCGAAAAAGCGATCTGCTTTTTCGAAAGATAACGTCCATTCAGTGTGGAAGCTATCTCACATTTAAGCTGTGATTACAATGGATGGAAAGTTTCTTTCACCAACAGAAGTTGATCCAATGAAAGATATTTCCTCATCCACCTTTTTCTCTCCAATCTCCCTGGACCAATACAACAATAATATCATTCCATAGAAATTCATTGTTGATCACTTATTATGCTGATGATCTGTTGATTTTCATCGGCATACATTTCTTCTATTTGATACCTGAGGAAACATTAGCAAGGATCAAAGGAAGCATACAGCTTTCTACTAATGCTTACTAATTCTACAATACCTTCCATCTGAACATCTCAGTGTTTTTCATCTATGAAAATAGTCACATAACAGCCTAGTGAGGTAGGTCATGTTCACATCCACTTTTTTACAGAAAAGGGAGGCACGGAGAGTTAACTTGCTGAAGGTAGCAAAGGAAATTTGTGGCACATCAGGGAACAGAATGCTACTCTCTTGACTCCGGCTAGGTCTACACTACAATACTTTATCAGAAAAAGCTATGCAAATTGCGCTCTGCTATTTCCGTAGCTTTTTCCGATCGCTTTTCCAGAAGAGGCTTTTCCACCATTTGACCCAGGGTAGATGGGGCTAAATGGCGGAAAAGCCTCCTCTTATACAGGGCTCCCGGAAAGAGTGCATTTGCTCTTCTTCAAAAAGAAGCGGAAGAGCAAACGCATTCCTTGAACGCGGTGGAGTTTTTCTGGGATACCTCCGGCATCCCAGAAAAATTCCACAGGCTCCTTTTTGCGCAAAAACCCCCTCCTGAATAAGAGCTGTTCTTCCTCATTTTTTCAGGAAGAACGGCTCTTGCACAAGAGGGGGTTCTTGCACAGAAAGGAGCTGTCTACACAGCTCCTTTTTGCGCAAAAGCCTCTTGCAGAAAAGCAGCCCCTAATTAATTATGCAAATGAAGCATTGTAATATTCTACTCTGCGCTTCATTTGCATAAGCTTTTGTGGAAGAAGGTTGCTGTATAGAAGTAGCCACAGTGTAGACATAGCCTCCTAGCCCAATGTCTTCACAACAAGACCCTCTTTCTCACTCTGTATGCACTCTAAAGATGAACTGAGACTTTGGGACTAGACAGTGGGGATCTCACTTTTGTTTAGTATAGTGCAAATAGTTTATTGAGTTTTCCAGCCCTGTGTTTTGTGCTTAAGAGAGGAAAAGGTTGTCAAATAACTACTCCAGTCACTTTTAACATTCCTCCCTTTCTTTAGAACATATACATTCTCCTCCAAAGCAGGGTGTATGTAATCTTAGCAAAGGTTACATGCACCCTGCTAGGTTTGGATTAGGTACCAAAATGTGATGAAGTGACTAGAATTAAATTTCCACCTCTAACCTTCTGAATTGGTTCCCCGGGGTCCCAGAAAGGCAGGATGACGTTCACAGAAAGTCCCTCCAGGATACCAGCATCAACATTTTAACATGGGGAAGTTGTGTTGTTTTTTAATGAAAATCTGCTTATGTAGTTTTAACATCTCTTCCCCACTTGCCTGCCTTTATTATTATTTTTAAATGTTCTCTTCTAATGCTGCCTTTGTGTTTACCACACCGAGTGTGGCCTTTTGTCTCACAAGAGCAGGTTCACTCCCTTCCTTACTTGACACATGCTGCTGAACGTGGTTGTGTTCTTGCTGTGCAGTGGATCTATTCATGGTTTTATGAGTGGAAAGGACTGTTTGCCATGTGAAGCCCAGCAGGGCTAATAGCATATTTTTTTCCTGAGCTATTATCCCATCAGATTACCACCTGCCTTTTTACCATTCTGCAGGCTATTTACATGGTCAGCTGATAAGTGATAGGTAAGCTTATTACTAATTTAGTTCTTTTTTAGGAGCTCAATTTGGGATGGACAGACCACACATAATGCAGTAAGAATGCTTCTATAGGGCCATAGGGAACTTTGTAGTATTTGAATCAAGTTGGGGAATAGACTGAACGGTTAACCCAGTAAATTAGATGTAGCTGTAGACTAAATATTTTACCAAATGAGGAAGTTCTGTATTGTTGTGAGAGAATACACCATAGCTACATGGCTGTATGTAGCACAGAAGTGCTAATGAATGAGTGCTGTAACTGAATTTGTATATTCATATGGATTCTCTTACTCCCAGCTTTACTTCATCAGGCGGAAACTTCTTTGCTTTGTCTTTGTCTTAAGATGAATTCTCTTGAAAACTCCCCTGGTCCAGGACTGCTGCAGAGTCAGCTTAACTCTGCCACATTACCTCCATAGAAACCCCTGGGGAAGGGAATGTGTTGAGGATAGGCTCCTGTGCTCCAAAGCTAAACAAGGGGGACAAATCAGGGCAGCCCTCAGGCTACTGTAGACAGCTTTAGGGGCTAGGCTTGGAAGGATGCACAGCTGCACAGGGATGAAGTCTCTTCTCATTGATACGAGTAGTCCATCACCATTATCATGTTGTACTACAAACACACCAATTTCCCCCTTAATACAATTAACTACATAGCTGGCAGTGCGCTCACGCACACTTTTTATCATCTTATAGAAAACTCGGTTTCTTAACTTATAGCGTAACTTTCAGATTGGTAGTGTATAAAGAAACAGGACTAATCCTCATATTCAAAGGCCTTAGTGAGCTAGGATTTGAACACTTAAAGAGCCACCTCTCTCCCTTCATCATCCAATGGACACTTGTTCCACAGGTATGATGCAGGTGACAGCACACAAGTGGAAGCTCACTGGAGCATGTGATGGGCTTTGAGTAAAGAAGACCTGTGTGTGGAGGAGTGTCACAGGAGGTCTGGATCAGTGGGTGTCATGCCACCTTGAAGGTCCAATTCAAGACTCCTTTGCAGCAGCTGTCCCTCAGTAGGGTGCTGCATCAACAATGCAGGCAAAGAGACAGTGTTAGTCTGTACAGGATAAACGTAAAAAACAAAAACTGGTCTGGTAGCACTTTATAGAGTAACAAAACATGTAGTTTTTGTTTTTTAAGTTTAGATAGAAGAAAGATTACATGATAGGCATGAGATACAGAAGAAAAAAGGGAGGGGAGAGGGAGAGACCCTACAGACTTACAAGACTACTTCAAGTGATGTAGTGTAAGCAGATAATATGATTCCAGAAATTGCTGAAGCTGAAAATGTCTTATTTGGCCCCTGGATTCATAAATGGTAGGACCAGAAGGGACTAAAATGGTGATCTAAGTTGATCTTCTGCATAATAGGGTATTGGACCCCCTTGAATGTGTGTAGGGTGATCAGTGCACCTATCAATTGTGAAATATTATACATACAGTAGGGAAGGGGGAAATTCACTTCCTGACTCTGCAGACTTTTTCTCTGACACTTTGGGTGTATCTATACAGCACAGTTATTTTGAAATAACAATGCGAGCATATACACAGCAATTCTGTTATTTCAAAATAATTTCAAAATAACAGATGGCTTATTCTGACTTCTGTAAACCTCATTCCATGAGAAATGACCCTTATTCTGAAATAGCTATTTCTGAATAGCAGTAGTGTGGACGCTCCACTGCTGCTATTTTGAAATAGCTCCTCCCCAGGGCCATTCAAAGTAATTACTCCCCAGTACCTCCTGGGGCTCTAATAAGGTAGCATGTCCACATTAGTGACCTGCCTCAGACTAATTTTGAGGCTTCCCTATAGTGTAGACGTGCTGTTTTGAAAGAAGCTATTTTGGAGTATTTCTTCCGGAATAACTTATTTTGAAATGAGTGTGCAGTGTAGATGTACCCTTAGATTGCCCTTGTCATTATCCTAATCTGCAGGCTACCCATGTTGTAAATGGTCATAAAATTTGTCATCCCTTTCTATTAAATTTTTTTTTTTTGCCTCAGTGATTGCACAAAGTTAGTATAGAAGAAAGAAAAATGCATTTTTCATTGGTGTTTTTGAATGTTACAGCTAGATGCACTGAAGACAGCTTTCCTTTCACAGGAGTGTCATTCAAGCCACAGTAAATGGAAAGTTACAAATCTTTTATCAAAAGTAGGGATGTGCACTCTTTTTAATTGTGTATGAAAGTCCTAAGACTGAAGCCCACTATTGGGTATTTTTCCATTGGAAACTGCACGGACCACATAGCCACCTGGTGATCAATCTCCATGAGGAAGGAAAGGAAGCCTGTGTTACTTTCTGGTTGCTGTTTGAAAGCTCCATTCCTGTGTGTCTACGCAGCATGCTGGTTTAGTTTTCACTGAAGTGACAGCAGTAATGCATCTTTAATCTAATTAACACAAACTAGATATGAAAGGAAATGAAAAATATAATGTGGAGTTGCCATTTGAAGGCTCTCTTGAGCTGAGACATCTTTGCCACTTTTCTCTTTAGCAGCTATTTTGATCAGCGTCAATAGCATCATTACACAAAAGAGCTGGCATGAAATTGTGATCCCCTTGAAGTCAATAACAGTTTTGCCATTGTCTTCAATGGGGTAGGGTTTCACCTCTGCTTTCTTATTGCTCCCCAGGAAACCATATAATTCCGACATTAATGTATGAAAGAGTGGCTGCAAGTGGCGCTTCCAGCAGCCACGTGCACATCACACCCACTGAATTGCCTAGGCACTGGCGAGGAGGAGTGGTGCTGGCTTCCCCCTGCTCACTCAGCTTTCACCCCGCTGGCCTGCCCTCCTGACGTGAGAGCAGTGGGGCCAGAACGGAGCAGTGCCGTGACTTCTGTGCTCTCACAATGCCACTCACTGTATTTTGGCCTTGCCATGCCCAGGCCCCTCCCCCTGACATGATGGAGAGGGCTGCAAGGCCAAGCCTGAGTGGGAAACAAGGTGGCTCATGTTCCTCCTCACCGCCGTTGTGGGCTCAGCTCCTGCACCAGGGTTCTTACCCCCTCCAGAGGCCTACCTGGCCTCAACCCTCTTCCCCAAGAGGGCGCACAGGCTGCTGGATGGAGAGTGACTGTGCCTGGGCAGGCCAGTCTTCAAGGTGAAGACTGAGCATGGTGTGGACGTGGCAGGTGAGGGGCTGGGCCCAGCAGCAGTGGCAGGGGTGGTTCCACAGAGGCTGTCAATTTCTGGGCATGTCCCAATGACTTAGAGTATTTAACAAACCTCTGGAAGCTGAGCCCCTTCAGGAAAATGAAATGCATCTTGCCCCACTTTGTCCTCCCCCTGACATATCGCCTTGTGTTGTTAAAGGGATGGCACCTACTTTGTGCCTCAGGGACCATGCCCCCACACTTTGGAAAGCAAAGATCATCACATTAGGATAAATCTTCTTCTTTCTCACACGCTTTGATCAGCAGTGTAATAACTAACACGGTCATTTAAATCCTTGTCACTAAGTATTTGTGTTAGCACCCACTGAAATGAATCGGGCAGTTCACCCACTTGTTTCAGGCTCTTGGAAATGCATGCAGATATTTCAGGGTTGGTTACACTCAGGTCATATTTTCAAAATTTTCTTTATAATCATACTAACTAGACTTATTTTTTAAAAAATAGTAAGCTGAACCTCTGGAGAACAATTGATTCTTATCTGTGGCCCACATTTTGGGAAATACTGGTGTATGACACACATCTCAAAGAAAGTGAACAGGTTCCCATAATACACCTCTATAAACTTGCTGCTCAAACTGGGTAGAATAATTTTTGGAATTAAAATCTAATGCTGAAGCACTACAATGAGATGGAGAACAAGGCACCATGGGAGAAGACAATAAAGTGCGAGTAGTCACATTATGACAGCTCCAATTAGATCTTCAAATGACACTTTGCCTGCTCATCCTTATCTTCTATTTTTTTCCTTTAACCTTTAGCGTTTATTTCTTTTTCTTCAAGAGAAATATGGTCTCCAATGTGGAGAAGTTCTGTTTGCCCTTTCACTCTGGACAAAGGTGTCAGAGCTTAACAACGGTCAGGGGCAAAATTATAGTCCCACTGAACTCCATACTCCATCATGGCTTCACCTCTAGGGACAAAACTTCTTTAGTGCCAAAGCTTTCTACCTTCCACAGATATTTGGTGTTCCCTTCCCTTGTTATTGACATCAGAAATAAATTTTAAAAAATTTGACTGACGCTATAGAACAAAGTATTTACTTTAAAAGAATCACCCAGGATTTTAAGATTCCTGCAGGAACACTCTTTTTTGGTCTTTCTTGTGTTTGCTACACATTGCATCCCACATTTGAGCCTTAGCAGGTTTAAAGCTAGGCTGAAATCAACATTTAAATATCCCTTTACCTATCACTTGGGACCAGGCTATGGCTCTCTGAGAATTAATGAGAGTTATAAATATTCACCTCTTCGTCTTCAACTTGTTTTAATCTCATACTTTGTGCATCCTTGGCTTGAGTGGAATGATTCAAATTTCTGAATGCCATGCTTTTAACTTTATAATTTTCACCATTTTTAAAATACATAAGAGTGTGAGTGCAGGAAAATAAACATTTTTTTTAAAACAGCATCTTAAGATGTTCTTCTGAGCTGCATGAATCACATGCAGCTAGGTTCCTTCCTGTTTCTGAACAGTGGGAAAAATATGTATAGATATCTCAGGCAATTTATGCACAGGTCCTTTCCAGCTACCCTATTCACTTGTTAGTGAATCCCACAAGACTGGGAATGTGCTACATTGACTTGCATTGCACTGATTAGAAAATAGCAATTTCCTAATTAATGGCCTAGCCACAGTTATATTAACTCCCCTTAAAGTTGCTTACCTTAGGTGTCTTATTACTATCATTGCTTTATTTCCTGTGTACAACTGCTCACAGGCTACAGCCCCTTTTGATTTAACTCGGCAAAGTCGCACGACAATATATAGCAGGTACACTGAGGTACATATGATGTCATTATTTATATGAATGACAAATTTCTCATTCTCCTAATTAGTAAGTAATCAGTTAGTATTCACCTAATCTGTGTTCAGTGGGACTTCCCAGAGTATTTTGGGGAAGAAAAGAAGCCAATGTAGATTGATTTCATGATGAGAAGCTTCTCTGTCCAGAGCAGTTTACTGTTTTGCAATAATGTTGTTAGCAGCACATGTATTCTAAGCTCTTTCCGGAGATTGTAAACTCTTTGGGGGCATGGACCATCTTTATTCTGTGTTTGTATATCACCTAGCATAATGGGGTGCTGTTCTATGAGCAGGGCTCCTGGGTGCTACTGCATTACAAATAATACAATTTTTTAAGGTTCACTGTAGAAAGCTTGCAAGAGGGAGCTGTTACTAGATAGTCCCTGGGCCTATGCACTCTTCATTTCCCCCATCCCCCTGCATTAAACAGTATTTGAATTCAACGCCAGTTAGTAAAGGACATGGTAAGTCTCCCGCAGCTTTGATTCTCTGCAGTACCAGCAAAAGACTGTTTGTAATATCATTGTGGTGAGGGGAAAGGGGACAACTACTCGTAATGAAAAGGTACACCTAGCTTAATGAAAACAAATTGTCTCCATCTTTGTCACCAGCGTAGTGGCTCAAACTCTGATGAGGGACCCAGGCACCAAAGAAAGTGTGTGTGTGTGTGTGGGGGGGGAAATCTCATTGGTGACAGCTGTATGGGGATGATTTTTCACTCATTGGAGAGACTGTCATAACTCACAGTCCTAAGAGAGTGTCTGTTTCTCACTGTCACCAGTGAGATAAGCTATATTTAATGCTGCAACATCAAAGCTGCCAATTTTACATTTGCATTTAGTGGTACAGTTACAAATTAAATGCATTGCCTGCCTCGTTTTGGTTTGTGGAGGGTAAATGGATGTAATTATATTATATTTTAAAAAACCCCACTCACTTAAAAAGTTCCAAAGCACAGAGTTTGACATTCTAGAGAACATTGGACAGATGCATATTTGAATAATGTGAAGTTTTAAATCATTAGCAACATTTATTCTACAAAAATGCTATATACAATACCCAAGTAACACCCTGCTAACCAGTCATAGGGGACAAAAATGCAGTAGAAAGTCAGCATCCAGCCTGTAGTGAAGGGGACAGGAAAGGGAACTCTCATATCAATAATAATAATAAAGATCTAATATGTATGACTGTTCAATAATAGCTCTCATCAATGGTGGGAGAATTAGTTAGCATTGCTAGGTGAATTATCTATCTATTTAAACCCATTTAAATAAAGAAAAAATGAATTAAATTCTTTTGAGGTTGTGGGATATATAGTAAACTACTAATCAGAATTAAACGTAGCCTCTTCTTTTCTTTAAAAGGCTTGCAAGGTAATTGAAAAGCCATGGATAGAGTCTGTTGTACTAAAACAGCATAAATCTAAAGTAGGGGTGACAAACATACAATGGTTACACTTCTTCACTATCTGTGTGTCCTATGTCTGAACTATTTATTAACTGAAATGTGAATGGGCAATGAAGGGCCAATTTATATGTTACACCAAGAGATGTATTATAACTGCCTTAAACATTGATTTCCTCCTTTGCCTATTCTTGATCAGGATATACACACATAGAACAGCAATAATGCGGGGTTTCCTTATCAGATCTTGGATATTTCCCGAGACTGTCTGCAACCATTAACCTTGCATATTATCTGACTTTAGTGATTAGTACAAGGCACATAAAACCGTATTGATGGCCAGTCTTGGGTTAGAATAGCAAGCTGAATTATTGGAGGCTAGATTTTGCTGACTTTGTGATACAAATGATAGTATTATGCTAGTCCCATGAAATTGCTAAT
This sequence comes from Rafetus swinhoei, assembly GCA_019425775.1. Classification (NCBI taxonomy): domain Eukaryota; kingdom Metazoa; phylum Chordata; order Testudines; family Trionychidae; genus Rafetus; species Rafetus swinhoei. The sequence goes on from CM033437.1 coordinate 111,770,426, forward strand.
TTGTCATTTCTTTCACGGTGCAGTCAATGATGTGGTACTAATGAATGAGGGACATAATTGTGTGATACGGAACTGTAGCTTCTTGCTGATTCCTTCTTGCCTGTATCAAGAGGAAAGAACGTCAAGCATCTTTGTTCACTAATTCTCTTCATATTTCTGTGCCATGCTACTGGACAATCACAAATATTGTCTGTAATTAATACTGAGGCTATTGTAGTTAGGCTTTTAATTCTAACTTTGTTTGCCCTGTTGTGTTACTTCGATTGGGCGCATTAGCAGGATTCTGTCAGTACAAGTGCTTTGAAGATATGCTGTTTACATGTGCCCATTACAGCTGCAGTGAACTTGAGCAAACAAGCTCCTCAAAGCTCGCATGATGGCTGCCATTCTAACGTCCCCTCTTTTTAAGGTTTGTTCTCTCAGAATGACAATGAAATGGATTCCCCAAAGGCCTGGGACTCTAGATAGAACAGTTGAATTGCGAGAGGCTGTCTAACACCTGCATCAAGCTTTCTTTCACTACTTGCTTATCTTTGGTGAAATGCCAGGTATGTGTGAGGAGAATTTTATTGGATGTCTCTGCAGTCAGACCACTTCAAACTGTGTGCCACAGAATCATAGAATACTAGAATTGGGAAGGGATCTTGAGAGATCACCGAGTCCAGTCCCCTGCCCTCACGGTGAGACCAAGCACCATCTAGACCATCCCTGATAGATGTCTATCTAAGCTGCTCTTAAATATCTCCAGAGATGGAGATTCCACAACCTCCCTAGGCGACTTATTCCAGTGGTTAACAACCCTGACAGTTAGGAAGTTTTTCCTAATGTCCAACTTAAACCTCCCTTGCTGCAGTTTAAGCCCTTTGCTTCTTGTCCTATCATCAGAGGCCAAGGAGAACGATTTTTCTCCCTCTTCCTTGTGACACCCTTTTAGATACTTGAAAAATGCTATCATGTCCTCATTCAGTCTTCTCTTTTCTAAACTAAACAAGCCCAATTCTTTCAGTCTTCCCTCATAGCTCATAGACCCCACAGTTCTAACATTTTGAATTCTACAGAGGACAAGCCCTATATAAGTGGTAAGAACTATTTCTAAAATTTCTCTATGTTGTAACTACAGGGTCTATGGCACGCAGTTGGGAGTTCTGATTCTATTCATTAAATTACAGTGGCATGTGTATTTGGTAGTTAGTTCAGTACAGTGTTGTTTAGTCAATCTGGATATTGTGAACATTAATTTATAGTGAAGTAGAATAATAAGTCCCAAATTTTTTTAGCCTTTACATTCTGTTCAATGTTACTTTACAACATATAAATGATGGTGTTCAACATATTGAAGTTGTACTGTGATTAAAAATGGCATCAATGTAAGAGTTTTCTACTGGATTTTATTGCATTAGGGTTTAAGTCAGCTGTGTGGCAACAGTGCTGTTTCTAAAAAGCTTTATCAGCACCTTCCATAGCTTGGGGTAAACCAATCTCTGGGTGCATCTAGACTACAGGGTTTTTTCGGGAAAACGGCCATTTTTCCAAAAAACCCTTCACCTATATCCACACTACAATCATGTTCTTTCAAAAGAAAATTGAAAGAATGCAGGGTATTTCTGACATTGGTAAACCTCATTCTATGAGGAAGAACGCCTTTTCCGAAAGAGCTCTTGTGGAAAAAGGTGTGTGTGGACGTGTAAGAGGCAGTTCTTTCAAAAGAAGAGGCCTCCAGGAAAAAGCACAGGTGCCCTGGTGGACACTCCGTCCACAGTAATCACAGCTCCATAGTTCCTGTCTCCTGGCATCTCTTAAAGTTGCGGGCACCCGGGACAAGCCTTGTGGCAGGAAGCCAACCTTGCAGCAAGACCTTGACCGCATGGCTCTGACTGTCACAGGTCTTCAGACAGATGGCAGAGCCACAAGCCCTCTGAGACACCCCCGGGCCCTTCCAGGGAGCAGCCGCAGGGGTCCCAGGACCTATCCAGGGGCACCAAATGCTGGGCACCTTCCTGTACCAGCCCAGAGATCCTGTCCCTCCTGGAGCTCTGCGGGGGAGGAGGAGGCCCTGAAGGATGTGACCTCCAAGCACCGCAGTGCGCACATTTATGGGCATATGGCCGAAGCTCTGGCTCAGAGGGGACACCACCCCTGAACTCTCGACCAAGTCCGGAGCAAAGTAAAGGAGCTCCGCCAAGGGTATGCCTGGGCCAGGGAGCACAGCTCTTGATCCGGGGCAGGACCACTCTCCTGCCCATACTTTAGAGAGCTCCACCAGATACTGGGTGGTGGGCAAGCCCTTTTTCCATGCATACTGGTGGACTTGGGCTTGGAGACACCGGTGGTCACCCGGCCGGAGCTCCTGGAGGAGGAGGATGACGAAGATGATGACGGACATCAGCTGCAGGAGGAGGAGGACATGAGCAGCGTCGTCACCCTCAGCCTGGAGCCAGTATCCCAGGCCCTGGATATCTCCCAGGCATCATCTGACGCCGGGGAGGGTTAATCAGATTAGTGCCATCAGGTTGGCACACACACAGGTCAGAAGAGGTGGGAGCACAGGGGATGGGGCGCAATCGTCGCTCAACATGCTCGGCCTGGACAGCGTGCAGCTGGCCATGCACATGCAGAAGCAGTGTGCAACACATGGTCTCAGGAGCCAGTCCTGGAACACACATGGGCTGCTGCTCACAGCCTGGGGGGAGACCCCATACACGTCCGACCCCTGGGAGGAACTCCCTCTTCCCGCCAGGCACTGCCGGAAGCAGGCTGGGTACAAGAGCGCCTGCACGACCCTACACAGACCAAGGAGTGTTGCACACAGCACACGGCCATGCCTGCATGCGCGAGGCACCACCTGCTCCTGCAGACAGCGTTGCCAGGTGCAGGTGTGTGGGGATTGGACCCCAGGGAGGGCCAGGCTGCTCCAGGCCCCTCTCCCATGCATGGGAGCCCACTCTGGCTGGATACTTCCCTGGCCTGCTTGTCCATGTGGGGGGAGGGGTGGGCGAAGCGGGAAGGATGGTCCCCTGGGCACCTCGGGTCCCCTGTGAGGTGGGGCTTGCTGTGCAGGCCACACGTGACCTTGCTCTCAGGACATCACCATCCCCTGTTCCAAGGACAGTTGCTCGCTGCTCCTGCTCTCCCCATTACGGCTCCCCCAACCTCTGCTCCCCGCTCTCCTGTTCCCCCTGCCATCCCTGAGTCCGCTGCAGCCCCCCTCCTGCCCAGCCACCTGTTGTCCCAGGCCCCACCCAACACCGAGTCCGTCAAGGTCCCCGGACCCGAGGCAGAGCTTGCAGACACTCCTGCGCCACTCCCAGCCCTGAGTCCCCCTCTGGGTTTTCAGCCCTCTTCCCTCTTCCTCCTCCAGATTCTCAGCCTTCCTCCACCCCAGTTACTTTGATTATAAAGAACAAAAAACAAAGTTTATTTTGAAAGCAAAACTGGTGTCTTTATTAATGATACAGGGAATGGGGACAGGGAGGGGTTGTGGTGGGAAAGGTATTGGGGGGCAAGCACAAGCCCCCATTGGGGAGGCCCTGGGGAGAGTTACTAGGCTCCTTCAGAGAACCTCTCCCTCAGGGCCTCCTGGATGCGCACCCTGGCCTGATGTGCCTGGCGGATGGCAGCTGTCCACAGCTGGTCAAACAGCCTCCCCTCACCACCCACCTGCGTCCCCCACCCCAGGAGGAATGCCTCCCCTTTGCTCTCCATGAGATTGTGGCACACGTAACATGCAGAGACCACCTCAGGGATGCTTCCCCACGTTGAGGCGTGTCAGCAGGGCCTTGAGGTGCCTGAAGGCGCATTCCACTTGCATGCGAGCCCAGTGCAGATGCGCGTTACATTGTTCCTTGCTTAGGTCTAGGTGGCCAGTGTAGGGCTTCATGAGCATGGCATCAGTGGGTAGGCTGCATCACCCACATGCAAATTGGCATCTGCACGTCCCTAACTGCAAAGTCCCGCTGGGGGAAGAATGTTCCAGCCTGCAGCCTGTGGTAGAAGCTAGAGTTCCTAAATATGCAGGCATCATGTGCCCAGCCCGACCACCCTACAAAAATGTCTGAAAGCTGTCCCCGGAAGTTGACCAAAAAAGTAGCCCTTGGAGAAGTAGCCCTTTCTATTTATATATTGGGCAGCTCGGTGCTGTAGTGCACGTATCGGGATGTGGGTCCCATCGATTGCTCCTGAACAGTTCGGGAATCCAAGGGCAACAAATCCGGCCACGATGGGGTCCAGGTCTCCAAGGTGGATGATCCCGTGCAGCAGGATGGAGTTGATGGCCCTTGCCACCTGCAGATGGAGACATAAAAACACACAAAACAGAGAAAGAGAGGGGGTGCCTGAGCACTTGGGAGGTGCCCGTCCCCTTCCTCTTCTTCCTCCCCCCGCAAAGACCCCAGGAGCCACCCCCTATGAGGGCACCCCCTAGCAGCAGGGCTGTGTGAGGGCAGGACGGCACAACCCCCTTCCCCGAGACAGGCCTTGCCCCCATCCCCACTCCACCCCCCATTTCCTCTCCCCTTTCCTGAGGGTCCCCCTTTCCAGCCCTCCTCGCAGGGAGTGTACCCCGAGAGTGCCTTACCTCCATAAAGACGACCCCGATGGTGGACTTCCCCATGCCTAACTGGTATCCCACCGAGCGCTAGCTGTCGGGGGTGGTGAGCTTCCACACGGCAATTGTGACCCTTTTTTCGAGGGGGATGGTGGGCCGCAGGTGGGTGTCGTGTAGTTGGAGCGCAGGGATGAGCCAGGCATACAGCTTCAAGAAGGTGGCCTTCCACGTGCAGAAGTTTTGGAGCCACTGCTGGTCATCCCACTGCTCCATCATGAGGCAGTCCCATCAGTCGGATTATATTATACTATTTTCTGATCCATGGTTCTCCCCAGTGGATCACACACATTACCTAGAAGGGTTCAATTTTCAGCATAAGAGAGTAGTTGAATCTCTGTGCCCAGCCTGCTCTTGACCTCTCTCCCAATACTGTTTATAGAATGCATGGTGTGTTCATGATGGTGCACTGTGGATGTTTGTGCCATAGGAACTAATTTAACAGTAAATTAACAGTTTGTTTTAACTCACAAAAGATTTTTTTTTGATCTGCAAGTTTGTGCATTATAACTTCTCTGTTGTACCAAATTATCTACTTTGTCCACATTAAAATATAAAATATGTATGCTGAAAGCAAATATGGCACAATAAATAATTAAATTCATTCTATTGACTTTTTTGGTCAGTTCTAGTCAGCCCTTAAATCTCAGTGGTCAGCCTTTTTATTTTATTTTTTTTTAACTACTGATTATTTAGAGAGATTAGCCTAGCAATTACTGGTTAATATCCTTAATAGTCATTTTACATGGAGAGCATCGCTGTATTTAATACACTGAATATCAGATCACATCCTATGTGGCCCTGTATTAAAAAGGACAAAATGAAACTAATATGTATTTCACTGATAAGGGCCACTTTTGTTGTGATTATGTTTCTATCAAAATGTACAAGTCCAATATTAAGCAGATTTTGCATATCTTAGAAATAATACAATTACATATAAGAAAAGTTGCTTTGGTGATTAAGACAATGAGAGCTACCCGAGAGGTTATGGGGAAAATTACCACTTTGATATGGACAGATTTTTTTTCTTTCATATTATTGAAAGAACATAAGGGAGCAAAACATTTTTTTCCTAGAGAGTGAGGATGGCTTTATCAGTAATACTTCAGGTTACATATTAAATGACTTTCTGGAGGTACCTGTTTTATTATAATCAACCATTTAGCAATAGCTAGATAGTAGATTTGTGCTTCACTGTTAGTTGTTTCACTGAGATTAAGGAACTATGTACCTTCCATTTATGCTATTATTTATTGAACCGTGTTTGAAGAAATTCGTCTACTGCTTTTCATTGATGGGCGCTTCTGGCTAACAGCACTTTAAATAAGTGGAAAATGCTCAGTTATCACCCAATGTGAACAGGATCAATAATAGTTTAGTAGTGTCTGATAATTGCAGTAGCTGTTATACACAAGAGCTTGCATCTTCTTGAGTGACTCTTATCAATCTATTGTCCATCATCATCTGATAATCAGACCGAAAATATAGTGGAGAATTATCCCTTTTTGAATCAAGCTTTTGAAAAACATTTGAAATAATGGTCTTTAAAAAAATCTCATTGTTCCACTCAGCAGGGAGAAAAATTTCAGATCTGGATGACTATGCTGTGAAAGAAACAAACAAACAAACACTCCACCTCCCCAACAGTATGCACTTACTAAGTAGAAAGATATTTACGGTAGAATCATGGGGGGAAACATATTTCAGTAGTATCTGGAGAGTATTTTCCAATATCTGAAATTGTATTCTGAAGCAGTAATGGCCATTAGCACCATTAAGAGCTCCACTGACAACTTGGAATTGCAGACAGGCATAGGAGGCAGAGTAAGCTAGAACATGGTGGAGTGCAGCTCTCACTGCTTTGTCCTCTAAGACAGCAGCATTCCAGTCACACAATGCAAGTGTCACAGTAGTGATGTGAGCATAAATGTGGCAGTCCCTTCCTTCCTTTGGAAATGGGCTAACTCTTGTACCCTGCTACTTTATATGCAAAGAAGTCACCTTTACCTCTCATATTTGCTCTCACCCTGTTCCTCTGGGAGAGGTTTGTCCCTTTTTAAGTGATCTCAGTCACCATTTTCCTCCTTGCTACAGTGCAGAGTGAAGTGCTCCTTTTTCTTTTTTGCCCTTCTCCCTTTTCTCTGAGCTGCTGAGAGGAACCTGTCCCTTCTCTTACATACAGAAGAGTTGAGGCTAGAGCTGCTAGCAGCTTTTACATAGTGGTAAATCTTTCTTTTGCTAGTTTTACATTTGCTCATTAGAACACGTTGGACCAGGTTACCCCTTGTCCTTCTGGGTTTATGTTCTGACAATGAAAATATAACTATATGCATGAAGGATGATGGACCAAATATGATTCCAAGAGTCTGTTGTTGGATTTTTCAAGTATGAATCTAGTGCTAGTGAAAAGCACTGGACAGCTACCTCTGGAGACTTCTTCCCATTAATGGTGCAGCGCAGGCAGACAATAGCTTTGCGTTTCTCTTGAAGAAAGGAGCAGGTTAACTAACATGTTAAAATCCTCATACAGATGAGGCAAGTTGTGGTTTTAACACGTTAGCGGGTCCAGCTAACCTGTTAACTATCACATGTTAAGATACTAATGTAGATATGGTCATAGTGCAAGGTAACCCCCCTTGTCCCTCCAAAATGCTTCAGCCACTAGGATTAAGGGAATAACTCAGTCTATCCTTGCTCTCTGCACCGGGACTACCAACAAAGTTGCCAGTCAATGTCAGGAGTTGTTAGCAGTGGATTTAGTGATATGGGATACACTTTAATAATGGTCTATTTTTACAAAGGTTAACTTAATGGCACTGATGTATGCCCTCTTTTAAGAGCATTGTAGTACTGCTTTTGTGTGTTCTAAGAGTAATAACTTCACATTTATGTATGTATCTGTCTCAGTTCTTACCCTGGCACCCATCACTGTAAGAGGTGAGCTCTTAAACTTCATCATGAGGTGCTTGAAATAATGACACCAGTTGTTCTTTGCAGTGAAAGGAAATCACCTTTGATCTGGAAAAGAAAGATGAAAAAAATGCTGAATAGTCCTCATCAGAAAGAAATATGTTTCCTGTGCTAGTGTATAGGGCTGAATATTTGTGTGATGGGGGGGTAGGGAGGGAGAGGATATGTACAAATAACACTCCTTTCTGCACCTCTGCTTAATTCTTCGTTGTAGCGGGCCAAAATTCTGTCTGCAGAAAGCTTTCCCTGGGATCATACCCAAAGATATAGTATTCGAAACCCTGAATTTAGATATAAATAGTTCCCAGTCACCTTCAAAGAAAAAAAAAGAATACCACACAATTGCATAATATGCATTATTTACATATAATACACACACATGTACATTTTACTGTATTTGGAATATTCTTAATAGCTTTTTTATTCAAAAACTTATTTGAGTAGTAGATCTGCTTGAGTGCTCTTCCTACATAGACTTTCATAAACTGACTCTTCTCCTGCTTATACAATGCAAGTTCACTGAATAAAATCATGGTTTGTAAAATGTGCATCCCATTGTAGGGGGTCAGTGTAACATTTTTATTTCTACATATGACACTAAGCTAGGGGGAGAGGTAGGTACGCTGGAGGGCAGGGATAGGGTCCAGAGTGACCTGGACAGATTAGAGGATTGGGCCAAAAGAAATCGGATGAGGTTCAACAAGGAAAGTGTAGAGTCCTGCACTCGGGACAGAAGAATCCCAAGCATTGTTACAGGCTGGGGACCGAAGGACTAAGTAGCAGTTCAGCAGAAGAGGACCTGGGGATTACAGTGGATGAGAAGCTGGATATCAGTCAACGCTGTGCCCTTGTAGCCAAGAGGGCTAATGGCATATTAGGGTGCATTAGGAGGAGCATTGCCAGCAGATCCAGAGAAGTGATTATTCCCCTTTATTCGGCTCTGGTGAGACCACATCTGGAGTATTGTGTCCATTTCTGGGACCCCACTATAGAAAGGATGTAGACGCATTGGAGAGGGTCCAGCGGAGGGTGACCAAAATGATTAGGGGGCTGGAGTGCATGACCTATGAGGAGAGACACAGGGATTTGGGTTTGTTTAGTCTGCAGAAGAGAAGAGTGAGGGGGGATTTGATAGCAGCCTTCAACTTCCTGAAGGGAGGTTCCAAAGAGGATGGAGAAAGGCTGTTCACAGTCGTGATGGATGGCAGAACAAGGAGCAATGGTCTCAAGTTACAGTGGGAGAGGTCTAGGTTGGATATTAGGAAAAACTATTTCACTAGGAGGGTAGTGAAGCACTGGAATGGGTTACCTAGGTAGGTGGTGGAATCTCCATGCCTAGAGGTTTTTAAGTCTTGGCTTGACAAAGCCCTGGTTGGGTTGATTTAGTTGGGATTGGTCCTGCCTTGGGCAGGGGGCTGTACTTGATGACCTCCTGAGTTCTCTTCCAGCTCTATGATTCTATGATACATCCTGTTGCTCAGGCTCACATAAATACATTATTCCCAACAACCTTCTTCAGAGACCATTTCTCAGTCTAGAGAGTGTGGTCTAAAGTGTAGTTGTGTTCCCTGGATTCTTCAGAAATGGAATGAAACTGTAGTGTCAGTCCAATTCCAAACACTTCTGACTTGTCAGCAAATGGTAAGTCTGGTTGGTGGGTCTTTCCAGCTAGCCCCGTTAAGTCAGGGTTGGCTCACAACATTTTGGCACCTGAGGCGGGGAGCTCAAATGACGCTCCCATACCCCCTTGCTTGGGCCAAAGCTTTGAAAGGTCTCAATTCTGCCTTCTTCCTGTTCTGCTCCTCTCATGGTACTGCTCTGCTACCTACCCCAATAAAGGAGAACTAACAACTTAAAATGCCTTGTTCAAAAATTTTAAGTAACACTTAACTTTCAAACGCCTGTACAGCAAATGTAACTTTTCCTGTCTGCATAGTAAACACTGGCATTTTTATCTGTTTGAATAATCAAAGTGGTGCTTTCCATGCCTTCTTGGTTGCAAAGATTTGAACTGCTTCCTGAAGGTCCACAGTCTGGGCCAGTTCATGCTCTATTGAGATGGTTGCAAGGCCGATCAACCTCTCCTGTGTCATTGCGGAGCGTAGATGTGTTTTTATTAACTTCAGCTCGGAGAAGCTGTGTTCTCCACTGGCAACTGTTACAGGAAGTGTTAGAAGTATGCGCAGAGCAACAAAAGCATTTGGAAAGAGGGTGGTCATCTTATTTGTGCACATATATTCCAGAATAGCCTTTGGAGTTGATCCTTCTGAAATGTATCTTGAAAGGGCTTTCAGTTCATCACCTAAATCACTCGCATCAATATCGCGCATGTCATCACGTGTCAACACTGTCTCTAGTGCCCTGCATTGCTGGTGTAGGTCTTCTTCGGGTATAGTGAGGAGTTTTGGAATATCATATAACATCCCAAATATACTGCTGTGTTCCTTGAGCTGCATGAAACGTTCTTCAACTGACTCTATTGCACAATCTAGCACCTGGTTAAAGAATTCAACTTTGAATTGTTGTTTGGGGTCTCTTATGGGATTATCCCATGCCTCGTAATCAAAATGTCTTCTTTTTCAGTGACTCTTGTATTCATGAATGGGTGGGAAAATTGCTTCAGTGTGAAGTTCCTCTGCCAACTTCTGTGCACTCTTCAGAAAGTTTTGAAATCCCTCATCTGACCAGTAAGACTGTAGGTATGACTTTGCTTTGTCCAGTTGTTCCATTGCTCCAGATATATCAAGGTCAACATCTTGGAGTCTTTTGCTTACAACATTTATTTCAAACAGTATGTCATGCCACGACACTAAGCCACACAGAAATTTGAAGTTATGTATGTTTCTGGTGATTCCATTTCCCTCTGCCACTGTTCTCCCATGAACAGTTCCTGTCACAGCATTATCCTCCATAATGGCAACTATGGCATCATCTATCTTCCTATTTTGGTGTTTGATGGGCTTTATCACCTCTACTCAACTTTCCCATCGTGTGGCACTCAGTGGTTTCAGTGTCAGAGACGATGTTCCCAGATGTTGCTTCAAAATTTGCCATCGATGAGTTGATGCAGAGAAAAATACATAGATGCTTTGAATTACATTAAAAAATTCAGCAGTCTCACTAGAAGCTGATGCTGCATCACTGACCACGAAGTTCAATGAATGAGAACTGCATGGGACAAAAAAAGCTCGAGGGTTTAACTCTTGGATCCGTGTCTGCACTCCTCTGTTCTTTCCTCTCATGTTGGCACCATTATCGTAGCCCTGACCTCTCATGTCAGCTATCGCAATTCCCGTACCTTCCAGCTTTTTAAGAAGCACATTTGTCATACCAGCTCCTATAGTATCAGCAAAGTCAATAAATTCTAGAAAATGCTCTGACAGTCACCATTTCAGGGACATTTTCACTAGGTTCTGTTGTTGTTACAAAACGCACCATTAAAGTCATTTGTTCCGTATGGCTGATGTCAGGTGTGCAGTCCAGAATAACAGAGTAATATCTTGCTGACTTAAGATCTGCCACAATCTTCTATGTGACTTTTGTTGCCAGTAACTGTATGATCTCATTTTGAATTGTTTTTCCAAGGTAGTGGTGTGTGTACATTTCTTGGGTGGTGACTCTTCTTAGATGTTCCTGGAGTACAGCATCACACTAAGCCATCAGCTCCACAATTTTAAGGAAGTTTCCATTGTTTGGCACATACAGCTGATCTGAAATGCCACACAGTGCTTTGTTTTGGGTAGCAAGCATTCTCACAATGGCAATGAGCCTTTTCAGAACATTTTGCCAGTAAAGAGACTCTGATGCAATCTTCTCTTGATGCTGATCATCTATGGTGGCCTTTAACCTTAGTCTCATCTCAAGCTCTTTCCACCTATGGAATGCTTTCTGGTGATTTGCTGCCTTCTCATGGCATGCCAGATTTCTCCAGTCCTTTGTTCCTGTAGAACCCAATGTGGCTGGAACATTAGACTGGAAGAGTTTGCAACAAAAAGAGTATGCAACATTCTGGGTTTTGAGTACATAAGCCATGGCCTCTCCACTTTGTCACCATTGGGGATTTCACACCAGTAATGTGTTGGATGGAAACTTCTATTTTCATTGTCTTTGGGGAACATGAAAATTTTCACTTGATGTGGCCCATGCAGTACAAGGCTACTGCTCAAGTGGGTACACAGTCCTGGATCATCTAGACTTAAGGAACTAAACTCAGTAGCAGCTGTTTCTTGTGCCTCCACCACACTCTTCTCTGATCTACGCTTTTCTTCAGGAATGTGCATGGTTACATCCATTTGAGATGGAGATATGGATGCTGCAGTAGCTGCCAGGTCACCTGCACTCTGACTAACTGGAAGATCAGGCATTTCCTCACCACTCACATCTTCACGGGGGCCGGAAGGCTCACCGTGAACATTTGTGTCTATGTATCTCAGGAGAGCTCCTTCCTGCTTAGATAGAAAAGCTTCCTTTGCTTGCTTGCTTTTTCTGAATGCTGCCCCAGAGGGATGTTTTCTTCTTTCACTCATGACAGCTGTTCTGTGCCAGGTATAGTGGCTCTCAATACTCAGTTGAAGGGGACAAATAAGCAGGCTGGTAGCAGGGCCTGAGTGAGGGAAGATATCAGTGTCTCTGGCTCCTACTACTTCAGTTGACTGCCTGTTCTCCTCAAGTAGGTTCAGGGAAGCAGCAGGAAACAGGAAGCTCCCTGAGAAGCTGGTGTTAATCAGTCCAGGCTTCTGGGGGTGCTAGAGGGGTACATAAGAGGCTCCTGCTCCTCTCTCTCCCTGCAGCTCCTGCTGCTTTCTGTTATTCCCTCTCACCTTTTCTCCTGCCCGCCTGTTATGTCTCTTGTGCCCTCCTTCCTCCAGCACTCCACCATCTCTGTGCATCTAGAGCAGAGAGAATACATACGCACCAGCAGCAGACACCATTTTCTACACTCTGGGTCCTAGTGGTGCTCCCCCACAGTCTGGCACCTGAGGCGGCCGTCTCAGTTCACCTCATGGTAAGGCCAGCCCTGCATTTAGTCCTTTGTTAGTAGTTGCCTTTCTCTCCTCAGTTTGTGCTTTGCCAAGGAAATCTTGCCTGTAGCCACTCCCTGGAGATCAGTAGAGCTCCTACACTCCCCTGGAATAGTCTCCACTCGTACACCCCTGAGCATATGCTCAGGTAGTTAGCCTGAGACACTGCCTGTGGGGCTGTTGACTCTATTTTTAGATGCTAGCTGGAGTAGAGCTAGCATCTATGTGAGTTGAGAATCACAGAGACAGAGTCTTAGATTTAAGCAGTTAGTTAATAGCTAAATCAGATGTCTATACATTCTGTAGCCTCTAGGGGTTCTTCTCTCAGCTCTCTAACTCCATGTAATATGTCACAGTGAACCACATTTCATTCTGTCTAAGGGCTTCTCTAATAATTTAAGGCTGTCATAACACGCACCCGTAGCCAAAATGTTGCAGATTTTATGACCCATCTATGATGCATTGGATATTCATTTTCAGCAGAGTACACGTTTAGTAACACCTACGTTTATAACATTTCCTGCCCTCTACTTGACTCAGCTCTCAGAATGAGGAAAAGTAGAAAATGAAGAATGGCTTGCATGTAATGGAGGCTTCCTATATGGTGTCAAGAAAAATTAGTGCACGTGCTTAGTGACTGTCACACTTTTCATCTTCATGTTTTTCAGCATAGGTGGCTGAGTCCTCTGCTCTACTTTCTATAGGCATGCACAAACTGAATGTCTTTGGATCAGTTGTGTCTGTTCTACTTGCTTTGTACTACAGTCTGTTAAATTATTAACTAACTTAACATGGTTGCACATGACATACACTATTTGTAGCAGTCTGGTGGCCAGCTTTCACAATTTTATTACAAGACTCATACCATATGATGTTTAACTTAAAACTCCTCCTTCAGGATTTAAAGTGCTCCTGGAAAGCAACTTTTATCTGATCTCAGACAAATGCAAAATCTGGAACGGTTTAAACAAAAATATTAAAATGGTGTGGTGTTCATCCAAAGTAATAGTACCAATAGTGAAAAAGTTTTCGAGGAAATGGTCATTAGTTAATTTTTGGAACTGCGTGATTCAGTTATATAATTAAAAAGAATGCAAATGGTTACATTTTCACTTTAGAGTTCCAGCCTTATAAAGGGTTAATAAACAATAGCAATCACAAGCATTACAAGTGATGATAGGCACTTCACTCAAAGATACTTAGCAAAAATCATAGTTCTAGACAACCTATTGGACTTTATACCAATTAATTATTTATTAAAACAACTGTCACGTTTCACTCTTTATAAACTTTTTATAAATGGAACCAAAATATAAAGTGTAACTCTGTAAATGGTCATGTTATCAGCTCTGTCAAGCAGCAAATCATCAAACAAGAATCACATATAACCACTTTTGCTTGACTGAAAAAAAACATCTGGCATGCCAGCGAAGGATGGGAGACTTTTCCTCTTCCCAGGGCTGATCTGGAAAGAGGCAAAATAGGCAAAGAGGGGTTCTCTACTTGCTTCACTTTTTAGTCCCTGCCAACTGGTTGCAATAAGTACCTTTCCCTTTGGCATAGAAGATTGGATGAAGTTCCCTTGGGAAGCTGTCACTATTGATTCTTGGATAGCCAGTGGGGCTACGGAGTACTGTGAGGCTTATCTTATCCCATTACCAAGGCTCAAACTGCCAGTGCTACATCATTCTCCAATCCTATCTCCTGCCAGCTCTGGGCAGGAGTGAAAGCCTGAGAACAGTGCTTTGGTTTTCAGCATAACACAGAACAGGCATCAGGCAGCTGGACCACCCTCTAAGCACTCTCTTTATCCTTCAAAGTGGCAACTGCCTGGTGTCCAATATCCAGAAAACCAGTAGGAGTCATGTTCTTGTATTTTAAATCTAGATAAGTGGGTGTCAATATATAATCTCACAGCCAGTGAATCCTCTAGGATAAACACTAAATCTGAGCTCTCTGAAATGTTGTACCACAGCCTTGGTCTTTAAGGCAGAATAGTCAGATCTAGTGAACCTAAGATCCCTCAGAGTTAATAGCTACCCTTTTAAGAGAGGGAGGAGTTCATAGTGAATAGAGAACAATGTAAAATGCATTTAAAACTGGGACTGGATAATGGCTTTGGCACTAAGGGGCTAAAGTGGAGAGTCTAATGCTCTCAAGGATTGCAGTTCAATTCCAAGTTTTAATAGTTCAGTCAGGAGTCACAAAAGTAGCAAATGGCAGTTTCCCAGATATTATTACTCCAATAGAAAGGATCCCCACTCCCTTTTTGTAAGAAATGGCAGGCTCCTTTTAAGAGGCAGAATACATGATGGGATTGCGACAGCTGCATATGTTGGTTGGTATGTCCTCTGTATTTGGTATGCCTTGTTTAAAAAAAAAGGAATTTTAATGAATAATTCCTTTAGAAGAGGTGTACATATTAATTGGTGGACAGCAAATACATACATTTAATGGGCTTAGTCTTTCAACAATTCAAATCATCATACCTCTGGATCAGTTTTGGTTAGTCTCTAAGGCTATGTCTAGATGGCAGCACTTTTCCGGGATACCGGAGGCATCCCAGAAAAGCAATGATGCATCCAAGGAATGCGTCCACTTTTCCTAACATTTTTTTGGAAAAGCGGACACGCTCTTTTGCCATCCCTGTAAACCTCGTTTTATGAGGCATAAGGGATGTGTTGAAAGAGTAGGTTTCTAGACTAGATAGTGGTCTAGTTTGTAGTAGACTAGTTTGTAGTCTAGATGTAGCCTAAGGTGCCATAGGACTACTGACTTTTGTTTGTAGTCTAGATGTAGCCTAAGGTGCCATAGGACTACTCATTGTTTTTAAAGTTACAGGCTAAGGGTACATCTAGACTGGCGGGTTTTTCCGGGATACCTCTGGTATCCCGGAAAAACTCTGCTGCATCCAGGGAATGCGTTTGCTCTTCTGCTTTTTTTTTGCGGAAGAGCAAACACGCTCTTCCGGGGAGCCCTGTATACCTCATTCTACGAGGAATAAGGGCTCCTCTGAAAGAGGAGGCTTTTCTGCCATTTGGCCCCATCTGGAAGGGGCCAAATGGTGGAAAAGCCTTTTCCGGAAAAGCAATCGGAAAAAGCAATCGGAAAAAGCTTTTTCTGATAAAAGAGTGTAACAAAGAAAAGTTGGAAAAAAATACGCAAATTGCGAACCACAATTTGTGTATCTTTTCCCGCTTTTCTTTCAAAAGAGGCTTTTCCAAAATTTGGTGTGTCTACACGGTGCCAAATTTCGGAAAAACCTGCTCTTTTGGCACATCCCTTATGCCTCAGAGAACGAGGTTTACAGGGATGGTGAAAGAGCGTGTCCGCTTTTCTGAATTTTTGCTCGGAAAAGCAGACGTGTTTCTTGGACGTGGCATAGCTTTTCCGGGATAACTCTGGTATCCCAGAAAAGTCCTGCAGTCTAGACATAGACTAAAATGGCTACCCTCTAAGATTCGTTTATCTGGTTTATTCTGCTGGGTTGGCAAATTTAGATTTTTATTGTTAAACATTGAAAAATATCATCCTCCCCAAGCACAAACAAACTGAACAAACCATGGCCGTTAATAATAATAATCAAAATATGCAGTTTGATTTAATGATATTTTCTTTGTATATTTTGGTGTCACAATGATTGTTTTTTATCAGTGAAACCTTTAACTTTTTGAATTATTTACTTGCATTAAATATTGTCTGACCCTCGGTCACTGGCTTCCCTCGGTGGGTCCTGGACTAAGACCGTAAGCCAGGGTTACTCAGTCCTTTCTGGTGGCATTCTAGATTATCCCCTCACCCATTCTGAGAAGCTTTTTAGCTGTTTTGCCTTCAGTTTGGAAAATGGCTCCTTCTGGATTACTGAGATGGTGCAAGCAGAGTCTTAGCAGGCTGAAGGGTGCTCACTTCCCAGCTCACTTAGGGTGTGTCTAGATTACATGCCTCTGCCGACAGAGGCATGTAAAATAGGCTACCCTACATAGTCAATGAAGCCGGGATTTAAATATCCCCGGCTTTATTAAAATAAAATGGCCACCGCGCTGTCCCGGCTCAGCTGATCGTCGGCACAGCACAGCAGTCAAGAGGCATAACGTTTCATGCGGCATAACAGAGTGGTCAACAAAGGCTTCCCTTGTCGACCGATCCGCCTGACTGCCGTGCCGTGCCGATGATCAAGGAGATCTGTCAGTAACTCTAGTTAGGTTGAAGGTAGTGGCATACCTACCCTTGGCATCAGGTAGATATAGAATTTGGACACCACAGATTTTTGGAAGGTCAATGTAGAACCTGATAAGCTCACTCAGTTTAACTACTAACACAATGTTTCACCACTCACCATATGGCTCCTTGACCATCCCGAGCTCTAGCACAACTTGCAGTGCCTTTTGTACCATTTCCCAATGTGTTTTGGCAGTGGCATAAATTTCTCTCGCAACTTTTTCATGGATCAGTCTTTATGATGGAACATTTGCCGAGTCTGCAGTGGGACACCCCCTCAATCACCATCCCAGATTCAAGCCTCCACAAAGTGCTAGCCGCCGTGCTGTGAGGCCTCCTTATTTCCAGGCCATCTGGACACAAAGCCCCATCCACTTAGCCTGTGAATAGGGTTGCCAACCCTCTCAGTTTCACTGGGAGTCTCCTAGAATGAAGCTCCATCTCCCAGAGGCTACTGACACCAAACCAGAACATTTTAGGCCTCTAAAATCCAGTGGCACAGTGAGGCTAAGTGACAGGAACATCCTTGCAACTTTGGGGAGAGGGGCAGAGAGTCTTTATGCTCTGTGGTGTGCAGGGGCTTCAGGGATGTGCTGGCCACTTCCAAGAGCAGTGCAGAGACGGGGCAGGCAAGGAGATTCCATTAGGCCTATTGCACTGCTCACCAAGAGCTACCTCAGGTAAGCGCCATCTGATCAGAGGCTGCATCCCTCATCTTCTACCACATGCCAACCTCTTGCCCCAGGTCTGAGCCCCCTCCTGCACTCAAACTCCCTGCCCCAGTCCTGAGTCCCTTCCTGTACCCAGAATCTCTCCCAGAATTTCCTTCCTGCCCTCTTTGTGCCCCCTCATGCCCCTCCTATCCCCCCACAAGTTCTCCAGAATCTCCCAGATGGCTATGGGGAGCAGATATGTGTGGGGGATATCTCCATGAGGTATCCATCCAGGGCCCTACTGGGAACAGGCAGGCTCAATACATTCTGGCTGCCACTTCAGATCAGATCAGACTCATGAGCTTCTTTCTACCTTCAATTTTGGGGCATGGTCCAGCCTTCTGCTTGCACCATCTCAGTAATTCAGAGCCTCTGTTGGCTATGGGGGAGCTTTCCAGTTCACTCAGAGACCAGTTGTTTTCCTAATCAGGGAGAAGTGGGCAGAAAGGGGGACAGGGACAGGTCACTGTCATCCCAGCTAAGTCTTACTCTCAGATCTGGTCCTTCCCCCGTAGATCACTCTGCCTCAGCAGCTACCACCTCTCTGCAACCAGTCTCTCCTTCCCTATCTTCTTACCTCACTGCCAGAGCTTCCTTTTAAATAGGCCCCCCACAGGTAGCTGCCCGGCAGCTACCGAAAGCTGGGGTTGTCTTGGCCCAATACTACTCCATCACTCCTTTAACCAGTGTGTGTGTGGGGGGGTCTGTACACCCATATAATCGCCTGCTATTGTGAATATTTAAATAGATAAAAACCTAAAAAAGCTTAAAACTAAACATTCATATTATTCATCAAAAATATAGAGAAATAAACAATGGATTCTGCCAAGTGTGGGGACAATAAAGTACCCAGATCTCTGTAGCATCTGTGAAGATTTTTAAACCGTCTCCTGTATCCTTTTCCAATTGCAATGTATATTAGCTATTCATTTGAATAGGTGGCCTTTTCTCCTATTTTGGTGACCTAGGATTAATCACCAGCCCTGCAACAAAGCAAATGATCTTGAGAGTGGTGTGGCAGTGTTTTGAAAGAGAGTAGGGTGAATCGGAGCTAGCTGTGTGCTACTCAAGGAGGCAGGTAGTTTATGTAGATATGCTCCCGGCAGCCAGGTGAGCTCCCTGTCAGTCCTGGTCACCTTCCTCCCTGGCACAGGATCAGTGGAGATTATTGCTGGCATGGAACTACAGCAGCTCCTTTTCTCACTTCCCCCAGGATAGCCAGGGTAGGAAAAGGAGATCAGGGTGAATACCTACCTGTGTTTGACTATTCTTCCCTGACCACACAAAAAATACCGGGGTTGGGCATGTTTGTGGAATCCTGTGGGGAATTTGTGTCCTCTTCCCTCCTCCTGCTCCAGATGCAACTGAGGCTCTTCATTCCATTAGACACAGTCCTTCTCCTAGCTGACAGGTCTTTTTTCGGAGCTGTCAGCTGGGCAGTCTTTAGTGGTTACATTGAGTCTTTCCTGGCCATGTGGAACTGATTAGTTATAGACCTGGCTGGTTGACAAATGGCACTCCATGCGGTCACAAGGATGTGATACATGGCGATAGGATCTCTTAGCACAAGAACAAAATTATGCAATGAAATTGGTACTTATTTTTGTTACCACCGCTTTGTGTGTAGACACAGCTGTGCCATGAAAAAGATCAGAACCACTTATTTGTATGTAAAATGTAAGGCCCAGTCCTGGAAACAGTACTGGGATGTCATGTTTATTATTGTGAGCAGTTCCACTTCTATCTTTAGGATTACCCGGATAGATCACAAGAGGCAAAATTTCAAGTAAACTCTGCCATGTGTGAGCTGTATAAACATTGGAAACGATACAAATAAAAACCAACCATCTCCCTGTATTGCACGGCCCTGGATTCATTTGTGTCAATGGTGTGTATTACTTTATTATATCACTTTTTGTGTTTAATTTACTTAGGAGATTTGTGCAGAAAAGAAAGAATATGTAAAGAATATCATTCTGGCTTCAATCTCTTCGGCAAATGCTATAACAAGACAGGAGTTTTTAAAATGCATTTTGCAGACCTGAGAGATCAAATGAATACTTCAGAGTCATTCTGGTCTCTCAGATAAATACATAATTAGGTAGTGTAAAAATAATATTATGTAAAACATACCCAAGAGACCAGAATGGATCTGTATAATTAGAGAGATTTTTTTTTAAAAATAATAAATTATAAATTAGACCAGGTCTTTTAGTAAAACAATTACTGTATTAATACTTTTCAAGACACTTTATAAAAGGTTGGTTAAGGCATTAAAGCTATCATATACAGTAGACCTGCAATATATTTAGAAGGCTTGTTACTCACTACAGAATATGGATGACATTAAATTTTCTTTCTCTTTCTAGTTTTAAGCACCAAGGTATTAATTGTTTTCTAACAGTGTGTGTGTGTGTGTGTGTGTGTGTGTGTGTGTGAATATGTTTGTGTGTGTATATATTATTTAGCATTGAAGAGAAATACTTGGGGTTGTCTATGATTCTATCTAAAACAATTAAATTAGTGGTACAAAAGAAGGTAAGAAAACAAATTAATAGCATTTGCATCATATCAGCCTTTGATTTCATGGAATGTAATATACAAGAGTGTACATCCAGAGTCATGTAGGGCTTATGGCAGTGTAAATCTTTCTGTGTTTCACTTTCTCCATCTGTGGGCTACAATTACTCCTCACATGTGTCAGCTTGTTGCTAATCATGTATATGACTGAATACAAACCTTGCCCAATGTATGGACTGTGCTGCCACAAGAAGCTGTAAGTTACACATTTCTACCCCTCCTAATCCTCCTGTGCCAGGCAGACATTCACCTAGGTGAAGAGCAGATGGTGTTACTGCCAATTTCCTCTCCCTGGTCTTCCAAAGGGAGCAGCTTTAATTCTCACTGGAACTCTACAGGAGCTTTGCTGGTGAGAGCTGCCCGGGGAAGGCACTGACTCTACACACTCTCCGGCCTACAGAGTGCATGACTATTCCCTCTTGTTCCTTTTCCAGTCTTGTAAAAGCCAACCATTCCCCCCAGCTCAGCTGTGGCAGCAGCTACTTTGCATCCTTACAAATCAGTTTCTCATGTGGTGTAGATAGTGCTTGGTCCTGCCGTGGGGGCAGGGGACTGGACTTGATGACCTCTCAAGGTTCCTTCCAGTTCTATGATTCTATGACTTGTCCACCACCTGAGACCACTGCAAGGGTTTACACTGCCATAAGCCCTACATGACTCTGGTTCATATACTAGTGAAAACCATCCAGCCCTGACAGATAGATAGATTAGATAGAGAAGATTTGCAGTAATTTAGCTCTGGTTTCTGTGATTCTTGGAATTCATACTGGGCTTAGTCCTGACTCACCCTGGTATTTCCCCTGCAATATATGGGTGGAACAATTCAGGCAAATAAATGTTGTAGAAGTGGCCTCTCCCTTTGGACAATTGATCAAGGGAGATAGAGAACTTGCATGGAGGGACCCCTTCTCACCTCTACCAAAATGCAATTCCATGGTGATGATGGCAGCCTCCTCACATGGACAGCTATTCCCTTAATACTCTGATAATGAATAGAGGATTTATTTTCACCAGCTCTAATTACCTATTCATATTTTACCAACCACTCAGAGAAAGGATTTTTACATAGGTACCCACATATGTTGATGATTGCTTCTGGAAAGATGTCCCAGAAATGTTAAAAACTGCATGGCTTTGATTGTGGCAAAGCAAAATGGTAACATGCAAGATACTAACAGCACATCATAACTTGCGTGCACTATGTGATCAGTCAGAGTACCTATCTCACAGCAGTGGCATTAATGGTATGTCCAGTAAGAATGCAATCACTACAAGTAGCAAAAACAAGTAGCATAATGTAAAAGGTAAAAGTCTCCCCTTCCTCCAATTCCAGAACTGAATTGAAAGGTTTGGGTAATGAATAATGCTAGATCTGTTAATGAGAACAAGAATGTTTAAATAGGAGGGCAGTGTCCTTTGCTTATTATTGCAAATAATTTACCGATGAATAGACCTTTGGATTATATACAAGGACTGTGCCCTACTGCCCTTAAGGTTTCTTGCCTGGACATTTACATATACTGCTATAGGTAAGGGTGCTTTTTTTCAGTTAAACATACACATTTTCTGAAGACAGAGGCAGCAAAAGCTCAGATGAAAACATGGTACAGTAAAGGTCTCAAACTTCAAGTATAGTTTGGGTATTTTTTCTTTTATTATACCCACATATACCTGACATAGGTACAGTATCGATCCACCTGCTGGTGGTGTAGCTTGCTTTTTGTTCATCTGGTGGTAGTGTTCCCCTCCAGCTGCATGTCAGTTCATCAAAATCAATTCTCTTTTGATTTTTGCAATAGCAGAGATGGGTCAGCTAACAAATGACAAAGGGCCCTATTTATGACAAAGCGATTGTTGCATTACAAGTACAATTTTGCAGGAATTTAACAAAAAAAGAAGCACAAGAAGACAATTTTCCTGCATCATTTACTATCTCACATGATTCATCAAACCCCTTGAATACCACATAATACAGTATTTAGGCTGTCTTCAGAGTAGAACAATCACCTTCTTAAAGAGCAACACAAGATCCAAACTTTAGGTTTTTTTCAGTGACTGCAGAAAAATATGTACTTCAATTGCACACACATTTACACTTTAATGATGCACTCAAACTGACTTTGCAAATATTTTAACCTTTCAGAATGACCTTCCCTCCCCCACTTTCTACACAATATTAGTTTGTATTTTGTTTCCTTTTTTAATGTAGATTACATGTAATGGTCAGAAACAGATGGAGACTCACTGATTGCAATGAGTTAATTGTACCATTATTGCCTGATAACTACTAAGCAATTACATATGTGTCTCTGAAGGCTGGCTTGACTACAAGCCCATACAAAATTTGAAAGGAATTATTGAGATCAATTTGATAAAATTGCAGAGAGATTTTTACTAACCCAAGGGCCACATTCTAGCACTCTTACTCATGCTGAATATACCTCAAGTACTCACTCCCCTTGCTGTTTGCAGGCTGTTATTTTTGAGGGGGAAAGCAGTTTTCAATCTGATTGATGGTGGAAGTCAGGAATGTCCTTTTTAAACTTTGTGAGTGTGAATGAACACAGTAGGTCAAAGTTTCAGAAACTGCAGTTTTTAAGTCCAAACTTTGTGCCCAAAACCATAGCCTTCTGTATATATATGCTTTTGTCAGCTGCCTCATTAACCTGAACATACATAAATCCCTTTAAACATAAATCCAAGTTTTGTTTTGGGCACAAACTTTGGACTGTAGAAAACTTCATTAGGAAAAAAAATGTGTTCACAATTATATGGCAAGACCTTTCTGGCCCCTTTGCACTATATCAGTGATGCAAAAAGTTTGGAAAGCTGTCCTGGTAAGACCCCCTGAAGGTTCTCCTTGCTTGGAAAAATCCCTGACTGGTGCAGAGCTGTCATAGTTGCTCTTATCTTGTTCCTGTTTGAGCCTCTCCCCCCCCCCCGTGGAGAGATTTAAGCAAGAGAAGGTCACAGTGTCTTTCATTCCAGTGGTTCCCAGCTGCATAATGGTCCCTCGTTGGCTGAAGATAATGCAGTCCTGAAGCTGGGCTAACTTGCACCAGGGACCAAACCAGTCATTAGCTGCCTATAAGACTATGCAAAAATGATCTGTCCTTTGGAAACCAGGTTGTGGCCTCTTCTTGAAAATTTGTCCTACAGTGATATGTTTAAATACCTCTTCAGTGCATTTGTTCTTGAGGATGTATTATATTTATTTAAATTAAGCAGTTTAGAAAAAGACAAAAACATTTCAGTGTTAGTGGGTGGCTGAGAAATTTATAAGCTCTCCCATGTAGGAACCAGGAGTATTAATTATTTTCTTTTAATGTAACGAGAGAGGAATTTTGTGCAGTTTCCTGCATTCTGTGGGTATATATCTTCCATCCTCCAGCTCTGCACTTTTGGAAAATTCCCACTCTGCTCTTAGCTCAGTGGTTCAGTGTGAAAATCTCTGGTGGCCTACAGAGTTTTAAGATGAGTGTTTTTCCTTGTCCTATAACTGTATAGAAGGACAATGCTGATCAATTCTAGTTTAATTGCTAGAAAATGCAGAGGAGAAGCAGTTGCTGTTTGCCCATCAAAAGGAACAGAAGTGCAAACAATTAGTTTATTATGCTTGTATGCATATATAACTTTATATTTAGAATTATGGATGTATTTATGGAAATTAGGTTGGCTTTTTGGTTTTTAGTAGGTTACTATTGTGATGTAGAATTATAAGATTTGGACACCCATGTTTCACGTTCTTGATCATGGCTGCACCATTCTATGAGTCAGTAAGATTATCACTGCTCAGTTTGAGCAACTGTACTGAGGTTCTTTAACTTTTTTATTGGCACCCAAATATTATTTAAGTCTGAGTCTGCCAGTGATTCAGAGATGCTGTCAGTTTACCAGGAAGTTTTCTGTGAAAAAAAAGTTGCTTTGGGATTTTAGCAGTTTGTATGCTCTAATGCTGTGTGTTAAAAGAAAAAGAATACTTTATTAGTGGTGGGAGCTAGAATTCAGCAGACTTTTGTGTTAGCAGTGGTAGATCGCAGGACCTTATAAAAGAGAGCTTATTTTGTGCACTTCTGTTTCCATTGATATCAGCAGGGGGATTTTCTCTGTAAGACCTCTTCCCATCTCATTTTTCTGCTTGTAGATCCCTGCTGCTTTTGGTTTTCTTCTTTCACTTTGCCACGTTATATATTTTTTCTACCCTCCTCTAGTTGAAGGTTGTGGGATATTTGAGATTTCCTCAAAAATGGAAGACACAACTCGAGTAGCCACTGTCCAAAGGGTGACCTTGCTTCTCACTTAACTGAAAATAATTCTTCGTCCTGTATGTAGGGCTGTATGATGGTGAAGGTGGAATCTTCACAAACTCTTAAGTGCTAAAGAACAAGGATTAGAAATAGAAATGTATTATTGACACTTTCATTGTACCATACATTCAATGAAAAAGTTGGGGTTTTTTTTGTTTTTTTTTGTTTTTGCTGCTGCTGCATTTTAAAAAAATGGGTTTGGAAGGTAAAGTACAGAACTTTTCAAATATTTGTCTTCCATTATATGGGGCAAGCTCCCAAGTTTAGTGAAAAATAAGCATTGTCTACACTTTACAGAACAGATGACACAGAACAAGTTTAAAAGTTTGTATAGAATTGTATTTATTTTCAATGTAATGATCATGGTGTGGCTAAGTGTATTCTCTGAATGGAATTTTGTGTATGCTTTTCATGTTAAATCTGTCATGCCTGTTGCCATCTTTGCCCTCTCACATTAGTGATCCACATTAGAAAAGAAGCAGGTCAGAGAGGCATGTGGCTATCTAAAATCCTCAACTATAGTGCTGGCCTCTGGTGCATTTCTATCTTTTACAAATAGATGGCACTTTTGACTTGTACTAGAGCAGTTTAGTGAGTAGGAGCACAATACCTGAAAAACACTAGCTATGGTTTTCATAAGTCAGACCTATATTTATTACTCATATGGTAGAAGAAATTAAAGCATATTCAGATAGTATACTGCAAATATCTGAGATGCTGAAACCTAACCCCACCAAATATAGCAAAATAAATAGTCTATTTGCTTTTAAGCTTGTAACATACTTTGAGACTTAGATGTATATTATCCCCTCAAACAAACTGCAACAAGCTTAAAGAGAGTTTTATTTTAATACTGGATTGTTTTAAAATTGTTAACTAAGCAACTGCCTAAAAGTGTCTTATTTGCTTCTTTTTTTGATCCACACCCATGCACACACAGATACATAAACACATAGGGGGAAAAATCAGTCTGTTGTCTTGCAAGTGTTACTTATCATATTAATTAAAATCTGGTGACACGATAACACTAGCAGCTGTGTGGGAAAGCGAGGGAAATTAACAAACGTTTGATTTGTTGTGTTGCTAATGTGACACTTATTATACAGGTCACAATAAAACAATACCTCAGCCAAAATATGCTAATGCTGGCGGAGAACTGTTGCAGTTGTAAAAACATTGGTGTTTATTATACTGAGGCAGAATAGCACATTAGGAGAGTGGATTGATATTTTTCATTTAAAAAAAGTACATATGAAGAGTTTATAATGAGAAAAATAGAGTGAAATTGTTACAGTTACTCAAAGGGCCACTAAAAAGGAAACAAACTCAGGAAAGAAATGGGCATGCAGCTATAGAAATCAAATTACAAATTATTTATGTATTTATTTTAAATTAGGGATCAAATGGAGTGCATGTGTGGTTCCTTGGTTTGTCTTTACTCGGAACTTTATTTTAGAAATTCAAAATAAAAATACTCACCGTCAACATAAACTATACTATAAATTATCACTGTGATACTGAAAATATAATTCAATTCAAAAGATTTTATACTTCTAAATAAATATTCATAGTTATTTTTCCTGAAATAATACTATAATATATAAACATATTTGTAATGGTGTCTGATATTTATTCAACCAGTTTGATTTCATTGTTTTCATCAAAGAAGTTCAGATTTAAAATAAATATTTCTTCTCTGCCCATATTCACAGATTTGAGTATCTTTTATCAAACTTATTTTCACTATGCCCTGGATCAATAGAGATTTTGGTGTCTAAATAAATGTACAAAATCCAAATATGAAATAAGCAGAATTCCTCCCTAGAAGTTTCACAGATATGCATTAAGCATTTTGAATCTGCTTAAATTCTCCAAGGAATAATTTGATTTTAACTTTTTCAAAGGTTCCTTCACTTACACTGTATTTTTCAGTCTTTGTACTATATTTTTCCAGCACAGGAAAGGGTTTTTTCCCCTCCTTCTTCTTCCTTTCTGATGTTTTGATCATTTTACTGAAATGGGGTGTATGAAGTCAACCATTTGTTTGACAGTCTTTGACAGCAGATTATGTAGATTTTGCCTGACAGAACACTAGTCATTCGGAACTGAATTCTGAGTGAGCAATCTAGATCAAAGGTCAGACTACAGGGTACAAATTGGGACAGATATTTCACCTTACCATGTGAAAGGACACAAAAAAGCATATGAATCAAATATTGGTGAGAACTAAAAGGTTAAAGCAGAGGTGATTCAATTCCACAATATTTACAGCCCAAGATTGTGCTGAAGTCCTTTTGAACCCTCTGTACCTCTAGTATGCAGAGGAAGCAGACTATGTCTTGGAAGTCTTTCCTAAGGAAATGTAAATACACTTTTTAAAGATATAACCAAACAAAAAATGATATAATGATGTACTTTTACCTGCAGCTCCTTTTCACTGGTAGCTTCCTCAATCACCTTGGGGACTAAACCATGTTTCAAATGTGATATTAAAGTAAGACTAGCAACTGATGCAGGAGAATAATACTTCTATCCAGCTGTTCTTTTCTGAATGATTCCATTAAGAAATATGTAACAGAAGAGGAGACAGTTAAGTCAAAATTGGTATGCAGAACCCTAAAATCTCATCTTTTTAACTCTCAGGATCAAAGTTTCAATGTTGAAAAGAAGTCCTGAGAAAATATAATTCAATTATTGGATATCTTTTGTAGATTAGAGCAATTCTGAAAGAAAGAAAGAAAAACAACCCCCCCACCTCAAAGTCCTAACTTAAACAGAAGACAATTTAAAATACTATATCTGTTTTTCCTTAAGATAACTGGACCATAATGAAAAGAAAACAAATTCACAAATATTGGAAGTTATCAGGAAAGCTGAGTTCCCTCCCCCTGATATTCAGTAGTTTAATCTTACGCAACAAAAATCATAAGGACATTTGAGATAGAGGCAAAATATTTGAGTCAAAGCTAAATACAGTGATTGGTCTTTGTTTACCACAGAACATACTGTGACGGAATGTCTTTTACATAGGGATTTTACATTATTAATGAAAGAGTGAAGTCAATAAATGAGGGACCATAATATTATACCAGTGTTTGCTAGACACATCAACAGGCAAAGCAGAAGAGGTTAAAAAAAGAAAAATCCAAATCAGTCATTATGTTCTGCTTCTGTTACTGAAACAGCTGTATAAATCAGATGGAGTTTTTGTGCAAACTTTACACTTTGTTCTAATAAGGAAGGATGTATAATAAGAAAAGGAATTCCATGTGTGTTCAGTGTAGTTAAGCACATCTAAATCAATAGTAAAGATGCCCAAAATAAAATCTGAATCTATTAAGTAACTAAAATCCTATCACCATTACATGAAAGGAAAAACAAAACAAAAACCAAACAAAAACACTTAATATTGATGAAATAGCTAGTTTTATTAATTCTGTTAGATTTTTAACAGTGAAATAAAAAAGCAAACATTTAGCAATGTGATTAAACACAGATTTCAAAACTTGATTTTCAATCATGTAGTCAAAGAAAGGGAGACATTTTACATTAGTATCTTTTAGAATGTATAAGAAAATTCTCTGTCAAAGCTGTGTAACATTTTGATTTACACTGATTGCTTGATAGATTATAAATATAAACCACAGCTAGCAAGATAGTATAATGAATGAGTATTCTAAGAATGACTTGTGATCAATTTCAAATGATAGTTATTACATAACTTATGTTACCTGTGTCGGATTTATTTATATATCGATACATCATGTACATATCTAAATTGTCTGCAATTGTATAGTAATATATATGTTCATTTAGTCATGTATATATACTTTTTAAGAAAAGGGCCCAATCCTGCAAGTTTTTTGCATGAGTAGTTCTTATTCATGCCACTAGACCCACTGAAGTCAAGGAGATGTCTTGCCTGAATAGCTCTTGCAGGATCTTAAAGTAAATAAGATTGTACAGTTAGTCAGTGGCAAAGCAATGCTACAGAGCGTCTGGAGTATGGTTTTCCAGAATGGGAATAATGAATAGCAGAACATAATGTGTTTTGTTCATGTGCCTTGGTTTTCACTGTAGCTTTGTTTTATAAGATTTCTTGAGGAAAATATTTTATTGGGGATCAGGCAGCACTTTTATTCTGTGACTTCAACTTTTTGTTATTTGTATGGTTAGTAAGAATAATATAATTTTAGCAATAGAGTAGATTAGATTTCATATGAATTATTTAAAAACAACCAGTTTAAGCACTATTGAGCTATACCTTGATTTTAGTGGCTACTTATATAGTACTGTCTTTATCTACTTTGTCTGCCTCGAAGTACATTAATCCTAATAATTACAGTCCCATTCATTATAATATACTTTATGTAAAACCTATAATATTTGACTTTTAGTTGAATTAATTTGTCATTATCTTGTACTGAACTGGAAAACTAGAATAGAAAGAAGTCTAAGGAAAACTACCAAGGAAAATTTTAAAAAATTCAATGGATCTGTAAGAGAGACTGTTTTGAAGACTTGCATTCAGTACAGCAATAAGTTTGCAGTCAATTGTTGGTTCAAAGGTCATTAGTCATGAATTTTATATAGGGCTTCTTTTCCTATGAATAAACCTCTATGCAGAATTTCATTTATCAGAAATATAGATCTGCATGCAATTTATTGAGGAAGAGTCATTATCAACTCAAGCCAAACAAATTTGGCAAATAGACTGTTGCTAATAGTTGTTTGTTTAGATTATTTTAATGTGCTGCACAGTGTATTTGTAATAAACATTAATGTAGCAATAGTAGTAACTATCCTTTTAGAATGTTACTTACATGCTATTCCCTTAAATTCTTTATAAATATGGGAGGTGATGGTAGGGATGGGGAATTCTAAACATGCAATTTGGAGTTTAGAGGCAAATTTAAAAAAAGCAATTTCCATATATCAATACTTTTTGGTGAGTCCCATGAAACATTTTGATATGATTTACCAAAAACAGGTTTTTTGCATCAGGAACATTATAGCAGCTAATCTGCATCTGTAAAGAGTGGGAAATTGAATCACATTAGATTATAAATTTAATGCAAAAAAGTTAATGCAGCATTATGGTAGAGAACTTAAATGTACAATAGTCAGGATATTCAAAGTTATAGTTCCCACAGAAACTGTAAGTTAGCTATATTTACATTGTAGTATGATATGTTTTTAAGCTTTATTCCTTAAAGGCAAACTGCCTTATTTTTGCTCAGCCAAATAGGGTAAGGTTTGCACATTAAGAAACCTTTGTACCTGTGATGAAATTGTGAACGTTAACTAAACGTATATTTAATTACAAAGGACGTTTCAGAGCCCAGTGAAGAAAATGACCATTCTACTGAACAGTGATGTAAATCTGTGACCCAGACAGGTTAGGAGCCTGGGAGAAGGCAGTTTAAACCACTTTGTAATGGTTCAAAAATGGCAAGTCTGGTTAAATAGTTTTATTAATAATTTTAATAGAAGAAAAACTTAAATGTTGAACATTTTAGATGTTTAAATTTTCATTTACATGTTAAGTCCTTTTAGGATTTTATTAGTAATCAATATAAAAGTAAACTGGATGCTTTGTTTTGGTGTCCTCCTTTGGGCGTCCACCCTCTGAGGATCATCCACAAACTTTAAGCCAGAGATGGCTGCCTCCATTATAAAGCTCAGAAATGTCAACTGTACAGACCATAGCTCTCAGCTTGCAAACCTACAAATGTGTGACCTCAGCAACCAAATGAGGTGATAAATGGCAGAAATGTGTAACACTTATATTTTGTTGTGTGTTACCCTGTAAGTCATAGATCATATTTTTTAACTATACAACCTGTTTTTAAAGGGTGCTTCTTCCCTAACTGAGTTAATAAACAAGCTTTTTGAAAATAGTAAATTGGAAAACCACATGTTATCACTCCTAGCCATAAGATTTCTACACCTAGACCATGAACATGATTTGAAACCTGGACCTTCAAATCCCTAACACAGACCATTCCTACTGGAGCTTCAGGAGAAATTGCTAACCTTTCTTTGTGGATCAGTCACTAGACAGGTACTGGAAACACACTTTGCCAATAGGTTATTTGCTAGACAGGAATAAAATACTGAAGATGAGGAATCCTGAGTTCTGCCTGTGGCTCTTGCAGAGGATTGTGGTGCAGTGATTAGTGACAGGATAACTAAAGCATGTACTTTTAGCGCATTCAGTCTTGATATACCAGGTGTATTGGGTTCTCCTCCTTTCTTTTGCCAGTCCTTCTGCCTCCTGCAAAACTTCACCTACCCTTTTGTGGTGCAAAAGTATACTTGAGATGTCTGGTCCTTGCCAAAGCAGGCTTTATGGGGCTTTAGTGATGCAACGGACTTGATCTGCACTGTATCAGTAAAATTGTGGTGCTTAGGGTTGTGAAAAACCCTTGCCCCTGAGCTACATAGTTATGCTGACCTAACCGCCTATGTTCACTTCATGGACCAGGTACTGTGCTCCATTAAAGATTAATCCAGAATTGCCTCTCTCCTTGTGGATTCTAGGACTATCTGCTTGAAGCAGTAATCATTTATGGTATCTAGAAATGACAACATATGCCCAGTTAATGGGAAGACAGTAAAAATCCCCCATTATTGTTACATTTTCTGGCTTCTAGCCTTTCTACTCTCCCTGAGTATTTCACAATCACTGTCACCATTCTGGTCAGATGGTTGGTGGCATATTCCCATGACTATGCTCCCATTGTTGAAGCATGGCATTTCTATCCATAGGGATTCTATGGGACAGTTTGATTCATTTAAGATTTTTAGTATATTTGTCTCTATGCTTTCTTTCACACAGAGTGCCACATACCCACTCTACTCTGTTATTGCTATGTGTTTTTTACTTTGGTATTTCTGTGTTCCATTGATTAGCCTCATTCGATCAATGATGCCTATTATATCAGTATCTCCATTTAATGCCAGGCACTCTACTTTAGCCATCTTAGAAATTAGACTTTTAGTATTTGTATATAAGGATTTGCACGTTTTTGTCAACATTCAATTGCTTGCCTTTATATGTTATATTTAAATGGGATTGTCTTACCATCTGTCTATTCCTTACTAGTTCCTACCCGTACTTTACCAATTTCTTCCTTATCCTTTTTTACTAGAATATATAATTCACGCTTTTGATAAATTCATCCCCAAGGGATGTCTTTGCCTTCACCACCACCTTCTCCACACCACTTGGCTTTCCCTAGTCCTTAGCTGAAAAAATCCTCTCCAGTCTTTAATTTTACTTGCCAGAAGTCTGGTTCCCTGTCTTCCAGTATAGGCTTCTCTTGCTCCCCAGTTCTTAAAATCCTATAACTTCCTTTCTACACCATTTTCTCACCCACGCATTTAGACCTTGCAGGTCTGCCTGTCTCTTTGGCCCTGTGTATGGAATTGGAAGTATTTCAGATAATGCTACAATGCAGATCCTGGACTTTAATCTCTTACCTAACAAGCTACATTTGGTCTCTAGGACCTCTCTTCTTCCTTTCCCTGTGTCATTGGTTTTGACATGTACCACAATCACCAGCTCCTCCTGAGCATTATACATGAATCTGTCTAGCTTTCTCATCAGATCCACAAGCTCCACTATTGATATGCAATTTACTATGACTTTTTCCTGGTCATCATAAACCCAGATATGTATATATTTCTAATAATTGAATCCACTATCTATCTGGCTTTTCCTAGAAACTGGGGTTTCCTTCCCAGGCAGGTATCAGTGTGAGAGACTATCATGAAATCAGCTGGAAGGAGGGTCCCAACTATGGGATTGTTTCTCTCTACTATAACTTTGATGTTCTCCTCCTTCACCAAGACTTTCATCCTCCTTTACTGCACAAAGGCTGTCAGAACTGGTGTGGGGCTGTCCTACTTGTCTATATACCTCTCTCTTTCCTCCCTTAGCTAATACAGATGAGCCACTCTGACCTCAGGAGTCTATACTGGGTTTCTGAGGGTCATGAACTATTTGCACTCTAGGTATACATACATCACCTGTCTATAAGCCAATTAATCATACATGGCATATCCAGTGCAATCTAGATAGCTTACACTGTTGCTGGACTTGTACCTTTATTTGGACTTTTGCAGGGTTTTGTGGGTTGTTTTGGTGATGGTGGTAGGGTTATTGACTTGTTTGCTAGCTCCTCTGGTTTCTTAGCACCTGGCTTTTTCAATTCCTGTTCTTCCTGATTTAGCTCCCCAGCCATCAGGAGATCCCAAAGAGGGACCAAAAGGGGGATAGGGATCAAAGTATAGCAGGTTAAAGCCTCAATAGTAAACTCTCAGCCTACCCTAGCAGGCTGCTTGACTCAGCACACAGCCCTCAGAACAGACCACACTATAATTTTCAAGCAAGCAAGCATGCACACACACGGCAAACTAACAAAGGATCATGTTGTCTCTCCTTCTCTTGGAGAACTCCCAGTTCTCAATTCTGAATGTGTACAAGTTCAAAGTTAAGTGATTAAATGACTCACAAATCTTAATACCTCCATCCAATAATTTACAGGAAACCATGATGTTAAATATAATGTGCAGATGATTAAAAGGGTAATGTCAATCATGTGTGTTGATTCCATATAACCTAAAAACAAAATTATGTCAAACGATGAGATGTCACTTGTAGCCCAAAGGGAAAGCTGATCTTTTTTATAATAACTGTTAGTAATTTTATGCTACAATATATGTAGATAATAAAGGATCCCATAAGCCCACATAATCTCTACCTACCACATTGTACAATTGCCAAAAATCAGTGATACCAACAGAGCAAAATCCTGTTTTAAAATTTTTTTTTTTTAGGATTTAATTTGTATTACTCTCAAAGGATATTAGTGTTTATATTCAGTTTTTAAAAACTTCAATTTTTATACTAGCATGAAATTAAAACAAAAACCCTCCAATGAATTTTTTTCAATTTAGAGAAGAAACTGAGATGCTTGGCAGATTTAGAAATCATGTTTCAGTATTATATTTCAGAGTTTTAATTTCTTACTAACTGATTGCCAGAAAGAACAGATAGTAAAAGAATTCATTAGCTGTCTATAAATAAAGCATGTGCATTTTAAAATTTAGGTACATTTAAGTTATTAACAATGGGGATTCTGCTTCCCCGTACACATATACCCTACATTGACTTTTCCATAGAGGGAAAATTCAGCAACTCCTGATTTCTATTAAGTAAAGTTTATACCTTCCAAGGCTAGTATTACTGTAGTTTTGAACAAAGCAGATTGTCAGTGGAGGTACTGCATTAATATTAATTTACCATGCCAACTTTGTCTTCATGTTGGTAATATTTTTCATGAAAAAAAACCATAACTTGTGGTCAAATGCACTTTAGCAAGATCGATATATGCACATAAAAGTATTCTCTCTGATACACAATGTCTGTAGATAATCTTGAAATCAGAATTTTACAAGCTGCATTGACTGAAACCCTCAAAAATGAGAACTCATCAAAGGACTGTAAGATTTCACCTAGGTTGAGAGCCAATTATTTACATTTCATTTTGAAATGATATAAGTTATTTTAACAAATTAAAGATTTTTTACTTAAGTATTCAAGATTGAGTCTGCTTCTGGTTAGAAGAGACTGACTATATTGGCTGAAGGCAGAATTGCAGGGTGGGGGAGTGTTGTATCCAAAAGTACAAATAACCAAAAAGGTGGTAGAGACTAAGAAAATGTCAGCTTGAGTGGGTGAAGTATTTATCAAAACCAATCCCACTTGTTAGACCAGGAGGATGGTCCCATCACAGAACCACAAACTGTACAAAGATGCTCTCTTTTGGTTGGTATGTCAGAGTGAATTCTCAAAAAAAAAAAATATTTTTGTGCTGCCTGATTTATATTAAAAAAATCACAAAACAGTCAGCTGGTTACAGTCTATACTTAACTGTACAGAGGCTACAGGTTACCCCCTGTAGGCCTGGAATTAAAGGGGCAAGTGTGATGGCTAAGGTAAAGACTGAACACAGCGAAACTGAGAGGTAAAAGGAATAAGGCTTAAAAGGGTTGGAATGAGGATTAGGATCTAGAATATTGGTGAAACCACAGTCAGTTAGGACAGATATGCAGTGAAGCTATTCCAGTTTGGAGAGGGCCTAGTGTGAAGAAGGATCTTTCATATACTGTTAAGGAAAGATAGAAAGAAGACTGGTATTTGAGGTGTGTGAGGTACAAGTGAGACAATAAAAAGAGAGTTGCAGAGATGGAAATAGGGGTAGAAGGAAGGAGCCCATAGAAACAGTTGAAGAGAGGATGGGAGATGTGCTGTAGGATTTTGAAAAGGCCAGTGAAGATTTCAGATGAGAGTGGTGATATGTTCCTGTTTTGAGATGTAGGAGAGCTACTGCATTTGAGCGAGTTTAAATTTTGCAGAATAAGATTTTTTGGGGGGGAGGGGGGAGAGCATAAAGCTGGGATTTTCAAGGTAAAATTATGGGAGATAAAAGCATCTCAGGAGACAAACAGTAACAAAGGATTTAGACAAGAGGCGCAAGTGGTGCAAGACAACATATAAAATTAAACAATGTAGGTAACTAAAGCTCCCAAACTAAGAGTTAGTACCTGAAGGGCAATCTTTTTAGGACAGAGATGGGTTGTGTTTATATTGATTTATTTTTGTTTAAGTGATAAACTGAGGAAGAAATGTTGAGGTTTGCAATCAAGCATGCTAATGCTATGGAGTTAGTGGCAGAGGGACTTTATGTAAATTATATGAACCCCCAAACTGGAGATTTCAGCAGCTAGCAGTGTTGATGGAGAAACTGCAACTTGAGCAAGCGTAACTGTAAAATTGGCCAAGGGACGCAATGGGAAAGAGCCCATGGAAAATGACTTGCGGGAGGTAAGTTCCTGAGTGGAGCAAACCAGTTGGTGTTTAAAGTATGTCCCAAGATGTTTTGTTCTAACATTTATGGTCTAACTTGTCTTATATAAGCTGGTGTGATGAGATATGTTGTGCAAAGAGAGTGGAAAATTCCACTCACAGTTGCAAGAACTCAAAAGCTAATGTCTGATTGGATAATAAGAGAGGACGACTCTCATTTTCATTGGACAATTCAGTTCTTCAAAGAAGTATGGGGCCCCAGAGGATTGGTCCACACCAACACTTCCAAGAAGCTGAACAACCACACAGAAATAGAATAAAATGGCTTATTTCCTTTCCTATCACCTGCTGAAAGCCAAAGGGGGAAGACTGAGATCCTGTACAGGTCATCTGGGAGCCTTTCTAATGACATCAAGTATCTAGTTTTGATAGGCACTTCTAATTGTCTCTGTGTTCAAGGAATCCATATTTCTTTTTAGTGCACAGAGAGAGGATTATACTTTTGTGTCCGTCCTTCACTCCACTGTGTTTTTAGAGTGAACTCCTGCTTTGAGCAAAACTGAGCTGAAAGCTGATGGCTAAACAAAGATCTGGTGATAAGTTAACCCCCACACTTTTTCCAAAGTGATGACCCAAATCAGATAATTGACCATTTCCTGAAACTGGGTACCTAATTAGTAAGGAAGTGTAAAGACTCGTGTATGTGTACTAAAAGATGATCAGAGTTTCTATGTTTGTTTTGTAATGGGTTACAATCAAGATAGTTTTAAAGCTGCTTTATAACAGAACAAATTATAGTTGTTTTTGTACATGTGTATACCATACGTAATATTTTCATATTGCCTTTCAAGTTCTAGTATACTGACATACATGAGCCCAAGTGTGCAAGCTTCTTGAACTGACCTCAGTCTAGACAGTCTGTCATAAATATAGGAATTTATCATAGGTAGTTAGAAAAAATTAATGAAATTCTGGGGGTATTATAATTCATAGAGAAATAGGTTAAAAGGGTTGAGTGTAATAGATCGACTGGGAGGGAGATCTTGGTGAACTGGCAATAAGTAACTGACAACTTCTTTAGTCATCTCGCTTTGGAGTGTGTGTGTTTCCCTACTTTCTCTATATTATCAACATCAGAGCTTACCAGTTGGCACAAGTAAAGCCCTATTCTGAGGGACTCTTAATCAAATATCTAAAAAGACATCTTGCCAAGACAGTGACTGAGCATAAGTGTTATTTTCTATTTTATTATGTGATTTTGATTCTGGAAATCTGAATGGTTATCAACCAGTGTTCTAGCTTATTAGCAAAATCATCATCCAATAATAATTTTGCCATCTTGTATCTCACACAATTATTTGCCAGTGTTAAGGATGTTTAATCAACCCTATGCAACTAAATTTAACTTGAGTCTTTTTTTGTCCAGTTAAACAATCAAAATTAAAAAGCTCTCTAAGAACGGTTGCTTCATTAAAGTTAGGGTCTAAAACAATCTTTCTTACAAATGTTTCTTATGGTTTGTACACATGTTCCACTGACGTCATAGGCACATGACAGGTCACCAAAGAGGTAGAATCCTGCCATAACATTGTTACGTGGGTCATCAGAAGCGGCCTATTCTCAGCCCTTACAAAATCTCATATAACGGCAGTCTTTTTAGCCTCATGATCAATTGGATCTGGAGAAAGCTTCACACAAGATTGCCAACTCTGACTGAAGCTATTTCAGGTGATTTTTTTTTTTTTCAAATATGACATGTCATTTTCTCAAAATGTGCTATTGAAATTGGCAGGATTGCTGTCAATTGTCACTGGGAGATTGAAGCTGATTCTGGCAGACACCAGGCCAATCCTGGAGGGTTGGCAACCCTGCTTAAGATCAGATCGTTGCACTTGAGTTTGATAAACTTCAGTAAAGGAAGTTCACACAAGGGGAGGTATGTGATCCTGATAGAAACATCCCCAGTCTGTCTTCCCCAAGATTCAAGGTATTTTGAATTTATTTTTCAGGTTCAGGTGCGGTTCAGAAGGTCTTCTGCCCATCTCTGCTTACCATGTTACTTAATTCCTCTGGCGTATCTTTCAGGGGGAAGTTAAATCGTTGTTTCTGGACAGGCCTGCTGACAGGGGGAGGCAAAGGAAGCAGTTGCTTTGGAGCCCACAGTTTCAAAGGGTTCAGACGCTCCTGGCTGCTGCCACTGCTACTAAGGCAACAGCGGTGGCTGGAGCTCCAACCCCCTTTGAATTGCCAGCGAAGCACTGGAGTGATGGCACCATGTGGCTCTGAGGGCTAGGAGGGTGGCCTGTGCATAGCAGTCCAGGCAGGCCAAGGGCTGACTGCCCGTAGCTAGGTCCCTTCTGGGAGGTGGCGGGGGGAGCTGCCTCCCCTACCTTGCCCCGGGTCCCACGGTGGCTGTCGGTCCAGCTGTTTATGGCCTTCATTCTCTGATAAACAGAAACCTCCAGATGACAGAGATTGTTACAAGTAGGGGGAGCTTGACTTAATATGGGAAGAGGGTTTTGTGTCACAGGGAACAAAGAAAGAAACGTGTTTTTTTCCTAAGAACCCCTATAGTTCCCCCCCACACACTCCAATTTCCACTTCTCAAAACCTTCTTTGTAATGTGTTAACTCTGTTTAGCCCTCACTAATATTATTGGACTCAATATAGGGGAGAACTGAGTGAAATTCTCCAGCTTGTGTTATACAGGCAGTCAGATTAGATAATCTAATGGTCACTTTAGCCTTAAACTCTGTGACTCTCTATGAATACATGTAGCTAGAGAATGATTTAAGGACTTCTTTCCAGAGACTGAGTATGCTCTCAACTCTTGCAAACAAAGCCAGCCTTTAGGTGTTTTGCTGACCTATTGAATAAATACAAATCAGCACAACAACAAAAAGAAAAAAATATCAAGTGGTTGGGTCTTTTGAGTGTCCTCTGGTTGCTGATATGGTATCCCAGAAGATGGCTCCCAGGGTGACTTCCCTGATCACCTGCCCCTAAGGCCAACTCTGATGCAGGGCATTGGATTTGAACTCTGATGTTCCCAGACACCTTAGCAGAAGTTGAGAGGGGACTTCTGAGTCAACCAACTCATAATGTGGACATTAGCTCAGATGTAGTGTCTGTGGGTAATATCCCGAAGACTGCTTTTTTTTCCTGCTGAAAATACAGTACAGTCTTATCTTTCTGAAGTGCCAAATGGTTTCAGAAGACAGTTGAAACACTCGGAAAATAGAGTTTGGGGTAAGCAGTGGAGTAATTTATGGTATGCTTTGGCATGGAGAATCAAAACAGATGTACAATTAAGTGTGAATGTCCATTTACTGGAAATGATACAAATAGATTTAAATGGAATAAAATAGGTAATTAGTTTATTAATTAGTAAATGTTCAATACAGTGTCTTGGCAATGAAAAGTGCTATTGCTACATATTGTGTTGTTGTTGTATATAACCCATAATACAATCAGTTACATCTGAACTCTTGTGGCACCCTTTTAAAGTTTTACAATTCTTTATGAGATAGAGATCCATTAATTTTTATTGTTGAATTTATTATTTTTGTATTATTCTTTACCTACCTCCCATATTTGGGGGTAGGGGATTGGCAAGAGTGGCCACTTGTCCTGTGGGAACTATTAATGAGTCCCAGAAATGTGTGCTCTCTTTGGAAAACGTGCTTTCCTCATAGTGAATCCTATAGAAATGCTGGGTGAGGCCCCAAGACTGCAATACTTATTTTACATAAAACATCAGGTTGGTCTTTAAATAGCAGTCCCAGAAGCACAAGGCATTTTATTATCCATTAAGTTACTTAGCATCTGCTATATTTTTAAAAAAGTTATTTTCCCCAGAGAAGTCTATAATATATAATATTCCTGCAAAGAAAAAAAGATAGAAATATCTACTACAAATAATCTTCTGCTAGTCACTTGATAATTTAGGGGGAAAATGAAGATTACAGAGTTGAGACCAGAGGGGACACTGCGAGACCTCTGATATAAGACTACTGTTTGTGGCCCCCAAGTGTGATATTTTATAGCAGGAACAGTAAATACACCCCTGTTCCCTTTAATATTTGGACAGCCAGTGCTCTTCTATCTGGGTTATCATGTGCAACTCCATACCCATCACAGGTATGTGATAACGTAAAAGGGTAGGTGGGCATTTTGGGAATTGGGAGAGGTTTAAGACAAAAGGAATGCAGAGATTAAAGTGGTGCGGTGTGTTTGCAATGACACACAAAAATTTCATCTGTGCTGGGAGTTTACTACAGATTCAATCCTCAATTGACATTTCAAGTATTTCATAGGTCTGATTCTAAAAATGTGTTCAATATTCATGCTTTTAGCCCAAGATCAAGAGAAGCTCAGCATTTTCAACTGTCTCACTTTCAGGAGGAGGCAAACTTAACCCAAAATTGAAATCTGAAGGGTGTGAGTCTTTGTAGATCAAAATAGTAGGATAAATGTTTATGTGGGACTTCCATAACCAAAAGCTGAGTGTTGCTGAATAAAACTGAAGAGGAAAATGATAGCTTGCCCTACATTCTAGTGAAAGAGTTCCTACTATTTAAGGAAATTGTGCTTACGTAGAGAGAAATTCTTACCTCAGGCCCTGTCTACTGTAGGAAATTATTTTGAATTTACTAAATTTGATTTATGGACTCACGATTTAACAGATT
The DNA here is from genome assembly GCA_019425775.1 of Rafetus swinhoei. Classification (NCBI taxonomy): domain Eukaryota; kingdom Metazoa; phylum Chordata; order Testudines; family Trionychidae; genus Rafetus; species Rafetus swinhoei. Next base: position 111,810,402 of record CM033437.1, read on the forward strand.
TGAACTTCTGTGTCATCACTATGGGGAATCATTGAAATTAGTCCGAGGCATGCTCCGTTAATGTGGACTCAGAACTCTAAGAAGCTCTCTGGGGAGCTGTGGGAGGCCTTCTGGAGGCCAATTAGTTCAAATTAGCAGCACCAGAGCATCTACATTAACGTTATTTTGGGCTTGAAAGTTCAGAATTAGCGTTATTCCTCATGAAAAGCAGGAGTGCAGAGTTCGAATTTTGTGGCCCCTTATTTCGGAATTTGGGCTTAGTAGTGTGGACACACCACATGCAAATTCGAACTTGGGGGAGGGAGTGTTATTTTGGTCTGAGGTCCTAGTGTAGAACAGGCCTCAGATCTGTATATACTATTTTCCTAGATTTCAAGGGGAGGACAATGATATTGCAGACCAAACTTTGTCCAAGCATGCATGCAACTTCCAGTGTCACTCATTTATGGGCACCACATGTGCTCATAGCCACAATGCACAACAGGTATGGTCAGAAAAAGGCAAAGATGAAAACAGCACCTAGTGGAAGCTACAAAGAATTGTAGCGACATTTAGCAAAGTACACTATCCACACTGGGATTTGACCAGAGACACTATGACTATGCACCTTTCCTTTAGCCACAGGTCTTTAAAGTGACTTGTGATGGCACTCTCAAATATACTTGTCATTTGAAAGACACCACCTTCAACAGCAACTCTGGTGCCAGGGTTCTATACATGTTCAGAAGGAAAAACACCTCCTCCCATATCACCAAAACTACTACTTGAGGCACTTGTATTCTCCTCAGAGGTTCACCATCCAAGTAGTTGCCAGGCCTGGTTTTGCTTAGCTTCTGAGAGCTGACAACATCACAACCCAAGATAGTGTTGTTGCAGGTTTGGCCTAAATTAGATGAGCAACAAAAAGAAGGCTATGTACACCTCAGGGCAAAGAACATACTTAAAAAGAACTGGCCAAAAATGTGAAAATAAGCAAAAACAAAGTAAGTCAACTTTGTTTACTGTTATTTATCAAATTTAAAAATGTTGATGAAAAAAATTATAAAAACATCAGTTTGAAAAATTGCAACCACCTGTATGTGACACTCTTACGTGTTGAGTAATGTGGTGGATATATTTTTATTCAAACCGCAGATCAGGTCTTGAAGGAAAAAATGTATTTCCACTTCATGTAGTGCATGGGCTCAAGTATAAGATAAAATGCCTCATAAAGTGCAGAGGCTGAATTGGAAAAACTTTTCTCAATCTCACTGACTGCAGAGTGGTGGGCAGGCAAGAAATAAGATGTTTTCAGGAGATTATGAATAGAATCCTGTACTAGTTGCCCTCCTGTTTCCTAAAATCTCTATCCAGAGGAAATTTCAGACACATAGCACTAGAGTCACAAATGGAATCCTGGATCAGGCCCTGCAGACAAGACAGGCTGAGCAATGATTGGTTAGATAATATTGGTAGGGCACCTAGGGCTTCAAGCATCTTCTTAGCTTTGAGGCAGTATGAAGACTTAGGTGGCTTTGCATATGCCCACTGGCAGAAATTTACATACCTGCAGTGTTAGGAGGCAGCTGAGCAGTGGATCTGAAAAATGTCAGTCATACATAAATATTGGACTTATGTACCTAACGCAGCAAGTCCCTTTTTAATCTAACCCTGCTCCATAAACATGCTGGAGATGATGAAGGCCTCCTGTTTGCTAACCCCCGAAGTAGTGAAAGAGTCAAAGCCACTGAGATCCTGACCATAAATTAGAGGAGCATCCCATGCGTTTTGGAGAGATTCTAAGTGAGCTTTTTGGGAGTGTATGAACCTCAGGCAGTGCAAATGAAACCCAACAGTTTGGGTTCATTGAGACACTGCACAGCCAGCAGGTTCACACCATCCCAATTTTCAGCACATTCTTTTCTGCACATATCTAAGCCTATGCAGATTGCACATCACTAGCATATCTAATCATGAATTCATAATGAGAATATAAGTCTTTTCACCACATTTGGAATTATCATTTTGGTTTTTTTTTAAAAGGCACTCAAAGCTTTTCCTTGCTTTATTTTTAAACAATCTGAGGTTGAAATGACTCCATTCAGCACAGAGTCCTTTTCCTTTCAGGTTCATTTCTTTATGATGTTACAAGAAGAATAACTTTCTGCTTTTAGCCACTCACAGAAGGTGCAATGTAGTGCATCTGTTTTATGTGCTTTGTGTACACAGCAACTGCTGATTATATATTATTCACCAACATGCTAAGTACAAAGGCGGATAGTTGCCATGTTTGATAGGTTAATTTTAAATGGGTTTTGTTAGCAAACAAATCTTAAAATTAAACCAGAAAGAAAGAAGTTTAGGGGTTTTTTTTCCTTCTCCTTCTTTTTTCCTTTAGGGGATGAGTTTCCTGCCTCTTTAGCAAGAATTCAAATGAATTGAGAATTCCTTTAGAACTGACAGCCCAAAGTGTAAGAATGATAAACGGCTTTGGCCTTGATAATTTTTATTAAGCACTAAATGTCACATTTAACCTGCATTACCGAAAGCAATTACCCGTGTATCAACAGTCAAGCAGTGCCGAGCTAGACGCCTGAAACAGCAGCATTATGCTCCATCTGGGAATACGGATTTTCAATTAGAAGGCAAATAGCTGGAGAGGGGATCAAGTCCTCCAGTGGCTCCCAAAGGAGGTCTATGAGAAGTAAAGTCTTCATATCCAAGTAATCGCAGGCAATGTCAACAGAGCATTCCAAACCATCTGCTGCCAGAGTAGCGTTTACTTTATCAAATCTCAATATTTACAGAACGCTGATCAGCTCCTGGGACCAGGATGGCTCACTGCCAGGGTGTTCTGGGAAATTCATTTTAAGGTGTGTTTCAGTAGGCTAATTAAATTACAAGCACCTGTTTCATCACTGGGAGCTGTTAGCACAACAGATGAGCTGCAGCAAGGGAAGGAGACTTTTTATCCCAGCTAAATTGATTTCAATTGATTTCCGTTTACTGATGGCACAGGTGTAGGTTTAATATGAGCATAGCCTAAAATCTTTATTTAAATACCGGTTACATGGCTTACTATTCATGGATATTCTACTGATCCAACATGATTTTGAGATTCTTATGTGTCCCTAAATATAGCACACACCTTCCAAAGGTAATGCTTTCTTTAGAGCCAACTGTCTCCTGGGTAATCTAACTAAACTGCAGCTTGTTAAATTCTACATTGTCAAAAAAAAAAAAAAAAGACACTTTTTGGTCCAGTATTGTAAGATAGGCCTGATTCTGTTACTGTTTCATGCAGGAACCCCCTGTTGAAAGAGATTCTAAGAGGGCAAATACACAGGCTCAGGAATTCCTGATTTCTAAACTTGATACTGACCTGCTCAGTGGCATTAAACATATCAGAACCTCTCTGTCTCAGTTTCCCCCATCTTCTGAGTATGCCTAACAATTCTTACATTCCTGCTTCACATCAAGGGTGTTGTGGGAGTTAATAAAATAATGTTTGCATAGCACTTTGAAAATGAAAAGCGCGGTATGCTTTTGACAAGTGGCTCAGAGGACAGTAATGTGAAACCAAATTTAGCATTAATATATCTTTTCATTTGATATATTAACCGCTTATAGTATACCTATATAATATCTATCATAAAGGAACTGTGCCGGGGCTGGCCGCAAAGCTTAGGGACTGCAAGGTAGGGAATTCTCAACTATGTGACCAGTCAAAAAAGCTTGAATTTTGAATATCCAATATTTATGCCAAGCTGCTGGCAAATGAAAATCACTCACAAAGATTATTCAGCTCATTTGAAATAACAAATTTTGAGAAAAGTCAAGATCTGAGTGTAATTTATTTAATAAATTCTTTGGGAGGGGAGAAAGAAGAGCCTGGGGTTTAAAGCTTGGGGCATGGGAGACTGGGTACAATTCCACTTCTTATGCTCTCTGTGCCTCAGTTCCCCAATCTGTGAAATGGGGTGAAACCTCTCTCTCTCTCTCTCTCTCACACACACACACACATACTCTCTCTCTTTGTCTTGTAATTTTACAGGCGGGCAGGGACTGTTTCTCACTATGCATTTTCCACAGTGATGCTCCTGTATTTGTTGTGACTTCATGACACTACTGTAATACAAAAATAAATAATAATTGCTCTGAATTATTAGCCCAGCTCTCCTGCTTATGCCATGAAATGCATATCATAAAAGGATGTTGGACTGCTGCTAATGTATGTAAGTACCTTCATAGGGAGAAGGTCTCTTATTAGAAAGCAATTTAGTCTAACAGACAAAGATATAACGAGTTCCAATGGCTAGCAGCTGAAGCTAGACAAAGTTAAACTGGAATTAAGGGTCATATTTATAACATTGAGGGTAATTATTGTACCTATTAATTTGGTGCACAGATGTCTCATACCTGCTGGAGGGGGGCCCAATGGAGAGGTTTGACTGCCCTTGGAACTGTGCATGTGATAACTCTGTTCCAGGCTGCCTTCCCTATCCTCAGTCTCCTTTTCTGGAAAGTAGCAGCCCCCCCCCAGCAGTTCTGAGCTTTTGTCCCTGTGCAGCTCACCAAGTTGGGCAGCTGAGGCTCAGGAGAAGGATTGGGGGATAACCCAGCAAGCCCTGGCAGAAATCTGAGGGGACACATGACCCCATATCTCCCCCACATGTCGCTGCTGATTTGGTGAATCACTTGATGTCTTTAATGCAAGATGGCATGGTTTTGGAAAGGATATACTCTAGCATAGTGGTTTTCAATGTGTGGTCAGTGGACCCCATGAGGTCCACAGACTATGGCTAAGATTTCCAAAGGGGTCTGCACCTCCAAATGAAAATGTTCAGGGATCCTCAAATGAAAAAGTTTGAAAACTTATGTGTCCCTTAACTGAAACAAAAGTTATGACCTTGATGCAGGGGTTACTGGCTGAAATTCTGTGGCCTGTGCTATGCAGGAAGCCGGACTAGATGATCATAATAGCCTCTTCTGGCCTTAAAACTCTAAGGGAGATTTTTTTTGTGGAACTTCTTAGAGTGCCCTCCTTGATTATAGACTGCTCCAGCTGAAACTATGGGCCAAAATGTCTCCTGGGATAACTAAGGCTGTTCATCTATGCTGCCTGTAGGTAGTAGTATCACACAGAATCTCTGTAGTACTATATGTTATGGGCTTTCTCCTTCCCTGTCAACACCCCTATACCAGGGCTTGCAGTGGGGACTTTGCAGGACAACTAGGGTATGTCTAGACTACATGGCTCCGTCAACGGAGCCATGTAGATAAGTTTACTAGACATAGGGAAATGAAGCCTCGTGGAATGAGGTTTACCGGAGCGGTCGACAAAGGCTTCCGTTGTTGACCGCGGAGTATCCAGACTGCCCCGCTGTGCCGCCAAACAGCTGATTGGCACAGCGCGGTGGCCATTTTGATGTAAATGAAGCGGCGATTATTTAAATCACCGCTTCATTTCCCTACGTCTAGTAAACTCATCTACATGGCTCTGTCGACGGAGCCATGTAGTCTAGACATACCCCTACAGACCCTGGAGGATTTAATTCTCTATTGCCCTCCCAGTGGGTTTTCACAGCTCAGGAACAAGGCCATGGCAGTGTACAATCCCTCTTTATAAATCTGTAATGTTTAAGAAGCAAGAACATAAACTTTTAATTTTACTTGTAACTTTGAAATTGCAGCAATGGAGATTTTTACCTTTGATTTATTTGTGAAGTTTTGAAAGAAAAAATTCTTAATAAATTGAGTATCACATAGTCCAAATTAAGCTTTCAAATTCATATATTGTTGAGGTCAAGGTAGAGGAGGAGAGATTATTTCTAACCTTTACAATTGCTCTTCTTTGGCTGAAGATATTTTTTCTACCAGGCCAAATTGGAGATAGTAGGCAAAATTGGAGGGAGTCTGGCGAAGGTCAATGAAAAGGATTAGAGCACTTGGGGTGCATGATTTAGGAGGAGAGGCTGAGAGAACTTGGTTTATTTAGTCTGCAGAAGAGAAGAATGGGAGTGGGGGGATTTGATAGCAGCCTTCAATTATCTGAAGGAAGGTTCCAAAGAGGATGGAACCAGGTTATTCTTAGTGGTGGCAGATGAAAGAACACGAAGAAATAGTCCCAAGTGCAGTGGGGGAGGATTAGGTTGGATATTATCCAAAACTATTTCGCTAGGAAGGTGGTGAAGCACTGGAATGAGTTACCTGGGGAAGTAGTGGAACCTCTGTCCACTTTTTTAAGGGCAGGTTTGATGAAGCCCTGGTAGGGATGATTTATTTGGGGTCCCTCTTTGAGCAGGGGTTTGGACTAAATGACCTCCTGAGGTCTCTTCCAACCCTAATCATCTATAATTTTATGATTCTAAGGGTAGTTTAACAGAAAAGAACATAAGAACAATCATATCAGGTCAGACCAAAGGTCTATCTAGCCGAAGTACTCTGTCTTCCAACAGTGGCCAATGCCAGGCACCCCTGAGGGAATAAAATGAACAGGTAATAATCAAGTGCCCATTTCCAACTTCTGGCAAACAGAGACTAGGGACATCACCTGCTATCCTGCCTAATAGCCATTGATAGACCTATCCTCCATGTACTTATGTAGTTCTTTTTTGAACCCTCTTATAGTTTTGGCCTTCACAAGACAAGAAGTTTTAGAGGTTGACTGTTCATTTTGTGAAAAAATATTTCCGTTTGTTTTTTTAAACCTTCTGCCTATTAATTTCATGTGGTGACCCTTAGACCTTGTGTTATAAGAAGGCGTAAACAGCACTTTCTTATCTACTTTATCTATACCAGTAATGATTTTATAGAGCTCCCAATATATCTTTATTTCTCATCATGCAACCAAATCTGCATGCAGTATTCAACATGTGAAAATACCATGGATTTATATAGAGGCAATATTATTTCCTGTCTCTCGTCTATCCCTTTTTTAATGATTCCCAACAGTCTTTTTGCTTTTTTGACTACTGCTGACCATTGAATGGAAGTTTTTAGAGAACTACCCACAATGACACCACATTCTCTTTTTATTGATTTAGACACATTTTATATGTATAGGTGGAGTTATGTCTTCAAATGTGCATTACTTTGAATTTATCAACATTAAATTTCATCTGCCATTTTGTTTCCCAGTCACCCAGTTTTGAGATCCTTTTTGAGATCCTTCACAGTCTGACTGGGACTTAACTATCTTTAGTAGTTTTGTATCATATGCAATTTTTGCCTCTTCACTGCGTACCCCTCTCTCCAGATTGTTTATGAATATGTTGAATAGGATTAGTCCCAGTACAGATCTCTATACTCTGAGTTGGCTGGGAAGGCCTAGTGGGCAGGTGGCAAACCTACTTGAAGCCCATTATAACATTTGCTGAGAGAACCTGAAATTTTGGGATCTGTGATTGCTTCATGGCCATGATTCTCCAGTGTCTCCAGTGTGGTGGTAGTATGAAGAAGTTCAGAGGGCGGGGAAAAGAAGAGGAGAAGGGCATCTTGGGAAAGAAGGGATTTATCTGTGTCAGTGTAATAATTTCACAGAATGGAATGGGCTTCCTTCATCTGCAGTAAAACATAGCTCACGCCAACTAGCGTTAGTCAGAAGTAATGATTTGTTATGGAGAGTGTGCTGAAGTGTACAAAACATGGAAAAGAATGCTGTTCCTGATTCAAGGAGCTTCACATGTACAATTTTATTATCTATTTTATCAAACGTGACTTTTGTAATTTTTTTGTCTTATTTCCCCCGACATTGTGCATATCATTCTCAATGACATCTATCCGTATACCAAATTTCAAGTTTCAAATGTGATCTCTATTTACGTATCTGTGTATAGGTGATAAAAATGAGATGTTTTTTCTCCACACAGATCATTCCAGATTAGCTATGGGGATTTTCTCAGACTTAAAACAAAACAAACACCAGGAAAATAAAAACTAATCATTGAAAATTTCAAAATAAAAGGGGATTTGTACTGGGGAAGGGAGTGTTTGTGTTTTGTCTTTCTCTCTCACTTTCTCTCTCTCTTTCTTCTAGCTTTACGAACATGTGAAATTAGAGGTTTATAAAAAAAAACCTGTTTTGTAACCTTAATAACAGGCTAATAGTTATTAGGTCACCATTCTCATTATAGGAATCTTCCCAAAGCAGGCTTTTCCTCTCAACTCTTCCACTACTTGTCCAAAGCAGTTGAATCCTATATTGTTTACATTTGTAACACTAGTTTTATTTTTACGTAAAATTTTAAAAATTGCAGTGGATTTTTTTAAAATCAGGAAGCAATTTCAGTAGGGGGTATTTGACTACAGACAAATGATAAAGGAACAGAATTCTCAACTTTCATCATTAGTAAGGATCTCAGAGCTTCAGATCCACAGCATTTTGATCCAGTGGTTTATACATCTGGCTTTCTAAAAAGTCTATTTGAATCAATTAATTGATGTGGAAGTGATTGAACAGAGTGGGGTGGGCCTGATTAAATCAATGGCAAAACTCTCTTTTACTTTAGAAGGTCCAGGATTTCACACAATGAGTTTTGAGAAAATGAGTCTCTTCTCTGCTGGTTCACACTGACTTCCTTTTGTTAGCTACTGGGGGGGTGGGGGGTGATATAAAGTGTGGGGAGTGCCAGGATGTGGTGATTCATAATGGCAGCAATATACCTGACAGGAAGCCTTGCCAAGAAGTCCACTTCAGGAGCCCTTATGGGTGTGTCATGTCTTCAATAAAGAACCGATGGTGTGGTCATGGCTCGCCCAGGTCTGCTGAATTGGATTGCTGAGCTTAGGTTGTGAGGATGTAAAATTGCTGTGTAGATATTTGGGCTTGGGCTGGAGCCCAGGCTCTGAGACCCACAAGGCTGAATGTCTACATTGCAATTTTTAGCCCCACAAGCCTGAGTCAGCTTACCTGGGCTCTGCACTCAGTGCTGCAGGTTTTAAATTACAGTGTAGGCATACCCTTCAAGACGGCCTGCAGTGGAGCCCTGATGGAAAGTAAAGCTGGCCCACTGTCAGGGTGGAGATAGGGAGGAAACCGTATCTACTCTCCACAGAGCAGAATCCCACTCCTTGTAGGTGTCATGGGGTTAGGTCAGACCATTACATGAATTAACCTGGTGAAGTCACTCTGATGTTATTCATGCGGCCTTATTGTTAGTTGTTTGTGAGTAGTCGAGCAACCGCTTAGTTATTCATGTAACACTATAAATCTTTTAAGTTCCACAATGTGAACGCAAATGATTGACAGCCCTGAAGAATGAAGTTCTGCATTTATTCAGTTAATATTGATCATGGTGAAACCTGGTACTTATATATGCACGAAACATACGCCTCCCCGGGAAGAAAGCCCTGTCTTTGCAAATGTGAAATGACATGAAATAAACTGCAAAACAACAATTTACATGACATAAGATTTTTAAAAATCTCACCCGAAAAGCAGTGGCGCCTGTCCTGCAGAGGTGGGCCCAGGTCTCTGTTTTGGTAATTAAAACCTGGTGCACAGGGTCATAGCACTTCTCTGTTTTGGCTTAACCACCCTTCTGTCATCGTGATGGATGGGAGGCCAGGCCAACTTTGAATAAGTGGAACTGTGGCTTACTGCATGGGGTTGTAGTGGTGTTCTCTGAGACTTGGGCCTTCACCTAGTATGATGACAGAGGGATGGTTGGATCAAAACAGAGCAGTGCAGTGACCCTGCAAATCTGTAATGCCTCGAATGGGAAGCCGGGACCACTCCCATGGCACAGAAGCCACCACTGCTGGGTGGTTGTAGGATGGGCTGGCTGTGGAAAGCTACCCCAGGGTGTCCTAGCCAGGGCAATGGATAGAGCATAATAACAAGTAATTCCTAACAAATAAAATGATATTTTTAAAGGAAGAATTTCATGGGACTCTCTTTAGCCACTGAACTTAGTGAGAGCAACTCATTTCAGAAAAACTACTGAATCCCTATAGTTTAGCAAAAAATCTTTCCATTCCTACCAGCCTAATCCCATTTCTGTTCTAATCATTGACCATAGAGGTAAAAAGATTTGTATCTAAGTTTTTACCAGTATTATGAGCTATCCCTATCCACTCCTCCAGAGTTGCCCATTTTGGCTGGACATATTCCTGGAGATTTCCTTACATGACCTAATCTTTTTAATTAAAGACTCCCAAACAGTCCTGGAAGGTTGGCAACCCCACCCCATCACCTTTATTTTCTTTATCACTCCGACTCTACAACCCCTGTGAAGACTGGCTTCTGAAGATGCCGTTGTCGGTATGGTACAACACTCTGGAACTTTCAGAGCTAGTCCGGAAGTTTCTGAGAAAACAATGTTTGGTTGCTAAATTGATGATTTGTCAAAACCAAAAATGTTTGCAGGAATAAATCAGTTTTGATCAAGCCATCAATTTAAAAGCCAAAAAACAACAACAACCAAACAAACCCTTTCAACATTGCCAATGTCCCATTTTGGTTAATTTATACTAAAATAAAAAGGTTGTTTTAAAAAGATCAGTACTGAAAGGGCACGTTTTGGTTGACTGGATCCAAAACTTTTTTCATGCTGTCAGTCTGTGAACATTTTCAAGCTAGGAAACTGTTTCCCTCTTAACTCTAGTAGTTTTATTGCCGGTAGTTCTGTTTTATGTAATGGAATTTGTTTTACTTTGCAATATTACTTCAAGCTGATATGTTGTAGGATAAAGAAGTTATTATGACAATGTTAGCTTCTCTGTAAATTGCAGTGCCTTGAGGATTGCATATTGAGACTTCATGTAAACAGTTTACAGAGCTAATAACATAGACACTGTATGTAAAGCTAGAAAAAATATTCAAATAGGGAGCATCTGAAGGAATAAAACAATCAAAAGGCTTCTGGGGGATAATGAAGATTACACTGAATTGTTTAAACTCGATGTTCAGCTTTTAAAAAATAACCCATATACTATCATCCATTTTTTCTTTTTTTACTCTGCTTAGCTTCAATTTATTTAAAGTATCAGCATACATTTTCAGCAGAATTCCTTTATAGTAATTGACTAGATCTCTGAGATAATATAGTTGGAACAACAACCTTTCATTTAACATAACAATCATTAGTCATTTTTGTTCATCTTGACTAAAAAAAACCAGTGCTTAGAAAAATAAGTGTAAAGATAGAGGCTTAGGCATAGGTACCTCTATGTATTGTTGCTTATATGCTTTGGTTGACTTTAGATTTTTTCCTAATGGCCCCTCTAATAAACGAAATAGTATAGCACTGACCCTGGTACTTGGGGTAAGGAAGGGAATGCAGCTACTATATTACTTTTACACTATTGTTTTTCATCACACATTTTTTTTAAATGTAAATTGAAAATCCAACCAAACCTTACTACTCCAATTAATCTCCCTCCCTCTTCACCTCTGAAGTGACCATCTATTTCTAAAAATATTGCAGTCACTTAAATGCCTCTTTTAAAAAAAATTAATTCAGCCTCAAATTCTGCTCACAGTAGTTCCAGTGACTTTAGTAGAGTTAAGCACATGAGTAAGGCAAGCAGGATCCAGTATTTTTTCCACTTTTTTGTAAAGCAGTTTCTTTAAACCATCTGGCCTATTTATAAAAAGGTCACACAGTAACTCCATGTCATTCTACTTATTGTCAGCTGTCTTAGGAAGTGATTGGCAGATGTAATGTGATGTAAAATAAGACATGCTATTCCGTCTGCTTTGCTTTCTCCATAATTCCAATTCTAGCAATTATCTGGTTTTTTTTTGTTAATGTCTTTTTTTGTGGGATGGGGAGGGTTGTCTGATGAGTTTTCAATTTGCTCTAATGATAAAAAGAAGTTCTTAGGGTTAATCTTGTGTTTGAAATTCTTCAAACACATTGATTTGGGGACCATTTTAGTATCAATTCTGCAGTACTTACTTTCACTGAATAGGGTTCACATGAGTAGTCTCTTTCAAGTTACCAGGGACTATTTGCAGGAGTATGTGCTACTTGGTATAAACATTTCCGAATTGAGCCAATGGCAGGTCTTGGTACTGCAGCGCTGCTGCAAACATCCTTGGTAGCAGTGGCAAATGACTGGAGGGTACTTTACCCATCAATATTAGGTACCCTCGCTTAGGACCATAAACTAGTATTCACCCATTATTCCCTCTTTGTTTTTCATTTTTGCTCCCCAGTCTGTTCCTTAATGTCAAGGAAGCCAATAAACATGAACCAAGTGTCCATAAACAAAAAAATGGCTTATACTTACTACCATCCTTCTCCAGCATAAAACCATAAAGCCTGTATGGCTTCCTATATAAAATGTGTCTTTTGTAAGATTGTCTCTTTGTTTAAAAAGAGAGAGAGAGAGAGAGAGAATGAAATATACTATGGAATACTCAAGCAGATGCTTGCCATTATATTAACACATGTATTATGGCGTATCATGTAATGGTACACTGTGGGGAATAGTAATGAATAGTTTGGAGCACAATAATGTGCATTGTTGATGTTTGTTAAAATAAAGATATTCAATTTATAATAAAAGGGATTAAAAGCTTAATTCATGACTATGTTAATATTTGTCTGCAAGTACACAGATAAATGGGAACGTACCTTATCACATTAAACACCTGCACGTACAAGTTCCTCTGCTGAGATCTCCATGGGATTGTATGTTTTACAGAGCTTAAACTTTCATTTCCCAAAATAATGATATCATTCATTTACAGATATAGATAGGCTCTTCTTACTCTGACTCTAGCCTGAAATGAGTATTGTTACTTCAACTATAAAAATGTAGGATTAATTGCCACAGTGATTGCCCACTGCATCATCTGATGGTATTTGTATATAGAATTTATATATTTTGCAACAATCTGATTGCTTGGAATAAATGAATTAAGACCTTTTTTAAAAAAAAACAACAACACTGCTGTTAAAGGTAAACGATACTTCCAACATGGAAGTGATGAGGTAAGTGATGGTGGCAAATAGATTTCATCTTAGCGCTGATCTCCTAGTGCTTCTAATATTTCCCACAAACCATCCGCTGTTAACAACATAAAAGAATGTGCATTTGTGAAGAAAATGCATAATTAGGGAAGGTGATTGATGTCTGAACTATTTCAATGTTTAGCTCTGCTGTGCAAGTGTTTACAGGCATGCTGGATGCCTGTTCAGATTCTCAATGTATATATTTGGAATTATCCAAAGTATACAGTGTCAGTAGAAGCTACCACAATATCTTCTCTGCCCTAAATGAAACAGCAAGAAAAGCATTGTCTGAAATAAATGGTGATAATTTAGACTGGCTAAGTATCTTTATAGATGTGCACTGGTCATCTGCAAAATTAGATCAGAGATACAGCCTCTGTGAATAAGTGATGGGCAAAGTTCAATACAAAACTCCCTTGAATAGAGAGTTATTAAAGGGTTTATTTTGTAAACTTTTAAAAAATAGAATTGGAGGCTCCAGATTTAAAATATCACTGCCATTTGTAGACAATGTGGAGAAATCCATTGGTTTAGTACTTAAAATAGCAGCAAGCTTTTTTATTTGGAGTTCTGCATATAAATCTATTGCAGATACCATGGTTTCCTTCTCAGATTACTTTAAAGTCATGACGGGTGGTGTTACAAGGAGCTTCTTCCTCAAAGAAGGCATAATATTTAGACTCAAAACTGGGGTGTGTTTCTTTTAAAAAGGAATCTGGAAAAGAAATAAGTCACTGTAGTTGGGAGTTGAACTGATGTAAATGGTCAATAAAAATTCCACGGAAACATCAAGTAAAATTGTATGGAAGTGAATGTTTGCAGTACAAAATAATATTTCATAAATATCCACAGGACAATCATTTTTAAAATTAAAGCGGTACTTTGTAGGAAACAAATGATATAATTAGTCCATTTATATACCAAGAGCATTCTTAGTTGTTTGTGAAGTAAAGTTTTGGTCAAAGCTCTGACGGAAGACATTATTCTGTATCTCCTAGCTTTAGAGTCACATCACATAGTCAAAATGCCTGCATATAATGTACACAGTAAAACCATTGACTCTGATATCTTCTTGTCTTCAGACTAAGTAGGTCTCAGGCAACATATTGCCTCTAATCCCATTTTCAATTTCTGATGTAGATTCTACAGAATTACATCCTTCCTTCACCACACATACTTTTTTGAACTTCTCATGATAGGCAGCTTACTTAATCCCCCTTCTAGTGGCTTACAGTTTAATAGCAAAGTACAGTATATTAATTGAATCCCTCTTTTAATGCCCCATTTACTTTTTATTCAGTAGCTATATTTTCAGCTAAAAGGCAGAGTTTGTGTTTGAAGCTTATCTTTAGTGTTCAGTTTGATTGTTCTCTGATGCAGTATCTTGAAAGGATTATGACCCTCTTAGATTTTGTCAATTGCTATCAAGTCTAGTATACGTCTACAATCAGAGTGTTAAGCTGTGTTTGGTAGTGAAAATGCGGGGAGGGTGTAGTGATGGGTTGAGGAAATAATAAGAGAAAATATCAATTAACAATCTAATACAATATCAATTTACAATCTAAACATTGCACCTTCTAAAATAGCCACTTGCTAAAGATTTTTGTCCTTTCTCAGGAATGGTACTTGGTCCTGCCATGAGGGGAGGGGTCTGGACTCGATGACCTCTCAAGGTCCCTTCCAGTTCTATGAGATAGGTATATTTCCATATATTATATTATTATATTATCTGGAGGCAAAAGTTTTCAAATTAATTTGATTTTTGATGAAAAATACAGTTTGGGATCAAATAAAATATTCCATAGCATCACTCAGAATTCACTTTGTACAGAATTATTTCAGTTGGGACGCCCTGTCCCCCACCCCCAGTTCAGAAAGAACTGAAAAAATTTCATTTTGACATTTTTCAAATCTAAATGCTTCATTTTTTCAATTTGAAATGTTTAGAAATATATACCAATTTTATATAAATATTAAAACATTTTTAAAAACTTGAAAATGAAACGTTTCATTTTGAGAGGAACAAAACAATTTTAAATGATTTTCCAGTTTATCCAAAATTTTTAATTTATTTTATTTTGGTTTGTTAGCCTGCCACCAATTTTTTGGGGAGGGCCAGTAAACTGAAAAATCAGTTATTCACACAGTTCTAGTCAGAAGCAATTCCACTATCTTCAAAATGTAGTCTAAATAAATAGCAGATCAGACCCAACATTTTATCTATCCCAGGTCATGGTTAATTTTTTATGCAATTTCCTTTTTTCATTTGTGAAACAAGTTGGTTATTTTTATTGAATTTTCTGGGGAATTTGGCTTGTGAAAACTCCATATTTTATACTACCTATAATTCAGCTAATATAGATAATGTAAATATATGTGTTGTACTCTTTTCAGTCCTCTCCATCCCTTGCCATGTCAACAAGTGGGCCCTTTGAGTCCCCACTTGTATATAATATTGAGGATTCACAGAGAAGCTGTGCATTCAGGTTCACGCGCAATATGAATAAAGCAGAATTTAAAGGTTTTTGGATAAATCCAAAATGAAGGTTGAGACCTTGGTTTTGGCGTCTCTGTTTGTCTTTTACAGGCTTATATTTATGGGAGATATTTGTAGGACCAAAAATGAAATGTCCATAATCTAGGAACTGATCTCAGGTACTCTGGGACCCTTAAATAGTTCTCATCGGAATAAAAAAGGCCAGTGAAAGAGATAAACATATGTTCCTGAACTACAAATACTAGACCCATGGCCTAGCCCTAATTTTTAGGAGTTACTACATATCTATTCATTCTCCTGAGCAGTCACAGAGTCAGAATACCCTTGCCCTATATGTGGGTGCAAAGGGGATAAGGCATAAACAATGTCTTCTCTATCCTCCAGCAGTTGCCATATCTGAATCAGTGACAACTGCATTTTTGGTGCTGGGGAACTGCTCCCTCCATGTACCACTTGGGGTACATGTTCAGCTGAAACAGGAGAAGGCAAAGTTATGCCCCTTCTACACCCCCCATAGCAGGCAAAGCTGGCAGGCTACAGAAAGGAGAGCATGAGATTTTGTTTGGAGGATTGTTCAGTGGCCATGTCTCCCCTGTGCAGCAGAAAGACTGGGAAGAGATTGTGCAACTGCACACTTTCCCCAATGTAGCCTGGGCCATAAGGCATTCTAGGACCCATAGAAGTTAGAGATGGTACAGAGAAATCCTGTTGGGTCCTCAAGCCAATGCTCTGTCAATGCTGGATTCTTCTATACACTATATGGTAACACATTAAAGAGACCCCCATTGACTTGCTTGCTGTCTTTCTCTTTATTTGCTATCTTGGTATATGAACCAGCCAATCTGGAGTTACAGAAAGAAAAAGTGAGAAAAATACAAACAGAAAACAGAGGATTTCTTGCTGTATTTGTATATCTCTGGTAAACTATAGCAAAGGATAATCTTCCTAAATAGATCCAGTATTAGCAAAGAAGATATTGGTTACAGTAGTGTGGCTGTTGAGTAAAAGGGTACAATAAAATAATAAGTTAAAAATAAAATGCACGTGTAGTATTTTAGTTTGAATATCTTTTGCTTTCTAAGTAGTAAATACTGTGAACATTGTTTAAAATATGCTTCAGGATAAAAATTGACATTATTCATCTAAATATTCATCTCTCTGTGATCTTTTTAATTCTGGAATTACAGTAGCGTATGATATTAATAAAGTGCTTTTGTTGCAAAAAAACTAACTTCTACATCACATGTATTAAAATGGATAATCTTTGCAATAATATTGTGATAAGGAAATCTTCCTTCCACATCACTATTATGCATAAACAAAATCAGTCAACATTTATTGCCATTTTCAGTTCTATTTCTTTTTGCCTATTTAAAAATATTTATTACAGAGCTCCACCAAATAACATCTATGGGCATGGTCTGTTTTCTTATTTATGATATTAAAATAAAGGGAGAGAAGAATGACGATAACTAAGTGGTTTGTCCGTATGCAAGAAAAATATGTATGGTTCTAATGCCATCATTTAAAAATTCTTCCAGAGGGGAATGGAGAGAGAGAGAGAGAATGGCAGCAGTATATCAGATCTTTCTCTGAATATATATTTTTAATGATAACTACAATATGTTTGTAAAAAGATCGGGTTCTTTTTACATTTCTACAGAATGACTTTTTCTTTAAACACTGGGACTTTTGTTATGTTAATTAGGCAGGGAACATTTCCAATTCAATTTTACCTGAGCGCTGGTCAGCTATAGTTTCCTTTGTTTCATGTCCCTTGGGCCCTCCCTTGTCTTTTAAACTGTAATTTAGTTGGAGCTGCTGTCAATTTACTCTGTCCATTACATTTACAGTGATATTCCAGACATTGTCTTCTATTCAATCCTAGGGAAGTTCTCCAACCTAGACAAAATTTGAAACAGAAACCTACAGAGATCCAAAAGTGCAAACACATATCTACTACATAGCCACCTGCAATTACTTGTGTCAAAATCATACTTCAGCTCCAAAATCAGACTGCTGCCACTTAACTAGTATACTGTTTTCCAAATTTGTGTAATCTAACAATAGATCCTTTTGCTCAACAGAAGAACCAGAGCAGAATAATTAATTGGCAATTTCAATTACCTGTTCAATGTTGCAAACTCATAATTTACCTTTAATGAGGTTTAAAACTCTGCAAAGCAGTCCCAAGCATTATAAAGTTTTATTTTATTATTTTTATAACAATTACTAGCTCTCATGGAGTTCAACAAACAGTGCAATCGTCTTACACACCGGCCATAATAGCAAGTTCCAGATCTTTGGTGCACCAGTTGGGAAATTAGTGCTTTGAGCAGTCACCTGCCCAAGATAAGAAGGAAATGAAATCCAGAGACGAAGCTACAGCTTTTAAGCTGCCATGTTAACTGTTGAGCTGCCATGACTGTAGATGTCACCAATATTCATAGTAGTCTGAGGGGAAAGTATTAGTTGGGGATCTGCCATTCATGCCTTTGAAAATCTCCCTGTCAGAATGTAGAACATACCTGTAAAACATCCATAACATTTGTCCCTTCCAGTGTTGAGCCAAAGAACATAAAAATAAGATAAAAGAGAGGTGGTATTGAATGTAAAAAGTCAAGAGAGCGAGTATTCCCCCCTCCGCCTCCCCCCATCACAGTATGTAGTGCTTTATGGGTAGTCTGGGGAACTGTTGACTGGTCAAATA
Source organism: Rafetus swinhoei (assembly GCA_019425775.1). NCBI lineage: Eukaryota > Metazoa > Chordata > Testudines > Trionychidae > Rafetus > Rafetus swinhoei. The sequence goes on from CM033437.1 coordinate 111,828,553, forward strand.
GGGCTTGTTCTCTAGTCCACTAAAGGCAATGACAAATCTGCTAATGGCTTCAGTTGGAGCAGCATCTGGCCCATGTATTGGCTCTGTTTCCAAATGCTAAACTTCTGCTAAAAATTGAATAATTTCCTAGTGTCACCATTCCTATAATTCCTACAGGGATGTTGTATTTCCATGCATTTGTGAATGGGAGGAGAGACAGTCTGCATGACACACTAGTTGGAGCACAAAAATGTCTGAGAACCTCTGGCGGGGGGCAACCAATCTTTTGGAAAATTTGTTTTTGTTTGGCTTATTCTCCCTTGCACAGAAAGAGTAGCTCAATCCATTTTGTGGCACCATCTCTCCTTACTGGGATCGCAGTATGTCTTTTGGCCTATGCATTGGGGAGGAGGTGGGACTCCACAAAGGGGCTGATGGAGGAAGGAATGGGCCATGGGACACACATGTTCCCTCATCACCCTACAGACATTCTGAGGAAGTGGCTTTTATTTCTTTCTGTGAAGTTCTCTTTGTGGTTGGGAAGACGTTTCAAAGTTAGGGAAAGTTCCTAGTAGGGCAATTCCAATGGAGCTGTGCTAGTAGGGTCTGGTTGGGAGGCACGGGTAACAGAGGTGCTCAAAGCTGCTTCCCTCAACTCCCAAATGCAGATTCCCCTGGTGTCCCAGGGATTCCTTGACTTTCTGATGAGTTCTGTGACCCATTCCATCAGGGGTCTCACTCTGGTCTCCTGACAGAATGATAAGAGGGGAAACTGTGACAGACAGAATCATCCTTGAGTCCAATCACTGAGAGGGACCTCTCCATGCTCGTTCACAACCCCAATCACTAGTTTCAGTCAAAAACAAGCCAGGCCTGATTCTGCAGTCACCATATAAGCAACAACAGGAGTTTTGCTGTGTGGGTGTTTCACCATTGGGCCCTTAAATGCAAAGAACAAATTATTGCATGTATTCCTCAATATAGACCCAAGACCTAAAAATCAAGGAGATGCCTAATGTTAGAAATGGCAAAATATTTTGGGATAGTCAATGGGGAACGTTTTTGTTTTCAAATCAGTTTAACAGCTCTAAGAACCATCACTATTTTTTTTCCTGGAAGGTAATCCTGTTGAGTGCCTCTAGGATGGTCAAGTAATGAAGCTGTCAATTTACTCACTGGCTTCTAATGTGAAGCTTAAAAATGGGGTGTGATCAATACCTAATGCTACAGTACATGGAAGAGCAAGAGCTGCCTGCCCTCTTTACCAGAAGACTTGACAAGGTTAGCACTGTGGCAATATGTAGAGGCATGTATAGCACTAACCTCCATCAGGATTGCTTGTTGTAATTATCAAGTGTAGTCCTTGGCATTTACCTTCGATTGCTCATTCAGCATAAACAATTCTCAGATGGGATTTTCCATTTTAAAATGTACTTGTTACCAGGGTTTAAAAGCAGCTAGTTTATGGATTTCTTTTTCTTTTTAATTGTGAGGAGGAGGGAGGGAATCTATGTGTTCAGTTCAATTTGGATTCAATCCAGCTGATTGATATGTAGGCACTCTATATAAATGTGAATATCTTGAGCTATGTACATAGATTATCATTTTGTTCTATACACAATCAATAAAGTTATTTTTAAAAGGCCACTGACGAGAAAGTGCTTGAAGCTGCTGCACTATTTGAATAAACAGAGAGAAAAGCATTTTGCTGAAAAATTGCCAACCAGTGCTCTTAGCCGATCTCATGTAGTTCAGTGTGGTAAGCAGGAGGGTCTACCTTTGTTATAGCTGAGAACATTACAACCAAGTCTACTCCTAGTATCTACAAGAATGTTGATGTGACCTTTTAGGCCAGAGGTGGGGAACCTCCGGCCCATGGGCCGAATCCGGCCCGCCAAATAATTTCATCCAGCTCTTTGGGGGAGGGAGGGTCCAGCAGCTGTGAAACACCTCAGGAGGACCCCGGGGGGCCGCTTTACAAACTTCCCCCAGCCTCCCCTGCAGCTCGGCCAGATACTTCCGGTTCCTCTCCTGCATGTGGGAGAGGCGCATGCAGGAGATCTGGCAGGAGGGAGAAGATCCACATGATGGAGCCCTGCAGTGTTTCAGGAGGTGGCAGCGAAAAAGAGGCTGCAGCTGCTTTCCAGCTTCCCACAGCTGCAGAGGCTGCCAGCAAAACTTCTTTTGCTAGTAAGGAGGCGTGCGGGACCAGAGGAGAGGAGAGGAAGAGGGGGAATCCATTCCCAGAGTGGGAGGGAAGGGAAGCCCCCGAGTCCCTTCCCTGCATGAGGCACCTTTTGGGAGGAAGGGGAGGCCACAGCGGGCTAGTTTCTCGTCCCTCCTTCCCTGAATAGGCTGGCTGCAGCAGGGAACAGCGTCTGGCAGACTGGGTTAAGGAGGCATGTGGGACCTGAGGGAGGGAGAATCCCTTGCAAGAATAGGAGGGCAGGGAAGCTCCTCTCCCCAGCCCCTTCCCTGCAAAAACCAAATTCAGCCATCACATTAAAATTCTAAATTAAAAAAAAAAAAAGAACTTTTTTTTTTACTTCTCATTTTGTGCAGGCCCCAACTGATATCTCTATGGGTTAGCGGCCCCTGACCCAAAAAAGGTTCCTCTCCCCTGTTCTAGGCTATGCAAACCATGGAAAAATATGGATGCTTGTTCTTTAGCAGGCCAGTAGAATCAGCATGTGTAGGGTAGCAGAAACCATCTGCCTCAGGAACCCCAAATTATGCTTATTATTTAAATAGTGGCTAGAGGGCTCTTGACGAGGTGTGGAGCTACCTTTGTTACTGTCCTCTCAGAGGCACACTTCCCACTGCTGGATCACTCGGCTGTGAGGAATGGGCATGAAGCCAGAACAGAGCAGAAGAGAGAAAGAAGGAAGGGGTATAGGAGGAGCTGACCAGCAAGACACAAGATGGAGAGTGAAAACTGCCCCATGTGAGAACTCACAGCTACCCATAGGAGACTCCATAACAATTGCCTCTGCCCTCATTTTCTTGCTCTTCCTTCCTCACAGCTACCCTAGACTCTTCATCCCACCAGCGGTTCCCTCCCAGTTGATTTAAATGGGTAGATGTTTTCCATGAGGGCCCTTTCCCTGCATCTCAGACCACTGATCCTTCCCCACATAGCCGTTTCTGGCATGTGGAATGATTTTCTTTTTTTTTTTCATTTATTTTTGTGAGGTCTCCTGAAATCTTTGTCTTACAGCACTAGTGGCTTTGCGTCAAGCAGTTAGATAACGTGTTTCTAGTCCTGCCTCTAGCCCTGGAATCAGTACTTCTGTCACCATCACCAAAAAGAAACAAATACCTGGACAGCACTGTGAAAGTGGCTGTGCTCCCTGCAGAGCACACCCAGAGCCACCTCCTTTCAACACATGCTTGGATACCAGATCTCATGTGTGACTTTGTGGCAGACTCTGGGACTGTAATGATAAAAACACAGGGGATTCTAGTCTCTTTCACATCCACTGACTTATCCATTATGTTACTTGGATAGTACACACTTTTTTTTCTTGACATTGATCATCATATGTGGTTGTCTTTAACAGCGGCTTTTTCTTATTTTCACCACTTCACCCCAGCTTTTAAATCCTGAGTTCAGAAAGCAAAGACACTCTTCTTCAACAGTCCAACCAAAATACAACCCAATTTCTGCCCGCTACCTCTGACTAAATGGATTCCTCATCAGAACATAGCAATTACTGAATACATCATGTACAATGACATCAGGGAGTGAAATGTTCCTCATGCTGCCCAACAGACCATGTTGAAACACCTGTTTCATATCATGAAAACATTTATAATTACTACCTAAGAAATCATTGTTAGACTAACATCATTAAATCAAATTCTGCCCCGCACATGCCTATTGGAAATAAAAAACTGGAAGAAATAAATGTAGACATCAGGTAATGGCTATATATTAAAAAATGTGTTTTGTCCAATGTCAACATATCTAGCCATGGAAATAAGTAAAGAAAACATATATTAGCTGCACCCTTATTGCTGATTTTAGGGACTATGATTTGCATGACATTAAGGACACAATTATATATTAGAGGCATTTTTACTTGGAGAGGTGAAGATCTAGGTTCTTTCAGCTGACCTGCTAGTTTTCTTTGGGGATGTGACTGCATCCCCAAAGAGCCAGTAGAAAAGCAGTATTCCAGCTTTTGTTTCTTCATCCTTCCCTGAAAATGTTAAATCATTCTGTATTTTGAGTACCTTTTGGCTTCCCCAGTGCTACAGGATGCTGACGTACTCATGAGAGCAAGAACACCCACTTCTACTTGTGACTGTCTAGGAGTAGGTATCTCTTCTATCGGACTTTGCCCTGGTCACTGTGATCAATATGTTCATGAGCTCCGGGCTTTATTTCAATTCAGTATATCTAGGAATGAAACCAATCACTCAGAAAAATCCCCAACTAGTACAAAATGAAAGAGTCGGTCTTCACAGCAGCATGGGTCTCTTGAAGCACTTCATTCTGGCTTTCTGCTCTCTGAATGGACTTCCTCCTTGAATACAACTTGTGTTCAAATTCTCTGTCTTGGTATTCAGAACCCCTGGTGGCACTGACACTAGTTCCTGAGTGTGTTCTTTTTCTTTGAACCATGACCTGCCACAAGATGTACATTCTGCTGTTAACAGTTTCATGATTCCTGGTAGAGCGAGGCTTATGAGCAGGGAGACTGACCTTTCACAGGACATAAGCCTGATTATGGCATTCACTCCCACTAGATACTGTGGACTTCTTCAGTTTCAGAACTACAGGCTGGGAAGGAAGAAAGAGCTAGACTGATGATATTTCTGATTCAAAATCTTTGGGAATTGCTGAGGCACTACAGAGATAGGTCCCATGCTTAATTTGTGTCAAGGCTTGCCTGGGTTGAGCCCCGACCCCTCTAGGCTTGGCAGTTCATTTCCCTGCGCTCTCCGGGCTTGCTGTGTCAGTTACGAATGTAAAAACATTGCTTGAGCCCCAGCACCTCTTTCGTTACAAATTAAGTCCTGGATGGGACAGTATAAAAGCACCAAATACAGTTGGGAAAGGCCGAGGAGGTATGGATGGAAAGCTTGAACTAGATGCGTTTGAAGGAGGGAGCAGATGGAGGATTTCAAAATGGGGTCAGAGTAAGGCCAAAGAAGATGATCTCCGTATTTTTATTTTAAACAGCAGCAATGTGCATCAGGGAAGATGACTCTGCGGTAATCAGAAAGAGATATGATGAGTCTGGATTGAGAATCAGGGAGTCTGGGCTGGAAGATTTGAAAAGAGGCTAGATTTGTGTGACAAGGCAGAGGGAGGAGTCATAGACGACTCCCAGGGGATGGGCCCCTGAGTGGCAGGAAGGATGGTGTCTATCAATAGTGATAAAGAATAGAGGAGCAGGTTCTAGATGACAGTTTGGAAACTCATGTATTATCTTTTATTTCTTTGGGACATATTCACCATTCCCCCTATACTCTGTGTAGAGCTTCTCTTCCTTGTGTGGTGTGTTCAGTTGCAGAGCCCTTAGTCTGACAAAATGTCAGGTGGAGAGCTCCTCAGGACTCTAGGATGAGAGTAAGTAAACGAGTGCTTTTCCGCCTTTCAATGCAGGCCCCTTACAGTAGTTTACAAAGATCCTTAGTAGCCTTGTTGGCTTGTAGAACACCACAGTGACGGAGTGTATTATGGTGTATTGCCCTGTGAGGATGCCCTTGGAAGGAGGGAATGGGGCCCCAAGATATCCAGGTAAATTTCATTTTCATAGTTTATTAAAATGCTGCCTTTAAAGAGTTTAAAGAGTTTAAAGAGAAGCTAGATAATTTCATGGAGGTTAGGTCCATAAAAAGGCTATTAGCCAGGGGATAAAATGGTGTCCTTGGCCTCTGTTTGACAGAGGCTGGAGAGGGATGGCAGGAGACAAAGCGCTTGATCATTGTCTTCGGTCCACCCCCTCTGGGGCACCTGGTGCTGGCCACTGTCGGCAGACAGGATACTGGGCTAGATGGACCTTTGGTCTGACCCGGTACGGCCGTTCTTATGTTCTTATGTTCTTATGCCTTGAATGCACTAACCTTCTCATAATTCAGTTACAAACTATAGGCTGTATAGCTGTATCTAGTACATAATATATGTACCATATAGAGATATGTTTGTCTATTATGTATGTCTATGTCCACACACATACTATTAGATACTTTATAACATCAGGCAATGTACTAGATTTTTAATCAAAGCATCCTTTTGTCACAGTACAAAACTAATTGTGTTGTTGTGTGTTGGAGGTCAAAGTTGTTATAATAAAACATCCATCTTGGAGCTTTTTAGAGGAACCTGTTTAAAAAGGTTAAAGTGGGTAATTATCACAATCCTAATTTACAACTACTTGGCAATAAGAGTTGGTTTTCAATGAACCATTTATTCATGATCTGCTGCTTCACACTGCAGGATTCTTCTTGACTAGGTTAGAAAACGTAATTAATAAATGATAGGATTATTTATGGTTCATGGTGCCAGATTGGGAAATACAATGATACACAAAATGAGCTAAAAATTATTCTTGCAAGCAGCATCTCCTTTTTAATCCATGGGCTGGATTGTTACATTACTTGATATGGTGTGGTGAACTCTTGATTGTATTCATAGGACACCGTTTTTGTTTGTCATCCTTGCTCCTCCAATAAAAATGGACATGCTCCTATGAGAACAGAGTTAATGAACACCGACATGTTAATCTTTGTCTAGTTGAGGTAGGACAACATTTGTCTTAGTATTTACATTTGGCTAGATTAGTGATTATCCAAAGCTGGCACAGGTGGAAGCTGGAAGATTGTTGTTCTGGATAAACACAAAGTAATCCACTGAAGCACAAATTCTGGGTTTATCAGTTAAAGAAAGGAGCCAACTGAACAGGGACATGTTTTCTTAATGCCAAATGAAATACTGTCCTAAAGTATGATGTTAGCTCTCACTTATTTGCTCCTTATGCCTGAGCCTGTCCCATAGCAGTCAATGGGAGCTTTACCACTGATGTCAAAAAGTGCAGGATCAACCCCTCAGAAAACAGACATCCTATGCAATAAATCCGAGGTTTTAGGTTATCACAATGACCTGCTACGATAACAAGCTTCTTAAAAGAAGCAAAAATTACCTGTGCACTATTTCAAACATAGGTGACTAAACAGAATCTAACTAAACAGATGAAACATTATTCTAGAACAGACTGAATTTGATACAGGTTTCCTCTGGGCCATAATTTAAGAGATTTATTCCGTATTAGTAATAAAAAAGTCAGGTGTTGACTTATGAATATCCAGGCATAAATATACCTCGTTAGAATATACACATTCTGCTCTCAACTATGCCAGGGTACCCATTGACTTCCACAGATGTTTCAGAGTAAGAGAGACCCTGAATATATTCTTAAACAACTAAGCAGGACATGGGAAATATTTCAGGCCATTGGATATTTCTGTTAAAAATCTTCTCCATTACTATTAACACACTGGAGGTGGAGGGAGCAAGAAGGAGACTCTTTATATTGTAAGATGAGAGCATAGCTGTCAGAGATAGGGAAAGAATAGGAGGTCATCAAAGCAAACTTATTTCAGAGGAGATTATGAATCATAGCAATGTAGGGCTGGAAGTGACCTTGAGAGATCGACTCCTGCTTTCTGCACTGATGTATGACCAAGAAACCTAGATCATAACTGACAGGTGTTTGTTGAACCTGTTCTTATAAACTTTCAGTGATGGCGATTCTGCAACTTATCCTTGGAAACCTATTCCGGTGCTTAAGTATTCTCATAGAATGTTTTTCTAGTATCTAGCCCAGTGGTGGATTTAGAGTTAGTGGGGTCCTGGGTGCAACTTCATTTTCACACACCCCCTTGGGATCTGGGTGTGGGGCAGCAGTGTAGCCCTCAGAGCCCTGGGCATGAGGCAGCAGCTAAGACCCTAGGCATGGGGCAGCAGCAGAACCCTGCATAAAACATAGGGATGTTGCAGTACTCCTGCATTCTTAATTCCTTCACATATGTGTTGAGCCCACTCCCCCTCTGTTGCTGGGGATCCTGTATCACCGTACCATTTGTTTCATGGTAAATCCACTCCTGATCTAGTCTAAATCTTCCTCTCTGTAGATTAAGCTGATTTGCTTCTTGTTCTACCTTCAGTGGACATGGAAAACAAATGACCTCTGTCCCCTTAATAACCACGGCCCTACCAAATTCACTTCCATGAAAAATGCATCATGGACCATGAAATCTGGTCTCTCACCATGAAATCTAGTTTTCTGTGGTGATTTTTTACCCTCTGCTACACAGATTTATGGTGGAGACCAGTGTTTCTCAAATTGGGAGTCCTGACCATAGTTCTTGCTAAGGTGCGTGCCTGTGCAGCCACACACAAAAAATTCTAGATGGAAAATCTTAGTAGGAACACTAGTCCTGACCCAAAAGGGAGCTGCACGAGCAGTGGGGGAAGTTGCAAGGTTATTTTAGGGAAGGTCATGGTATTGCCACCCTTACTTCCACATTATCTTCAGAGCTGGATGGCCAGAGGGCAGTGGCCCTAATGGCAGCAGTGCAGGAGTAAATGTGGCAGTACTATATCTTGCTACCCGTTGATTCTGCTCTGCTGCGTTCAGGGGCAGAGTGCGGTGGCAATACCACACCTTGCCAGCCTTACTTCTGCACTGCTGGTGGTGGTGGCTTTGCTTTTAGAGCTGGGCTCCTGACCAGAAGCCTCCATTCTTTGGCTGCCCAGCTCTGAAGGCAGCACCATCATCCGCAACAGTGCAGAAGTAAGGATAGCAACCCCCTCCACACATCCAGTAATTTTGTAGCTCTTCCCCCCACCCCCACAGGGCCCCTACAATTACAATACTGTAAAATTTCATATGTAAATAGCTGAAATGATGAAATTTACCATTTAAAAAAATCCTATGACCATTAAATTGACCTAAATGGATTGTGAATTTGGTAGGGAACCTATTTATAACAGAACTAAATATGTCCAGCTTTTTTAACCTTTGCTCACAGGTCAGATTTTCTAAACCTTTTGTCATTTTTGTTGCTCTGTTCTGGCTCATCTCCAATTTCTCCACATTTTTCTTAAAGTGTGGTGCACAGAGTTGGACACAGGACTCCAGCTGAGCCCTAACCAGTGCTGAGTGGAGTGTCACAATTACCTCCCGTGTCTTATATCCAACAGTCCTGTTAATACACCAAGAGCTATATTAACTTTTTTTTTGAAACGGCATCACATTGTTGTATCAAATAAATTTGTGATCTGCTCTAAGCCTTGTATCCTTTTCTGTGGTACTGCTACCTATCCAGTTATTCACCATTTTTGTGCATTTGAATTTTTGGCTTCCTCAGGGCTGATGTACACTACTACGGGAGATGGATCTAATATGTAACTTCAGCTATGTGAATAGCATAGCTGAAGTTGGCATACTTAGATCTACTTAGTGTGGTGTCTTCACAGAGGTGGATCAACTGGAGACACATTCCCATTGATTCCCCTTGTGCTTCTCGTAGAGGTGGAATATGGGTGTCAATGGGAGAGCAATTGGGGGTCAATTTTTTATATTTATACTCGACGCAATAAATTGACCCCCTCCCCTCTACTGGATCAATCACTACCCTGTCAATCTGCCTTGTAGTGAAGACATGCCCTAAGTGCAATAATTTGCCCTTGTCTTTATGGAATTTTATCTTGTTGATTTCAGACCAATTTTCCAATTTGTCCTCCAAAAGGTTAGCAACCCCTCTCAGTTTGCATCATATGCAAATGTTATAAGCACGCTCTCCCATCCATTATCCAAGTCATTCATTCAAATATTGAATAGAATGGGACTTAAGATGAACCTAGGAGTAGGGGGCCAACCTAATGAGATATTTCTTCCTAGTTTGAAAGCGAACTGTTGATAACTGTTCTTTGAGTAAAATCTTCCAACAAGTTATGCACACACTTTATAATAATTTCATCTAGACCACATTTCCACAGATTGCTTATAAAAATGTCATGTGAGACTATGTCATTAAAATCAAGATGTATCATGTCCATAGCTTGCCCTCCTCCATTAGGCCAGTCACCCTATCTAAAAAGGAAATTAGGTTGGGCTGGCATGAATTATTCTTGACAAATCCACATTGGCTATTACTTATAACCCCATTAACCTCCCCTGTTTACAAATGGATTGTTTAATAATGTGTTCCAGCACCTTTCCAGGTATCAGTTAGGTTGACTGGTATGTAATTCCCCAGATCCTCTGTTCCCCTTTTTAAAGACAAGTCCTATGTTTGTCCTTCCCCAGTCCTCTGGGACCTCACCCATCCTCCATGAGTTCTCAGAAGTAATTGCTATTGGCTCTGTGATTGTTTCAGCTAGTCCCAGGACTTTCATCAGGTGCTGGCAACTTGAATATATCTTACTTATCTAAATATTATTTAATGCCTATTCTGTCTTGAATTCCCTCTCGTGGTGGTTATTGATTGTATTAAGTATTTGGTCACAATCAACCTTTTCTGTGAAGACTAAAGCAAAATAGGCAATAAATACCGCAGCCCATGCTTCAGTCAATAAAGGTTCAGGTGAAGTTTCAAAGATTTTTGCATGGTAATTGTGCATATATATCATATTTGAGGATAATCATTTTGAAATCTTTCAGTTAAGATTCTCTTAAAATGCTCTTCTTCAGTGCTTAGATTTATTGTTGATATTTCTGTAAAAAGTTGACACAGGCAGGTAGGGGTTTCTGCCAGAAATGACACAAACAAAATTTGAAAACATCCCTTGTGCTAAAATGTATGTTGCATTCCATTGCTTTATAGTTTCAAATTTTGGGTGAGAAAAAGTGGGGGGAAATCTACTGGATTTTATTTCTGTAATAACCTTTCATTTTAAATTCTAAAGTATCTTTACTTTAAAATCCTTAAATTAGAATTCAACTTCTGTTTTTAGACTAAGGCCCTCTTACAGATTATATTTATAAGCATCAATTCAGGATGGGTATTTGTTTTCTGATGGGAGCAATGGTGCCATAAATTCACACACAGTACCTCCTTTGCTCTTCTCTTTGACTTTGTACAGAACATGTACAATTTGAAATGCCAAACAGGTGCTTAAATGTTTAATGGAAGGAAAAATTATTAGTAAATGTCACAAAAATGGTTGTAAAGCTTTCAAAGTAAAGTAGAAATAATGTAATTTAATGGCACGGCAACAAAATGAAATATTTCTTTAGTTCAAGCTCTGTGAGTTTTGCAACGTGAAAACATGACATACTTTGCTCAGTTCTATTTTCAGACTATTCTCTATTTTTTCCATTGTTTTATAGCTCATACGTACTTGTTAGGGATGGGGGGAAAGGCTAACATTTGAATGCAGATATTCTGGGCAGAGATTCTGATGCCTAGATATGTGAACTTTCTCATAGCACCCATCTCCTCTCCACAGTACACTGGACTCTCTTCTGTCCATTTTCCTTTTTTCTGGGGTAAACCCCACTAGCTGTTTATTCCCCTTGCCATATGGGAGGATAAAAAGCTGGTTTTCATCTTCTGTCTGTTCGGGGGTCTGACATCTGACCCCAAACACCAGGTGAGCAATATTCAAATTGTCGGAGGGGTGGGGGTGGAGGGGAGTACTGGTATGTTCCCACTTGCCCCAGTCATCTTTTTCATCAGGAATCTAGGACAAACATGGGTACCTTATTCAACACAGCTGGTAAGGATCTTCCAGAGTCAGTTTGTCTTTCTTCCCTCTCACCATTCAATTTCTACAGTGGTAGGACTAAGAAATGTTACTCTGCTGATTCGACACTGGCCTTTTCCCCATTTACAGTTAAAATGATCCAGAAAACATTAAGCAAAGGGCAAATCCAGAATCTGGAGGCGTCTACACAGCAGTTATTTTGAAATAACAATGCGAGCATCTACATAGCAATTCCGTTATTTTGAAAAATTTTCAAATACTGGACTTCTGTAAACCTCATTCCACAAGGAATAGTGCCTATTCCGAAATAGCTATTTCAAAATAGCGGTAGCATGGACGCTCCACTGCTGCTATTTTGAAATAGCTCCTCCCCAGGGCCATTCAAAGTAATTACTCCCCAGTGCCTCCTGGGGCTCTACATCAAGGTAGCACGTCCACATTAGGGAAGCCTGCCTTGGACTAATTTTGAGGCTTCCCTGTAGTTTAGACGCGTTATTTCAAAATAAGCTATTTCAGAGTATTTCTCCCAGAATAGCTTATTTTGAAATAAGTTTGCAGTGTAGTAAGTTTGCAGTCTTGTCCCTTTCTCCTGTTTGTCCATTCCCTGCAAGGTTTCAACTCATTCTGCTAGACTCACCCACAAAGACAAAATCCCTTCACTGCAGTTACTTAGGTTTCCTTGCTGTCTTTGTAAGGCTTCTTGCATTCATATTCATTGGAAGGGGCTTCCATCTATAGAATTAGTAAAGGAAAGGGGGAAGCATGGGGCTTGTTGGAGAAAAGTGAAAGTTGGACCTTGCCTGACTTTTCCCTCCATCAGCCTATAGAGCAGGGGTGGGTGATAATTTTTGCCCGGGGGCCACCCCAGAAGGGGTGGAGCCTAAACAGGAAGGGGCATGGCTACCCCATCCCCAGACCATGATTGGACTGGGGGTTGGGGAGCCCCTTTTTTCCCCTCCCCCTAGGCACCCATGCCCTGGAAGAGGCTTGGCATGCTCGCCCACCCCCAGGCCAATCAGGCTCCTCTCATGGCTGGGGCAGGGTGAAGGAAGCTTCATGCAGCTCCCCCCCACCCAAACCCTTCGTGCTCTCTCCAACCCCCAGGCCAATTAAGGCCTGGGGGCACGGGAGCAGAAGGGCCTCCACGGGCCGGATCCACCCGCTTGGCAGGCCGCATCCGGCCCACGGAAGCCCTTTTGTCCACCCTTGCCCTAGGGCAAGGACATGGAGATCTCCTTCCTGCTGAGCTGTCTGCTTGTCTTCAGCTCCTTCTTCTGAGATCAAAGACGGGAGCAGTAGGAATCTTCAACCCAAGAGGGACATCAGAAGGAAGGATACATTCATGTTCTCTCCCTTACGGCCCTGGGCAGGGAAGAGAAGCCAGGGAAGATACGGCAGGTAAGCATTATACAGTCTTTACTTCCCATCTTTCCAAGGCCTAAAGAAGTGAACCTGGGATCTTCTTCACGGTCATCAAAGGTGTGACAGAGGGTGCTAAACTTTCAGGGATCTTTTCTCCCATGTATCTGAGAGGAATGGAAAGTGCCATACAGAGCATACAGTGATCATTGCTGTTTACACAGTGATTGGCAAATGAATATCATTGAGCTGAATATTTTCTAAGAGCTATTTAGCCAGTGTGTGGCTGCTGAACAGCACTAATATTCTTGCTATTAAGCAAAAGTAGTATTCAATTTAGACTTCTCTTATTATTTCTTACTGGCACTTGGTAAAACCTTAAGCACCCAGCAATTTCTTTATCTGTGTTGTCTCTTTCCCCATGTCCTTTCCCTGCAAGGTTTTATCTCATTCTGCTTCACTTTCTCATGAAGTCAAAATCCCTTCACATGCATTTATTTGAGACCCTTTGTTATCTTTGTCAGGCTCTTTGCACTGATATACAAACACTTTATCAACTTTCTCTCCAAGAAACGTTTTTCTTTCTGGATATTGTCCAGCTCTGTTTTCTTATTTTGCTTTAGTCAAACTGTCACATTCTTGTGGCTGGCCCTTGTGTGAGTGCACAAGGAGGGAACAGAGTACAGCAAGACCTCGCCATCTGCAGTTTCACCTATTCGCAGTGCACTGCACCGGCACAGGCACCTGACGCAGCATGCTGACGCTTTCTCAGTACATTCTAGTAAGGAAATTATAATTGCTAAAGTAACACTTAACCTTAATCATAGCATCAAAAAGAAAAGCGAGTGATGCAGTCAGTGGTCTGGAGGCTAAGAAGGGAAAAAAGGTGACGACTTTAAGCCAGAAAGTCCCGTTATTGGATAAGCTTGTAAGTGGTCATAGTGCCTCAGTAGTTAGAATGTACAGCATTAACGAGCTGACTGTGTGTTATGTTTTAAAAAGGAGAAAAACATAAGGGACAGTGTTGCTGCAAGTGTTCCAGCTCATGCAAAGGTGTCATGCATGAGTCGTGATCCTATAATTGAAAAAATGGAAAAGGCATTAAGCATTTGGATTGAAGACATGGCACAGAAAAAAGCACCTGTGAATGGTACATAACTCAAGAAAAGGCTCTGAACATGTGGAAGCGTTTTGTGCAAGCATCAGGTGGTGAGGGGGGAAGTCATGACAGTGCATTGTCATTCACTGCAAGCAAGACGTGGTTTAACAAATTTAAAGAGGCACCATTTACATAATGTGAAGTAAATGGGGGAAATGATGTCAGGCAGACCATAAAGCAGCACAAGTTCATCCTTTGCAGCTTCCCGTCACAATGTTCTTTTGCGAACCTATCCCGGTTAGCCCCCTATCCCAGAGAAAGGGTAAGATTCACAGGGAGCGAGTTCAATGTTCTGTTTTGGGTGATAAATTAAAGTTCTCAGAGGGGCAGCTATGTTAATCTGTAACTTTAAAAACAACAAGCAGGCCTGTAGCACCTTGGAAACTAACAAAAATATATATATATAGTATTATGAGCTTTTGTGGGCAAAACTCACCACTGGGTTTTGCCCACAAAAGCTCATGATACTATATCTTTGTGTTAGTCTCTAAGGTGCTACAGGACTACTCATGGAAGTTAAAGTTGTTTGCTGACTGTGAAACAGCAGGCAATAAAAGACTTGACTTGGACAATATGTTGTTTTTGTGTTGTGAACACCCCTGACTCTCCCATATTCATGGATTGTGGCATTCGTGCCTATCTCCAGGAAGTATACTCCCCTCCGCCCCGCCTCGCTCCTCCTGAGAATGAGGAGGGCTTCCTGTATGATCCCTTTTGTAGGTAAATGACTCCTGTAGTGTGCATGGGGGAGCGGGGCATGAGGAAGAGGAAGGCACTGGCTTCAACTCTTTCTCTTCCTTTCCCTCCTGTTTGGAAAAGTAACAAAAGGGATGCAATTGCACCTGGCTCCCACACTGTAAGTACGGGTTACTTTTGGAACCATTTTGGCTGAAGTTTTCTAA
This sequence comes from Rafetus swinhoei, assembly GCA_019425775.1. NCBI lineage: Eukaryota > Metazoa > Chordata > Testudines > Trionychidae > Rafetus > Rafetus swinhoei. Next base: position 111,843,674 of record CM033437.1, read on the forward strand.
AACATTTAGCCTGAGGGAGACATTTATTGCTTAGTCCAAACCTTTAATAAGATAATACAGGTATTCCTATGAGATACTACAAGATTAATACAAACACCTCCTTTTTCATGGTGTCATTCTTTTTTGGTCACATGTTTCAAGCCTATTGCACATATTAAATCAAAACTAAATTTAAAACTGTTGTTTATTCAGATCTAATATTCTTACACATAGCCAGAGTCTGGCAGCAGCAAATGCCAGCAAGCAAACTTGCATCTAGCAGTTTGGCTTCTTCTTTTCCTTCAGTTTTTTTAGTTCTTCCACCTTGGAATGTTCTGGAGATTATTGGTGAACCAAAATGGGGCACTAATTTTCCAAGATCACAGGTATTACCTTGATGTTAACTAAGAAACATCTCCTTCCAGTAACTTCCAGAAAAGTCCACAGGTCCAAAAGTCCACATACCCAAAAAGTCAAACAGTCCATAATTATTTTGAGACATTTGAGGTGGTGGGCCAGCCCACCACCATTATCCCAACCATTCTAAAATGTCCCAACCCCAAAATAACTTACAAAATACAAAGTTAAAAACAGTTGACACTGAAATCATATAAATAAGCCATTCCTATGTTCACTCAGCCGTGGCCAGAGAGGGGCAGCTCCTTTTTTTTACAGACAAATGGTTATAAGCTTTATATTTAAGTACTCAGCAGCTCAACTGTAAACAGCATTTTTTTTGATACACTGGCTTTTGAAAGGTGCCTATGTTGTGGAAAAGATCCCAGCTGGGAAACTAGAAAGTGATGACATGATATGACTAAATGAGTGAAAGCAATCAAATAAGTAGAGATGGAAGCATTAGTAAATAGTGGCCTTGTTTGTCCAATTTTCTCTAGTCAGGAGAGTTACATCAATATGGGTACATCTACACTATGCGCTTATTTTGAAATAAGCTATTTCAGAATAAAAACTCCCAAAATAGATATTTTGAAGTAGCGCATCCACACTGGAAATGCCCATTGAAATAGCACTGAGCTATTTCAAAATAAAGTGTCCACACTGATTGGAGGCTGAATCGTATTTAAGGCCACCCGGAAGCACTTCAGGCAGGGTATCAGGACAGCACTCACTTCTCATAGCTGCTGCCTGAGGCTAGCTGAGACTTGTGTTTAAAGGGACCCCATCCCATACAGTCGTGTCTCAGGCTTTTCACCTTTGCCTGTCTCCTTGAGGAACAGCATACTCATCTCACTGCCTGCTCTGGTTGCCCTAGCTGACACCACAGCACTCCAGCCCTGGAGCTGGACACCGGCTCTTAGATCTGCTGCTGCACCTCCTGGTGCAATTACTGCAGGCTGCCCTCGTGGCTCTTCAGGAACAGGACCCGCCACTCCCTGCGGGGCACCTCTTCTCCTCTCTCCATGTGCAGCTCATGCAGCACAGCCCCTCCCACCCTCCTCTGCATACTGTGCACACAGCTTCTGGTAAAGGGACACCAGTTCCGACTGATGGGACCGTGTGACGGGGTGTATCAGCCCCGCACTGTGAAGGCTGAGCCTAATCAGGCCCACCTGGCTGAAGAAGCCCTGCCCCCATGACTCTGCTGGGCATGCTCAGACTGCAACCCAGGTATTAAAAGCCTTGAGGGGAAGCTCAGTCTGGGCTGACTGCCGGAGAGGAAGGACCTCAGAGGGGAGCTCCTGACCAGCATCAGTCAGCTGACCAGAGGGAAAACAGCAGCGACCTGAGCGCCAGTTTGAACATCTCCCCTGCAATCTACAAGGGAGAACCAGACCCTGGGAAAGTAGTGGACCCAGCGAGCATGTGGGGACGCTATCTCGCCGGATCAGGTAGGAAGTGGCCCGGAGGGGGACAGGAGCCGCCTCTCCCGCCCCGGAGTCCTCGGCGTGTTTTGGACGGATTCCCTGCCGAGGGAGTGGTGAGTTCTCCTGCCATTCATAGGGCCCTGGGCCAGGACCTGGTGGAGTAGGGTGGGCCCGGGTGCCCCTACCAGGGGATAGCCCTTTCCCGTGACTCGCTGCCACCGGTCAGCAGACCCTGCTTTAAAGGGCCAGCTATTGACTTTGCTTGGTGACTCGGGCCAGCGGACCCTGCTTTAAAGGGCCAGCTACTGTCTTTGTTTATTGACTCTGGACAGAGGGCCAGTGGACCCCGCTTTAAAGGGCCAGTCAGCCTTCCTGTATGACCAGTTTGGGTTGAGCAGCCCGTCATGCCCTAGAGTTGGGGCCAGGCTACAGCCTGGGGTAGAATGCACGGGGCGGGCAGTAGACCCAGGAGGGGGAAAAGAGAGAAGCCACCCTGTGACAGACTGCATTGTCATAGTGCGGTGGGACTACCAGCAGTGGCTCCAGAACTTCTGCATGTGGAAAGGCACCTTCATGGAGCTGTGTGAGTGGCCTGCCCCTGCTCTCAGGTGACAGGACACCCAAATGTGCCCACCATCCCCCTCCAGAAGTGTGTCACTATCGCCCTCTGGAACTCGCCATGCCAGACAGCTACCAATCCACTGGGACCAGTTTGGCGTGGGGAGATTGACCATTGGGGCCATGCTCATGCAGGTATGGCTCTCTTACTATTGTCCTAGGAGGATGGTGAACTACTAGAATAGGGTTCCCTAGGGAATGCGGGGAGTGGAAGCTCCTTCCCCAGAAGATTTTTTTTTTAGTCCTGGCTTCACAAAGACCTTCTGGGGGATTGGGTAAGTAGGGATTGGTCTTGGTTTGTGGAAAGGGAAGTTGGGCTTGGGGATCTCCTGAGGGCCCTGGCAACCTGTGATTCCCTTTTAGTCTACTTCTGCAGGTGGTGAGGGCCATCAACACCATCCTGCTGGGGTTATCCTCCTGGGTGACATTGACCTTGACCTCATTGTCGCTGGCTTTGCTGCTATTGGCTTCCCCAACTGTGGGGGTTGGGGGTGGGGTGGAAGGAGGTATTGATGGCACCCACATCCCCATCCAGGCCCCTGACCACTGGGCATTGGATTATATCAACTGGAAGGAGTACTTTTCCATGTTTCTGCAGGCCATCGTGGACCACAAAAGCCAGTTCACTGATATCAACTTTGGGTGGTCAGGGAAGGCACACAACGCCTGCATATTCTGCAACTCCAGCCTCTACGAGAAGATGCACACCCGCATTTTTTCCTTGACCACACCATCAGAGTCAGGGACAAGGACATGCCCATGTGCATCATGGGGGACATAGCATACCCTCTGCTCCCCTGGCTTATGAAGCCCTACACTGGACACCTTGACCAAAGCAAGGAATGTTTTAACAGCAGGCTCAGCAGGGCCTGCATTGTTGTGGAGGATGCCTTCAGACACCTTAAAGGGAAGTTCTGCTACCTCCTCACCCGACTGGACCTCAGTGAGCAGAATGTTGCCCATGTGGTGGTAACCTGCTGTGTCCTCCACAATATTTGTGAAAATAAGGGGGAGACATTCCTGCCAGGGTGTGGGGCAGAGGCTAACCAGCTCACAAGAGCCTTTCAGCAGCCATGCATGGCTGCCATCCGGCAGGCCCATCAGGAGGCTGTGCACATCCAAGAGGCTCTGAGGGAGAGTTTCAGACAAGGACACCTGTGAGACTCTCTCCTGCGCTCCCCACAAGGGTCATCTTCAGTGCCCCAGTGTGCCTTTCCTCTCCTAGCCCTGATTCCCCCTTTCCCCTTCCCCGGCTGATAAAATAAACAAGACTTTTTCCTGTTGAAAGAATTAACTGTCTGGTTTTTATTTCGGGAATCCAAAATGGGGAGGAACTGGGGGTAGAATCTGGGAGGGGGCAGGAGGAGGGGAAGGAATGGGAAGGTGGAGCTTAGGAATGGGGCTGGGACTGGCACCCACCTTGGGTGGTCCCTCTGCCTCATGTGTGGGGCCCTCAGCGGCCGTGGAGGGTGGCTAGGGGGAGAAGCTGGAGGGGTAGGAGCAGGTGCAGGGGATACTTGGGAAGGAGCAGGTGCAGGGCAGTGGCTGCTGGGACTCTCAATCACAGTGACCAGGCAGTTGACACAGGACTGTATGCCGCGCACATGCTCCGGGCATCCTGGAACATGCTCCGGGTGTCCACTTCTTCCCCCTCCTGGCAGGCTCCCCAGGTGGCTTGTGATGGGATAGTGTCCTACCACAGTTGGAAGTAAGGTAGGCCTGTGCAGGAGCCCTGTGATCAGGAGTGCAAGGTTCATCTGTGGCAGCCTCCTGGGACTGTCTGCTCTGGACTGGTGCTCCATGTGCACCCACGTGCACAGGCTGCTGTGCGATGCCCAGGACGAGAAGGTTGAGCGAGGAGCACCGGCCGCCTCCCCCCAGGTGTGTCTAGGGAGAGTAATGGAACTCATCTGATGAGCCTTCAGTGGCTTTGTCCATTCCCTGGGTGACATCCTGGGAGGGGGGTAGTGGCTCCAGGGACAGGCTGATCTCCTGGCTGGCGGGCATCATGTCCAAGCTGGCCTGCTCATCTTCCTCCTCCTCCTCCTCATCCACAGCAAAGCCCTCCGGGAGGCAGATGACAGGCGTCTCCAGCCCAGAGTCCACAACAAAGGCAGGGGGGACGGCATTGACCCCCTGTCCCAGGATGCAGTGGAGCTAGCTGAAATAGGGGCAGGAGTGGGGTGCCGCCTCTGAATGGGAACTACACTTCCAGGCCTTCGTGTAGGCCTGCCTCAGCTCCTTGACCTTCATGCATACCGGTGAGAAGCTGTGAGAAGCCCTGGAGGCCAATTATTTCAAAATAACCACAGCTGCACTGTCTACACACACCCTATTTCAAAATAGGTGTTATTCCTCATGAAATGATAGTTATAGATTTCAGAAATAGCAGGCTTGTTGTTTAGATGCTCACCTCGCTATTTTGAAATAATATTAGTTATTTCAAAATAACGCCGCAGCATAGACATGCCCTATGAAACTGAAGAGAAGAGACAATCTAACCCAGTTTTTGGGTATGGTTAAGGTCACAAATGGATTACCCACTATTCTGCTAATCTTTTTATTTTTAAACGTAAAGAAAGTCTGTAACGATTTTAACCAATCTTTCATGCAAATTGCAATGAAAGCTGATATTCAGAGATGCATTAAGCATTTATATCTGGCATTGCATTTTCTAGCTAAAGATCTAAGGTTTACTTTATAACAGTGTAAAAGGTGTTCCTCCCACAAAATTTACACATTTTTACCTTTTTGCATAGTAAGACTAAAGGCCCAATACTGTCCTGTAAAGCCTACAAACAGGTTTCACATTAGTCACTTAGCTAGAATGACAATAAGAATAACATAACAGTGAGGACATTGCTAGAAAAAGGAACAAGCCTCCAGTCTCGGATTAAACTGTGACCACTATAGGTGACCACTACAGCTGATGCTACTGATACCAAATATATTAACAGACTGATAGAATATAAATAAATCAGTATTTCTTACAGTGAGGAATTATTTCTGCAGTGGCCTGTGAAAGCAATAGGAATTTCTGAAAATGATAATCAGCAAAGCAAAGGACAACATGTCAACACTCTCATAGGGAAGCAGAGAGCTGGGGATAACAAACAGGACATGTTTTAATGGTGCCAGATATATTATCATAACATGAAATTATTATTTCATGATTTAATGTAGGCAGTTATTTAATGTAGCTGGCTGGTGTAGAGTTAGATCATTCATGCGTCCCAGATTTGTCTTAAATTCCATTGTATCTGCTCCCATTTCTAACATATAGAGGCAAGCATACCTATCTTTCTGTGCAAATTTATTATATATAGTTTTACAATTTTTAAAAGGCACATTTATTTTAAAAGTAAAAAGATTTAGAGCCATTGGAGCCCAAGTAATTCCATGATTTTATTATGTGACCTCACAGTGTCCTGCCTGGGGTTAGCACTGCCATGCTGAGTCCCTGGCATAAGCTCACTTTAAAAACAGAATGTCTGTTTATTACTGGGAGAGTTACAGAAGCTTCTCATCTTCTGCTGCTGGTACAAATAGTTTCCCTCAGTTTCTGTGGAACAAAATGCACCCTAGCGCTCAACTTGCTCACAGAATTACTTTCCAAGGAAAGGGTCACCCCTACATTTAGGGTGAATCACATAGTGTAGGGGCTAGCTGTGTGAGTGCCATGAAACACACTCTCACCTTGCCAGCACAATTACATTATTATTTCCATTGTGTTGACTGGGTGTTATATTATTATTTTTATTACAGCTGGCTGAAAAAAAAATGTAGTGCTGTTGAAATAAAAAAGATTCATGACATAATGGAGATCTTGCTGAATTTATATAGTGTAAAAAACCAACAAAAAACCAACAACCCCAACCAACCAAAAAAATTCTCACACCCCCCCAAACCTTCCAACAATGTCAAAATGTCCCATTTGTATATTTTCAGAATGAAATGTTGATTTTATTTTGTTTTGAAATGATTCACCTGTTTCATTTCACATGATCCATGCTTTGTGACATTTATTGGTTGTATCCTTGAATTACATGGTTAGAAGGGACGTCAAGGGTCATTTAGTCTAAATCCCTGCCTAGATGCAGGAATTACAGTGGCTAAATTATCCAAGACAGATGACGATCCAGCCTTCTTTTGAAAACCTCTAGTGGTAAGCTCCCTCAGTCTCCTCAGACAGCTCTTCTGTTCTTAGAGTTAGAAACTTTTTCCTGTGATTTAATCTAAATCTTATATGCTGTCATTTGAACCAATTGCCTCTTGTCCTGCCCTCTGTGACAAGACAGAACATCTTTTCTATAACAGCCTTTCAGCTATCTGAAGGCTGGTATCATATCTCCCCTTAATCTCCTCTTTTTCAAACTCAACATACTCAGTTCCTTCACTGTTTGCTCATATGGCTTCCATTCCCTCCCTTTGATCATCTTAGTTATTCATCTATGGGTCATTTCCAGTTTCTTGATATCCTTTCTACATATTGGCAACCAAAATTGGATACTGTAATCCAAATGAGGCCTAACCAGTGCTGAGTAGAGCTGTATTATCGCAGCCCGTGATTTGCACACTTTGCAACATCATCACATGGCTGACTTTGAGGGTTGTGACATTGAGGGTTGTGATTCATCACATGTCACAGATCCTTCTCAGAAGGGCTGTTGCCAAACCATTACCCCCCACATTCTGTATTTGTGCATTTGGTTTTTCTTCCCTAAGTGTGGCACAACATGTTTGTTGTCTGTAGCCCCATTCTCCAATTTATTAACATCCCCCTGAATTTTAGCTCTATTCTCCAAAGTATTGGCCACAGTCCCCTAGCTTTGTGTCATCTGTGAACTTCATTGGTATGCTCTCTATACCTACATCCAAGTCATTAATAAAGATGTTAAGCAACAGAACAGATCCCTATGAAACCCCACTTGAGACCTTCCTCCAATCCAAATAATTCCATTAATAGTTATCCTTTTTCATGTTGGACTACAAGGTTTTTGGGGCAGGGATTGTGTTTATTCAGCATGTAACACAATGGACAATTTTACTCTAATTTGAGCCATCTGAAGCACTACAGCAATACAGATAAATAAAATAACATAACTCATGTGCCAGCAATGCCCCTCTGCCATGTATATTGGCCAAACTAGTCAGTCTCTGTGCCAATGGATAAATAGACACAAATCAGACATCAAGAAAGGTAATATACAAAAACAGCAGGAGAATGCTTTAATCTCCCTGGACAGTCAGTAACAGTTTTAAAACAAGCCATCCTTCTTACAAACAAACAAACAACAAATAAAAAACACCACCCACAACCTCCTAAACCAGACTATAAAGAGAAACCGCAGAAATGCAATTCATTTGCAAATTCAACATAATCACATTAGGATGGAATAAGGATTTAGGATGGTTATCTCGTTACAAAAGCAATTTTCCCTCTCTTGTTATTCACACCTCCCCATCAACTGCTGGGAGACAGCCACATTCACTCTGACTGAACTGGCCTCATTATCACTGGTCTTACACTTGATAAGCAATTCCCTTCTTTTGATATGCTAGTGTATATAAATAATATAATATAATTAATTATAATTAATATAAATCTCAACCTATGCCCAAGTAAATCTGTTAGGCCTGGTCTACACTAGGACCTTAGTCCAAAATTAGCCCTTCGAGGTTGATTTCCTAAGCAATGCATCCACATTACCAAGTCCATTATTCCGGAATAAGGTGGTGTGGAATTCAGACTCTGTAGTCTTGCTTTTCATGAGGAGTAATGCTATTCCCGAACTTGAAAGTCCAAAATAACATTAGTGTAGATGCTTACGGTGCTCCTAATGTGAACTAATTGGCCACCAAGAGGCCTCCCGCAGCTCGCCAGAGTGCTTCCTGGGGCTCTAAATCCATTAATGTGGACGTGCTACCTCAGACTACATTTGATTCTTCCCCACAGTGAGGACATGGAACTTTGAATTTGTAAAATTGGGTGCCCGGAGTCAAACTTACTAAATTTGAAATAATCTCTTCGTGTAGACATGGACTTAGTCTTTAAGATGTCACAGAACTCCTTTTTGTTTTTGCAGATACAAACTAATACAGTCACGCCTCTGAGACAGATAACTCATTGCTGTCATTGCCTGAGCCAATGGTTATTGAAATCAATGAAAACATTTCCATTGTGTTCACTGGCTATTTGATTGTTTCCTATGTGTGTTTGCACATCATGAACACAAACAAACAAGCAAACGAGCACTCTGTCTGAATGTAGCTTAAGTCTCCACACAATTTTGATTGAGGATTACTCTGTAAGTAATCACATTCCTCTCCAAGCTTTCTCCTTAGACAAAAACTTGAGCAAACAAAGGTTAACAAACTCAGTCTCTGTCAGACCAACAAGGGAAGTGAATTCTGGAGTCAAAAGACCTTCATGAGAATACCCTCCTAGTAATCCCGTGTCATTTAGATCTAAGGTATATTGACTCAGTTATATTCAGCTGTGCAGATTGAAGACAGAGGCAGCCCATGGAGGTGAAAACACTATATTAACTATTGAGGGTCACATCCAAGAGAAAGGTTGTAATTCATTAGCCAATCACACATACTCTTGTCCAGTGTCCAGGCCTGCAAAATGGGTAATTGTGTACATAAGGGTATATGTTAGTGCTTGTGCATGCAAAGCTCCTTTAGAAGTATTTGCTAGTCTTAGGGTTTATCTGTGTTCTGCATATCTGTATTCTATTTTCTACATTTTCTGTGTTCAGTACATAGATGTGCATGAGTACTTTGGATAGATCACCTGTAAAGATGAGATTTTGACTGCAGGACTGCTCTGTCTCACTCTCTCTCAATACTTCTTTGTTATAGGTGCATGCCCTAAGCACTATTCCTCGCTTTCATCAAACTTCTTTAATTTGTCAGGCCAGTTGCAAACTTGGCCATCATTTATAAAATACTGGTTTTATTGAAGTCAATAAGATTTGTAAAAATGTAAAAAAACAACAAATAGTCTGGTAGCACTTTAAAGACTAACAAAACATGTAGATGGTATCGTGAGCTTTTGTGGGCACAGCCCACTTCTCATGATACTATATACATGTTTTGTTAATCTTTAAAGTGCTACCACACTATTTGTTGTTTTTTAAGTTGTTCCTGTTATAGACTAACTCAGCTACCCCTCTGAAACAGTAAGATTTGTGTCATTGACTTCAGTGGGGCCAGGATTTCAGCTAATATTTTTCATCCTTTTTCTTTACAAAATTGATATTTATATGTTTTATACGATTTTACTGTATTCTCCCTTTATAAAGAGATTTTTTCAGCTGTTCACTGGGCTGTCTTATCATTAATCTGCATATATAATAAAATACCCAGAAATGCTAATAAAATTAAATATGATGGGCCAAAGCAAATATATTCCTTAATGAAATTTGCTAAAATTCAGGTTTTTTTAAATAGGTTGTTCTTCTGATTATTTTAGCCATTTATTCACACTCCTAATTTAAAAATGTGTAATTAATTATTAATTTTGAAATAAATGGAAACAGAAACTGTGAAATACACAGTGAGGAGAGACATTTAGAGATCTGGCTGAAAAAGAGTGGAGAGGAGGTGTTTCATAGTCTTTTTAGGCAAATTGGCTCAGGTAGGTTTTACGCTGATGTTACATTATTTTGTAATTGTCTGTGGAAAAATAAATACAGACTGATGTTTTAAGAGTGCTGGGCCTGACCCAACCCCCAAGATCTGAACACTTCCATTGTTATGAGTATTCGAAATCCACATCAAGATCTGAATTTTGCAACTTGGGCCTCATCTGTAATCTTTAGAGGAGTAAAAACATTAAAAAATCAGTGAAACAGAAATATGCATTACGTTAAAACTTTGTATTTCACCTAGGATTGAAGTCTAGTCTCACACAAAGTGCATAATATATCTATTTGGACTCAGGCCAACGTTTCCATGTCTTTAGTGTAAATAAGACATCTCTATGGCAAGTTTGAAGTCAAATGGCTCTATGCAAAATGGCAGCAGCATTAATTAAGCATCTACTTTTCTAACCCCTGGGGCTTCTGTGTCTATTAATCATATGATGTCAAAATGGTTCCTATTTTGATAGGGATTCATCAGAGCATTCCCCTTCCCCCCCTTTTTTTTCTTTGTCTGCTAAAGTAGCATGAGGAGTAGGCAAATACTGCAAAAGGCATTATCAGAAGTGAAGAGGAGTGCAAGGAGTCATTGTGTAGAGCTGGTATTTTATTATCCGTATCAGGCCCAGTTTTGCTCTTAGCCATAATGAAGTGATCTAAATTTAAACAATACTTCAAACATCAGATACTGTATAAAGCATTTTAAAATGTAGATGCCAAATTAACCACTTACATGTGCATGAACCTGGTTTGAGGTTGCACTTGGGGTACTCACAAGTGCAAACATAGGAGTGCAACTGAATGCACATTTTTAAAACAATAAAAACATATAGAAAGCTGTAATACTGGCCCTGTCTGCTTTTTCCTCACTGGATACAAGACTACTGACAGAAGATGGTTTATACTGCCTAGTCATGTCATACATAAAATTATTTACTATTCATTTTATTTGAGGCACTTTTAATTGTTTAATGTTTGCAGTTTGGAAAGTTTTTCTCTGTGTCAACATTTGTTACATATTTTTGCCTGAAAGTATTTGAAACTACTGTAACATAATGAATTCTCTACCATTTTTTTAATGTTTTATTTAAAAAAAAAAAAACAGTGATCATGATTATTTCACCTCTTGCAAATCCTGGGTGTTTTCATTTACAATTCAGCTATAATTCTTAGACCCCTCCAGTGGCAAGTATATTATTTGGACTCATATTTTGCATGCAGTGGGTTAGCATAAAAGCACTATGGTATGCTCAGCCATCTTGGCATTGTCATTTGAGGTTTTTTAATTAAAAGTCTGCCTTAGAGTATGTCAAGTGCTCCTGTATTTTTGCCATTCTTCTTATCTCTATGGCAACGAAAATATTTCAACATTTACATGGGCATCATATTCTTCGCTAATGTAGTATCTGAACTGTTTGTATGCTGAGAAGAGGAACAGCAGAGATTGGCTTCTGCTGGCTGGGATGCAGGAGTTGTCAAGACAACCAAGAGGCCTAAAGATGTCCTTACCAGTAGCATTAAATTGAAGCTTAAAATTAATTCACCCTCATATGTTTTTGTAGCTTATGTTGTTAATTGAAATAATAGGAATGACCTTCCCTTTACATTCAGAGCACCTGTCCTATTAAAATTGTATGTGCTATTTACTTAAGTACACTCATCTATCAGACAAATCTAGCGTGAAATAGGGGAAAATGGAAGACACTTATATTGTACTGCTATGTATTGACTTGTAGTAATAAGAGAAGCAGCTTTTCTTGTATCAGGCTAGAAATAGTTGTGATGAACGTTTTATTCTGAAACTTCATTTATTTTTCTTTCCATCAGGAGAGCTTTAAGTCCAAATAACTGTGCTGCATTTTATTTTCAACTGAGTATTTACTTGAAATGAATAGCATAAAAACTGTTAATTGTTCTGAAATACATTTGAAGAAATAGCATTTTATGTTTTTTGTTATCAGTGTTCTTCTTCTGGCTCATTGAAAATAACCAAATAGGAAAATGTTCATTTCTTCTGGTCCAAGCCATAGTTATATAGTCTTGAATTGTAAGGGGTATTTTTCTATCTGTTTAAAAACATTTTAATAGATGATCCAATTGTCCGTCTTTAGGCCGGATCCTTTAGTTCCATCCACAAAAAGGCGTAATCATATGCAAGAGGGAATATTACATTCCTATGTACAGTAATCTTCTACCCCCAAAAAACCCTACAACTTGGAAAAACCTATTATGATGAAGATCAGAATAATGTATTGTTGGGCATAAACAATCTATAGGACCATACCTAGGCAACATGACATGATTTGTGAAAAGATTTTATCCTTATAGGGAAAATCTAAAGTTTTGTATTTCAGTGCCATGATCTCATTACAGCAAAAGAAAATGTGCTTCTTTTAGCTGTCACTATGCAAGAGAAACATGGTGGGTGAGGTAATAACTTTTACTGGGCTTACTTCTGCTGGTGAGCTATAAAAGCTAGAAAAGAGCTCTCTGTGTACTTGAAGTTGGTCCAATGAAGAACATTACCTCACCCACCTTGTTTCTCTAATATTCACAGATCAAACTGGCTTCACCACCACTGCATGCTACTTTATGCTGTCAAGCACATCATATGCAAGGTCCTATATCAAACACAGAAATATCTACGATTCCTTTCATACTATAAACCCTGATTCACGCTATCAGCGGGGCTATGCTAATTTACACCAGCCCAGGGTCTGTCCCATTCACTCAGGAATCATTGAACACCTTTATGATGCAGAAAATATTATCACCCTAATTTTACAGATGAGGAAGGTGAGGCCCTTCCAGCATTGGTTTTATGCAGTGCTGATTGCATCTGCCTTCACATCACCCAGGGAGAGAAATATCTTTTCAGGCCATCAGGACTGAAGCCACTTAGGTCTTATAAGACATGGCCAACACCTTAAATTATACCAGTGTAGATCCCAGGGAGCCAGCATAATATGCTCTGTGCATGAATAAGCACTTCATAAGTGGGCTACCTTTTTTGGCATCATCTGTGGCTTCTGAGAATCCTCAATATAACTCTATGGAAGTGTACGTTAGTCTAAATTTGAGTTGGCAAGGGCAGGGATAATTGTAATGAGGTCTCCAGCCTAAAGAAAGGCTGGACTTTCTTTGATGGATACAGATGAAAAGCAGCAGAGTGACCAGTGCTACTACCTGCACATCTCAAATCCACGGGGAATACAATATAATTCCAAAAATGAAAACCCAAGTAACAAAAAATGGGTGCCATCCTTCAGACAATGGAATTTTTACAATCTTGGTCCACAGCCATCACCGCTATGCTCTCTACGCTAACCCTCAGTCAACTACCTGTTGTCTGATACCCATTCTCATCCACATTTTGGCTAAAATGCTAAAATGCTCCAGCAGAACCAGACATGATCCAGTGTAAATAAGAATCAGGTCTGTTATTTGTGTCCTTCACCAAGAGGAGATTATTGAGAAGTGCAGCCAGAACAGTTTCTATACTATGTCTAGGCCTGGAACACCAAACTGAATACACTGAAACTGCAGGAGTCCAGGGATGGCTAGAGTTGCCTGACCACAACCTTCTCAATCACCTTTCCCACAAGAAGGAGATAGGTAACTTCTCTGGAGTTGGTGAAACTGCCTCTGAAGAAAATGGGAAATTTCAGTCATATTTTTATGAACTGTATGGTTTTGTACCTGTCACCTTGGTAACCAGTGGGCACAGAAGACTTAAACTTCTGTTACTGGGGCAAAGAAGAAGACATACGGTGTTTTGTAGTTGTTTAGGCGTAATGTAAATGGGCCATTAAGGGCTGACTTGAACCACCCCATTTCCATGGAAGACCCTACAGAGACAATGGAACCCCCAACCACAGAACAGCTGACTCTTACCAATGGAAGGTTTCAAGCAGATGGAACATGAGAGCTCATCTTGGCCTTGAAGCAGGAGAACAGCAGGCATAGCTGACAGAAAGGCGGTCATAAAAACTGGACTCACAAAGTCACAGGGACTCTTACCTAGGACTCAGGCCAGGTCTGCACTAAAAAGTTAGGTCACCCTAGCTACGTTGCTCAAAGGTGTGAAAAATCCACACTTCTCAGGCTAAGCTGACCTAACCCCCAGTGTAGACTCTTCCATCGACTTAGCTCCTGCCTCTCAGGGAGGTGGATTAACTATAACAGTGGGAGAACCCTGCCTGTCATTGTGATGAGTGTCTATACGAAAGCACTAAGTGTGGACATATCCTAAAACAAAAATGTGCAAACCGAGAAAGGAAGAGAAGATGGCTCCTACAGTAGCATAGTTCAAGGAAACCCCAGTCTTAACTGGTTTGAACTCTGTCTTAGCCAGTGCTTTTCCATGCTAACCTAACATGCATGGTCACGGTAAGTCTCTGCACAGTAGTCTATTGCAGTTGGAGTCACTGGGCAGAGTTCACAGTGAGAAACAGGAGGGCTGACGCCCAAGAGTCAGTGTAGGAGGGACTGTGGCAGTGTGGCCCTACTACTGTAGGAAAATGTGACCCTTTGGTGGGGGGTCTGGGATACTGAAGGGGTCCTCCCAAGGGATTTCTTAAAGTTGGGACAGAGCATAGACCAGTGTTTCCCAAAGTGTTGGTCCGCAGCCCAGTACCGGTCCTTAGAAAAAAAATACCGGTCCTTAGAAAAATTATTGCGCACGATCCTATTAATTTGTGTGACGGGGTAGCAGCACCCTGCACTGCTGAGTGCGGCGGCGCGGCCCTCTTGGGAGAGAGCCCGCTGCTGCGGCGTCTCTGCCGGGCATGCTCCCGGGTGGCAGGGCTAGATCCGGCCGGCACTAGGATCCAGGGAGAAGGCCGTGCGCACCGATGTAGAATGCCTGGCGCCGGATGCAGCCGGGGGAGCCAGTGTCGGCCGATAAAGCAGTCAGGATTGGGGCCAAGACGGGGGGGCGGTACAATCTGCTGGACAGGTAGGGCCAGCGACACAATTTATTTGCATATTCATCATTTACTTAATGAATATGCAAATATGCAAATAAATGTTACCAGTCCTCCAAAAGCTTGTGAATGGGTTTACTGGTCCCCAGTATCAAAAAGATTGGGAACCACAGGCATAGACCCTCTGGATCTGTGACACTGCTCCATGTCAGGAGAAGGTTTCTAACAGTAGCCTTCTGAAAGATAAGGAGCAGCTTATCCTGCAAGAGGGATGCAATAAGTGTCCCTCAATTGTTGCATCAGTGCCTCTCTCCCACTGAGATGGTACACCAAGGTCTAACTCACATCTTGTAGCAGGAGCTCCTCCAGCACCTCAGTGAGTGATACCAGGAAAAGCTCAAGCAGAAAAAGAGTAACCTTTGTTCAGCCAAACAGCGGCAATTCAACCTGCATGTGAGTGATCTTATCTGCAAAGTAATGTGAAAATTCTTCACATTGAGAAAAACTTTGGCTTCATTGAAATCTGAACTGCCCCAAAGCTCTTGCGTGTTGGATTCATTTTTCCAATTTGGGACCATCTCCAGTGCTTATCTAGACTTCTCTACAGTCAGGACCAAGAGATACAATAATCAGCCTAGGAAACTCATCATGGAATGTCTAAGGAATCAAAAATAGCAGCAGAGCATAGCAACACTTTCATCTTTTTAGTAAAAATGTAATAATAAATTTACAATATAACTGCAGACGTTGCATATCCTTAGATAGCAATGCAAAGACATCTGTGACTGTTTAGTAATTAAGAGATAAACTGATGTCTCAGTCCCAACTCCTTGCTGGCTCTGTCCCTAAAGGATTCTGTGATGCCAAGAATTTGTGCATTAAATAATATCTATCTATCTATCTATCTATCTATTATATATGGTATGTAGGATCTCCATTTTTTTCTGATTTGTTACTGTTTTTAAGGCATGGATATGTCATGACAGCGCTTCCTTATTAAAGCCACCTGCCAATGTTTTCTCTGTCTTCAGCACCATAGGATATTCCATTGACACTGAGGATCTCCTTCAATATTCTCTCTCTGGCTCTCTTGACATTTTTGCAAGGGGGGGAGAAAGAGACAGGGGGAAGGTGCAGATAATGCTCCCACTGCTGAGCAGTATGAATTATGTCTGCTGGAGTAATAGTGTGAAGTGGCAGGGATCCGTTTTGATGAATCTCATGCTGATTTGTAGCCCCAATTCGAGCCGTAGGTATCATTTGACACCTGTTTTGAGTACTAGAGAGATGGAATAAAGCACTATACAGTAAATGCACCATGTACTGTAGCTGTTTGTTTATTGTCACACAATAATTAATTTGCAATTATATTTAGAAACATACCAGAAGAGAAGTGCCTTTTTTGAATACAGTGTTATAATTCATACCACCCAGAAGGAGACACAGCGGTAATACTTGTTAGACTCTGAGCTAGCTGATTTTTCAGTCTTCCCATCAGTGATTTCCCCCCCCTTCTTTTTGTCTCCTAACTCCAAGCTGAAAAGAACTTGTTTGAAGACTCACGACTGATTATTAATGGACCTCTAGCACTCTAGAATACAGCATGACTTAAGTACACTCATTGTCAATTAGCTATACATATATAATTGACAAACACATATTACCATAGTGTTTACCGTATTCCATAAACTCAGGAGAAGAAATGTCCCTCTATCTGTGTAAGTCACCTTCTTCAACTCCCATCCTGATTGCTACAAACTCCTCCTTTCTGACTGCTCCAACATCTTCATTGCTCCCCTTCAGTTCATTCAAAATACAGTTGCTCAGGTAAGTTTGCCTTGCCATTCTTCATTCTGCCCATGTCACCCACCTCACTAAATCTTTTCACCAGCTTCCCATTAAGTTCAACTCCTATTCTCACCTTCAAGACCATCACAGCTTTGTCCCTCCCTAACTGCTTGTCTCGTACTGCATTGGCTTACTGAGGATTCTAGCCATTACTCCCTATTCTTTTCAGAAATGTCTCTTTGCTTTCTTCCACAATGCCTCTTGTGCACGGAAGCCAAGATTCAGAAAAGTAAGTGCTTAAGAGTAGACTCCCTCCTTCATATTTAGGCATTCTAGTGAGTGATCTAGTTTTCAGGAATACTGGGCACCCCCCAGCTCACATTTGGCAATAATGCAATAATATTATTGCAAGTCAATGGATGGTTCAAATACAGATAGTGTTATACTTTCTGTTTAACTGACTGTTAGCTCTTGAAAGACATGTTCTTTGCTCCCTGTGACGCAATTTGAAGTTAAGTATACAGTAGGCAAGTTACTTCTCTTTTTGTCTTGATGTCCGAACGAATCATTGTTGGGTGTGCCCACACAATCATTGTAAGATATGAAAAACATGGCATAGTCCAAAGGAGAAAATTACCTTGGTTTCAGTTCCCTCTTGTGTTTTGATGAATCCTACCATCTTGGCACTTTTTCCTTCTCTTCTATCTTGCTGTAATTCCACTTTCAAAGAGCAGCTTGCAAAGTAGCTGATACTTTCAGGACACACATGTAGGATCTAGGACAAAATTTAGAATTTAATCATGGATATTTATTATTATAAGTCCAAAAGCAAAGATATTCTTCCATTATTTCAATGCTGATATAGTCCAATAATTATACTGAGCCAAGTGCCATGACTCTACCCTGCCTGGACTCTGAAGATAACATGACACTGAATAGATACCACTTCCCCACCAGGAAACTCTGAGATACATCTTCGAAATGCAGCCGAGTCTATAGCCCATTGGAGAGCTGAAGCTCTATATGTGGTGATCAGAAGGGAAAGGACCCAGAAAAGCACCCCACAAGCCAATTTTGGTTTGTAGAGAGAGAGAGAGTAGGGGAGAAGTAACAAGTGGTGTTCCCCAAGGGTCCATACTGGGACCAATCCTATTTAACCTATATAGGGTTAAAGAGGTAAACAGTGAGGTGGCAAAATTTGCAGATGATACTAAACTGTTCAAGATAGTTAAGAATGAAGCAGACTGGGAAGAGCTGATTTAGCTATAACCACTCAATAGAGAGATCTTGGAGTCACTGCAGATAGTTCTCTGAAAACATCCACTCAGTGTGCAGCAGCAGTCAAAAAAGCAAACAATGTTAGGAATCATTAAAAAAGGGATAGAGAATAAGACACACAATATCTTATTGCCTCTATTAAATCCATGGTACACCCACATCTTGAATACTGAGTACAGATGTGGTCGCCTCATCTCAAAAAAGATATATTGGCACTGGAAAAGGTTCAGAAAAGGGCAACAAAATGACTAGCGGTTTGGAACGAGTGCCATATGAAAAGAGATTAAAGAGACTGGGACTTTTCAGTTTAGAAAAGAGGAGACTAAGGGGGGATATGATAGAGGCCTATAAAATCATGACAGGTATGGAGAAAATGAATAAAGAAAAGTTATTTACTTGTTCCCATAGCACAAGAAGTAGGGGCCACCAAATGAAATTAATAGGTAGCAGGTTTAAAACAAATAAAAGGACGTTTTTCTTCATGCAGCGCACAGTCAACCTGTAGAACTCCTTGCCAGAAGATGTCGTGAAGACTAGAACTTTAACAGAGTTCAAAACAAAACAAAACAAAACAAACAAACAAAAACCCTAGATAAACTCATGGGCTGTGTCTACACTGGGCCACTTATTCCGGAAAATCAGCCGCTTTTCCGGAATAAGCTGCGAGCTGTCTACACTGGCCCCTTGAATTTCCGGAAAAGCACTGACGATCTACTGTAAGAAATCAGCTGCTTTTCCGGAAAAACTATGCTGCTGCCGCTCGGGCAAAAGTCCTTTTTCCGGAAAACTGTTCCGGAAAAGGCCCAGTGTAGACAGCACAGTAGTCTTTTCAAAAAAGCCCGATTGCGAAAATGGCGATCGGGCTTTTTTTCCGAAAGCGTCTACATTGGCCATGGATGCTTTTCGGAAAAAGGGCTTTTCCGGAAAAGCATCCTGCCAATGTAGACACTCTTTTTCCGGAAATACTTATAACGGAAAACTGTTCCGTTTTAAGCATTTCCGGAAATTCATGCCAGTGTAGACGTAGCCATGGAGGTTAGGTACATCAATACTTATTAGCCAGAATGGGTAGGAATGGTGTCCCTAGCCTCTGTTTGTCAGGAACTGGAAATGGATGACAGGAGAGGGATCACTTGATGATTACCTGTTTCTGTTCACTCGCTCTGGGGCATCTCGCATTGGCCAGTCAGAACACAGGATACTGGTCCAGAAGGACTTTTGGTCTGCCCTAGTATAGCCGTTCTTATGTTCTTAATCCTGGTTCTTTTACTTTCCCCCACATTGGAGGTATGAGAGTTTCCATAAATCTGGAGTTATGAGGTGCTCATTTACATAGAGGATGTGAATTCCCTTTGCCTGACTTGCACACAGCATCTACTATTCTTGAGGATGCCTGGGCAGGTGCAGACTGGTACCGAATGTGTTGATTAGAGGATACCAAATCCCTTCCCAGCTATGTAACTTGGCCTTAGTTTATTGGCTGCACAGCACTTAACAAAGCTCAGTAATAGACCTCATCTGTCTGAGTTGTCAGAGTACATGAGTAAGGACTAAACATACTGTCATAAAGATTTTTTTCCTCAACATGTTAGATTGCTGGTTATGTAAGTCTTGTTCTTATTATAAAAAAGAAAAATGTTTAGAAAATACAGTACAAACTCACATCTTTCATATAAATTGCACTGGCATCCAAAATAGTGCATAGATAGAAATAAAACTAATAGCAATGAGGGAAAGCAATCGAGTTATAGGCAGGTGAGAAAAAAATGTTTTACGCTGATATTTGAAACAGCCTTTTTAAAGACTTGAAAAAGTTTTATTATTTTGGAAGGGCCAGATTCTGGCCTTTGTTTCATATATATTGCTTCCTTTGAGCCCAATATATCATTTACCAGGGGAAGCAACTATTAACTAATATTATATACTAGCAGAAATACCCGGCATAGCCCGGGGAAAATATAGTAAAAGGTGTGATGAATGAACTATGTCAATTACATTAATATAGAATATTTTATTGGAAATACTTTTCTCTGATATATCACTTTAAGAAATTAACATAGCTAGTGATGTGCTTACAAAACGACAAATCCCATAGGGTCTCTTTTCTCAATCCCCACAAATCAGGAAGGCCCATCTTCCCTTAAAGACTCTATGCAAACCAATGCCTGCAGCCTCCTTGACAGAAGCCCTGAGAAATGGAGGGGATGTCTCCTGGGCTCCGCAGCAGCAGCAAATTACTGCTTCCCAAGTAGCCACTACCCAAGTGCCTTCAGTGCACGCTCCATGGGGCAACCTGAATGGATTTCCTAGCGGCAGCTGGACCGGTTGCATTGATCAGACAAAGTGAAAGACCTTCAGACCAGGTGCAATTAGTAAAATCTAGATGATCAGAACATGCAGCACCTGAACGTACCTGTCCTAATGAGAATAGGCTGTTGTGAGTGTACCATGTCCTCCTCAGACTCCACAGTGCTCAAAATCTTGTCCTCCTACCCACCTCCTCTTTGTACTGTGAGCTGAATCCTGCAAAGTGCATAATGCCCGTGGCACTTGCTCATAATGCACAGCCCTGCCAGGAGAACGCACGCAGCCCAAAGGAGGGCGAGTGGTGGGATGGCTCATTTGGGTGTGGGGGGAGGGAAGCAACTTTAATTTCCAGAAGGGGTTCAGCCAGAGCCCAGCTGTGTGAAGATGCTGAGAGGCTGTGATAGCTGGAGGCTTCTCCCAGACACAATTAGCTAGGCTAGACCCCAGCCAGCATCAGCCACATTTGGGTCTGTCCTGGAGACCTGCTGGTGCCCTAGTATAGGGGAGGTTGCTGATTCTCTGCCCCACTGCAGCCTCTCCCCCCATGGGCTTTCCCTTGATGGTGCTGCAGGTGCCCACATGCTTTATCTTCTAGGATCTCGTAGTTGCAGTTTATGTGACACGCTTAACAGAAGAGTCCAGCAAATGCCTATGATCAGATGCTACTAAAAGCTAATTATCAGTGGGCCCAGCTGGGACTCTGGGGGAACCAGGGGAACCAATTTCAAGGTATAACCAATCCAGTTATTGAAGTTAGGAAATTAGTAGTAGCCGTGCAAAATTTGGTGTTTCTAACTCTTAGCGTTTTGGAGATCTTTCGGAATTATCAGTGGGCCCAATTGGGACTCTGGGGGAATTGGGGAAACTGATTTTGAGATATAACCAAATCCAGTTATTTAAATTAGGAAACCAGTAGTATCTATGCCAAATGTCGTGTTTCTAGCTCTTACCATTTTGGAGATCTTCCGTTTTGGGGATCTTTCGGAATTACCAGTGGGCCCAATTGGGGCTCTTGGGGAACTGGGGGAACTGATGTCGAGATATAACCAATCCAGTTATTTAAGTTAGGAAATCAGTAGTATCCGTGCAAAATTTGGTGTTTCTAGCTCTTACCGTTTCAGAGATCTTTTGGGACAAACAAACAAACAAACAAACTTTCAGAAATATTAGTAAGATATAACTACATACTGCATTTATCCAGTTTTTCTAATGACTGATAAATCCATACAAAATTAGTCAATGTATCAAAAAATGCAAATGCATATGGTACATAAAACCATGAATAACTTTCTGTAGTCAAATAAAAAAATGTATCCAAAGGATTGCTAACTCCATTTACAAATTATGTAATTTATATAAGAAAAATAGCTCTTGGTTTCACAGGCACGGCTTCCCGAATATGGTGTGCCTTTGACATTTTTGTGCCTGCTGAAAAGTTACTCTTGAGGAATTCATTTACATTGCTTTCTCTGGGTGTCCAACAGTGACTGATATAAATATTTTATTAGGAAAACCTGCAGGTTTCTGAAGATTATATGTCTTATCAAGTTGACCCTTATAATTATGTTGTCTTCTGTAACTGTGGGATCTCTTTTAATTTTGCAGTTCTTTTGTAAATATTGAACAATTAAAAAGTATACACCCAGGAGCAAAAGCAGGCAGAGGGCAGGAAAAGGTGTAAACAGGGCTCTTCTGCCTGTTCATGAAGATTCACATTCTGCTCGTTGTTGCAGAAAAGTGGATGAAGACAGCCCTTTAATTATAGAGTAGCAACTGGTCATAGTGCTGTCTGACCTTAGCTTTTCAGTCTATTTTCCCTGCATATTTGGGTAGCAATCATCTTGGATGCATTTCTTTCTTCTCTTTCCTGGAACTGGAGATTTGGCTGCAAAATGATTTGGGACTTGATTTTGTGCATAGTGATATCAACGGGAGTTTTGCAAGGGACGTAAATGGGAGTGAGATTGGCTGCATGGGCAAAGGAAGGAAGTGTCTGTGGATTGTTATTTAAAACATGTTTTTATGGAGGTCTTTTGTTTTTTACATAATTTTTATTTTTTTACTAAAATCCCTTATGGCCTATGGTATGATCACCAGACCACTGCCTGCATTGTCCTGGCTCAAGCTGTCGTCTGGACTTTCCTTGATCCCCTCACCTCTGGATGTGAAGGGGCCACTGCCAGCAGCACCCTTGCAAAGGGGAGCCAAGACAAGGGCATACACCCCCTTCATGTCATGGAGCTCTTCTCCCTAATGGCTCCCTGAGCATCAATCAGTGCAGCCAAATGTGTGCCTTCTCCTGGCATGTGACTTACTCTGGGTTTAGGTAGGAGATAAGCAACCAGGTACCCAGAGGGGGGCAGCAGTGCACATGTCCAGAGGCAGGAACATAGGAACCTAAAGAGCTTTTATTGCAACGGTGTTCGTGCTGAGTGAGCATAGGTGCCTACAAGGTTTGGATGCGGCTCAGGCTCAGATGCCCTTGAGAACATCACAGCATTAGGGAACCCCATTCTCCTTTGGCCCTTAAGATATAGCCCACTTTGGGATGCATCAGCCTCACAGTATAGATTAAAGTCTAGTCAAATACAGGTTGGGCCTCCCTGGTCTGGTCCCACACTTGGGACCTGACCCTGCCCGAAAGAGGGAGTTTGCTGGACTGGGGGAGTCATTTCCAGCCCCTCTTCTGCTGGCCTCTAGGCTCTCTTTGGTAGCCACCAGTCACCTGTCTAGGCTCCTTTCATGGCCACCAGCCCCACAACTGGCCCCGGCCACCAGGATCCCTGCTCCCCAGCTGCCAGACCAACTCCGCTCCCAGCCCTGTCTGGGTTCCTGGCTGCCAGATCGGCTCTGCTCCCAGATGCCAGTCCCCTGGCAGCTGGACCAGCTCTGCTACTGATCCACCAGCTGGGCACAAACCCAGACCAGCTTCGTTCCCAGACCCCTGACCCGCAGATTCCCAGCTGGACCTCACTCCCAGCAGCTGGGGTTCTCTGCT
The DNA here is from genome assembly GCA_019425775.1 of Rafetus swinhoei. Taxonomy (NCBI): domain Eukaryota; kingdom Metazoa; phylum Chordata; order Testudines; family Trionychidae; genus Rafetus; species Rafetus swinhoei. The sequence continues at coordinate 111,867,042 of CM033437.1, forward strand.
TCAGGGGCTCTCTGGTCCAGCAACATCGTGGACCATGGATGTTGCCAGATCAGAGTCCTGGACCAGAGAGGTTAAACCTGTAGTAACAGAAGGAGCTTGTGAAGGGTTGTGAAGGGAAGGCAGGCCACCCACCCCCATCTAGATTCTTGCTAATGATTTGAAAGGAACTGTCCTGCTGTCTTAACAAATGGGGCAGAATGATGAGCAGATGAGCTGGCTGACCTTAGTGATCCACAAGGGGAAGACAGGTCTGTCTGGTGCTCTGGGAATGGCTTGGAAAGATCTTTTATAACAGCCCCCAAAGTATTCTACAGGGAATGCTCGGAACCTGGCTGTGGTTCTCTAGTGAGTGGTAGTGTTGTTGAACCAGAGCTGTAGAGCGTGTGTCTGTAGGGCAGGCCAGTGGAAGGTGACTAGGCCTGGATGCACAAAATCTGAAACGGGGCTATAGATGAGTTTTAGTAGCTTTCCTGTCTTGGCCAAACAATATTGCGCAGCTCTAGTTGTGAATTTCATTCTCCGTGCAACATTTTTAAACCTGAATCACTTTAATACCATTCATAATAGTTTCTGTAATCAGATTATTATTAGAGCCATATGTATGAATCGTTAGAGTAGCATGATGTGATAATATAGTTCACCTTTTTTCGCTTGTCCTGCAGTGCTTACAGGAGTTCAGTTCAGTGCAGTCCAGGCAAAGACCTATGAAAAACCTGAACGCAGGAGACCAATGTAGTTATGTGGTGCAGTCGAGGATGGACAATATGTGCCCCTAGACCAGAGGAGATTTTAGGAAATGAGGCAGGGGGAAGGCCAGATATAAAGAATAGGAGCAGATCATTGACTATGTGAATCCACTGACCAAACTCCTTGCAGAGGACTGGGCACGGTGGTTTCTGTAGACCTGTAGCAGCATTGAAGGGACTGTACTAAATCTGTGGCCTTTGCAGAAGATCCCACCCACAATTTTTCAATCTCATGGCACTCCCTCGTGCACAGCACATTTACATGGGCTAAGAGGATTCGGTTGCTTGAAATTATTTCCAGCACTGATGTCATTTTTGTAACAGAGAGGGACATGCGTTTAGACTTTATCAGCATGGGCTTGGTGAATCTTGGCATTAGTAAATGATTTGTGCACTAATTGAAATCTGCACATTTCCTAAATTGATTTTATTCTTCTTAAAGCTTTTCATCTCTCCAGAAGAGCATTCCTATAAGCAGAGAGTTGTATGTTAAAGAACTAAAAAGGGTGGTTCTGTGTGGTAAAAGCACCCTATATTTCATCAAATCTTGTCGTTACTGAATACAAAACAAAATTTGGAGCTTGTGGAGCATTGTGCTTTTATCATACCCTATGTTACCCACTAGAGAACAAAAACAATCTACAATTCTTCCTTTCAAAAGAAAATTGAGCCTCTATCCTCAATAAATAAATAAATAGAAACAAATCCTGCAAACTAGAACTATCTGGTAATATATCTACTACAAAGAAAAAAAGCATATTATTTTGTAATATACTGTTGTCATTAAACAATGTGTTTTCATTATAGTCTTTATAATGTTAAAAGAGCAACGAGATCACATAGCACTATATCCTAATGCTGATCATGTTTCAGTGAAAGCAAGCACACTATAAACAGTAAATTTAGATTCAATCAGAGATGTGTTTCTATGTTGCAATTTATTTTTCTTTAAAAATGTAGGAAGACTCAGAGCTTTTCATTTCTTAGGAAATGAACTATTGCAACATTAATAGACATTTAAATAATGCTTAATTTTTGAAGCAAGAAAATTAGACAAATGGATGTGTTCAGCCCAGAATTTAGATCAGGGTTCTGTTTTTTAAGGCTAATGTGTGATATTAGCCTTTTAAATGAATTCCTTTATTTCATATAGTCTCTATCGCCATTAAACTTCATTTCCATTGATGTTTTGCATTGTTTGCATGTTAGAGTTTCTTACTTTAACTGTGGGGGTTGGAGGAAATAATTAGATTGATGATGATAAAATTACTTTTATAGCACCTTTTATCTGAGCATCTGAACACTCCCAGTTTACAGATTTGAAGTTTTGCTGTCTTTTCATGAGAAGACTTCTGTAAAGAGGAAGAATTAATTGCAGAAATCCATGTACTGGAGGGGCTCCAGTTCCATCTCATCATCCCACTCCCCAAGTGTCGGAGGTGGCACTACAGAATGGCTTTGGCTCTGTTCACACTGCACCAGAGTCCGCGGACAGGCATAAGACTAACCTGGGAGTGTGCGGCTGCACTGCAAGACCCTCCCCATGTTATTGTGTCCTCACTGGTGCTTCACTTGGTGCATCCTGGGGCGCATATCCTATGGGCTATGGTTCCTTCTGCTGAGATGCTGTAAGATACTTTCCTAGTTAACTATGTCACCTCTGGGAAAACTTATCTGTCTGTACTGGGAATTCTGGGAAGGTGTGACAGACCAGGCCAGGTCTGGGCACCACTGAGGGCGTCAGCTCAGGGCAAATTGCTCAAAACCAGGGCTCCTTCCAGCCCTCGACTGGAGACCTTTCTCAAATAGGCCACAGACCAGTTGCACAGAGCACTTCAGCTGCCAATCTGGCCAGCAGGAAGCTTCATGAGCAAAACCCCTCAGCTTTCCCTGTGCCACACTCAGCCCCAGACCTTATACACAGGTGAGAGGTTATAAAACCCGATCTCACCATCTCCTAACAGACCCTCCCGGTCCCAAAGAACCAGCCACAGTCCCAGGTCAATTTACACTTTGGATCTTACCCACAAGAGCACCCTGGGCCAATCCTTTAGCATCTAAAATCTAAAGGTTTATTAATAAAAGAAAGAAAAGGTTGAGAACAAGATTGTTAAGGAGAACACATTACATACATCAATCGCCAAGTTCTTGATGCAGGTTCTTAGCAGAGGTGTTACAAACTGCTAGCTTAAAGGCCCCCGTGTACATCCTATATTAGGATGGGTCAGCAATCCTTCCCGGCTCTCTGTCCCTAGCAAGGTTGTATCTGGAATCAGTAGCAAGATTGAAGACAATCATAGCACTTTTATATTCCTGGCGTCTCCCAAGCTGGAGCTGGTCACATGATCAAGTGACCCATCTCTGTTTCACATTCAAGTAGCCATTATGCATTGGCCAGTCTGCAGGTTTCCAGACGCACTCCTCAGGTGCGTATTGGCCACTCCGAGAGTCCATGAAGCAGGGCTAGTTAGCATAGCCATTTACTGAACAATCCTTCCTCATAATAGGCAGTCCAGGCCCATTGCTCTCTCCCAGACAGAGAACATTTACAATACAAGAACAGAGCCCATATTCACAACTTCATATACAAACATCCTACAAGTACATGAGTATCATACATAGAATCAGCAGAGAATAAGCTTTCATTTGACACCTCACATTGCCCACTTTATACAGAATTTGGGGCAAATGCCACCAGTGGGTGCAACAGTGATCTGTCTACTCACTTTAAAATCTAATAATGTGACAGAAGGGCACTGGAGGACTCCCAGCACATGAGAGATTTAGCCTGTGTCTTCGTTGCAAAGTGGGTGGGTTCCAGCCCAAGTGGGTGGGGCCTGAACTCTAACCTGTACACTCAGCCAAGTAATCTAGCCTAGGTTCAATGCATTTCCAAACCTGGGTCAGAGGGGTTTGTGTGGACAATAGCGGAGTTAAAGCTACAACTGAAATAAGAACCTGAGTTAACCGTACGGCCCAGACACATGCTGATTAGAGCTTGAATGGGATTGATGTGCTGGATAACACAGAAGCAAAGTCATGGTGGAAAATGCAGGGAGGTGATTTGTCCAAAACAACCTGTGTTCCTGCTCCCAGCGCTGGTCTTGCGGGTGGCTCAGTTGCCATGTTGATATTTGATCCTCGGGCATGGATGACTTCAGTAAATATTTTGTGATGTTTACAGAGCTTATAATGCATATGTGGGTTTTCATCTCCATGATGTAGTGGCTTCAACTAGTAAGGTGCTGAGCACCCAGCAAAGCGCATAACCATGTGACTCAGAGTATGCCTACATTACCAGAAATTGCCTTTGTAATGGGTTAACCAGTTAAGATCTTTATTCAAGCCTAAGCTGATAGCATTGAACTTGTAAATAAACTCCAGTTCAGCTGTCTCCTTTTGTAATCAGGTGATAAAATTCCTTTATAGAAGGATGGCTACTTTTAAATCCATGATTGAATTTCCAGGGAGATTAAAAATGTCCCCCTATAGCTTTATGATATGTTACCATTCTTGATGTCTGATTTGTGTCCATTTATTCTTTGGTGCAGAGACTGTCCAGTTTAGCCAATGTATATGGCACAGGGCATTGCGATGGCATAGATCACATTAGGGAATGTGCAGATGTATGAGCCTCTGATGTTGTGGCTTATGTGGATAAGTCCTGTGATGGTGTTGCTTGTATAGATGTGTGGACAGAGTTGACAACGGGGTTTGTTAAACGGGTAGGTTCCTGGGTAAGTGTGGTATGTGGCTGCAGGTGAATATTTGCTTCAGGTTGGGTGGCTATCTGTAAGCTAGGACTGACTTGTCTCCCAAGGTCTTTGAGAGTGAGGGGTCATTTTCCAGGATAGGTTGTAGATTGTCAATGATGCACGGGAGGAGTGTAAGCTGGGGCTGTAGGTGATGACCAGTGGTGTTCTGTTATTTTCCTGGTTGGGCCTGTCTTGAAGTAGATGACTTCTGGGTACTTGTCTGGTCCTGTCAATCTGTTTCCTCACTTCCTCAGGTGGGTATTTAAGTTTTAAGAATGCCTGATAACGATCTTACAGGTGTGTGTCTCTGTCTGCAGGACTGGAGTAAATCCATTATATCTTAGGGCTTGGGTGTGGACAGTGATTCATGTGATGTGTCCTGGATGGAAGCTAGAGGCATGTAGGAAAGAATAGCAGTCTGTAGGTTTCTGGTGTAGGGTGGTGTTTATGTGACCATTCTTAAAGGTAATATGAGCTTTGATCCTTGGCTGAATCCATGCCATTGTGTCCAGCATCTTGCAGGATCAGTCCCTAAATCCCAGACTCATTTGTGGCCTAATTGACCCACGCCCCCCTTCTAGCTGCTGAGGTACCTGGCCAATACAAACAATTCTGCAGTTACTATTGTGTAAAACAATATTCCATTTCCTTAGCCTTTTATGAATTGAAAAACACTGAGTCTCTGCCAGCTCATTTGATGTATAACTGAATCAATCTATCTGTTCCACTAAGAAATTTCTATTCTTCATCAGATATCCTTTCAGGAGAGTTATTCCTATTGGTTAATGTTTGTAAAGTGCTTTGAAGATGAAAAGCACTAAGTGCTAAGTATTGTTATTATTTCTATTATAGAGCATGCTGTAGGTATGCAGAATGAAGGTCCTCATGGAAAGTAGTTATTTCACATACTCACAGTTAAATGCTTTGGGCCAAATTCATTCCCAGTGTAACCCCAGTGAGTTACATTGGGGCTGAATTTGGTCCTTGTTTTGTCTTTTATCCATAATACAGCTTGTACCAAATAGAGTTTAGACCACATTAGGACCCATTTAAATAAAAATGTATCTGTCTTATGTTCAACGCCACTGAAACCCCTAAAAAGCAGTTTTTCAGAAACATACATATCTTCCTTGTATCCCCACCATTCCGAACCAGAAGCTAAACAGTTTTAAAGCTTCTTCATATATATTAAAACTGCTTTGCTTCTGATTCTGAATGATGGTAATTATATCTAATTTGCTACATTGGGCAAAATGATTTAGTCCACATCCCATCCCTTCTGCCCCCGACGGGAGAGCCTCTCCTCTGTTCCAGGACAAGAGTAGGGAGACAAGTTATGGCCATGTCCAGGGATTCCCCAATTTCTGCTTAGTATCTCCTTCCCTGAAGGAAAACACCAATACAAATACAGCCTGACATTGAAGGGAGAGTCAAGGAAGTTAAGAAAGCATTAAGCCGGTGCTGGGAGTGGTCAGCCTGGGTGCATCGGGGGTAGGGGATCATGAATGGAAAAAAACAGCTTTTCCCTGCTCATCCTATATGCTCAGAGACACTAAGTCTGGTCCCAGCACTACAGCTTTAAACAGCAGTAACCCTTCGCCTATTGGTGCAGCAGCTGTGAGGGACAGATACTTGATCGGGTTTGAATTGAAATCTGTGTTTCTCCTGGAATCACAGGACTCCAGGAGCTGCCACGTTTAGGAAACTCCCCAATGTTCAGTTTGAAGCGGCCTGCCCTTCCCCATAACGATATTGCAGGAAGAGTCAAGGCTGAGTAGAGAGGTTTACATGGCTACCCAGCCTCCAGCTGTGTTCGTAGCTCCTTTGGCGTGATACTCTCTCCTTTCCCCATCCTTTCCATTCCCTCTGAGAGATATGCTGAGCGTCATCAATGATGCTGGGAAGTTTACCCATTTGCTGATAGCACAAGACCCCAGTTTTTGGGCTAGCACTTCGTGGCCACATCTGCATGGGTTCTCTGATGGACAGGAGGCCATTGTTCTTGAAGTCTTTTTTCACACTCAGTGCAGGGGAACAGCTTCCCCAGGACTTTGTTTACTTTGCTTTTCCCTCTGAGGAAAGGGGACTGGCCCCTTATGCTTGGCCATTCCCTATGACCATATTGAACATCTAGCTGGAGAACACGGATATTAACCATCCAAACATTTCTAAAATTCTTGTTTTTTGCAACCATGTGGCTTCAGCAACAACTCCAACTTCCATTTGCAACCTTGGAAGAAATCACTTGCTCTCAACAATAGTGTCCCGTTGATCACAAAGAAGGAAAACTCTGGCAGCTATCGATAGCCCAGGCCTTCTTATCTGAGTACAAGTGCGGAGAAGCTGTTGATTATGTAGCAGATCATAGGGCATCAAATCCTGTTGGAAAACAGCTGCTTCTTATAAGTGTGCATGGTATGTGCAACTTGACCTTAGCAAATATCAGACACTTTGGTTTTCTTAAACAACCAGAGGATAACTAATTCATAGATCTAAAGCGCAATAAAATAGAGTACCATAAAATAGCCCACCGAACCCTAGAAATAGCAGCAAATGGAAAAAATTCAAGGACATTTTCTTTTAATGAAGCTTACAATTAGCATGACTAAAACCAAATCCTGGTAGGTACACAACTTCAATTATTTGGTCTCTTTCATCCTCTAGCCATCACAAGAATACTGGATGTTCTAAGAGCCAACTTGCACAGCTGGAAGTACTAAGATACTGCAGAACCCAAAGATGGCTGGATGGATGTTCTGCAAAACTGGTCCTTGAAGGCTTTGCATTCTACGGGCCTAGTTACACTCTCAGCAACACTACAGAAGAGTAGTGAGATCAGCAGTATAATACCTGATAGCTGCCAATGCCTAGAGGAACTCCTGAATCATGCAAGCTGTAATGAGGATGAATTCTGCATTCTGTAGTTCCAGAACATTGCTCTCAAACAGAGAAAGGTACTGTGACACTACCCAACCAAGTCCTCCTTGTTTACCTCCTTGTCATTTCTGAATGTAGTGCATAATTATACTTCTGGAAGAGTATGTCTACACTGCATGCCTCTTTTGAGAGAGGAATGCAAATGCAGCTGAGCGAAATTGCAAACGAAACACAGATTTGAATTTCCCACGCTTCATTTACATAATCACGTCCAGCCGCTATTTTGAAATACCCTATTTCGAGATAAAAAACACCGTGTAGACGCGGTTATTTTGAAAGAAACCTCTTCTTTCAAAATAACGTTAAACCTCATTTTTTAAGGAGTAAGGGTTTTTTCGAAAGAAGGGGTTTCTTTCAAAATAACCACATCTACATGGCGTTTTTTATCTCGAAATAGGGTATTTCGAAATAGCGGCTGGACGTGATTATGCAAATGAAGCACGGGAAATTCAAATCCGTGCTTCATTTGCAATTTCACTCGGGCTGCATTTGCATTCCTCTCTCAAAAGAGGAATGCAGTGTAGACATGCCCGAAGACGGCAGGACATGTTGATTTATACACAAGGACAAAATAGTGAGCATGGGAGTAAATGTCTGCCTCTTTCTTTTCTCGTATGGGAAGATGGAGTTTCTGGGACAAGCTAATCATCAATCTGAATTCATAACTGAAAGCATTGTTTCCAAAATATTTTAGCCTTGGCTGAAAAATGAGCGTCAGACTAGCAGACTCTGAATGGGTGCTTACTAAAGCCAACAACTTCGTCAGCTGATGTTATTAAGCAAATATATGCTCTCATCTGCCAGAATAGACATTCCACCTATGCTATTTCCCTGGTGCCATTACACCTTTGATCCTATATCCTGTGATCCCATGTCTTGTGGCAGGAATATTATTGATTTATACCAAAAGCTAGCCAAGGTGGGTCTAAAATGCCATCAATAACTGTGGAAGGAAACTCAATATCTGAAGATCATAAAAAAATTCATTGTGACTCTCAAAAGCTGCCTAGGCTCTGAGGAAAATCAGAACCCTGGCAACAGTTACAAAGTGTTTGGCCCATCAGGGAACTTTGCTCAGACTCAGTTCACAGCCGCTTGCAAAGAGTCAACAGTTACAGAGTTAAAGGAGGTGATGCAATATAATTATGAAACATGCATAGGCCTAATTATAAAACAATATATGTACAACTGCCACATTTATGGTAATTAAATCACAAGGTTGGTTTCATAAGCTTTAAGGATTGCCAGTGGAGTTCCCCTAATCCGCTTCTGACCTCAGCGTATCAGGCCTGTGATTTATTGACATGTAATTAGATCAGGATGTCACTACATCAATGTAAGTGTAAACATCCCTAAGTAAGTAGCTGATCCTTACAAGATGAGCACCCTAATCTCCAGGATGCCAAATGGCTTTGTTAACATTTAGGCTTAGGATTGTATCTGCTTGCTTAATGCCTGACTCCTAACAACTTTGACATCCCAAGTAAACTAGCATCTAAAGTCAAACCAGTTCTATTGATGTGTTGAGCACTGCTGTATCTTGTCTACTGATAGACATTATTGACTGGGAGAAAACAAATCTAGCCAAGAGTCATGCAACTGGCTTTTGTTTTTGTGCCTGATTTTTGTAAACTCTCTGTGAGCAAGTGATTTCATAGGAAACTGAATTTATTATTTTTTAAAAGACAACATATGTGCTACCTGATTTCACTTTGGTATTCTGCAATGCTTTAAAAATCTGTTTTTGCAAGCGGTGTGAATTTTAATAACACAGTAAATGATCAGTCAGAAATAGTATTTTAAATACAGCCATTGTGGATCCTTCAAAACTGTTCTGAGGGGAATAGATTTGAAAAGAAGGTTCTACTTAAGAAAATATTTTTATGGAGAAAAAAGTGCATTCATTGATTTTAAAGCCACATAAAAGGGATCTTAATTATGTTTAATACCTCTAGTCAGATTTTCCTAAGTATTATCAGACCAATCCTATAGTTATTGTTTGGGTCTTTAATGCCAGTGAGAGTTCTGCCCAAATAAGAAGTACTGAACTGGGTCCTAACAGTGTATGTAATTGGTTCTGGTGGATCATGGGTTTGATTGAAAGCCCAGTGAAGTTAATAGAAATTTTTCCATTAACAGTGAGCTTTGGATTGGGATCCTGACTCATACAGCTAGGGTAGCCAAGTTTTCATTGCAGCTCTGAAGAAAAGTTATAGCATTATCATCATGCAAATGATGTGGAAATAAATCTTTTTTTTTTCTTGTTGAAATGATGAGCAAAACTCCCTTTAAGTTCCATTAAGAAGCAAGTTCAGATACATAGCATTAGATAGATCAGAGACCAACACTGAAAATAAACAGGCCTGCTGACGTTGAGTCTATCTGCCCCCCTGCAAATAAATAACATTTCAGGCATTACCCTGAACCCAGAACAACCTTTGGAAGTTACTCTTGGATTTATTTCTTGCATGTATATATGTGCCAGTAATGGGCAGTTGTGAACATGAGTTAGCCTACTGAACCACCTCAAGCTAGTTCACAAATATTTTTAAAATTTGTATTTTTGGGGAAGTGAAACTCTGATGGTGAATCCCCTGGCCCAGTCAATCTGTATTTGCAGCTGGAACTGGATGATAGGGATGGATCATTCAAAATTACCCTGCTCCGTTCACTCCCTTTGAACATCTGGCAATAGCCACTGTCAGAAGACGGGACACTAAGCTAGACAGACCACTGGTCTGACCAGTATGGCTGTTCTTATGTTGTGGCTGATCACTCTTACAATTCAATTAAGTTTGCCTATCCATTCTACATAAATCCCCCCAAAATATCAGGGACTTATAACCATGGGCAGTGGGCGAACTCCTGGCTTGGGGAAACAGGATATGGCTAGTTCCCCAGCCTTGCCCCTTATGCCGGAGACTCTACCCTTCTGGGTACACCAGCTCCCCCCCACATTTTGGCTACTGGCCTCTGCTTTCTGGCCCTGGAACCCAGAACTGCCAGGTAGCATGGCCAGTGGTTGCCAGAGCACTCAAGAGCTGGGCAGGTATCATGGCCCCACCCGGCCCCAGAGCATCCAAGAGCCAGGTGGGCAGTGTGGCCCCAGCTGACCCAGACCATCCAAGAGCTGAGCAAGTGGTGTAGCTCCAGCCACTCCAGTACCCACTGAATCTCTCCTCCCCCGACTGAGCTGTAGTAGTGGCCCCAGGGGCGTACCACGGCTCCTATTCTGCCTGCCCCAGCCTCCGGAAGCAGGCAGAAGGGGACCTACTAGAAGTAAAGCATGGGAGGGGCCTCATCAGGCAGTTTGGGAAGGCAACACCTTCCTCTGCCTATGATACCTACCGCCCATGCCTGTAACAAGAGTATAAGCCTTTTAGCATTAGCTTGGTGAAAGTGCACATTAGGAAGCCAGATAGATAAAGCCAGTCAGAGTTGTTCATGAATGAGATGCTTTTACAGTTCTTCATGTAGCCAGCTGTGAATTGTATTCAAATAGCATTTTTCTGGAAGCTAGAGCTCAGATCCACAAAAATACATACATACCTAAACCCCTGATGTAGGCACCCCTGTTTCTTTCCTATGGCTGGTGTTGAGCAGCAACTACAATTTCAGCTAAAGTTGATTGAACCACATGTCTGCATCAGGAATAGCAGAATGTATTGCAGCAATGACTCCTTCATATTTATAAATTGGGCAGTAGGTAGTGATATGTTCAATGGGAACCACGCTCGCACACCGTGGAGTCCTTGATTTTCCGTTTGTGCATTAGAGATCTGGATTTACCATGGCTGATTGGATTTCAGTTCAGATTTAACCAAGATGCACATAGAAGGTCAAACCCAGAAACCTTCTGCATGGAATCTGGCACCAGGCACTTATTTTTAAAGTTCTGTTTAGCCCAATCTGCTTTCCAAGCCTCCTTCTGATCATAGCCTGATTGCATGAGGCTAAACAAATATTCCCAGAAATGCGTGTGGGACTTAAGACATTGTAGGGGCCAGGGTTTGTCAAAGTCTTGCTGAATATGAAGACAACAGCAAAGATTGCAGGAGCACAACCTCAGGCTAGTTCATACCTCAGTACACTTTCTCAAGTGGGAGGAGGACCCCTGATGAAATCCGTTCGCCCCATCAGGTAAAGCAGAGAATTGAACTTGGGTCTCCCTTCTATAGCACATGCTCTGATTGCTGGGCTAACAGTTCATAAGGTGGGTACCACCACTACCTTCACAGCTGACTATTTCATGTGGAGCGGTGCTGGTGCCTAAACTACCTGATCATCCAGAAAAAATTGTGGGTTGCTACTGTAACCGCCACTGAACAGATTTGAATCTGGGACCTCTGGAGCCTCTACAGCTGGCTCTCAGCTTACACCATAGAGCTCCCTTGTTCTTATCTCTCACTGTAAGTGGTCTAAGTGCCACTACATGGGATAGTGAACCACACTAGGTGTGTGGGTTACACTACGCAGAGATAGTCGCTTCCTTAAAGCCTTGACTAAGATGTCTGTCTCTGTGAGAGGGACTGAATTTGGCACATGCTCCTTGTCAACACCACCATCAGGCAGCTTCCTGCCTAGAAGGCTTGCTTTAGTGGATTGCATTCTAAAGTGCCTCTCTCTCCCTTTAAGTTCCTAATTCAGACTTTGTGGATGACAGTGTTTTCTTTGTGATTTTCTAGGTCCCTAAAAGGTGCTGCAGTGCCTAAGTCCCTTTGAGAGTTTGGGCCTAAATGACTCAATGAATGTAAAGCACTCATAGAAACATAGAATCATAGAGCTGGAAGGGACCTCAGGAGGTCATCAAGTCCAGCTCCCTGCAGGACCAATCCCAACTAAATCAACCATTTTAGAGGTGTTTAAAAATAGTTTTTTAACAGTATCTTTAGATTCCCCCTAGTGCAGACAAGAGTTTTCTAATATTATAAAGACAGACAGATCATGTAAACTGTTCAATTTGTGTTTAAAGGCTATTTCCTATCACAGCCAACACTCTATTTTAATGGGATTTAGAGAAAATAGTGATCACTGGAGGGCAAACAAGAGAATCTGGCATGGTTTCAAGTTGCTAGTTCTTTAAATATTGACTTAGAACAAAAAATCTTGTAAAAAGTCCACCTTTTTCTGGTTTGGAGATTAACACAGTGCTGCTGGCATATCAGTTATTCCTCTATTTGTCTAAATAAACCTGCTTATGTGAATAACTGAAACCCAACAAGACCTCTTCCCAAAACACTCCAGCAATCGAGGCAGGAAAGGTCAAATTGTTTGAAAATGACTAATGATTAGTTTACAGTTCTTATAATATACAGGTTCCATAACAATGGAATTAATCCTTAGAGGAAAAATATTAGAAGGTAGTTTACTCCCAAGGGAGATTTGCCAAGGTTCTGCATTATTAGTTATGATGAGCACTCATCAGGACAGACAGCAAAACCCCAGGACGTCTCATTGTTTAATCAGTTCGGGTAATATCAACTTGATTAATCTGCTGCGCTTCCTTCTGATAGACGCTATTCACAATTGCAGCAGCGGTAACGTTTCCATTCTGAATAATGCCAATACCAATGAACTGTATGGAGTTCCTGCCCCTATATGGGGCAATGAGAACAACAGAAGTTAATTGGAGGTGGGGGGGGGAAATGCCAGAGTCATTTTTATTTAAGTGACTTGCGTAATATTAATGTGGATCATTGGCTAGAAAATATGCAAGAAGCTGCACTGGGTAAAATCCCAACCCGATTAAAGTCAAAGGGAATGTTACCAGTGGGACTGGAATTTCACTCATTAAGATTATATATTCATTTTTTCTCCTACATGAACTCTGCCAACACAAAATGAAGAGAGTAGCTGGCCATACAACTCTCAACTATGTATACTAATGCGTGGATACACACCTATTTGCATACCAACCTACTCAGCTGCACATGTAAATATATGTATGTATGTATAGGCATATGAGTAGACACACATCCAATACACATGTTAGGCATACACACATTTGCTCATCACAAATGCTGACAGTCAGCATAAAGAAAATCCACATTATTAATGCACATTATTTCATCAAATTTCATGAGGAGTTGCATCAATACGACTAAGTAGTTTAAATGAGTTTGACAAGAAGTCCGTGCTGTTTGTGAATGCAGGAGTTAGGGAGGGAGACAGAATCTGGTGTGTTACATTATATTCTCAGATGATAAATACCCCATAAATCCAGTAGCAAGTGAAGACTTTTGGTTACCACTGCGCAATGAAGAAAATAAATCAATTTTTAATTTGGAGTGAGCCTCACAAATGAATCCACTAAAAGAAAAGCATAGATACTGTGGTTATACATAGCTGCAGTGTTATAGCAGATCAAAACAATGCTTCCCTTTTTTTTTAAAAAAAGGAGAAACTTTAACTGTATTTTATCAATTTGAGTTATACCATTTTTGTTCTGAGAGAGTGAAAATACTCATTTCATGTACATGAAAGAAAATGATTAAATGCCAGTAATGATCCGTGGAATTTTACAGAGCCTAATGCTGTCTAATGATGCATTCTAAAGTCTAAAGCAGACCATGGGCCAAATCTGGACTGCCAGAGGCTTATGACTGGACAGCGAATGTGGGGGGCAATGGGACGTTAGTGTAGGGGGTCTAGTGTGAGTTAGGAATGTTAGTGTGTACTTGTTGACATGATTAATGGATAAGCCTGGGCTCATTGGTTAAGCCTAATGGTTACATGCACCTCCCCGCCCCACCTTGCTGCCTCTGTATCAGGGGCAGCAGCCCGGGGAGGGAGGGGGCTGGCGGGAGCTGGTGCTCAGGGGGAGCCTGCTTAAAATCTGGCTCCCCACAAGCACCGGCTCCCGTGGAGCTGCCTGCCCCCACCCCCGTGCAGCTACCTCTGGTAAAGAGTCAGCAGAGTGGGTGGGGGAGGGCAGGTGGGAGCCAGTACATGGGGGAAGCCAGCATTCAAGCTGGCTCCCTGTGTGTACCAGCTCTCGTGGAGCCGCCCGCCCCCCTGCACTGCTGCCTGTATCAGAGGCAGCAGTGATGGGGGAGCGGGCAGGAGGGAGCACAGGGTCCTACCTGCCCCTTATGTGTAAACATGTAACCACTAAAAATGTCAGCAGTTACATGTTTACACCAATACTCATTTATTAACATCCCTAGAGGGACTAGGGCTTAATGCTGGCGTGCTTGGGGGAGCTGGTGCCCAGGGCTGACTCATAATTGGGGGAGAGGGTCGGCATATTTTATACCTTCCCTAAATGGAATCCTGTCAGGCATGCTGGGATGTGCCAAGGCTCAGGGCTTCAGTCCATGGGAGGAGCTGGGCTGGGGCTACAGTTGTGATCTGCAAGGGTGTGTCTACACAGCAACATTATTTCGGAATAAGATATTATTCCAAAATAACTTTGCAAGCATCTACACAGCAATTCTGTTATTTCAAAATAACACCGAATTAACGGGCTGCTTTGTTCTGGATTCTGTAAACCTCATTCCATGAGGAATAGCGCCTCTTCCGAAATAGCTATTTAGGAATAGGAGTAGTGTGGACGCTCCACTGCTGCTATTTCAAAATAGCTCCTCCCTATGTCCATTCAAAGTAATTACTCCCCAGTGCTTCCTGGGGCTCTAAATCGAGGTAGCACGTCCACATTAGGGGAACCTCCTCGGCCTAATTTCGAGGCTTCCCTGTAGTGTAGACGTGCTATTTTGAAATAAGCTATTTCAGAGTATTTCTTCCAGAATAGCTTATTCCAAAATAAATGTGCAGTGTGGCTGGCAAGGCCTGTGGCAGGGAGAACCACGTGGTGAGGTGCTGCTCTGAGTCCAGCTTCCTGCCACAAGGCTTGTCCAGCGTGCCTGCAGCTTTAAGAGGGGCCACCAGGGCACCTGTGCTATTTCCTGGAAGCCTCTTCTTAAAAAAAAAACAACAACCCTTCTCTCCATCCACACATGCCTTTCTCCGAAAGAGCTCGGAAAAAACACTCTGTTCTTTTGATTTACTTTCAAAAGAATACAATTGCAGTGTGGACATTCCACAAGTTTTGTCAGAAAAAATGGCCATTTTTCCGGCAAAACTCTGTAGTATAGACATACCCTCTGAAGGGCCATGTGCAGTTTCTGGGGAAGGAGCATTAAGTGCAGATAGAGGAGGAAATGGCCATATACTGGCAGACTTTGGGGGAACTGGTGCCCTGAACTGACACACAACTCAGGGTGTCAGTTGCTTCCCACATCACCCTCTAAAAGGAGTTCTGCCCCTCCAGGGGCTCATTGTGGGAGCCCTAGCAGATACCTGGAGCTGACTCATAACTTGGGGAGGGGTAGATATTCTCCCTGCCTGTCTAGATGGAGCCTAGCCATGTGTGCCGGGATGCACTAGGCAAGGGGCTTCAGTTTGCATTAAAGCACTTCCTCTGAAACAGAATTTATTGTGAATTTTATTCTAGCAAATCACGGCTTTCAGTAAACATTGGAGAGGTGGTGTGAGAGAGATAAAAAGGAGAAATAGAAGAAATGCAGGATTTTTTTTACAGCCTACATTAAAAAGGCTATATACAATGCACAAACTATAAACCCTCCTATTGAAATTGGAATTCACTGAAATGTAGACTAAAAAGTGTAAATTGTTGGATGTCTACCTCTGCTTCTGTACTCCCCATCTGTCCCTGGCTCTAAAGGTATCTCTTCTTTTGCCTAATTGCACAAGAATCATTAAGTGATAGTGTTTGCAACTTGCCATTCTTATGAAATGGCGACTTAGAGAACAAACCTATGTGCATTAGTATGTGCTATTTTCCCATTAGGGATGGGAAGAGAAATGTATCTTTGAATTTCAAAGACCTTCAGCATCATTTGATTAAATTGGAATCGGTAGTTTAATGGACAAAGAAGGTGTGTGTGTGAGAGGGGGGAGGCGGGAGATATACATCTGTAGTGTGTTTACTTTTTCTTTGTCAGTTCCGCTCCCCCAAAGACTTTGAAATAAAATACTGTGAGGAAAGGTAAAAACCACTGATAAATAACTTAAAGGCAAATTCTATAATCCTCACTCATTGCTTACCAAGGTCAAACTTTCTCTGACTTTAGGTAAATACTTCATGCTTTGGCTTCTCAAAATGTAGTCATGTTAAATAGACCCCCTTCTTGAACTGTTGTATAATGTTTTGTTGCTACCCTTTAGGTGGTGGCATGTCAGTGGTTGTGTGTGGATATAAGCCCTCTGTGTGGACACAGCTTCTGCACCCATGAGGAGACCCACTGAAGTAAATTGGGTTCAACATAACTGTTCTGGCATAAGTATGGATCCCATTGTAACATTGGGGTCATAGTTTATCAGATATTTTAGTAACTTTTAGGATAAAATGTGCTACTATATATGGAATAGAGATAGAATGGAGGTGCAAAAGAAATTTGGACTTAAATACAGATTTTAAAACCATTTGAAATTGAGATGTGTTTACACCCTGATTGATGCAACTGATTATAGATGCAGAAGGAGGCCATTGCATTCAGTTCCAGAATTTTAAGGCTGCTTTGATCTAGTGCAGGGGTGGGCAATAATTTTTGATGGGGGGGCTACTCCAGGAATTTGGAAAGTGGTCGAGGTCCACACACTTCCATGATATTAATGGAGGAGGTGCAGGGTTCTGGGATGGATGTTGGGTGCAGAAGGGAGCTTGGGGTAAGAGAGGGCATTTGGGTGAAGGAGGCACTTGTGACCTGGGGCACTGGACTGGGCTGCAAGGGGTTGGATTGTGACCTAGGGCAGGGAATTGGGAAACAGGAGGGTACAGGGATTTGAGCTGTGAGCTAGGGCAAGAGGGGACTGTGATCTGGGGCAGGGGATTGGGGTGCAAGATCTGGGAGAGGATTTGGGTGCAGAGAGGGAAAGAAGATTTGGGTATGTGGAATAGGGGGCAGGAGTAGGGGCAGAGGGTTGGGGAAGGGAGGGACTGGGATGCCAGAGGCAGGATCTGGCCAGAAGACTTACCAGCCAACAGCCTGTTCATGAATCAGCCTCCCTGCCAGCCAGTGTTGCCTCTAAGCTGTGCAGCAGCACATCTTCAGAGGTGATTAATCAGTGAGTAAGCTCCATTCATGGAATCCTGAGCCTCTGACTGGAAGGGGCTGATTAATCATCTATGAAGCTGTGCTGCCATGCAGCTTAGAAGAAACACTGCTGCCTGTCCTGCCCCTGCACAGCTACAGCCATGTACTCTGGAGCCCTTTGTGCTTCGTGGCTGTTTGTTATTGAAACAGGCAGCTCCCATTGGCCAGTTTCTAGCCAGAAGCTGGCCAATGGGATTGTGCTGGGGGCAAGAGCAGCTCCTAAAGCATCCCCTGCCCCTCTAGACTCACAGTTTTTAAAGAAATAACATCCCACAACTGCGTTTCTGAGTGGTGTGTGGGAGATGCAAGGCAAGCGGGGCTTGGCAGGCTGGATCCAGCCCATGGGCTGTATTTTGTGCAGTCCTGATCGAGTGTTTTGGTTGAGGTCCACCTCCAATATAAACTTTATTGTAGCTATTTTAGACACTGAATATTTAGTAAAACTGATACAGTTCTTGTGTATGAATCTGGGAGGAAGAAGCAATACATTTTATACTGGAATTGTTATTTAAATCTCAACTTTTATCTTAACTGTGTTCCTGTCACCAAGCCAGATTTCTTCCTCAGCTCTAAAGCATGTGCTTCCATGCCCAGTCTCTCATCAGATGGTTTATTTCCTTAGCTGAGAACATAAAACATAAGAACTGCCATATTGGATCAGACAAAAAGTCCATCTAGTCCAGTATTGTGTCTTCCAACATTGGCCAATGCCAGATGCTGCAGAGGGAATGAACAGAACAGGTAATCATGAAGTGATCCATCCCTGTCTAGACTGCTGCTTTTTGCTGGCAAAGTGCCGTGTCGGCAAAAAGCGGCGGCCATTTTTATTCAAATGAAGTGCGGGATATTTAAATCTCCGCTTCATTTGCAATAGCGATGTGCCTAATCTACATCCCTCTGTCGGCAGAGGGGTGTAGTTTAGACACACCCATAGATTGATAGATATGAACATACAAAGAGAGATTTTCAAGGACTGTCCATGCTGGGGCTGCCATTTTCTCCACCCACTAAGGATTACTATTCCTTATACTATACTATACTATACTATACTATACTATACTATACTATACTGTTGCTCATTCCCAACTCCTGACAAGCAGATCCTACGGGCACCATTTCTATTCATCCTGGCTAATAACCATTGTAGGACCTATCCTCCATGAATCTAGCTCTTTTTTGAACCCTGTTAAAGTCTTCACTACATCCTCTGGCAAGGAGTTCCACAGGTTGACTGTGCGCTGCGTGAAGAAATACTTCCTCTTGTTTGTTTTAAACCTGCTACCTATTAATTTCATTTGGTGACTCCTACTTCTTGTGTTATGGGAGCAAGTAAATAACTTTTCCTTATTTACTTTCTCCACACCTGTCATGATTTTATGGACTTCTATCATATCCCTTAGTTTCCTCTTTTCTAAGCTGAAAAGTCTAGGACTTTTATCATATGGGAGCCATTCCAAACCCTCTAATCATTTTTGTTGCCCTTTTCTGATTTTTTTCCAATGCCAATATATCTTTCTGAGATGAGGTTACCATGCCTGCATGCATTATTCCAGATGCGGGCATACCATGGATTTATATAGAGGCATTAAGCTATTCTCTGTCTTATTCTTTATTCCTTTCTTAATGATTCCTAACATTCTATTTGCTTTTTTGACTGCTGCTGAACATTGAGTGGGTGTTTTCAGAGAACTATCCACAATGACTCCAAGACCTCTTCAATGTTAACAGCTAATTTAGTCCTCATCATTTCATATGTATAATTGGTATTATGTTTTCCAATATGCATTACTTTGTGTTTATCAGCATTAAAATTCATCTGCCATTTTGTTGCCCCATCACCTAATTTTGTGACATCCTTTTGAAGCTCCTCACAGATTGCTTTGGACTTAACTGCCTTGAGCAGATTAGTATCATCTGCAAATTTCGCCATCTCACTGTTTGCCTACTCTACAGATCATTTACGAATATGTTGATTAGGATTGGTCCTAGTACTGAGCCCTGCAGGACATCATTAGTTACCTCTCTCCATTCTGACCATTTATTCCTACCCTTTGTTTCCTATCTTTTAACCAATTATCAATTCATGAGAGGACTTTCCCTCTTATCCCTTGACAGCTTACTTTGCTTAAGAGCTTTTGGTGGGGGACCTTGTCAAAGGCTTTCTGAAAATCTAAGTGCACTATATGCACTAATTTCCCCTTGTCCACATGCTTATTGACCTCTTCAGAGAATTCTAGTAGATTGGTGAAACATGCTTTCCCTTTACAGAAACCATGTTGACGTCCCCCAACAAATTATGTTCATCTATATGTCTGACAGTTCTGCTGTTTACGGATATGTCTACACTAGCCCCCTAGTTCGAACTAGGGAGGCTAATGTAGGCATTCAAAGTTGCAAATGAAGCCCGGGATTTAAATATCCCGGGCTTCATTTGCATCTTCTCGGGCGCCGCCATTTTTAAATGTCCCTTAGTTCAAACTCCGCGTGCCCGCGCACACGCCGGCACGGAGTAGGTAGTTCGAATTAGGATCTCTAATTCGAACTACCGGTACACCTCGTTCCACGGAACGAGAGATCCTAATTTGAACTACTTACTCCATGCCGCGTGTAGCTGCGGGCACGGAGTTCGGACTAAGGGACATTTAAAAATGGCGGCGCCCGGGAAGATGCAAATGAAGCCCGGGATATTTAAATCCCGGGCTTCGTTTGCAACTTCGAATGCCTAAATTAGCCTCCCTAGTTCGAACTAGGGGGCTAGTGTAGACATACCCTACTATAGTTTCAACCAATGTGCCCGCTATTGAAGTCAGACTTACTGATCTGTAATTTCCTGGATCACTCTTAGGGTGTGTCTAGACTACAAGGTTTTGTTGACAAAAGTGGACTTTTGTCGACAAAACTATACCTGCATCTACACTACCGCCGCGTTCTGTCGACAGAACGCAGCAGTTTTGTCAAAGGCGGTAAACCTCATTCTACGAGGAATAATGCCTTTTGTCAACAGAGTTCTGTTGAAAAAAGGCGCTATTGCATGCACACTGTGCTTTTTCAAAAGACAGCGTCTAGACTCTCTGTCGAAAAAGTGGCTTGCTTTGTCAACAGAACTGACTGTAGTCTAGACGCTCTTTTTCTACAGAGGATTTGTTGACAGTATCTGTTGACAAAGCCTCTGTCGACAAAAGCCTGTGGTCTAGATGTACCCTTAGAGTCCTTTTTGAAAATTGGTGTCACAGTAGCTACCTTCCAGTCATTTGGTACAGAGATTAGCCAACAAACAGAAAAAGCTATCTTGTTTCTTAACTTGGGCTTCAGGAAGTCTGCTCCCAGGGGTCTCTGGCACTCCTGCCCCTGGCAGTTTCCAAGTCTGTCAGTTCTTCTCACATCTTGGAGTAACATCCCCATGCCTACTTCCCTGAACCTTTAGCCTTTTGCTCTGATTCCCCACAGGAGCTAGTCCACTCCAGTATGGCTTTCCTTCCCCCAGCTATCCATTAGCAACTCTTTATAGGCCCAGATGCAGTCTGGCCCTCTTTGACTGGCTGGATGGGACTCAGCTATTCTGTTCCAACCCTGCATTGGACTTAATTTATGCACAGGAACCAGCTAACCTGGGACAATACCTCAGAGAGGGGAAAAAATAGAAGAAAAATTGTTCATCTGGTGATAGAGTGCATAGATACAAGAAGGATAAAGATATATGATGATTTAGAAGTGTTTATGCTCTATAAGGAATATAGATATCCTTTGAAAACATAAAATTCTTAAGATTACAAACACAAAAGAGTGATCTGTGCAAAACCTGAGCAGAATATACAGGATAGAAAAAAAGTGTACTATATGCTACAACGTGCATTGCAGTGCGAGACATGGTTCATTGTCAATGGTTTAATAGCAGCACACCATAGACCTCATCCAAATCTCATTGAAGCCAATAGGGGTCTTTTCACTAACTTCAGTGGGCTTTCCATCAGGCCTTAGTAAAATAGTCATGGGACTTACAATATTGTATGGCTTAACCTCTGTCAAGAATGCATTTCCATTATGAACTTCGTTTTTGAAGCGTGTATAATTGTGTGGTTTCGTTCACATTGGCCTGTCACTTGCTATTCATGGTCTTAGTATAGATGTGATTTTTTTAAAGCAGACTGTCATGCAGCATGCTGGCCATTGAGTAAATAGACAGCCATACAAATATATGGTAATGCTTTAACTTGTTTAGAGGATATCTTGCTTTCTTGTAGTTGTTTACCCCAAAGCCCAGTGACAACATTCTTTACTATTAAACAATGCAAGACTTTGCAGGCCATTAATCCATTATAGCAACCACGATTTTTATTTATTTATTTATTTTAAAAGGCAAAGCAATTACATCAATTTGAAAGTCAACAACTTTCTATGTGCAGTATTTGTTTTCTTTGTTATTTAGATAATAAACATTGCATATATAACTATTGCAGCACTTGCCTGATGTAACATTAGCTATAGTAATTACTCTCAACAGTACCTTCATTATCATCAGAGCTGCCTGAAGTTTTTCAGATGAATAGTTTAGTCACAAAAATGCAACTTTGGATCAATACAAATATCTGCAAATTTGGATTGAATCTGGCAAAAAGCTGTGGCTGATTTTTTTTAAAAAGAGTCAATAACTCAGGTTTTTAATGGTATTTAGCATTGTGGTCAGTGTTGCAGTGCCTACCTGATTTAGGAACCTGAATCTCACTTTATTTTATTTTTTTCCAAAGCTGGGATAATATGGCAGGATTACACCTGAAAAAGAAACAAATGAGGGCAGCAGCAACAGAAAAAACGTATCCTAAAACTCCATCAATTATCAATGGGATTTTGGCTCGTAAGTGGCTAAATCTCTTTTGAAAATGAGATTTGGGCTCTTAAATCAGTCAGGCTCTGCAATGCTGAATGTAGCAATGCCTAAATACCTTTACAAATCTGGATCTAAATATTTTGTTTTGATGTTTTCAAACAAAATGTTTAATTTTTTTGTTTCGAAGCAACATTTTGTTGAAAGCTTTGAATCTAGATTTCTTTTCTTTAAAGAAGGGTAAAAAAACACCCCACAATGAAATAAAGCAAGTTTAT
Source organism: Rafetus swinhoei (assembly GCA_019425775.1). NCBI lineage: Eukaryota > Metazoa > Chordata > Testudines > Trionychidae > Rafetus > Rafetus swinhoei. The sequence continues at coordinate 111,889,695 of CM033437.1, forward strand.
TTCAGTGTTTTCTTTTGATGAGAAAAACCAAAATCAATCTGTTTTGGATCAATTCAAAACTATTTTTTTTCTTCAGATTATTTGGGTTTGGTCATCGAACTGGATAATGTTATTTGTGCAGATTTAGTTATAACCTATATTGATAGTTTTTTGAAAGTTTCACCTTTGAGATTGCAATTTTCCATATTTGGTTTTAACTAGGACCATTTAAAATGTGTAAGTTTGAGGAAAAGTCATGCCCCTTGTGAATTATGGGGGAGTGAAAAGATATACTCAGAAGTATTTTAAGAATTTCTTTTTACTTACCAGTAAGTCAAAAAACAAATCACCACAACAATCACGTCAAATTTTGCATGCCAATAGGCCTTATTAAGGAGTAGTCCCTTTGCTTGATGTGGAGAGTGTGATTAAAAATTTTAAAAAATGCACAAGCAATTGAAGAATTACTTCAGGGAATGTTGAGTGGCATCTGCTATGGCTTTAGTTGAACCTAATGAAGCTCAGTGTTCTTTGTGGCAAGGCTGGTTCTCGGGGCAGACAAATGGGGTGACAACTGCCAAGGGGTTCCAAACTCCTAGGCAAGTTGGTTTTTTTGGGGACTAGCACTTGAATGCTCAATGAGGGGGCAAGAGTGCTGAAAATATTTACTGCCCCAGATGGTGAAATGGTGAAGGCTGTTCCTGTTCATGACATCACAATCCATGCTAGCCCAGACTGCTCTGAAATTTTGTCAAAGCAGCAGACCCTAGCTTCTCACCCAGAGCTAGATGCTGGGATGATTTCAGTATTGCTAACCCCCCAAATCTTCAAAAATCATGAAATTGTCTTTGATATCAAGAAATTAAAAATAACAGTGAAGAACCCAACATATATAATTTTGTTTGCTTTCTAATTTCTGAGCCCTTAGGGTCCGCTTGGTTATTTTCCCCCTCATCCGTGAGAGCTAAATTCTTGCTCTTTATTTTAAATGAAAGCTGAGACTCTCACATAATCCCTTGACTCCAGTGGCTGTGGCTGTAAAAAAACCCATCAAGTATCTGAAGAACCAGAATACAATCATGAAAGCTGGCAACATGGCTATTAGGAGAAAGGAGATTATAAATCTTTCATTGAAAAACACATGCAAAAGAATCCTCCATGAGATACAAATTACCTTTCTACATTTTTCTGTTGCTTTGTCAGACATACTCCTGCTACATTATCCCACCCCTGCAAAACAAAAAAAAGTCTCTGGTCAAACTGTTGCAACAAGACAACTTCGGTGTGAACCCACCTCAATCACTAGTGACCTGTGATCTTTCCTTGATGGGAATTAAGTAATCTACATATCCGAAAAGGAAATCAGGACACCTGTTTGCCATTTGAAATGTGCAAGCCAACATGGGTTAACAGCTGAGAGGGGGAAGAGAAGGACAGCTGTCCATTTCTTTTCCTCTCTTTGCCTTCCTCTTTCTAACCTTCCTTCAGGAAGTCAGTCCTTCCCCCCCACGCACAGCACCTGGCTGGTTCTCACTCTTTTTCATAAAGGACTCCAGAGTCAGGACCCAATAGCTATGTTGGGCCCTGTTCCTGCTTTTCACAACCACTGCAACCTTGAACATGCTTCATTTTTATTCCCTAGCTGTTGGTACATAAGAAAGGCCCACACTGGATCAGATCAAAGGACCATCTAGCCTGACGTCCTGTCTTCCGACAGTGTCTAATACACAGGCGGGCAAAATACAGCCCATGGGCCAGAGCTGGCCTGCTAACCTTTTAATCTGGTCTGCAGCCTGCCTCTGTGTCATGGAGCAGTGCCGCACAAAGTGACCCGCTGCTCCCTGTGGCGCTCTGCCCTGCAGAGTTGGTGGGATGCTTCGTGTGCTGCCCCGGCCCCCAGCAAAATCACTCAGCTCCCATTGGAGCTGTTTTCTAGCCAATAGGAGCTGAGAGATTTTGCTGGGGGTGGGGGCAGTGCATGAAGTCTCCGTTCGCAGCACAGAGAACCACATGAGACAGCCAGCTGCTTTGAGTGGTCTGAGACTGCTGGCAGGCAGGGAAGCCTGCCTGAGAATGCTGCTGGTTGGGAGCTGCTTTAAGTGCCTTCCTCCCAGACCCTGCACCCCCTTCTATATCCCTTCCCCAGGCCAGAATCCTCTCCTGCATCCATACCCCCTCCTGGACCCTGCTCCCCAATCATCTCCCCCAGGTCACCACCCAAACCCTCTGCACCATCCTTTCCCACCCCAAATCACAACTCCCTCCCAAACCTTACCTGCTCCTACATCCCTCCCCCCAGGACTGAGTCCTCTCCTGCACCCATACTCCAATCCTGCACCCCAATCCCCTCTCCAGGTCACAACCCTCTGCTTCACCCTAACTCCCTTTCAGACCCCAACACCTCTCCTGTACCTCAGTCCCCTTCTCCAAGCTCCTTCCTGCACCCAGCCTCCAGACCCTGCACCCTCGCCACAGAAATGTGCAGCCCTTGACCACTTGCCAAAATCTTGGTGTGGCCCCTCATAAAAAATTATTGGCTACCCCTGGTCTAATGCCAGGTTCTTCAGAGACAATGAATGCATTCTCAGCTTCTGGCAAACAGAATCTAGGGACACCATTCCTGCCCCTCATCGATGGCTAATAGCCATTGATGGATCTATCCTCCATTAATGTATTCTTTTTGAACTCTGTTATAATCTTGGCCTTCGCAACATCTTCTGGCAAAGAGTTCCACAGGTTGACTGTGTGTGGTGTGAAGAAATACTTCCTTTGGCTTGTTTTAAACCTGCTGCCTATTAAACTTCCTTTTCGTTGCTCCTCATTGAATCAATTGGTCAAGTTACTGCCCAAAATACGGTGGGGCATCCCAGCATCTCCTTTATAAAGGTAACAGCTAGCAGAAAGTGAGAGGGGCATGCCCAGGCACATCTGGACCTGACAGTGGTAGGGAATAGGCAGGGTAATACCAAAGCTCGGGCTAAGAGCAAGATGGACAAGCAATTGCCCAACAGTTTCCAAAGAAACCAAAAGGAAATCTGAGTTTCGTTGTAACAGAGACTGTTCCTCAGAATGTAGACGACTCTGCTGAACTGGGATTCCAATTCATCGTACCAATCCCCTGCTCATTTGAATGGGGTCTGAATATCAGAACCTGGTCAAGAAAGGCCCCAGTCCAGTACCCAAAAACATCAATTTTGCCATTGTCATCAATCTTCGCTAAATTAAGCCCAACATCATAGCTCTGTTGGCATGTGTGTTTGAGTGGAGCAAGGGTTCTGTGGTGCCAAGACAGTAGAAATGGAGCTTTCATTACTATCCTCTTATAAGTGCACGGGCTGCAATTCTTCCCAGTCCTTACGCAGAGTCCATTATAACCTGCATTGCATGTCTGTGTAAGAGGTAGGCAGAATCTGACCCCAGGCATGAGAATTCTGCATAGATAATACCATTAGAAAAGGGACATCTACATACCTTGTAATTCTGGGTCTGTTAAGGTATGATGGTGCAGGATTCCTACATACCCAACTCTTGAGTCTGAAGGAGTTTCTTCCTGTGTTAGGTGGTGCCTATGTCTGCATTCTAAGATCATTGATTTTTCTTTTAAGGCAATATTTGTGGTTGGATTAATTTCTAATTAATTTTGTGTGTGTCGACGTTTGGTGATTGGATTAATTTTGGAGGCGGGGGGAGAAAAGGAGGGTGGTGGTGGTGTTTGCTTTCTATTGAGTCAGTGGAATGTTTGATGGTCCAGAATTGATAATCCAAGGAAGTGTGCATTTACCAGTAGAGCCGTTGGATTCATGTTCCTATTCAATAATGCTGCCTTTTAGGGGCCACACATAAAATTTAGAGCTTCAAGAGCTAGGAGACAGATATTCATGTAAGGTATTTTTAGAGAAGCAGCAAAGTAAATAATTTTCTTTTGTACAATAAACACACTTTGTAACTTTGCCAGAACTAAGCCAATTCATGTGAAGCTTCCCAAGCACATGTTCTTCACTATCAAATTAGAATATTTTGGCCAAATCTGATTTGGATTAGTGATATTATTTTAATGATATGGAAACAGAGATCAGCAAATAACTTGGAAAAAGTATTGGCCATTTTTGCAAATTCTGAATTCATTTTGATTTGACTATGTTCACATGATTTTTTTTGCATACATGTCTATTCAGGAGAACCAAATTCCATTGGTGTTTTAATGGAAATTGAAGTAAGGACCTCTAGGAAAGATTAGTTTAACTGAGAAACAAAATTTATTTTGTACCAAATCAAAATTGCATTTATTAGAAGAGAAAATGGTTTATATTTATGTTACTTCACCTAATAAAGTTACAGAAATAATTCAAAGTGACTAAGGTAACAGTCACACAACTCAAATAGATGTAGCTCCAACAAAAAGGCTGGTGAAGGTCTAGCAACTGGTATATGCTAATTAACAGAGAGGTAATCTAATTCACATAAATTATTGGAGAATAAATATTTCCACATGGCAGGGGTGTCAGAATTTTTTAATAATTTAGCAATAAACTTTGTAAAGTGGTGGTGTAGGTTGTTAATATATATTGTAAAGTTATAAGTGTGTGGGGGGGGGGGGGAAATCAAGGGTTTGATCCAAATGGCTTTGAAGAAGACCCTAAAAAATGTAAAATATAAAAAAATTCAAACATTGGAAACACAGAAAGATTAAATTTAAGGAAAAACAATTAAAAATTGAAAATATGAAATTGCACATTTAGTTCTATTGAAGTAGCCTTAATTTTTATATTCCTGAGTGACCAGGAACCATTGAGCTTCTGAATTCTGTCTCGACTGTGGAATATTTTTTGGATCAAAGACATCTTGTATGACCTTCAAGATTAATACTGTGGCAACCAGTGTAGAACTTGGAAAGAGGTGCACAGGCTGCAGGAGGGTAGAATTTGAAGGAGAGCCCAAGAAGTTAATTTATGTGCATATGGATAAGGAAGCTAGTTGCAGTTGCAGCATCTCTGTAGATGGTTCTCTTATTAAAGATCCAGTTTAGATTTACAAGCATAGAGTCCTTTCATATTACCCAGCACATGGTATTAATAAATACTCTCCAACAGCTAGTGCGATATTTTATCACAACACTAACTCTGGCCCTTTCCATACCTGGGGTACAGTTTTATAAATTCAGCCAAGGTAGTGGGTATACACAAATATACTTGCTCTGGCCTACATTGATTCATCCAACTTGAACCACCTCAAGAAGACCCAGGAAGGGAGTTGCTTGAAGGACAATCCTTCCCTGATTTTCTTAGTGTGCAAGCAGACTGCACACGGATCGTTAGGATCCCTTTGCGCCCAGCCAACTCTCTGAACAGCATAGAGGGGAAAAGAGGCCGTAGTCTTCTGGACATCTCACAACTTTTACACCCCATTTTGTGAGACAACTCCTGGGGTACGCACTGGGAGGCATATCCTTCAATTTCCCTAAATATAAGGGTTTTGATTGTTTCTGTCTCTGCACAGGATGAGAAAAGACAAGGGAAAGGTTCTTTCATACCCGCCCCATTTGCATATCTTCCCTAATGCCAGGAACAAACTGGCCCGCTGCCTAATGTCGCCTTTTTGCTTAGTCGATTAGGTAGCCTTTGGGACTGATTCTCATTTACTTTTCATAAATCTCAGGCAGTGTATGGGGGCCTTAAAGTGTAAGTTCATTCATGACAACTCAAGGGTCTCTTTACACTGCTAGCATGGTGTAAATGGACCTTAGTATAAATGAGAATTGGGCTCTTTGTGAATCGTGAGAAATAATTGCTTTTGTTACTTCAGTTCATTCACTGTTAAAGAATGTCTGCAACTTTTCATCTTGCTTATCAAGACCGTAGAAGTCTTCAAAACTATAATGTGATTTAGGCTATGTCTACACTGCCGCTATACTCTGCTGAAACTTTCTCACTCGGGGTGTAAATCCCCTCCTCCTCCCTCAGCCCAGCAAGTTTCAGTGCCAGTGTGGAGAGTGTGATTAGTTTTTTACAGCCTTGGGAGAACTCTGGTGCCATGCTAAAACATTCCCTAAGAAAAGAAATCTCTTTTTGGGGGGGAAGGGGAATGTCTATTAATCATCTAGATTAGTGTTTAATGTATGGGAAAGTTCTCTCAACAATTTTGGTTATTTCAACGGCCATGAGGTACAGATAGACTTAAGGCTTTGCTGTCACCTTAGCTGTTCATTTCAAAGCTTTCCAACAGTTGTGGGATTTAATTAAATTTTACCATAACATATTTTGGATTGTCTAGTAGCATCTTAAAGACTAACAAAACACGTAGATGGTATCATGAACTTATGTGGGCAAAACCCACTGCTTCAGATGACATGGATCTGGACTTCTAATACTCCTGTCATCTGAAGCAGTGGGTTTTGCCCACGAAAGCTAATGATACCACCTACATGTTTTGTTAGTCTTTAAGGTGCTACTAGACTATTTGTTGGTTTTTAAGTTTTTCCTGTTACAGACTAATTCAGCTACCCCTCTGAATATTTTGGATTTTCACTTATAGTTGTTGGTGCATATTATGAACTCTAACCTCAGCCTATGCTTATTTTAATGTGCAGAATCATAGCACAGGTAGTGATATTCCATTGTGTTGCAATTTCACCATGTCGTATCATTTCACTTTTGAATCAGCGGTTCAAATTCAGCTTCCCTCGGCTGTTAATGTCACCAGAACTGGTGAATCGTGTTGGTTCTGCTTGGTCGGTTTGTAGTTAACAGATGCCTGAACTGCAGAAAAAAAATCACTGTCAATTATGAGCAGTAGTGGAATTTGCAGAATAGTGACTATACCTCCAAAAGGCAGGAAATTGAAGTGTCTTCTGACTCTTGAAAGATGATCCTTCTAGGTTAATGAGGCTGTATCTGTTTTAGGGATAAATAGTTAACTTCATTTTGCAAGGCTGTCAGTCTGGCATCTTTCATGAGCATTAGATTCACTTTAATTTAATATACACTGGGGCTTTCAACATATAAACTACACATTTAGGGTTAGATTGAGGCTTTCCTCTCAACCCCATGGAAGGAGTGTTGCATACCTGGATCACAGGAGCAGGAGCTCTGGGAAGGAACAGTGACTCAGAGACTCCATTTGCAATCCAGCTGGTGACACCGAAAGGTGGCTATTTGTATAACAACAGACTTTAGGTTGCCACCAATGACACTGGGGACCAGATTGGCTCCAAGATCTGAGGAATGGAAAAATGGCTTAGAGCGGCCTTTCCCTGTTCCTTAGGTCCTACACTGGGTCCTGGACCCATAATTTTGTTTTGTGAATATCCTGTTGTATTTCACTGCCATGCAATAAAGTAAACTGAATTGAATTTGACAGTGCCAGCATTGAGTGCTTGTATTTTTCCTTGTTGTATAACATCAACAAGGAAAAATACATGCACTCAATGCTATTTTAAACTGATCTTCTCGTTTTTATCTCAGCTCTGCTGACTAAAATCTATTGTTTTATCCTTGCCTTGTGAATTCAGGGGCTGGATCTGCTATTAACATTCTTTCTTTACTGAGATGTCTCTGATCCAAAATTGACCTGCCTTTGAATTCAAAGAGTGTCTTTATACGTTTCATAAAGAGCGAGGCAAAGCATTGTTTTACCACATGATTCATGAAATGTGACGAGAAATTCTTTGAATGAAAAATAAAAATGGGAGTCATACACTTGTCCTCAGCCAGGAGAAACTAAGATATGTACTATCTCAGGAAAAATGAATACTGTATTTTATGTGTTCTAGGGATATAGGCATCATTGTGGGCATTTGAAAGGGGTTATTGGGAGCCCTTCCATGCAGCACAAAATATAAATTGTATGTGGTGATTGACTGTTGCCAAAGTATGACAGTGATGGGCACCTTTTAAGTATTCCTGATTTGATTAGATATGTGTCTGAATATGAAAGCTCCAGGGACTCTGGGCAGTGCAGTCTTTAATTTGTGCTATATAAATTCAGCGTTGGTATAGTATAAATGGCATGCCTTTAGCAGCATCACAACGCAGTTGTTGTTCTTTAATCCCATTTCTGTTGTAAATCCCCAATTTAGAAAAGCATTTCTCTACAATCTTAACTTTAAGCACTTGCCCAAGTCCTAGTGGAGTCAAAACAAATCTCAGATCCTCATTTTTTCCCTTTCTTCTTTTCAGTTTCTTTGAGGTCATAGTTCATTTGTGCTAGTATTTTTGTTGATTGTTTTCAAAGAACCATGAATATATAAAGACTATATATTAAGAAAGAGGCAGGTCAGATCCTTCAAACTTTATGCAGAGTTGGGCTCCTACAGTGCATTATCCTCATCAGGACTATGAATTTTAATTTTATCAATGTATGTCAAAGTTCATTTTAGAATCTGATCAATGAAACTGAAACAGATACAGTGTCTAGAGGGGAAAAATTTGTTCTGTATCTTCCATTCCATTTGTAGCTTGAAAAGAAAAACACAGTTAATTCCTTTTTTGGGCAACTTTGATAGCAAAATGAAATATACCATTGTAGTGATAGGGGTAAAACTCTTAATAATGATCCAAGTCTCCAACTGCAGTCACCTGAATGTAGCTGGACTGCAGGATTGTAGCAAATCTGATTAGCTTGGCCAAAATTCTGCTAGCCTCATTTTGTTTGATTTCTATTCCTCTGTGTTTTCAGGAAGGTGTACCACAGGCCTAACATCTGAATGAAAAGCTCCATGATTGTTCTCCATTCTCCCCTCCCCCATTGTTCCATAGGGCCCCAGCTAATAATAATTACTTTTTCTGAAGAAGTTTTTCCTAGGATGAGTTAAACTTAAAAACAAAACCCAAAGAGTGGTGCAATTCCCACAGGACAGCATTATTCAGTTTTAAATTGCTCCCACTAGAAGTCTTTGAATTTTACACATATCCAGAATTGCTTTTATAATAAAAAATAAATGTTCTATAAGTGACAGTCTCAAGGGAATATCACCAGCACTGACACAAGTCTAGTCAATTTTGTGATGAAGTCAGTATTCCTTTTTTGTTCATCTCCCTGAGTCACTGTCACTTAGCTGCTTGACATTATTTCACATCATTCATTGTTTCGGTATTGTTTTAATTATACTTGTTTCTTTAAATATTAGTTCAGCTGGAATCTTACTTTGCTCCATTCTAATGTGCCATGTCCATAGGAAAGAACATTAATTGTATTTTTTCAGACTGTACCACAAAAAAGGAAGCCAACCCTATATGATTCCAGACTTGGACAGCCCTTTTTCGTCTGTTCTAACTTCTTTACCGACTTCTGTTTATCTATAAACCTGTGCTAAGCCTATTAGATGTTTCTTTGTTAAGTATAAATTAAGCAACAACTTAAAAACCATATTCTTTCCCAGAAAAACGTTGCTGCCCAACAGGAAATAGAGTACAGCAGTTTTCAAATATTTATCTTCTGTTAATCTTTATACAAAATCAGAACATACAGGAAGAATATTGGAGTATGAGCTGGAGCACATGAAGAGAGCTATCTAGTGTGTCAAGAAGTATGACTCTGATTTTAGCACAGAATATAATGGGGTAAAATTGTCTTTTCTCCTGAAAAGCCTGAATTTTATTTATTTATATGGTATACATGGCATGAAATGCCACTGCATATCATTCATGATCAAACTATGACATGTCTAGTGGTACCCATTCTCTTAAATTAAACTGCAGACAAAATCTATACAGGCAAAAATCAATACCATGGCAATCTTATCCCAATCCTTTTCTTGTTGTAGTTTTTCCAAAGAGAGGTGAAAAAGAAAATGAAAGCAAAGCTTTAAACAGTATAAAAATCAAAAATAGAAAAAAAATCTTCTTTATTTGTTCTATTTTCCAAAGTCCTTACAGTCTAGTAAGATAATGCAGCATGAGCACTAAAGTTTGTGAATCTTAAGGTGTGAGTTTATATATATAATTTGAGGAAAACATACAGCAGGATAATGGATGGGGGAAAAAAGTTTTATAGGGCATTATCCCCGAAAAAGTATGTACTTAGTAGCACAGTACTTTGTGCTATTTTTAAAAATACATAGATTATAATAGGATAAATTACTTACACAAGTTCTGCCAGATTTAGTGCTGAAAAATTAAATGTACATTTTGCGTTGTTATATCTGCTAGTACAATTCCTCCTGCTTTATGTATGGCTAGCGAATAGGACTGTGCAAGATCAAATATTGTAAAGGCACTCTCACAAATGTGCTGGGACTTCACTCGTTCCCTTTCTTTAATTTCTTTACTTTGCGTTGTGGAGAGGGTTATAGCAGATTTTTGGTTCACATAAAAGTGTACAGTGTTAACTAGGTGACATATGGGTGGATGAAACATTAGTGATTGTCCACTGCAGCCAGGGAGGCCGAGTTTCCATAGAGATAAGAAGGAAAAGTGCTCCATGCAACCTAATTGGTATGCATCTCCAGATCAGGTTCATTGTGCTTTTGCTAATGACAGGGTTGTCTCAGTAATAAGGATGGTGCACTGGAGAAATTTGCTGCCTTGGTATATTTTTCCCTGGCAGAAAACTACTTAGAGACTGTAGTCAGTAAGAAGAGTGACTGGCAGGCTGAAGGGGCTGCTTAGCAGCATATGGGGGAAGGCTGGCGCTCTGTGCCACATGCATATGGCTGCCATTAAACTCCAGCTTTGCGCTTTGTGTATTTCTGGTCCCATGCCAGTAAGCCCACCTGCTGCAAGAATACTTGTAAAGCACAACTCAAAAGTGATTGAAAAGCTACTAGAATAAACTGTAATAACACAGTGCTTCACAGATGGGACATAATTGCAAGCTAAAGTGTACAGCCTCTGCAGTAATGAAAACACGAGCCATTAAATTAAAATCATAAGGGAAAAAAACTATAAAAGTCTGGGGCTTTTTTTTTAGTTTTATTGCAAAAAACTTCCATTTTCCTGCCCTCATTAATCAAATACCATAAAACTATAATGTTACTTTGTTCTAGTGGAGATTCAGGCAATTAAGATGATGAATGTAGATTAAAATGATGTAACTTTTGTTATTTACATACTTGGGTAACTTAAACTTGCGATAATCTTAAGAATGGAAAACTGACATGTATCCATCAATTTTCAGATTAAGATGCAGTCACGACTTTGCACTGAGAGTTCATGCTGAAGAAGTTAGTTTGTGGGAGAAAAGGATACCAATGTGTCATCATGAATATGGATAAATGTTAAGCAGGTTGATTTCCCTCCATTAGCATGTTTCTTTTTCCTTAGATATTAGTAATTTAATATATTTTTGCAAGTTAAAAAAGACCATCAAAACTATGTAAACATCTAAAACTACTTGAGAAATATCAATGCAGTTTTTAATTAGTGGTAGTGTGGTAATGAAATCACTAATCTGACATGTAATTAGTTGTACGGTGCGTATGAGTGTTATGTGAAGTTGAATGGGCTCGGCAGGGCTCTAATACATTCTGGCCTCTCAAGGCATTCTCTAGTGGAGAGAGGCCTGACAGAGCCATCTTTGTTCTGCTCTTGTTCTGTGGGTGGGCGATGCAAGGAGAAAGAAACATTTGTTTCACAGTAGTCACCGAAGTAAACAGGCTTTAAAAGCCTTTTTTATTTTTAATTATGCATTTCTCCAGCATCCATCATAGTAAAGTCCATAGGACACATTTTTACCAGGCTGAATAATGCCTGCCTGGTTAATAAATAAATGAAGACGTGTATTTACAGACATAGCTATAGATATCATCTTTGCAGAGGGGTCTTTCCCCCTTTTGAGAGTGCAAACATTTTTTTCTAAATTTTGCTTTTATACATTATTATGATGATAGTATAAGTGTTGCTTTTGCTTCACAACAAACCTTTGTGAACACTAGGGGTGCTAATGAGTCATGCACAAAACCCTGATCCAAGCTCCTAGCTCCTCCTAAACCAGTATCAGGAAAACACATCCTCTGAGGAGGTAGGATGCATTCATTAGCTGCCTGAACATGCAGAAAACTAACAGGCAACTATCACTTCTTATGACCAAACCGACCAAAAGAGAAGTTTTTTTTTCTAAAAGGCTTGCATAGGTTAAGGCACACTGGGAGAACTCACGCTACAGAGAGCCACAGTGCTTTACAAACTAGAAGAGGTTTGTAAAAGCACAGGCCCCTGCCACAAGTTTACACCCTAATTAAGACAAATACAGTGTGAACAATAAAAGATCAGGCACAACTGTAATGATTTTCCTTTACTGTGGTGATATTTTTTCCTCAGTCACGCTAGCTAACCAGGAATCAGTCTCTGAATGAGATCAGCTTTTTCTGGAGTAAATAGACATGGTGTGTTTTGCTCACACTTGGTAAATGTAAAGCTTGCTTGAGTGATTACAATCCAATTATTGCCAGGCAGCAATATCCAGGTGCAGACAAATAAACAGTGAAGGCAAAGTGCTTATAAGCAGTTACTGGATATTATTACTATGTCAGGCTTTAATGCTAGTGTTTATTACACAAAAAAATATCTTCTCTGCATCAGATAATTTAATCATTACTCTCCCACTGGTGCTCCCAATACTTGTATCTTATCAATATTTTTAGTTATAAATATTCTTATTAACCTTTTATTACGGTCATTGCTTATACTGTATAGTTCTTTCTCTCTGTGTCCTCTTAAGTCTGTAGATGTGATGTGAGGTCTGCATATCTTGGCATACGAGACAAGTCAAATAGTGAGACATTATTCTGAATAGTTGTCAAACTATACTATTTGTGTTTGTTAATGAATAGCCAGCACTGCTGGAGTGGTGAATTCGCCATTAAAAAGTTTCTGGTAATTTAATGAAACTCACCAGCTACATGATGAATTAATTTCCATCATGACCACTGCAAACTATGCATCCAAGTCACCTTCCCAAGTTTAGGCCCCAGTCCTGGAGTCAATGGGATCCTGAAGAGCTGTAACGTTCTGGTTGGACATGCTCTTACATTCTGAGACTGCCCTTAGTTCATGCCAGGTTTTCTGCTTCTTTCACTTGTCTGCGTGAGAAGTTGCAGTGTCTGCATCAGAATTGTACATTTTTATGAGGATCTGATTTTTCTCTCTCTGTTGTAAGCCAAATGACGTTGAAGGGCATTCCTGCTCCACAAAAATACAGCTTGCCCCACGAGGCTGTCACTTTTCAGGTGGGAAAGCTGAAGCACAATGGCCTATGGGAGTCTATCACTTTAATTTTTCACCTGGAAACGGTAATTCTCAGTGTTTGGTGGGCTTTATTTTGTGATGATTGAGCACATCCTGGTATATTTTGAAGTCAGTAGAATACAAGGGTGCTCCTCACTTCCCTTCAGTGGAAGATATGGCTACTTAACTCCTCATAGCATCTTTCTGAGGGGTTACTCAGTGAAACGCTGTGATATGCTTGCTTGACAAAACATATTCACCACTAAACAGTAAGAAACTGGGTTTGCCTCCCTTATTCCTGGGGAGTGATACATTACATCATGAGTATTGCTATGGAAATCATGGCATGTATTAATATACAGCAAGGGTGAGGGTGACAGAAACTGTCCCAACAGCAAAAAATAAACACGAACACACTCTACTTAGCTTAGAGACCAATGGGAAAGAATGGATTTGCTGCTATGGGAGACTGAAGAATTATTTAGGAAGCAGCGTTGCACATTGTTGGCAATGGGATGGACTATTCATGGGTGATGGATCATTCATAACAAATGATATGATCCTAAGAGGTCCTCAACACCCTCTGCTCCCCCTGAAGCCAATGGGAATGGAGGGTTTCTCTCCGGCCCATCAGAGCATTGCACTAAAACCACCTCCCCATTGGCAACGAGCCGTGGTTGACCTACTGTGGTTGACACCATGTAAATGTAGTCACTGTATTGATCCTGAGAGTCCAGCTGTCCCACAGTGCCTCATTCATTGCATCAGTGACTGCTCTGCTCACCATTTTATTCTCCAGTGTCCAATGACCAAAGATACCAGAAGTCACACACCCACCTTTAAAATCCCCTCCTTTGGGGACCACTTCTAGCAGCCCACCTTTGTCATGTGCAGTTGCCCAAAGGACCATGCCAGCTCTGCACACACAGACAGGTAGGTACTAGCAGGGGCAGATGAGAGTTTTGCAGGGCCCAGGGCACGGGGCCTATTGAAGCGCGGGGGCGGGGGCAGCACAATTTTGCACATGCGCCATGGCCACAGCCGACAGGTAGTAGCGCGTGCGCGGGGCCTATTGAAGTGCGGGGCCTGGGGCAGCCGCCCCGCTCGCCCTGCCCTATATCCACCACTGGGTACTAGGTGCGCTCCAGCTTGGAGTAGACAGGGAAGCTTACTTTTAAAAACCTGGATATCTATGAGGAGATTGCACGAAGAATGCAGGCGAAGGGTTACAACAGGAATCAGCAGCAGTGCCTTGTGAAAGCAAAGGAACTTTGACAGAGATACTCCAAAGCTAGGATGCTGTGCCACAGACCTGCTGCTTCTATGAGGAACTGTGTGCCACATGTGGTGGCAACCCCACCTATAGACCACTCTGCAAACCTCTGGATCCCCGGCTGTGAACACTGAGGAGGAGGAGGCGGAGAAAGGGGAAGAGGAGAGGAGACACACAGCAGGGAAGTCTAGCCCTGCTATGAGACAGGACCCAGCTCAGACTCCGCCACAGTCTAGCCAGTTCTGCCAGGCAAGTGTGGATGAGCCTGATGAAGTGAAGAGAACTCAGGTAAGCATGTGTCTGCATCTTGCCAGGCATTATTTACATTTAAAGATGGTGCCCTACCCATCTCCAAGTGAACAAGACAAACATATTTTATTGCTTTATTTGCACAAAAAGAGCTTGCAGTACACAGTTCTGGTGCTAGCCCATTAGAGACCCTAAGCAGGAATGTCCTCCCCCCATGCTAAAATAGGTGAGTACATAAGATGAAAAGTGAACAGGAGGCAAGAGGCAGTCACTAAGGGTACATTTACACTGCACGGCTATTTCTGGATACCTCCGATATCCCGAAATAGCTACCCCACATCTACAAAAGCCACCTCTTATTGTGAAATATTTTTCAAAATAATGGGCATGCTATTTTGCCATCCCAGTAAACCTCGTTGCATGAGGGATAAGGGATGGCTCGAAATAGCGTGTTATTTTGAAATTTGGTGCTGTGTTTACGTGCCAAAGTTAAAAATAAGCTATTTCAAAATAGATTCGAGATAAGATACACAATTTAAGATAAGTCTGCTTATACTTAGCACGGGCTGTGGCAGTACACCAAATGGAGGTAGCGTCTGCTTTTCATTCCCCTGTTGGGCTAAGGCCAGGGGCATGTGGAACATTTTGTTTGTGTCCACAGGGATGTCCCTTGTGTCTACTTGAGAGACCTCAATGAACATTTCATGAGGATTCTCTTTAATCCTCTCCCAAAGATTTCTAGGAGTGGCTGCCTTATTTCTTCTCCTGTGGCAGGACACTTTCCCATGCCTCTGTGATGGGTTCAGCTGGCAACATTGACAAGCTAATGGCATGAAGCTAATGGCATGAAGCAGGATATTGCAACCCTGACCCCCCCCCACACACAAAAAAAATCCAAACCCAACCCACCTAAGAGGAGCTGGTGGCATTCATAGAGTAACTGCACAGAGTGGAGTGCCACTTCTGGCCCAAGAAATGAGCACTGACTGGTGGGATCAAATTGCAATACAGGGTTGGGGCCTGTGTTACAATTTATGCCGCCATGAACCACAGAAATTTTGGATGTGAAAGGCCACATTCCTGGGTTGGTGTGCCAATCTCACCCCAGTCCTCCAGCACAGGGACACCAGGAGCGAGAGCTGCACTGACAGTGGAGAGGTGAGTGGCCATTGCCCTGTGAAAGCTAACAAACCCAAAGTGCTACCATTCAGTCAGAAAAACTACTAGGGTGAGGATGACATTGTCATGAAAATATATAGGGCCATCAATCACCTCCTGCTACAAAGGACTATGACTCTCAGCAATGTGCAGGACATAGTGGATAGATTTGCAGCAATGAAGCTCCCAAACTGCTGTGGACCAGTAGACGGCACACACAACCCTACATTGGCACCAGGCCACTTGCCACAGAATGCGTCAGTAGAAAGGGCTTTGGTGGATCATCTGGGATGCTTCACCACAATCACTGTTGGCTAGCCAGGGAAGGCACATGAATGCCTGTTGAATATCCCAATGGTTATTGCTGTCTGTTGTGTGCTGTGTAATGTCTGAGAGGTAAAAAGGAAAAGCTTCTGCCAGGGTGGAGGGCAGATGTGGAGTAGCTGTCTACTGACTTTGAACAGCCAGACACAAGGGCTGTTATAAGACTCTAACATGAAGCTATGTGCTTGAAGAGGCTTTGAAAAGGCACTTTAATGGTCAGCCATATGCTGTTCTATGCTGAAGTGTTCTCTGGCACTGGAGCTTTGGGTGCGTCTAAGAACTGTGCCGTGCTTGCTGTACATTTATAAATATGACTAGGTGTTTTCCTGATGCTATAAATTATGTGGAACTTGGTGTGCATTTATGTGGAGCTTGGTGTGCATAAGGGCTATTTGCTTTGACTGTCACTATACATTCTACAATATTGGTTGTGAGCTAATAAATGCGACATGATGCTACAAAAATATAACTTCATTGAGTGGGAAAGAACACAGTGCAGAAAATTAGTGTGAAAAGACCACAGGCAAAGTTATAAAAACTTTACATATAACTTAACAGAGTAAAAATTTAAAATGAGAAAGGAAATACACTTTGGTGTCTATTTGAATAAATGCATGTAGTCCATTGTGGCTACACATGCAGGAGTCTGGTTCTCACAGGTCATGGTATGGGAAGTTATGTTTTTCCTTCCTCTGTGCCAGCATGGATGGCTGGGGATAGCCATTTGCCCTCTCATGCTACATGAACAAAACTTTGCAGGTGAATGTTGAGTAAATATTGGACTGGTCATTGAAGTCTAGCTTTTAGCATGCAACATATACATTAATTGAACCTGAATGAAAAGAGCTTGTTCTTTCAATGTTAAGAACATAAGAATGGCCATACTGGGTCATCCCAAAGGTCCATCTAGCCCGGTATCCTGTCTTCCAACAGTGGTCAATGCCAGATGCCCCAGAGGGAGTGAATAGAACAGAAAATCATCAAATGATCCCTCTCCTGCATACATTTCCAGCTTCTGACAAACAGAGGCTAGAGACACCATTCTTACCTATCCTGGCTATAGCCATTGATGGACCTAACCTCCATGAATTTATCTGGTTCTTTTTTGAATCCTGTTAAAGTCCTGGTCTTCACAACATCTTCTGGCAAGGAGTTCCACAGGATGACTGTGCGTTGCATGAAGAATGTTTTTGCTAACTTTTCCCTTTTCAATATTGATGATTAACAGTTTCTTATGATAAAGGAATTCTGCCTTTATTCTTTGTCTTTTTTAATTCTCAGTCTAAATGAACACATTTTGGTCCTAACTGTTGGCTATCAGTGACTGTTTTAGGCAATTGCAATTTCTGTACAGTATTTTAAGATTATGGATGCTTAAAAAAATAGCACACTGCTAGATCATGGAGTTCCAGCTGACTTCTGATGACTGAATTGATTAAATCTCAGTCGCTCTTTCTGTCAATCATTATTTCTGTATGGGCATCTCCATGGTAGGATTTCAAAATTAAATTTGACTTTTCAGAGCATCATCTTGCAGGGTGCTAGCATAAATGCTTACCAACATGAGGGAGGGTTGCTGAAATGGTTCCTGTATATGAGGAATGCACCAAGAAATAAATGGCATGGGGTTTATTAGAGCACCATAAATCTCTTGAGGCTGGAGAACATTTTGCAATGGTTCATAGACTCCAAGGCCAGGGGATGACTATGAGCATATACTCTAATATCCTGTATAACACAGGCATAGAAATTCCCCACAATAATTCCTAGATCATATATTTTAGAAAAAAAAATCTGATCTTGATTTTAAAATAGTCAGTGATGGAGAGTTCACCACTTCCTTAGTAAATTTGTTCCAGTGGTTTATTATCCTCACTGTCAAAAATGTATGCCTTATTTCCAATTTCAATCTGTCTAGTTTCAACTTTCAGCCATTGGCTAACTTTCTCTGCTAGACTGAAGAGCCCATTATGAGTTTTTCATTTTGTCCATGTAGGTACTTATAGACTGTAATCAAGTCATCCCTCCTATTTGACAAGCTAAATAGAGAGAGCTCCACGAGTCTGTCATTAGAAGGCATGTTTTCTAATCCTTTAATCATTCCTAGAGCTCTTCTCTGTACCCTTCCAGTTTATCAACCTCCTTTTTGAATTGTGGACACAGAACTGTACACAGTATTCAAGTACCAGTGCCACCTACAATACAAATGCAATGCAATACACATCTCTCTTCTCTTGCTGGAGAGTCTTCTATTTAAATATATCCCAGGGTAGAATTAAACCCTTTTGCCTGCAGTGGCACTATGGGAGCACATCTGAGTTGGTTATCTACCAAGACCCCCCAGATCTTTTCAGAGTCACTACTTCTCAGAATGGAGCCCTCCAGCCTGAAAGTATGGCCCCTACATCTTTGTTCCTAGATGCATACATTTATAATTAGTCATATTAAAATGCATATTGTTTATTTACGCCCCGTTTACCAAGAAATCCAAGTTGTTGTATATTAATGACCTGACCTCTTCATTATATTGCACTCCCCCAGTTTTTTGTATGATCTGCAAAATTTATCAGCGAAGATTTTATATTATTGACATTCCAGTGACTGTGTAAATTGTATAAATTACATAAATAATTGTGAGGTATCCAATTTCAGTATGATATTTGCAAACTTAATTTGTGTTAAATGTGTAGACATTTTCAGCAATATATTCCATTTTTGCTTTCGTAGAATCATAGAATACTAGAACTGGAGGAGACTTCGAGAGATCAAGTTCAGTCCTCTGCCTTCATGGCAGGACCAAGAACCGTCTAGATCATCCCTGACAGATGTTTATCTAACATACCCTTAAATATCTCCAATGATGGAGATTCCACAACTTCCCTAGGCAATTTATTCCAGTGTTTAATCACCCTGACAGTTAGGAGGTTTTTCCTGATGTCCATCCTAAACCTCCCTTGCTGCAGTTTAAGCCCATTGCTTCTTGTCCTACCATCAAAGGCCAATGAGAACAATTTTTCTCCCTCCTTCTTGTGACACCCTTTTAGATGCTTGAAAACTGCTATCATGTCCCCTTTCAGTCTTTTCTTTTCCAAACTAAACAAACCCAATTCTTTCAGTCTTCTTTCATAGGTCATGTTTTCTAGACCTTTAATCATTTTTGTTGCTCTTCTCTGGACCTTCTTCAATTTCTCCACATCTTTCTTGAAATGCGGTGCCCAGATCTGGACACAGTACTCCAACTGAGGCCTAGTCAGTGCAGAGTGGAATGAAAGAATGATTTCTCGTGTCTTGCTCACAACACTCCTGTTAATGCATCCCAGAGTCATGTTTTCTTTTTTAGCAACAGTGTCACACAGTTGACTCATATTTAGCTTGTGGTCTACTATGACTCCTAGATTCCTTCTGCAGTACTCCTTCCTAGACAGTCGCTTCCCATTCTGTGTGTGTGTGAAACTGATTGTTCATTCCTAAGTGGAGCACTTTGCATTTGTCCTCATTAAACTTCATGCTATTTACCTCAGACCATTTCTCCAGTTTGTCCAGATCATTTTGAATTATGACCCTACCCCCCAAGGCACTTGCCACCCCTCCCAGCTTGGTATCATCTACGATCATAATAAGCATACTCTCTATGCCATCATCTAAATTGTTGATGAAGATATTAAACAGAACTAGTGCCAAAACAGACCCCTGCAGAACTCCACTTGTTATGACCTTCCAGCATGACTATGAACCATTAATAACTACTCTCTGAGAATGGTTATCCAGCCAGTTAAGCACCCATCTTATGGTAGCCCTGTCTAGGTTGTATTTCCCTACTTTATTGATAAGGAGGTCATGCAAGACTGTATCGAATGCCTTACTAAAGTCTAGGTATACCTAGACCTGGATATGTGTGCTAGCTTTGCAAAAACAGTTTTCACTGGGGGAGAAAAAACGAAAAACAAACACATCTTGGGCTTTTGACAAACATGGTAGCTGCTAAATATTGATGGAACCATTAATTTCTTCATCTTTTCTGTGTATGCTCAGTGAAAAGCCAACATCTTCCACATAGCTGCAGAAGTAACAGGCCAAATACACCTCTGCTATAACACAATTGACTTCTGTAAAACTACGCCAGTAACAGATTAAGCAGTATGTAAACTTGCTTTGAATCTAAATGAATGTGATATATATTCCATTGGAGGTGAAAGGGGATTTTAGAAGAAAAAGCAAACGAGAGGGTCTTCTTTATTTACATATTCTTATGTACTCATGTAGAATGTTTGCTTGATACAACCACATTCTCCTGTTCTCTCCACCTGTTATTTAAACCCACATACAGCCACCTACTGATAAACGGTAGGCCACGTGAGTGCAAGCTGTAGATAGGAGGCTAGGTAATTTGGGAACTGAGAAACAATTTGTGGCTAACAAGCAGGAGAGTAGTGTTAGTCATGATAGGTGGATAACTTGGCTGCAGAATGCAAAAAGGTGCCATGTGGACAGGTTCAAATAAGACAATGTATTCTGGTGGGGGATCTGTAAGCCAGTAATGTGTGTTTGCCTCCCACACCAAGTATCCCTGACACTAGTTTATTTCTGTCTATCTTCTTATGTAAAGCAATTGTGTCCAAGGTAAAGGACTACTTTTGGTTCTGGCAGCCCTGGTAACACATTGGCTGCGTCTAGACTGGCATGATTTTGCGGAAATGCTTTTAACTGAAAACTTTTTCCGTTAAAAGTATTTCCGCAAAAGAGCATCTAGATTGGCACGGGTGCCTTTGCGCAAAAAGTGCTTTTGCGCAAAAGCATCTGTGGCCAGTCTAGACGTGATTTTGCGCAAGAAAGCCCCGATCGCCATTTTGCACATCGGGGCTTTCTTACGCAAAAAATTCCTTCCCTGTCTACACTGGCCCTCTTGCGCAAGTATTTTTGCGCAAGAGGTCTTATCCCTGAGCGGGAGCATCATAGTATTTGCGCAAGAAGCACTGATTTTGTACAGTACAAAGTCAGTGCTCTTGCGCAAATTCAAGCGGCCAGTGTAGACAGCTGGCAAGTTTTTGCGCAAAAGTGCCCGCTTTTGCACAAAATCTTGCCAGTCTAGATGCACCCATTCTGTTGTACCACCAGATTCTGTGAGTGTTTACAGGAATCCACCCGGAGCTGGAGTCCAAAAGGCCAAGTGCTTGGAACACCTGTGTCACATACTTTTGAGCATGGAGTACACCCAGAACACAGCCAGGCCCCTGGGGGTCATTGTTCTGTCGCACTCACAGTGTGGCCCTTCAGTGGAGTTGGTTAAAACAGATTCCTTACATTGTTTGTTTTATACAAAAATCAGATTTTATATTCAAATGTCAGCTCTTTGGAATGTGTCTTCAGCTCTGACTATTGCGCAATAATTGAACAGTCACTCTCCAGCTCAGCCCTTTTATATGTGGGTGCAACTTTGTTGTGGTTTACATAATCTTACCTAAGTTTCATAGCCTATTTTAACTCACATAGGCTATTTAGTGTGCACTGGGGCAAGCTGGTCTTTTTTTTTCATACTTAGTGTTAACAAGATACACTAAGCCCAGCAACCAGGCTCAACAACTTTTGACCTGCTCTGCTTTTTAATTTCAAGTTTTCAGGGTCTTTCTCTAGTCTGTCACACTTTCTTGCATACTCTATATGCTGATTGAAATCCCCAGGATCTTTTCTTATATACCATTTCAAAAATACAAAGTTTATTAAACTCCACACTTCTTTCTATTTGAAAGTGCCAGAATTTCTACGTAGACATGAGTTTACAAACCTAATAGCTTTTTTTTTCATATTATAACACCAGTAAGATGTAGTAAATTAGTTTGACAATTTTTCTTTCTCTGCATATTAGGTACTGAGAAGCCACTTTAGGCAGTGGTATGAATTTAATTTGAAATTTTAACAGTAACTCACAAAGGAATTTTTAGATCTTTATTTTGTGTCATGGAAGTGAGTTTGCATGTGAAAAATTCATTCTACAAACCATAATTTTAAGAGTATAGCAAAAGATATTAATAATGATGGTCATTTTATATTAGATGTGAGTGACACTGTACAGATGACTTTGATGTTTAATCAGAGTCTATTCTGCACAGTAGTATTTTCATTAGTGATTAAACCTGAGTCATTATATATTAGTGGGACAGGAGAGTAATCTTGGGGGGAAAAAAACCCTCTCATACTATGACTGTGTTTGAAGATGTTTGAGGCCTGATTTTCAAAGAAATGTATGTGCATAATTAACATCCATAATTTGTCCCCACATGTTCAATTTGGCCTTTCACTGGCACTTTGCAGGTGCAGTTGTGGTATCTCTGTGCACAAATCAGGTGCAGTTACATTTTTTAGGTTGTGTTTATCAGAAAATCTGACCTCAAAGGTTCAGAGGTGAAAATGATGTATTTTTATTTATAATCAAGTATATGTAAAAAAAGTGAATTTGACAGTTTTTGAAATGTGGAACAGAGCTGCATCTCTTTTTCAAAATGACATTTTCTATGGTAACCGATTGTTCAGGGCAATACATGATAAGTTCATGATGTACCAGCAGGGGTTTGTGTCCTCATGCAAGATCTTATTTGCTTCCCATCCTGGTCAAACCATTTCCTCTTCCAGACCAAAATAAGAACTTATCCTGTAACAAGGCAAAAAGAAACCACTACCATCCTATGCCCTCAAAACTTGTGGTCCCTACTAAATTTCAGAACATATAAGCACTACAACTGTTCCCTTGCTGCTGCTATAAACACTCTGGCAGTGATGTACCTTTTTCACAGCAGTAAGATGACTTGATTTTCAGAACACCTGTGAGTGTAAAAGCAGGGAGGAAGACAGTTCAGGACTGAGTGGCCGCAGGGGCAGCCCGTCCATATAGGTGAACTAGGCAGTCACCCAGGGTGCCAAGTTAAATGGGGCGCCAAATGGTGGCGCAATATCATTGAGGGGTTTGGAGGTGGGGGCGCCGATTGCATGGTTCGCCTAGGGCGCCAGTTGCTGGCAGCTAGTCTAGGGCCACCCCTGAGTGGCCGCAATCACAGTCTGATGTAAGGAATTTTATACATTTAATACCACTTCTATGTTTGAGGCAGACATCCCACTTTCTTCTGTCAAAGCAACTGCAAAATCATGTCCCAAGTAACAGAAGTTGCTTAGTTAAACCCAGACGGTACCCATTTAGTCCCTGAGACCCCATCCCTTGTTGCAAGAAGTTATCACCTAATTTCATAGGGATTCTTGCCGCATCAAGGACAACTTCATGGGTCACCATGGACAAGCTGCCCAGCTGAGGATCAGAAACATAATGCCCTTCCTTCCAGGAATTTCACTCTTCTGCAGACAGTGGTGATGGAACCACTGACAGCAATTACCACCCATGACTTAGACTCTGCCCTACCTAGATAATTACAGAACAGACAACACTGGGGACACACCTAATAGAGCAGTTGTCAAAAGTTCCTTTGCTAAGGGGAATCTGCTACCCACCTCTAATATGCAGTACTTCTGTACTAAAGAGAGCAGTATCCTTTGCTTACTGAGCTTTCAAATTGCCTCTCAGTTTCTCACATCTCTTGTCTTAGTCATGTAGCTGAGAAGCTGGCATAAAGATGGATCCCTGCAGCTAGACTTTAAGCAGGGTATGGTATCTGCTCTGAGGTGGTTTTGGTTGTTCTTTTCAGTCAAAACCCAGAGGGCTGTTATGGGTAACCGTGCATCTACAATCCCTGGCAGAGTCCCACAATGTTCATTACTCTGCCCCACATTCAAAATCTGTCTGAAGATTTTGAGCAAACTGGTGAAACAACACAGGTTAAAGCAACAGCAGTAGGCATCCAATCCTTCCACTTCGTATTTCTTTCTCTAGCATAAGCAGAAATCTATTCACCTTTCTTTGTGCCTCACCAGAATTCACTCTAAGATGACGAACAGCTAGCAAAAACTGCACTACAGGGAGCTAAAGTAATGCTGGTAGGAAAAACCTGCTTCTTTTATAACACTCTCTACTCTTGAGGACATCTGCCTCCATATCAGTAAATTGGTTTACAAAGGAAGGATGCTTTTGGACTCCTTGGTGTTACTAGACACCCAAATACATGAGGCGATTAACAAAAATCCCTATTTCCATCAGCAACAGGCCAGAAGATTGTGCTCCATTCTGTGAATTCAGAATAGGTTACGATGAGTCACAAATTCATGACCTCCAGGCTCAATTATTGTAGCTCAGTGTATCTTGGAAAGAAGTCATATGCCTTGGAAAGTGCTTTGCCTGATATATGAAGTAGCAGCCTATCTGCTTAACATTACAGGGCACTGTGAACACATGACACTAGTGATGGGACTTCTGGGAGTAGAGAGCACAAATATGGGAACAGATTTACCTTATAGATATTTAATTGATCAGGAAATCAAATACCATGCATGCATGTGCAGTAGAGGTGTCACAGGATGAGAGTGCAGGACCTTAATATACGATCATTTAAATATCATTGTTAATATTTGATTAAAAATAAAACACAAATCCAAGCCACTTAATACATATGTACATTAAAGGTGACTTGCAATGTACTTGGTTTTATATTACAAGGAAGTATTAGAAATAAATGTTCTCTGTTTACTAATGAGGTTCTCTCTCTCTCTTCGCAAAGGCCCACCCCTAACAGCGTGCTGCACTCCTGCCATTTAATTTCAGATCTGCTTCCTCATATAAGGAGCGCAGTAATTTGTTGCTTTCTTTAAGTTGTAGGAAATTGTGCATCAGCTCAGCCAATCATAACTTAAAACAACTGAAATATATACAAGGTTGAAACTTATGGATGACAGCACCAATTAGTGGAGCTGCTTTTATTTTTCTTTTCTTTCTAAGCACAGGGTGAGGTATGCCTTTTTTCCAGCGAGAGGCAAATTTAAATGTGAAATGTCATTAGGGCTGCTTTCCACTAATACAATTTCTTTTTTTGAATAACAAAAAAACCATCAGTTGTTATTTTTAATAAAAAAGCCCACCCGTTAATTTACATACATTTAGGGTGAAGTAAATGAAAATGCATTATGTTACTACTGTGCTATTCAATAATGAGCCTATAGGGTTCTAAATGGGAAGAAAAGTTCTGTTTTTCAGACCTTGTACCCACTGTTCCAGTTATAAAGACGCCATTGTGATAAGGATACATAAACGGGGTTTGTAACAGTAAAGATCCACCTTCTGGCAGTATGATTGGGAAATAAAGCACCCCACTAAGCTACCACTTCAGCAGGAGAAGCTGAGCTAACGAACCAAGTAAAGGTGGAACTGGTCCCTTGGCCTTTCAGTGACATTTACAGCCTCTGTGCAAGGACATGCTCTTTTCTTTCTGTTTCTATTTTCTCCAGTTAATCAGGTGACTTGAAAAGAAGCTAGATAAGGGTATTGTTTGCACTGACAACATCCTGATGATACTGTCAGAGGAGATCACAGGAAAATGTTCCTTTTTTGAACCAATAGAGTCATTAGGGAGAGTACTCATCACTTGAGTGCATCTAGGTTAATTACCACAGAAAATCTGGAACTGGCAGCTATAATTTTTCTGAAGAAAGTACTGCTATTTTTACTCTTGATGCCATAAAATATCTCATAAGTTCCCATGCAGGACCCCATTTTTACAGTTGATTGGTACAATAATTTTAGGAAAATAACATTCTGGCTTATATTAGTGGGGCACTACCCTTGGAAATGTAAAGAAAGTAAAGGACTGCAAGTTACATACTGTACAAATAAATTCATCTCTATTTGCCAGGACCTATTACACTCAAATTTAAAACTAAGCAAACATATTTTTCTATTGCTGGGGTCACTTTGAAAAAGAAAGAATGTCAGGTTGAGATGAATGACTTATCCCTGCACAGATGTAATAAAACTATATGCGATACATTACATTATGGAACACAGATACAAAAAAAAAAATTCTCTCCAGCATGAGAGGAACAGAATATTGCTTTTGGACTAGCATCAAAGTTACTGCAGGGGATGCCTGTTACCAAAAATAAAAGGATAGTTTGTTTTTAACCCATTTAACATACATCACACATGTTACAGGGCATTACAAAGTTTGAGCAAGTTAATGGTGAAAAAAACCAAAAACCCTGAGAAAGAAGGGCAAGCTGCAACTGGACTATTAAAGACTAGGCATTTCTCATTACAGAATTTACACTGGGGACAAGAATGAGAACTGAGTTCCATTTTTAAACCACCTACATATTTTCCCCTGAAATTATTTGGTGTGGAGGAAACCCTGTGATTTTTTATTTTATTCCTGATAAAAAAAGGCATGCTCATCCTGTAAAATTTTAATCCTGATTTTGACCAGGTCGCTAGGGATTGTGTGTATTGCAACATTTGTTTTTAGATCTTTGGGTTTTGATGTTGAATACAACTGACTGAATAATATTTGTTGAATGATTTATGTAAACTATTTTGTAATATTTGTCAAGTAAATGCTTTGAGAGATTTTCTCCTCACTTTTCACTTAGCTTATTTAGATGGTCAATTCACACACACACACACACACACACACATCACTGAAATTTCACAACATATTCCTAATAAAATATTTAGTTAATGACTCGTTCCATTCTTTGCCCAGCTCCAGTTCTGCACATTCGAAAGCTGACTAGTTTTTATATGTAGGATTTTGGTTTGGGCCCATTAGTAGTAAAAGTCTATCAGGAGATGAGGCATGGATAACTGTTTAGTTAAGTGGAACAGACAATTCTGTTTTATAAAGCAGATATTTGTAGTAATTGCCTCTCACTGAGTTATATTTTCCAATTTGCTTTCCATGCTACAGGGAATCCTGCAGTTACCTATGGAATGTACTGCCTGTGCCACTCTGACTGAATTACTACCTCCAATGCACTTTGTTAAAGCTGCCATTCAGGGCAGCTCTAAATCAGACTCAAGGAAGTAGCACTGATACAATGCGCTGAAGGTAATATTTACAGGGAAAGGGGATACGTGCTGAATAGCAGGGTCCCCATGTCCCATGACTTCTTTTCTCTCCTAGTCTGGAAAGTGGTATGAATTATCAGCAGGATGTTACTTCTCTCTCTGCCCTGTCCCTCCTCTTAATATCTCATCCTCACTTACAGTTTGGAAGTACTTCTGACATGTAATATGCTTTACTTGTTGATAAACGTGAGCTACCACAATCAGTTTCTAATAAGGATT
Source organism: Rafetus swinhoei (assembly GCA_019425775.1). Taxonomy (NCBI): domain Eukaryota; kingdom Metazoa; phylum Chordata; order Testudines; family Trionychidae; genus Rafetus; species Rafetus swinhoei. The sequence goes on from CM033437.1 coordinate 111,917,050, forward strand.
TAGAAAAAGCTAGAACAATATCTTCGGCTGGTGATATTTGCAAATGACATCCCCCTGAAATAGCCCACGCTATATAAAACTGTACCCTATGACAGTCTTTCGAACTACAATAACAAAAACACTTATTTATTACTTCCCTCTCATTCAGGACTGAATTCCCCTTCCACCCCAATTCTAGACTCCACTGTGTTTTCTAGGATCCCACTTTCATAGTTTTTAGAAAGATGTCAAACCTTGGATCTATGTAGTCCATTAATCACTTGCAGTGATTGCTTGCTGATTGTTGATCCCTTCCCAAGCAGATCCCAGTATGCAAGAAAGTCAATAGTTGAATAGGATTGCCAATGTTGGTTGGATCTAGTCCTGGAGATTTCATCATAAGATATAACCTTTATTAAAGATTCATCTTTAATTCCTGCAGACTCCCGGCCAATCCCAGAGTGTTGACAATCCTTTAGTTGAAGTGCTGAAGTGTAGACATAGTTACATAAAATAATGTCAACAGAAGAATTTTTCAGTCACAACTTGAAATCTAAGATATGCCTTTGAGAATTATACTAATAGTATTTGTTTTGTTTATGCAGTGCTATAGATTTGCAGGATGCTTTATAGAGAAAAATATGACAAGTGACTCCCTGGAGTGCAATCTAAATCAGACACACTCAACAAGACATGGGGGAATGGGAAAATGAGGATTATAACAATAAAAAAATCATAATATTTGCTTGTTATGTAAAATGCATGTATTTGTTATATTTATATTATTTTTGCTACATTTTTGTCAATTTACTGGAAGTGCCAGAAAGAGTTACTAGTTTCTGCCTTCCATTATCAGTACTCTGGGTTGAAATGATCTAATGTTTAAAGTATATATACTCTTTGCATGCATGTGACTTTCATGTGGGAAATCTCTGAGGCAAATGTCGATCTTGGGGTTACATCTGAGCATATGTTTGTATGGGTACAACTCTCTGATTTTAAAATACCTTTGTATCATTACTTTATCTAGTCAGATAGACACACTAATGAACATTTGGGCTGATGTGTATCACTACAGCCACTTGTGTTGAGGTTGGATGAGAAGGTTGAACAAGTTGTAACTGCATTTATGCCATAAATATTATACTAGTCAGGCAAATGTCTCTTATATGCCGAATATCAATGAGCAGAATGCATTCAACTTCTACATATATATATATATATTCTGGTAGCTTCACTTTCCTTATGTAAAATCAGTACTTAAGCTATAGCAGTATATGAATGTAAACATTACAGGCTGTAGCTCAGTGCACATTGTTTATGTTGTGAAATTATACATCAGATTTTCATCTATGTGTCATATAAATATTGTTTGCTTGGGAAAACACAGTCTGCTTTTTAACTGGAACTGGTTGGGAAATTCTTCTTTTTCTTTTGGAAAATGTAAAGCTTTCAAAAAAATCAAAACCAGTAACCTTTTGGCTGAAAATAAAAAATTTTCCATGTGGAAATACTGCCATGAAGTGTCATGGGAGTTAGTGTGAGTGCCTCATGTTGCCATTCTCCCCTAACTACTTCTACCAGATATAGCACATTCTTCACAATTACTGAATCAATGAAGTACACATCAGACACCTGGTCATGATACGTTTTGGGAGATGCCTGGGGAACCCAGCCCATTGGGAGAATGAGTGTGGGAGGCACTGAAAGTATAACTTCCACGAGATTCTATAAATTCCATACAATTCTTTTCATGGACATTTTCAACCAGTCCTACTACTACTAACCTGACAATTCTTTCCATCCGCTGCAAAAAATAGCCACGCAAAATATGAGTTCAACTGGAGTACCATTTATTTTTCCGTTTGTCAAATATCAGCATTTCATGTTCTGAATTACTGAAGCTCAGCCCAGAAGAAAATATCTGTGGTTTTGTCATTCTCACTGACTAAAGTAAAAAGTCAGATTGCTGTGACAGGTTTAAAAGGAAGCAATTCCTCAGCAGGGTGCTATAGAACAACTTGTGGGAAAGGAAGTTTGTGACAGACCAATATGTCTCCCCCTACTGGGGTTGGGCAGCACACATGAGAGAACGCAGAACTATCCCTGGAATAAATCACTCCCAAAATACTTATTACAACTATTCACATTTTGAATACAGAATACTTACAGTTAACTACCAAAGAAAGATCTACAGACCAAAAATTATTTGTAGGACTTATTTGACCAATTATATCAAATTGTTTTTAAAATAAAATGTATTGTGGTTGCAGGGGATTTGAAAACGAAATGAGGTGAGATTAATTGAACATATTACTATTCCATTGAGGGTGAATTTTACTCCTGTGCACAGAGCTAGCACAAGGCTTATATGCTATTTATGACTCATGTGAGCTCTATTTTGAGGGCTTTTGTGGGACTTAAGTGCTGTACACAATTTGTGCTTACCCTCTGCACACACATAAATTTCCCTGTGGGTGAGGGTTTGAAATATCAGGCTCCTTGATTGTACTGATTTAGCAAGTAGTTAGATATCTCTAAATATGGCTAGAGTATGGCTCAACCTTTATCTGAAGAGGATAATGCACAAAGCATAATTTATTTGTTTTTGGTGACTTTTGAGTAGGTCAGTGGTGGCTGCAATGTTATTTTCCTTGCAGTACCATTACAGATCTCTCATGTCCATGATTCTCAGAATAATAGAATTGAGTGGAGCTATTTAACTCTTGATCTCTGATGCATTATTAGATAACTAGATTAGATACCCTGTTAAGAGTATAAATATAATATATTAAACTACAAAATGTCAGCATTTTTCACTGACTGAATGGATTTCTTGTTTCCAGGCAGCCCTATTATACTTATGTATGTGGAATAGCAGCTTAAAATCAGATAGGAAGAGTCTATGTTCCTGCCCTGGAAATTAGGGTATTTACCACGGAGGAGGGAGACCAAAATTCATAATGCTGGTCCACTTCAGGCAAAGCAAGAATATGAATCTTGGGGTACGTCTAGACTACAGGCTTTTGTCGACAGAAGTTTTGTCGACAGATACCGTTGACAAAGCTTCTGTTGACAAAGAGCTTCTAGACAACATCCAATTCTGTCGACAAAGCAAGCCGCTTTGTCGACGTGAGAGTGTAGACATAAAGGACAGTGTAGATGCAATAACGCCTTCTGTCGACAGAACTCTGTCGACAAAAGGCGTTATTCCTCATAGAATGAGGTTTACAGCCATCGACAAAACTGCTGAGTTCTGTCGACGTTATGTCGACAGAACTCAGCAGCAGTATAGATGCAGGTATAGTTTTGTCGACAAAAGTCCACTTTTGTCGACAAAAGTCCACTTTTGTCGACAAACCCCTGTAGTCTAGACACACCCTCTGTCTCCCACATCACAGGGAGTGCTAGCATCAACAGGTTATTGGCTGTTCTAAGGTGGGGCTCTCTTTCTCTCTGATTTTGAGCAGAAAGTCTATATATAATGCAGCATATTTGAGGCAAAATACCCCAAACTCCCTCATTTAGCCCTACTTGCTAACATTTGTCTCTGACAATTCATGAATGTTGAGATTTATAAAATTTTCTATATAACAGTAATTGTCTGAGGTAAAATATTCTACAATCCAAGGTTTTTCCACTTTTTTTATTGGTGGTCAGCACTGTTATTTATTAGTCAAAGAGAACAATAAAAATAAAATACTATATGATAATGAAAACATACTTAAAAAAATATTTTTAGATTATTTACCATAACGTGTCACAACTTAGCAACACATTCTGCAAACTCAATGCCTAGTTGCAAAATGTTTCCTCCAACAACAAGAGGGCCATCTTACTCCTGTGGAACTCAATGGAAGTTTTTCTAATTGAAGTCAATGGAAGCACAATCAGACCTTTTATAATTGGATTACTGAAAGAGGAGAATATAGCCTAAAATACACACAAGTTACCTAGGAGAGTGGATATCACCACATAATGATGATACATATCAGTTATTGAGAGTTACGTTATTGAGAGTCATCTACAGAAGATATTCTTGATTTTCCCTTATTTTTGATAATGCATTCAGAGACCCTGATTCTGCTCTCATATCAGTTTTACTCTGGTGGAATGGTATGGGCTTTAGTGGAATGCCTCTTGATTTACATCAGTGTAATGGAGCTCTTTAGCACAGAGTGCTTTTTTTTAAAGTTGTAGTCCAAGTGAGAATGAGGTGACTAAGAATATTTTTAGATTTGAAGCCATCTCTTTCAAACTAGACAGGGACATTCTTTACAAGCTTTTACAAAACATTTGCAAATATTAAAAACATAAATATTGTAACTTTTTTAAAGTGTGATAAAAGAAACATCTTTTCTTGGGATGAGGGTATTTTAGCCCCTAAATATAGGTGTTTCAAAGTAAATATGATATTTTTTATGTTTATTTCCTGATTGTGTTCAAAGGTATGGCCTCACGTCTCATAAAAGCTAACATAGTATAAAGTGATGTGGCAAAAGAAGTAAATTCGATAAATGTGCTTTCTTTGGCATGCATTTTTGGGGACTTCAATAATAGAAATCTTTCCCACAGTTATACTGTTCTAAGAGAACTAATCTGCCTTTTGAAATGTTGTTAGAAATGTGATATTATAATTTGTTGTGTTGACTGAAATGTAATTTCCTTTAACTTTTAGTGAGATTGGCTGTATATTGTCTCTTGTTCTCTATTTCTCTTTGCTCTTCTACTTTTTCTTAGTAGTATCAGAAATGATTGTAGAAATGATTTTAAAGTTGCTCAAGTGATCTTGAAGCTGTTTTTTTTTAACCAACAAAGTTGACAGAAGAAGGGGGGAGGGAGAAAAACTTATTCTAGCAATTATTATCCCAAAACCTGTTCAACAGGTGGAGCTCTATGCTGCAGAATGCAGCTCAAAATTGAAATCTGTAGACTTACATAACTGGCTGATGAATCATTTTCAAAGTTAGGAGGAATTGCCTTTTGCATACACATAGTCTTTCAAGTATTCTTAAACATCTTTATACAACATCCCAAATTGGAATAAGAATAATATTTGTCTTTGTGGATAATTTTTTAAAGTAAGTTGTGCTTCCTGTTGAAATACAAATCCAGTCAGCTTTTTTTTCTCTCTCAGAAACTTAAGTAATAATAAAATGAAATTGAGAGATCTCAAGTGTCTAACAGCTGGTGTTCGGCATTGTATTATAGGTAAAGTGTAATGCTGCATCAAATATTTATTAATCAGGATTCTTGATGGCATTTCCCTTACAATTAGTATGTCTTTGAGAAAGAAGATGAGGAGGAAAGAAAGCTTTAAGAAGAGACAATTTAAAACGAAATGAGAGATAGCTATAGGACTGTTTCAGAAGCATCTCTTCTCTTCCTCCTCCTCTCGCTTTCTTTCAGGACCATTTTTAACCATTACCTCCAACAGTGATGGTGAAATACCCACTGACTGTTTCACTGCATACGCCAGCTTCTTTTTTCCCAAAAGAGGCTTTAGAATGTTTGGCTGAAATTCCTGGGTACTTTAATACAGTTCTGGTGAATAAGTGATTTACATTAATATCACTCTAATTCAGGGAAATAAATACAGAGAATCTATTGTAGCGGGTTCTTCCTGGGGTTTCAGATATGGTCAAGTCACAAGATGGAGTCTGTAATAATTTAAAGTAATCCCTAGGGTCCTGTCCCACTTTTACAGAAATGGTATTATTTATATAGCAGCAAGAACTTACAATACATGCCGCCTCAAGAAAGCAATGTAGATACTTCACAGCTGGCACGTGTGAGATATATTTTATTCCTTTAGCAGCTTTATTCCAACGTTTGATATTTGTTTGAGAAAATCTGTAATTAATATGCATGTCAACATATCATAAAATAGTGGTCACAACAAATTTGATTAGTTCAAAACTACATGTAATTATTTTCCACTATTTGTTAGCATCCTTTAGGAAGGTTTCTTCATTGTGCTGAATCTTTTCTGTGTTGACTTTGCTAGCCAGTTTTTCTGATTCTGTATTGCTTACATACACACTTACTCTTTTCAATACATTCTACTCAAGTGAGTAAAGTGGCAGGATTGCAACTAATTTCATTCCCTTTATAGATACTTTTATCTGTTTAGGTATTTAAATAGGCTTCATTACCACCTTATCTGAACACCTTAAAGTTGTATTAAGTCCAGTTGGTCAAGTAAGGCAGTGGTCTCCAACCTTTCTAAGCACAAGATCACTTTTTGTATTTAAGTGCAATCTGCAGACTACCTCAAACCCAAATGCCCTGCCCTGCCTCCTTCATACCCCTTCTGTGAGGCCCTGCCTCTGTTCACTCTGGCCTTTCTCCCTTTCCCATTCTCCCTCCCTTTTACCGGGCAGGAGCAGAGGTTTGGGGCACAGGATCTGGTCTTGGGCTAAGGTATTTGCACTGTGAGAGGGGCTCTGATCTGAGCCTGGGGCAAAGAGTTGAGGTGCAGGAGGGGGCTCAGGGTACAGACTCTATGAGGGTATGTCTACACTTGCAGCCTAATTCGAACTAGGGCTGCAAATGTAGGCATTCAGAATAGCAAATCAAGCCCGGGATTTAAATTTCCCGCGCTTGATTTGCATGTTCAACCGGCGCCATTTTTGAAATTTACAAGCCTGGACTAACTGCCCGCGTCTACACGCGGCAGAGAAATGGGCGTTCGAAATAAAGCCCTATTTCGAACTACCTGTTATTCCTCCTGCAATGAGGTTTAACAGGTAGTTGAAATAGCTGAGACGGGGCAGTTAGTCCGGCTTGTAAATTTCAAAAATGGCGCCGTTGAAGATGCAAATCAGCCGGGATATTTAAATCCCGGCTTGATTTGTATTCAAATGCCTACATTTGCAGCTATAGTTCGAATTAGGCTGCAAGTGTAGACATACCCTAAGGGAGTTTGGGTCCAGGGGGCTCAGGGCTGGGGCAGCGGCTTGGGGCAGAGGGGGTTCATGACTTAGGGCAGGGGTTTGGAGCTGGCTTCAGCTGGGCACTGCTTATCTGAGGTGGCTCCTGGATGGTGGTGCAGTGGGGCTAGTGCAGGCTCACCCCTGCCCCGGCCATGCAGCACTCTCAAAAGCAGCCAGCAAACTCCCTCCTTCCCAAGCCCTGTTGTGCCCCCCTCCGTTCTGTGGCGACACCCTGATATAAGTGCCCCCTCCTCTTCTTCCCCTGCCCTGCACAGCAAGCAGGAGGCTGGGGGAGGGGGAAGGGGTGTGTGAGCAGGAGTCAGTTCTAAGGCAAAGGGCAGGAGATGTGCTGCGGTGAGGGCAAAGACAGCTGAAATGCTGTGCTTGGCAGCCCCTTGGCCAAATGGCTCCAAGATCTACCATTAGATCCCGATGTACTGGTTGGTGACCACTGAAGTAAGGGATGGTTTAGTTATTGCAGCTTTACAAGAACAAGCAGTATTCTGCTTTTCTCAATAAGTTTAGATTTACAGCTCAATATAATTTATGGATTTTGAAAGTTTCACTTTGGAGTTTTAAAACAGAACATTTTCTATAATAATAATAATTATAATTAATATAGTAATAAAGTTATGGTAAAACCCATTGTACTAAGTGTTGTACAAATACATGTGAAGAGAAGACACTGTCCCTGTACCAAAGAGTCGCAGCCTAAGATGCTGAGTGCCAATGACTAGATGACAAGTATGAAGGATGAATAGAGAGGGGTACAATTAAATATATGTAACTATTGCATGCATATATACACTGGTAATTGTTTTGCATTGGAGGACAGCAGTTGCTGATTGATTAACTTGTTTGTTTTACTGTATGGTAGTTAGGATAGAGTCCTGCTAAGAGGATTTAAACTTAGCAGGATAGGATCTGACATTTAGTGGACCCTGACACTGCATCGTTTCCATAACTGATATAGTACAGTCTAACTAGTCGTAAATCAGGATTCCAGATGCGTTCCTTTCTCTAGATGGCTCAGAGGCTGGTGATGCTTGTTGTCCTACATTGTCATCTTGTGATACATCAGGGCTCAGTGACAGTGATTATGGTATAATCTAACATTGGAATGGTAAAGTCCTCTGCTTCATTAGCCATGTTCACTTCCAGTGGAGGTGCCTACTGATGTGATCTGTCATGAATGTATGTACTACTGGATCATATGTATGTATGTCATCTTCACAGCCAGTAGTCATTTCACTCTCCAGATGTCTCTCTTTGGCTTCAGATTAATTCTTGATTAATCATGTAAATAGAGCCTGCTGGATTGCAGCTAAGGCTTCTGAGAGCTGCAGCTGGCAGCAAGTTAAGTTGCAAGTTAATGGAGGTGTCAACACTGGAGAAACTGTGATCTTTAGGTCATACATCAGGCACTGCAATGTTTTTGCCTCTCATGCAAAATACAACACAGAGTTTGTCTCTCCAAAAGAATGGTAACTTTACATGTACCTCTCATTCAGCCAACTTTTTATATATATATTGTCACTGGGTTCCTAAACAGTAAAATTTATTCAGTTATTATAATCCCTCTTCAGTCTTCCAGAAGATTTTTCATAATTTTTCCTAGCTACTTTACATGTACTTTGCTTTTGCAGTTGCCATTAATTTTAATCAAATATTGAATTGGTAAAGGGAGTAGTCTCTTAAAAGGAATAGACAATCCAGTTGCATCATAGGTCATTGAATGTGTAAGCTCAGATAACTTTGTTTAAAGTTACCTTTCCATTCAGCTTTTTGCTCTTCTCCTAAGATTCCACAGCATTAATGATAATATTTTACTGAATTTTACCACGTGTCCACCTTGCAGTGTGATAGACTGGTATTTTTGACTGGGGCACGTTACAGTGTTTTCTATCTGTGGAATTCAGGACCTCACTAATCAAAACAGTGTCACAGTGGCATAAAACTGGAATAATACAGAATAGAGAATCAGGGAAAGAATCAGGGCCATTGTTTGCAAATGCTGTAGCCTGTATCAAGGTTCCACTAGCTGGGAACCAAAATATCAGGTCCAAGTCATTAAGGGTGATTTTTCTTTTCAAAATGTACCCTATTTTTTGTGACTTCATTTTTGCATGCCCAGCTTGAGTGAACTGGAGCTAAGGGTTCTCAAAACATTTGATGTTTGCTGAAAAGACAGATTCTTGTTATATAATAATCTATATCTTTAGCTGTGTAGTACAGGTCCCGTATTATATGAGTCCTTCTCTCTGTTGTAAAATTCAAGGTGCTACACTTAGGGAAATGCACAAATACAGAATGAGGGATAACTGGATTGGCAGCAGCACTGCTGAAAAGGATCTGGTAGTTGTGGTGGATAACAACCTCAATCTGAGTCAGCCATGTGATGCTATTGCAAAAAAACCCAAATTCAACTTAAATTGTATTAACAGAAGTACAATACTGTGCCCAGTTTGGGTCAGCATCATACAGAAAGGGTGTGGAGAAACTGGAGAGGATTCAGAGGCAAGCAACAAAGATGATCAAAGGGATGGACTGCCAGCCATAGGAGCGAAGGCTGAAGGAACAGTTTATTTTGGGGGGAAAAGGAGATTAAGGGGAGATATGATAGCAATCTTCAAATATTTGAAAGGTTGCCATAACAAAGATGGATAAAAGCTGTTCTTTCTTTCCAACAAGAGCAGGACAAGAGGCAATGGGTTCAAACTGTAGAATAGCAGATTTAGATTAAATCTCAGGAAAAACTTCCTCGGTGTAAGAACAATAGAACAATGGAACAGAAGTGGAAACTTTGGTACTAGAGATTTTCAAAAAGAGGCCAGGTAGCCATCTGTCTTTGATGTTTAGACCTAATAAATCCTGCCTCTTAATGGGGGGTTAGACTAGATGATCCTTGTGTTGCCTGGGAGTGAAATATAATAGAATTTATGTGGGTAAGGCTTGCCAATCTGACTACAGGCAGTCCCCGGGTTATGTACAAGATAGGGACTGTAGGTTTGTTCTTAAGTTGAATTTGTATGTAAGTCGGAACTGGTACATATTGTAGGGGAAACTCTAGCCAAACATTTCTCCAGAGCTCAGTTTTATTCTCCCACACCTCACTTCCCTCAGTCCTTTATTCTCAAGCTGAGGTGTCTGCTGAGAAAAGCCGCTCCGCGTCTCCCTGGTCTGCTGGGGAGGGCCCAGCAGACCAGGGAGACGCGGAGCGGCTTTTCTCGCCGCGGAGGACGTGGGCGGTGGGACCACGGCGCGTCTCGGCGGTCTGCTGGGGAGGGGAGAGCGCAGCTAGTGCGGGGTTGCCTCACACCGTTTGTAAGTAGGGATCCGATGTAAGTCGGATCCATGTAACCCGGGGACTGCCTGTATAAGGTTCTAGGTTTTGTCCTCCTTCCCCCAGGTCACAAAAATTGGAATTATGAAGCTCTATGTTTGGAGGTGGATCTGGGGGCCCACAGCAGCAGCCCCCACACTCACGATGACAATAGTACCAAATTAAAACAATTTTATTATGACAGGTATTAATATAGCAAAGAAAACAAAGCATACAGCACCGATTACACAGATTGATTCAATCGGTGCTTTTTTTGTAAGAAAAAGGGTGCTGGTACTCTGGGGCAAAGTTGTTGAGCAAAAATAAAAAAGAGCCAAAATGCCGCGCTGGGAGCTGGAAAAAAAAAAAAAAAAAGCCACGCATCCTGAGCAGGCTTCCATCAGGAGCCGAGCCGCCCCAGGAAAACAGGTGCTAGTATGCATGGGGGAAATGCCATTCCTTTTCTGTGTGCTGGGAAAACACCGTCACAAAAAAAGCACTGGATTCAATCACCTCTGAAGGTAGCATTAACAAAATCGGGCTATATAAATTGCACTTATCTAAATATACAGATAGAGTTACCTAATATAATACCATACTCACATACCCTTCTACCGGAAGACCTAGCGTGAAAGGACCAGCCTCCCTCCGCCTGTGGGACTTTGGTGCAAGGTGAAGTATGGAAAATTTGTAAACAGAGCAACTTAGAAGCAAAGTCAAGTCAAGTCAAGTCAAGGCTTGAATGTGAAAAGAGAAGATACTTGATTAGGAAGAAGAGAGAGCTTGTGTTTGAGCCTCAAGCTTCCTTATTCCCATAGCTTTTATCAATAATTTTGCATATAGCTCCTAATAACCATAAACAGATTTCTGAACCCTGAGATTTTGAGGGTGCACACACTTGGTTGGATGGTGATATTGGGACATCTTTTGAATATGTATGAATAAGGTCATCTGATGCCCCCTTGGACACATTCCTGGACATGGGAAAAAACTAAACCTTGCGGTTAGGTGCTGGGTCTTGCAGTTTTGGACTTATTTTAGGTCTCATAAGGTACTGTCACATACCCTATCTGTGTACTGACCCAGCTGAAGATTTCACCACAAAATCTTTTACAGTTTCTAAAGAGATATGAATCTTATTCAGTTTAATTCAGAAAAAAATAACCCTTACTTATCACACTACACTACTGTGAAAACCAACTCATACAGGATAAGTCAAGTCCTGCAGGCCTTTCATTACTGGCATCACTAAAAATATAGTAAAAGGGATAGGATAGGAAAAGATATAACTTGGCAGGCTGCACTTGTGAGCTCTTTTAACCCTATGATTCCATATAATATTCTTGAAAACTCATTTCTTCATGAAGTTGTCTTCAGATTTATTTATCATATTCATCCAGTAGCACTAATTGGAAGTTTGGTCCTCTGAAGAATGATATGACTCTCAATCTGGAATTTGTTCCATTTTTGAACAAGACCGTGGATTTTGAGCCATAGTCTTTTATTTAGTTTTCATTTGGCTTCTGCTTCAATTTCTTACATCTAAAAAGTTTGCTTATTACAGCAGACTTCCAATAATCCGGAACCTATGGGATTTAGGTGGTGCCGGATTATCAAATATGCCGGACTATCAGGAGGTACTATAAGCAGGTTATATATATACTGTATACATTATATACTGTATATAATGTGTTCTTAACCCTTTTTATTGTACATACTGTATACAGTATACTGTAATGTTTTAGTTTTTTTAAGCCTTTTTTACCCTTTTTGCTCAGTTCAGCTGCTGCTGCTGTTACCTTGTGACTCATTTTTTGCTGAAGCTCGCTCACTAGGCTCTTGCCATTTTGATGCCGAACTATCAGGAGTGCCGGACTATTGGATGCCGGACTATTGGAGTTTTACTGTATTAAATTGTCTTTGGAGCACTCCTCGGTTTCATTCTGTGAATTGTGTTTATATATTTGTCATTTCAAAATAATATGCATTATATAGAACACAATGCAGAAAACAAATACCTCAACACACACATATGGTATTGATCTCATGTCATTAACAGTGTTCAAATTGGCATGAGAAACTACATTAAAGAGACACTGAGTAACAACTGTCTATCTCAAAATTTGGAATATTTGGGGGGGTTTTGGCTCCTGCATCAATGTTTTAATATTTATGAACTGCTTGTTAATAGGTTGTGTTGTTGTGCTTTCTTCCAGCTGCATGCTACTAATTGGTTTAGAATGAGTCCAATGTTCTCTAACATATCCTCTTCTTCTTCAACTGAGTCTGCTGGAATCACCACAGACCATGTCTTTTCCCACTCTTGTCATAACTGCACTTATTACAGCTCTTTTCTGTAGCCATTCATGAATGTCAGTCCAAAGATGTGCTTGATATGGCATCAGCATCAGCCTTTACTCTTTCATGAATGATGGTTTTTTGGTAAAATTAAAACCAGCAATCTATGTTCAGGAGCGTTTTGTTTTGCTGACATTGGAACATGAGTTATACACTCTGTATGGAGCTTGTTCTAGTAGGATGAAGTTTTTGTATCCACCCTGTATTTAATAGTAGAGAGATGTGTGTGCTTGGACGAAGATGTAGCAGGTGCTTTTTCTTTGTCTCTTTCTTTGAAACTTTGCCAGTTTACTCAGCTATTTTTTATGGATGATGATGAGATCTCTGAGACTCTCACTGGAAGGTTTATATAGAATCTCCCACGTCTCTACATATGGCTGTTGAAATTTGACCCTGTTTTTGATATGATGGTAACAAATTGATATGTTAGTTTAAGGACTTCTCTTTATGGGAAAGTGAAATTGATATAACTAAAGAGTGAATTTAAATGTATCTAGTTATATCAGTATGTATGGACATTCTTATTCCTGATTATAAAAGCCAGAATTAAAAGTGTCAACACAGGGAGTTATGACAGTATAACTATTTCAATTTAACTATACTAGCATAATTATACTGGTATAACTGGTGCATTTCCCATGTGGGCAAGTCTTGAGTGACTGTTTTCCCTGGACTTTTTTGACTGTCAAGGAATTCTGGTTTCTTGAGTAAACACTTGGAAGGCATTTAAAGTATAATCATGATTCCCATGTTCTAAGTAGATCATCTAGTGAAATTTTTGAAAATATAAGTCCTTGAGGTAAACAAGCACTTTCTGATTCCATTTATCTAAAAATGATTTAACTAGAAGACTTACCTGGTGTTGCCCAGGTCCTTCAGGGCAGGGAGCTGCTGGGGCGGGAGGGGGGGGGAGGTACAGGAGTCAGGGCAGGGCCTTAGGGATGTGGGGAGCTCAGGGCAGGAGGCTGAAGCTGTATGGGGTTCAGGAGTCAGGATTGGGGGTGAGGAGGGGTTCAGGGCAGAGGATTGGGTAGTGGGGTGTGTGAGAGTGGGGGTTGGAGGGAAAGCAGGGACTTAGGTTGTAGGCTGCAGAAGTTCTCAGAGAGCAGGGGGTGAGGAGGGGGGATCAGGGCAGGTGATGCAGATGTAGGAATCAGGGCAGGGGATTGGGAGGAGGAAATGGTCACCAGCTTCTCCCCAGAGGTGGCCTGGAATGGGGGGGTCTGTGCACCCTACCCACTGGCTTGTCTCTGACGGGGAGCTGTGCATCCTGCCCTCCAGTTTCTCCTGGGGCCAGCCAGAGGTGGGGGAGACATGCACCCCACCCACCAACTTGTTGCCATGGTGGGGAGGCGGAGCACCCCTCCAACTAGTTTATTCCCTGTGGATTGGGGCAAGGGCGGGCTGCATAGGCTGGCTCTGCCAGTGCTCCCAGGTCCTGGACTAGTCCAGTAGATGGAGGGGAAGGACATGTTGATTGGCCCAGCAGTACTGGCCGGGCATGAGGGGGGAGGCTGTGGCTCCTCTGGGATGTGGCAGGGTTTTCTCCCTCCTCCCATCTGTAGAGGCCTTCTTCCCCCCTGCCGGCAGGGGCCTTATTCCTCTCCCGTTCTCCCCCATCCTGTCCAGCAAGGCCTTTCATAGAATCATACAATACTAGGACTGGAAGGGACCTCGAGAGGTCATCGAGTCCAGTCCCCTGCCCTCATGGCAGGACCAAATACTGTCTAGACCATCCCTGATAGACATTTATCTAACCTACTCTTAAATATCTCCAGAGATGGAGATTCCACAACCTCACTGGGCAATTTATTCCAGTGTTTGACTACCCTGACAGTTAGGAACTTTTTCCTAATGTCCAACCTAAACCTCCCTTGCTGCGGTTTAAGCCCATTGCTTCTTGTTCCATCCTCAGAGGCCAAGATGAACAAGTTTTCTCCCTCCTCCTTATGACATCCTTTTAGATACCTGAAAACAGCTATCATGTCCCCCTCAATCTTCTCTTTTCTAAACTAAACAAACCCAATTCTTTCAGCCTTCCTTCATAGGTCATGTTCTCTAGACCTTTAATCATTCTTGTTGCTCTTCTCTGGACCCTCTCCAATTTCTCCACATCTTTCTTGAAACGTGGTGCCCAGAACTGGACACAAAACTCCAACTGCGCCTAACCAGCGCAGAGTAGAGCAGAAGAATGACTTCTCGTGTCTTGCTCACAACACACCTGTTAATGCATCCCAGAATCATGTTTGCTTTTTTTGTAACAGCATCACACTGCTGACTCATATTCAGCTTGTGGTCCACTATAACCCCTAGATCTCTTTCTACCTTACTCCTTCCTGAACAGTCGCTTCCTATTCTGTATGTGTGAAACTGATTGTTCCTTCCTAAGTGGAGCACTTTGCATTTGTCTTTATTAAACTTCATCTTGTTTACCTCAGACCATTTCTCCAATTTCTCCAGATCATTTTGAATTATGACCCTATCCTCCAGAGCAGTCGCAACCCCTCCCATCTTGGTATCATCTGCAAACTTAATAAGGGTACTTTCTATGCCAATATCTAAATTGTTGATGAAGGTATTGAACAGAGCCAGTCCCAAAACAGACCCCTGCGGAACCCCACTTGTTATACCTTTCCAGCAGGATTGTGAACCATTAATAACTACTCTCTGAGTACGGATATCCAGCCAGTTATGCACCCACTGTGACAGAGCAGGTTAAGGGACTTGGGGGAAGGGGAGAGAGGCTGCTCTATAAGAGGAAACAGCAGCAATCCTGCCTAATTAGGGGCAGCTGAGAAAGGGTGGCTGCAAATCAACTAAGGGCCAGGTGAAGCTGATTGGGGCTGCCCTGGGGCATCTTTAAAAACCCTCCCTGAGGGAGAGGGAGGGAAGGAGCATGGAGAGGAGGAAAACAACCCAGTGTTAAGGAGACTCAGTGTGGAAGAGCAGGAGGAACCACCAGCCCTGCTAAAGGCTACAGGGGGAGGTGAGGAGTTGAGCAGGGGGTGTTGGAGGGCTCCCTTACCCCTCACCCTTCATAAGAACATAAGAACGGCCGTACCGGGTCAGACCAAAGGTCCATCTAGCCCAGTATCCTGTCTGCCGACAGTGGCCAGCACCAGGTGCCCCAGAGGGTGGACCGAAGACAATGATCAAGCGATTTGTCTCCTGCCATCCTCTCCAGCCTCTGTCAAACAGAGGCCAAGGACACCATTTTATCCCCTGGCTAATAGCCTTTTATGGACCTAACCTCCATGAAATTATCTAGCTTCTCTTTAAACTCTGTTATATTCCTAGCCTTCACAGCCTCCTCTGGCAAGGAGTTCCACATGCTGACTACACGCTGTGTGAAGAAGAACTTTCTTTTATTAGTTTTAAACCTGCTACCCATTAATTTCATTTGGTGTCCTCTAGTTCTTCTATTTAGGAACTAATAAATAACTTTTCTTTATCGGCCCTCTCCACACCACTCATGATTTTATACACCTCTATCATATCCCCCTCAGTCTCCTCTTTTCTAAACTGAAAAGTCCCAGTTGCTTTAACCTCTCCTCATATGGGACCCGTTCCAAACCCTAATCATTTTAGTTGCCCTTTTCTGAACCCTTTCCAAGGCCAAAATATCTTTTTGAGGTGAGAGACCACATCTGTACACAGTATTCAGGATGTGGGCGTACCATAGTTTTATACAGGGGCAGTAAGATATTCTGGGTCTTATTTTCTATCCCGTTCTTAATCATTCCTAGCATCCTATTTGCCTTTTTGACCGCGCTGCACTGTGTGGAAGTTTTCAGAGAACTGTCACGATAACTCCAAGATCTCTTTCCTGATTTGTCGTAGCCAAATTAGCCCCCATCATACTATGTACGTATAGTTGGGGTTATTTTTCCCATGTGCATTACTTTACACTTATCCACATTAAATTTCATTTGCCATTTTGTTGCCCAATCACTCAGTTTGGTGAGATCTTCTTGGAGTCCCTTACAGTCTGCTTTTGTCTTGACTATCCTAAACAGTTTGGTATCATCCGCAAACTTTACCACCTCACTGCTTACCCCTTTCTCCAGAGGCAAGAAGAGGGCTTTCTGGTCAGCCGTGACTGGCCCAGGGCTTCAGCCCAATACAACATCCTTTATGCTAAGGGCCTGGAAGGCCCAGGGACAAAAACTCTGCAGGTGAGGTCTCTGCTGCAGCCTTCAAAGTATGGGGCAGTGGACAGAACAGTGGTCAGGGTCTCAGGAGGGAGAGTGACCCTGCCACACGTGGTGCCAGGAGTGGGATGTTCTTGCTGCTGTGAGACCCCGCAGTGAAACCACTCAGGTCAGGCTAGGCTGACCAATAAAGAAGATGGAGGACGTGGTGAAGGCACTTGTATAAGCCACTGCCGCTCAGCAGGAGGCTACCAGGGTACAGGCAGAGGCCCAGCAGGAGGCAGTTCGGGTGCAGCAGGAGACCAATCAGCTGCTAATGAACCAGGCTGCCCAGGACAGAGCTGCCCTGCAGGAGGTGATTGTGCAGCTGAAGGCTCTCACCTGCCAGGTGCATGGCCAAGATGGGACTCTGTCCCTACACACCAGCCGTTATCTTCAGAAGATGACAAGGGAGGACGATGTGGAGGCATACCTCTTAGCCTTTGAGAGAACTGCCCTGCGAGAAGGCTGGCCCCAAGAGCAGTGGGCTAGCATCCTGGCTCCATTCCTGAGTGGGGAGGCCCAAAAAGCCTACTTTGATATGCCTGAGGAGATGGCGGCTGAATACTGTCACCTAAAGGCAGAGATCTTGGCCCTGACTGGAGTAACGACCGTCGTCAGAGCCCAGCGGTTCCATCAGTGGAGATACCAAGAGGGCAAGGCACCAAGGTCCCAGCTATTTGACCTCATCCACTTGACCCAAAAGTGGTTGCAGCCCGAGACCCACAGCCCAGGAAAGATCGTGGAAATCATCGTTCTGGATCGAGACATGCGGGGGCTACCACCTGACTTGCGGATGTGGGTCAGCCAGAATGACCCCTCCTCCTATGATGAGATCGTGGCCCTGGTGGAGAGGCAGCAAACAGTCAAGGGTATTTTGCCACCCCGCGGAGAAGAAGTCAGGAGCAGTAAGAGTCCTGGCCCTACCCCTGCCCCGAGAGGCGGTTTTCCAGAGTCCTCAGACCAGGCCTGGTCTGGGAGGAAAGAGACAGATGAGCAGCAGGAGGCTGTGAAAGGACTTGGGGACCGGGGGAAGGAAGGGCAAGGGATGAAGCCCTGTAGCCCCAGGAATAGGGGAATACCCCGCATAGGATATCGGTGCTATGCATGTAGGGAGGTGGGGCACATAGTGGCACAATGTGGGGCTAATTAGGGGCAGCTGAGAGGGTGTCTGCAAATCAACTAAGGGCCAGGTGAAGCTGATTGGGGCTGCCCTGGGGCCTCTTTAAAAACCCTCCCTGAGGGAGAGGGAGGGAAGGAGCGTGGAGAGGAGGAAAACAACCCAGTGTTAAGGAGGGTATCCTTCCAGTTATGCACCCACCTTATAGTAGCCCCATCTAAGTTGTATTTGCCTAGTTTATTTATAATAATATCATGTGAGACCGTATCAAACGCCTTACTAAAGTCTAGGTATACCACATCCACCTCTTCTCCCTTATCCTCAAGACTCGTTATCCTATCAAAGAAAGCTATCAGATTGGTCTGACATGATTTGTTCTTTACAAATCCATACTGACTGTTCCCTATCACCTTGTCACCTTCCAAGTGTTTACAGATGAATTCCTTAATTATTTGCTCCATTATCTTCCCTGGCACAGAAGTTAAGCTAACTGGTCTGTAGTTTCCTGGGTTGGCTTTAAACTAGGTTTGAAGGGGTTTTTTCTCCCTCCTGTCTTGTGGAGCTTTCTCTTCCCCATTATCTGGCAGGGGCTTTTATCCCCCCTCCTTGTGGGTCTTTTTCTCCCCACAGCCCCATCCAGAGGAGCCTTTTTTCCTCCCTGTCCATCAGTGGCCTTTTATTTCCCCCTCTCCCCATCTAGCAGGGTTTTCTCTTCCCTTCCCCTTTCTCCTCTCCATTCTTCAGGGACCTTTTCTTCCCCCATTCTGCAGGGACCTTTTCTCCCCCCTTCCCCCATTGAACAGGTACCTTATCTCCTCCCCCCCATCCAGCAGGGGCTCTTTCTCCCCCCGTTTGGCAGAGCCTTTTCTCTCCCCCCATCTGGCAGGGCTGTTTTCTCCCTCTCCCCCTTCCCCCTCCTTCCCCCGATCTGACAGGGGCCTTTTCTCTACCATCCAGTGGGGCTTTCTCCTTCCCACCTCACACTGGTGCTAGAGTGCAGGCATTTGGGGCAGGTGGGCCATTTACCCAGTCCAGTGGCCAGCAACATGGAGAGTCCCAGTCCCAGCTGGACACTCTCCTGTGAGCCGGCTGCCTGCAGTGGTCACTCTGCAGTGTAGCTCTTCCCTGTGCTCACTGCCCCCCAGTGGTCACTCTGCAGTATAGCTCTCCTCTGATTAGCCCCCTCCCTTGCCATGTTATGGAAAACAATCCCATTCCAAGCAGATCCTGTTTTCTGGCACAACCAAACTCTGACCTTGCTTGAAGGAGAAGAGTAAGCTGCATACCAAATTTGGTGGCCCTAATTCAGCAGATCACTATTGCTAAAACAGGAATAACAGGTTTCATTTCCACAGTCACAGGATTTCTATTATCTTTACCTGGAGCTTTAATGAGAGCTCAAAGCTTTCATTATAAAATCATATGTTGGACCTGATAATGCAAAGGAAAATGATGAGTCTGGTCAGGAAACTTTTAATTGTGATTTAGTCTTTGAGGGAAGGCACTTAGAGCTAATCCTGGAGGTCTAACTATACCCAGAAGTAGTGCTGACTATGTTACTTCCAGATCATTATTTAGAGCTGGTCAACCTATAATTTATGTCCCATGGGAAATTCCACCATCTCAAACCTTTACTGCAAAGGAACTTTTTTTGGAAATTTAATTTTAGAAATGTCAAAATAACTCCATTGAAATGTTTTATTTCAATAAGGTTAAAGCACTTTGTTTTTACTTTATCATTTCAATCTTTATAGAATGATGCTTTTATATTATGTAAGGCTGTTATATATGAAAGTCAGAGTGCTAAAGCTGAAACAAAGCATTCTGACCTTATCAAAATGAAATGTTTCAATAATATCTCATCAAATATTTTGGCAAAGTCGAAACATTTCATAGAAAATAATTTCATTCTTTTTAATGTTGGATCAACATTTTCTGATGGGAAAGCGTTCCATTGGAAAATTTCAATCAGCTCTAGTTATTACTAATAAATAGCTTCTGTTGTATCCAGTGCTTCTTCGTACTTCTGGCTCCTACTAGCAGAACAACTTGACAATAGATGTTATGTACTGACTTAGTTGATTTCAGATAGACATATAAATTCCCCTGGGTATACTTGGTGCAGAATGTGTCTTAGTTTTCTAAACTGTACCACTGGATTTCCAAAAGTCTGTTAGGGCTTGTCTACATTGTGCAGCAAAGTGCATTAGAGAGGTAAGATTTGTAAAACTCTCTAACGTTCTATGCTTTAACTGTTCTGCATAGACCCTGCTGGAATTCACTAAATAATACCTAGTCTGCATTAATGTGAACTAGATACCTTTTCATTCATGCTAGTAGTCTAGATAGTACAGTCAGGGTGTGTCTACACAGCAAAGTTTTTTCAGAATAACATCCATTACTCCAAAATAACTATGCGAGCGTCTACACAGCAATTCTGTTTTGAAATAATTTTGAAATAACGGATGACTGTCTGACCTCTGTAAACCTCATTCTATGAAGAATAATGCCTATTTCGAAATAAGGTGTGTGTAGATGCTCCACTTCTATTATTTTGAAATAGCCCTTCACCGGGGACATTCTAAGTTATTCCTCCTGGGGCTCTAAGTCAAGATAGCACGTCTACATTAGGGAAGCCTGTCTCAGACTAATTTTGAGGCCACCCTGCAGTGTAGATGTGCTATTTTGGAATAAGCTATTTTGGAATAACTATTCTGGAATAGCTTATTCCAAAATAACTGTGCAGTGTAGACGTAGCCTAAGAGTACAGCTCATTAAAGCACTTCACAAATTTCATCCCTTTCATGTGCTTTGTCCCACTATGTAGACATACCCAAAGAACAAATGTGTGTAGAAAACATGGTCCTCTGTTTTAAAACTCCTTTAAGATATACATATCCTGAAAAGTTTCTATTTTAGTTGCAGCAAACTTTGTTGTGCTCTCTCTGTTTTGGCTCACAGGTTCAGATGGCCCTCTCAGCCAATAGCAGAATTTCTGGAAAAAAACCCAGTTGCATAAAAGCGAGTGGAAATTATTTTAGTTTTTAGCTTATGGTCTACATGATTCTACTTAGAAAATAGCTGTCCTAATTTTCTGAGCCTCTGGAGATATTTAAAATCCTGATCTAGCAAAACACTTAACCACATGCTTAACATTAAGTAGGGGAGTAATCTTACTGAACTCAATTGTTCTGTTCATGTGCTTAAAGTTAAGCACATGCTTCAGGGCTGTGTTGCATTGAGTTGTAGAGGGGTTCAGCACTTTACCTAACAGTCAAGGTTTACCTGCTTGGGTGGGTGGGCTAGAACCACTACATTCTTCTCCTTTCACACAGAGGGTTCTCTGTTGAGGAGAGGGTCTGGGAATTAACATAATCTTGAGATGCATGGGTCACTTCAGACCTTTCAAAGCTGTTGTGACAGGCTGTTAACTGATTCAAGCAATCGTTACACTCTAATTACAGTGTAGTCATTAGTTACAGTCTAGTCATGTTTTAGGATTTTATTTGCAAGTTAGAGAGATAGATATTTACTTAAAAATTGTTATGACTTGTCTACATAGGGGAAAGGGGAGTGTTGAGGTTCAATTTTGTACGCATGAACTGTTGCAGAGTAACTATTGTGAAACAATTGTGTATTTTGAGGTTAGGCCTACAGCGAAGGGGAAGGTTGAATCAAGATACACAACTCTAGCTACGTTAATTACTTAGCTGGAGTCTATGTACCTTGATATAAGTTTCCCTGCTATTCCTACAGCTGGAGGCTGATGGGAGCAAATTCTCCCAACAGCTTCCCTTATTCCCCACAGGAGCAGGTGTACTGGCTGCTGATGGGAGCAGCCTTTGAATTCAATTAGATCATAACTAAACCGACTAAATCAAACTCTGAAAGATCAATTGCGGCAGTGTCGATCTTCCGCTGAGCGAAGACATGGCTGAAACAATTTTGTCCATATGGCTGGCTTTTACCTACTTGCTTCTGAGTCAGTGCATTCATATTTTACTAACTGCTTTGAAAATAAGAGTTCAGCATTCTAGGCAGGTATCCCATAATGCTTTCCCCTGCTGTTTTGCTCTAAGCAGTTGGAGATTTTTCTCATTCTGTGTTCAGAGATACTTACTGGAACCCACTGGAATTCTGGGACTTAGAGTCAAACTAGCAAACTCCCATTATCACTGTCCCATGATTCATCTGGCTTTTGCAAGTCAGAACCAGTTTCAAACTACTCAGTCAGCATGGAAGGACCATTGCTGCGTGCTGCCGTCATGATCCTCATTAACACACAAAGACTGCCATGCAGTATTGGTAATCACATCAACCAGGTGGGTGGGCTGCAGAGTTTTTGTCGACTGTGGGACTAAGTGGGTGGGAATGGGTGGTTACAGGGGGGCGCGTTAGTAATTGCATGTGCACTTCTGCAGGCAGGCCTTATCTAGAGGCTGTTACTCTGATATGAGTCAGTGAAGAGACTTGTTAAAGTCTAGAATGGCATATGGTGATGTTATTCCCTAGAATGGCTCTCAGAAACCCCTAGCAGTGCTGCAGGACTGGAAAGGCAACATTACTTACATAGGCATTTCCAAGAAGGCAGTTTTGCCTTGCAGTGTTGGTGCCAATATAGAACATTATCTTTGTCTCATATTTTTTCTGTATCACCTGCAGACATGCACAAAGTGCGCTGCAAAATAAATAGGGTTCTGCAATAATTGTTCTGCACCTAAGGGGTTATCGTTGCTGAGAGTCTGATTACAGCTAGCCCAGTGCTTTACAATCTCTATGCATTTAGATGTCTCACTCTGGGAAATATATCTTGTAATATGCTAAGATAGCTGAAAGCTCAGGGCATCGCTCAAAGTGGGAAGCAAAGTATTTTTATACTGCATTATTTTTTCTGTAACTGACATTTCAGTAAACACACCTGAATGGTTTTTTTGGGGGGGAGGGATTTAAAACCACCAAAACACCACTAGTTTACCAGGTGGATGCAGCATGATGGTCAACTGGGAGGCAGAGGAAGGGTTAAGAGTCTGGGAAAGGGGTTGCTGGAGGTGAGTGCTAGATGGCTGGGGGGAAATGAAAATATCAGGGAAATATCACCTGCCATTTCCCATATGGGTGCCATTTTGAAAGCAGAGGAGAAGGAAGGGCTTAGAAGCTGAGCAAAATGGTGGCATTCACTGGGGACCCAGAACAAAAGTTGGTTAAAACTGCCTATCAAGTGGGTTTTGGGAGCTGTCTGTTCCTCCAGGCCCCTCTCCTGTTGAGATGCGTGCCTGACTTTCAGGGGAAAGCTCCTCCCCATCAGAGTCCTGATCAGGAACCATATTCTCTTCAACTTCTTTGGTGTTCTCCACCACACACTGAGGCTTGGTGGTGGCCTCCTTAGTAAAGCCTGGTTCTCAAAACATGGGCAGGTAGTGGGCTCCTTTCCAGACCTGCTGCTTCTATCCTTGGGGCATTTTGGGTTTTATTTATTTATTTATTTGTAGTTCTGCAGGAATTCCTTTCTTCTTGTGGCATTGCAAAGTATCTCGAGTTACTCCTCTCCCATAGTCATTTGTTCTTCTGTACACTCATATATCTTCACCATAGTTCAGACCTGCATCATCAGCATCCACCCTATCTCCTCTCCTCGGAGTACAAGCAAACCCATGACTTCCACACAGTTCCATGTGAATATATGAAACATGGCTGTTCTAACACTCTAGGAGTGTGTAAGCACAAATGGGGTGCTTTTGATGGCAAGCCAGCATTTAAACAGGGAGATGAAATTCAGTCAGCTGGTCCCAGAGCAATGGAGGACACAAAGACAAACAGATTGCCTGGGAGTAGGGAGTGTAAGTAGTCTTAGTCTGAAATAATGCAGTGTGGGAGAACTGAGAAGTAATTTTCCGTACATTTTAATTAAACTAAAGCAGTGAGAAAATCTTCCCCCTCTACTCCTGTTGTGTAGACAGGCCCATAAATTCTCATGCAATCCCTTGACTCCAGAAGCTGGGTCCCTAGGCACAGTCCTGTATGCCTTAACCTGTCTATGGCTGATTTGGGTCACTAGAAATGTACAAGCATATATCCCACTTCTCCCTGGGCTTTCTTCTGCCCCTCCTGTGGAGGTGGCACCAAATCCTCTTGCTGGGTGCCAAGGGGCTATGGCAGTCCAGCTGTGAAATTGCTCCAGCTGTGACCCAACTAAGTAGTATACAGACCACTGTGTGGGTCTTTCACCCAATTATGTGGGTGTCTCAAACCTGAGTGAATTTCATCTTCTTAGTCAAATCCCATATAATTCCACTAAAACAAAAGCTATGTTACTGCCCAATAATATATGGAAAAAGTCAAGCTATAGAGTTAAACTGTTAAGAGGTTTTCTTTACAATTGGGGTAGGTAGGCCAGGGTATGATTGGGCTTAGTCCAGCCTCTTTATATCCCAAAATCATTGAGGGAGGCAATCACCACATTTTTTATTGGTTCTCTTTACCCTCTGCTCTATTACAGTTAACATTTATTTTGGCTTGTTTGGGTTTTTTTTAACTATTGAAATCTGTGTCTGTCCTGTGCCCAGAGTTACCATGATTGCTGATCATGTATATTGTTTCTGGACAGATACACATGCTAAGATCACTACTTATGAGAAAAAGGTGTCACTGAAGCTAGTTGGAAAGTGTACCTGCAAGGCCATTCATTCACAAAAAAATTGGTGTCACTGCACACACAGCTCAAAATAAGCTATGGCTTTTGTGCTACGCAGATTGCGTAGCTTATTTTGAGTCAATTCCAAAACAGCTTATTTCAAAATTTGGTGCTGTCTATACAGCACTTATTTCAAAATAAATAGCTATTCCAATTACTCCTGGTGGAATGAAGTTTACAGGGATATCGGAATAGCAAGCCTGTTATATTTTGAAATAACAGGCATGCTCAAAAGACATGGAATAGCTATTTCAGGATACCTCCGGTATTCCAAAATAGCACTGCAGTGTAGCCGTAGCAAAGTCTTCTGGCTAAGTACTGGGGTTAATAATGGTGGACAGGAAGCTAGAAAAAAAAAGTAACAAATGGAGAAAATTACCCACCATCTCTTCTTCCAGAGCAGGCCTGGAAACAGGAGCGGTGAAATGGTCATCTCCTCCTCACACTGCCTCCTCCACTTCTACTGGGCCTACTCCAGAAGAAGAGATCTCAGGTCATTTACCTGGGCCTCCTAGGTTACCAAGCCACCATTTCTCCTTCTGGAATGGGAAGCTGAGGTTGCTGAGACACAATATCTCCTCTCAGAGAGGGGAGCCATATCTGGCACTTCCTTTTTTAGAACTAGAGAATGGACATACACATGCACATACTTGTGTGTATCTTCCACTGAATTCACTTGCTTTAACAGACAGCATGACATTTACACTTAGACTAATTTATTTATAGTGTAGGCACATCAACCTCATGTAATGTATTGGATTTTCCTAACATAATCAATATTTCATGTACTTCAGTAGTTCAAAAGTCAGGTGAAACCCCATATTTTGTTGATAAAATTTGATTTTAAAAAATGGAAAACAAAGGGCTTTGCATATCTGATTTCTGTTTGGTCAATAGAAATCTTTTATTTTCCAATCTCTCATTTTTTTTTATTGTGTGTCCCTTTGAAAATTCACACAGAGCTGCATGAAATTGAGTAGGAAGTAGTCAGATGAGTGGTCACCATGGGAAAGAAGCAGCAGCCACCAACGGAAAGAGAGGGGAACAGAAGGAAGGGTAAGGGAAAGAGGATGGTCAGCCACTTCTGCAGAGGAGTAGGGGGAAGGTTGAAGGAGGGAGCATCTGTCTTTTTCCTCATAACCTGCCTGAGTTTGTCTCTGAGATGCCTATGTTTTTTGAGCATATTGATTCTGTGACCCTCTTTAACTGTTTGAACTGTCTATTGGAAAGAATCAAATTTAATCCAAATCTGTTTCTGGGATCTGTATTATTTTGCATTCCCCTGAGGTCTGAAGGGAACAGAAAAGACAAATGGTGTGATAATCACAGAGCACACAGAAAAGCATCAGAATAGGGGTGAAAGAGCTCTGGAGAGAGGTCTGACTTTCAGGGACTTCCAATGTGATGGCCAAATTTCTTCACATATAATTTAAGACGCTTTTCTATGCTCTACAGTAATGATAATAAAAATCCAATTATTTGACTTATGGTATTGATCGATTCTGTTTGATTATAACTTTTAGTACAGAATGTATTCTGTTGAACACACGAGAAACAAACACTTAACTGTGGAGAATATTCAGCTGTGTAATTTAAAACTGAGTAAGTAAAGCTTTAACCTTTCCTAGACTGTGGCAATGATATTTTTCCATGGCATCCTTCTGTTTTGTTTGAAGCTTATCTCGTCACCTTTTGGGCGCCTATCCTACAATGAACTCCCGGCACACAGCATCCTGTGCCCTTGCTAAGCCCTACTGAAGTGGGGAATCTGTATGAGTGCAAGACTCTACCTATTTGGACCTCCTGGCAGGCCTGAGGTCTTAGATTTCAGCATTTTAAGTAGCTCCAAATTTTATAATAAAATCAGACACTATAAGGTGGCTGTTTGGGGGGGAAAAAAGAGCCCATGTTTTGGAGCAAACTACCCTTCTCTCAGTTCTACTGTGAACTATGGAATGTCTGTAAGAGGACGGGTGAAATGCTGTAGAGGAACAAAGGACATTAGTATAGCAAAACAATTTTCATTCACGTCCGTAAATAAAATAGTATTTCTTAGAAAGAGGAGAACTGAAGAGGACCTATACAAACTGGGGTAGGGAAATGAGTATTGATTTAATTGGCTTTTTAATGATTTCCTGTTTCCTCCTCTTCTCTTATATTTTAAAAAATCCAAGTGGAAAGGTTAATCTAACTATACATTTAAGGCTTTTAAAGACTCCATTACAAGACTTATTATGCTAAAAGAAACATACCTGGCATGCTGCAGTTTTCTAAATGTATCAGCAATGCATGTAATGATTCACTTAAACCATCATGGTCAGAATTCTCTTACATTATTTCTATGTAAATTGGATGCTTCACAATTACTATAATATGTGTGAAATTCCACTTATTATTTCTTTTAACACTGAAACTTTTATCACTTAACTTAAACTCACTGGACAGAATATTTGAACCATTTGCAGTTATTAGAGCATTTTTGTTTGGTCAAAACCCTTCTGGGATTATACTTTGGAAAAAAATAGAGTGAATTACATTCAATGCAACTGAATGGCAATTTTAAATATATAAGGGGCATCCGAAGTGCTTGTCATTATACTTGGAATTCAACATTATATTTTATCTATTATGGACTTGTTTTTACATCAGAGTCTTTCATCTTCACGAGACATAAAATATAAAAAGGCAATAGAACATAGTGGATGGGGCTAGGTGATGGAATGAGATTTGTCTTTGAAGTTCTAGGGGGCTGCTTTGAAAGCCTGACTCAGGCCAAATCCTTAGAAGACATTTCTCTGTCACCAGTCCATCTCACAAATGGACAGAGTTGGAAGCCTCTGCCCAAGGGATGCTGATGACTATATTGTAGGTCAGAGCTGAAATGTCTTGACCTGTGTGAGAGCTTGCATGGGACCTCCCTGAGAAAGTTGGCTTTGCTTTCATGAATGCTAAACTAAGCACAAGCATTTAGGAAAGGAAAGAAAGGAGTACAGGATCAGCATGGACACATCTTCCTTGTCAGACCTACAGTACCTGTACATGAAGAATGCTCCTGTGAATTTCAATATAAACATGACTAACAATGTTTAAATGCTTCTCAGCTCTGTGCATTTTTCCAAATATCAGTATAAACAATGGATGACACACGTATCTATAATTAGAGATGCAGTTTTAAAACAAAGTATGTGATGGGCCTGATTTTTATCTCATGAGTGTAGTTTTTAAACTAGTGAGCTCCACTTATCTCAATGGAATTCCTCCTGATTTTATACTGGTGTGTAACTCTGTCTTAAAAAATAGTGGGCCTAATTGACATAGAAGATGCTGAGTTCCTACATATGTCATTGTTACTGGAATTCAATAGGATTGCAGAAGTTCAGCAACTCTCACAATCAGGCTGTTTATTAGTAATAGGGAAGGAAAGGATTAATGTCATGGTCCAGTGGTTAAAAGCTACATGTGACCCTAAAGTCACCGGAAATTGCACCTTACACTCCATGAATCATATTTTAAAAGTTTCTTGATCTCCAAACTGGGCAGGCAATCATGTATGGAACAGTTTTTGTTTTCTCTTCGTCTGGATTTCTGAACGAAGATTTTGTAAGTGCAAATGCATTTTGTGCATACAAACCTGAGTTTCCCAGGGTACTAAAATTTGGTTGCACAAAACTGTGTCCCAGAACTTCAGCTCTCTAAACCCAGAGGCAGTTTTTGAAATTGTTCCTGTGGAAGAAGTGTAATTTAATGGTTTGAGTGTTGGACTGGGGATCAGGATGTCCTGTGTGTTTCTCTTGGCTTTGACATTGAGTCTTCTGTTGTGTTGGGCAAGTCCTTCTACGTCCCTGTATCAGTTTCCTCAAATGCAAAAATATAAAATGAGGGAAATAATGCTTCTTATTTCCTTCCTTTCTTCACTCACTTTGGTGTTAGAAAAGTTAGGGCCCATATTCAGCAAAGTATGACCATCAAGAACATTTAAGCCCTTGTCTTCAAAGTTGATTGTGTGTTTAAGGGCTTTGCTGAAATGAAAATTAGCAAATTAGATACTTTTTGTGCCAGAGGATTTTTAAAAACATTAACTAAAATTATTATTATAATGATGATGATGATGATTATTCCTGTATATGTTGTTTCAATAAGATCCCATATATAGGTAGAGGACAATAAGCTTTATATACATTTTTGTATAGTTTTGTATTTTATTTCAAATTCTAATAACATAGTTATAATTTTCTGGCTAATTATATTTATTAAATTCAGAAGATATGTTTAATTTTTGCTTTCATTTTTGTTTAAATGAAGAAGTCCTTATCACAGATGTATAACTTCTGAAAATTTGTATATCCATTTAGGCAGCTACACAGATTTTAGCCTGTATGTTATGAGCATTTTATTTATAATTTTAAAAAATGTTTAAGTTTATAAGCTTAAGAAAAAATCAGGATTTTTAATGTCAAATATTTTTAACAAATATATTAATTTGCCACTTATATTTCTCAACTAATAAATATTTATATATCACTATTTTAGATAACATACACAGAAACTTTGAAATGAACTAGGTTATCAATATTTGCTTCATTAGATTTTTGTGTCACTAATTGGCATAAAGAGTTTAAGAGCTTTTCACTTTAAGTTTTCTTCTGAAAGTTAACTAACTGGTATAATATAGACTGGTGTAAAACAAACAATACACTTCCATACATAAATCTAAGGACTGAAGTTAAAATATATTGCATGTTGAAATTAACAACAGTAAAGACAAACCTTAGCATGAAGGCTAGAGAGTAAGCACTGCTGTTACAGAGAATAAACCACTGGCTAGTCACGCAATTCACTGAGGACTGAATGATTAGCCACAAGGAGCACTTACAACTGGCACTGGTAATTTAGGTAATTGTATTGCAGGGTTTGTAGACCCATGAATTACAGAGATGCTTTTTAAAAGTATATATTGTGTAATTTGTACATATCTTGCTGAAGACTCTAGGAAGACTCAGCTACGAAGTACTTAAAATACAGTTTGATGTACAGTAGTTGAAAAAAGTATATAAAAATTGCATACAATAATACTGTTGCATATACGTTTGTCACTTGAACTTCTGCAATAGAAATGAATGAAAACTAGATTTATAGATGGTACGTACACAGCCCTCACAATGGATATAGTCTCTACACATTTTTTTTAAAACAACTCCAAAGATGGAGGTTACTTCATTGTGTTAGAATATCAGAGTGAACTATTTTATGGTTTTAAAATTGATAATATACTCTCAGTTAAATTAGTAAAAAAAAAGAGAGCCTCAATTTATTTCCTTTTTTTTTTTTAACATTGTATATTTTCAGGCCTCCTATAGTTAACATTATAATATAGTTAGTTGCTACAAATAATCTGCAGTGATTATAGGAAAACTGTCAGTGTCTGTTCAAGGTCTGAAAAGGCTGCAGCAAATAGCTTTTCTCTTTGCCATGGAGACTGGGGTCTGTTTTTACGGTTACTCTGGTAACCAAAGCCTTTCTGGTGCTAGTCCTTTTCAGTTACTTTAGCTATTAAACCCTCTGGTTGAGACAAAAGGAAGGCGGTATGCAGACACTTCCCCATAAAGCAAATCTCAGGGTTAAAATTGAGCAAAACTTGCAATAAAAAGAAATAAAAGCAGCTTCTAATCAGCTTGTTACATTTTAGCTGGGAGATGTTTGTGTATGCCGACGTGTGGGAAGCTACGGTTTGATATGTTTGAATTTTTAATCTGATTATTACAAGACTAGAAAATGGATTAGGCATCTTTAGTACTGGTCCTCTCAAATGTGCAAGCCTCGTACTGTAAAAGGCATCGGTTTTCTAATCCAAAGCATTTTGGGCACTTATACTGTATATAATGGCAAATATCAATATAAACAAAGCATTTAATCGATGCTAGAAGGCACCCCCACAAGCAAAGCATTTTATAGCTTTAATCAACATTTACAGGAAATTCAGTGCTTTAGAAAACTGAGTTAAAAGATGCAACTTGGCCTGAAAACTTATTATAACCTCACCAATAATATGCCAAACTCTGTGGACCATTGTCTTGAAAGTATTTACTGAAGGCAGGCAATGGAAACATGAAAGGATAGAAGACTGAGTTGTAAAATATTTCACACAGCTGGGATGGTAGTACCTGTCATTGGTGTTTGGAATCAGTAGGTGTAGGCAGACTCCTGAATTATCTTGTTCTTCAAAATAGTCATGCTTTTCACCTTAGGTAAGGATTTATTATTGTAAGCATTTACCCTCCCTACACATTTTGGTTGGTGCATTCTACTCTGAAGAAAGAGGAATTTTCTCTAGAAGAAACAGCAGACTAAATAGACCACAAATAATATGCTTCACAACTGAACAATCTGTTCTTGCTTTAACATGGTCAAACTAAGTAACTCTAAACACTGCAATACCCATGGTGATAAACCACTTTTGAGCGGCAAAGTATCCAATTATTTTTCATTTGAACCATTAAATGTGACACACTGAAATTCCCCATTGCTATTTTCACCTACATACATTACCATGTTTAAAAAGAGTAACTTTGTCCTATCAGAGGTGAGTTCAAACTAAAACACTTAGTCCAGAATAGAGCAACTGAATTAATACCAACTGGTATTGGTTAACAGAGAGAAAAAACACCTGCAACATTTTGAAAATGAAATATATATTTTTCATCCACATATTAAACACAGGATCAGGATGCTGGCCTGACCTCAGTTTGATCAGCTTTGTGCATTCAGTGGGAAATGCTCATTTAAATGTATAGTATAGTATTAAAGTGGCAAATGTGGGCTGTTCAGAGGCCGCTGTTTTGCATGAGCACCATTTCTAGACAGGGCACATAATTATAACTAGTGTTAGGTTAAGCAGGTGTTTCCACATTAGAAAGAAGTAAAAAGTATTAAACAGACCTTTTGTTTCTGAAGAAACTACAGAAGGCCGATGTGAGAGGAAATGGGGAGGGGGGAAGAAGGGATCTTGTATCTTTGAAATGGTGGGAATTAGAAGGATGTCGGGAACTCTGTCCCCAGTTCTGCACACGGTTTCACCAGTGAGTCAATTTAAGTTTCATGGATTTGCACTTAAAATAGAGCTGGTCACTTTCTCTATTGTTTCATAGTACTACCAATGATTCTCGTTGGGCAAACATGGTGAATTCCTGAGAAATTTTTGACAATCTATTTCCTGTCATATTGGTACCTGACATCGCTCTATATATTTTAGTAAATTGTGTGCCTGTCTGTGAGCCCGTCTGTCTGTGTGCAAGTCCATTTTCAAGAACTCTTCCTAAATGGTAAGGGTTAGAACCACTAAATTTGGTATGCAGCTTCCACTTATCCGAGCTTAAAGCTAGGTAAAGGGTTTGGTTGTGCCAGGAAAATAGCATGTGCCTGGAATTTAGTTGTTTTCCAACATGAAAAGAGGGGGACTGAGTGGAAGGATGCTATACTCACAGTCACCACTGGGAACAACAAGCAGAGGGAACAACTATACTGCAAAGTGACCACTAGGGCAGATGCACCGCCAAGATGCCTGCCACTGGACCAGGTATGTGGTTCCTCTATCCCAAACCCCTCCCCGAGCCCTTGGCCCCAGCACTGAACTAGGGGTGGTGGAAGCCCCACTGGCTCCCAGGCCATGGCCTCCCCAGAGACACTCCTAGGGCTCAGAAGTGCAACCCTAGCCCCCCACCACAGGAGCCACAGCCCATCCCCATCCCTGCACAGCACCCTCTTCCCTCCTCCCAGACCAGGCCCAGAGAACATCAGCAGGAGGCCTTCATGCCCCACTCCGCCCACCTCCAGGCCAGGTCCAAAGAGCGCTGGTGGAATACCTACGTTCCCCTCCCCCCGCCAACTCTGGGTTGGGTTCAGGGAGCACCATCAGAAGGTCTGCACAGCCTCCCCCCACCTCACACACACACACAGACACCTTTGTCCCCCCTTTTGCCCTGGACCAACCCTGGAGACCCCCACAGCTGGGCTATACCTGGGCAACACAAGATAAGTCTTGTAGTATTGTCATATTTTGGGGGAATGGAAAACTATTCAGGGTAAAACACAGAAACCTACAAACCAGTTCCTGGGTAAAATCCACACCTGTGGATTATGTAGGAGCTAGAAGAAAAGGAAAGGCAGCTGCCTTACAAAAGCCACATGGCCAGTGGATCAAGCACAGGACTTTGAGATTTTGAGTTCTGTTACCAATGCTTTCATTAACTTGCCTGAATAGAAATGGAAAATACCATTGCCTTAATTGTATATTCCATACTCTATAGAAAGTCCTGCAGCCACACCTTCTTTCTCCTAGGAATCTCACCAGAACCATGGCCCATTGTGTGTGGTGGAGAGCTGGCTATGCTGGTTCTGTGCCACCTGGGGATCCCCCTACATCTGTGGAATCCTGCAGGCCAGCTGTGTCAGCTTTCTATTTGCTTTGTGCTGCACAATGGTTTGTATAGTGCCTAGCACAATGGACTCCTTGTTGAAGGTACAGCTTCTAGTCACTACAGTAATAGTCCTCCTCCTATTAATAAAACAGGAATTATGAGAACCAGGATCTGCCCCTGTATGTTTTGACTTCCAGCCCTGGGTCCAGTAAACTAGAACATAACTTCCAGTCAGACCAGTGACCCCCATCTGTGCAATGTAGTCAAAATAGGCACCTACAAACAATATGTATTTCTGTTAGCATCTTAAATTCCGTATGTCTTCAGACATGGCTTATAGTAAAAATCACGACCCCCATTACAGCTGAAGAAGTCACAAGTCAGAGTGGTTAGGTAATTCCAAGTTCAAAGAGTATGTTAGTGTCACTATCAGGATTAGAATGTGAGTGTCTGGACTCCTAATCATATGTCAGATCTGTTAGATCACAATGCTGTGCAGCTAGAAGACTTAGGGTACGTCTAGACTATAGGCTTTTGTTGACAGAGGCTTTGTCGACAGATACTGTCTTTCTGTCGACAAAGAGCATCTAGACTACATCCAGTTCTGTCGACAAAGCAAGCCGCTTTGTCGACATGAGAGTGTAGACGCAAAGGACAGTGTAGATTCAATAACGCCTTCTGTCAACAGAACTCTGTCGACAAAAGGCATTATTCCTTGTAGAATAAGGTTTACCGCCGTCGACAAAACTGCCGAGTTCTGTCGACGTTATGTCAACAGAACTCGGAGGTAGTGTAGACGCAGGTATAGTTTTGTCGACAAAAGTCCACTTTTGTCAACAAAACCCTGTAGTCTAGACACATCCTTAGTTTCTTTGTGTCTGAGGTATATTCAGTTGGAGGCATAGACAGTTCTAAGCAGTGTAAAGCAGCCAGAATGAAACTGAAGGCCTCCTCTCATGTCTCTCATTTTCTCCAGCTATAAAATTCAGATGGGGTATGTCTATACTTGCCCCCTAGTTCAGACTAGGGAGGCAAATGAAGCATACCGAAGTTGCTAATGAAACATGGGATTTATATATCCCGCGCTTGATTAGCATATTCGCGGCCCGGTCACCATTTTAAAACGCCGGTCACCCGATTTAACTTGCCGCATGTAGATGCGGTAGTCTGATCCAAAACCCTTCCCTCGAATTAACTTTTACTCCTCATTACACGAGGAGTATTGACCTATGAGGAGAAGCTGAGGGAGTTGGGTCTGTTTAGTCTGCAGAAGCAAAGAGTGAGGGGGGATTTGATAGCAGCCTTCAACTTCCTGAAGGGAGGTTCCAAAGAGGATGGAGAGAGGCTGTTCTCAGTAGTGACAGATGGCAGAACAAGGAGCAATGGTCTCAAGTTGTGGTGGGAGAGGTCCAGGTTGGATATTAGGAAAAACTATTTCACTAGGAGAGTGGTGAAGCACTGGAATGGGTTACCTAGGGAAGTAGTGGAGTCTCCATCCATAGAGACATTTCATTCTCAGCTTGACAAAGCCCTGGCTGGGTTGATTTAGTTGGGATTGGTCCTGCCTTGGGCAGGGGGGCTGGACTTGATGACCTTCTGAGGTCTCTTCCAGCTCTATGATACTATGAACTGCGGGAAACTTGACTACACCCATGAATAGTGGACATCTGGCTTACTAAAATAATGAGAAATCACAGGTGTTTCCAGACTAGAGAGTTTTGGACAAGAGAGGTTCAAGCTGTATTGAGTTTGCATTTTGCTCTGAAATGTCCTTTAGCAAGCGTAAAACACAGGCTTGTGTTTTCAAGACCCTTCAAAATGTACCTACTGCCAACTTCAGATGAGTGGGTCATTTTCCAGTTAACAGTAAGAAATGGGATGTTGCCCCTTACAGAAGGAAGAAGGGGAGAGTTGACAGGGATGGGCCAAGTAGCTGGGGCCAAGTCAAATGAAGGCCACTGCACTGCCATTCCTGCAGATGAGAAAGAGATGTGTGGGGGGGGGGGGGGAAGGGGGATTATTTATACCTTATGCAGCCCTGGAAGGTCCATCTTTATCAGGACTGAGTTAGCATTTCTTTTATTCTACTTTTTTATTTCTTGTGTTTCAAAATTTTGTAAGTCGCCTCGAATATTCTAAATAGAGAGGAGGGTTAAAAATATTTTAAAATACATAAAATGAATACATTTATGTGTTCAGGATCGTGCACATGGGCTGAACAAGTGATGGTGTGGACTTGCAGGCACAGTATTTTATACTGAGCATGCAAGTGGGACATTCAAGTCCTTGAGAGTTCACAGCTGGGCCCAAGGGATGAGCCAATCCAGCTCAGGAGAAGGAGAAGCACTTCATGGGCTCTTTGGCAACCTAGGAGTGGACAGCAGATGCAAATATGATTCATCTCAGTTAAGAGAAGGAGAAGAAGAAACATTTGAGTACCTGGCAGGAGATAGAGAGGAGACAGCCAAGCATTTTGTTGGGACCTCCTTGTGGTGTATGACCAGTGCATGTATTTGGCATAGGGGAGACAAAGTTATAGGATACAATGAATTAGAGAAGAATGGCAGGAAAATATCCCTGTTAAAGGAAGCTGAGTTGGGGAGGGAGGGATGGCTTCTATGTCTTGTGCTGTGGGGAGGTGACCCTCACTCCTTTTCCTAGCCCCCTTTAAGGAAGTTCAGGAAGTGGGGCTGGGGCTTCTATGTCTGCAACAGTGAGGAGCCAACTTTTCCTCTCTTCCCTGCACAGTGCAATTAGTTGTGGGGGCTCCTATACATTTCAAGTGGACACAGTTACAACCACATCCAGGGCTTCCTGTCTTTCTGTTGGTGTGGTTAGATATTAGCTGGGGAGTGTTCATAGGTGTATGGGTATATGGAACGTGGTCCTCTGAGCATGTCAGCCTTTCTGTTATAGGAAAAGAAGCAGTGGGAGACAAAGCCCTGGTCTACACTTAGGGCATTATTTCAAAATAACCCCCCTTAGCTTGAATTTGTAAGGGGAGCATCCATGCTACCAAGCTCATTATTTTGAAATAGTGGGCAGTTTATTTCAAAATCTGCACTCCTGTTTTCCTCAGGAAATAATGGCTAATTCCGAAATAGTTATTTTGAAATAGTGGCAGTGTGGAAGCTCCACTGCTGCTAATTCGAAAGAACTACCCCCCAGAGTAATTCGAACTATTTACTCCCCAGTGCTTCCTGTGGCTCTACTTTGAGATAGGGCATCCACATTAATGGAGCCTGCTTCAGACTAATTTTGCCATAGTAGGGACATAATATTTCGATTTTGTAAAATCTGTAGTTCTTAAGTCAAATGTAGTTATTTTGAAATATTTTCCTAGTGTAGACATGCCCAAAGAGAGCTTCCAGACCCCCTCTGCCCATTCTGTGTGTCTGGGTGTGCTGTGTCGGCATTTTTTTTGGTGGGGGTGAGAAGATTTGTGAGTTGTCTGCCTGTCTCTTTTTAAAGGTGTGATTGCTGGCGGAGGAGGGGGAGTGATAAAGTGGTGCAAATAAGAATAAATAAAAACAGGAAATACTACTTCTGGAAAATTATTTATAAAGAGCCAATACATTGAAATGGTAACTTAATCTAATACACTGGAATGGCACATCCATGTATATAATATGTAGATATGAACAGCTGTTCTCCTCATATACTGCTCCACAGGATGGTTGGGGAAGAGGTTTCAGAGTAGTGCATATTCCTGATGAAGTCATCATGTTGTATGACCAGTGCATGCCAGAACGTGTCAACAAACTCTTGATTTGCTTAAGAATCACTATTGAAAATAAATGGAGGAACTGAAGAAAGACAAATCCAATTTGAAAATAAATTTGAGTTTGAGGCTTCTAAGCTTCTAATATGTATTAACTATACATATGGAAACACTTTTTTTATAAGCTACACTGAGAACAGAATCCGAAACAAAGGTATAATTATTTTAAATGTGATTTTGGGAGTGATAAAATAAGCCTTCCTCATGTTGCTTGCCTGTGATGCAATTAAAAACTGGCGGCTGGCCTAAGCGGGTCGCTCAGGCTGCTGGTTTGTTTCGCTGCAGTGGCAATTGGACTTGAGCTTGAGCCTGGACTCTAGAACCCTTCATGTTGGGAGAATCCCAGAGCTGAGGCTGCAGCCCAAGCCTGGAAGTTGATATTGTAATAAAATAGCCCCTCAACCCAAGCCCCATGAGTCCAAGTCAGTCACTAGCTTTTAATGCGTTGTAGGGTACAGATGATAATCTGGGGCATGAGTGGAAGGCAGTGAATAGATGAGAATGCAAGCCTTTGCATTCCCTGGTGTTCGTTAGTTAGCATCAGATTCCTAGTGTTGTTTTAGTTCTGGTGCTTTGCTGCTATGGTGAGGCCAGCAGGTGTTTTAGAAAAACCTTAGGTAATATTAATATTAGATAGAATGACATTTGGCATTTTCCAGTGTATAGTGTCATTTAATACATGAGTGTAAAATATATGTTACACTATCACACTCAGAAAATGAAAAGGTAAAAGATGTAGCCAGGCCATCTTCCTGCCCAGGCAAGATTGTTTCCTACTATAGATTCTTCAGGGCTTTGTCCAGATGACTGCTAAGTAACTCAGATAAAGGGGCTTCCACAATTATGAAACACGGATATCTATCTGAGGACATATCTACACTGCAGGGCTTAACTCAAAATAAGCTACTCAAATTGAGTTACATTAATTGCGTATCTTATTTCGAAATAGCTTATTTTGAAATAGGGCACGTCTACACAGCACTTTTTTCGAAATACAGAACTCTTCCTCCAACTTCCCTTATTCCTCATACAATGAGGGTTACAAGAGTCAGGGTAAGAAGTCCTTCAGATTGACAGTATTTTGACACTATTTCGAAATAACTGCCTGCTATGTAGACGTGGACTAAGCCATTTCGGAATAGCGCTAGTTATTTCAAAATAGTGTTGCAGTTTAGACGTACCCTGAGACATAAGAAAAAAATTGACAGAGGTGTTCCTTTTAGTTAATCAAACTGGTAGAAATCATTGCCTAAGCATCTGGAACCAGAATGTGCTAATGTACTTCATCAGCTTTTGCCAGTGGTCACCTCTTCTGCAGGTGAAGAGAGCATATTTTCTTCATTTCAGTTTATTCAGCTAGTCCTGTTCAATAACTAATCCATTCAAACTTAAGAAATCAATCTTAGCTTAATCAAAAATAAATTCTTGTTTTCCTTTTTCAAACTCTGACTATAAGTTAGGTGCAAGAAGATGAGATCTACTAGTTCTAAAATCTTGAAGTACATATTGAACAGAAACAATTTGCTCATTTCAGTCACTGTAGATAATATTTCTGGTGTTTGATCAGTTCTAAATGCAAAACATTTTGATAAATTTTTTTTGCTTATGTATCTAGTACATTTAACTAGTAAAAATTTTAAATGATGTTTTGGAACATTGTAATTGATTTAAATGTCCATGCAAATTGAAATCAGAAGTATAAGATTAATCATTTAGTAAATAACACATGCACCAGCCACCATTTTCTAACATAATAACAAACATAAATATTATGAATCTGAATAAATGGATGTTATGTAATTGCTTACATAAAAGTGTATGGATATAGAGTATCCCTCTCATTAACAAAAAGACACACCAAATGTGTAAAGACTAAATGAATGGCTATTAGTGAGACCCAACCTTTCTTCATATAAATAACCAAAATGTTCAAGTGAAAACATGATTAAAATTGATTATTTAAATTAAGTGCTTCCCATTTGCTGATTTAAATCATGGTTAAAATCAGTGATTTACATCATTTTGATTAAAGAAATCCAATATGAGAGTATATAAGAATGGAA
Organism: Rafetus swinhoei; assembly: GCA_019425775.1. NCBI lineage: Eukaryota > Metazoa > Chordata > Testudines > Trionychidae > Rafetus > Rafetus swinhoei. The sequence continues at coordinate 111,955,903 of CM033437.1, forward strand.
TGGTGCCACAGAGGAAACTGAGCTCCCCTTATATGCAAAACAGGATGGAGTCTCTTTCATATGTGGATCTACAGGGAATGATCTGATCCACTGAATGCAAATTAAAGAATGAAACTATGTCTGTTTAAGGCCTCTGTTTGGCTTCCATTGAAGTCAGTGGGAATTTTGCCATTACTGCAATGGGATCAAGACCAGACCCATATACTCGCAGGGGTTCCAAAGTATATATATGCAGAGTTGTATATATTAGCTGGAACTATTAATTCTTTATTGCCTTTACTTTGTGCTTCTGTTAGATAAATAGCTATTTTCTAGGATATATCTGTTTTAAGGATCCATTTTACTTCCCCAACATTTCAAGATTATTGTTTTCTATTGTTTCTGGGAAATTTGGCAACATATATGGTTTGTCCAAGAGAGTGTGATTTCTTTGTCCAAGCTACGAATAAATCCATATTCTGACTTTCATAAATCTGTAGTAACAACATTATTAAAATTGATTATAGCCCCTCCTTTATCGTATACACTCAGGTATTGCTTTTCAGAGACATTATAGTACTAAAGCCCACGTTCAAAACAAATGATCAGAAAGATGTAAATTCATTAAAGGAACTAAGACTGTGCTTAACTTTGAGGACATAAGTAGCCACTACAAGGCAAAGGGACTACACATGGGCTTAAATATTATACACGTGCTTCTGTATTTTGCTGAATTGGAGCTTACATGTTCATACTGAAGAACAAAGTTTTTTCAAGTGTGTGTGTGTGTGTGTGTGTGTGTGTGTGTGTGTATTATTATTAATTCGGCCACCACCCAAGCCACAGCTTTCTCATGTGAAGCAGCACTTTATTCCATTAGGTCTGCCCTTTTGAATTCAGAGGAATTACTTTTGATTTTTAAGGTACTATTTGGCATAAATAAAGGTATCAGAATCTTACTAGTGGTGTTTTTACAAAAGAATACTTGCTTAGTTGAACAATGTTATTTGGGGTTTCAGTCATGAGTTACTTTTATCATCAGGTGGCCAAAGTCTTTAAAATAAGATGTCTGGATGTACGTAATGAAAATGTGGAGCCTTGTTTACTCAGTTAATTCTGTCAATGACTGAATGCTACAACAATATGTATATTTCATTTGCTGTCATTTTTAGTATTGACACTGTGTGTTAGGGGAATGATAAAATGTGTCTAAGTACTTTGGTCTAATAAAAGTATTGTAGTTTTTGCACAATTCTCTGTAGGCATTGATGAGTGAGTAATGGACTAAGAGCTAGCTGATTTAAGAGATCCTTGATTTCAGCTGCATCCTAAATAATATGATGTCATCTGGGATAACATGGGTATTCTGCAAATACAGACATGCTTTCTGGAGATTTATTTGCTATCTATTTTAAATATAATTCTGTGTTATTCTGTATTTATGAATTCTAAAAATTATATCTGAAAATACATAGAAATGCTTGAATAAATCTGAAAGCTACAAACATGCTGGATTAATCTGTATATTTTTAAGTAAAGGACATTTTATGTCAGGACAGAAAATAAACACATGCTTTGCCACTCTATAGTCTGTTATTTGAATATGGCAGATTAGGTACCCAGAGATCTATAAATCTAAAGGTTATTTATTTATATGGTTGAGTCATAGATAGTTGGAGAATGATTTTTGTTTGTTTGTTTTTAATGGTTTGTTTTTCATACATGTATATGAATTGTTATTATTTTGAGGAAAAATGAAAGGTCCAGTAGAGTCCCTTTTGGTCAGGAATAATAAAAAACCTGGTGGTTAGTTTAAATTTAAGAAAAATATATGAAACCCAACATGACATTTAAAAAAACCAAAAACAAAAAATTCATTGACCGCCTCAATAAAAACGTGATCCCAAATATGGCACTAATTGGTGTTCATTAAATGGCTTGCTCTTACTATCTTATGATTTTTAGGCAAAATTTCAATGAGTAAATTAATACCTGCCTTTTTGTCATGTTTCATTTCAGTTAAAATATTGCTGCCTGGCTCACTTACTAATTTTTCACCTATCATTTCTTGTGAGCTCCCACTTGTTTTGTCACTAAACTGTCATCTCCAGAAAAGTCTCTAAAGTGACAGGTGACATGAAACTCTATCTACAAAGGAGGATTCCCTCTACTTTAGAGCCTAACCCTATTAAGGCCTAATCACTTTCTTTTAGATGCTCAGTGCCCTGAGCTCCCACTGATATTGTAGGATCGTATCAGATGGCCCTTATGTTTCAGGTCCCCTTGGTATTCTCCAAGATCTGGGCTTCAGTGGGGCTATTTGCATGAGTAGCAGTTTTCAGGATTGAGCCTTCAGATAGGAGCACTCAGTGTGAAGTCTGAAATGCTCTCCATCCTGTCTCCTGGCTATGTATATAGCACTAAATATTCTTGTCCCAAGGCTCATGTCTCAAGCTGTTTTGGATTTTTTTTTCAGTGACGTAAAATACGTAAGCCACTTGCGTTTGAATATCTGCACCTCGACAGATATGCCGTTCTCTGCAAAAAGAAGCAAAAACATGAAACAAAAGCTAGACAATGGAGAGATGTTTCAATTATGTGTGTTTGTTTTTACTTAGCTGACAAGTACAATGCTGAATGTTGTCCTTTCTGAAAGGACAAAGAGCTTTCTAAATTGTTTGCACTTTTCATAACTGTATAGGGTTATGTCTGTTGCACACACAGAAGAGAGGAAGTCATTTTATTTTACACAAATCAGCTACTTAGAGTAAATTGAGATATATAGAATTTACCAATGAAATGAGTGATTTGATGTGAATAAAAGAGGTGGTGTGTTGTAAATCAGTACTGACAGCCAAATGGGAAAAATTGACAGAGCACTGTAATCACTCCCAACATCCACTGAAGTTATTGATCCAGAACCTCTATAATCCCCTTCACATAACACAAGCAATTTCATATAATACCTGTAATAACAGTGCATTCAAACTCAAGTAGCCATCAGAAGCTTTGTATCTAATGGTGAAGCAGGCCTCTGCTGAGTAAGTGTAACAACTAAAGAGCACAAAAACGCCAATGACTCTTGCCTTTCATAGGTAACGGTCTTTGATAAGAGCCAGTTTAGATGATAAACAGTTCCTAATGCCAACGAAAATGAGCTATTAATTGCTTGCTTGCTAAATATGTTGTAAAGGCCTAAAGCCTGAGGTGCAAAATTGAGAGAATGTAAACTGGATTTGGGGATTGATAAACTCCTTACGTTATCCATATGGCAGCTATCTGATGTTAATTACAACAGAGGAAAGACGGCTGAGAGGTATTTAGCTGCTGGGTCATTACATCCTTCCCAGGTGTTTTTCCCATGAAATGTTCCACCAGTTTTACAAGCTCCTTCTCTCACTGATGGATTATTCCACAGCCTTATCAAAGCTTTGCCAGCTCCTCATTAATATATAGAGCAAGCTGCACTGTTCTATATATCATTGTCTTCTTCTTGGGGAGGGCTAATCAGTCAACCATTATCAGTCAGTCAGCAGAAGGCAGGCAATCAGACCTGACAGCAAAGAATCATGGGAGATCAGGGAAGGTTAAATGAGGCTGACAGTTGTGATAATGATGATTATACTATAAATTAAGATATGATGATAAAGGAGAATAAAAGACACAATCTGAAGCAATATTTGGTTTAACATGTCTCTCTTTTTCGGTACTGTTAAATGGCCATAACATTTATCACACCGAACAAGAATGGACATTTAACTACCATGATAAAATAGGACAGCATCAGATTGAAAACCCAACAAGTTGTGATTACTGTGTCAGGCACTTTTACACTGGTTGAAAAAACTGGAGATAGAGCATATGTTATAATCATTCATGCATTATTCTGTGGAATGAAAAGAAAATAGATCAATTTTGGAAATGCCTTTCAGCCTTCTAGGTTGAAAAAAAAATAAGAATCCAGCATAAACAGTTAACATATTCTTCTGCTCTTCCAAGATCAATGAAACAATAGGAAGTTAAGTGATAGCTTCTCCCTGTCACCCCCTAATAACAAATATGTGTGTTTATTAAGAGCTGATTCAGAGAATCTGTAAAACCACATTCTATGTCACTTCCATATTGTATGAAACAAGGACAATCAAAGTAATTACATATTAATATGTTATATTTCTTAGGTTTTATTTCTTTGTATCAGTAACATTGAATGGTCTTTCAATATCCATAAAAATATGGTCTTACTGTTTAGTACAATATATGTCATACTCTCTACTTAAACCTTTTATGATAAGTAATACAGGTGTTTTTTAAAACTGTATGTGTCCATTTTCCCATGGGTATATACATTTTAATTGTTAAAAATGAGAATGATGGGAATTAGCACAGTCTTTAGTGTGTGGCCCATGTGCTCTGTACGCAGGTGCACCCATACAGGTCTCTGAATACTCTGAATATTTTTCTCAGTAGAAAATGTTCTGTGCATGGTCCTACACTTGCCACATGGTAAAAGAACAGAGAGATTTGGAAGAGGAAGTGTCAAACCTCTTTGTAACTTCTATACTATATAATTAAGTTGAACCTGACTTATGATCTCTTGCATTTTGTTGATATATACTGTATTTTCTGCAGATATCTTGAATAGCTTGCTGCTATTATTATGGGTCTGTGGTGATCCACATGTGTGTATATATATACAGTATGCATGCATATTATGGGTATGATACTGCTTCTACTGACCTCAATGGCAAAATTCCTATTTACTCACTGATGCAGAGTTATACTTTCTATGTGTATATGTACATGTGTGTTTTATATTCATGTGATTATATAAAATACATGTCTATAACACACACAGGCTATGGATATGTTGATGTACTTGCACGTTCACACAGTGATAATGTGCACATAGTAAAGTTGACCGTGAGAGATTGGTATCCTACTTATTTGCTAAATGACCCTTTCCAAATTAAAGCTGTTAGTTTAGCGCAAGGTTTAAAAAAAACCCTCTAATTTCTACATGCTATTTTAAAATAAAATTGGAAAGGTGTTGGAGATAGTAATAGACATTTTAAATGTTCCCAGATTCCCTTTTCTCCAACTCTCCTGTATAGTCTGAGACTGTCAAGACTACAATGTTTTATTGGAAAAAGGTACGCAAATTGCGCTCCGCAATTTGCATACCTTTTTCTGATAGTTTTGTCGGAAGAGGCTTTTCTGAAATTTGGCCCGTCTACACTGGGACAAATTTTGGAAAAACCTCCTCTTACAGAAGAGCCCTTCTTCCTCATGGAATGAGGAAGACAGGGCTTCCCAAAGAGCGCATGTGCTCTTCTGCAAAAAAAAGCAGAAGAGCAGACACATTCCCTGGACATGGCAGAGTTTAGACATAGCCTCCGATACTAAAGCATTCCCAGTATGAAAGCTGAGCATTTGTGGTGTAAATTAGACTGATGACTGTGAAACTTCTTCAGTGCACACAGTGTTGTAGCCATGATGATTCCAGGGTATCACGTGGGTGAGGTAAGATCATTGTTTGGACCAATCAACGATCTGTTGGTGTAAGAGAAAAGCTTTAGATCTTACACAGAGTTTTTTCTCAAATCTAAACTCTTGAGTGATGCAATTACCTTAACCAATTAAACAAAGTTTGTACATATCAAACCTAACATTAAATGCTGCTGCTCTGGAAGTTGCTCAGACACAACAGTGATGAGAGCCATGTAAATGCCTAGACAACTATACATTTTTTCTGTGATTACAGCGATTGCCTTTTCCGTCGTAACTGATTCAGGGGAAATAAAATCAGAGCTATTTTGTAGCATATAAAAACAACCCAGACAACTGCTGCAGGATTGTTTTTGACTGGAATGACCTATTGTCTAATGCACTTTAAGAATATTTTTATTATTTGATCAGTAGCATTTGCCCCAGAGTACTGAAAACTGCATATATCCCTCTCAGGCAGATATAAAAGGAAGGTATATAAATTAGTTTATAAATCCGTCAGTCTGTCAAGAAAATGCTTATGTAACCACCACTGTCTGGCAGTGCAGTTTGCTCTTCAGCAAGACCAAAAAGGCATTCATTATTAGAGGACAATGGGAGAGGATGGAAAAATAGATCAGAGCATTTGAAAGAAATGTGATCAGATGGACTATCCCAGTGCAGCATATTAGGGACAGTGAATTTCTTGTTGGAATGACACATAAACACAACAGTTTGTTTCATTTGGAAACATGTTACTGCCTAAGAATAGAACCACTAGTGTCTTTATGGAGATAGTGATTTTGTTTTGCTATTTATCCACCCCCAGATCAGGTTTTTATGAGGTTTTTATTAAACAAGCTCAGCAGTACTGCTTCACTGACTTTCTTGCTTGCTTGCTCCATCAGTTCAAGTGCATGTTGAGGATTCAGTCAGATGATGACAGTCCAATAAGCTGCAGGATTTTAGTTATTTTTCGATGGTATCTTTCTTTTAAGAGATTGTGAGGAATAACCCCTTTCAGATCAAAGGGGGGGCATACGGTAGAGCAGGGGCTCTGGCTGTATATTTTTGGGGCTTGTTTTGGTAAAATCAAGTCACCGTGAAGAAGTAGCAGCCCAAACATCAATCTGTAGCACATCTGAAGGGAAAGCAAAGTGATTCAATGTATGTGGTTTGGGTGCGTGGTATAAAAACAAAAGAGCAACCAACAACATAACACAACAAAAGTTGCCTTGCAAAGTCTTCCGTGACTCGACCTAATTGCCATACCTTTGTGCCTGCAGAGCTGGCAGTCTGTCTCGACAAACCCTGCTAGCTTGACTCCCGGGAGTAGTCCCATTGGAGTCAAGGGCAACACTGAAACCTGATCCAGTTCTCACTGGAGTCAGTTGCAAAGTTCTGAGGGTGAAATCCTAGCCCCAGTGGGAATTTTACCATTAACTTCAGTAAGGCCAGGAATTCACCCATATTGATTTGAATAGAAACAGGGACGGAACATTTAGCTCTTTGTTTGTAGGCTGATGGGGCGGGGACCCTGTCTTTCCCCAGGATTCTTTCTCTTCATTTTTTAACAGTTCCAGGTAGATAGAGTGTGCCAATAAAGAAATGATGCTAATAGTTCTGGTGAAATACTTAGCTGAGACTCATTAGCCCATTTATTGAAAAGCAATTGGATGTGAGGTTTATCATTCTGAGCTGAGGTTCTAATTTTGGCACATAGGAGGCTACAGGGAGGAAAATATCTTGTACTTATTCCATTTTATTAACTTTGTTTTGTTCGCTTGAGCCTAGTACTGTGTTAGACTTTGAATAATCACAGCTGTACAGGTAGCTCCAGTGGCGTGAATGAGAGGCTTTTTTCAAGGGCTCTGCTCCCTGCAGAAATGATTTGTACCTCTGGCTGATTGTCACCAACAGAAAATGAGAAATAGGAACATTCAATGCAAAGTAATGTGTTCTGTACAATTACTGGATTAATAATTTTATTCCATTACTGTGTGGGGAGAGAGGACATCAGGTTGAAGATCTGCAATTCTAGTATATTTCTAAGCGTCCTGTTAAGAGAGTGAGCAAGGGTCAGGAAACTTAATTATGCCATAACTAGATAGAAATTGCCAAGTGATAAAAAGAAACATCCAGCCAGATTCAGCAGGAAATTACAGCTTTAATAATATAGCATAATGCCTACTTCTATACAATTATTGGAGAGACCCTGAATGATTTTAAATAACAGGCTTGGGTTTCCAGTAACGACAGGGAAAAAAACCCCTGAAAATGACATTTTACATTTTGCTGTAAATATTTTTCTATTTTTAAAAAAGCATTATTAAATTACTAAAAATCTTATATTTACCCACATTATCTGTCCTGGACTTTGTTCATGTTTTTAAATGAGGGACAGGAGATATGTTTATTGTCATTTGCATTTGTCAAAATTAAGCCTTCAGAATCCTACTTTCAGTCCACGATGCTTCTGTATTTGATTTGTAATTTGGGAATGGAAAAATACATTGAAATATTCTGTATTACAACTTAGTATTGAGGAATGTTGGTGCATTCTGATCCCAGTTTCCCCCCCAATGTGACCATGTTTGTGGCTGACGTATTTCTGAACTGTATTCTTTTAGTGTAAGCACTTATGAATGGATTAAATATGCACTTTCATGCTGACATACAGGATTGCTTTATAATCCTGTAAAGTCTTTAGAGAAGATTAAAAAAGATCTTTTTTTAAAATAAACAAAATCATCCTAATGAAAAGGAGCCCTTTTTTCCAGATGTAATAGGATATTTTAAATATTAAACTCTTATCGCTTATGTAAACACTGCATGTGATATAAAGGCCCTTTGCAATTTATGCATGCATGTGTTTGTCCATTTATTTCTAATGGAAGAAGGAAAAGTCATTTCTAGTGCTAACCCAGGAGAGCCCACCATTTCATTTTGTATTCTGAGGATGCAGATTAATCAACCTGACTCTCCTACCCAAGGCTAGCCATTCCGCCTAGAAATCTGCATATCTGCATATTACTGTTCTTCCCTGAATTTAATTTCCTACAGGAGCTGATATTAATCACCCTGTTTAAACAGAGGGGATTTGGAGTCTATACAAATATGACATTTTTTGTGGAAGTTGTAACATTTTTCCTTTTTTTATTTAAAGAGACAATAGCTTTGTGGTTTAATCCTAACTATAGTAGATTTTATTTATTAAATCTGATATATATAATATATGTATATACTGTTTATATTTTAATCAGAAAATTTGCTGCACCATAAAACATTTTTACATTTTCTCTTCTTTACTATGGGCCAAACTCTGCTCTCAGTCATATCCTTGCAAGTTGTGAGTAACTCCACTGGCATCAAGGACACTGTTTTGGGTTTAAATGGGTGTAACAGAGTAGGATTTAGCCCCTTGTGTGTCAGATGTTTCCTTGGTGATAAGTGTAAATCTCTCTAGTTAGGTATTAATATGAACCTATTCACCATAGTGTCTGAGCATGTCAAACATTAATATATATCTTCTTGCAATATATCTGTGAGGTAGATATGTGCTATTCTGCCTAGTTTACAGGTGGTAAACTGAGGCACAGAGAAATCAGTTAGGAAACCTTGATTCAAACCCAGAGTTTTGGAATCCTAGTCCATCATCCTTATGACAAGACCATTCTTTCTCTTGTTGTCCTGCATATAGTAAACGAGAAAGGGAAGTAAAAAAAATTAGGGCAAGCTGAAAATTTACTTCATTGCTAGATTTATTGCCTTCTAAAACAAGGGTAATTTTGTGGCAACACCAGCAGAAATTTCTTAGTCATCCCCTCCCTAAAAGACCTCTCCTCATTTTGTGCTTAGAAGAATAATGTCTTGAAATAATCCGTGGTGTAATTCAGTACATGTCAGAGGAGTTGGACTAGGGATGAATTTGGCCCAATCTGTCTGTCCCTCTGCCAGTGTTACTTGGCATATTTTATTTTGGCTGCCTAAACTACAGTTATGGCCCTAGCACAAACAGAAGTCAGAAGAACAACATGCTTGGAAATATGTGCCTGTATGCCCTCAGAATCTTTGCCAGCTGGAAAAATGGGAACATGCATCAGTTGCTGACTAGATATACTTCCCTTGTTAAATCCAAAGCTTGCCATCCAGGTTTCTGTTTAGCCTTACACTCTGGCCTCTGGTGGCACTGAAGGTTAATTTGGATTGGCATTTCTTTTGCTGAGCGGTGTGCTAAAGCCTTGAAAAAGATGGGGCTTTTTGCAAGAACATTCTACTTCAGAGGAAACCATGGACCTCTGTTACAATGTATCTTTTCCTTGTGACTGCTGTCTCGTATTTACATACTCCAAAACTTAATGAGAACAAATCTATGCTAACTGTGTATTGAATCCTGCTTGTTTTCTGCATTTGCACCTATAAAAGATGCACACAGAAGCTTTGAACTTGTGCTATTGTGTTGGCAAAATCTAAACTGACTTATGCGTTGATTGTAAGCACGTGAAGGTTTGGGGACATTGAGGCAATAAGAAAAGGGAATAAAAGTAGATTAAGCTGTGAGGGAGAGAGATTTGGCTGTCCCTCCCTAATATGGGCTTTGAACCTGCCAACAATCAGGGATGGGAGTGAGACTTGTTGTACTGAAGTTGTCAGTGGGGCTATTCACATGAATAAGAGACAGCCAGTGTTTGCAGGATGAGACGTTGAACATAAGATGCCAGTCAGCCACTTGCAATAGTTTTATCAAGATCATAGCAAATTTTCTCTCCTAAGTTAAAAAATTGAATGTGATGTTGACTAAATAATATTTTGTTCTTTCTAAAATTGTTATCAGACCTTGGAAATTATTATAATATTACTTAAGATTCAAACTAGCAACCCTCCCGATCCTAAACTAAAATGATAACAGTGACAAACACCAAATTGCTTTTTAACTATCCCTAGTTTTTCTGGAGGATTTATTATGGAAGACCTTGACATCACTGTGAAGAGTTTACTGGCATTCATATCATTCTTCTTGAACACCTAGTCTGCTATATTTTCATTGCCTATTGTAAATCATAAGGATATCACCCCAGGCAAATCACAGCTTAGCATGTTTATCTGTCTGTGCTAATAGCATTTTATTTGAAGTCTTAAAAGTAAAGGGGTGCTATTACATGACTTCACGCTTTATGGCAAAATGAGTAAGTCCAGTTTCATTTGTTTTGCTTTGAAGGCTTAATGTTCCTTGGCAGTTGAATTGCAGTGTTTCCCAGTTCTAACTTTGAGCAGGATCCCCTTGAAGCAAGATCCTGTCTTCTATAGACAACAGGGAGTACTTGTGAAAATACTGTTTTCAAGATTAGCAGTGTGGTTTCCATGAGTGGACTACTCTTCACCATTGTTTTATTGCCAGCTTGCCTGAAAAGAGGAAGATTAGGTTAAACTGTAAATTTGCAATTAACTTAGACTACCTGTCTCCAGTTATAGAAGCTATGCATGAACATTATTTAAAAGCATTAAAACAAAATCAAACAAGGTTGGCCAAGAATACAAGCCATTATTCTGTGTCCTTGCAGAAAAATGCAGCAATGTTTATCAGTTATCTTCTGGGCTGAATCAGGGCCATATTAATTATCTTCTGGGCTGAATCAGAGCCATATGTAGGAATTCTGCTGCTTGGTCTTCAAATTTTAAGGGATTTCAGAGATATTACATACGTTAGAAGGAACCCCCATCAATATATGCTGGTGGGAAAAATCATATATATTTTTGTTAGTAATTATAATGGCAAGCCCGTTCCAATGCAGGGCTAAATTGTCTTCAGCGCAGTTACACCAGCAGAAAATTTGGCCGATAATGTTTTGATGCTATCTGGACAGTGTGGGTGTGTCTAGACTACACAGTTTTTTCGAAAAAACTTCCCCTGCATCTAGACTGCTGCCACCTTCTTTCAAGAGTAAATCGAAAGAACGCGGCAGTTTTTTCGACCACAGAAAACCTCATTTTACGAGGAAGAACGCCTTTTTTCGAAGGTGCTCTTTCGAAAAAAGGCGCTATGTAATGCAAACTGCTTTTTTGAAAGAGAGCATCCAGACTGCCTGGGTGCTCTCTCTAGAAAAAGCGGCTTGCTTTTTCGAAAGTACTGGTTGTAGTCTGGATGCTCTTTTTCGAAAGAGGCTTTTTCGAAAGTATCTTTTGAAAAAGCCTCTTTCAAAAGAGGCTTGCAGTCTAGACATAGCCTTAGAGAAACCTGACTTTTGGATCATCACCTGTAAGTACTAAATGATGTTTAAATTGTGTGAACCCAAGGACAGTTATGTTGTCTTAAATCCCTAAAAAAAATGTAGCGAAGTCTTCTCTCTCAACTTTTGTTTATCGAAGGAAACAATATTGCAACTGGATCAAAGAAGAATTAAAACATTGAAGGGTAAATTAATTTTCATTTTAAAATAATGTTTTAGATCCAAAATTAACTTTGGGAAAGTATAGTTAGTTGGAAAACCCTCGAATATAATGTGTGTGTGGGCACGCCTGCGTGCGTGAATATATTTGTGTTGTATACACACACCAAATTCGACAGCAAAATATTGTCATTTGAAAATATGCTTCAGTGTAGCATACCCACACTATGTTTTTGTGATAGCATATGTTTGATTTTCTGAAAATAAATCCATCAAAAAAGTACAAAAGGAAGCTGTGAGGAAGCAAATGACTACATCTATAAACCTTGTAACAAAAATACATCCTAAACCTCTTAAAGAAACAAGAGGAAACGAGACATATGACAACGATATTTCTTTGATTTGAGTCTTTTTCTACAATAAGATTCCTATTTATTTTACTGGGAGGCAAGAAGAGAGCTCAATCTGCAGGAATCTAAGTAGAAGAGATGCATGTCAGAAAAAAAGATAATTGATGGTAAACGTCAAATATTAAATCTTGATCTGGTTATTACCCAGCATATTAGCTATGTAAGTAGCTTAACAATTACAGCTGTGATTGACTAGGTGGGATCCAAAATCCTAAATATCAACTGCCAGAAGGGATAATTATAACACATTAGCACCTGCATGCTTAGACAAGATTGACAACTCCAGTCTAACATCTGCTTAATATCACTTTCATACTTTTCATATTTTTTTTTTCATTTCGAAAGGAGTAACAAAGATTTTCTTGAAGGATAACAATAACTCAGCATCCATGTTAAAATTCAGTTGATTATAGTTGCTTGTTGTGTTTGGTCATGTTGTAAATTGACATATTTAAAATTAAATAAAGAGAATTAAAATGGGCTTTTTGGGATTAGGCAGTCAGTCGTGGCATACTTTTGACAAAATGTACCTGTCAGCTAGAATAATTTGAAGAATCCCAACAACTAGGCTGCTCTTCGGATCGCTGGATGGGGCAATACAATTTTTTTCCCTAATCAAATTGAATTGAAAAAGAAAGGTCTTCTAATCCCATAATTGATACAAGTGAGAAAAGAATATTTTGTGTACTGTGTGAGCGCAGTGGTGCGCTATCTCTGTGAGAGGATCATAGATGCTAGGTATAATGTACTCCTCTCTGCATACATTCTGACTGGTTCAGCTGGGTGCATGCAACAGATTATGTGATGGGATTCACACTCCCCTCACAACAGGGTAGCCTATCAGCTGCAGTGGTGGCTGCTCCCCCTTTGTATCTTCTATTGCAGCTACACCAGTACACATGCTATGAATCTCTCCTCTGGCTCATTTCCAGCCAATTCTTCCAAACTGTTTTAAGAGCCACTCTATTTTGATGTATCCCTTGTTAGGTTCATGGAATATATAAATACTCCCCCTCCCCATCCACATGATGGCTCTGCCTCTGCCCCACAGTGCCCCTCCTACTAATGGGATTTAAATAGCACAGAAAGCCTTGTGCTGGGCTAGGCTGTGAAGCAATGAAATGTTACCTTTGCTAATAATCACTTGTAGGTAAGTCATTGTTTTTCAAAGTGGGCTGTGGGCTCACTGTTTCCAGCCAAGCTTCCAGAGCCAATAGGAGCCACAAAGCTCTGTGGCTGTGGAGCCTTTAGATAATCAAAGTGGAGTGGCCCATTAGCAGCTTTCCCAAAACAAGCCCACTTTGAGAAACACTGCCATAGAAGAAACTTGACATCATATAAGTGTTATACTAAAGTATTAAGATAATTGCAGCAATACCTACTATATTTTGGTACTATTCACAAAAGCCCTATGTCTCCTGAATACTGCTGTTTATTTATTTGATTATATTTTATTTCTATACCACCAAGGAATATACAGAAGAAAATTGACTTTGGAAATGTTTAGTGTACACATCATCTTTTCTAATCATAAGCATTGCATTAACACTGTGAGGGCTGGTCTACACTAATGAGACAAATCAATCTAAGTTATGCTAGTTCAGTTACATAAGTTATGTAACTCAAGTCAAAGCAACTTAGATCAACTTACAGCAGTGTCTACTTTATCCTGTGTTGACAGGACGTGCTCTCACATTGACAAAGCTTCCTCCTCTTGGGAAGGTGGAGTACTGAAGTTTATGGAGGAGCACTCTGCCATCAAATTATTCCGTCTTCACTAGACCCGCTAAATAGATGCCTGCTGCATTGATTATAGAAGCTCCAATTTAGCCAGTAATAAAGACAAGCCCTCAGTTTGAAGGACATTATCTCTTAGTTTAAGCTCAAAGTGTGACTCAGCTTAAAATAATGTACTGTCTTCTTTTGTGTTTTAAATATCCACTGTCATCAAAGAAATTACCTAAAGCAATAAGAATTGTTGGGCTTAAAGTGGTTTGCTTTCTGGCCACAAAAGTGGCAGAGGAAGACTAAGTCAGTTGATAAATCCTCTTCTGTGGCTATAATTATGAGTAGGCTTGGAAAGATTCAATTTGATTTTTATTAGTAAAGGGCGATTGTACCACACATAAAACGAACAAATATTGATCATCAAAATGTGCAGATAAGCAAAGTAAGAAAAATACTGCTTGAGAGTTTGATTTAAAGATATTAAAGAGACTAAGGATATTTACTTTTTATATTTTATATTTGAGAATTTGAGTGTTAACAGTTATAAAACTTTAGTTTGTTGAATATGAATGTCTATTGCCTTTAAAATAATTACGTTTGACTCTTCTCAAGATCTGACCACAATTGTGACAATTTTAGTCCATTTAAGTAAAAAAGAAAAATGCTTAAAACCCATCATTCTGCACAAATATGCAGCTATAAATAGGTAACATAAAAAAACTGAAAATAAACATGAATATTAATCCATAAAAATTATATAAAAATAACATTCTGCCAAGCCTAAGTAGGCGTGTTCATTTATGACTCATCTTAGAGAACATCTCCAGCACCACAGTCATGCCAAACACCATGATGGTGTATTTTCCAGTACTGACTAGAAAGGAAAAGTGACACGTACAGAAACATTAATAATTTGTCCTGTAGTGCTTGGTTTTTCCAGAGAAGTCCACCATCCAAGTACTAATTCATCCTGACCCTTAATTACTTTGTGAAATCTGAAGAGATAATAATAATACTTAGCAGTTATATAGTGTTGTACTCAACTGAAGTGTTGTGTGATCTTAAGCTAACTAATCTGATCATAGCTGTCATGGAGGGTACATTATTGTCTATTCCTACTCTCTCAAAGCTGCCAGCTGAACCAAGGAGGAAAAGGTTGAGACTTTCTATTTTTCTTTCAGATCCTTACTCCCCCTCTTCCCAGTTAAAGCCCTGGATGGAATTACACTTTATGGACTGTAGCTGGGTGGTGATCAGTCTTCCCCCTTCTGGGTCAAAGGGAGGCCACACCATCTCACTGCATCATCAGGATCATGGCCTAATATTGGGGAATTAGTGTCTTGCCATTACAGTCCAATGGGTCTAGCAGGGTTGAGCTCCCAGATAGGCATTTAGTTCCAGTTCATTAGGTGAGAGCAGGTTTCCCCCCAGGATTCAGTATGTCTTGTCCCTAGGCAGGACAGTTGATGGCTTATAGCCCCAGGGTCCAGCCGGCTCCAGTCTCTTCTGCTGAGAGACAGGGAACTCTCAGTAGTCACTCAGCTCTGAGCTCTAGCAGCAGAGTCAGCCCACAGTCAATTAGTCCTATGTTCTTACAGCAGAACCAGCAGAACCCAGGAGTTAATTAGCTCTGGGCTCTTGCAGCAGAGTCAGAGCAAACCGCATAGTCAATGCACCCTACCTCCTTAATGTAGATACCAGGCACACTCAGAAGTCAGTCAGCTCTGATCTGTTGCTTTAGGGACAGAGCCCATGCCCAGTAGTGAGCTAGCTCTGGGCCCTTGTTGCAGAGACAGAGTAGAACCCAGTAGTTAAGTAGTCCAGGGCTCTTGTGGCAGAGGCCAGAGAAAACCTAGGCTATAGGCCTGGTGAGGGGAAGCTGCCACTTCAGGGGTGGGATGGCAGGTGAGGCCCAGTCCCATCCTACTCCACCAGACCCCGACCCAGGGCCCTAACCATGGCAGAGTGGTTTGCCACTGGGTCAGTGGAGATCATTGGGCCAGTGGAGATCAACCCAAACATACTGACTGCGCGTCAGGCAGAGATGCAAGCAGATTTATAGTGGGCTGTCCCTGGGCCACTTCCTCCCCTCCACTTGGGTTGTACCTGGATCAGCAAGTTGTTACCTGTCTCTTCCAGGTAGGCAGCCCATGGTAGTCCTGGCAGGTCCATGGTAGCAGGACATTACTGGGTTTAGCAGCAGGGACACTGGCAGGAGTGGGCAGAATTTTTCTCCCCCAACTCAGGAGAAGGCACTGCCTTTTATATTTCCAGCGATGGTGTTGTATTTCCTGGCAGCCAGGGTGAGGCAGTCTTGGCTCTGGATACTTGGGCAGGGACGGTGGTTTCTCCCCCTTATGTAAATTCAATGTCTCATCTTTTTTGGAATCTTACTATTGTTAGCGTCCATCACATCTTGTGGCAATGAGTTCTTTAGCACAATTATGTATATATTTCATTTTATCAGCTTTAAATTTGTTGCCTTTTTATTTCATTTGTTGCCCTCAAGTTACTGTATGCTGAGAAAAGGTCAACAGAAGTGCATCTCTAAATATTAATTAATCTTCACTGTATCATCCATTATTTTATGCATCACTATTTTATTTTTTGTCTGAATTAAATAGCCCCAATCATTTTAATTCTATCAGAAGTTTTTCATGCCATTAATCATTTTTGGGGGGCTTTTCTACATAACTTTTAGGTGAAGTGACCAAAACTCAACATGGTAATATTGAGTGATATTTTCAGTATCATTCTTTAACCCTTTCTTAAAACAGGCTAGTAACCTTTCTTTTATGACTAGTTGCAGATTGAGCAGATGTTTTCACTGAGCCAGTCCCGTTGATACCTGATTTGTTGTTGTTGTTGTTGTTGTTGATGATGAACTTCCTTTGGAACCACATATTGTGTATGACTGGTTTAAAGGATTCCTTCCAATGTGCACTTTGCACTTGTATATACTGACTATTGTCTGCCGTTGTGGAAGTCACCTTGCTTTATTAAGTTCTTCTGAAGTTCCTAACAGTTTACTTTGGACTCAGCTAACCAAAATAATTATGTGTCATCTGTGAATGTTATTGCCTCATTGTTTATCTTATCCTCCCAATCACTAATACATTTTAAATAACATTTGTCAGACAAAGGAACTAGGATAGCCCATCATTCATTTTTGTAAGTTGAAAATTGACTATTTATTCCTACTCTTTGTCTTCTGACCCTTACCAAAATTCATGGCACAACTTTACCTCTCATTCTGTGATTATTCTGTTTCTCTAGCCTGTTATGAAGAATTTTATCAAGAGTTTTATTGAAAGTCCAAATAAATCACATTTTCAATTCTTTTTTCACCATATAACTTTCTCAAAGAATTCTAATAGATTGGAGAGACCTGATTTGTCTTTACAGAAGTCATTCTGTTTAACTTTATCATATTCAAGCACTAGATAGGCACACTTTTTATAAACTGAAATATGTTCATGCTCATCTAAGTGGTATGGTTCTGAGTAATGATGGAACAATCACATATCCGTCAAGATGCAGGATGATCATAGTCACAAGAGCATTCTTTCTAAGCTGATTTTCTGTCTCATTTCATGGTCAAGGTATTTGATGACTTTGGGGTGATTTTTTTTTTGACTCTGTGAATGTTTTATGTCAACATTTTCTATTTGTTCCATGTGGATTATTTGTGATTGGGCAGATATGTCACTGTTTCTGATCCCTATTTGGATGAGTGGGTAAGCATTCCCAAATCAAATACTCACGAAGTTGAATAGGAAAATCACTTTCTGAAACACCTTGACTTTGAAATTTACTTCTCATGACAGTTTTTTTCCCAATAAAGCTCAATTCTATCCAAAACATACGATGTAAATCCCTAACTACTCAGAGAGTAGTTATTAATGGTTCACAATCATGGTGGAAGGGCATCACAAATCAGGTTCCACAGGGGTCTGTTTTGGGACCGGTTTTGTTCAATATCTTCATCAACAATTTTGATGATGGCCTAGAGAGTACCATTATTAAGTTTGCAGATGATACCAGGCTGGGAGGGGTTGCAAGTGCTTTGGAGGATAGGGTCATAATTCAAAATAATCTGGACAAACTAGGAAAAATGGTCTGAGGTAAATAGGATGACGTTTAATAAGGACAAATGCAAAGTGCTCCACTTAGGAAGGAACAATCCATTTCACACATACAGAATGGGAAGAGCCTGTCTAGGAAGGAGTACTGCAAAAAACAATCTAGGGGTCATAGTGGACCACAAGCTAAATATGAGTCAACAGTGTGACACTGTTGCAAAAAAAGCAAACATGATTCTGGGATGCATTAACAGGAGTGTTGTGAGCAAGACACAAAAGGTAATTCTTCTGCTCTACTCCATGCTGATTAGGCCTCAGTTGGAATACTGTGTCCAGTTCTGGGCACCACATTTCAAGAAAGATGTGGAGAAATTGGAGAAGGTCCCTAGAAGAGCAACAAAAATGATTAAAGGCGTTGAAAACATGAGCTATGAGGGAAGACTGAAAGAATTAGGCTTCTTTAGTTTAGAAAAGAGAAGACTGAGAGGGGACATGATAGCAGTTTTCAAGTATCTAAAAGGGTGTTACAAGAAGAAGGGAGAAAAATTGTTCTCCTTGGCCTCTGATGAAAGGATAAGAAGCAATGGGCTTAAATTGCAGCAAGGGAGGTTTAGGTTGGACATTAGGAAAAACTTCCTAATTGTCAGGGTGGTTAAACACTGGAATACATTTTCTAGGGGGGCTTGTGGAATCTTCATCACTGGAGATATTTAAAAGCAGGTTGGATAGGCATCTCCCAGGGATGATCTAGATAGTGCTTGGTCCTGCCGTGAGGGCAGGGGACAGGACTTGATGATCTCTCGAGGTCCCTTCCAGTTCTAGTATTTTATGATTCTAATGCAAACAGGGCTGAATCAAGTCTATTTATGGAAGCATTTGTGAAATGTTCTGACTAGGTTCCTGTTACACTTTAAGGTAAAATTTAGTGCCATCACCTACTCTGCAACTCTGGCTGTCTTAAATACCATGCTATTAAGGCTCACAGCCCAGACATCAATAGCTAGCATATAAGCATGTAGGTCATATCCTTGCTTTCACAGCCCAGTTAAAATTTGCAGAGTGACATCAACACAGTTCCATATTTCCCCAAAATTGTCCCCCTTCAGCGTCCAGCTGCCTCTGGAAACACACAGAGGTTAGTAAGCTCACTCTTCCTTTAAAGAGACAGAAACAGCTACTTGTTAGCTTGACTGGTATTAATAATCACTTCAATTCATGCAAAGCACTCACTTGGTTTGGGAGAGAGAAAAATAAATTTATTCAACAAAAAGTGACAGGTTTTAAGTGAGTTCAAGTAGCAGGGATAACGATAAAAAGGGTTACAAGAAAAAAAAGCAAAAATAATCAGTGCTTCTAATACTAAAACTTAACGTCAGCAAGTTACTATCTTTGCCTAAACAGGTTTCTCACCTATATTCATTTCCAGTGACTTCAAGCCCCTTAACTGAAGAATGCACTTTTCTCGGATGTACAAGAGCTCGGGCCTCTGCTATGTGTCCAATAGAGAATAACTATGGTGCTGTCTCTTCTTTCCTTCTGTAGTCCAGTAAACCGTTGGACTGCATTCTTTGAAAATTAAGCCCAGACAAACCTCTTTCTCCCTGCTGGATGCCATTCTGTCTCAATAGACTCCGTGCTGACTTCTCCCCTGCTGGTGATTTTTACAATGCAAATGCTCACTTCCTGCAACCTAAAAACATAAGAATGGCCATATTGGGTCAGACCAAAAGGTCCATCTAGCCCAGTATTCTGTCTTCCAACTGTGGCCAATGCTAAGTGTCCCCAGAGGGAGTGAACAGAACAGGTACTTATCAAATGATCCCTTCCTTCACTTATTCCCAACTTCTGACAAACAGAGGCTAGAGACACCATTCCTACCCATTCTGACTAATAGCCATTGATGGACCTAACCTCTATGAATTTATCTAGCTCTTTTTTGAACACTTCTAAGGCCTGACCTCCACAACCTCTGAACCAAATGAATAGGCCATTGAATTTGACCATACCTGGTTTGAGATGTGTTAGCCTCTTTGTTTTGTCTGGGAAAAACCTGTTTATTGATTCACCATCATACCTGATTTTACCACATTTTAGACACATATTTCCAGTATATAACTATAAAGCAAGAATGTGAATGATCACTGAGTTGCTAGTTTTCCAATGATATATTACATGCCATCTGTTGGGTAAATATCACAACAGTTGTGAGGTGTAGTGAAGATGTCAGGCCTGCCAAGAGTTGCTGACATGGAGTAGTTGAACTAACAGTGTGCCTCTGCATCACAGCACTAGTCTGATTCAATCTTTCACCTTCTTACTCCTGACAACAAGAGTATGAGTTGGTGCCTGAGAATACCAGCACCTCTGAGTGCCAACCGATTTCAAACAGATAATCAGTCAGCCATCTTATGATAAATGCTTTCATTTATCAGTCTTCCCTAAACTAGGTCAGCTCACTATAGTTTGATCGTTGTATGTTTCCACTTGGCACTGAACTCTTTCAACCCCAGGAACACATCTTGTTTGGGCAATTTTTTCCCATGAATTCCTTCAGTTAAGAGCTGATCTCTTCAATTTCTTCATTGCCCTCAAATATGGTTGGGTTTATCAGTGCTGCTTGAACTAAATGTGTCTGTGAAAAGAATGTATTCCATTATAAATATAGTCATATTCATGTTTAGAACAAATGCATCTCCAATCTCTACTGTCTCTTTTGTTTCAGTGTACAGTGCATTGAATCTCTTTCAGAAGTGCTGAAGTGGTGTTGCTTGCACATCAGTTTTCACAAAAGCTTATGATGTCAAGGTTTGATGGATACAGCTCCCCTATTTTGGTGTAGTCATCCCATCTCTTTAAGTGTTTGGAAATTCAGAGTGCCAATTGGCAGGTGTTTAGAGATATTATGTCTCCTTTGGGCCCTTTTCAAACTTATAATCAGGAATTACTGTGAATCTCTTTGTGTACAAGTTCCCCAATAGTGAATGTGCGCAAAAATATTGTAGATAATAGTTTATATCAACCTACATAGAGAACAGAAATTTGATAATAGAGATGTCATTAATCTAGTAGACAAAAGTATAACAAAATCCAACCACTACAAGCAGAAGCTAGAAAAATTCAGAAACATTTCTTAGTGAGGGTATTTAGGACTGTGGTGGATTGTGTTTGCTGGAAACTTTTAAATCAAGATTGTAGTCTTTTATAAAATGTCATCTCTACTTCAAAAAGGAATTAATTCCTGGCCCCACAGAGCAGGGGCTGCTTACCCAGAAAAATGCTGAAAAGCCTCAGCCATCTGGATCCTCATACAACTTGTTTCTGGGAGGCCACAGGCCACACTTCAAACTGGCACTACAGCAATGCTTTCCACAAGACAGGCACCCACACTGACTCCATGGGGCCACCGTAGAGATACACCCCATGACAAATGGGAGAGAATACAGGTTCTCATTTTCAAACCTTGATGCAAGGGTATGTTAAAAGAAGATTGAAAGCCGTCCACAAAAGAAACAGAATTCACTATCATGGTGCCTTTGATGGACCTAATAAAAGGTGTTTCACAGAAGAGTCCCTGAAGCAACAACTGTGAAAAGGCCTTTAACATCTTGAAAAATCGGATGTGCCAGGAGCAATTCCTCTTCAATGCAGATTTCTCAAAGGAGTTCATTTTACAGATGTGTGCCTCTGATGTAGCCTGGGTGCTGTTCTGTTATAATGGTGAGGCACACCCAGGTCTGTACCAAAGAAGGAATCTGTTCCTCAGGGAGAAGGCCTCTTCCATGTTGAAAGGAAATGCTAGCAGTAAACTGGGCCATGGGATACTTAAGGTATTATTTACAGATAACTCTTTTCCCTCATCAGGGACCATGCTCCCCTCTGGTGACTAAACACAATTAAAGAGATGAAGCACCGCATTATGTGATGGCACTTAGCTCCCCCCACCCTAGAGTTTTAGGGTGCAACATGATGCTAGCAGAAAACAGAGCAATATGGACTTCTTTTCACAAGAAGTGCGGGAATCGGCTTTGGATGCGGGGGATCCTGAGTTCCTGAAGGCTCGGGTATGTGATGGGAAAGGTTACTACTGCAGTCAAGAAGGGGATAAAGAGCTCCTCTGGGCACCATTACCTCCCTCCCCCCCCCGGTGCACCTGTGAGGTTTGTTGCATGTGGAGCGGGAAGGCTTCATAAAAGGGAAGGTCAGTGAAGGTCAGTGGAGGGTGGCACTTATGAGGAGGCAGAGCAAAAGTTGTGTATCCAGAAAGTTGCTGAAGAATCTCCGCCACCTGTACCCTCTATAAGCATAAAGGGGGAGCATTGCTACTTCGCTTTGCTTTTTCATTAGAATCCAGGACACTCAGCTTTGGCTTCTCAGCTACTCAGTGTATTAGAAACCCAGCCTTCTTCATAGAGTCTGTTTAACTTTTCCTTGTGAAGCACAGCGAGTTAGCCTAGGCTCTTATAGGGCAGCAGAATTAGTTATGTTGCCTTCTTTTCATTTTTGGACTGTGGTCACCACCTTAAAGTAGAGGGAGATGCCTCTCAGGAGACCTACTCCACACTCCAGACTGCCTCTACAATGGTGCCTTCACCTAGAGAGGGACATCTATGATGAGAGAGACGCCCACCCTCACACTATGAGGGTCCCCTGCAAGTACAAACTATAACAGTCACACATGTAACACAGCCATCAGTCTTATATGTTGGCTTTTAGCCAGGTAGGGCTTTTATATCCTGCCACAAAATCAGAATTACAGCTTTAGTATCATGAGTTCTTTTAAAGGCACTGTGTAGTTCAGCTTCTTAAAAATAAAGACCTCTTGACAATTGTTGGATTTTTGTGAACCACTCTATGGATTTGATCAGAAGATTTCTAGGCCCTATATGTGGCATTCGGGAGGATTTCCTTTGGCTATCGCTTGCTAACATAACTGCCTGATATGTGAAGGGCTCATATTATGCCAACTTACTATCTCACGCTTCGATCCATTTTCCATGGCTCTTTTTTCATATATCAAGGCTTATGGGCATATATGTTTTTTTCCACCAAAACAATGTGCCATACATATTTTCAGACTATAACACAGAATAAGATCATTTCATTCTACGTCAGCTAATACTAAAAGACTAATTCAATATTTAAATTTAATCCTTATGTTTCTCTGTTACTTGTCATAGCTAATCTTACAGTGTTAGATATTGAAAACACATTTGGTGCAGAAGATATTGATGTAAAAAAAGGTTAAATGCACATTTTAATGTTCAGCCTATATCAGAACTGTTATCTGTTAAATTACTTCATGACTGAAAGCAATTGCATGACCAATCTATAATCCAGGAGCTTCTTAGTGGTAATTATTGACCAAATTTCCATTCTTATTCTTAGTGGGGAAAAAAACAAACAAAAATATTGTGTTGTAGTCAGGTGTTTGATTTTGCTAATAAGCATGTTAATTGTTAATTTAAACTGGAAAAGTACTGAAATGACTGCAACAAAATAATTAGGTAACAAAACCTGTCGGATGCCAGGGACTGTGTCATGTATGTCCTTGACTCCTTCTGCAGAGATGGCTGCCTTGATTGCCCAAACTATTGCTTCATATATATTCCTCACTATTATCGCCTCGTGAAACAACTGAGGAGTGATCAGAGAACAAAGTGATGGTTTGTCATTGGTCATTTTGCTTTGACCTTTATTAGTGAATTCTCCCTGTCTTAAATGAATGCTATTAACATAGCAGTTCTCAGACTGGGGGTTGGGATCCCAAAGTGGGTCACGGCCCCATTTTAACGATGCACCAGGGCCAGGGCTGTCACAAGGGGGATGGGGACCCTAGGGCAACTCCCCCTACTGCAAAACCCGCCCCTGCTCCACCCCTTCCTCAAGCTCCACCCCTGCTGTGCCTCCTCTCCGTTCCCTTGCCCCTTCCCCCGAGCAATGTGATCCAGAGGATGGGGGGAGAGGGGAGGCTGGCACAGTGGCAAAAAGCCAACGTTTGAGTCCCCGTGTGGACCAAAGCCTAAGCACTTCAGCCCTGGATGGCAGGACTCAAGTTTTGCCTTCAGTCCTGGGCAGTGGGTTCACATTACAGGCCCTCCCCATCCAGGGCTGAAGCCCTTAGACTTCAGCTTTCATCTTCCCATCTGGGATGGAAGGGCTCAGGTGGGCTCAAGCTTCGGCCCCTCTTTCTGGGGTGATGTAGTAATTTTTGTTGTCAGAAGGGGGCCGCAGAGCAGTGATGTTTAAGAACTGCTGTGTTGCATATAATGTGTTCTGCAAACACGAAAGAAGCACAGGAACAATCCTACCCTCTGTGCTGTGGCAAGGAAGGCCTTACAGAAGTAGATGAAAGAAAGGTTGTGACATTGGCAGTCCACTGCAGGCCTGCATTTGTCAGCTTGATTGAAACTAAGCTGTTAAAAGTGTCCTTTTACTTACCCATGGACCCCACCACACCCAAATGTACACAAGGAAATTGCGACTTGTCTGAATAAAAACTTGCAGGTTTGGCACTAAGGGCCTCGCTTTCACTGGTTCTTGGGAAAAGGGAAAGCCATGGCTCTAATTTCTCTCCTAATACCTCAGTGCAGTCGTGTTGCAACAGCCCCTGTATACTCCAGAGAGTGGGGGTGACAGCTTGGCCTGGTCTTTATATGGACTGTACCAGGACAAGGGCAATGACTTCTTATGTATTCCCCTTCCCAGCGTAAGGTGGTTTTGAACGAAAACATGGTGCAGTCAAGTATGAAGTTCATTTCTGTATGTAATTAGAATCCAGAAAATACCTTTTGATTTCAACTGTGTAACTGCCTCTGTCTGCATCCCAATCCATAATGGAAGTGCTTTTAAAAATCTTCAAATTAAATAACAAAAAATGTTGATCTGAAAGGTGCGCCATTCCCACCATAACATTATTTCAATGGTCTATTCTATAAAACACGCTTTATCTGCTAGCTCTTGCCTGAAGAGTGTTCTCTGCCAAGTCCCACCCTCACCAGCAATCTAACTTCACTCTAGAGACATCCTCCCACACTCCCAGGCTCCTCAAAATCCAATTGTACCTGTCTCAGTTGGAGGAAATATTTGAACTCATCCCAAAGTATTTGGCACATCTCTTTAAAGATGATATTACTGAATACTGAAGCTTTACTTCACTTAAAAGTTTCATAGTTCATACAAAGTTTGATCTCTTTTTCAACATTGGTGCAGTTTTAGAATACTGTTTAGTTTTTCTGCCTCTCTCTTCTTTGACATTGTTCTGTAAGTGCTGTTTTGTTAAGAATAATGTTTCTTCTGTCATGGGTATTCTGCTATAGTTGTTCCATCTCCAAATACATTTTTTTCTATATCCACATGTCAATCAACAACTTATCTTAAACTAGCAAATGATAGTCAGTAGAACTAAATTAAGGATAACTGTTTTTACGCTCTAACTTAACTGCTGATGCTACAAAAGATAGTGTATATGGCTGTATTAGATTGGGATGTATTCATGCTTATACTGGTTACTTAAAATAAATGGCCAATGTGTCCCAGAATAATGTTCCTTAGGAAAAGCAGTTCCTGATATGTACCCTGTTCAAAAAGTTTAAAGTTAAAGGGCAGTGATCAAAAGAAAAGGTATAGCAGTGGTACACTGTCTTTCAAAGATAACAGTGATAGAGTCTGAATCTTAGAACGTGGTATAGACAGACACATGATGGCTCTGCACAAACTAGCACACTAACATGATAAGCCCCTGTGCTTCTCGATGCTATAATAATGCAAATACCAAATAATTATGGGAACAGGGAATTTGTACCTGTCTAAAAGTCTTTTGCTAAAGAAGAACAATCCATAATATGGGATTTGTGGGTATTTATCATCTCTTAAAACCAGACTACTGTCATTTGAATGCCTTGAAATTAGTTTAGAAGCATAACTTCAGGCTTGAAAATTTAGGTCTGTCTGTTCTTTGACCTACCTGATTAAATTTTGATCTAATATGAATGGCAACTTTAAAACTGAAGTATAATGATCCTGAAATGGAATTGTCTCATCCAGTGAGAGCGTAGAGGCACTGTAGTTACTAAGGAAAACCATATTTTTTTCACTAATTCAATTTTCTTTAAACTCTGATCATAAGCATAATCACTGAATGGTTATTTCTTAATATTACAGAAAATCCCTGCATTCTGATTGGCTAATAACAGCTAACAACCAATAAGAGTGCAGGGTTTTGCATAATTTTGTACTCTTATTTTTCCAATATGTATCTATCTCTTCTCTAACTAGATGCATATAAACCATTGGCATCGACACACTAAAATTTCATGTTGGTTGCCAAGAGGCCACCTCAGTTTCTCAGTCCTCAGCTGAAGCAGGAACACTCCAAAATTTGTATTGCAAGGAAGAGGGAATAAACTCCCAAAGAAAAGAAAATGGGGCTTTTGAGTCATTGAAAGGGGAAATGGTTAAAATAATTTTACTCATTTTCCTTCTTCAGGCCCAATCAACCTCCCTCCACAGTCAATGGAAGGTTTGCTAGTCTCTCCATGGAGTAGGGGGCTGGACATGCCTCTTGGGGATGCATAGAAGAGGACAGAGACTGAAAGATCTCCCTCATAACCTTGAGCCCCATGGTTATGTATCAGGGTGAGAGAGACCCCCCCACTTCTGCTCCTCCCTCTGCCTGACAAGGGGAAGTGATGTAAATTTTCATTTTTCACCTTTCAGGGGAGTGTCATCACTACTAGAGTCATTCTCCCCCATTCTGAATGAATGCGTATTTCATTCTTTATCTGAAATGGAACAGCCCCAACAGGAGAGACTGGGAGAAGAACCCATACCATAATATCCCATAGCCCAGTGGTTAGAGCATGTGCCTCATCAGGTAGAGCGAGCATGTAAACCAGGGTCTTGTGTATCATACGGGAGTGCTATAATCACAGGGCTGAAGATTATAAAGGAGGTTGATGCTGCCCTTGCCCCCATCATTCTGTATGGAGTTAGGCATTTTTGGAGACAACCAACTGGATCAAGCCCCGTGGGCAAGATAGGAAGGGCACCACCAATCTTCCCTTTTCGTAATGCCCACCCTTATGAGTCTAAGAGCTAGAGTAAAAAAGATTAGGTTCAGTGACATGGAGTCCCGCTATGCCTAACTTTTAGGCACCTAGAAAATCACTCACAAAGCCTGAGATCAACACCTCAGCTCCTTGTACAATGCATGGGGAGAGAGAGGTGCCTCAGAACTGGACTCTCAAAAGCCAACATGCCACATGGCTCCTCACCTAAGCTAGCTAGTGGGAGTTGCCAAGCTGAGGGGTGCGTGCTAAATCCCTTCTTTTCTGGAGATAGGTGCTTAACTCTGGGCTGCTGGGAGCCTCTTCCTTCCACTTGGATTCTCAGCTGGAAAACTTGTCTTGGCATTGAGCACCTAAGGGAGGGGGAAAGAGGAAGGGAGAGGGGCCATATGGGGGGGCGGGGTACTCACACCTGGGATGTGGGAGACCCTTGATTCACATTCCTCCTCCATCTGAAGGCGTGAAATGATCTGCTGTTTAATCTTAGGCTCTTTCAGTCTGTCCTGTTCCATTGTGGGTAAATAATGAAAGAATCATGGGAGGGGGAGCATAAGCAAGCACAGGAACGTTTGTATCCTGGTGACTAGAGCACTCACTCTGGTAGGGGGGGACACCTACATCTAGTCTCTCTGCTCCAATAACTTTTTAAGTTTATCCACCGTGAATAAAAGTTATAAGGGAGTCAGCCACCCTCTCAATCCCTGCTGTTCTGTGTACACTTCCTGCAGGGGGTCCAGTACAGTAAGAGAATTCACTTACCAGCTCAGGTCCTCCACACCACCATAGAGCAAATTGGTTGAAGGAATGTGTTTCTTACCCTGGCTCGCATCACTCTGCGGCTTCAGCATCCAGATACCAATTATGGGGCTGCAGTGCACACGCTCAATGACAGAAACATAGTTGCCTGGGGAAATTTTACTTCAAAAATTTAGACACCAAGTGATTTTAGGCAGCTGCAGTGTTCAGTGGCAGCTAAGTGATGGTTTTGTGAACCCCGCTGGGGCCAGTTCCAATTTGGCAAAGTTGTCAGTTAGGAGCCTATGTCCCTTGGGACTCCAGCTCTAAGTCTCACTGAGAGTCAGTGGGGTTCTTGGAGTAGGAATCACAATAGTATTTAGGGGCCTGATGCTCATTGATTACTGTGGCAGTTACATTTTTAAATCCATTTGTGAATCCCGCCATTAGTGCTTAGGTTAACATGATTTAGGCTCCTAAGCCAAGTCACCATCTTGGAAAATGTAACCTATCCTCCCATTCTCAGTCTTGTGTATTTAAAATAATAAATTATTGTTGTGGCCATTAATCTAATCAATTTGGATAATGTATTATCCAAGTAGTGACTCAGTCATAGTCATAGACAATCCAGACCCTGTAATACAGCTGATTTGTGATCAGAGGTGAAAGTTAGAGGGTGTGCCTTGGTGCATCACTCCAACAAGAACCATCAGGGAGCTATTTAAAGAGCTGTCAGGGACCCAGGTTGCAATGGGACAATGTCTGTAAGAAATTTTAGGTTACTTTCACTGCTGGCAGTGATATACAGTATCATTTGACAAATACCAGAATATCAAACAGTTTTGGACACATTAGAAGCCAACACAATGGTACAGTATCAACAGGAAACACTAAGTTAATTAAATCAGCAAAAACTAATGGGACTAGTTAGTGATTTCTAGTACACATCATTTTTAGCTCTCCGGTGTTGTTGCTTTGGACTTGCAATGTGAGTAGAATAGGTACAGAGCTAAAGCTCAGGCAGTGTAAAACCTTAATAAGTAGTTTAGTAATAACAAAAATGCATTTGCCAGCTGTTGTATTAAAAACACGCTAAAAGAGTTGATAGCAAACATATGGTCCTTCCTGGTCTGTGAAAAATGAGCAGCTGTTCCAAATTGTTCAAGCTGTGATCTTGAAGGATGATGAAAAGTGACGCAAAAACAGCAGTGTGATAATCCGTCGGCTTTCAAAGCCAAAGGCACAGAAATGGAAGAGCTAGGACAAGAGCTAGATCAAAGGTGAGAAACATATCTTCAGGCTGAAAGCACACAGACATACAGGTCTGCATGGCATGCTCCCACAGACTTATACCCACCAACACACACATTCAGTTCTGAGGTGCAGCTCCTCAAACTTATTTAGGTTCCTAACTCCCACTGATTTCAGTAGGAGCTGGATGTTTAAATACCTTTGGAGAGCTGGGCCTTGGGGCTTCGTTTTTGCACATGGGAGTGTAATCCTAAACTGCATGTAAAAATCCACAGCTGAGCCATGCCAACTGACTTGGGCTCAAGGACACGGGCTAAGGGGCTGTTTAATTCTGGTGTAGATGATTCAGCTTCATTCTAAGCCTTGGGACCCTCCCGCTACACGAGTACTAAAGCCCAGGCTTCAGCTCAAGCCCAAATGTCTCTACACAGCAATTAAACAGTCCTTGGGCCTGAGCCTTAAGGTCCTGAATCAGCTGGCATGAGCCAGCTGCAGATGTCTAATTTCAGTGTAGATATACATGCTGGTGACTAAGTCAGGCATTTTCGAAAAGCACTAACTTTCACTGGGAGTTGTGCTCCTAAATCCTTTAGTGGCTTTGAAATTTTTCACTTAAATCTAGAGCTAAGTGTCAAAATTTAGGTGTACTGACATAGCCGTCCAAGTTTGACAAGTGGGCATTTTGTGTCTTAGGAAATAGTTATCACGAGGAAATAACATGGCTATTTTAGTGGTTCCTATTGCAGAATTCTTCAGTGCATTTTCATGCCTTAATTGTTCCTTTGAAGGATATTTCCCTGTCTTTGTTTTGAGCCTCAGATTCCTCCAGTATTTTCTAGCTCAGATACTGATTCTATAGCACCTGCACTCTCTATGTCTTTCTAAAACCTGAATTCCAAAATGAGGTCCCTTCTCATTCTTTTCCTTTGCAAAGACAGCAGACAATTTTGCTGTGTTCTCTGACCTTTATGAATAATTAAGTTTGCTGTCTACCTTTTTCTTTTGTCCTCTATTCGCTCTTCCTCTGCTACTTTTTACAGTGCTCAGAGACCTTCACTGTATTTCATGTGTGGCCGCATTCGTAAGTCCCTTATGCAGGGTTGGAATAACTTCATCTACCATATTTTTGTTCCCACTCTGAATCGATGCTACCATTTTTACTAACCATTGTACTGAAGCTTTTTGATCTTTACCTGTCATTATCTCCAGATCCTTAGTTTGCTCAGCATTTTGTACTATATGATTATATAGGGCAGAAGCCCTTTTCTTATTTTATGTCTCTAATCTTATTATTTCATGTTTCTCTACACTTAATTTCATAAGGCACTTATCTTCCTTTGCCTCCATTTTAGCTGAGTTGTTCTGACTTTTTTGCCCTTCTTCTATCTATTGATTGTCCCTTCCTAGTATGTAGCATCCACAAATTTCATTACCCTAGTGTACACCCCTCTTTCTAGGTCAAATCAGATCCTAATACAGGGTTAAATGGTGTTTTAGTAGCTGCATCCTTTCAGAACACATTGGTACTCTTCACATGTGCCTTTTCCCTTTGCTATCACAGCCAGTCTTCATCAACTGATATAGGGCTGCATCTGCAGCACATTTAATGACCTTGTAGAGTAAATTTC
Organism: Rafetus swinhoei; assembly: GCA_019425775.1. Lineage (NCBI taxonomy): Eukaryota > Metazoa > Chordata > Testudines > Trionychidae > Rafetus > Rafetus swinhoei. The sequence goes on from CM033437.1 coordinate 111,986,651, forward strand.
AGTGTTGCACTATGTAGTAAACTTTTGTTGATAGTTACTGACATCTCTTTCTGTTACTTATTAAAAGACACATTACACCATTTAAAAAAAATTATTGCTGGTTACCTTTATATAAAACTTCGATGGTTTAAGACATACAGTTTGGGTTGGTTTCTTTCATAACACCAATGTAAATTAGGAGTAACTGCCCTCATAGGTGGAGGTATACAGAACCTAAAATAGTATGAGGCGGGTAAAAGGCCATTATGTATGTGTGTGCATGATATACTGATCGCAAATAGGGCTATGTGTAATATACTGAAAGTATACGGCAGTATGCAGATTTTATCAGTTTGAGTTTGGGTTGGCAACATTATTCATGCCTGTGTCATCTGTCAGTTAATCACGCCTGCTATCTCTGTAAGGGTATGTCTACACTAGCCCCCTAGTTCGATCTAGGGAGGCTAATGAGGGCGACCAAAATTGCAAATGAAGCACGGGATTTAAATATCCCGCGCTTCATTAGCATTTCGGCGTCGCCATTTTAGAAATTGACTAGCCGGTAACTGCCCGGCGTCTACATGCGGCGTAGTGAACGATTCGAATTAAAGCCTAAATCGAATTAGCTGGTAAACCTCATTGCAGGAGGGATAACAGCTAATTTGATTTAGAGCTTTAATTCGAATCTCGCTTCACTGCCACGCAGACGCCGGGCAGTTACTTCGGGCTAGTCAATTTCTAAAATGGCGACCGGCCGGGAACATGCTAATGAAGCACGGGATATTTAAATCCCGCACTTCATTTGCAATTTTGGTTGTCCTCATTAGCCTCCCTAGATCGAACTAGGGGGCTAGTGTAGAAATACCCTAAAGTCCTGTGCTCTCTTTCAGGCTATGTCTATACTAGGGAGTTATTTTGAAATAATAACTCCCAAAATAACTATTTCAAAATAAGCTATTCCTCTTCACAAGTAGGAGTTATTATTTTGAAATAACAAGCCCTTTATTTTGAAATAGCAGGCTTGGTAGTATGGACACTCACCTCGGTTGCATCTACACAGCACCCTAAACTCGAAATAAGATACGCAATTTGCGCTACACAAATTGTGTATCTTATTTCGATTGTATTTCAAAATAGCTTAATTTGAAATTTGGCGCGTCTACACTGTGCCAAGTTTCAAAACAACACACTATTTCAACACATCCCTTGGAATGAGAATTACAGGGATGCCGAAATAGTGCACCCATTATTTTGAAAAAAATATTTTGAAATAACGGGCGCATTTAAAAGACGCAGATACCTCCTGTATCCTGAAATAACTCCCCTGTCTAGATGTACCATTTGTTATTTTGAAATAAGGGGCTTATTTCAAAATAACTCCCCAGTGTAGACATGCCCTCAGTGTTCTAAGTATATTGCATGTTGTATCTTTCACTGCAGGGAGAGACTGACTTTATGTCCCTTTCATGAGTATTCCTCCATCTCATGTATATTGCTAGATGACAAGTAGAATTGTTTAACATTAATTAATTAATTTTAAAAAATGGAGAAAAATAGATACTTTTTGCTCCTTGTTTATATTTTTAAATCTGAAGGAATTGTTTGTTTTACCTTCTTGTTTTCCTTCCAAACAAACAAACAAACAAACAGACCCTGATGTCATATTGGAATCTAAAATGTGCTTATTATATAGAAGTTTTCTTGGTGTAGGAGAAGAGAGAAAACTCCATAAAAGCCCCTATTTTCATGTAATAAGCAACAGTCATTTAATAATCTCCTGGGGCCATACCCTCAGCTGGTATAAACAGCTATGCTGATTTAAACCAGCTGAGGGTCTGACACATGAACCCTTTCCCTCCAGTCATTATTACTTTATTCTGAATCAAAACTGAATTATACATTTCCAAAGTCATAGGAGGCCTATGAATAAAAAGGAGCACATATTTAATTTTAAATGCCTTATTCCCTGCTGTGGGTCTTGACCGTGCATTCTGTCTTTCTGTGTCTGTCTTTTAGATAGTCCTCGGCCTAAACAACTAACAGTCTTCATATATTGTCTTGTATAGAGCTGAATACATTGTACCAAATTTTCAAAAACACTCCATATTGGCTGAATTCTTCTGTCTTTGAAATCAGTCTTAGTTTATCATTGACTTAAATGGGAGCCTATTTGGGCAGTGCTAAAGAGCTTTAGGAAATTAATCCTATTGTCAGCACTCAACAAATAATAATAAATAAGAACAATCAGATTATGATGAGTTTTAATTCTTTCATGCTGTGTGGCTCTAGAAGCTTAAGTCTCTGGTGGCACTGACCTAAAGCAATGCAAAAATGTACTGCGGAAACAAGAGAGTTCCATTGTAACAGTTTCTGGTTGATTTCTTTGATCAGCTTGTCTAAATGGAGAATGCAATAACACAAAACCCCAGCTCTCCATTCCTATAGACTCTATTTCAGTGCATTTGAGTTCATGAAACCCTGAAGTTACGGGATAGGTTGTGTTCCGCAGGTGAATCCATATGCCTTGAAAGTAATGACTTGGCAACCTTCACTAAATCTCCTATCATCACAATAAAGCTGCTTGTAATCATTGATACAGTGGTTAGAAATCTAGATGCTTGACTGTGTTGTAAGCAACACACGTCTATCGAGTGACCTGTCGCATTTTACAAGGGATAGAATCGGTAAGCTGACACTGTACAGGTAAATGTCAATACATCCAAACATCTGCTGTGCAGTGGCATTACACTATCTCAAAGGGGCATTGCCAGCTTCCAGGGCCTTTTTAAAGGCTCCCCTTAAGCAAATTAAAAGTAATCTGTCGATGAACTTATTGGGCCACTTAAAAAAAAAATCTCAATTTGTGCCTATAATTGACTGTGGATGCAAATTTTGAGACTGAATCACTGTGTGGTTGAGGTGGGAGGATGCATTTGCTTAAATTACAGATTGGAGCTCAGGAGGAGTGAGACAGCTACCAGTGAACCCCTACATTTTCAGGCCTGTGATCTTTGACGTTGCTTTCAGTCTTTCCCATTGACTGCTGGGAGTTGGGTGGTTAGATCATTTTTGTACTTTTGTGGAATGTGTTCACCTCCATTCACATATTCCGTGCTAGGGCTGTGACTTAAAATTCAAAAGTAACCTCCAATGTAAATTTAATTGTGTATAAATTGGTGAGTTATATTGATTTACCCCCTGACTTTACCACATAGCTGAGGTTGAAGGAGGGTCTGTATGGGTATTCAGTGCCCTGGTTTTAGCTTACAGAATAGAAATTGAATTTATAAAATGAAGTTACAGGTCCCCATCATATCCTTAAGGCATCAAGCCTATAAGTTCAATTGTACTAAATAATACAGTAGAAAAGGACTGCCCGTGAATATAATCATCCCAATTCCTACCTTATCACTTTCTCGATATTTTTCAAAAAGATGGGCTTTCCCATCTCTAACCTTTTCCTCTGAAAAAAATATGCTCCTTCTCCTTTTTGAAATTTGCTATAAATATTGCTGTAAACACTAATAATATCTTATCTGAAATACTGGCCCAAACCCTGAAGTCTTTACTCAGCTTAACTGAAAAAAAAACTGAGAAAAGACTTCAGTATCTGAATGAATAAAAAAATAAGACTAAATGATATATGAGATCAGCCATACTGGGGCAGACCAATGGTTCATCTAGCCCAGTATCCTCTATTCTGACAGTGAAAGTGGTACTTCACAAACTGTCCAACTAAAATCAGCAGGACTACTAATGGAGTAAGATACTATTTTGTATGAGTAAGGATGACAGATTCTGGCCCTAAGTAACAAGACAATAAATCATGCTGTTTTACCAATCAAAACTGAGAACACGTAATTAATTTAGCTGCTGGCAGATCATTGCTTGCCCTTGCTGACCTGTATGTGCTACTTGCGTAGATGGGCAACAGACTTTAGAGCATCCTGGGGAAGGGGGCTCCTCCCCACAATCCTGCACAGGTTATGGAATCGGTCAGACCAGGACTCTTTACATCTCCCAGAGCCCCAGCCAGCACAATTCATCTGGCAGAGAGGAGGAAATCATCTTACTTGGAAAAGACCTAGTGTAGATTACTTTTCCCCCATAGTAAGGAAAGAATCAATGACCAAACTGTAATTCTCAGAGGAATAAATTGTTCTTTGTACTACTCCGACGTCAGCACACCTGTCCACTGCCTCTTGCCCTATGTACACCATATTGTTACAGTGTAGTCCTCCATGTTTTATGGACAATCACAGTCTACTATTGTCATGTATTTCCCAAATCACTTTTTCCTCTTTAAATATATCTGCTTTGCCAAATCTGTGCAAGAGAGTTATAAGAACACAACAATGTTCCTACTTCCCAAGATCTAAACATGACAAGACAGGACAAACAAAATCCACAGATTTTTAAGTGCATTGGAGGGGCCTAATTAGTAGGAACTTTCAAACCATGGGTAGTGGCTACTGTAGGCTGGGGGAAGCTGTTGCTCCCCAAATAGCCTGGTGTGGCCCCATCCATGCTTTGCCCCCAGACCTCCTCCTGCAATTCCCAGTGCTCTGCCCTGGCCCGGACTGCTGCAGCAGTCTGGCCTACCTCCCACAGGAATTCAAGGCAGCTGGAACTAGAGACATGCTGCCTGCCTGGTGCTCAGACCACATCACCCTGCCACCCAGCACCCTGGGACTGGCCACCCAGCACACCAGATCTGGTGGTGCTAGGGATGCCTGGCTACCTGGCACTGGGCTGGGGCAGTGAACTGCAGTGGGGTGTTCAGGGATCCTCTGGAGAAGAAGGGCGGAAAGGGAGGGAGACAGGCAGGACCTTGGCAAAAAAGGAGGGAATGGAAGCTAATGGCCTGGTCATTTGCCTCCCATGCTTCAGCTGTCCATTGTTAAATTTAAGGCTTCTCACATAATAGAAAGACTAGGGCTTCTGCTCCTAATTCAGAAACACAGTTAAGTGGCTGCAAAGCCAGGAGAAGAGTAAAAAAAGAAATATGTATAGTTCTGGCCCTCTGCAATTCTTTGCTATTATTTGCAGACATGCAACAATGTTCCTCATACATTACGCTTAATGCAGTTCTCTTTTGGACTTAGACCTGGAAGGGACCTCAGAGATCTTCTAGTTCAGTCCCTGCACTCAAGACAGATCTAAGTATTATCTAGAACATCCTTGACAAAGGGTTGTCTAAACTGCTTTTAGAAATCTCTAGTGACAGGAATTCCACGACCTCTCTAGGCAATTTATTCCAGTACTTGAGCACACTGTCAGAAAGCTTTTCCTAATGTCCAACCTAAACTGTCCATCCTGTAATTGAAGCCCATTGCTTCTTCTCCTTTTTTCAGAAGTTAAAGAGAACAGTTTTTCCTCTGGTCACATAAAGACACAAAAATTATACGTGCATATTAACTAGATCATCATACTTAGTAAATCATAACTTTTGCTTCAATACCATACATGATATACTTGATGCAATTATCTAACAGTACATCTACATTGCACAGCTATTTCAGGATACCAGAGGTATCCCAAAATAGCTACCCTGCATCTACACAAGCCATCCATTATTTTGAAATATTTTTTGAAATAATGAGCATGCTATTTTGCCATCCCAGTAAACCTTGTTGTAGAAGGGTTAAGGGATGGCTTGAAATAGCATGTTATTTCAAAATCTGGTGCTGTGTAGATGCGCCAAATTTCAATATAAACTATTTCAAAATAGATTTGAAATAAGAATTTTAAGTTTAGGGTGCTGTGTAAATGCACCCTGACAGCGGTCTCAACAATGACGTATGTGGTCACATTTGAGTCCTACAGTATCAGAATGTCCTATGCACACTGGAATCTTTCATGGGTTGTAACCGCATTAGTGCTGCATGATCAGTGATCAAGAAGGTTCTCAATAAGTAGCATCTCAGTGCCCTTATGGTCCAGAGTATGGCAAGATATTCTTCTTGAGGACAGAGTACCAGGTTTCCCAGTCTGGATGGTTTCTACTTATGTAAAGGAGAGGGTGCTCTTGTCCTTTGGGAAAGCCCTGCACTCGTGGAGTGGTTTGAGACACCTCTTTGTAGAAGGAATTCTCAAAAGAAATTAGGGCTGTCTAATATTGGCTTGTTGCACAGACTCTGCTTAATTTTCTGAAATGTTTGCTAAATCTGTGGTACTGTGTCCCAGGTGCAGTACCGCCTGTCAGTGTTACAAGTGGGGACTTATCCAGGATTTCAATCGGGATGTCTCTGAAGCTCGGGACATGCTTCCTTGGGTAGGGGAAGTATATAACCCACACGCCTTCTGGGTATGGTTCACTGTCCCATCTAGTGGCATGGAGACCACTTACAAAGAGAATAATGAGTCTGCTCTGCAGCCTTAGCTAACTGGCAGCTGGATTTTAGCTCAGAGAGTAGAGGCTCATGTATTAAGTTCTAGAGATCGCAGGTTCAGTTCCAGCTGTCAGCATTACACTCAGCCTGCTAGGCTTCCTGCAGGCACTAGCAGGAGCAACTCCTCTATGGTTCTTCTTGATGGAAGGGGTTCAAGTCAAACTCCTTGTTTAAGTACCATGTATAAAAGATTGAGGCCTATCTTATAATGCCCTCCTACTGACAGGACTGCCCCTTCCCTGTGGAACTGCTGCCTGGAGCCCACTCACAGGCTACGTCTAGACTACAAGCCTCTTTTGAAAGAGAGCATCTAGACTACAAGCAGATTTTTCGAAAAAGCGAGCCTCTTTTTCGAAAGAGAGTCTAGACGCTCTCTTTCGAAAAAACACAGCTGCATTCAATAGCACCTTTTTTCTAAATAGTACTCTCCAAAAAAGGCATTCTTCCTCGTAAAATGAGGTTTACCGCAATCTAAAAAACTGCCGTGTTCTAGATACACCCACAGAATCTAGGGAAGCAGTTTCCAGGAGGGTTACTTATTGCAGGTTTTTGGTTGGTTGGTTGGGTTTTTTTGTTTTTTTTAACCCAAGCCTTCTTAAGAAAACAGATTCACATCTTCACACACTGTTCCCTCAGAGTCTGTACAAGCTCTTCCCAAGTCTGTCCCTCACACCCATAAGGTCTGAGGTTCATCAACCCAAAATTTCCTGGCTCTTATCACAGTGATTCAAGGGCTTCACACAGTTTCACTCCTGTCCATTTGCTTCTTGGAGCACATCTTCTCTGCATTTGTTCCAGATGTAGTCCATCAAGCACACGGCCACTGGCCCCTCAGCTTTCTGGCATATATTGCTTGTCCTGTCCTCCATTTCTGATGCATTTTAAGTTGAAGGTCTTTTCCCAGGTGCCAGCTTAAGGCTTGGGATCCCTGAGAAACGGTATCCCTTACTCCCTCATACACTACTGCATCACTTTATTCTCCATATCCTTTTTGTTTTTTTACAGTCCATTTGTATATGGTGAACTCTTAAGAGGTGGAGCAATTGAGGTGGCTTTTAAGTGTAAACCAGAAGTTTAAGTACTAAGAGTGAGGGGAGCAAGTTTGAGGCAGAGGGTGTAATGAATGCTGGTTTGAGTTATTGTGGTGGTTCTGTGGCAGCAAATAACACCAACCCCTTTCACGCTAGCATCTCACAGTCCACCCATATTGTGGGCACTATAGCTAAAATTAAAACCATACAAACCCCGGGTTTAATATTAGTATTGCTAAACCACATAAGAACATGGGGAATCTGAAGATCCAAGAAGTGTGAAAGACATTATTCAAAAAATTATATTAATTTTTTAATTTGTGAAATCCCAAGGATAAAAGAAACCAGCTGCAGAATTCATACAGCGGAACTGACTCCTCCTTTCCTTCTTCCAATGTCCCTTGTCACAAAAGTAGAGACTTGTGAGTTCTTAGCTTAGGGCAATATTTTTGGCAAGGTTTTTTGCTTTTTTCTTTCATGCAACAAAGCTTCCCATTAGCTGCTAAATTCCATTTTAGTTTCTGTAAGGAGAGTGGGCTTGTCTGATTGTGTTATTGTTTTGTACAATACCAACTAGTGTTAGGAATGCAATAGTGCAAGGAAGGCAGCACGGCAACTTCCCCCTGCTATTGCTAACTCTTCATTGATGAGTTTGTTCCAGGGGTGATTTGTTTCTTTTGGTTGTTGATGTTAGCCCCTTACTTTCTCCTGCCCAGCGAAAGCAAGGTGGGAAAGTATTTTAATGTGGAATCAAAATAGTATTGTTATCTCCTGCTTAGAGATGTGAGAACTGAGGCACAGAGAGATTAAATAATTTACCTGAGGGTAAGTCTGTGGCAAAACTGAAAATGGAGCACACATCTCTTATGTCTTTGTCCAGTGCCTTCACTGTAATAGCCTTCCTCTCATGATCAAATTCTTTCTGAATCTCTCTCAGGGATGACAAGATATTCCAGAACTGATGGGGTTAGAAGGAAGATTACCTTAAAGACATTAACTAACTACTACAATTTTTTAAATAGTTTTACTCTTATGTGCCAAAGATGCTGCAGTTTGATTGTTCTGTTTCATACTCTGGGCAATAGTATGGTCAAGAATAAAGGCAATAGGATCTGCCATAGACATTCTCATCAGTTGAGGATGTTTATTACACTGGGACACCTCTCAGGTCACCACGTACCGAAACTCTATCTCAACTTTCAGCAATATGAAAAACAATCAGGGCACTCTCAACACACTGTTATTGTGCCTATCATGTTTCTCAAATTGATTTTTTTCCCAGTATAAAATTCTCTCTTCATTACTATTATTAAGAAAATACTTGCACATTTGAGTATGAAATTATCAAAAATGGCAAATTTAAATTTGCAACCATTTCCTGTTATATGTTATATAGTATGCTTGTATTTTTTCTGTAAAATGGTATAATACTTTGCAGATATTAAAAAGTAATATTTATAAATGAGCATGGCCATATTGGGTCAGACCAAAGGTCCTTGTAGCCCAGTATCTTGTCTTCTGACAGTGGCCAATGCCAGATGCCCCAGAGGAAATGAACAGAACAGGTATCATCAACTGATTCCACCTCTGTTGCCCATTCCCAGCTTCTGACAAACAGGCCAGGGACACCATTTCTACCCATCATGGCCAATAGCCATTGATGGACCTAACCTCCATGAATTCATCAAGCTCTTTTTTGAACCCTGTTAAAATCCTGGACTTCACAACATCCTCTGGTTGACTTGCATGAAGAAGTACTTCCTTTTCTTTGTTTTAAACCTGCTACCTATTAATTTAGTTTGGTGGCCCCTAGTTCTTACGTTATGGGAACAAGTAAATAACTTTTCCTTATTCAATTTCTCCACACCAGTCATGATTTTATAGACCTCTATCATATTCCCCTTAGTCTCCTCTTTTCTAAGATGAAAAGTCCCAGTCTTTTTAATCTGTCTTCACAAGGCAGCCATTCCAAACCACTAACAATTCTTGTTGCCCTTTTCTGAACTTTTTCCAATGCTAAGATATTTACAGATCTTTAAATTGACAGATGTACAAATCATTAAGGCTGTGTCTACACTGGACCCCTTTTCCGAAAGGTCCCTTATTCCTGATTTTAAGAGGAATAAGGGATCTTTTGGAAAAGGCTTTATTTTCCGAAAGATCCCTGTCTAGACTGGCGCTTTTTTCCGGCAAAGCCCCGAGCCGGAAAAAAGCGGCAGTCATGTTCATGCAAATGGAGCGGGGAAAATTTAAATCCCCGCTGCATTTGCAATTCTGACTTGTCTCATCTGCATCCCTTTTCCGGAAAAGGGGTCCAGTGTAGACACAGCCTAAGTGTTAATAGACTCCCGTACAGAACAACACATGTAAGCAAGGCTGTTACAGACATTATCTGGAAAGTGCTCAATCTCCTTTTGAAGATCAACCACTTTACATATTTGTTTATTTAAATATTCCTACTGCCCTTTATCCTTGTTATGGATATTAGTGGGGTGTGTAACAACCCCATACTGAACCAAATTCTTTGGAAAGGGTCGGTCCGATCATCCATGACATTACGGCGCTAGGCGAATATTAGCAAAGTTTGCTATGCTCACTCTGAACCTCTCAAAAGACTCTACTGCCACAATCCTGGATTTCAACTACTGTAACTTTAACTGTGAGTGGCACCTGGTAATAGCATTCAAAATATTTAGCTGACATAGTTGTATAGGATCATTCGTTTTTTCAGCAGAACACGCTGCAAAGGAGCCCTGCATAGAACTAGGGTGACTTCAGCCAAGTGGGTCCCAACCATCAGATGGGATAATTTACACAGACAGTCCATGGGCAAAACAAACAAATAGTCTACTGGCCTGCAGCCTCTGAGTGAGGCAGGCCTTTGGGAGAAATTAGATAAGAGGGACAAGTCATGTTCCATAGAGGAATTTTTTTTCTTTTTTAGTAAAACTTGAATGCTACTTGTCTCTATATCCGTAAGTTATTCTAAATAGACTCTTTTGGTGAAGGAGTATATACTGTCTCCCTTTAAGTTCAGTTCTAGTATGAGTTATCACACTATCGGAGATAATATTCTCTTAGCTAAAGAGCAGCAAGGAGAACTTTAAATACTAATTTGGCATAATCTCCTCTTGATAATATGCATTGCTTCATATGTTTGCTTTGTTTTTTTCACAGCATAATGAGCCATTTTAGGCCATTTGTGGATTATGCTTGACAACTATAGGACCTGATTAAAAAGCCTTGGATTTCTGACTGTTATAGCTTTCTAGCCTCCTAATTTTCAGACCTTTGCCTCAAATGCTGGTTAAAGTGACAGCTGAAGATCTGGCAATGTTCCTATGAAAGTAATTCTGTTTGATGAATGGTCTCTTATCATCATAAAGGGTGGGAATCTGGGGAGGGGGCTGCCATGAGCTATTATAATAAGGAAAAGGGGGGGGGGAGAATCAAATCAGTATCTTAGACATCTGTGTACTAATGTGAGAAGTATAGAGGAAAAGCAGGAAGAACTAGAAAAACTAGCTAATAAATACAACTATAATATCATTGAGACTTGGCAGGATAACACACGACTGGAATAGTGGTTTTGACTAGTACAGCTTGCTCAGGAAGGAATTGAACTGATGTTGATGGAAAGAGGAGATAGATTTGTTGAAAGTCTCTGGGTAAAGATAAAAGGGGTAAAAAACAGTGGTGATGTCATGATTTAGGTCTACTACAGACCACCATATTAGGGTGCATTAGGAGGAGCATTGCTAGCAGATCTAGAGAAATTATTATTCCCCTTGATTCAGCACCAGTGAGGCCACATCTGAAGTATTGTATCCAATTCTGAGCCCCCCATTAGAGAAAGGATGTGGATGCATTGGTTAACTCTTGGCATCTAACCCTAAGGCTGTGTCTACACTGGCATGATTTTCCGGAAATGCTTTTAACGGAAAAGTTTTCCGTTAAAAGCATTTTTGGAAAAGAGCATCTAGATTGGTACGGACGCTTTTCCGCAAAAGCACTTTTTGCGGAAAAGCGTCCGTGCCAATCTAGAAGCGCTTTTCTGCAAAAAGCCCCAATCGCCATTTTCGCGATCGGGCTTTTTGCGGAAAACAAATCTCAGCTGTCTACACTGGCCCTTTGCGCAAAAGGGACTTTTGCCCAACGGGAGCAGCATAGTATTTCCGCAAAAAGCACTGATTTCTTACAGTAGGAAGTCAGTGCTTTTGCGGAAATTCAAGCGGCCAGTGTAGACAGCTGGCAAGTTTTTCCGCAAAAGCAGCTGATTTTGCGGGAAAACTTGCCAGTCTAGACACAGCCTAACTGTTTTGCCTATCAGGGCCAAAACCATAGACAGTGGGTCCTAAAGAGTCTCCAGGAATGCTAGGGAAGCAGGAAGTGTTGGCCGGAAGCCAGAAGAGCCATAGATCTTGTATCCCAAATGTGTTTGCTCCAGGAGTAATACCCGCCAAGGGTAATTTTACATTAAAAACAGATGGCTTTGTGTTTAGCCAATTAAAGGCAATTGACTCTCACAATTGGCCATAGAATAAAAACTCACCCTGCCCAGCAAGTCTTCCTGTGATGCCTTAGCCTTCAAATGGACAATGGTTGCTCCTGTGAGCCATCAAAGTATGTAAGAGCCTGTGATTTGCTCATACGACCCTGTTCTCCATCTTACACCTGTAATTTTCCCACAAACTGAGATTGGAAGCTTTGTTTGGGACAGTAAAATGTCATTCGCACAGGAGAGGTATGTAAGACCCTGGAAACATCTCCATTTTGTCTTCATTTCCTGTTTCATTTCTCTGGGCTGGATTTCCAGCAAGGAAGCTCTAAACAAAGATGGATAACCCTGACTTGTTTGGGTAATTTCCAGAGAGACCTTTGCAGTCTAGCCATATATTCCATCACTGCTACAAACCTAATATAAGAACTTTGTAATAATTGTATGTATATGATACACTTATCCTTTTAACTGTTTCTTTTCTCTTAAAAATAAACTATTAGATTTTTAAAAAACAGTGAGTAGTCCTGTAGCACTCTGAGAAAGCTAGCTTTGCCCATGAAAGCTCATGATACTATATGTAGATTTTTAAAAACAATGAATAGTCCTGCAGTATCTTAGGGTATGTCTACACTAGCTCGGTAGTTCGAGCTAGGTAGGCAAATGAGGGCAACCGGAGTTGCAAAGGCTTCATTTGCATCTTCCCTGGCGCCGCCATTTTAAATCCCTTAGTTCAACTCCGTGCCGTTACCAGGCACGAGTAGGTAGTTCAATTAGGGATCTCTAATTCGAACTACCGCACACCTCATTCCACGAGGAGTACCGGTAGTTCGAATTAGAGATCCTTATTCGAACTACCTACTCCGTGCCGCGTGTAGCCGTAGGCACGGAGTTCAGACTAAGGAGGATTTAAAAATGGCGGTGTCCGGGAAGATGCAAATGAAGCCCAGGATATTTAAATCCCGGGCTTCATTTGCAACTCCGGTTGCCCTCATTTGCCTACTTAGCTCGAACTACCGAGCTAGTGTAGACATACCCTTAGAGACTAACAGAAATGTAGATGGTATCATGATCTTTTGTGGGCACAACCCACTTCTTCAGATGGGTGAGTTAAGGGGTCCAGGGTACACTGCTCATTGTTTTTTTATAGTTACAGACTAACTCGGCTACCCTCTGAGACTTAGATTTTAGTTATTAAAGAATTGACAACAGCACCATTACTGGGTAAGATCTGAGTTATGGGTTGACTTGATTCTGTGGCTGGTCTCCTGAGGTAAGAAGAGCCTTTTGTTTGATCAAATTGTTTTTCAATAACCACTCATCATAAAGTCTAGTTTCTTGGGGTGGGGGTGAGTGAAGTGAACACTTGGGGTGGGGGTGAGTGAAATGAACACTGGAGCCTATAGAGACTCCATTTTTTGTTTCCCATTCACCAATATGTTGAGATGGTAGTTTACTTTTGCTATTTGCTTGATATATCCAATGGTAGAATAACCACTAGTCTGGAGTGAGTCTGCCCTATTTCTCATCAGTTTATCCTGAATCGAGTATCCTTAGCCATGATCCACTGAGCCATGGTGGCAGACACATTGATACTTAGCCTTATATGTTTTCAAATTCAAATAGACTCTATAATAGAGCATAAATCCAGGAAAGACCATTGAAATTCAGAAATTCAAGAATCTAAGAATAGTTGGGGCTCTGCAATGAATGCAGTCACAGCACACTTGAGGGTGAGGGGGATGTATATGAAGGTATAAGGCAGGGGTGGGGAACCGCAGGCCCAGGGGCTGGATGTGGCCCCTGGCTTGCCTGGATCCGGCCCTCAAGGCTCACGGCCCCTCCAGCTTTGGGGAGCCCGTGTTGGTGCTCCAGCCCATCTGCTGCTCCCCTGGGGACTGGAGCGCACAAAACCTATTAGGCTGCTTCCCCCTCCCCCCAGGCTCTGGTGCGAGAGGCAAATCTGGGGACTGTCTTTCTTCTTCTCAGTCAGGGGCCACCGTGTGTTTTTTCCCCGCTTCTCACTTGTGTGTGGTCCCTGACTGATTTTTCTGTGGGTCAGTGGCCCCTGAACCCCCAAAAAGGTTCCCCACCCCTGGTATAAGGGATATCATTCTTCTGGGGTCAGAGGCCTACAGTTGGCTGGCTGATTTGCCCTCCCTGCTGCACCAAAGGTCAAGACTATAACTTAATTGGCTGATCCTCATAAATTAAAGCAAAAGGAAAAGGAGGACAGGAACTGAAATATGCCAGAAAGTGGAGGGGCTAGGGCCTGGGCCTGTGCAGCCAATACATTGTGATTGGAGTAACTGCAGCGAGGAAGAGCTCCAAGAATCAAATGGACAAAAGAGAGACTAAGTATCTGAGGTAAGAACCAGAACATTTTGAGTTAATAACTTAGGCTACGTCTGGACTTCAGGCTTCATTTGGAAGAAGCTTTTCCAGAAGAGATCTGCGGAAAAAACTTCTTCTGAAAGAGAACGTCTACACTACCAAAGCACATTGAAAAAGCGATCTGCTTTTTTAAAAGGTAGCGCCCACACTGAATGGACGCTATCTCGCATTTAAGCTGTGATTTCTATGGACAGAGTGGCCACCAGGGCACCTGTGATTTTTCCTCTTTCCTCTTCCTCATCCACACATGCCTTTTTCTGAAAGAGCTCTTTCAGAAAAAGGCTTCTTCCTCATAGAAAGAGGTTTACCAATGTTGGAAAAACCCCTCTGTTCTTTCGATTTCTTTTTTTTGTTGTTGAAAGAACGCAATTGCAGTATGGATGTAACTCAAGTTTTTTCGGAAAAACTCTATAGTGTAGACATAGCCTTACAGGTGTGAGGAGCAGATTTAGGAAATGGGCTGCTTACCCTGTGCAGACTCTGAGGGAAGAATCTGTAAAGATGTAATCCCCTTTTTTTGTTAAGAAGGCTTAAAATAAATTAATAATAAATAACAATTAATAAAAACTATAACTAACTTTTCTGGAAACTGCTTCCCTTAATTTTGTGAGGGCTCCAGACATCATTTCCCCAATGGAGGTAGATGGCTCAGCAAAAGCAAACCAAATCACAGCAGAAGAAGGCCCCAATCCTTTTCATGGAGTTCTAAGGAAAGTCCCCTACTGGTGCAACAGCAGAGGAGGATCTGTGATGTCCACTTGGCTGCCTCCTCCATCCTGGCAACCGGCATCTATATCTCTAGCTGTGGGACATCAGGCTCTGTCTGTACAGCATCTGGTTCAGCCTGTGTCTTCTGCTGCATGACCTTTGTGATGGGTTCAGTCACAGAGATCCCCTTGAAACTGTTACTTGATGAGCTGCAAATACCACTGAGCCCACTTTACCTGCCCTCTGGGCCACTCCACCATCCTGTCCTGCTGAACCAGAACCTCTGATCTCCCCTAGCAATAGCACAGATTCGGGGCAATCTCAACTCCACCCTGTTATTTCTAAGTAAATGCACCTCTCTGGTACATACTGACTAAAAGAAAATAAGTTTTGTGAAAGGAAAATGAATGGAACATCCTTTCTTGGCTTGTTATGTGGTTCTTGGCTATATTTCTTAGGAAAGCCTGCAGAATCGATACACAGTTCCACTGTGAATTGGGCTTGTACTTAGATTACTTATTGTTGGGTAATGCCTATACAGTAGTAATATTCCAAACAAAAAATGTCATTAATTTTACTTCAGGGGGTAGCCGAGTTAGTCTGTCCAGGATAAACTTTAAAAAACAACAATTTTTTTTACCAGACTATTTGTTGTTTTTTTAAGTTTATTAATTTTACTGTCAGTCCTGTGTGAAAAATAAGTGTCTGTTAATATAGTTACGTTGACTTGTGCATTACCGTAGCTCCCACTATATATGTAAACTTAAGTATCCAAAGTATTTTTGTTACTGTTACCTCGTGGACTTAGACATGAGCACCAGTTGACACGGTTTGTAGGGTTAGATTAGGTACGTCACACAGTGATGGTGGGAGTTCGGGTACTTAAATATTCTGCTTTCACTTCTTGAAATTTGCTTTACAATTTTGAAAATGAGTCTAGGGGAAATCGGGTCCTAGAGTCCTTCTGCAGATGACTGAGTGTGCCAGCTCACTGTTGCTCTCCTATATCTCCGATCACTAGTTAATTCTACGTTCAAATGGCATGATTACATTTCCTTCTTATCTGCTGCTCACCACAAGGAAAAGGATTGACTGTACTTCTTTATGGAGATGCGTAGGAGAAAAAAGGACTCATATGCATTAAGGCCTTTTTGCCCAGGCCTGATTCTGCACCCATTGAAGTCAACAGCAATTGGTGGAGGCTCAAGCTCTAACTCCTGGTTTCCTGGTAAAGAAGAAAGCAGCTAGCGAGTTTGGTGTTACTTTTGGACTCTTGCACTACAATCCTGAGGTGCCAACCAAATGAATACTTGTAATAATAATTAATAAATACTAGTATTTTAGATCTATTAAATAAAAATGTGCTACTGAAACATAGCTAAAGAAATAGAATAAAAATTTCAAGCATGCTTAAGTGGCTTAGCAGCCTAAGTCTCAAGAGGTTTGAGATCCTAAGTCTTTTGGAAAATGAGACGTAGACTCTATACATCTTTTGTGTCAGGGCAATGGCTTTATTTTGTGACTGTGCAGGTCCTTTTTCCAGCATCTCCTTGGTTAATCTTTGTGCTAGAGAGAAATACATGTGCATGGAGCTAAGCCTGTTTGATTCTATATAGGTCTGATTTCCCTTTATACTAAAGTACACTTACACTCACTATTCAGCCTCCTTAAACTGCCAGAGAAGTGTCCTGGGGCCTTGTTGTAAACAAGAATCAGCCCTCATCTGTGTTTCTTTGTGGACATCTAGTCAAATGACCTTTTTTATTCATTTGTTTATTTGTTGGCTGATGAACTCAGTAGCTTTAAGGAGCACCACTCTCATCCTCTGTTTTGTGCTTGGAAGGGAATTAAAGACTCTTTTCCTGTAGTAACAATCTCTTTAAGAGGTTTCTAAAATAATGGAAAATGACTGAGAATCCTATGTGGTCAGGTGGATTAAGACAAGAGGGATCTCCTCCATTGACACAGAGTAAACAGAGTGCATCAAAAATGCACAGTAATTGCCTTACAGAAAACTTCTAATAAGCTGCATCCTCATCAATAAAAATCAAGAGTTCTTTGGTGGTGTTTGTTTGGGGGCATTTTGTGGGGAGGGTTGTTTCGTTTTTTGTTTTTGTTTATTTGTTTGTTTGTTTTTCTGGTTCTAATTTAACCTTCTTCTTTTTTTTTTTTTTTTTTTTTTTTTTTTTGTAAAATTTCACCAGCATAACAAGCCTACATACATCAAAGGGGGTAGTGAATATTTGGGATGCGGTTTTATCAAGCACAAGAATGGGACACTTGGCATTAGAAAGAAGCCTGGTGCACTTAAAACGAACAGCTTTGTTTTAATCCTTTCATCTACCTCTTTAGCGTCTTTTTGTTTCAGCTGCCATAAACACTTGCTGTGAAGCCAATGTTCAGTACTAAAAGGATTTTTTTTTTTGTATTCCTCTCATTTCTGTTGAAACATGACACTCAAATTGGAGATAGGAGCAGAGATCAACAAACCCTGTCAGCTCTTGTCAACCCAGGTGTAACAGTGTGATCTTCTTAAATTGCTGCTAATCTGCCAAAGATCTCTTTATCTGCAGTCTCCATCATGCTGTTTGCTCACATTTGGTTAACACTTTAAATTTCCCTTTTGGAGGTGTCACTGTTTGCCATTTAGTAACTAAGAAGAACTGTGAGAGCAGCTTAAAGCACATGGATTTGGGAAGCTAGAAAAGCTGATTAGCTATTCAGTGAGAATAATCTTATTGAAAGTAGTAAGAGCTGTATAAAGAATGCTTTTCCCTTTCCTCGTAACAATCTTCTAATTATGTTGTCAAGCTTGCTGTCGTGTTCTCCCCCTGTGCCATTAAGAAACCGTTTTCTATGTTAAGAAAGAGATTTCCAGATCATGATGATGTTTGCTGATTTTTTTTATTGTTTAAAGAATCTGTGTGTATTAAACCAAACATTAAAAAATGATTCATGTGCAGCATAATTATTTGAGATGAGGAGCTCCAGGCAGTTGTGGTGGGGAGAGAGAGAGAGAGAGAGGCAGGAGGGGTGCGGTAGAAGGGGGGGATTAGTATTCCACATCAGTGCAAGAGGCTTTCACCTCTATGGCTGGGATCTGAATCTAGCTGGGACCTTTGTGACTGAAATGCAGTCATAAATCGATAGCTGCTTGAGGGGTCAGAAGCAGGGCCAATACATATCTGCGGCTGTATATTTCTGAGCAAAACCGAACAACATTTCCAGTCGATAGATGGACGAGAAGTTCAACTGTGCACAAATGTGTTCTTACATTTTACTGCTCTCCATATTTTGAAGGGAGGCATAAGAGTGATGAAAGTGTTCTGAGTGAGATGAGCAGCAGGCAGACTCAACTCTACAGCTCA
Source organism: Rafetus swinhoei (assembly GCA_019425775.1). Lineage (NCBI taxonomy): Eukaryota > Metazoa > Chordata > Testudines > Trionychidae > Rafetus > Rafetus swinhoei. The sequence continues at coordinate 112,005,021 of CM033437.1, forward strand.
TCTCCACAGACCTCACATGCAAGACACCAACAGATTGCCTTGTAAACCCAGCCAGGCAATCTTCTTTGCTTTCAGATGAAGCTGGATACCTGTTAATGTACCTGGTGGTACAACACAGAGTTTATTTAACCCAGTATTTTAGACTAGTGCATAATGCATTGGTATCAAAAGACTGTCATAAGCTATACTAGTAGTACCTTCTTTAAGGAGCTACTAGACTATTCGTTGTTTTTTTAAGTGTTTCCTGTTACTGACTAACTCGGCTACCCCTCTGAAGCTTATAAGCTATAGTTAGAATGAATAACTCCCTTCTCCCCCAAGATTTGAGTAGAGCTCAGTTGGTAGCATTTTGACTTTGGTTGCAGGAACAAATCTTATGTGAAACAAGATGCAATGCTGATGTTGAGGCTTCAGTATTAACGGTGCCATCATTCTGATGAGTTCCTATATCACAAGATGCTCCCTTTCCATCACTTTTGGCAGCCCAGGTAGAAATTGAAAAATCTCATGCATAGGTGGTAGAATTAGGAGATGAGGGTAGAGGGTTTGCCTTCTCAAATCTAATAACCTTCATGTGGTGTCCCCACTGAAATGATTCACCCTGGTGGCCATCTTGCTCAAATTCAACACCTTTTGCTTTTGAGACACTGGGCATTTTTCCTTTCAAGGAAAGAAACACTGGTAATAGAATATTCTGAGTGAATACTAATAGTTCTATGAAGCCTGGATTATAATTTTTTCTTCCTGAAACCTGCCTACATATAATAAACATGCATCATGCATTTAAGTGATGTCATCATGGCAAAGACAGTTTATTGCATATATGTGAATTTATAAAGCACCTGTCATGAACAATACAAACTGTCATTTTACTTGTAAATAAATACATTAAATCTTGACTCACTGAGACATAGTCAAAGGTGAGCCTCACAATGCCAATTTTCAAGTCACTTTTCAGAGCAGAGTTGCACTCTAAGTCAACTATTCTGTAAAAGGATAGACTGGATTGTATTATTCCTCTGAAAGTTCTGGAATCCTTTAATCCCTGTTGAAAAACCATCACAACAGGTTTGTCATCCCAAAAGGATCAAGGTTGGGCAGGAGCAGGGAGGGAAAAATGTTAATTTTCCAAACCGGTTTGGAGTTCTCTTCCTTTCTTTTTAATCCAGCACAGAGTAATGGGCCCAGAGCATGTTCACCTGCATGGTTCAAACAATCATAGATTTTAAGGCCAGAAGGAACCATCGGATCATTTAGTCTGACTTCTTGTGCAACACAAGCCATCTAATTTCACCCATATACTCCTGCCTGGAACTCAGCGACTTAGGTTTGTCCAAAGCAGATCTTTCAAAAAGCTTTGATCTTTCCAAGTTTTGATCAGTGTTTGTACAGTATCCAGCATAGTGGAATCCTGGTCCATGATTAGGACTCCCAGGCATTGCATTAATACAATACTATGTAATAATTAAGAGAAGCACTAGTAACATGGTCCTAAGAGAAAGCCAAGAAGGAAAATTTTGGGGGCAGAATGCTGGTAGTAAAAAGCCTACAACTGTGAGCAAAGAAACTGCATTCTGGTTTGTTTGTGTTTTTTTCCTTACTATTGTTGAGGAAAGAGCACTTTGTGCACATTCATTGTGAATAAACAGGGTTGCAGCCAAGACCTGACTCCATTATTAATTTCCTCTAACAGTAACAACCTGCAAGACCCCAAATATTGGCTAACCCCTTTGATCAAAAGAGATAATGCTATTCTGATAAACACTTTCAGTCTTTATTGCTAATTTTATTTGCTATTTAGGCATGAGGTGTGGAGAGATTCTTTTTTTAGCCTACAGAAGTAATTTGTTGTGAATGCAACTCACTTGCACTGAAGGGATTCTTGACCTCGATGCATCTACTGCATTAGGACAGAAATACACATCACAAAAACCACCATCATGGTTGGCACAAATTAGCATCCTTGCTGACAAAACCTGAAGAACTTGACCAGCTCTGGAGAGACCTCTAGAAAGGGGTCATTCCAGGTCAGGGTTGAGCCATATTAGTGAGCAGCTGGAGGAAGACTGTGTATGATGCATCTGTGCTGGGCATTTATAGAGAACTTCAGTTTTCAGAGGTTTCATGACCACTAAATATACATTAAGAAAACAAAATAAAAGATAACTCATACATTTACCGCTCACTGTTCCTTGGTACAAAGATCCAAATAGGATGCTAGCTTTGGTAGGACAGTTCTGCAATCTTTATTCAACTAGAACTCCTCTTGCCCACCTCCAGCAAACAGGCAACTCCTCAGTAGTCACCAGGAGTGAATTCATGTGGACAGGCACTTGAAAAAGAAAAAACAGTTAATGTCTTCTAGTAACTGCGAGCTGTATTACCTACATAGATTCCAGGAGTTGCCCTCCATACTCACTAACTGGAGTTCTGCTCCAACAGGATTCTTATCAGTGAAACAGTGCGTGGGTGGTGGTTGTCACCACCTTTTTACCCTCAGCTGTAGGAAGAGTGTCTGGCCCAATGGACACTGCTATTTAAAAGAATTCAATCTCACATGCATAGGGGCATGTGTATTTACAGTGGAATCTGCATGAACACATCTCAGAGTCTCACAGTTACCGTGGAGAAAGTAACCATTCTTTTTTGCCTCAGATATCCAGGTCATCTCTGCTTTCCAATCTGCTGTGTTGTCTTTACCAGTAAGTAGAGAAGTAGATGAAAAAAATGCACTACATGTCAGACAATTTTGTTAGCTTATAGTAGGTGAGTGCACAACCAAAGATACCCGATATCTTCAAGGCGATCAGCTGAAGAGAACTTGCCTTAGTGGGCTATGTGGGTCACATGATCAGAGGGAGCTTGCCAAAACAAGTGTTGCAGGGAATGATGCCAGGTACTGGGGGCAAAGGACACTCAAGGCAAGTATGGTCTGACAATGGGGATGGCTAGATGGGATGTGGAATGGTGTGCTTCTCAAAGTTGTGAGATTTCCGTGAAATGTGGAGGACAATTGCTAGCCAGTTTACTCTCAGGTGTTGTATTTATTGCTCAACAAACACACTGTGGGCTTCAGGGAGAAGTTCATGGCAATATGACTCTATGATCCTTTGCATTTTGATAGAAATAACATGTAGAGCCCATCAAAATTATTTTCATTTAAGAAAAGAACAAAGCAACTAAAAACTCTTTCTATTTCTTGCCAAAGAGAAAGGGGGGAAAACCATTAAAAAGAAGGGGAGCAGTAAGTACAGGTACTGTGAGATAGGATGGCTTGGAAAATATTTTTTTCAGCTAAATAAAGGTACAATTAATTTTACACATTGCTTATTACCAGTTATGAAGGAGTGCCCTGGGCAGCACTGCAGTACCTTGCATTAAATAAAAAGTTGCAAGTATGCATCATATCATTCCAAATCCCAGCAAACTCTTGTGTTTTGCTTCAAGTTTCCTGAAAGGTACATCTCTTTGAGGAAGTAGAAAAACATCCTTCTCTCCCTGCTAATTATTCTTGTTGACCTGTCATGCCCTGTGATCCTCAAAATGATCAGCCAGTATCTCAGGGCACCTATTACTTCCTTCACATTAGGTGCAGCTTTGTCCTGTTCTGAAGGGTTTTAAAAGATGACAAGACAGAACTGGGGGAGAAGTGGTAACATTTTAAATGACTGATTTCTCTCTGATTTCTAAATTACATGATACCATCTACATTTTTTGTTAGTCTCTAAGGACCTTAGTCTGCTGCAGGACCTTTTGTTGTTTTTTAAGTGATTTCTCTCTGAAAGTCCCATCCTATCCTATGAATAGTCTTCTGGAATGCCTGACATAAAGTATGGAGGGTGGTTCTGTGTCTACTCATCAAGTCACTGAACAAGGGGATTGCTGAGGTATTGGGGCAGTTGGTGTCAAACTAGTTATGAGCTCCCAATTCCTGTAAGAGCCAAAAATCTTTGAGAATTAGGGGAGTTTCCACTTTGTTTCCCTATAAGGAGCTGTGTGAATACACCCTTCTAGGTATTTGCCATTTTCTTTAAATGTAAATAATAACAAAACTTTGAACCTCAACTAAACATTTGCTTTCATTTGTTTTTGTCCCTCTGAAGACCATGTGTGTTGGCTGAACATGATCACATTGAGACCTCAGAACTTTCCAACCAATTACTTTCCCTAATTATATGAGGGATCTACAGGTCTTAACTTCACCAGGAAGCAAAAGCTATAAAAGTCAGGTACAAGCACAAGCTCCAGGGAGAGTCGGCATGTGCCTTCTCTTGAAGTTTTACATGGATAATTTATAATGCCAGTGATGCATTCTTACATAAAACATCATCTTCACATACAAAGAGCCGCATATGTTTGCTCTCTAAATGATGTTGCTCTGTGGAATTCACAAATGGAAATTATTGCTTAATATTGAAAGTCTGATTTTCTCACAGAAGTCACTTTAGAGCACACTAAAAGATGCTGTTGTTAGTTCATACTGTGAATAAAGCAGCATGAGAAATACTAAATGCAAGTAAGTGTGTGCCCGTGTGCCACAAATGATCCTGGATGCAAATATTTGTAGCTCTGTGTCTTTGTTTCCATACGTAATAGACATGCCTACTTGGACATTAGAGATTTATGGAGTAACCAGAAGAGTTCCTTGGTGATTAATTTTTAATCTTGCTGGCACAGATCTACCATGACAGTTCGAGGCCAGGTCTACATTAAAAATTAAGTCAACCCAGCTGCATTGCTGAGAGCTGAAAAAAAAAAATCACCCCCCCAAGTGAGCCATCCTAACCCCCCAGTGGAGACAGAGCTAGATCGACACAAGGATTCTTCTGTCAGCCTACCTACTGCCTCTTGGAGAGGTGGCTATACTACATTGATGGGAGAAACCTTCCTGTCACTGCAGTAACTGGTTCCACTGTGGTGCTTCAAGTATAAACTCAGACTCAGAGCTGATGTTACCAGACCTGTAGCCCCCTGCATGGATACAAAAATGAAGCTGATCTGCATCTGCCAGGTTCAATCCCTCATCCGAGCCGTAATCCACCATCCAGATTTTACTTGTATTCACACAACAAATCTGCAGGGGAGAGGGGAGGGAGCACAGATGAGCAATGAGCAGACAGGGTCATGCAGGGAAGAGGCAGACAGCATGAAAGCAAGGATTTGGGGTAAGGGAGAGCAGGGACTGGGGGGTAAGAGGCAGCAGTGATTGGGGGTGAAGAGCAGCAGGCACCCGGGCTTTGGGCTTCACAGGTCAGTGATCAATGGGAAGAGGGGTAGGCAGGGCTAGCACTTGGCCCCCTCCTGCAGGGAGATTTAGGATGCAGCTTCTTGCATCCTTTCCCTGCTGGCAGTGCAGGGGCTTGTCCTGGCACCCACAACCCCTCTCCAGCTGGTGGCCAGGCAGAGGGGGAGAGCCCCCTGCGATTTCCACTCCATAACACTGCTCTACAGCCAAAATGCTTCTGAAATAAATGTAGTCAAACTTTACTAATTCTGGGTCACTGAGAACGAAAATGATGCTTAAAATTGTTGATTGGCTCTAGTTTTCAAGATATGCTATTGGGTCAGTATATACGACCCTTGACTTGGGAATGGCGGAGGATAAGTGAGTTATAAAGGGAAGGGATCTCAATTTAAACCAGAAATGACTAAAATACATCTTTGACTGGATCTATGAATAAATCTATGACTGGGTTTGGACAGTACTTGCTTTTTAGGCAAAACAATGAATGATGCCAAGAGTAAGGCAGAGCTGTTGGGCTCCAGACTACAGCAGTGGAATCTCCTGGCAGGTGATGATAGGGTTTCCATGTTCCGTGACTGTCAAAAGGATCTTGTCCCATTCTTCTTCATGGAAGGTGATCTTGTAGCCTGCAACAACATCGATGGTGTGATGGCAGCCCTCAACATCATTCACGATCCAGATGAGTGGAGACTGTTCATTGATTCATCAAGACGAGTCTTAAAGCTGTTTTGCTGCATAATGGCAATGTTTTGCCATCAATTCCAGTTGGTCATGCAGTCCATATGAAGGAAACCTATGACAACATGAAACAACTTTGAGGTGCATAAACTATGACCAACATCAGTGGCAGCTTTGTGGCGATTTGAAGGTTGTTGCTCTCTTGCTTGGTCTGCAGACTGGATACACAAAGTACTGCTGTTTTCTCTGAGAATGGGATAGTCGTGCAAGAGATTCCCACTACATCAAGATAGATTGGCCACTCCGACAGTCATTGGAGCCTGGGAGGAAAAGTGTTCAGCATCCACCACTTGTTGAATCAAGGAAGATTTTGTTACCACCCTTACACATCAAGCTGGGTCTGATGAAGAACTTTGTCAAGGCCATGGACAAAACACAAGCAGCTTTCAAGCACCTCTGTGGAAAATTTCCAAGGTTAAGTGAAGCTAAGATAAAGGAAGGTGTCTTTGTTGGTCCTCAGATTCGTGAACTTCGAGATGATGCATTTGACCATGCACTGCGTGGCAAGGAAAAGACGGCATGGAAAGCCTTCCAGTTAGTGGCAATAAATTTTCTCGAAACAACAAGGCAGACAACTACAGGTTGTTGGTGGAAAACCTCCTCAAGGCATACAAAGCCTTGGTTGCAACATGTCACTAAAGATACATTTTTGCACTCTCATCTAGATTTTTTCCACCGAATCATGGAGCAGTGAGCGACGAGCACGGCGAGCGATTTCACCAGGACATTGCAACAATGGAGAAACGCTATCAGGGCAAATGGAGCCCATCAATGCTTGCAGACTATTGCTGACAGTGACAAGAGATGCTCCATTTAATGAATACAAGAGACAAGCCAAGAAGTGCCGAGTAGACACTGAATAGGACTAAACTATGTACATAATAGTTTTTTGCCTTTTGTTTCATAATAAATTTTATTTATATAACCCTTTTGCTGATTTTTAAAGTGTTACATAAACAGGACAGGTGAAATATTATCATGTAAAGCAACCATAAACACATGAAAAGACCTAGGTTTACAATTTATGATTAAAACTCTACTATCTACACAATATACATAGACGTAAAATGTAAAAACTTAAATATCTTGGAAACAGTAGCCAATCAGTTGTTTTAATTGTCATATTTGAATTCAGCACATCAAAATACATAATAAATAGCACATTTTATCTCTGAAGCAGACGACTTCTAAAAAATTGTAGACCAGTGTAATTTGTGGATATCCAGATATTCAGGACTCTACAGATCTGGTGTATGCAGTCCAAACTGTCCCTTTTCTCTGTTCATCTATATTAGTGTTTGCTTATGTTCAGGCATAATTAAATCATTACATTCTTTAGGTTCAGAACACGTCCAAAATGTTGCTCAGAATATGCAAGACAGCCTCCACTTCTTCACTTGCAAACTCCACTGCAAGTGGGAGATCCACACTGTTCCAGTTCCTTCCTCTGAGTCTTCCTGACACTGTTGTTATTTGACTATAGGACCCTTAAATGGATTCTTGTTTTTCCTCAGACTAGTTGTCCCAGGCTGGATCAACCGAATAAACAAACAAAACACAACTCAAACCACTCAGGTTTGACTTCCCCTTGCTCCCGTTGTGACTGGTCAGCCATTCTGTCACATGCTGTGGTTTTACACATAATGGTTCAAAGCCATTATTTCTATAGTGGTTTCACAAGCATACCCATAAATTGTATTTTAGGCCCAGTTTTTTGCACACGTACAATTGTTATTGTTTTCAGTAAAGTTAAACAAAAGCAAATGATGCCTCCTCATTTCAAATCCTTGGTGCAAACAATTCTTTAAGACTTTTCGGTAGCTCATTAAAATTATACTAAGTTAGAGTATAAAACTATACTTAGTCTCTGATTGCTAACATAACCCCTGCTCTTTTCCAGAGAGTCATTTAGCACAGTGAGACAGTGCTAAGAGCATAGTTATTGTGGCAAATGAAAGCTGTGAATGGGAAGCTGTGATCTCATTTTTGTAAGTCAGGAAGATTCTCTTTAGCTTGGTATTGAGCGTGTATCTGTCTCGTCAGCTCTCTGCCAGAGTCTGTCTTGACTGGGCCCTGTGGAATGTGAGCAAAGCTCTCCCAAAGTACTGCATGATTTAGCTCCAAACTTTAAATGTTGTCCCAAACTATGCAAAACTGTGCATCGTGTCACAGAGAAGGAAGTGTTATTGCTATTACGAATGGCATTGCAGCGACCACATCAGGAGTACTGTGCACAATGCTAGTCTCACAGGTTTACTCAAGATGCATTCAAACAGGAACAGATGTAGAGAAGAGCTACTAGGATGATCAGAGGAATGAGAACCCATCTCACAAGAGAGGAGTTAAGGAGCTTGGCTGGTTTAGCCTAACCAAAAAAAGGCTGAGAGGAGATATGAGTGCTGTCTACAAATATATCAGAGGGACAAATGCCAAGGAGGGAGAGGAGTAATTTACGTTAAGGGCCAATGTTGGCATAGGAGCAAATGAATATAAACTGGTCACCACTAAATTTAATCTTGAAATTAGGAATATAACATAAGAACAGCCACAGTGCGTCAGACCAATGGTCCAATTCCACCTAATCCAGTATCCTACTTTCAACAGTGGGCAATGCCAGGTGCTTTGGAGGGAATGACCAGAACAGGCAATCACTGAGTGATCTATCTCGTTGTCCATTCTCAGCTAATCGGAGGCTATGGACACCCAGAGTACAGGGTTGCATCCTTCTGCATTGTGGCTAATACCCATTGATGGACCCTGGAGGGTTTTCACCTTGCTCCACAGCATGTGGCATAAGTCACTTCCTGGTTGGATCTACAGTAAATGGTGAATTCTCTGTAATTTGAAGTCTTTATGATTTGAAGATGTTGATAACTCAGCCAGATATTTTGGGTCAATTACAGGTTTGGGTGGGTGAAGTTCTGTGGCCTGTGATGTGCAGGAGTTCACACTATCTGTTCATGATGGTCCTTTCTGATCTTAAAGACTATTAGTGGGATCACTGGTCTGTGTCAGCAACTTTTGTCAAGCCAGACAAACTCATTTCAGTTAACACATTTATGTTGTAATAGTTATCTATAAAACATGTTGTGTGGGGTATCAAATGAAAGCCTATATCCTACTGGCCATAATGAGCATTGCATGATATATGCGTAGTTGATAATTAAGAAATTGTGTACATATACTAAAAATATGTTTAAACCATGTAACCAGGCAGGGTCAATAAACAAGTTTGTCATAGCAAAAGGAATGTTAATTTATTTTTCTGTCTAGGTTTCTGATGTAAATGAAGTATTGCAAAAGCTAACACACAATGGGTGTGTATTTGCATGTAAGTCAACAGGAAAATCAGGCTGAAAGGGGATGGGAAGACACTGGAGACAAAAACCACGGGAGAGTTGCCTTCTCTCTTGGATCAAAACAATGAGTTTTAGGGAAATATAAGGAGCAGGAGAAACACATTTTGTAATCCATTTCACTGAGAAACAACCTTAGGAAAAGGGGTTCATGAAAAATCTGGATCATGGCTATGACTGAAAACCAGAAAACCCTTTAGAAAAGATTTTAGAAGGGAAACTGCTTTAGATGAGATTAACCTGCCAGAGTTGCATTCTAATCGTGTAGAAGCATGTGGTTTTTTTATTTTATTTGTAACCATTTCTGTTTCCATTATTCTTACTCAACACCTACTTGACTCTGTGAATCTGTGTTCATAAAAGTATTGTTGGTTTCATTATAATTCTTCTCAGTGCTGCAGTGTTAAGTAGAATGTGAATCCTCACCTGAACCAAACAACCTAGTGTGTGCACTGTCTCTTTGAAGACATTGAATTAGCTAATTTCTGGAAGTGTCCAGAGACAGGGACTGGATATTACAGGGGAATGCCCTTCAAAGGAGCTCAGGGATTGGCTTACCCTGCAAGGAAATGTAAAGACTGGCAGAGCTCCTGAGGAGATTTTTTTGGGTTGCCAACAGCCTGGAGTGACAGGAAGCTCATACCCAATTTAGCACCAGTAAGTCCGTCTCTGTCTCTCTCTCTCTCTCTCTGGCAGGACAAGTAGAAAGATAATTCAGAGACCAAAGTGACCCTAGAAATCATCATGTGCACATTCCGATATCAGATTAGGCAGATAGCAGATTCCACTGGCCAGCAATGCTTATCACTGTTAGTCTCCCTCTCCCATCTCCCCTGTCAGTTGTGTCACTGCCTTGATGAGACTTATTTTACATTAGATTTTAAGCTCTTTGGGCAAAGGCCTTGCCATCTTATGTGCAAGTACAAAACCTAACACAGTGGGGCCCCAATCCTAATTGAGGTCTTTGAGCACTACTGCAATAAACATAATAAATAATAATAGCAATAAGGCAGGCTGCCTTAGAAGAAGCATCTAGCACAATCTCTTCTGTGTAAGAGTGGAAAGATTGTATTGTGCATGCTGTTTCTTAGATACCATAGCGATGCACATGCAGAAAAAGAGTGTGATTAGTTTGTATTGTAAACATTTTTATTTTCTTCCATCTAAGGTCTCGCTGTTCAGGTAGCATTTCTCTTTTAATTATATCTCAATGTACTTCTTTTTGTTTTAATTTTCTAAGGATACAGTAAGAGGGCCTATCTTATGTCCTTATGTTTATGGAAGTGTTTGTTGAGTAGTTTTGCTAATTAGTGCTCAGATAGTACAGTGATGAGTGTCACATAAAATACCTAGAGAGATGTGAGAATTAAAGTTGATTACGTAGTACATTTTTCTTCACTATTGTCTTTTAAGACCTTTATTTGCAAGTACATCATCCCTTTTCGGGTCCTTCATACCTATGGTTTTGTTCATCCTCTGCCCCTTTGTGAGGTAATTGGCAGTACCTGGGCTAGAGAGCCACTAGTACTTGCTTTGTGTGCCGGGGTGGGGAAAGGAACATAGGGGCTGCATCATGCATTTTCAGTTATACTAGCTAAAAGTCAATCCAGGTTCTCAACATTGATGCTGTGAAACAACACTTGAGAGAGAAAAGCTATTTCTCTCCTCCTTCCCTACAGCCATTTTTATTTCATTATTTATGTGTAAATTCTAACTTAACTGAGCTACTTGCTCAACTTCTTTGTGCTTAGGTCAAATGTTATAAAGGAAACTTCTGTCCATTTTACTGTCTTTTTTTTAATGCTTGCACTCAATAGGCTTTGCCTGGCAGTCTGGCGATAGCTGGTTTATATTTCACTATACCTGACAGCGTAACTTTTTAATCACATAACTGATGTGGGTCTACATTTGACCGGTCACTGATATGCATGGTTGTTTAGTTCAAAATCTACAAATGGCCTGATTCAACTATATTTCAAGTCACTCGGAATCTTCCTGTGGACTTTAATGAGAATTGACTTAGACTCTAAAAAGGAGCTTAAAACCCACATCCATTCCCCTAACTTCCTCCTCCCCTCCCCCCCAACACACACACATACATACACACACACACACACGCACAGCTTGACAGTGGGAATCCCCAGATTTTACAAAGTAGAAGGAGGGTGATATAATTTTTTTATGAATACAGTTTATAATAATGGCCATACCCAGTCAGACCAATAGTCTATTTAGCCCAGGATCCTGCTTTCTGGTCAGTACCAGATGCTTCAGTAGGAATTAAGAGAACAGGGCAATTATCAAGTAATCCACACCCTGTCACACACTCCCAGCTTCAGGTAGTCAGAGGCCTAGGGACAACTAGTGGGTGGGGTTGCATACCTGATCATCTTGGCTAATAGCCACTGATGAAGGTATCTTCCATAAACATATCTGATTTTTTTAACCTAGTTATATTTTTGGACTTCACAGCATCCCCTGGCAATGAGTTCTACAAGTTGACTGTGCATTGTGTGAAGAACTCCTCTTTTTTGTTTGTTTGTTTTAAACCTGCTGCCTATTAATTTCATTTGGTGACACCCCACTTCCCCAGTTCTTGTATTATGGGAAGTAGTGGATAGATAACACTTTCTCCACACCAGTCGTAATTTTATAGACCACTGTCATGGCATATGCACACCCTGTCCCTGGGTTGTGAGTACCCAGAGGTGTGGACACCACCCTGTCAGCTGCCAAGTTGCTGGAAAGCTCAGTCCATAAAAAAAAAAGCTTCTCTCTAGGGTAATAAAGCCAAATGGCCAGAGTCAAAAAGGGGTTAAACAGCTCCAGCAAGGGGACCTGGGCCCACCCTGCTCCACTGCACCCCAACCCAGGACCCTCTACCACTGACTCAGCAGGGAATCCGACCGAAAATGCTGAGCTCATCTGGGTTGGAGATACCACTCCAGCACCCTCCCTGGATCACTTCCTACCAGTGTTGATGCAGGTCTGATCCATGTGGTCTCTGAATCCTCTGGTTCCCCTTGCAGCCGCCTCTCCCTGGGCCTCCTCCAGCGCTGGTAGCCTAAAGGGTCTCCTGGGTCTCTGGTTGGCACATCTCTGGAGCTCCTGCTAGAGGTCCTTCTCCTCTAGTGGCCAACCCAGAACGAGCTGTGCTACTCTTTTTTATACTGCTCCAGCATTTGGAGCATGCTCAGTCTGGGTGTAGGGGCAGGACTTCCTGCGCCAACAGGGTTTTAACCCCTCCTGGTTCAGTGCAGGGTATGTGGACACATCACAACCACTATAATATTCTCCTTTAGTTGACTGTTTTCTTAGCTATCTTTTTAATGTCTTTAATGTCTTTCTAAAAGTTCCAGTCTTTTTAATGTCTTCCCATATGGAAACTGTTCCATATCCTTAGTCATTGTGGTTGCCCTCCTCTGTTTCTTTTCCAATTCTATCTTTTTTAAGATGAGGCGACCAGAACTGCATGCAATATTCAAGGTGAGGGTGTACCATGGGTTTATACGGTGCCATTTTTATATTTTCTGCTTATTAACTATCCTTCCCCTAAAATTCTGTTAGCTTTTTTGACTGCTGTTGCACACTGAGGACCTTGCCAAAAACTTTCTGATAGCCCAAATACACTATATACATTATCCACATGTTTGTGGATGCCCTCTGGGCAGTAGCACGGAAGCCGCAGGGGAGACCCCCAAATGACAGCACAGGAGCCCTCTGGTGAAAAAGGGGAGACGTGTGGAGCCCCAGGTGGCAGCAGAACCGGGGGAAGGGAGGTGCTACTTAATTATACTTTTACACTTAGCTTGTCAGAGTTTATGCTCCTTGTTATTTTCCTCAGTAGGCTCCAACTTCCAGTTTTTAAAGGATTCCATTTTCGCCTTTAACTGCCTCTTTTACTTTATTGTTTAGCCATGGTGGCACTTTTTTGGTCTGCTTACTAACTGGGGGGATAAATTTGATTTGAGCCTGTATTATGGTGGGTTTTTTTTAATGTTTCCATGCAGCTTGATGGTATTTCACTTTTATGACTATACTTTTTAATTTCCATTTAACTAGCTTTCTCTGTGCCCCCCTTTATGGAGTTAAACGCTTTTGTGGCAGGCTTCTTGGTGTTCCCTTCCCCCACCCAAAGATGTTAAAATTAATTATATTATGGTTACTCTTACCTATTACCAAGTGCTTCAGCTACAGTCACTTCTTGGGCAAGATCCTGTGCTCCACTTAGGCTGGATTCCGCAACCAGTTGCTCCAAGAAGCAGACATTTAAGGTATCTAGACACTTCATCTCTTCAACCTGTACTGAAGTGACATGTACCCAATCAATATGAGGAGAGTTGAAATCTCTTGTTATTACTGGGGGGTTTCAACTATCCCAATTATCCCTTAGCCACAAAGCATACATTGACATTTTAAAGTAAATACAGCAAGTCTTAAAAATGACTATGGCGATTATAACCTAGTCACTGGAGTAAATGAATACTGACCTCTGCCATCTGACAGACCTTTTGTATGACACCCAAGTCAGATGACTGGGGCCAGGAAATATATGAATCAGTCTTTCTTATTAGCCCTCTAGCATACCACATCTTTATTGCAATAAAAACATCTCAATTTGCTCTTGTAAATGTTATTTGTTGATCTTATTTGATCTGCATGAAACCTTTTAATATTATTGTCCCTCCATTCAATCCCAATGACCCATTCTGACACCATTGTCACTCCTCTGGCAAGCAGTAGTAGATGTCCAAGGGCTTGAAGGTTGGACTTCCAGTGATGAATACATCACTGAAGTGGCATCTGGATATATTCTAAGTTTTATTGTATGTATATATACTGGTCCTGGATTGGAGCCAGTCCCAAATAACATGCAGGCAATCCCTTCATTCAGGAATCTCAGCCCAGCACCAACGCCTGGGTCCCAAGAGTGACTTTTCTCAGAGACCAAACAAAGCAGACAGCTGACTGTCCTGCTGTTCTCTCAGCTCCCTCGCCGTGGGACCTGCCTCTTCTAGAACCTTACATAAAGAAAACTATCTATGTGGTATGTCTACTCAAGACTGAACATTTGATTCCATCCAAAGAAAAAGAACTTGTAAGTCTATAGGTAACAGAGCTGTCTAATGACATCTGCCATCACAAACATGGAAAAACATATTTCTGGGACTGATCCAAAATCTGTTAATGTCAGTGACAGTCTTTTCACTGAATTCAATGGGCTTTGGATCAGGTTTTGTCTGAGCTTGGATAGTGTCGGAGCACTATCCAAATGGTATGAGTAAGGATCCGTTTGAATTTCATTCACTCATCATGAGCATATGGCGAATATAAAATGCACCTTTAAAAAAATGATTTGGTTTCACTATTTAATACTATGTAAGTGATTAATTCATTTCAAGATAGTCAGAATTACTTCTGTGATAAAAACAAATGCAATATGTGAAACAATAACTCTAAAATGCAATATGTGAAATAATAACTCTAAAATAATTTTCATTAACCTCCTGAGTACATATGGTTTTTCCATTCATACCAACCACAATATTGTACCCCTGAGAGCACAGTCTGCTAAAGAATTTATTTCTCACCACAAAAATCTACCAATCTTCATCTGACATTCTTTTTTTTTTTCTTTTAAGTAATAAACATTTAGGTCATCACATTCTATGTAATGCAAAGAGTAAAGTTGAACAAAACACAGGCATAGCAATTACAGAGCTCTTTATAATGTTTCTGGAACACACAAACATTACATAAGTACCATCCAGCTATGTCTAAAGAGGGAGATGTAGAGACAAATTATCTACTGCTGCAAATAAGCACAATTCCTCCTAAGTCAGCGGAGCTGCAGTCATCCTACATCAGCAGAGAATTTTACTTGTAACCTTTTAAGCGAAAGTTTTAGTCATTTTATGTACTTTGCAGTGCATAGTTGTGTATTATTGACAGATTCTTTTAGACTTATGATCAAGTGAGAAAAGGCAGACATCAAATGTAATATAGAAGAGCCAAAAGGATTAAATAGATGATGCCAATAGAAATAAGGTCGCAGCTAAGGATTTCCAAAGAGATGGATGATTTGGGGCACCTCAGGGTTTTGAAACCCAATTTGAGTCCCCTCTAAATAGGCCCGAATTTCAAAGGGCAGGTAGGTGCTCAGCACTTTCTGAAAATCAAGCTCCTTAAGGTGTTTCAAGTCAATTATCCAAAACCAACAGGCACTTTTAAAAATCTTGGCTGATGTTTCCAACAGGAGGCCTTATACAGGAATGGTCTGAAAGATACATAGTATGTGTATAGTAAACAGACTGTAGATGCTTTTCCTTTAAAATTTATTCCCAAAAAAGACCATTAGTCATCACTGGTCGCTTTATTTTCTATTTCCAGAGTACATTTAAATAACCCCACTGTTTCATTGGCAGCCCACCATTGGCTGACACAACACCCCTTTTTTCTTTCCAGATATCAAGGAAAACTATGCAATGACAAAAAAAGGAGGGGGACAGATTGCGCTTATTTAGCTGAAAAAGGTACGCAAATTGTGGAGTGCCTTTTGCGTGCCTTTTTCCGAAAAAAAGTTGTAGTCTAGACATAGACCAAGAAAAGGGGGTTGTCTGCCGAATCCTCCAGGCATAAAAATAAAGAGACTGGCTGGGTGGGCAGGGAGGAAGAAAGTAGATGAGCCAGGTAAAACAACCTGAATCCAGAGCCAGAGAAAAAGCTTGTCTCCAAGAAGCTAATAATGGTAAGGAAAAGGTGAGACAGGTGAGACTAGAAAGAGGGCCTTAGAACAAGATGAATCTCCCTGCGAGGAGGACTGATAATGTGGCACTGTATCAATAAAGAAGCATGGGCCAGGCATCAACACAGAAAATCCTAATGTAAATTCTTACATCCAAGCACTAGCTTTTGTGGGGGAAACAGAGGCAAGAAGGGTGCTGCAGAGCCACTCTTGGCTAGAAAGGGAACATACAAGGCTGGCATGCCCTTCTGAACCTGGCTTCTGTGATAGAATGTGGCCTACCAGCCTATCGAGAAGGGATGTCTGAGGAATGAGATACACTTGTCATGCTATGGCTTGCTGCCAGAGCATGCCCCTACCAAGCATGCAGAGGGCTCAATCACAGATGGTGTATTAGCCACTGAACAAAAGAATTAAGTAAAGATAAATCCCTGGTCCCAAGAGTTCATAATCTAGGATCGAGAAATCAGATGCAGCCTGTGGCTAAACAAATAAAGTGGGGTGAGGTAAAGGAGCTAGCCTTTTTCAAAATATTTATTTCAACTGCTTCCAGTCCCAGTTAAAAGTACCCAGGTATGAGGAGACAAGCACAAGTTAGAAAAAGTGAATGGAACATTCCAGAACATAAAAAAGAGACTGTTTCCATCTGAGTTTTGTGTGAGAGTGCATGTTCTTTCAGCTCTGCAAGGAGTCATTATAATAGTCAGCCATCAGGTATCAGTCCCTGGTGTCCCCTGTGGTGGAGGTTGTGACTAGGGCATCACTTTTAAGGACTAGATGAAAATCAAGGGTCAGGTACTCAGGTACTGTAAATTGGCAGTGCTCCATTGTGTTACACTGCAGACCTGAAACCCAGTTTTTCCATATACAAATTGACTGATAGTGAAGGTGTTCAGAATCCCTCTGATGTAGTGGGGCAGTTCCAAAAACTCCACTGGGTTCAGTTGGGTGATAACTCGTTTTACTTTTTCTGCCAAATCCTAGGAAGGACTTCCTTTGAATGCTCGGTCACCAAGCAAACTCAGAGACTTCCAGTTTTATTTTCTGGGGATCCTTTAATTTTAAAGGGATGTAGTAATATCCGTGAGTTTCTTTTAATTTGTGACTCCTGCTGCAGCTAAAGGTGGCTCTGAAGGCAAAACAATTATCCCCCAAAGAGAGGCTGTCCAATACCGCTTCACAGACTTCCTGGATGCCGATCATAGGTTTCAGACTGCTCCCCAGACATTTTAGAAAAGCTAATGTTTCTAAACTATCACTATAACCAAGCCCCCGCCCTTGGAACTCTTGTTTATTGCTTGTGTGATACATATACCTTCTGGGTGTGGTTCACTGTCTCATGTAAATCACTTACAGAGAGAAAGAATGTGTGTGCTCCACAGCCTTAGCTGAGAGCCAGCTGGCTTTTAGATCAAGCTGTAGATGTAGAGGCTCATGCACTACACTCCAATGCTCCCTGTTTGATTCCATCTATTGGTGTTACACTTGGCCCTCTGACTTCTTCCCTTCTGCGGCAGTCTGATGGTACTACAGCTCACTAGGATATGACATCTTTGCTGAGTCCCTTCACTGAGTCTGGAAGGGATAGAGATTGGAGTGGGTCGGGGGGTTGTCTGTAGGAACTCTTTGCCCTCAGTGTCTTCCCCCAAAGATTATGGGGTCATCTTTTCCCTGGAGATGTCTGCATCCACCTGTTTATATCTTATGCTTTCAAACATGTGGAAGCATTTTCCTCAGTATTACACCAACACCATTTCCATTGCTATAAATTATCATAGAAAACTAGGCTATGTCTACACTACAGAGTTTTGTCGGAAAAACTGCCGTTTTTCCAACAAAACTTGAGGAACATCTACACTGCAGTTGCAGTCTTCTGCAAGAAAATCAAAAGAACAGAGGTTTTTTTCCAGCATTGGTAATCCTCATTCTACAAGGAAGAAGCCTTTTTCCGAAAGAGCTCTTTCGCAAAAAGGCATGTGTGGACGGGGAAGAGGGAGATCTTTTGGAAGAAGAGGAAAGAGGAAAAAGCATAGGTGCCCTGGTGGCCATTCTGTCCATAGCAATCACATTCAGTCTGGATGCTCTCTTTTGAAAAAGCAGATCGCTTTTTCGATGCACTTTTGCAGCGTGGATGCTCTCTTTCAGAAGAAGTTTTTTCCGGAAGATCTCTTCCAAAAAAAGCTTCTTGAAAGACTTCAGAAGAACATCCAGTCCAACTCCCTGCTCAAAGCAGGGACCAGCTCTAACTAATGCATTCCAGTCAAGGTTTTGTCAAGCTTCATCTTAAAAACCTCTAAGGATGGAGATTCCATTACTTCCCTAGGCAACCCATCCAGTGTAGTAGTTTTTCCTAATATCCAACCTAAACCTCCTCCACTGCAACTTGAGACCATTGCTGCATGTTCTGTCATCTGTCAACACTAAGAACAGTCTGGTTCCATCCTCTTTGGAGCTCCCCCTCAGGTAGTAGAAGGCTGCTATCAAATCACCCCCCAACCCCGTAATCAATTTTATGCCAAAACTGAATGCAATACTCCAAATGAGGCCTCACCAATGCTGAATACAGGGAAATAATCACTTCCCTAAATCTGCTGGCAATGCTCCTACCAGTGCAGACTTCTTGGCTACAAGGGCACACTGTTGACTCATATCCAGCTTCTCATCCACTCTAATCCCCAAGTCCTTTTCTACAGAACTGCTACTTAGCCAGTCGGTCCCAAGTCTGTAACATTGCTTGGGATTCTTCCGTCCCAAGTGCAGTGCAGGACTCTGCACTTGTCCTTGTTGAATCTCATCCGTTTCCTTTTGACCCAATCCTCCAATTTGCATAGGTTTATGGATCAGATTATTGCACAGAGATAGCGGCACGGACTTTTTGACACAGTAACTTGCCAGTATTTAATTGGTCACATTAAATTCTTATTTTGGAGGACTGGTTTCAATTTCCAGATCATCTGAGTACTCATTTTATTTTACTAGTGACAAGACAGCCACTTGTCCGCTGTGTGCTGCCTCTAGTGCAGCTGGCTGTGACAGGGCCTCTAACAGAGCTATCTGTTTCTCTTCAGTGCAGTGAGTGAGCAGGAAGAACCAGGAAGCATGTGGAACTTCGGCTCCACCTCTTTGGGGCATTGAACCAGCACAGCAGAGCAAACAGCCTGGGACATAGCAGCAGCAGATTATTTCCCTCGGGAGCACAGTATCTGCGCAACATATCTTTAGTCAAAACATGGCTACTATTCTGTTGCTGGAGCAATGCAACTCACTCTGCTTCATACTCCTGGCTTACATGTGATAGATTATGCTTGAATCACACATAGCAGTAACATCTTGCATCTAAAGTTTGTACTCTGATAGAGTTAATTAGGCTCTGTGTGCCATGCACGGCAGTTTTCACTTTAAAAGCACTGCTTTGTGGTGCGGTTTCACTGATTTAGCTTAAAACCATAGTATAACGTTATTCCTCTATTGTAGCTTCTTAGGCTAATTATTCCCATTCCTCTGCCTTCAAAATTGAACGTGTTTTATTACCTGAATTTGTGTTTGGTTTCCAATAAGATGTCTCCCCTTCTGTGCAGTATCTTTGACAAATCAGAACAGAGTAGATTAGTATCATAATTATTACCATAATATGCCCATAATTAACCTAATGTACAATGGGTATTTTACAGTCAGTTTCAATATTGTCTTCTAACCTGCCATCTCCCATGTGGCTTTAAAGTGCTTTTTGCAAACTAACGAGATCTGGTCACCCCTTTTCTTAGAACCCCATCAAGATGAATGGCTCAGATGGCACTTCCCTTTAAGAAAGCTTATCTCCACATGCTATGCTTGGTTCTTGTCTGTTCATTTGCACGCTGCTGATCCTTTCAATATATTTGTCCCTCTAATGTGAAGGGTGTCTGTGAATCTGAGCTACATTTCAAAGTGTTCATTTACAGTCCTCTCATATGCATATCAGCATCTGAGTGTTCATTTTATTTGTGGTTGTCTTAATTAGCTAACCTTTAGTGGGACTATCAATAGCCAAAGATGCATTTTACGTTTTCATTCAGCATGCTATGCTAATCATATATTAGTTAATAAAATTCCTCTTTAGCATGCATGATATTCTCAAGAATCAAAATTGGGCTTCTTTTCTAAGACACATAGATTCCCTATCCCCCCTCCTTCATTAAAAGAGCAGTCCAGAGAAAGGAAAACTCAGTTGCTAGCAGATACAACTGTGTTTTAATGCTGTTTTAAAGATGTTTTAAAGCTGTTGGGCTCTAGTTCAAATAACTTGCAAGATATAATTTTCCTTTCTCATCGCTTCTCAAATTGCCTCCTGAAAAAGTTCAATAAAAGGTCACTTTTGGAAGAAGCAAATATAGAAAGACATCTGAGGAAAGTATGTTAATTAATATGCATTGGTAATTGTTAGAACAAACCTCACTTGAGGCAAAAAAAAATTTCAGCTGTGCTGCACAAACCCCAAGAAAAGCAATAACACTGACAATTTATCTCAGCAGCAAATCAAGATCCCCATTCTGGAAAGCACTTAAGCATGTGTTAAAGCCCATCCTTACTTAAGACAACACTTAAGCATATAGATAGCTTTAAGGACTTGCTTAGTTTTAAGCATGTGCTCCCATTGATTCCAGTCGGACTTTGGCATGTACTTAATTTTAAGTGTGTACCTAAGTACAATCCTGAATTGGTGTTTCAGTATGTTTCTCTAACCTCTGTAGCAAATCAGCACTGTGCTAACCAGATTTTCTACAACTTTGGAGTGACCCAAATGGCAGCTCCTCTTTATGCCAAATTCCTCTAGTTTACAATCCCCAGTGTTGTCACTGGCTGAACTGAAGGCCAGGCAAAATGCAAAAGACATTCCAACTCTGGGGAAAGATAGCAATGAGCTGTGGTTCTAAAGATAGAGCAGATAGCCAATTGTGTCCATACATAAGTCTTTAAATGTAGAGGTTATACAGCAAATATCAGTGGTCAGGTACATTATGCGACTCTGAAGGAATTCAGCTCAGTTAAAATGGTTGGCAGCGTTGAGTATGTATAGTCCTCCTCTTAGGAAAACACAATGTTGCTGCACAAGCATGATGACATTCAGAAAGATAAGAAATGTTTGCTTCAGTGTTATTTACACAGGAGACAATTTGGCAGCATCTTTTATCATTTTCAAGCCAAATTCTGCCTTGACTTAATAATGGAGAAGCCCTGCTGAAGTCAGTGTTGTTGCAAGAGGTCAAGGCAGAATTTGGTCAGTGGTTTATAGGTAATGATATTTGCTGAGTCATGAGTTTATAGTTTTGGGGGCAAATTATCTACTGCACAAGAGTCCCCCATTGAACTCTAAGTTATGCTGTTGCCTGGCAATATTATTGTAGCTTAGCATGGCAGCCTCTCTCCTAATATATCCCTTATGCCTCTGGGAAGCCCGGCAGGGGCAAGTCACTGAGCTCAGCAATGCACAGATACACTCACAGGAAATTCCCTTCTGTAGGAGAATTCTCTGCTGATGATTTCCACCTGTAGCTTTTTGCCACCTGCCTGTTTTAAGGGCTTCCAGATATGTCCCACTGGCTATAAATGCTTCCTCTTCATGCCATCTCTTCAAAGAGTTGTAGAAAATGTGTTTGGTATGACATTACATCCTTTGAGACATTGTACGTGATCATGTAATTAAAGATTGTGTCATAATGCACATCATCCTTACTTTGTTATTTCCTGACTTTTGAGCACTTAACTGTGCAATCTTAACACATTATTTGTATGGAATTATAGGACATAAGCCAACACCACACACAATCCCCAGTTAGAAAAGAATATGCCTAACAGAGCACATGAGTGGTCCCATTGAATTGTTAGGCACATGCTTATTAAGCATCTTGCTGAATCAGAGCCATAGGAGAGTCCATCCAAACCACCTTCCTTTTCTGTCACATGCATAATATTGAGATTCTGAGGTCTGTATTGAAATTAAGTTCTTATGGTTACACATTTGACAGTTAACATAGTTAATTTAGCAGATTTAGCAAATGGCTTCAGGCCATATATCATTAAACTGCATACAAAAGAAGAAACTATTGCACTTCTTTTTTCCTCTCACAATGGATAGTTTATTGCTTTTTTTTTTCCAATAAAAAAATCATTAAAATGCAGAATTGAGCCATTAATAACTTCAGAGGTATTTCAAAAGGCCTTTCAGATTGGTAACACAGCAACTAACGTATTTTTATTTATATGTGTAATTTAATTAATCTTTAAAGAAAAATATCTAGTTAGATGCATATAAACATACTGGTTAAGCTGTACGTCTTCATTTCTTCCACTTCAGTGAGTGAGACTGTGGAGAAAAGAGTATAAAAACTGCACCAAAGAGCTTATTCTCTTTTTCTTGCCTGTCAAATTATTGCTGTGACACCCATAGTTGGTGGTGAAACATTGAGATCCACTGCTAGCAATGAAACAGAGTGTGAGTTTCTTATTGAGTTTAGGTAATGTACCATAAAACATTGCATGAAAACACTAATTTTCTCAATATATATTAGTAGACATGGTGTTTACCAACGAGAAGTGAAGATGTTTTTAAACATAGTTTGTTCATTTGAAGGCATGGCCAGGCTTTATTTAATTGCTTTGTACTTACTGTTGCAACTGGAGCCTAACTGCTGTGGGGCATTACTTGTGACATTGACCCATCTATCAGCCTCAGTCTTGGGTGAATGGCATGACCAATATAGTGAAACTCCTTCACAACTGTGTGAGATCCCGCCTCTTCATTATTATGCATATTATCAGGCCTTCAGTGGAATTACAGCAAGAGTAAGTTATGCCCATTATGTGCTCACCAGAAAACACAGTGTTTGCCTGATCTTCTCCTGTATACTGCATATCACATACAGCATTGAGGAAACTTGTAGATAGCTTCTTCAGTTTTACTGGGACTTCCCATGTCTGTATAAATACTGCAGCTGGCATTAGCTCTTTAGCAGCCTGCCTTGACTTGAGCTATGTTATTGAAGATGATCTTGGAGCTATTGTTAGCAGTGTATTTTAAGCCATTGCATAGATAAGAGTCAGTTTTATTTGGTTTATCTGGACTGCATAAAGAGAGTCAAAAGATCTAGTATTGTCAACATTTAATGACTCTACCATTCATACATTTTATTATCTTAATATCTAACACTGTATTCAACAAAAAGCTCTTCGTCTCTTGTCATTTTCCCTACGATGCCTGAGTCTCAGTGTTAATTATTTGTGACCAGAAGAGGGGAGACTGCTATTTTTTGCTTAATACAAAGGTTAATTTAAACACTTAGCAATAAAAATTAGTGTGATTAATGGTTTTTTGTTTTAAGTTTCTTTTATTTCCTTGTGTAGCATTCTCTTCCGTTCCCCTCTCTTCTCTTCTGTATAGGTTCTTATGAGGCTTTCATCCCTGCTGGATCTCAGCACCTTCCGACATTGCAACATCTGACTCCTGAGGTTTGTTTCCTCTTTTTTTTTCTCCTAGGGGAAGAAGTGTGTGTGCAGTGGAGAAGTGTTTTGTTTGCTTTTAATACACACACTGCTATGTGGTTAGAAGTCACTGATGTTTCATAGGTTTCATTAAGAGAGCTGGAAATTTGCTATATCACCATTATGCTTTTAATCTAAGTCCTATACTAAACCAGAAACATATTTAATGTAGTATTTCAAGAAGTAATTTGGCTCCCTGGTCTCTGGCAAATATCACATTGTACTTACTTTTGTTGATTCATTTCTCAAAAGTTTGATTGTCCCCACGGACATCCTTTCAGCTTCATATTAAAGCGGTGAGAATGAGCTAGGCCTTTTATCTTACACTAATAAATAGCTAGTAATGTAGCAATGAGCACAGATCAGCTAAGGTCTGTAGCTGGTAGTCCCTTCATGTGCTCTAACACCTGGTAAAATTATTCAGTAATTCAACAACCACATTTAAAAGTAGTAGTTCAAAGGCCATGTGAGTTGTAGAATGAGGCGTTCAGAACTGAAGTGCACTTCAGCAGCAACAGTGTCAGAGTTTAGAGAACCATTTCCTGTGAGATGAAGGGCCTGGAGCATAATGTATCAGTCAGGAGGGTTTTCTACTTCATATTCTTGTTTTTCCAGTCCTTGGCAAGGCCAATAGGTAAAGACAAATTGAAATTCATTTACACAGAGGTGGAAGGAGAACTTTCTATATGTAAATTCTCCATCAGTAAAATTGTATTTGGTTATATAATGTTAAAGGGAGAAAAATTCAGCAAGTAAACACTAGCCACAGGGAGCAAGAAAGGAGAGGACTCTTACACATTAATTGTTTTTGAAACTGAATAGAAGGTCACAAAGCCCAGTTCACATGGATTAGAAAAGCCATACTGTACTAGTCATACAATGCTATTTTTCAGCAAGTTATATTTGTTCATATGAGGTAAAATTCACCCTGCGTGGAGGGTACCAAAAGGCTTATGCTCCACTAAATGGATTCAAGTTATGCACAGACCTCATGATGGGCCTCCACACAGGGACATATTCCCTAACTCAGTATGGGCCTGCCCAGTCCTGCAGTCATCACTCATGATTTCAATGGAACTCATGTGAGTGAGGGATACAGTTTCAGGAGATGAGTTATTCCATACAAGCCAAATGCCAAATTCACCTCCCTCCCTGCCCCTATATAGATAGTTCCTCACCAGTGGGCTATATCAAATTAATTTGATTTATTTTATGAGATTACAAGTTTGAGTGATAAAGATAATATTGTCAGTGTAATAGACTTAGACTTTTGAAAGGCATTTGACTTGATACCACCTAATGTTTTGATTGAAAAAACTAGAAACATGATACTCATTAAATGGATTAAATGATGGGTCTCAGAAGGTACTTGTAAATGAAGAAGCATCATTGATCAAGTGTGTTTCTAGTGATATCTCACAGGGATTAGCTCTTGGCTCTGTGTGATTTAACATTTTTTGTCAATGACCTATAAGAAAACAAAGTCATTGCTGATAAAGTTTGCAGAGGACACAAAAACTGGGGGAGGGGTGAATAATGAAGAAAACAGGTCACTGATTCAGGACAATCTGGACCACTTGGTAATCTAGTTGCAAACAAACAATATGCATTTTGACTACGCCAAATATAAAATGCGTACACCTGAAAACAAAGAAAACAAAGAATGTAAGGGCCATACTTACACAAAATGGGGGACTCAATCTTGAGAAGCGATGACTCTGGAAAAGGTTTTGGGACAGAGTGTGGATAATCACCTGGAGGTGAGTTCCCAGTGTTATGCTGCAGCCAAAACAATTAATGCATGCCACCACTAGGATTTCAGCAGTCATACTTAATAGTCAGAGCCAGAGTCAAGCCAAGAGCAAGGGTCACAGTCAGAGATTGGGAATCATGGAACAAGTTAGGACAGCATGTCTCAGGAGTCAGACAATAAGACAAAGTCCAATGTAGAATCCAGCCAGGAATTCACACACTTTCATGGACAAGTTCCTGTGCCTCTATCAGGGTTTAAATGGGAAGCCTGACCAATCAGAGAGCCCAGTGTTCCTCCAGTCAGGACAGAAGAGAGCCTCTCTGATGGTTCATGGTTTCTCAATTCAGCTGAGTAATAAATTGCTAAGTGTGAGCAATGAGGTGTCGGTTGACTGTGGACCCAGAATGAGATCTGTGGAGTCATGACACATGCACAGAAATCTTGAGTGGCAGTAGAGAGGTTATTTTATCTCTGTATTTGGCACTGGTTTAACCATTACTGTAATACTGTGTCCAGTTCTGATGTCCACAATTCAGGAAGGACATCCTGATCCTGGGAGATATCTTGCCCAGATTGGGACAGACAGGGGGAGCCAGATATAAATTGCCAGATCTACTAGCTCCATCTAAATCCCAAACACCACCTGGGATAAAAACAGGATCAGTCTTTAATAATAACAATAACACCATCTCAAGTAACTGCTCTCTTTCCCCAAAGCACTTGATATTATCTAACAGTCTATCAAACAAGTGTTACTTTCTTTCTAATAACCCTTTCCAGCTAGAGGGCAAGAGAATAAGGGGTGTTGTTAAAATGAAAGCCTTATTTAATACTTGGCATTTAAAATGCTTTAACAATTTTTCCTTTTCAAAAGCAGAATCACAGCAAAAGCAGTGCGAGTGGAGACTGCGTCAGTCCTCGCTCACACTGTTACCAGCTGTGCCTCTACCTCCCCTGCCTCCCGCAGAGACGGTGATGGGGGGAACTGGCTTTTAAGCTGGCTCCCCCCAGCACCAGCTCCTGTTCCTCCCACCCAGGCTGCCTCTCTCTGATAGAGACAGCAGGGGTGGAGGTGGGAGAGAAGTGACTAGTCACATCACTAGTTGACTATCCGATAGTCTACTAGTCTCTTACATCTCTAGTCTCAGGCAGTCTCATTGCAGCTGTCTGCTCCAGACTGGCATTCCACGTGCACCCACATGCACAGGCTGCTGCGCGATCCCAAGCTGAGAAGACAGAGCGAGGAGTGCGCAACCCCTTGCTGCCCACCACCTCCCACCATGTGAGTCTAGGGAAAGTAATGGAGCTTACCTGATAGGCCTTCCCCAGCTTTCTCCAATCCCTGAGCAACATCCTGGGGAGGGTGGTACTGGCTCCAGGGACTGAGTGAGTTCCTGGCTGGCAGGCATTGTGGTGTCAGTGGCCTGGTCCTGCTCCTCCTTGGCCACACACCTGCCCGCCAGTCGGGTAACAATGGGCGTCTCTAGCCCAGAGTCCACAACAAGGGGAGGAGGGACTGACTTCCCTCCCAAGATGCAGTGGAGCTGGTTGAAGTATGGTCAGGTCTGGGGTGCCACCCCTGAGTGGGAGCTGTGCTTCCTGGCCTTGGTGTAGGCCTGCCTGAGCTCCTTTACTTTCATGTGCACCTGCTCCTGGATGCGCATGTGGCCCAGGCTGTCAGCCATCTGGCTGTAGATGTTGGCATTCCTGCATCTGGTGCAGAGATCCTGGAGGTTTTCCTCATCTCCCCAGATCTCAATGAGATCCAGGATCTCTGCACCAGACCAGGATGGGGCCTGCTTCCTCCACCCCTGGGTAGGGGTTTGGGAGCTGCCTGTAGCTGTGCTGGCACCCGTGGGGGGCTCTGGTGGCTGGCTGGGGGTCTGCCATGGCAGCAGAGAAGAAAGAGCTGGGTGCACAATGTTAGCAAGACTCGTGTCTGCCACAAACTGTTTACCTGAGGCTAATGAGTGTGGACAGAGTGGCCACCATGGCAGCTGTGAGAATCCCTGGAGGCTACTTTTTTCGAAATAACCTCAGCTGCCCCGTCTACACATGCCCTATTTTGAAATACCGATTTCAAAATAGGTGTTATTCCTCGTAAAATGAAGGTTACATGATTTGGAATAAGAAGCCTGTTATTTTGAAATTATTTCAAAATAACGGGCTTGTTGTGTAGACGCTCACCTAGTTATTTTGAAATAACACACATTATTTTGAAATATTGCTGCTGTGTAGACATGCCCTTTGATATCTATCCGCTCACCAAATTGATCCATTTCATCTTCACCCGTAACACCTTTATGTTCAACAACGAGCACTTTTCCCAAACCATGGGTACAGACTTGTCTGCTAGCAAGGCTTCCCAATGTTCTAGGATGTTCATCAGACACCCTGAAAAAGAATTTATGGGGGGAAAATGCCCAATGAAACCAATGATATACCTACGATACACTGATGATATTTTCATCCTTTGAACTGATAACTCTAAATTCCCTCAAAAATTTGCCCTACAACTTCAACAACCACCACCCATCTTTCAGACTCTCTCTAGAACATTCCCTCACCAGCATCAACTTCCTGAACACCAAAATCAGCTTCAGAAATGGAACTTATAGATTACTATATAAAAAGCCCTCCCACAGTTCACCACACTTACCTCCACAGATCCTCTGTTCTTCTTTTGTATAAAAATAGTAACAAAAAGGTTTGAAATAATTAATAGAAAGGTCTGAAATTCCTTCAAAGGCTTCAGGAGATGGAGACTGCCCCATTTCTGTATCTCCTGGAAATGAAAAGATGGGGCAGTTGTTCACAATATGTCTGATCATTTGGAGGTCTCCACATTTTCAGTGTGTGGCATCCTTGATTCTCCACTTGTGTATCAGATGTGCACATCTTTTATGTAACATCCTAATACAATTGATCATCCACTGTCTTCAACATAGCAAGAAACCAGGTGGTTTGATGGTGGGATCATCTATGAAGTGTTTGTTGCTTACATTAGAGACTCCCCACTGCATCCACTAGGAGTTTTCTGGATTGAACTTGGATAACAGAAGATCTTCTCCAGCCTCTCAGAATGGTTGGTGAGAGTTAAGGTTAGTGTGAGGTGGAGGGACAAGATTGTCATGAACTGGGAGCATTTGGTTAGCAAGAGCTTTCTTCTACTCATGCAATGTAGCCATCTGGATGGTTAGAGGATGTTTGCAAGGACTGGAGGCCACCACAGTGGAGCCGACTTCAGGGTGCCAGTTACAAATCTCATAGTTGCAATTAGCTAGATATTGATGAGGTCCATGTGTGAGCTTCTTCCCAAGACAGACGGGTGGTACTCAGCCATGGAATAAACTAAAGCCAGCATTGCCATTCAATAGCATTTGAGCATCATATCCGCAGGTAGAATATGCTATTTTTGGATTACATTAATGCAACTCTTCAATTTATAGCTCACCTGCTTCCGGTGTTGTTGATAGGTAAGGCTGAGATTGAGATTGACTCCTAGGTAGTGGATGTTAGATTGTGGGTACTTGCCTTGCTGTAAGATTTTACATTCAGCATCCTCTTAGCTTCAGAACTGCTGAGATGGAAAGATGACATAATTTTTGATGGAGAGGATTTGAGCTGCCAGCAATGACATTAGTTTACCAGCCTCTTCAGATTAGCATCAAAAGTGTCTTCTACTTCTTTTGAGTGCTATGGGCTGTGTCATTAGTGCCAGTTCATTGGCATAAATGAACTTGCAGCATGTCACTTAAGGCACGTCACTTATATACATGTTAAAATGGACAATGCTAGTGCTGATTTCCAGCACGTGGCTATTGTGCAGACTCTGGTTTTTGCTACTGTGACCTCCAAGATAGACACAAAACATTGGGTTTGAAAACAGCGGCCTAATGAGTCAAAATGTCTGGTAACATTGAAATAGGTTACATTGTTTCAAGAGTAGATTCTGATACCAGGTGGTGTCCTAGGCTGATAACAAGTCAATACAAGCTGTGGCCATTTTAAGATTTTGAAAGTCAGTTTCAGTGTGTGTAGTTAGTTCAAGTACTTGGTCACAGCAGCTTCACCCTGCCCTGAAACCCACCTGTTCTGGGGGGACTGTGGTCTCCAGTATCGGGGGAGGGAGGCGGTCAACCTTGCAAGAATCAACTGTTCCAGTAATTTGTATATTGTATAGAGAAGAGCTATAGGGCAGTAGCTTTTTGAGGTCATTGGGTGGATTTCCATGTTTTAACGGGTTATACAGTTACAGTAATCTTCACAAACACACCACAAAGTTGTTATCTACAGCCAGGCTCTCATATACCACAAATTATGCTCTGAGGAGAAAGTTCAGGGTATACATCTTAACACACTTAAAACTGCCTTCACCAAACAATTACACTCAACTAGAAAAGAAAATTGTATCATGGAATGGGCCACCCAAACCCTAATTCAATACAGGGGGAAAAAATTCCATCCTACAGCACACTCCTAATTATTGCCTACCAACCTCAGCCTGGAATCCATAGGGGGTATTATTAAACCATTAACCCATATTCAGTGGCGAATACATATTCAAAGACATCTTTTCCAAAGCTCCTCTTTAGCTCTTGAAACAAAGGACCTCACCAAGCTCAACATCAGAGGCAAACTCCCCATAGATCAGGACACACCCACTCAAAGCAGACTGGACCCTGTCACAGCAACAGATTCAAAACCTGCACATGTATTTCTACTGCTACAATGATCAACAATACACCTTTCAAGAGAGAACCTATGTATGTCTATATCATAACAAGTGAGGTACCTCATCCAGTGTACTCAATGCCCCAAGAACAACTATGTGGGTGAAACAAGACAAATCACTGACACTCTCAAATTAACTCACACACAAAAATGATAAAAGACACGAATACCATATCACACAGGGAGAAAATACTTCTCACAAAGCAATCACTTCATACCTGACCTTATGTTCTTATGTTCAAAGAAAACCTGCTCAACACTTTCAAAAGATGAGCTGGAGAACTAAAATTCAGAATTCTGTTCAACATTAAAAGTATGGGTTTAATAAAGACACTGGATTTATGGCTCATTATAAAAACCTGCTAACTTGCACATAATAATCTGTTAACACTACAACTTACTAAATATCTGTAACCCATTAGCTCTCCTTTGTCATTTGTAGAGGTATTAACTGCCCACTTGAATGGGCTCTTGCAACATGTGTTAACTGCTTTTCTGTTACACCTTTTATTTAGTTGTGACATTCTGAGCACCATCCCCAGACCTGAAGAAGAGCTCTTTGTAAGATCAGCACAGATCACAGAGTGGATTCTCCACAAACACTAAACAAATAACCTCATGCTATTAAACAGAAACAAAACAGGGCTAAAATTTCCAAAACTAGCTGTCTGTAGATAGGCCCCTAACTCTGTAGCCAGCATTAAATAAGTCACCTGATTCTGAGGTGCTGAGTCATTAAGTTTAACAGGAACTCTGGGTGCTCAGAAGCTCTGAAATCCACAGTTAGGCTTCTAAATATGAGATCTTAGATACCTCTTGTTAGGGACCAAAATCTGAACAATTTGCCCTTGACTTTAGCTCCTAGCTATAGTTGTAAAAAAATACATCAAAGGAATATTTTATAGATGCAAACATATTTTCGTATGTATTTTGAACTGCTTGCTCTTATATTTTTAACCAAGATGGCTCTAGATCAGCTTCCTACCTTGCTATGTTCAAAAGTAGACAATACTAGAATTAACAGCATGGGCTACATTTTCAGAAGGGCAAAAGTTAATA
Source organism: Rafetus swinhoei (assembly GCA_019425775.1). Lineage (NCBI taxonomy): Eukaryota > Metazoa > Chordata > Testudines > Trionychidae > Rafetus > Rafetus swinhoei. Next base: position 112,036,169 of record CM033437.1, read on the forward strand.
TGCATGCACTTATACAGAAGTCAAAATTTCTAAGTGCACTATTTGCCCAGTGATTTTCAAAAGGAAACCAATGGGATAAAAAATATTTGAAAAATCAATGCTTGTGGCTGCCATAAAAAGCAACCAAAGCTGTAAGTGGTACAACAGCAAGCCTGCCAACAGCTGTGCAGCTGCGATTGCTCCTGGTTACACCCATCACACTGTCAAAAGCTGAGTCACTCTCCCTGAGGCTTATAGGAAGTGAATAATGATGACTCCAATCTGGGAGTAGCAATGGCAGGTTGTGAGAGACCACCTCACCACAGCTGTGGGCCCAGCAACATCTCCATTGTTTAGGCCGAAGGATCATGCACAGGCCCTTCATAGCTCCACCACAGATAGCGGACAAGAACTAAAACGTAAGGAGCAACAGTGAGTAGAGGTTAATTACCATGTATATTGTCTGTCTGGGTTCTGATTGCTATGATGGATTCTTTGTGTTTACATATGATAAAAATGAACCAACAGTTCCTCCATCTCATGGCTGTGGTCACCTCCAACAATGGCATATCTGTGTGCAGGAGCACACAAGTGCACTCCTATTTTCAAAATATTCAGTCCATAGTCTGAAGACCATGAAATCCAATGGGGTTTGCATCATCACCTTTACAATCAGTGTAGTTGCACCTGATTGCACACAGCTGATTTTGACCCATTGAATCTAGGTAAGACATGTTCAGGAATTGTTTATCAGATTCTAGTTTGAATCACCTTGGTTAAAATTTTCCAAAGCATCTAAACACTGTTTGCAAAAGTGACTGGAGGTATGTCTAGACTACACGCCTCTGCCGACAGAGGTATGTAAACTAGGCTACCCGACATAGTCAAAGAAGCCGGGATTTAAATATCCCCAGCTTCATTAAAATAAGTATGGCCGCCGCGCTGTGCCAGCTCAGCTGATCGTCAGCACAGTGTGGCAGTCAAGACAGATCGACAGAAGCCTTTGTCGACCGCTTCCTCATGCCTCGTGAAACGAGGTTTACAGGAGCGCCGGCTGTGCGCTTCGTCGACCGATCGCGCCTTGACTGCCGCGCTGTGCTGACGATCAGCTGAGCCGCACAGCGCTGGCCGCCATGTTTATTTTAATGAAGCCAGGATATTTAAATCCCGGCTTCTTTGACTATGTCGGGTAGCCTAGTTTACATGCCTCTGTCGGCAGAGGCATGTAGTCTAGACATACCCAGGAACACCAAAGGTGCTTAAGCCTCATTTAAAATCAGTTTTAAAAAATGGGATTTAGTAACGTAAGTGATTTAGGTGCTTTTGAAAATTCTACAGAAGAACAATTTTTAGTACATATTTACAGAACTGTCATGTGAAATGGTTTCAAATATTGCTGGTTTAAAATTATATCTTAGGTTCTGTGAGTAACTGGTTTTTCTGTGAGTAACTGGTTTGGGTATTTTTCATTGAGCCATAGTTCACATAGAAATTTTATCTGAGTACAAAACCCCTTGCATGTTTAAAGAACAAGAATAATGCTTTCTCTTATGAAGATGTTTATAAGCTAGATATGTAAATAATAGAAGTTAACTAAACCTAAATAAAAGATCCATTGATCAGATGGAAAGCCATGCTGAGGATGTCAAACATAATGTTCTAGTACCTACTACTTAGCAAGTCACAATCTATATGGCACAGTTCACAGAGTCACTGTGCACCTACTTCTTAAACTATATCTTTGGTGTTTGCACTTGTTTGTCTTTGGCCCTTTCTTACAGCTGCAGCTAGCAGCATTTCACCCTTATTTTGTTCCATGCAACCTCTTTGCATTGAATCCCAGATGCATGTGAAATGGCCACAAAAGAACAATCTGGGTTAAATGAGTGCTGAACAGGTTTAAAATTAGTGCTTATTGTTTGGAAGCAGATGCAAGCCTCAAACAAATGCAAAATATCAATGCAAATGCAAAAAGAAGGGCAATTTGAAAATCAGTTCCTAAGTACTTGATTCTATAGGTTGTTTTTTCTAGTAGTAATACCAAGAACAGTTCTGCTAATGTACTGGAAGCACATTAAATAAATACTCTACCAGAATTTGTGTTTGTGGAGTTCATGAATCAGCAAAATAACTCAGGTTCCCTGCTATTCTCATTTAAATGAACTGTTCTCTCTGTAAACCTACTCTGCAAGGTGCTGACAAACAGTAGTGAACATCTCTGCAATAAATTATAAGAATATAATTACTTTGGGTGCATATTTTTTTGCTGTTATAGTTTTTCTCTGTCTTCTGCACGTGTTACTCTTGTAAGCTATTAATAATCAGGTTGATGACTCTGTACTTATATGCCTACAGTGGTAACATTAGGTAACATTAGCTGATTTTTCACTGTTCATATGTGACAACATTACTACAAATTGATGAGAGATAATACTAAAGAGGGATTTCTAGGTTGGCAACTTTCAGATGCACAAAACATAAAACAAATCAATTTTTTCAAAATGTTACTTATTTACTGTGTTTTATAACTTTAAATAAAACCTAAAAACAAATAGCTAAAGTGCATGATTTATTTATTTATTTACTTACTTACTTACTTTCGGGTACTTAATTCATGTAAGCTATTCCAAGCTATAAAACACAGTGAAAACAAGGCATTTTGGTCTGATGGTGAATGTAAATTCATCAGTGTCAACATCTGGTGGGGGTATGGGGCTGTTTAACTCACAGATTTACCGCACGTTAAAAATGAGACTGGTTTGCATGTGTTTTTACCTCAGAATAGCTCAGAGAAACATCAAATACTACAACTTGAAGGGACCTTGAGAGGTCATCAAGTCCAGTCCCCTGACCTCACAGCAGGACCAAGCACTGTCTAGATCATCCCTGATAGATGTCTATCCAACCTGCTCTTAAATATCTCCAGTAATGGAGATTCCACAAGCCCCCCTAGAAAATTTATTCCGGTGTTTAACCACTCTGACAATTAGGAAGTTTTTCCTAATGTCCAATCTAAACCTCCCTTGCTGCAGTTTAAGCCCATTGCTTCTTGTCCTATCATCAGAGGCCCAGGAGAACAATTTTCCTCCCTCATCCTTGTGACATCCTTTTAGATACCTGAAAACATGTCCCCTCTCAGTCTTCACTTTTCTAAACTAAATGAGCCCAATTCTTTCAGTCTTCCCTCATAGCTCATGCTTTCTATATCTTTAATAATTTTTGTTGCTCTTCTCTGGACCTTCTCCAACTTCTCCACATCTTTCTTCAAATGTGGTACTCAGAACTGGACACAATACTCCAAATGAGGCCTAATGAGCACAGAGCAGAAGAATGACTTCTCGAGTCTCGCTCACAACACTCCTGTTAATGCATCCCAGAATCATGTTTGCTTTTTTTGGAACAGTGTCACCCTGTTGACTCATGTTTAACTTGTCATCCACTATGACCTCTAAATCCCTTTCTGCAGTACTCCTTCCTAGACAGTCGCTTCCCATTCTGTATGTGTGAAATTGATTGTTCCTTCCTAAGTGGAGTACTTTGCATTTGTTCTTATTAAACTTCACCCTATTTACCTCAGAGCATTTCTCCAGTTTTTCCAGATCATTTTTAATATTGACCCTATCTTCCAAAGCTCTTGCAATCCCTCTCAGCTTAGTATCATCTGCAAACTTAATAAGTGTATTCTCTATGGCATCATCTAACTCATTGATGAAGACATTGAACAGAACCGGTCTCAAAACAGACCCTTTTGGGACCCCACTTATTATGCCCTTCCAGCATAGATTGTGAACTGTTTATCACTACTCTGGCTATGTCTACACTTCAGAGGGTTTTTTTGGAAAAACAGCTGTTTTTCTGAAAAACTTCACTTACGTCCACACTGCAATTGCGTTCTTTTGAAAAAAAATTGAAAGAACAGTTGGATTTTTCCGACATTGGTAAACCTCTTTCTACGAGGAAGAAGCCTTTTTCCTAAAGGTGTGTGTGAATAGGGAAGAGGGAGTTCTTTCGAAAGAAGAGGAAAGTGGAAAAAGCACAGGTGCCCTGGTGGCCACTCTGTCCATAGTAATCACAGTTTAAATGTGAGATAGCATCCTTTCAGTGTGGAGGCTATCTTTCGAAAAAGCAGATCGCTTTTTCAATGCGCTTTGGCAGTGTGGACGCTCTCTTTCAGAAGAAGTTTTTTCTGAAGATCTCTTCTGGAAAAGCTTCTTCGAAAAGAAGCCTGCAGTCTAGACGTAGGCTCTGAGAACAGTTATCCAGCCAGTTATGCACCAACCTTTTAGTAGCTCCATTTAGGTTGTATTTTCCTAGGTTATTGATAAGAAAGTCATGCGAGACTGTGTCAAATGCCTTACTAAAATCTAGGTTTACTACATCCTCCACTTCTCCCTTATCCACAAGGCTTGTTATCCTATCAAAGAAAGCTATCAGATTGGTTTGACATGATTTGTTCTTTACAAATCCATGCTCACTGTTACTCATCACCTTATTATCTTCCAGATGTTTGCAGATGAATTCCTTAATTACTTGCTTCATTATCTTCCCTGGCACAGAAATTAGACTGACTGGTCTGTAGTTTCCTGGGTTGTTCTTATTTCCCTTTTTATAGATAGGCACTATATTTGCCCTTTCCCAGTCTTCTGGAATCTCTCCTGACTTCCATGACTTTTCAAAGATGATAGCTAAAGGCTCAGATACCTCCTCTATCAGCTGCTTGAGTATTCTAGGATGCATTTCATCAGGCCCTGGTGACTTAAAGACATCTAACTTTTCTAAGCAATTTTTAACTTGTTCTTTTTTTATTATAACTTCTAAACATACCCAATTTCCACTAGCATTCACTGTGTTAGGCATCCCATCACCATCAATCTTCTTGGTGAAAACCAAAACAAATAAGTTACTAAGCACCGCTGCCATTTCCAAGTTTCTTGTTATTGTTTCTCCCTCTTCAGTGAACAATGGGCCTACCCTGTCCTTGGTCTTCCTCTTGCTTCTAATATATTTGTAGAGTGTCTTCTTTTTACCTTTTGTGTCTCTAGCTAGATTGAGCTTGTTTTGTGCCTTTGCCTTTCTAATCTTGCCCCTGCATACCTGTGTTGTTTGCTTATATTCATCCTTTGCAATTTGACCTAATTTCCACTTCCTATATGATTCCTTTTTTATTTTTAGATTATGTAAGCTCTCCTGGTTGATCCAAGGTGGTTTCCTGCCAGACTTTCTGTCTTTCCTCCTCAGTAGAATAGTTTACTTTTGGGCCCTTAATAATGTCCTTTAAAAAAACTGCCAATTGTCTTCAATTTATTTTCCTCTTAGTCTTGCTTCCCATGGGACCTTACCTACCAGCTCTCCGAGTTTACAGAAATCTGTCTTCCTGAAATCCATTGACTCTATTTTGCGGTTCTCCCGTCTTCCATTCCTTAGAATCATAAACTCCGTGATGTGAGGTAATTACCCCAATGTAAAAACAGGCTTTTTTTTTAAGCAGTAAAGGCAATGCCTCAGATTTTGTTATGGGTCAGCTGTGACCCACAACCTCCCCTTTCCCAAAGTTACTATGGCCACAGCAACATAGAATATTTGGGGACAAAATTTGTGTCTCATCTGAGGGGACTGCCAGATATTCCATTAACTCACTAGTTCAACAATGCTGATATTTTTAATTTCAATGTTTCTATAGGCCTCTCAGCCCCTAATTAATTTTCCTTAATTCTGTCCTGGAAGCACCAGCTCTGACTACTATCTCTGCAATAGCTACACTCTGGTAATTGAAACAATTTTGAAGATTTGTCCTCGGGGAGAAAAGAGCTTTCAAGTAATGTAGTTGTGATGGCCTGTAGGGAAGGCTGATAGTTTAAAAATTAAAAAAAATAGCCCCTATCTCTCAGGATAGGTCAGCTATTTCAACTGAAAGATTTTTCAAGGACCAGTTTTAGAAATGGCTGGCAGTTTGGGGAATATTTGCTATGTGGCTAGAGCTGTAGTGGTGAGAGGATAAATCATTTTCCTTCTCTCTCTGCAGAGAATGCCAAAAATCCATCAACTAGTGCCAATTACAGTGGTGGTTATTCTGAGGTGAATACCTATTCACTAAAATCAGGACTGAAAATCACAACTAATTTCACAGAGGGTTCTGAACAGCTGTTTGATGTGGTGACTTCCAGGGAAAGCTTTGAGTTAACAATACCAATTAAAAAACAAAGATACCCCCTGTATGTAATGGCAATTATGCTTCCTTGTCATGTTACAGGCAGCCTATAGATTCACTAAGATGAATTTCTTCACATCAGCTTCCCAGGGCTATCCATCTTTCTATCACAGCATTCTGCAGTAGGACTACCTTAGCTTCTGTTGCTTTTTTTGTTTGTTTGTTTTGTTTTGTTTTGTTTTTAACTCTTTGAGAGAAATTATATATATATATATATATATATATATATATATATATATATATATATATATATATATATAGTGGTGTGCCATTTTTAGCTCTTCACTATTTCACATATACTGTACTTTTTATCTATAAATATCTTAGACCTGAATAGAAGTAGAAATTAATATAAAAATATATGCTTTTTATATAAATATGAGTATGGTACTTTGGAATATGATTATGTAGGGTCAGATTATGTGCCAATTCCTGTGGCTAGAGAGGGAAGAGGTTATAGGAACCTTTTCCTGCCAGTGATAGAGATGCAGCCGTGTTAGTCTGGTCTAGCTGAAACAAAAGACAGGACTATGCAGCACTTTAAAGACTAACAAGATGGTTTATTAGGTGATGAGCTTTCGTGCGTGGGCCAGACCCACTTCCTCAGATCAATATGTGGAAGAAAATTGGCACGACCATATATACCAAAGTGATAGAATCAAAAAAAAAGTGAACACATATAAAACTGACGAATCAGATATAAGAACAGAGGAGGGGTGAGGGGGGGAAGGTTAGTGTCTGTGAAGTAATGACATTAGGGGTGATAATTGGGGAAGCTACCTGCACGGAGGTAACCATAATTTTGGCTAGAAGTGGGGGGACTAGGACTAATTACAACATACAGACCTCAGAGAACAGCAGCCAAAAACTCTGCTGGTATGAAGTGGCATAGGGCTATTGACTTAAATGCACTTGACTTTAATAGATTTTTAAAACTGGAAGATCTGGACCAATATGCCCAATCTCAGTCTTTTAGGATGTATCTAGACTACAGGGTTTTGTCGACAAAAGTGGACTTTTGTCGACAAAACTATACCTGCGTCTACACTGCCGCTGAGTTCTGTTGACATAACATCGACAGAACTCAGCAGTTTTGTCGACAGCTGTAAACCTCATTCTACGAGGAATAACTCCTTTTGTCGACAGAGTTCTGTCGACAGAAGGCGTTATTGCATCTACACTGTCCTTTGTGTCTACACTGTCATGTCGACAAAGCAGCTTGCTTTTTCAACAGAACTGGATGTAGTCTAGACGCTCTTTGTCGACAGAAGCTTTGTCAACAGTATCTGTCGACAAAACTTCTGTCGACAAAAGCCTGTAGTCTAGACGTACCTTTAGAGGAAGCACAAGAACTGTCTGTAGGCACCAGTTTCTTTAGCCCTCCCTACCCTGTGTTCCTCTAAAGAGGCTTTCTGTTAATTCTCAACCCAAAAGGCTATAATTTTGTCTCACACAAGAAGAAACATGTTTTCAGAAGGATGTCCATCCTTTCTCCATGTGCAGTTTATAGTCAGAAAAAGTCGTATCCACACTTTTGCAGCCAGACAATTGAACTGTAGATGCAAATCACGTAGCTAAAGCCTTGTGCCCTTGAATTTGTACCCACAATTTATTCAAAGGGCACAAAATACAGGTGTAACACACAAACTGCCCATGTAAAGAGGCCAGACCTTAACACTTTTAAAAATGTATACAAGGTTGCAAAATAAATGATCTTTTAAAACATGTTGGAGAACGTTACATATGTGGAACATTGCCACATATGTAAGAATGACTATCACATGAGTACCAAAATGTACATGCTGAAGATAGTTATATAAGCTGCACACTTACTGCTGTATCAAATTCAAGCAGCACAAAGAGGTTCTGCTACTTTCTCACCATCTGCAGTGTGGAGAAACATATGTCTGGAACCACTGCATATGGCTCACTCTTTATAAAGAGCACTTCAGATGTTCTCCCTCTCCATGTTTTTTTTTTTTTTTTTTTCAAAATCCCATTGAAGAGTTCCTCAAAAACAACCTCTTCAGCCTCCACAAATGTACTGTACTAAAACACAATTGTTCACACACTTTATACCTGTGGGAGAGAAAAATAATAAAACATGAAACTGAAACAAAGGTTAATAGTGAGTAATGTAGAACATACAATAGTTATGTTGCAAGTACTTAGGCAAAGGTTTAAGGTGATTTGTCTCTACCACTGGACAACAGTTCCATTTTGAAACAAAGAAACCCAAATTTTGGAAATAATACTGACAAACCTTCTTCTGTAGTTGTAGGAAACAGAAAAAGTGAATTATGTGCATAATTCTGACTCTTGCCAAAGGGTTACAAATTTAAATCTTTGCACACTCACCGTATGTCTACACAGCAAAGTTATTTCGAAATAACTTTACTAGCGTCTACGCAGCCAAACCGCTATTTCAAAATAAATTCAAAATAGCAGAGCGCTTATTTCGAATTTGGTAAACCTCATTCCATGAGGAATAATGCAAAATTCGAAATAGTGATTTCAAAATAAGTGCTGTGTAGACACTTATATCGAAATAGGGGGCCTCCAGCCTTCCCAGGGTGCCCTGGTGGCCACTCCAGCCTCAACCACGAACACTCCTCTCCTTCCCCTCCTCCCCAGAGCCCTTAAAGGGGTTGACTCTGGCCACAGTGCCTGTGCCAGTTCCAAGCCTGCTAGCCCAGAGCCAGCAGTCACTGCCCCGACCCAGTGGCCCCAAAACATGAGCCAGCAATCCAGTGGCAGCCAGCCCTCCACCGCTCCCCAGGAGAAGTCTGCCAGGTCCCACAAGCCTGCCAGGGCCCGGATAAGGCGGGCACCTTCCTGGTCCAGGGTGGAGATCAGGTTTGGGGGGGATGCCCCCATTGGGGATGCCCCCAATGTCCATGATCTCTGCACTAGATGGAGGAACGCAGCCGTCTATGGCAGGATAGCTGCCAGCCTGGCCACCAACGGCCACATGCAAACCTAGGAGCAGGTTTGCATGACAATCAAGTTGGCCCGGCGAGACTCCCAACCCTGAGCGCTGAGCTTCCCCTCTCCCTTCTTCCCCTTGCTTCCCCCTTCCAGCTCCTTCCTCTCAGGTTTCCCCCTCCCCTCTCCCACCCTCTCTCTTCCCCTCTCCCACCTCCTTTCCCCAGTCTCACCAGAGTTTCATTTCCTCACCCCAGTTTTGTTAAATAGAGTTTGTGTTCATGAAAATACATGTATTTTATTTGACATCAGGAAGGGGGGTTAGGGAGGGGTAAGTGGAAGGACATGAGGGAGGAATGAGGCACAAGCCCCAGTGGGGCAGACCAGGGAGGCTCTTAGTGCTCCTCAGGGTGGAAGCTCTCCCGCAGGGCCTCCTGGATACTGACAGCCCCCCAATGGACCTCCCGGATGGCAGCCTGCAGAAAGTGCAGCCAGGCTCGCAGCAACGCATCCATGAGAAGCACCAGAGTGCCCAGGGGCAGCTCTGGCTCCATGTTGCAGAGTGCTGTGGTGTCCCGAGTGAGGGCAATCAGAGCACGCAGAGACAAAATGCTTTGCTGTCCTTCATTGAGATAGGCAAGCAAGCAGGGAAACCTGAGAACCATCTGTCCGGGGGGGAGGGGGGGGGCAGAGGGTCCCTTTAAGCACAGGCCTCAGATAGCCTCAGGCAGCAGCCACACAAAGTAACTCCTGACCTGATGCCCTGCCACACCTGGATCCGGCCGGCCTTAAATGCAATTCAGCGTTCACTCAGTGTGGACACACTATTTCGAAATAGCAAAAAGCTATTTCGAAATGCATTTTGTGTGTAGACGCATTATTTTGAAATAAGCTATTTCGAAATAACGCTGCAGTGTAGACATACCCAGAGATACTATTTACACTGGGGCTCATCATATTAATATAATGGGAAATAAGTGCATTCCCTTGCAAATCAGAAATACTTGTTAATCAGCTCTTAACATGAATAAATGTTTTCAAAATGGAAAATCATGAACTATACCTACTAAAATTGTGTGAAAGTCCTTAGGTTTGCCTTGCAAAGATTTATACAGATATTGTCCATGACTGCAATCCTAGAGGCTTAACAGCCCCAGCAATTAGATCTAGGCCATTGAGCACTACAAGGTGTAGGCTTTGGATAATTTAGTGATGAGTTCAAGGATATTAATTTTTTCCCTTTTTATAAATGTGAAATAGCCAAACTTTTTGCAAAAAAGAATCTGTTTTCAGTGCAAGAACCCTAATGGAGAGAATACAAGAAATGTGGTATATTTCAAAACCTAGTATAATTTATAATTATTGTAGCATTCTTCAATATTTGTTCTGTGCAATTCCTGCCAGTGAACAGATTGAGTTAAAATTATTTTTACTTTTTAAAAATGAACTTAAAGCTCACAGTATCTGGTTCCTTGGTCACAATGGAGACTGAAAACCCAAAATCCATAGAAGTGGCACCATAAGGTTAGCTAAAGTACATTCCCCCAAACTGTCCCTCATCCCTACCTGGAAGTAACATCATTGAAGCTGAGGTGGTAGTTTTGTCCTCATGCCCATGTAATCCTCAGCCTCTGAATTAACACCATCATCTAGTTGCCTTGGAATTGATGGGTTTTATGTCAATATGCTATTAGTAACTGGACTGAGATTAAGGGATCCAGGAACCAGAGATGATTATTAATGGTGCTATGTTTTATAAAACAATGATAACTTGACTGATATGATTACCAAAAAAAAAAAAAAATCCCAACTTGAAATACTCTTACTTCACTAGCCAATTAGCCCGTCATAAGACGGGATTTTCAGGTCTCTCCTTCATGTCGGTCTTCTCTCCTGAGCCTCTGGTCTCTCGCTCTCTCTCTCTCCCTCCTCCGCCTCCTGCCTCTCTCTCTGTCTCTCTCTTTCTCTTCTCCTGCCTCTCACTCGGGGGACCGCGGAGCCCAAATGGCCGTTTGGGCTCCACACTCCCCGTGCTGCATGGGGGGCGTGGAGCCCAAACGGTTGCTTGCGCCACTTGCTCTCACGTGGCAGCCTGGCTGAGCAGTGCAGAAGTCAGCTGAGCGCCACGGCGGGAGGCGAAGGGGGGGCAGGGCGGTGACGTACACGGCCAGGCCCCACCCCCGGCCATGTATGTCACCGCCCGCCCCTCTTCCCCTCCCGCCGTGGCACTCAGCTGACTTCTGCGCCGCTCAGCCAGGCCGCCACGGGGGAGCAAGCGGCACAAGCGGCCATTTGGGCCCCGCACTCCCCATGCAGCACGGGCCACCCAGAGGGAACAGTCAGCATTTCAGGCAACAGCGCCCCCCAGAGGGAACAGCCAGCATTTCAGGCAACAGCGCCCCCCAGAGGGAACAGCCAGCATTTCAGTGTTACGGACTCACAGACACTGGGCTACTATATATATGATGTCAGATTCATTGTAGCAATTAAATGGCAGTAATTCTGGCTGTTTGCATAATGTACAATCTGAGACTTCAGTTAGAAGACACCCTTGGCAAATCCAAATTCTATGCTCATGAGCCTGCAGCCTACCCAACACAGCATTTCAAGATCCACATCTAAATCTGTATTGAATCAGGAAATTATAACTACTGCAAAATAGTATGTATTATGCAGCAGCATATAGAAATTACCAGTTGGGGATTGGGGGCTCATTGGGCTGGCCTTGTACACATATACCCTGATCCAAATGCCACATATAATTTTAACAGGCAAGTATATGCTGAGAAGTAACTCTACTTATGACTAGGGTGATGGGACAGTGCCGTATATAAACCCTCCTGTAGCTGTCCTGACTCTTTCTTAAAAATGGGCAAATTGTCCATATTTTCTGCCTCCCCTCCCCATCAGTATTGACAGCTCCTGTTGCTGGCCAGATCCCTGCTCTCCAGCTGCCTGCCTACCACGAGGAGGGGAAGGGGTTCAAAGGCCAACAATGGGGATCGGTATGCAAGACTGGTGGTGGGGCAAAGCTGCAGCATCTGGGCCATGCCACTCCTCCTCCTGGTTTGTCAGCACGGCTATCACTTCATGCTGGCACTGGAGGATGGAAAAACAATTTCCAGCCTCTTCCCACCCCAAACCTGCAGGCTCCACAGCAGCCCCTTGAACTTAGCACCTTCTTCACCCGCCCTCCTTTCCATGCAATGTCCTAGGTCCTGCCCCCAGGAGCACTGGGCTGCTCCATCCTCTAGGCACCCTTTCCTCTCTGGACATGGCTGCTGAAGCCCCTGCAATCAGGCTCCCTGCGCCCTGGTGCACAATGTATCGCTAAGGCTTAACCCTTTCTGCCTGCACTGTAGCTGGGGGACAGAAGGCAGTGGGGTTATGCCAGTGGCCAGCAGCAGCCTAGAGGTGTTAGCTGCCTTGCAACATCGTGTGGGCAGGAAGAGAGGAACTCTGCAAAGAAGAGATCAGGTCATCCCGTCCCTCTTTCTTCTCCCCCACAGCTGGAAGCTGCTCTTGTCCCCTCCTTCTCTCAGTGTCACTAGTCACATTCTGGTGTGAATCCTGCCAGAATTTGGGGGGACATGTGACCCTGTTCCCTCTCCCAAGTGTTGCCTCGGAAAGATGCAGTGCCAGGAGAGGCAGGTCCATGCTGGGGGGCCCAGCCAGACATGGAGGGCAGAAAGGGTGGTTTGGCTGATCAGTCCTCCTCCCATGTGGGAGAATAGTAAAATAAAAAGACTCCACCTACACTGTATTTCTTTTAATGGAGACTCAGTCAGTTTAATGCATAGTTCTGACTGATTGCCCTTGAACTCGCTTGAATAGGAGTAATTTTACCAGGTGTCCCGTGGGGAAATATATTGACCCTACATATGACGCCCTGTAATTCCATGCTTATCATTTCTTAATAGTGTTCAGATTTATTCAGTTTGCCCCCCCTCAGAGTTTGGATGGCACACAGCTACCCAGTTGGTCCAACATTAAGACAGCTTTTTGAAAGCAGGGAGACAGAACACCAATTTTTTGTCCAGCTAATAGGATGACATGAATTGCCAGTGTTTTTAAACATTAATTGATCTTTTCTCTCTGTCTATCATCTCTTAAAACACTCTTCCCCCCTCTTTTTTTTTCTTTGATGAATGGAAGTTCCAGGTGGAGAATTATTATTGGCATAGCTAAGAACATTTGTTTATTAATCATAGCGAAAGCTAAAATATAAAGCTATGGTACAATACTCACTGACAGTTCTTCAAATTACAGCTCCTACAGAATTTTTGACCCTATCAAATACACTGTTCTGCAAGCTGTGTAAGGACTACACACCAAGAAAAGGGTGTTAGGAAGTAAAATATAGTTTAAATTGGCATTTTCTCATGCAAAAGTATATGAACTAGATATCCATGCTGAGATTAATCCATCTCAGTTTAACCCTGAAGACAAGACCAGGCTTCCATGCACTAGCCCAACAAGGATGAACTAAGTATTAGTAATCTGGAAAAGGCAATGAACACAGTGTGTTGCTAGAGGTGGGCCTCACGCTCCCTGACTGAATTAACCTCATTATCTCTAGCCTTATTCTGGCCTGCATAGTTATACCTGCCTCTGGAAATTTCCACTGCATGCATCTGACGAAGTGGGTCTTTGCTCACGAAAGCTTATGCTCCAATACATCTGTTAGTCTATAAGGTACCACAGAACTCCTCATCGCTTTTGCAGATCCAGACTAACACGGCTACCCCTCTGATACTTGACAGTTTGTTGAGTTTCTTCAACTCTACGGAAGCCCATGAGGAACTGTCAAGTGGCCTAACAAAGCTACCCAAATGGGGAGCATAATGACAGATTATATTCATTGCTGAAAAATATAAGATGTAAATATAATCTCGTGCTCACTGGGAGGAATAATTTCAACTAATTATACATTTCTGGGTTCTAAATTACTTACAGCTACTTATGAAAAAATGTTGGCATTACAGTGAACATCTCAGCGAAATGTATCTGCTCAATGTGTAGTGATGTATTTAAAGGTAAATGTTAAGGTGCATAATGAAGGAGAGGAAATAATACTGAAAATAATATAACTCCTTTAGATGGAGACATGTTGGTTTGGGGAGTAAGGCATGGATTGGGACTTAGGAAATCTTGATCAATTCTTAGCTCTGCAGCTGACATAACAAGGCAAGTCACTTCATCATCATTCTTTCCCTTGTACTTCCCACCCCAACTTATCTGTTTTGTTTTATCCATCTGTTAACTGTAGGTTTACACTTGGCTTGTGAATGATCTGGGGCAGGAATTGACTTTTTGTTATCTGTTTATACACAGCCTACCTCAATATGGTTCTGGCCTCTAAATGCTCCCACAATATAAACAATGACAATTAATCTCTTGTTTCTAGTCCCAATCTGTAAAATGGGGATAGAAAAACTTTATTTTCCCTACCCTTTTTTTCCTCTCTTGTCTATTTAGACTGAAGTTCTTGAGTTCAGGGATGCTCTCATAATATAATGGGGCACTGTTCTTAGCTGGGGCTACCAAGAACTACTCTAATACAAATAATAAAAATATATTGTTCTGTGGTATGCCCTTCACTGGAATACTGTGTTTAGTTATGATTAGTCTCAGAGGAGTTTGTAACTGAAAAAAAAACTTAAAAAAAAAACAACAACAACGTATGGTCCTGCAGCACCTTTAGAGACTAACAAAAAATGTAGATGGTATCATGAGCTTTTGTGGGCACAACCCACTTCTTCAGATGAATGGAGCAGGGGGTGGTCTGAGACAGGATTCTGGATTATCCAAACTATTGCTGTGGCAATTTATATGACCCGAAGTAATGACATATAACAGGGAAGTTTATTCTTGCACTATTTTTGCTTTGCTGAAATGGGGAACTAATTGCAATCTCATGAACTTTTCAACCCTGATTTCCAGGCTGCAGTAGTTTAGATGCTGATCTAAAATCAGGTTGAACTTGTGAACCTTTCCCTATTTGCTGATCACTGGTTTGAAGCAAAGAGAAATTTAAAATGTTCATAGGAGGTTAGGTGCCCCCACCCTCCATTTCTAGTTCAAGTTGTTTTGCTGTAAGGTGAACTCATAATAGTATCTTGAACAAAGGGAGTCTGACCCCAGTTTATTCTATTAAGGCTCTTTTGTAACAGGCTGATCCTGCAGAGAGTTGAGTACTTCCCTACCCCCAGGCAATGCTGAGTGTCCTCAACTCCCCTTGACTTCGGTGGGAGCTGACATCTCTCAAGATGGAAGTGCTCAGCACATAGTAGGATTGGGTCCTATATCATCACACTAAATGCAAAATAAAAGCACTGGCCCGTTTATTTTGTCAAAACCACATTTCTTTTTCATGGCCTCTGCTGAAGCCTCTTTTCTGTTACTGTTCCAAGTTGCCCGTGGGTTTATTATCACGCTGTCATGTGCGATGTGCAAGTATTGGCACTCAGGAGTGTTTTCATTGTGGCGTTCCCTTCCTGCCAGCAGCATCTCCTTTTGCTCTTGGGAGGCTGATCATTTGGGGATTCTTTCAGAGGTGGCCCTCGCAGCATATTTTCTCCATCAATTCAGCGTGTCTCACCACTCCTCCTTACTCACTAGACAAAGAGCATGTGCTTACTTCATCAGACAATGTGCTGCAAGGATTGTTGTCTGCCCACTAATAAGTGAACCTCTTTTCTCTATAAAAACAATATACGCAAATATGATGTGCTAGTGTTTTTTTCTCCAATAAAACCATGCTGTGCACATAAAAAAAACAGCGGAAAATTGTCCTGTTACATAAAAAAGTCCTTCCTCACTCCACAGATCCTCAGTTAGTCCCTGAACGTGTGAAGAAGGACCAGCTAACCAAGCACCTGAGAGTATGTCTACTTGGCACCATAAACAAAGCTTGAGCCCCAGCTCACGTGTATCACCCCCTTGCTTCCCCACTGAATTTGTGCTAAACCAAGGATTGGACCCCAGGTCACAGGATCCTGTAGGATGGGAGGGGAAGAGCTCAAGTTAAGCCAGGACCCAGAGACTGAGGCCTATTGCTTTACAGTGTAGACACATCCCTGCTTGACATGGGTCCTGGAAGTCATCCAGAAGCATCTCACAATTCCATGGAACAAATTCCTTAGTCCTCTCTATCCCAACAACCTGCAATGCACTTTATTGAAAAAACAAGCTACCCTCCCTTGACAAACAGGTGCAGCTCAAGTCAGCTGTACGCTTCAGATCACCCAGTTGCCTTGGAGAGCTTCTTGGGTTTGCAGTGGGTATAGCAGGCTGCTCAAATTTCCTGTAACATGAAAGGCAGGCAGTAAAGTTTTCCCACAGTACACCATCATCCTAGGACTAGAGCAGCCACGTTTGCAGAGGACACTAGGGAGTCCCTGGAATGTGTTTACTTGACTAGGTGTGCACCATGCAGTGTGCACACCAGAGCCCAAGGTTTGAGCATCGGCTAGCAAAGTTTTAAAGTAGGGTTTAAATACTGTGTAAATGCTCACGCCCAGGTTTCTCTAGCACAGGAGCTGGTTTGCTTTCCTCTAACCTGGGGCTTACACTGCAGCATAAACATACCCCAAGAGAGACAATGCTAAGTGTCACCATAGAACTCTGGTCCACCTTGCCCAATGTCCCATCTCCAGCTATGGCCACCCCTGATACTTCAGGGAAGGAAAGGGAAAAAAAAACACTTCCCAGAATAATTGGGAGGAGAGAGAGAGAATCCCTTCCTGACCCCTGGTAGCTGGCTGAAACTCTGAAGCATGAGTTTCAGGAATATAACACACAGACTGGAAGTAAGCCCCAGGGCTCGCACTCCACCATCACAACCCCGTTACACAATTGCAATCCTAAAATTTGTCCAGCTCTTCCTCTAAACTAATTAAGTTGTTGGTCCTCATGACCCCTATTGGGAGGCTGTTCCAGAACCTTGCCCTTGGACAGAAACCTTCCAGCCTGAACTTGTTCCTGGCCAGTTTATTTCCCTTTGGTCTTGTGCCAACTTTGTCCTTTAGCTTTAAGAGCTCTTCATCCTCCTTGGTATTTACCCCCCTAAAGTATTTATAGAGAGCAATTATATTCCCTCCATCTCCTTTGTACTAGACAAAATAAGACAAGCTCTTCCAGTCTCCTCATAAGGTAGCTTTCCATTCCCTTGATCATCCTAGTAGCTCCTCTGCATAACTGCTCCAGGTTAAATTAATCTTTCTTAAACACGGGCGATCAGAACTGTACACAGTATTCCAAAGTAACTTAAAGTTCTTACAGGTACTGGTATATGGCACCTCCCCCCCCTTCCAGGGGTTCAGGGCAGGGTATGGGGGGCTGCCATACAGCAGTACCTGTAAGAATTGTTAAGTGTGGGATAGAGTGCAGGGGGGCTCAGGTCAGGAGTTTGGAGTGTGGGGCTCAGGGCAGGGGGATGGAGAGGTGGAGGGGGGGCTCAGAGCTGGGTGTGGGTGTAAGGTGCAGGAGCCTGGGTGGGGGTTGGATTATACGGGGGGGTGCAGGAGTAATTTAAGGCACTTGGGGTAGATGTACGTAGGGTGGAATGCAGGATGGGGAAGCTTGGGGTTGGGACAGTCCCAATTAGTGACCCTAACCCATGCTGCTCCTGTTCCTGGCCAAATGGGAGCTGTGAGGGCAGTGCCCAAAGGCATGGGAAGGGAACTAGGAGTGTGTGTATGGGGGTGGGGTGCTGCAGTGCTCCCAAGCTCCTGGTCCAGTGCCCTGGTAGAAGAGGCGAAGTATTTTATATTGGCAAGGAGAAACTTGTGGGAGTGGTTTGGGTTTTTTCCAGGGTCTGGGCTCTGTGCTTATGGACAGGTACCAACAGCATGTACTGCCCTCCCTAACTGGCTTTCAAATGCAATTGGCCCTTAGGTTCCAAATACCCTTTAATTGGACTACCTTAGTACCTGATCAATTCAAAAATCTGCTTTCACTCCTACCAGAGGTCCAGAAAATCTCTGAATTGCAAGGTCAAATTCATGTATCCAAAAATAGATATCAAATTGAGAAACATGCTTTCCATACAGCCTATAGAATATCTCTCTTGTGTACTAATTATGATATATTATGTTATGTTACTTCGATTATGAAACAGCCCCATCATATAATTATATTGGGGATATTAATTATTTTATTGCTTTTACTTATTTTAGGCATATTTTATTGTTGGTGTAAAAGATGTAATAATAGAAATAGCTTTTATGTTTATATT
This sequence comes from Rafetus swinhoei, assembly GCA_019425775.1. Taxonomy (NCBI): domain Eukaryota; kingdom Metazoa; phylum Chordata; order Testudines; family Trionychidae; genus Rafetus; species Rafetus swinhoei. Next base: position 112,054,519 of record CM033437.1, read on the forward strand.
AATTATGTATTGCCATTATAACTGACCAAAACTTGTAGGGAAGATCCCCTTGATCTGGAAACAGAAATACAATGCCTAATGAAAATAGAGGTTTAGAAAGTTAGTTGTGCTAAAAGCACAAAAGGGGGGAGTGTGGAAGCAGGAAACGGGGATAAGGGGATTCGTATGCAGCCAGCTTAGTCTTGTTAGCAAGAGAGCAAGAGTCAGGCTAATTCTGACTCTTGACAACGCGAGAGCTGTAATAAGACGCTGCCTTCACCTCTCGCCTCCATACGGAGATTAGGATGGAATGCTGACTCCAATGAGAACCTTGAAGATAAGGTAGCATCTGGGAGGAACTAAGAGCTAATTGTCTAGCCATTGTTATATATAATGGGAAAGAATATAAGCTGCTTCATAATTGTATTCAAAGATCTGCCGGGGGGGGGTCTCCCCCCCTGTCCGAATCAGGCTTCCCTTGCAATATTGCTTGATTAAACTGACTCTGGCTACTTGTTGCTTACAAACACAGAGGCTTGTTTTCTTCCACAATTTGCCTCTGGGCTCATAGCCCTGTGCCCGTGGTCCTGGCTGCTGGCGACCCCCCCGCCGTATCCCTATCCCAGCTGCTGCTGGTCCCATGCACTCAGAGCTCTCCTGCTGGCCCCACGTGCCTGGGGCTTTGCTCTTGACCTCAGCTCTGGGTGTGGGGAGAAGGAAGGACAGAGGTAAGGGGGCTGGATCAGAGCCTCACTCCCAGGTGGCCACTTTATTACCGGTGCGCTGCAGCAGGGTGCACCAGCTTACTTTCAACTTTGGTGTCACCTGTGCCTTATACTATGGCATTTGTGAGAATGTACAGAAACCCTGCACTGACAGAGGAAGAGGCTAGGGAGGATCCATGTGCTGAGGTAGCCCCACCCTGCCAGATATGCATGGTAGAAAGGAGGGCTTTTATCAGAGGAAGCTGTAGTCTGAAAGGGGGGATTCCTGAGGAGAGTGTGGCTGCTGAAACTCCACCTCCTCAGCTCTGCAAAGATTCCAGTGAACCCTGGAATCTCTGTGGCCTGGAGCCTCTTGCCATTCCCCAGGCTTTGTCTACACTGCAGGGTTTTTGCGCAAAGAAGCTTTTTGCGGAAGAGATCTTCCGCAAAAACTTCTTGTGCAAAACCACGTGCACACCTCAAAAGCGCATCGCAAAAGCGATGTGCTTTTGCACAAGAGAGCGTCCACACTGCATGGGGCGCTCTTGTGCAAGAAAGTTCTGATTTCCATTCACAGAATGGCCATCAGAGCACCTGTGCTTTTTCTGATAAGCTCTTTTGCGCAAGAAACCCCTGCGGAGTGTCCACACACGCCTTTTTGCGCAAGAGCTGTAGCGCAAAAAGGAGTTATTCTTCGTGGGGAGAGGAATAACTCTACTGGCAAAAGACCTCTGTCCTATCCATGCTTGAGGTGTGGACGCTCTACTGGTTTTTGCGCAAAAACAGCTGGTTTTGCCCAAAAACCTTGTAGTGTAGACATAGCCCCAGCTACCACCACAGAAATGACCTGGTACAGGCTACAGCCTCTCAGTCTTTGCAGTGCATCCCACACTTGGGGGCCAGCTCACATTGTTTATTGTTGGGGGGAAATGCAAAAGTTAAGACTCAGCGCAACACAAGTTCCCCCTACTTTCAGCAAAAAGGGCAGTGGTACCACCTCAGGAAACCAGGCTAGCACCTTCACAGGAGTCATTACCAGTAGGTAGCTGAGTCAGTTTCTTCCTATGGGACTTGCCCCCTGACAGTGTGTCTAGACTGCATCCCTCTGTCGACAGAGGGATGCAAATCAGGCATGTCGAAATTGCTAATGAAGCCGGGATTTAAATATCCCATGCCTCATTAGCATAAACATGGCCACTGCTTTTTTTCGAAACTGAGTTTTTTCGGAAAAAAAACCCAGCAGTCTAGATGCGGATCTGTCAAAAATAAATTCTTTTTTGACAGATCCTGTAAACCTCATTTTTGGAGGAATACAGGATCTGTCAAAAAAGGGTTTATTTTCAACAGCTCCGCATCTAGACTGCTTGGGTTGTTGTTTTTTTTAAAACTCCGTTTCGAAAAAAAGCGGTGACCATGTTTATGCTAATGAGGCTTGGGATATTTAAATCCCTGCTTCATTAGCAATTTCGATGTGCCTAATCTACATCTCTCTGTCGACAGAGAGGTGTAGTCTAGACACACCCTGAGGCTAGACCACAGAGATTCATTTTATGCATTAACTCTTGTATTGAAATGCTTCCTCTGATACATCTTAGGAACATATTTGCCTTCTCACAACTACATCACATCAGTGGCTTAGAGTCATCCTATGACTGACCCACACACCCACATCTTTCTCCTCTTCTGTTGCTCCGAGCCCAAGGGTGAGCCAGCCCATCAGACTTTTTAATCTGGCCCTCAAGTTCCCACCAGGGACCTGGGTCAGAGACATGCCTTGCCCTGCCCTGCTCCTTGTGGTTTCTGGAAGCAAAGTGTGGCCAGGGGGCTCCACATGCTGCCTCACCCCAGGCATCAGCTCTGCAGCTCCCATTGGCCAGAATCCACAGCCAATGGGAGCTGTGGAGGTGATGCCTGCAGACAGGACAGCGTGCAGAGCTACATGACCCTCATTTGCATGGAAGTCAGAAGGAGGAATGGGGCCACTGCTCTCAGGAACCTCTTCAGGTAAGTGCCATCTGATTCCTGCAGCCCTGATACCCCCGGCCCCAACTCTCTGATCCCTTCTCCCACCCTCCAAACTATTTGAGCTCAGTCCAGTGCACACTCCTGTACCCTAAACCTCTTATCCCCAGCCCCACCTAGAGTCTGCAACCCTCAATCAGACCTTCACCCCTGGCACTCCAACAGTCTCTGCCCAAGCTCTGATCTCCCTTATGCCCCCTGCAATCTTCCATCCCAGCCTGGAGTGCACTCCTGAACTCCAAACTCCTCATCCCTAGCACAAAGAGCCTGCCCCTACCCCCATGTGCTCTAATTCCTCATCCCAGCTAAGAGCCCCCCAATCCTCTGAACCCATCAGTACCAGCCCAGAGCACCATGCCAAACCCAAATGCCTCATTTCTGTTCCCACCCCAGGGCCTGCACCCCGAGCTGGAGCCCTCATCCCTTCCTGCACTCCAACTCCCAATTTTGTGAGCATTCATGACTCTCCACACAATTTCCATACTGAGATGTGGCCCATAGGCCAAAATGTTTGCTCACCCTATTCCACCTCCTGACCCCCTAGCTTGTAGCAGAAATTCTTATTCATTATTAGACCCTAAGTATGTGGCCTTGCACTTTGTAGTATTGAATTTCATTCCATTTATCACTTCAGTCTTCAAGGTCACACAGATTCCGATCTCCTCTATATTGACAATGCCTCCCAACTTTGTCATCATCTGATTTCATTAGCACTAGTCTATTTTTTGTACCAAGGTCATTAATAAGAATATCGAATAAGATTGGTTCTGAGACCAGTCCTTGAGGAACTTCACATGTAATGTCCCTCCCATCTGATAGTTCACCTTTCAGCACAATCCATGTTCTTCTCCCCTTTAACTAGTTCCATATCCACCTTACAGTGCTTGCTGTGATCCCTCATCTTCCCTAATTTAACTAATAATTTCCCCTGTGGTAGCAAATGCTTTACTGAAGTGCAAATATAGGAGAGCTATTGCACTTCCGTTATCTTAAAAAAAATCATTCATTTCCTCAAGAAAGCAAATCAGGTTTATCTGGCCTGATCTGCCTTTGATAAATCCATATTACATTACAACCTCCTCACCATTTACCTCTGTAAATTTAGTTATTTGTACCTTCCCAATTTTCTCTAAATCCATTAAGAAGAATGGTGCAGTTTGCATTAGATTTGTGTGAACAATTATTTTGTTTGTTTGTTTGTTTGCTGGCAATTTGGAGAATAAAAAAATGTTTCAGGTATCAAACCAACTTTTGCACACACAAAAAAGAAGTTCAGCAAATGGAAAATATGAAGATTTCCTTTAAGGTCAAATGATATGTTTTTATTTTGGCCATTTACATTTTTAATGCTTGTAACACAATTTTAAAAAAATTAAAAGAGTTGTTTTTATCCAAAAAATAAAAACTATTCATTTTGAAAATGTTAAAACAAAATGTTTCAATTATTTTAGATTTTGTTTTTACTTTGACTGAAACCATCTCGTGAAACAGACATGAATTTGCTAAGTGTTTCAGTGCTGCCAGATTTGCATGATTTCCACTGAAAAGTTTCACCAGGTTTAATTCTTAGATGTCTTGATAGCTTGAATAGCTATCAATTTGAGAAGATAGCATCCCAATGGCTCACATTTTGGAACATTTTCTTAAACCAATAAAGGCTACATTTTTTTATAAAAAATGAAAGCCTAAATCACTACTACCAGGCAAGCTTCAGAAGAATGTGTTGTATTTTTAGTCTTACATATATAAACTGAGAGGGTTTTTTTCACAGTGAGAAATTTGGTAACAAGATTGAGCTGCTCTAACAACATTAAAGAGATTTAAGAAAGAAAATAAATTAAACTGGGGGGGGGGGGGGAATAAAAACGTACAGTTTTCCTTACTGGAAGATGCCTTGTGAACAGTTCTGATGGCTTTCTTCTGTAGTTTGTGGGAAGTTCTCAGGTCAATAGATTTATCAATCTCTAATGTATGCATTTATAGTCTGGTTCTGGTACCATAACTTAACAGGAACAATATCCTTCCCCTAATTCATATTATGTTGGAATATCAGAATCTAGGTAACAATGAGTGTCCATTCTATCAAATATCAAATATCAACAGAGCTAAGGTTTATATTAATTATCTAAAAGTTCTTGGAGATTTTTTTTTTTTTTTTTGCATTTAATTTTAAACAAAATTATTATTCAAGTGGAAATCTAGAGTTCATTTTAAATTGCTAGCATTGTGATTATTTCTACTTGTATTGTGGTAGCACCTAGAGTCCCCCACTCAGGGATCGGGGCCCTGTTGTGCTAGGCACCATGAACATACATGACAAAAAGAAAGTCTAGCCCTCAAAATATTTACCATATAAATCTGTGATCTCAATTTACAGTCTGTCTGCCGCATAGAGGTTCCTCCTGAAAACATCTTACAGCCTCACTATGTCATCTTTTCTGCAGAGTCCCTAGCAGAGATCACCCCAGCCAGGGATCCTCTGAGGTGCAACAGTGCAGGCAGCATCTGCTGCTGTGTGGACCTCTGGTGTTCTGCCAGACATGGAGAGTGGGCTCCATAGTCTGTTCCAAAGGGAGGCAAACTTCTGCCCTGATGGGAAAATAGAGCAGAAAATCCATGAAGAAATCCTTGTGTAGATGACCTTCCACCCTGCCTACTGTTTTCTTTAGACCCAGCTCCCCTCCCCTCCTCCTCTCCCCAGTCACTTTGATAAGGAAGTCACTATGGGGATCTTGATGATGTGAACATTAGCTGCAGCTAATGGAGGTTCAAGGATTTGTTTTGCATCTTGCCTGAGAGGCCAAATCATTCAACTTCAGAATATGTTCTGTCTGTAAAAGCATTTGCCCTGAAAACTCGCGTCTTCTTACAAAGCCAGGTCTCCTAATAAAGCAATCAATTAGTAGAGTTCAGCATAGCAGCAAATGAGAGCAAACAAAGCCACACAAAATCCTTTTTCTGCATTGTAATTTATTTCAGAAACAAAAACGAAACCCCCCCTGAAATGAACCCTTTTGGGCCTGTTCCTTTCAAACCCATTCCCCTTTACTTGCAGCTCATTTCACTGGCTGAATGTCTAAATTAATGAAGTACTTGGCAGTCAGACAATTTATCCAATTGGCTATAATGTCACAGTTTGAAGCTGCTCATCAGTTTTGAATCCTTCTCATTTTGGATGGCTATGACATGACCACAACCATTAAGAGAATAGGCATGTCTCTCCCCCACACACCAGGTTCTGGGTTCTCCACTGTGGAGTGAAAAATAGACTCTACAGTTGACATGGGAACACTGTTTTCATGCAGCCTATGGTTACACAACTCTCTTTGGAATGGAGGAGGATGAATACTCAGAAGGCTGGACTCTCTTGTGGGGGCAAACTTGTATAATTGAATTTCTGACAACTTCAATAACAAGGAGTAGTCCTGTGACTCCTTAGCCCTGGCCTACTCTAGGGAGCGTCCACACTACCAAGCCCTTTATTTCAAAATAATGGGCTGGTTATTTAAAAATAGTAACTCCTACTTTCCTCGAGGAATAATGCTTATTTCAAAATAGTTATTTCAAAATAGTTATTTCAAAATAGTGTAGTGTGGACACTCCACTGCTGCTATTTCGAAATAACTACTCCCCAGATTCATTCAAAGTAATCACTCCCCCTTGCTTCCTGGGGCTTTAAGTCGAGGTAGCATGTCCACATTAAGGGATCCTGCCTTGGACTAAGTTTGAGGCTTCCTGTAATATGGACACATTATTTCAAAATAGTTATTTTGGGAGTTATTATTTCAAAATAACTTATTTTGAAATATTTTCTTAGAATAGACATTCTCTTATAGACTAACAAAATATATATATCATGAATGTTTGCAGAAATCAAATAGTTTAAAAGTGCAGGATAGAGTGCCACAAGCAACTGCTTTCTGATAGTGAAAGCAGCATTTGGGTTCTTCAGGACCATTTCCTGGTGTCGTAATGCATTATGATCTAATGTCCTGCTTCTGGTCTGGTGGAAAACCTACATTTCACAGAAAAGATTTACTGCTATGTATTGTAGTAAATAATTAGCTGATTTGAGCACACTTTTTCCAAGCCCTTCACAGAAAAGCAAATGACAGTTACAAGATTTAAAAAATCATAAAACAAACAGGCTAAACTTTGCTTTCCAATTGCACGTTCATTTCAGCCTGCCCAGCACCACCCTCTGTATGTTTTCCATTTAGGTCTAGCTTGTACAGTTTGTGCCCAGCTCTGTGTCTGGGGCAGCCCAATTACAACATCCCTTATATCCTTGTCTACACTTTGCGGTAGATTGACACTGCAGTGCTCGATCCACCAGCCTTAGATTTATCATGTCCGCTGTGGACGTGATAAATTGATCTCCAAGAGCACTCCTGTCAATGGTGTACTCCATAAAGGTGAGAAGAGTAGCCGGCGTTGATGGGGGAGCAGCTCCTGTCAATCTTACTGCACATGGTGAATATGTCAACTTCAGCTATGCCATTTGCATAGCTGAAGTACATTGAGGATGCAGGTAACTGTAGACAAGGCCTTAGAGAGCACTGGAGAGACTGTGAATCAGGAATCACAACTGCTCTGTCTGCCTGCTGGGGAGAGCAGGAAAGGGTGCATTAGGATGGTGCAGGTTACTCCTTATCCTGCTGAATCCCCTATGCAGACTTGCCTTCTCCATGCCTCACACTCTGGGTACTTCTAGGAAGTTTCTCATTTGCCTGGAAACTAAATAACTTCCCTGAACACCACTATTACGTGGTACTTGCCTACTCACAAGCACTGCATCTATTGATAACCAAAAAAAAAAAAAGCTTATCAAAGGAAGAAGGTGTTTCACATTAATTGGTGAAAACAGCAACAATGGCTCAAAAGTAAGCAAACATTAAAGCCCCACAATATCTTTCACCATCCAGGCAAGATAATGGAACAGCTGATATGGGACTCAAGTAAGTAAGAATTAAGGGAGAGTAATATAATTAATGCCGATTAACATGGGCTTATGGAAAATATAGCCCGTCACACAAACTTTAAATCTTTTTAATGAGCTCATAATTGTGGTTGAAAGGTAATAGTGTTGTTGTAATAGACTGAGATGTCTGTTAGGTGTTTCACTTGGTACCTCAAGATGTTTTGATTACAAAAACTAGACCAATACAAAATTAACATGGCACACATGAAGCTGCCTAATTGATAGGCCTCAAAGTTTGATGGGAGCAAACAGGGAATCTGTCATTGAGTGGGTGTGTTTCTAGTGGGGTCTTGTGGAGATCAATTCTTGGCCGATCCTAACATTTTTATTAATGACCTGTAAGAAAACATAAAAATCATTCATGCTAAAGTTTGCAAATCACACACAAACTGGAGGACTGTTAAATAAAGAGGACAGGTCTACAGCGCAAACTAGATTGTTTACTAAGCTGGGGGCAAGCAAAACATACACAATTGAATGAGGCTAAATGTAAATGTATATACAAAGGGACAACGAATGTAGGCCATATTTACAACATGAGTGATTCTATTCTGGGAAGCAGTGACACTCTGAAAAAGATTTGGGGACAACTGAATATGAGCTCCCTGTGTAACATTATGGCCTAAAGGGTTAATGTGATTCTGGGATTCATAAACAGGGGGAATCTGAAGGAGGACTAGAGAGAATATATTACCTTTGTGTTTGGAACTAATATGACCCCTGGTGGAATGCTGTATCTAGTTCTGATGTCCACAATTCAAGAAGGATATGTTGATAAATTAGAGAGGATTCAGAGAAGAGCTGTGAAAATGATTGAAGGATTAGAAAGTATAACTTATGGTGACAGACTTATGGAGCGAAGCTATTTAATTTAATTTAATAAAGAGAAAGTTAAAAGGGGACATGATTAGTCCCTGACTATCTACACCACAAGCTAGAAGTGTGATTCCCAGCTTGCATATACATACCAATTCTAGCTGGCATCTAAAAAAAACCCCCAGTGTATCTCTGATAAAACCCACAGGTTTCAACAGGGGTTATACTCAGGATGGCTAGCCCATACCATAGCTGCATTGCTGGGTAAATATTCTAGTACAAAATAAAATAATTACTTGGATTCTAGAGCTTTCTCTTAAGTAACAAGACATTATCGTGTCTTGGGAAGTGTTGCTCATCCAAAATTCTTGCAGCCATTTACAGCCAAGCTTGGGTGGCTTTCATGAGATGGGCATGCTGTCAGATTGCCTCCTATGGGAAGGATCCAATGGGTCTCTTTGCACTTCAGGCTATACCACACCAATCCTTTGCTTCCTGAAAACTTTCTATCTCCTAGATTTCACAGTTTCTTAATCTGCATCTGGCTCAGTGTGCAAATAGGCATACACTTGAAGCATACAATACAGAGTAAATAAATGTCCAGTTAAGGAGATAGGTGTTACCTACTGAGTGAAATGGGGCATTTCCAAGGTTTGTCACCTCCTGTTGACCAGCCTTAACGTCAATATTTAAGAAGAAAAAAACAGTATAGGTATGCAGTTCCTTAAATATTATCCCTGCATACATGTTGCTGTGATTATTATAATCAATGTGCTCTTGGCAGAGACTGCACTACCCTTCCATGCACTATTGTGTATATATCTAATCCAGGGAATTCCTGTAAAACCCAATGCATCCCTGTGCCCTCTGCCAGTTGGCTCCAAAGAGTCCCTAGGTTGGGGGGAGGGTCCAGCTGATTTTATTTTTGTAATTTTAAGAGGAATCCTTAGACATTGAGCCCAGCTCTTGTTGCTGCTGATACCAATTACTAGAAGGATTACACACAAGCAGACCCTCTCAGCTGAGCATAACCCTCATCTGTCACCCTCACAAATCAACACAAACCTACTCAGAACAATCCTCCAGACGCAAATCAACACTGTCACCCACACAGCAACTCAACCAATACATTTGCCCATTTTCACTCAGACTTAACATGAGCGGTAACATTGCAGGTCATCACTTGTTTTCAGTATTACTAAATGACATTGGGACCAGCCAACTGAACTGCTAGTTGCCTGATACTTGGCTATTAGGATTAGATTTTCAAAGGGCCAGTCAAAAAATAATGTATTTATTAAAGAACAGTATACGTTGAACACCAGTACTTTCAAGGAGATGTTTTTATCTGATTGGTTTACACATAATTGACTTGTCCTCTTCTTAATCAGAATAAATCTGTTCAATAATGGTCCTGGGAAGCTATGGCATTGTGGACGTTTAACATGTTTCTCTGAAACTTCTGGTATTGGCCACTGATGGAGCCAGGTTTGCAACCCAAGCCATTGGCAATGGCTGCAGCAAAAGTCTGTTTTGCACTGACCCAGCTGTGGCAGTTTCTGTTCCTCTGAGCTGGGCCTCACTCACCACTCTGGCCATTGCAGTATGGTACATGGGTTACATGGGGTCAACCCATTATAACAGAGGGGTGGCCAAGCCAAATGTAAGTGAGTGGTGTTGTGACATGGCATACTGGGGTTGCTGTGCCATGTGACCCTATGTGCTACGTCACATCACTCAAGAGTGTGCAGCCCTGCAGGACAGAAGCCATTGCTGCCAGGTGATTGCACCTTAGGCTTGCTCTCCCACCCTGGCTATGTCTACACTACAGAGGGGTTTGGGGTTTTTTCAGAAAATCAGCCATTTTTCTGAAAAAACTTCACTTACATCCACACTGCTATTGCGTTCTTTCGAAAGAAAATTGAAAGAACAGAGGGTTTTTTCTGACATTGGTAATCCTCATTCTACAAGGAAGAAGCCTTTTTCCAAAAGAGCTCTTTCAGAAAAAGGCATGTGTGGATGGGAAAGAGGGAGTTCTTTCGAAGGAAGAGGAGAGGAAAAAGCACAGTGCCCCGGTGGCCACTCCATTCATAGTAATTACAGCTTACATGCGAGATAGCATCCATTCAGTGTGAACGCTATCTGTTGAAAAAGCAGCTCGCTTTTTCGATGTGCTTTGGCAGGGTGAACGCTCTCTTCCGGAATAAGTCTTTTTGGAAGATCTCTTCTGGAAAAGCATCTTCCGAAAGAAGCCTGCAGTCTAGACGTAGCCCCTCTGTGAAAATTCATGTTGAACACATTCTTCTGTCAATTAAAGAATATACTTGAAAAGGTGATACATGTACACCTAAAGTCTTCCAGAGAGTATGATTCCTTTCCCTCCTCCCTGCATGGTACATTATTAATTCTGCCACTGGTATTGGCTACTGTCAGACACATGGTACCAGACTAGATGTCTTCTCTGGTACATTGCTTTCTACATTGCCACCTACAAATTCCCACAAACTATTTTTTGTTCCAGGAACATAACTGTAGTAAGGATTCATGGCAACAGCTAAGAGATTTCTGAAAGCTATTTCACTGGAGGGAAAAGGTGAGCCAATAGCAAATGAGAGCACCCATGCTTACACTCAAGATCAAGGGCTCTACAGCAACAAAGCCGACTGTAGTATTACAGACTCCTCATTGCCGATGGATGTTGTTATGGAAATCAGGAGATAGACAGGACTGGTAGAAACTAGAAGGGGAGAGAGATCTAATTTAACATGATTTTTACCATTTAAATTGCATAATCATTGGGAATGTATGCCAAAATTAGAACTATGGAACAACGTATGAACTGAAGATAATCTGAGAATTAAATGCTATGTAGGTCATGGTCATAAGATATGTCTCCAGTCTTCATGAGTTACAGGAAATATGTATGCTTTATAGCTCTGTGACAGAAATATTTGTAGACCATTATTTCAAAATATAACTATTTGCTCCTTCCAACTTCGTAAATTTCTGCATCTATCATGCCATCACATTTTCCCTTTTTACCATGAAAGCAGCAAGTTTTTTCTTAGTTCTGATGTTAACCTTCAGAACCATATTCTCAGCTCATGAAAAACATTGCTGCTATTAGATACAGGCATCTTCTTGGTTACTGTTATGTAGCATGTTATTTTTGCATGCCATGTTGCATCAGCCCACAGTAACGGTTTCTGGCCTTGTTCTCTGGCAACAGTTAATGATATCTCATAGATCTGACTGGGAATGTAATCACATTATTTCTTGCTGACAAAGAAGATAATGGGATAATTTCAGCCCTGGCATACATGGGTGCAACTCCATTGGGTTCAATGAGGCTACTTAAGAAGTATTTACTATGAGTTAGGGTGACAGAACTGGTGATAGCAGTAGTTATTTTTCAATAACTATACAGTATACAAATCCCTGTAGTCTGATTGGAGATAATCCAAATTCCACTTCTTGTTAAAAGACCCCACATGATCACTGAAGCTGAGGAAGTGGCATTCTATCACACACACAAAGGAATACATTTGATATTACATCAATAATAACCTGAGAATATGGGTTGTTTCTTCAACAAAGTGAGTTACTCACTAGAGAAATGATTACCTGGGTCCCCAAATATAAGATCTTATGAGGTGATGAGATATTAGTTCACCTGTTGCTTAACATTTCAAAGTCAAGTTTCAACCCATTCATAGTTTACGTTTTGTGGTGAAAGAGCCCAGATGAGGGAGAGTAGAAGACTGGCCTGATAGTCCACTGTGTTGGGACAATATTACACCAGTGTAACTCCATTGTCTACTGTGGCATTAAAATGACATAAAACTAGAGTCGTAAGCTGTGTCTAGACTACACCTATCTGTCAGTAGAGAGATGTAGATTAGGCATGTCGAAATTGCTAATGAAGCAGGGATTTAAATATCCCATGCTTCATCAGCATAAACATGGCCGCCACTTTTTTCCGAAACTGAGCTTTTTCGAAAACAAAGGCAGTCTAGCTACAGATCTGTCGAAAATAAACCCTTTTTCGACAGATCCTGTATTCCTCAAAAAATGAGGTTTACAGGATCTGTTGAAAAAGGGTTTATTTTCAACAGATCCGTGTCTAGACTGCCAGGGTTTTTTTTTTCTTTTTTCAAAAAAGCTCGGTTTCGAAAAAAAGCGGTGGCCATGTTTATGCTAATGAAGCGCAGGATATTTAAATCCCTGCTTCATTAGCAATTTCAACGTGCCTAATCTACATCTCTCTGTCGACAGAGAGGTGTAGTCTAGACACAGCATAATGTAGAATCAAATCCTAAAAAATCAAAAGTGGAAATGCTGGTTTCCTGGTCTGTCCACACTGTCACCAAAAGAACCAACCCAGGAGATGGACTTTTCAATCTGGGGCAAATAACGATTCATATAGTATCCATAAGAACAACTGAGGCCAAATTGTCTCTAGTTTACAGTAGTACAAATCTGGAGCAACTCCACTGATTTTGGTTTCCTATATCTATATATTGGTATGCTTGAGGACGGAATTTGATCCATAGCTGTTATGTAATTAAGTAATCCCTTGATCATCCACAAGAGAATTTTTAAATTAATAGACAACAATCTTTTGCTATTCCCCAATATAAGGAGGATGTCTGCCAAGGAAGTTCATTGGTGGATTTTTCAGTGACTGAGAAGCTCAATTTGTGCCTCAATTTGGGAGGTGCACTTGGAGAAGGCCCTCTTCCCCGGCCATGGCAGCTCCCTGCTGGGGACTGAAGAGTGCACCTCTCCTCTAACTCAAGCAGGGAGCTATTAAAGCTGAGGGAGAGCTCAGAGCTCTGGGCACAGCACAGAGCTCTGCGCACAGCAACCATAAGCCTCTGCTCAGGACTTTGGCAGGTGCACAGCCGCATGATCGCAAGGCTTATCGCATGATCTCTGTGGACAGCCAAACCTACATAGGGCATCATGATTGATAGAGCCAAAGGCCTTTGTTAGATTGATGAATACTATGTGCCTCGGGATGGCCTGAAGCCACATTGTGATTCAGGGAGTAGTTCCTTAGGAAGTGAGAGAAGGCAGTTTAGAAGGATCTGTCAAGGATTTTCCCTATGATGGAGAGGAGGGTTCCTGCACAAAGATTTGCCCCTTTCTTGAGTATATTGTAACAATGTTGGCATTCTTAAAGTCAGGTGGAGTTTCTTCATAGGTCCAGATTTTGCCGAAGAGTTGGCAAAGTTTGTGCTGAAGCATTGTTCCACCAGCTTTAAAAACCTCACATGGTATACTGTCTGGGACTGGTGTCTTCTCATTTTTTTTTTATTTATTTTTTTTTAATCTGGGTGATGGCATGCCAGGCTTTCTCAGATAGGAGATCAGCAAAGTTTTCCATTGCTGAGTGTTGTGCAATAGACACAATGGTGTCTTCAGAGTTCATTTATTCGTGGTTTAATAGGCTCTCAAAATGCTTCTTCCAGCATTGTTTAATGGCCAAGTCATTCTTGAGGAAGGCAGAGACAGCTTGGAAATGTAAGCGGGTTGGGCCTTTGGAGCTTGGCCCATATTTATCTTTTGTTGCTTGAAAGAAGCTGCTCCTGTCATCCTGGTCTACAAAACCCTGGATCTCAGAAGCCTTTTCTTGTCACTGCTTATTTTTTGATGTTACATAGCTTCCTATGGATTTTGGCTTTGAGCAGGTGATGAGCCTCATATTTTCATTGGTGAGAGTGCCTCTTACAGAATTCAGTTCTTTTCTCTTAAATTAATGCTAGAATTCCCTCGCTGTTTTCATAAAAACATTTTTCATGCCTCTGGAATATCTTATAGTTTCAGCACATGCACGGTGAATGGTATTTTTAAGTTGATCCCCATGCTTTTGAATATTAATGATGTTATCGGGCAAGTTAAAGAGTTTCTCAGACAGGGATTGCTGGAACATCTCACAGCTGGTTTGGTCCCTAAGTGCTTTGATGTTATACTGCTTTTGCTTATTCTTGAGGTGTTTGTGGTATGGTGGAGCGAGCTACAGGTACATGATAAATCTTATTAATCAATAGTCTGTCCAACACTGGTCTACACCTCCCATGTGTTATGAGGACATTGGTGTTATATTGAGCTCTGACTATAACATGGTCAAGAAGGCACCAGTGTTTGGACCAAGGATGTTTCCAGGTGGTCTTTAATTTGTTACTCTACTTAAAGATGATATGGGCCTCTCTGATGGACCACAATTTTTTTGTGGTGAAGAGTTTGTGTGGGCTAAAGAGCCTCAGAGCTACCCTTGGTAAACAGGTCTAAGGTTAGGCTTTTGACTAACTCTGGCCTAAACTTCACAAGACCTCAGTAGTGGATCAGGTGCAGATAGAAGACTTTTTCTGCAGCTGTGAAAGCTGATGAGTGTGTCAGAATGAGGGAGGCCCTTGCTGTCTTGGATCTCCTTGCCACTGAGTTAAGGTTTTCCTCTTGTCGGGTCTCATCTTCTCAGTGCCTGTGCACCAGTTTCCCCACACAAAACCCTGCAGCGACAAATGAGTGGGGGTGAAGACAGTTGCAGTGATTTGTGGGAGTCACACATCTGAAGGCAGACAGCAGCCATGTGAAGGTCTTCTTGTGCTTGGATGGGACAGATGTGCATTTCAGCAGCAACGTGTGTGACTGAGCAAGCCTGTTTAGGATCCCCTCTACTCACCTCAAATGGAGATGGGGCTAGAAAAGTTGCTCTAAACATGGACTCTCTCACACTCTTCCAGCTGGATGGCCACATCTTTATGGACTTCCAGCAGAGTGAATGCCCAGAAAGAACTGCCATAATTGCCAGACAACTGACAAGACTCAATATTGACATCACAGTTCTTAGTGAGACCTACCAGGCCAATGAGGGACTGTTAAAAAACAAGGGAAGTGACCACAGCTTCTTTGGGAACGGAAAGGCACCTGAAGAAAGATGCAGTCACAGGATTGGCTTCGCCATCAAAAGTAAGATCGCCAGTCAGCATTTGGAGCTTCCCACAGGGGTCAACCAGTGTCTCATGACTCTTTGGCTCAAGCTCAGCAACAACCAATATGCCATAGCATCAGTGCATACACCCCAACACTTGATGATGAAGAAGCTAACCAGGAGCAGTTTTACAGCACTCCATACGGTCCTCATAGTCACACCTAAGGCAGACAAACTCATCTCCTGGGAGATTTCAATGCCCAATTCAGACAGGACTCCCAACTCTGGAGCAGCACAATAGGCAAAGAAGGTGTGGGAAATGTAGACCCCAATGGTAGTCTCTTCCTCAGTAAACATGTGGAACATCACAACACCAGACAATAGGTTTGTGAAGAACCCAAGTGCAGATGACGTCTGATGTGAATTTTGAAAAAGTGGCAATTGGTATTTGTATTCATGTAAGTTCTGATGGCTTGAGGACAAAAGAGTTTCATTGTTATGCAGAAGTAGAGTTCTCATTGTTGTTGCTTCCACCGCCAAACTGATCACAAACAACTCTAGCATGTAAGTCACCCCCAGCCATGTCTGTGTGCACTTGCAAACTGCCAGTCATGCTCACGCTTTCACTAGCCTGAATGATACTGCAGGATGACTCCAACAGAAGTCCAACACCAGACTTTCTCCAGAAATGTATGTAGTGTACTGCCCAGCCCTCTCGTGGGCAATACAACCTCATATAAAATCTGTCATTGTATTACTAGAAATGGTGTGCACAAATCCTGTTATTCCAAATGGCGTTTTCCAAGCACTTCACTTCAGACACACTGGAATAGAAAGGGCAATATATTATGCTTATTAACAATAAAGGGAGAGATTTTAAGCGAATACAAGTAACGAGGCATAAAAATCAGAACTGGTCACCTGAAACATAAAGGTAAAATGCAACTAATGCCTCACTTAAAGTAGGGTAAAATCAAAGCAAAGCCTCTCTCACTATGTTTCAGCAGTTCTACTGGATGACCTCCTTTCAGTTAGCAGTCCTCTCCTCCTTCAGTTCAATGCTGCTTCTTTTGTTCTTCAGCTATCATGAATGCCATAGGCAGAGATAAAAGGTGAGGTTACCTCCTCCTTTTTACAGTCCTCTCCTTCATTTGAGAGGCATCTCCAGGCAGGCTGTGTGGATGGAGGCTCTATGCTGTTTCTTTGCTATCCTGTAGAGTTTTCATCCATGTGTCTCCTCCTTCCAATGAATAGCCTCTTAGCAGGTGATGGCCCATTTCATCTCGTTTACAAGATGAAAGCTGTGCAAGCTGATGTGTGGCATCAGCTTGCTCTTTGCCACTCTCCAGACTTGGAACATGTTTTAGTAGTACCATACAGTGTAATCTTATAACTTTACATACAATGTTGCTCTACACATTTTACTGGGACAATAATAATAAGCAAATTATGAGTTTTCAGAAGATATCTCCCAAGGCATACTTTGTGCAAAGATTATTACAATAGTGTGCAAGGAGTACAGAACATCATGTTCACCAACTGAAGTTCAGTATGATCACTCATGTGAGTAAGCACTGCATGACTTGGACATGCCCTTTATTAAATAAAAGATAGTAAAAACATGAAAATGATTCTTGGAATGGTCTAAAGGAAACTGAGTGCATTTAACTATAAGCTCTTATACCAGATTATTGTCCTGTTCACATCTCCAGTAACAGGGATTTGCTGGAGACATGTCAAGACAACAGTTTTAACACACTGTAAAATGACTGGAAAGTGACTAATGTGAAAGCCAAGAGGAAAATGATTGGCTCAAACACAACCTGGATCCTGCTGCTTCCAAAGGAATAAAATCCTACTAATACTGGATTTGTGCATGTTTTGAAGATAAAATGACAGTTAGTAAGTAATCAATATTGAAAGTTTGATCTTACTCTCATTTAAATCCTTTGAATTTTTGTCACTGATACCAAAGGACCATGCCCTAAGAAATACTGTACTCATCCCTTCAGAGCTCAAATTGTTGTTTCAGACACTAGGCCAGAGGAGAACATTTTGCCAAAGTTTGCATTAATTCAATCCATTTGGGGTTTGTGGCTTGAAAAATTCAGTGTTTATTTTCTGTTGGTAAAGTTCTTATGTTTTCTAGCTGTGTCATAGACCAAAGTTAGGAAGACACCGAAACATCAGATTTAGCTTGTTGTGAAAGTTTCAGGTTACCAGGGCTGCCTCCATTTTCAAGTGCCAGAGGTATGTATTGGGGAAGAGAGTCATTGGCAAATGAGAAATGTCACAGTCTACTGAAGTCTTCACCCTTGCATGCTAGCTAACTAATGGAAACCTATACTTCCATTAAAAAAAAAGTCCCTCATCCTTATCTTTGCATAGAAAGCCTTCAAAATGTAAACCAATTGTTAGGCAGCTGTATCCCAGGAGGATGCTTCCTTTTAAATAAAATAAAATAAAGGAGAGAAAGAGAATGCAATCACAACCTATTCCCCTATTCTCCACAAGGGCCTGATCCAATGCCCACTTAACTCAGTGGGACTCTTTACATTTTCTTCTCTAGGCTTTGAACTGGATCCCTACTGCACTCTTAGGGTGCGTCTACACAGCACCCCGAAACTCAACATAAGATACGTAATTCATGCCATACAAATAGAGTAGCTTATTTCGAGTCTATTTCGAGATAGCTTATTTCGTCATTTGACGCTATCTACGCAGCGCCAAATTTCAAAATACAGTGCTATTTCGAGCCATCCCTTACTCCTAATACAATGAGGTTTACAGGGATGGTGAAATATTTTGAAATAGCGGACGCGCGTTCAGAAGACACAGGGTAGCTATTTCAGGATGCCTCTGGTATCCCGAAATAACTTTGCTGTATAGACATACCCTTAGCTGACATTAACTCCCACTCAGCCCCTGGTAGCCACAATTTAAAACCAGGAGTCTTGCCTTGTAGCTCCCTCCACTAAGCACTGGGCAGTGCTCCTCTCAGCATTGCAGGATTTCAGAGGAAACACTTGGTGGCTGTTGTCAGAAGTTGCTCAAGTCAGCTTTCCACCTTAGGCTAAAGTTCACTGTGCTGCCCTCTGCTACTCTCTTAGCAGTTTGTGACAAGGACCCATGCAACCCTACAGTCTCTCTCTTTTCCCCCATCCCTGGGGCCAGGGACTTCCATCTTTGACAACCTTTCTCGGGGAGCCACTCAGCTAAATCACGCTGGGATCCAGGCACCACCCCCCCACCTCCACACACACAGACACCTCTAGCCCTCCCTAGCTCACACCTTCCCCACCCAGCCTCTTACCCCTTTCCCAGCATAGGACAAAGAAGTGCAAGTCTAGAGAGGCAGAGGTGTCAGGTGTAGGCTGGGTACTGACATGGAGCCAGATAAATTGCTCTGCTTGTGGCCAGTGTTCCCTGTACTCTTTTCCATCCATGTGCGGAATACATTGATATGTGCACCAAGTTATGTGCAATTGTGGACCTGTCACAGAAACACAAAACCTAGCTGTGGGCACTCTGCTAATAAGGTGGGCAGCATTTGAGTTTCTCCTGAGCAGCTGCACAAGTGCTCAGCTCACAGGGAACATGCCAAAGCCCTGGAAACATTCATGGCACCACAATGAACAGCCCTGAGCCTATCAGTGCCTGAGCCATGGCCACAATGCCAGAGGTAGGAGCACTACCCTGGCAGTCTGGTGGGTGCTGCTTCTTGCTTCTCGGAGTCCCAGCTAGTGACTGGTCCCTCCTCCAGGCAACCCTGACAACCTTATTCCTCACCATTCCCACCACACATGGGCAGAACCATGGGAGGTCCCAAAATCTTCAGCCCCTGAAATCTGCCACCCTAGATGGTTGCCTATCTTGCCTGTGCTGAGAGATGCTTTCAGCTATCATGTCTCTATGCCTTGGTAACCTTCACCTGCCAGAATGGCATCTTGAGACTGTCAGTTCTGACCATAAATTACTGCTATCCTGAGGAATGCTCTTACTTGTTCCAGGGACCAAACTGGACATTCTCCCCTGCACTTGTCTAGCTCATTTGGATCATGGGATCATGGCTTTCGTTTGATGACTGTAAGTCATTGCTCAGTGAAATCACATTAAAGAAGGTTAAATAAAACTACTGAATAGACATTAATGGATTAATGTAATCAACTCTGCCTCTCTTCCCACTCACCAAATAACTTGCTTTCATGCATGAACACTTGTATAGGGTTTTTTTCCCCCATTGCTGTATGTTTTGCGCTGAAATTAAATGATAAATATTCATGAATGCCAGCCCTTGTTGCCTCTTCTGACCACACATAGTCAAATCTTCAGAATTATTCTGACCTTTGGCTCAATAGTTCCCAAGACCCTGGACTACATATTTAAGTACAAAAAAAGTTAAAGAAAAGCTATTTAGGTTGCAAAGTCAAGCACTGAAAAGTTAGGAAATGCCAGATGTATTGTTGGCCATGCAACCTTAATTTGGTGCCTTTGTGTGTATGCATCATGGCCTTTAATTACATGATCACAGCCTATTTTTCCACAGGACCCCCACCTCATTTAGTGCACAGAATGGGTGGCGGTCAGAGAATGAATCAGGGTTGTGTAGTGTCTGACTAAATGACTTTCTTTTAATACTGATTTTTAAAATGTAATTTCTTCTTTTTTTAAAAAAAAAAAGAAACCCATAAAATTAATCCTATTATGGGTTTTAACACACACACACACACACACACACACAAGCCTGTCATGCATCCTTATCAGCACGTGAATCCTGAAACTGCATTACTGCAGCACAGACACCTACCACTTGAACTACAGACTTAATTACAAAACCTAGCTTATAACTCAGCCATACCTAAACAGAATGTCATGGAGCAGGCACCTTTCTGACTCCTGTGCTTTCCCCCTGATAAAAGATCCAAGTTCTGCTGCAAGCAATGGGGGGTTTAGACCCTCTCAAAAAAAAAGTAACAAGAATCTTTCATAATGGATATTGTTAGGCAACATAAATATAGAGGTCTCTTCCAATTCCCTCTATAGACCTTTCTAGAACATGACCTTGCATTATAATGCAGATCTTCAATATTCTGCTGCTTAACGTTTCCAAAGGCTGGTTTTTTCTCTCACCTGCATCATGGTAAATTTAGAGTGGCTTCACTGAAGTCTGTAGAGTTACACTGATATGAAACTGAAGTATGGGCCCTCAGAACCTAAATTTCAAACCATGAATTCACCTTAAGGAACAGAGAAAGGACAAAAGATAAAATTCCCAGCAGATTCCAAAAAAGCATGATACTTTCTAGCAGTTTTCACAGCCAGCATTCAGCAGTTGGTTCTTAAGAAAAAGGAAAAAAACCCAAGTGTACTTTCATTAAAAATGATTCAGAGTGAGGTACAGTATTTCATCCTAGTTGAAATAGGTTTGTGATAGAATTTCAGAGTGTGTGACATTTACAATTTTTATATTATAGAGAGGAAAAGCTCATCTCTGAATCAGTCTCATTAGAGAATAATAAATTGAAAATTACAGCTAGTTTTAGTCCATCTCCGATAGCTTTGCTTTGGCCCTGAGGCAAAATTGCAATGCTGTATTTAAGGCTGGAACAGCTGCTGGAGCTGAACTTATGTATTAAATATTTAGAGGAATTAGTTAATTAACTTTAACATTGTTACAATCTCCTTGAGTTCCAAAATAACTGGCTGTGATTAATACACCATGATAAGAATTTTGATCAGTCAAGATCTAGTGTGCTTTTTTTCAGTGGAAAAAAGAATTTATTGTGCATTAAAATTACTTTGTTTGAATTATTTAATTGTAGATTTCAATCTTTGAAAATGCAATCTTAATCCATTCAGTGACATATAAAGTTAGCTTCTTCTGTGCAAACATTTACAAACTTGTCTCTATTTCCTTTTCTCCTGACATCATATTATTTAATTTCATGTGGTTTTAATGAGTGATTGTTTTCAACAGTTTCTGGGACTTTCAGTCAGCAATATTTCATTCTGGAATAAAAGCTAATGATCCATAAATTCTTAATGCCATATTTTTATAGCCAGTAAATTAGTCTTTAATGGGTTCAATAAGTTCTGTGATGTATGTCATTAATTGTTAATGGTATTTTAACTAGATAATTGTTGTGAAAGGTTGTTTATCATCACCGTTGGTGGATGACTGATCCTGGCAATCTGTTCCACCTTGTATTTCTGAGCTTACTCTATCTCCTCTCATGCACCGCAAAGAGATCAGGAGCCTGTGATGCATAGATCAAATGTCAAATTCAGACATTCCCAGTGGATAAGGAACTGTCACCTACAGACCATCAGATATAATAAGGTCAAATTAGTTTTCATTTTTCAAACAGAAACACATCCATATCATATTCCAGCACATACAGCCATATTATAAATCAACCCAAAGTAATAAAAATTCCTGAGTTTCAATCCAAGCCATTTCAGGCATTAAATTACCTAAAGATTATCCTATCCAATGATTTAATAACCTAAGTAGCAAGTGAAGCTTGGATAGTCATTAGTATTCACTCTTTAGGAAAAGGAGGTAATATTAGCCTAACTGCATGAAATAATTAGAGAAAACACTTCCAAAAAAGCTGAACCAGGTAGACACCTTCAGTATGTGAAACTGGCTGCATAGATAACAGGTTAACCTTCTGACCTGAGCACTTCGCCAATATTTAAGATATTGCTGGTTGTTTCTGTTAGGAGGAGGAGGAACTGATTATAGAGTCAGGTATTTCTTTGGTGCAATCCTGATTATTGACACAGACTGTATAGAAGAACTATTTCCCTGAACATAGTAGGGCTATGTCTACACTGGTGGCTTCTTGCGCAAGGGTTCTTATGTAAGAACTCTTGTACAAGAACACGTTCACACTGCCATGTGCGAGATGTGCTTTTGTGCAAGAGCATCCATGGCTGTGTGGACGCTCTCTTGCGCAAGAAAGCTCTGATGGCCATTTTAGCCATAGGGGTTTCTAGTGCAAGAAACCCCTGCTGCGTGTCCACACTGCTCTCTTGCACAAGAGGGCTTACATCTGTTAGAAAAGAGCATAGCTCTTGCACAAGAGGCCCTCTCCTACCACGCTTTACTATAAATCTTCTTGCGCAAGAGCAGGCGGGCAGTGTAGACGCTCTGCGGAAGAACAGCCATTCTTGCACAATAACCCGTCAGTGTAGACATAGCCTAGGAGTGAATCAGAAGAAGACAGTTTCCCTGTTCAAAGACTCATTCTGGCCAGTGCTCTATCCAAAAAGTTCTGGGCTTTCTACTGTGTAAACCTTACAAATACATCTCAGCTGTCTCTGGGGCTTCTTTGTTGCCATCTCGGTGTGCTTCTACAGTGTTTCCATTGCTTCTCTAACTCTCTCACACATGCACACAGTTCCCTCAAATTATACCCAGGCCCCAGCAATTGCAATCTGCCCTCAGTCAAAATCTTCCAACCAGAAAGTTCACATTTCTGAATGTATGTGGCTGTAGCCTGTGTAATGGGAAATAACACCAATTGTTTCAGCTTTCTATTCCACAAATTCACTTAATTTCTGTTTTAATCTCTTTTCTGAATGAAGAGTAGTTGTTAAGCCCCAGAGCTTTAATGGTGTTTAACCCAACCCCCAGGATAACAATGCTCCCTATTACATCTCTGCCCATTATCTTAATGGAGCACAAAATGGTGATGCTGTGTGTGGAGTCAGGTATTTCTGAAAGAAAAGAAATAATTTTCAAGTTACCAACTGCACAAACTTAACAATTTACATATTTACATAGTGTCTTTCTGTCATGACATTGTCACATCTCTTAGTGAAGATAAAAGGGGGGAAAACAGGGCCAAAATCATGGTAAGGGTTTGCTGCGGCACACCAAATTAGGAAAGGAGGTAGAGTCATTTCTAGAACAAAGAGATATCCACACAGGAACAGGTAGCAATGGGGTACTTTAACTTAGGTATGTAAGCAATTACTTGCATATGATTATCAGATGGC
The DNA here is from genome assembly GCA_019425775.1 of Rafetus swinhoei. Lineage (NCBI taxonomy): Eukaryota > Metazoa > Chordata > Testudines > Trionychidae > Rafetus > Rafetus swinhoei. The sequence continues at coordinate 112,077,962 of CM033437.1, forward strand.
CTTATCAGATAGTTGACTAGTGCCTCGACTAGTCACTTTCTCCCCTCCCTTGCTGCCTCTATCAGAGAGAGGAAGCAAGGGGAGGGGAGCAGGAGCCAGTGCCCAGCACCATCTCCATGGGGAGGGCAGGGCCACAGCAGGGAACTGGCAGCGCTTCTGCCTTTGAAATGTAGCAAGAGCCCCACTCTTGCTGCATTTCAAAAGCAAAAGCGCTGTGGAGAGCATGGGGCGACTACGGTACTCAAGCAGTTCCCCGTTGGCCCCATGCTCCCTATTTTGAAATGTACAAAAGCCCTGAGAGGCTCTTGTACATTTCAAAAGCAAAGCTTACTGGGAGCACAGGGCCAGCTGGGGACTGCTTGAGTCCCCTGCTGGCCCCACACTCCCTGCAGCACTTCCACCTTTGAAATGTAGCTAAAGCCAAGGAGCTCTTGATTAATCTAAATTTAATCTCCCTACTTTAACTACCCAGACATCTGTTGGAAAAGTATGCAATCAGTTTTTGGAGTGTACTGAGGTCAACTTCGTGTCTCAGATAGGGGAAGAAGTAATTGGTTCTGATTAGCTGGGAGGAAATAAATGTAGATCTGAAGTAACTTGGGTAAAAATGATCATGAAAAAAATATAGGAAGAATAGTAAGAGGCCTCTCTGGGTACGTCTACACAGCAGTGTTATTTTGGAATAACTGACATTTTTTTTAAATAACATAGCGCGCGTCTACACAGCAAGCCATTATTTCAAAATAATGTCGAGATAGAGGACTTTTTATTCCAACTCCTATAACCCTCATTTCACAAGGAGTAAGGGAAGTTGAGGGAAGCGTGTTCTTCCTTCAACTTCCTGCTGAGTAGACAGAGCCAAAAGCTGAATTAAGCTCTTTCGCCTTCAGCTACGCAATTGATGTAGCTGAAGTTACATATCTTAATTCAATTTTTCACCCTGCCGCATAGACATGCTCTGTGGCTTCAATGGGACCTTTTAATGGGACCTTCAATGGGACCTGAAAATCAAAAATGAATCCTATGAAAAATGGAAAGTTGCTATGGGCTCATTGCTAAGGATGATTACAAAAGAATGGTGCAAACACGCAGGAACAAAATCAGAAAGGCTAAGGCATCACATCAGTTACACTTAGCAAAGGACATAAACGGCAAGAAGATGTTCTATAAATACATTACAAGCAAGAGAAAGATGAAGGAACGTGCAGACCCAACACTTAGTGGGGAAAGAGAGCTAATAATGGATTATAGGAATTTATTCTGTATTTTGCTTCAGTCCTCTCTAAAAAATTTATTTGTGAGTACTTTTAGTTAATTAATACTAACAATACTACAATTAGTATGAACAACTAGGGGAAAGAAACACAATCCGTAACAGGGAAAGAAAAGTTTAAAGAATATTTAAATAAGTTAGGGTATGTCTACACTTTCTTCCTAGTTCGAATTAGGGAGGCAAAAGAAGCATACTGAAGTTGCTAATGAAGCGCGGGATTTAAATATCCTGCGCTTGATTAGCATATTCACGGCCGGTCACCATTTTAAAAAGCCGGTAGCCCGAATTAATTCACCACGTGTAGACACGCGGTAGTCCGATCCAAAACCCTTCCCTCGAATTAACTGTTACTCCTCAATGCACTGCATTGTAACTGTTAACATTGCACGAGGAGTAACAGTTAATTTGAGGGAAGGGTTTTGGATCGGACTACCGCGTCTACACGTGGTGAATTAATTCGCTACCGGCTTTTTAAAATGGTGACCGGCCGTGAATATGCTAATCAAGCGCAGGATATTTAAATCCCACGCTTCATTAGCAACTTCGGTATGCTTCATTTGCCTCCCTAGTTCGAACTAGGGAACAAGTGTAGACATGCTCGTAGACATGCTCAAGTCAACAGGGCCTGATGAAATTTACCTTATGGTACTTAAGGAATTACCTCAATATCAAAACCATTGATGGTCATCTTTGAGAACTCATGAAGGATGGGTGAGATCCCAGAAGACTGGAGATGGTCAAACTTAGTACTTATCTTTGAGAAGGGGAACAAGAGAACCCAGAAAATTATAGGCCTGTCAGCTTCACTTTGAGACCTGAAAAGATACTGGAACAAATGAATAAACGTAAGTTTTTATGTACCTAGAGCAGCGTTTCTCAAAGTGTGGGTCACGACCCCCCAGGAGGGTCACGACCAACTTACAGGGGGGTCGCAGCTGCCGGCTTCCCTGGGGTCCTTCGCGGCACTTCTGGGGATTCCGGAAGTGCGCTCCTCTCCCACAGCTGTTGCTTAACAACTTTCTTTGGATCTCCCACTTTTTGTTTTCTTTTTGCTTAACAACTTTGGGGGGGGGGTGGGAGGTCACACAAATTCAATGAGTATTTTAGGGGGTCACGGTATCAAAAAGTTTGAGAACCCCCTGACCTAGAGGATAAGAGGATGATAAGTAATAGCCAACATTGATTTGTCAAATATGAACCATGCCAAATCAATCTAATTTCCTTCTTTAACAGGATAGGAGGAAGCAGTAGACATTATTTATCCTAATGCTAGTAAAGCTTTTGACACTGTATCACATAATATTCTCATAAGCAAACTAGGGAAATGTGCTCTAGATTAAATAGCTCTGAAGTGCATACACAACAGGTTGAAAAAAAACCTACTCAAATGGTAGTTATATTTGGCTCATTGTCAAACTGGGATGACATATCTAGTGGGGCCCCAGAGGTTTTTTTTACTAATTGCAGTATTTTTAATACTTTTAAAATCCATAGTCTGTAGTGAAGATGTTAGGATATATTTTAGGTAGGATTTTCTATAGTGTTCAGCATTTACTTAACTCTCTTCCCATTGAATAGGAATAGAGTTAGACTGATGTGTAATGTTTTAATAAATCTCCCCTTTGGATTTCAAAGCAGTTTAAATAATATTAACTGTAGTTGTTTCCTTTCTTTCTTGAAGAAGTATGGACTTTTCTTTTCTTTGTATTATTCTTGGATCTCTGTGTTTCTAAGGGGACTGATGAATTCAAATCACCGTAACATTGGATACTGGTCATGAAACACAGTAGGTACTACGAGTACCTTCTTTCCATTCCCAGCTTTCTAGTATCGTAAAAGTTTACTCTTTGCTCTATTGGCCATAGGGGCACATTATAGTTAGGCTAAAAACTGATGCCAGGTTAAATAACTACACAAAAGCAGGGGAAGAGTGAATTGCATTCAGTATTTTACACTTATGCAACTTCTCTGACATTACCAAGTATAACTAAAAGCAGAATTTTACCACACAGGCCAGATAATCAGCAAAGGACTCCCTTTTGAGTTTGCAAGTAATTGCACCTTTCTTTCAGTACTCGCAATTAACTGAAAGAAGGAGGGGTTACTATTGTACCATTTATCACCACAAAAATATGATGACCAGAAAATTAATTTAAATATTGCCCATTTTCTCTTCATGTTACCAGTTAAAGTTCAAAGCATGGTCAGCTAGCATCATAATGAGACTAGTGGGTAAGTGGATAGCAGGTGGGAAAGATTATTAATTGATCTGCTTTGACAAAGATCTAAAAATGGTTGCGAGGTGGTTCCATGTTTGTTGTGTCCCAAAAACTCCCTGTGAAATTACTCATTTGGCAAGTGAAAGACAACTTGGTTGTAACTGTAAGCCTGAAATTTGAAAGTCAAGCTAAGGGTGTGGTTTTTTTCCAGGTTTGTGAGTGAAACATGCTGACAGATATCCAATGGAGGCTGAGACACACGTTCCTTTCTTTAAAGTATAGGGAAATGATGTGAGCCAGTATTAGCTGTTAAGAAATTATGAAATTGAAATGTATATGTGTATTATGTTTACAAACAGAGTTAAATCTATAAGTTGGTTATCCAGGAGGAGGCTGGACATAGGTAGGCTATGTTGGTAGAAGGAAGACAGTGAGGTTGAAAAAGGGAAATAAATTGAGTTAATAGAACATTGAATTTTTTAGCTGTTTATTTTCTTTATTTTTGGATTAGCAGGGGGTGGAATATTCAATCTAGCAAATGTGGGTGTAGTTCACCACTTTGCGACTCTGTAGATTTTAGTGGTGTCACATTGGTATGAAGCTGGAATGAAGCAGTGGGAATTAAATCCCTTCATTCTAAATTAACATTTTTGGGGAATGAGGGGCATAATACTATCATTTACTGTATCATTTACATGACACTTTGTGGGGACAATTGTTCAGCCAGACTGAAGTCTGTCCTCTCTGTGTGAACACAAGAGTGAAAATGGTATGCATTATTTCATATATTTGCAAATGAAACTCAGGCACAAATCTTGGAAGTGAGCATGTCTTGTTAGCTAGTTTATGCTCATTAGCACATAGTTATCCTAGTAACTGCTAAAAAGTTATCCCCACAAATCTAGGGGCATGGAAATAGGGGCATAATTGGCATCTTTTGCACCTCCTAAAGCAAGGTTAGCTGCCTGAAAATTTAGATCTATGCCTATATTCTTTAAAAGCTACTAACCCAGCTCTGTGTCTAATTGAAGCCAGTGGGCCAGATCCCAGCCCCCAGCTCAAGTGTGAGAGGAATTGCAGTGTCAGTCCATTAAGTAAATTGATGAGTATCGCTGAGGTAAGTATTACTGCATCATAAAAATACAACTAGGAATTATATCCCCACCAGCACTAGGTGAGTTGTCATCATCATTAGAGGAATGGGAAAGCAATATTAGATAAAATGCTAATTGGGTTAGAGGGCAATCTCACCTGATGCAGATGGGTGGGCTGAGTGACTTGAGATGTTTTCCAACCCTATGATTCATGATTTACAGTAAAGGGAAAGCACTGGGATTTGATTGTTGAATACCAAATGTAAAGGAAATAAACTCATAGAAGACTTTAAACTGCAATTTGACTCTTGGGCTGTTGCACCTCTTTCTCAGAGGTGACTATTAACACTGCTGTTGACCTCTTCTGTTCCCTGCAGAGCTTCCTTTCAGGAAGTCACTGATGTTTTCACATGCTGAGAGGAGGTGCTGTTTTCTTAAGCACTGATTTCACATCACTGGAACAGAGTCCATTGGGAGTGAAACCTGAAGGAAAGACAGATGAAAAAGAAAAATGCCACGTTATAGTACTCCCGCTCCATTCAGTCACTGACTAAAAACAGTCCTGATGATCAAACCACCTAAAAAAAATGAACTAAGAGTGAAGGAGTGAGAAAAAGTTGGTAGAGACATGTCCCTCTTCTAAAGTCTGCCCATGTTGCCAGAGTAGAGTGGAATTTGAAGCTATAAGCAATGATGCAAGATGGCAGGTTTCCAATACTACTGTTGTCAGTTTATCCTGAAAAGTTGACCTTTTTAAATGAACGCCGAATCCTTTCTTTTTCTGTATGACAGCATTTTGCCTTTTTGTGGAAACAGTTCTCTAATAGGTTTTCTCTTTGCCATTTATTACACATCGAGTGCTAGGTTTGGTTTCTAATAGTTCCTTTTCATCTCACTGCCTACTGCTGACTGTGGAAAGTGTAGGTTTGGCGCCACTGATGGCTCTCTCTAATGGCTGTGATTACACCCTCTACATCTTCTTCACAGTGCCAGCCTTTCAATTGAACAGCACATTATCCCTGGATAAGACTCAAAGAGCAGCTTAATATCAGGGTTCTCTGGAGCTCTAATAAATGGTTAAGATGGGACAGATACAGCCACATCAATATTTCCTGTGTAGTCCACCACGTAAAACACATCAATCCTGCATATGTGTATTTCTAAGTTAAAGCTGAACTTGATTTTGCCATATCCCTGGGAAAGGACAGAAATAAACAAATGCCCATACAAAATGTGAAGAGCAATGTGAGTCTGAGGCAACCAAGTGCTAACTAACAAGGCACTTGTTATAAGTGGCAGGAAAAAAAGGTCTCTTCTCACAACACCAAACAGACCCACTTGCTACTCCCCATTTCCAAATGGCATGACATTAAAGCAGTGAAAGTGAAAATGGGCTCTTTAAAATATAATTTGACAGCGAGTGAAGTTGAAGACAAAGTCAGCCACTGTCTGGGAACATTTGTAAATGTTGCAAGCAGAATTTATGCTTCCCTATGGAAGAAGGAAGAGGCTGGGCTGAAGTTCAAAGAGGCAATCTCTGTTTATTGCCTGGGCCTTGCAGTGCCAGATCACACTACAGGTTGGACCTCCCAAAACTGGGACTTTCTGGTCCAGCAACATCCGTGGTCCGGCAGGACCATGGATGTTCCTAGACCAGGGAGTCCTGGCTGGGAGCCCTAGTGGCAAGAGAGCGAACAGCTCGGAGCCCAGCAGGGCTGGGGCCAGAGCACCAGTAGTGCAGCCGGGGCTGCAGCAGCCCCCTAATGGGGCCAGGGATGCAGCAGTCATGGCAGGCCTGGTAGTGGGGCCAGGGCCAGGAACACGGCAATCCAGGCTGCCTGGGCCGCAGCAGCCCAGCAGCCCTGAAGGGGGGAGCTGCTGGGGTTGGCAGCAGGGAGGAGAGGTGGGCTGGGAGGCCAGTGGCAGGGGACCTCCCCTGGTCTGGCAAATTCCCTCATTTGGGACCAGTCAGGTCCCAAGGGTGCCGGATCAGAGAGGCTTAACCTGAATAAATTCTCACTACTTAGTTTTGACAATCTCAAGCATTGAAAAACTTGAGTTGGGATTCCCCCAAATCATGAGATTTAACTGAGTTAAATACCTTTTGGAACTTTTATTTGCCTTCTGGCTGTTGAGCTCTCAGCTCTGGTCTGTACTAGGGAGCTATTTCAAAATAACTCCCCTTATTTTGAAATAACAAACGGAGCGTCCACACTACCAAGCCCATTATTTTGAAATAACTGTGTGGTTATTTCAAAATAATAACTCAATAACACTTATTTCAAAATAGTTATATTGAAATAGCAGTCGTGTGGACGCTCCACTGCTATTTCAAAATAACTACTCCTCAGAATCATTCAAAGTAATTACTCCCCAGTGTTTCCTGGGGCTCTAAGTCGAGGTAGCGTGTCCACATTAAGGGAGCCTGCCTCGGACTAATTTTGAGGTTTCCTGTAGCATGGACAAGCTATTTCTAAAGTTATTTCGGGAGTTATTATTTCAAAATAAGCTATTTTGAAATAATTTCCTAGTGTAGACATGCCGTCAGGGTTCTTGCTTTCAAGCTTTTCCCAGCAGCCAGGGGGACTACAACCTTACCGTTTTCTTAATGGAAGATCTGATTCTAAAGGAATTCACTGATTCAAGAAGCTGATTCGAGAAGTCATAAGAAAGCACAAAATATGGTGAGTATCGTGATAAAATTTCAAAAGTTGCATTTACTACATGTAACAGAATGGTGTCTTCCTCCTGCTTGACAACATTCATATTGAAGGTCAGGAGTACCTGTGCATGGGTTGCCCTACAGATGTAAGGAGAGAGAGCTCAAGAGAGGTACCTGTAAAACTCTTTATATGCATGATAAGAAGTGGTATTTCTATGGAAGGCTAATAGAAAGAATTGCATGGAAGTCTTAATATTCAGGACCAGATTCTGATAGCATATTCTACACCAGGTACAGTGCCTTCCTTTGTGAACAGTCCTAATGTTCCTAAAGTTAAGAATGGTGCAAACTGGTTCTAAGTAAGATTCTGATCCTGACACAGAAAGCTGGTGGATAGACTCTACAGAGTTGCAGTTGTTCACCTGTGCACTCATTTACAGGGTCAGAGTCCATGGACTATATCCATAAGTTCTGTGTCTATTACAGGAATGGGTGGGTGGGGCTCTGTGCCCTGCACTGTGCAGGAGGTCAGACTAGATGATCACGATGGTCTCTTGTGGCCTTAAAGTCTATGTGTCTTGAATATATGTTTGGGGTTGTCACAGGGTGATTAAGTCATAACAAACAGTGGAGCAGAATGTGAAGCCAGCAATGGTTTGGCTTTCTGTAACTACTCCTTAGATTTGTTTTACCTTTATTTTAATGTGTCCCTATTGAACAAACCCCAGTTATGCACAGGGCTTGAGTGACGTCTGAAAAAACTCTACAAAATGTTTCTGCTATTCCTTACGCTTTCAGTAATTATTTTAAGCACCTAACATGTTGGTTTCTTAAAGTATAAAATGTAGATGCCAATAAATTATCGTGGATTTTAGAATTTTCAGGTGGGTAACTATATACAGTGTACCTAGCAATGAAGCAGCAGAATGACAGTTTTCAGAGTGTAGTAAAAAAATACTGAAACTGAAAGCTTGTGGGTGGATCTTTGTTGGACTCTATAGAGATGCAGTTGTCCACCTGCACACTCAGGGTATGTCTAGACTACAGAGCTTTTCTGGGTTACCTTTGGTATCCCGGAAAAGCTCTGCTATGTCCAAGGAATGCGTCTGCTTTTTAAAAAAAGTCGGAAAAGTGGTCACGTTTTGTCAGAATCCCTATAAACCTCGTCTCACGAGGAAGAAGGGATGTTCGGAAAGAGGGTTTTTTCCGACATTTGGCCCCGTGTAGATGGGCCAAATGGTGGAAAAGCCTCTTTCAGAAGAAAAGTGGAAAAAGATATACAAATTGCAGTTCGCAATTTTCGTATCTTTTTCCAACTTTTCTTTATAGTGTAGACATAGCCTCAGTTACTGGGTCAGGGCCCATGGACTATATTCACAAAGGGATTGAATTGCCTTCCTGCTACTTTAGGTACTTAAGTACTAAATTTAGAGCTGTCAAACCCTTGCTCTGCTATTGCCTAACCCTATTACTGTCCATGTTTCTGCCAGCAAAATTTCCTAGGCACTTCCATTTTTGCCATAGAGCATTGGCAAAGCCTCCTAAATCATGACACACTGAATTGTTCAGCACTTACGTTTTAGTGGGATTCTCAAAGTAGGCATTCCCCCACCTACCTGACCTGCAGGCCCTGATCTATTCAAGGTTAGACTTCAGGATGATATAACCTTCACTACAATATGCTCAGCTAACACATTGCTTCAGAGTTGTTAGCCTACATCTTAACGAGCATTAGGAGGGATTTTCAGTCAGGTTTCTGCTAACGCAGCCGAGCTAATGCATGTGACAACCATACCCCTTTTTGCCATGGAGATGGGGCCAGAAAGGGTCATATTTGTTTAAGCCTGAGCTTTTCTAAAACTTTTGAATTAGGTGTTCTGTCCTGAGCCTCCTGCTACAGAAATGTTTTTTTATTTTATTTGCCGAACTGTTGAGCATTATTCTGGGATGACCAAATCTGTGGCATTAGCATAGGAAGGATGTCTGTGCATCAGGTTACACCTTGCAGGCTTGCATACATTTTATGCAAGGTAAAATGTTCTTTGTTCTTCCAACTGCTTTACCATTTCAATCCAAAGCCTGATTCTTCTGTTGTCTCTACCACATGTAGCCAAGCACTGAAATATCTATCAGAGGGTGGAACCGCTTCCAAGTTGGTGATACTGTGGATCATTCATCAGAGTCTATGGCATCTTATTGTTCCTTCAACCCTCCATTAGCGAAAACCTGGAATCTGACAACTGTAATAGAAACACAGTGCAAGTTTCATTTTGTACTAAACAGACCTTCTTCCCTGAGGTCTGCTCTCCCCCTGAGACATGCACTTACCATAACTGTCAGGAGTGACAAACACACATCCCACAGAGGATGTATCTGTACAAATCTGGATGTGCATTTTTTATTATTTTTTTCAATTGATTTATGCTTCATTTAAAAAGGGGGGGCTGTGGTGACATTACTAGCACTGACATTTATTATCCAATCAGAGTCTGAGACTCAGTATGTGAGTGAAAGGGTCCCTGTGAAAAACTCGTGGGTGTTATGTGTCTGTTTCCCAGAACTCTGATGCCTCCCTTTGCATCCACTATCAGCAATGCAATCATTCCAATCAGCTGAAATCAATCATTTAATGAGGCCCACCATGTGATACTCATCTTTGAGGGGAATGAATAAAGCATTGTGCCTTTGACAGGGTGTTTATGCCATAAATTGACCTAGGAAGAGGTGTGGCCATACCATGGTAGTTATATGGCTGTGACAGTGACAATTAGGAATGAATGCATCTTTGTTCTGTTACCAGTTCAAATCCTGGTACCTGTTGAAACTAAAAATGTGCAGGGAAAAATCCTGCTGCTAATAAGGAAGCTGGAAACAAAATCCATATTTTTCAGAGGAGAAGTCATCAGAGGCTTGATAGATACACTCTTCCCACCCCATCCCACCTGGGCAAAACTTAATGGCGGGGGGGGGAGAGGGGAGGAGCAACAGGAAACTGATAAGCTTGCCGGTCTGAATAGAGAACAATCACTTTCCTATACCTTTCACCACTCAGCCCAGCTTCTGTAGGAAAAAGTTCTCTCAGACCAAACAGGTTCCATCTCCTGATATTCCTCCATATTTTCCTGCACTGTGCCCAAGCAAGGTTCTCGTTTATAATGAATGTTTTCATACCTACTGCAGTCCAAAAATAGAGATTTGCCGTAAATAGCCACGGTCACCTAAGATTGTGATTGGCATGAGGCCCATCTGCAGCTGCAAGTAGCAAGTATCTCCAGAGATGGAGCATTAGATGGGGAAGCCACTGAATTGCAACAGAATTTTTTCCCCAAGTGTGTGGTTACTGGGTCTTGCCCACATGCTCATATCTAACTAATCAACATATTTGGGGTCAGGGAGAGATTTTTCCCCAGGTGAGACTGGCGAAGATTCTGGGGCTTTTTTTTTTTCATCCTCCTCTGCAGCATGGGGGTTACTCACTAGTTTGAACTAGAGTAAATAGTAGTTTCTCTATAATTTGAGGGCTTTAGTAACTGAGCAAGAGGTTCTGTGTCTATTACAGGAATGGGTGGGTGAGGTTCTGTGCCCTGCAGTGTGCAGGAGATCAGACTAGAAGATCATAATGGTCCCTTCTAGCCTTAAAGTCTATGTGCCTTGAATATACATTTCAGATTGTCACAGGGCATTAAGTCATAACAAACAGTGGAGCGAAATGTGAAGCCAGCAATGGTTTGGCTTTCTGTATCTACTCTGTAGATTATTTTTACCTTTATTTTAATGTGTCCTTATTGAACAAACACCAATTATGCACAGGGCTCGAGTGACATCTGAAAAAACTCTACAAAATGTTTCTACTATTCCTTATGCTTCAGGCTGCGTCTAGACTGGCATGATTTTGCACAAAAGCAGCTGCTTTTGCACAAAATCTTGCCGCCTGTCTACACTGGCCACTTGTATTTGCGCAAGAACACTGACTTTGTATTGTACAGAATAGTGGTTCTTGCGGAAATACTCCGACGCTCCCGCTCAGGGATAAGCCCTCTTGCGCAAGTATTCTTGCGCAAGAGGGCCAGTGTAGACAGCCACGTTTATTTCTTGCGCAAGAAAGCCCGATGGCTAAAATGGCCATCGGCGCTTTCTTGCGCAAGAGAGCGTCTACACTGGGCACGGATGCTTTTGCGCAAAAGCAAATCTTTTACGCAAAGGCACATGCCAGTATAGATGCTCTCTTGCGCAAATACTTTTAACGGAAAAACTTTTCCGTTAAAAAGTATTTGCTCAAAATCTTGCCAATCTAGACGCAGCCTCAGTAATTATTTTAAGCACCTACCTGTTGATTTCTAAAAGTATAAAATGTAGATGCCAATAAATTATTGTGGATTTTAGGATTTTTCAGGTGGGTAACTATACACAGTGTACCTAGCAATGAAGCAGCAGAATGGCAACTTTCAGAGAGTGTAGTAAAAAAAAAAAAATACTGTATATTCTGACTGGTGGCAACCGCTGCTCTATAATGTTTCTGACTTAAATGCAATAACAACGTGTGCTGTTTTTTTGTATATGCCACGTTTTTAGACATTATCTAACCGATCCTAACGATAGACATGTGTGGAGAGTAAGTGGTAAGAGGAATGTATTTTACAGGGGAGGAAACAGAAGCAAGGGGTTAGTTATTTTTTGAGGGCCACAGGAGACAAGGACAGAATCCAGGAGTTTTTGATTCCCAGTCCTGTGCTCATACTATGTTCTAAGGAATAACTGGTGTAGCTCCATACTGGGATTCCCGAGCCTACCAGATTCTACCTGCTCCTCCCTCCATTGCGGCTCTGAGTCCTACCTTAGAGTCAATGAGTTCTCTGTGCTGCTTGGACTAATGGCAGGTGTCACTACTTAGCTTGGTAGCTGTTGGAGCCAAGATGGATTCTTAATGCAAAATGCCTCCACCCTTTGGGCAAGTGAATAAATTTAAATTCAGTCCTTATGACCTTCAGACACAACAATTAGAAGTAAACAAGGAGCAACCACACTTAAAAAAAAAACAGAGTTAACTTAAAAAGGCAAAGGATAGGAATTGGTAAAAGGAAAAGTCAGAAGATCCCAGAGGAGCCAATACATAAATGCCATAGGGCAACTCTGCCTTCATTGCTGGTTAGAGCTGGCTCTATGTACCTTGCATAAGTAGGATATAGCGACAACCCACCCTGCCTCCTTCTAACATTAAAATGTCTCCGACCAGCACTAGATCCCCAAAATGACCCCTACCACCGGAACTCCTGTAGGGAGAGTTCAGAGCCAGGGAGAGGGTCCTCTTGTGCTGGTGATATACACCAGTGGAAGCCTAACACCCACTTTATAGCCCCTCTGTGCTGGGACAAATGGGCCATAAACAATGATGAACTGGGCTCAGAGACTTTGCTACTTGTGAAGCTATTTAAATCTACGTAAAGGGAATGTCAGATGTTTTACTCCTGGGAGAATGCTGAACCATGGTGCTTGCACAGAATTCATGTCCCCTGCAGATTTCTTTGCTTCCCCACAGAAAAATTGTTTTCTGACAGGGAAGCAAAGGAGAGCTGCAAGATCCGTTATGCACCATTTTCTACCAGCACAGGTACATTGTTTCAGGCATCCAGAGCAGCTGGCAGAAGGTTAAATCACTACAGGGCTGGAAACACCTCAGCCAGTGATTCCTACCCTGTGCTGGGACCAGCTGCTAGTCACAGCTGGGATGGAGGCAGGAGAGGACAGGACTTCCTCTTCCCCTGCAAGGAATGGCTATGGTCCAGAAACCTTCCCCAGATGAATGAATCGCAGCATCCTCATCTGATTTGTGCCTCCCATCACTCCTCAGCTGTTGGGGAAGGGCTCCCCCATTCATCCAACCCCTGCGCATCTGAACCTCACATACCCAGACATCCTTGCCATATCTTACCTGGTGCCTGCAGAACCACCCTATCCCTCCATTTCTGAACTCCACACTAGGGATGGTAAATTAAGTGTAATCAACTAATTGACTAGTTGACGTATTTCCCATCGACTAGACAATTAGTCAATAAGCGGGGTAGCTGCAGCAGGGTTAGCTCCCAAACCCAGGAGCTAACCCTGCTGCAGCTCTGCCTTTTAAAGAGCCATCAGCTCTTAATACATTTGAAAGGCTGAAGCACAGTGTGGTCCCCCCTGCTGTATACCAGCCTTAAATGTAAAAAGGCTGGAGCACCGCAGGAGGGGACCCAGCATGAGCTGGAAATCAGCTGGCCTGGCAGACACCGGGTCCCCCCTGTTGCACTTCTGATTTTTAAATGTATTAAGAACCAGAAGGCTCTTGATACATTTAAAAAGCAGAGGAGCAGAGTCTGATGGCCCGCACCAAGTCCCCACTACCCCCATGTGCCCCACAGAGACGGTCCTGGGGGGAACCAGCTTTTAAGCTGGCTCCCCCCAGCACTGGCTCCTGCACCCCGCTTCTGATAGAGGCAGCAAGTGGGTGAAATGACTAGTCGAGGGACTAGTCACTTATATCCCTACTCCACATCACTGAACCTCATCCCCTGCATCTGGATCCCCTGTGCACCCAGACCTCCTGCTCTGGACCCTACCCCTCCAAATCACCCTCCACTCAGCTCCCTGCACTCAAACCCCCACCCTGATGAGCTCCACTTCCTGTGCTTCTGAGCCCTCGCAACCAGACCAATGAACCACTGACCCCCAGCTAGGTGCATACAGATTCTCACCTCACCACTCCCCCAGCACCAAGCCCCAAACACAGATACCACCATTGAATTCCAGCCATCTTCACCTGGAAACCCCTGCAGAATCCCATCACCCCTGCACTTGGAACCCTCCAATGAGCCTCTGTGCATCCAGATGCCCCCACACCTAGACCCCCCCCATTGAGCTGCTGCACCCAGATTATCTCACAGAGAACCCTCTCACTGCACACCTGAACCTCCCCCCCCCCCACCCATGAACCCTCCACACTTGCCTCTGGCCTGATTGAGCCTGTCAGTCCCACACCTGGTGTTCCAGGCACAGGGAGGCAGCACCTCAGGGAGTTTCTGGGGTAGACCCAGGCTTTGTGCTGTGTTGGGGTTGGGTGCAGCCTCACTGCTGAGTCTGTACCCTGGGGGTGCAGGTTGGGGTTGCAGCATGATCTCTCGTCATGCAGACTGTGGCTTGTGCTCCCCAATGCCATGCTGGAGCCTCTGCGTGTATTTATTGACAAATAAAACTTGCAGAATTTTGCAGAATTGAAAAATACTGTGTGCTGAATTTTTAAATATTTTTTGGCGCAAAATGCTCTCAGGGCTAATGTTTGCAAGTCATAATGGTGGCGTGTTACATCCAGTTTGCAAAGGTGTACGTGGCTCCGCAAGAATCCAAGTAGTGGAGATTTAGGCCCCATAGGCCTGAGTTTTCCCCCTATCCATTATTCCAGTTTTATGCCTGTGTAATTCCATTGAATTCAGTGGAGTCACTTACAGAGACACAAAGCTGGAGAAACATAGGGGTAAATAAGGCCCTACATGTATACATCAGCCTTGAATAGGCCAGTGCTGAGGGGACCTTTGGAGGAGGCCCCAGAGCACTCAAGCAGCTCCTGCTGCTATTCCAACTAATTGAACAAAGCCCAATTATCTTGGCTTTATGTGGTGGGGAATAGGACAGTCACCAATATTTGTAAGCACAGTGTTCAGTAAAGTGGTGGGCCTTTGTGACAGTGAAAGTCTGTCCACATTTCTTTTAGGACTCCTTATTTTCATTCATTGATAATGATAATAATAATAATAATATTTGACACATTGTATCTGTGGGCCTCAAAGTCCTTTACAGAATGCAATATTGCTGCCCCCCTTTTCCAGGAGTGGAAACTGTGGCACAGAGAAGTGAAATGGTGGCCAAGATACCAGAACCCAGATTTCCTGTTCCTAGTCTAGCACTCTGCCCATGCCCTGCCTCCTCTTTGAAATGTCTCCTCACCTATTCCTTGAGTTACATGAAGAAAAAGGAAGGAAAATTCAAGAACGGGTTTCTTGCACACCACTAACTAGGAAGTTGTTTCATTTTCTTTTTTAAGACCATATTTTGCAAAAAGTCCGTTATTTTAGTGAAGTGCTTCATGGTGTTTTAAAATGAAGATGATTTGACCATGAAACAGTGAAACCTTTAACTCATGGATTTTGTGTTAACTAAGGTAATTAAAGGGTGAAAAAACTTCAGTAAGAATTTTGATCATCTCATTATATGCACTATAATAACAACATCATTACAAGTTGTAAATATCATGTCATTATCCATTGTAATTATCTGATTACATTCATTTACATTAACTTTGTAATTAGATGTAATTTCACACTTTTCAAGTGAAATCAGTTTTACAATCGCGTGCTTTCCCTCTTTATGAGGAAGATCCTGTGCTGGTCTTTGCCAGGAGGCGTGAGGAGTGTTGTTGAGAGAGCCTTTCTGACCCATCAAAGGGAAGGGATTGCCTGCTGGCAGATTTGAGGAGCAGAGACACCACACTGTGAAGAGAGAGTCCCATTCATTCCTTTTGGGCTGGAAGAATGGAGACCCTGATAAAGAACCTTGGGGAAAACAGGAAAAATGTGACATCTTCACGGACCCTGCTGCAATGTGGAGATATACTACAAGACCAAAATAGAAAAGAAAGTCCACCCCACAAAATCCATATTAAAATAAGAAGGTTAAAAAGTGAATATCATGTTTCCTATTTGCAGCTCTCTTAAGAGACACTCGTCATGCGGATGAAATTGACCGGCCCCTAACTTATCTTGTGATTCTTTCCCACAACTATTTTTCATGTTTCCCTGGCTCATCTAAAAGTTTTCCTTCTCCGTTCATGGGGGTCTTTCATACAGTAACAGAGGAGTCTGTGCACAGGCGTGACAGCTCAGAGTGCCCTGTTGGACATATGCCTCTGTAAGGCAGCTATCCCCGAGAATGGCTTCTCCCTAGGGGGACACGGTGGGAAATGCCAAATGACCCATCTTTCTCTGTCACCAGTCCAGCTTCTCCTGACGCCCATCTCCCATGGAAAGAGACAGGAAGGGGGGAAAGAATGGGGGAGAAATCCCTGCTGCCTCTCAGCCTGGATTTTCATGAATCCCACAGATGGGAACTCTCACTGCCTCATAGTGCTTCTTCTCCTTTATTCCAGACAGGTATCAGGGGATTCCCATTGCCCTAGCTACCTCCCAGCCTGCCTTCTAGCTCCCAAAGGGTGTATCTACACTGCACCATAGGTCAAAATAAGATATGCAATTTGAGCTATGCAAATTGTGCATCTTATTTTGGTGTTATTTCAAAATAGCTTATTTCAAAATTTGGCACTGTCAGCACAGCACTTATTTCGAAATAAATCGCTATTCCAAAGTGTCCCTTAACCCTCGTGGAATGAAGTTTACAGGGACATCAGAATAGCAAACCTGTTATATTTTGAAATAATGGGTACACTCCAAATACCGGAGGTATCCCAAAATAGTATTGCTGTGTAGACGTAGCCAAAGAGGCTCAGCCTGAGGTCTGCTCCCTCCCAGCTCCTACAGAGTCCCAGCCTGAGGTCTGCTCTCTTCCAGCTCTTCTTTTTTCTCTCCCCCAACTCCCATGGAAGAGCTGAAGGTCTTCACTGGCTCTGGGTCTCCTAGGTCCTGGGGAAGGCCTGGAGGCATTTCTGTACTTTGCTCATTCCTCCTGCCCACTCTTACTACCTTGAATGAATGCATGAGGATGTGACTTCCTCCCTTTCCAGTCTGATGTCTCATGTCTTGTGAATCTTATGGGTTGGGGTCACTGCTACCAGATGCTTCGGCCAAGTCTACACTAGCAAGTTACAGCACAATAAATCAGCTCCCAGCACTGTCCACATGGACAAAGCACTTAGGGTGCATTAACTCCCCAGTTGCTGTGCTCTAGGTAAACTACCTCGACAAGAAGCATAGAGCTTGTTGTGCTCTGGATACAGCACGGAATGGGGGGGAGAGTTGTTTACTGTGGTGTGACTGGCCTCCAGAAATGGCCCATAATTCTTCAAGTTCCCTGTGCTCATTTTTTTTTGAACTTGTCTGTCTGGCACATATCCCCTTTCAGAGCTCTGTTTTGGACAGCCTGCATGCTGTGCTGATTGCTTTGGGACACAGAGCAAACCAGTCAGATGGATTGATCCTGCTGTGAACGCAGAGGCTAGTGTGTGTGAGTGTGTGAGAGAGAGATTGTAATTCAAAGAGCCATGGAGGGAGGCAAGAGGAGGCTGAGATGTCAGGGTCCCCCATTCCCCTGCCTAAGAAGGGGTTGTTTCCTGCCATTGTCAAAACTTACAAGATAGCATGCTGACATCCCCCAAAACACACTGTCTTCGCCCTGCTCTGCATACACACACACACACATACACTCCCTGTCACACTCTCCCTCTTCCCCTGATTTCTACTGAAAAGCAGCTATCAATGTACTAGGATGACCATGGAGCAACGGGATTGGGAAACCTTTATCATGTGACTCTGCCTGCCCCAGGCGGCATTGCAAACACTTCCCAAAGTACCCTGCAGCCAGTTGCACAGTAGGATAGCTACCACGATGCACTGCTCTCTGTGGCATTGTAAGAGCTCCTAATGTGGAAATGCTCCACCATCACAAGGAGCACAATGTGGACACACAACAGCAGTTTCCCTGCAGGGCTCTGTGAGCAGCCTTGTAACTACCAGCACTTTACATTTGCTAGTGTGGACATAGCCTTGAGGGGTCTCTCCTCTTCCTCCCCCACCAAGCTCCAGTTGTTCCCCAGGAGTGGGAAGAAGAGACATTCTCTTGGCTGAAACAGTAGCAGCTCTCTTGTTGTTACTCTTCAGCACCTTCGTTCAGGGCTTGAAAAAGTGTGAGCTCCCCAGCCTGGCCAAGGCAGGAGAGTGAAACTGGCTAGACACACAGTGCTGCAAACAAACGGCACAAAGTGTATACCCAGGAAGGAGCACAGAGAAATCTTTTCTGTCTCTAATCTCTTTCATGTACAGTCATTGTGGTTCAATAGTGGTGTAAGATTTTGCCTCAGAAGGATGATTTTTGTACAGGGTCCCCTTAGCCCATTGCACCCTAAAGAAATGGAAAAACTAGTTACCAAACATTATTGAATAAGGGGTCATTTATCTGGCTATTCATGATGCCCAGTGGTGTTCTCAGGGTGAAATTCTGGAACTGGTCTCTGCCTATAGACCACAGGCACCCCAGTCCTGCCTAGGCACTGGCTGCACTGAAAATTGGCCAGGCCTAACCTAATTAATTTAAAATGGAGCAGACCATGGCAGTGTGGTCCCAGAGAACTCAGTCCTGGAATGTACTACTACAGTTTGATCTGAGCCACATGAGACTGAGGAAAGCCACTGGCTATGTCTGAACACCTTGCAAGGAGGGAAGTTGAGACATTTGAAATTTCAGGCTAGGTCTAGCACCATACCTGCAGTGCTGTGGCTACACTGCTATAGCACTTCGGCATCGGCATAGACACTCACTGCAGAGGCAGGCAGGGTTTTCCCATCACTACAATTGATCCACCTCACCTACTGTAAGGCAGTGGGGCAGGAACCCGTGGGAGCACTTTTGACTTCACACATGTGCTGTGTGTGCAAGGTATAGTACATGGAGGATGCCATTTATACAAAAATGGCCTGGAGGGTCATACTGGTGGGGGGGGGGGGGGCTGATGAGGGCAGAGCATCTACAATTAAAAATCAGGACAAATGCCCCTGCTTCCCAAGAGGTGGTAGCTAGGGTTGATGGAAATATTCTTCTGTTGACCTTGCACTCTCAACACCAGGGATTAGGTTGGCTTAACTGCTTCATGCAAATGTTTGGTTGTCACACTTCTGAGCAACGTAGTTGGGTTGACCTAACTTTTCAGTGTAAACTAGCCCTCATTAAGAGAGAACAAAAAAAAAAAAAACAACCCAGACTCTCTTGCTGCCGGAAGTTTTATCTTTCAGGTAGGAAACTAAGATTTTGCCCTGCCACCCACCCACCACGTTTCTTCTACAGTTACAACTAGTCTTCCCTATGCCAATTTTCTTTTTCTTTAAATAGTATTACCATCCCTAAAACACCTGTGTAAGCTTATTGTGTTGTAGAAGAAGAAATGAGCTATATTTGAATTCAAATCAGAAGTCGTAAAAGCTCTAGGGTAGATTTTTTTTTTTTAGAGAGATCCAAAAAAATAAAAATAGAGATTTTTTTCTCTCTGTGTGTGTCTTTCTCTCTCTTAGAGCAACAGGAACAGTAAAAGGCATGATTTTTTTCACCTTTTTTACATGAAACATTCCTGGAACACAGACACCCTCATTGGAGTTGTTCAAGGAAATAAAGAATAAACATAAGACAAGATATAGCCATTTCTGGAAGCCCCTAAAATTTTGTCCTGGTTGGCTCTTGTACTTCAGGGAGAAAATTATCACCTTACAGTATCTGAAGATCTACCTGTTGCAGTCTATTCAGTTTTAGAAATACATAAAAGATTTACAGTAAAGATAGTAGACCAAGTAACTTCAACCCTGGTTTATGTTTAAAGCCAATGGCCTTACAACAGGTTGAATGTAGTTCAATTAAATATAAAGAGGTGGATTTGAACCTGGGACCTCAGTGTAGGAGCATCAATGGCATGAGCTACAGAGCCAGCAGACTCTCAGCTTAGACTATAGAGCTCACTGGTTCTTATTACTTGTTGTAAGTGGTCTAAGAGCCACTACATGGGACAGTGAACCACAGTAGGTGAGTGGGTTATATATGCAGCAAATATTTTATGCACTAGGAGGTATTATTACATCTCATAATCATGAATTATGCTAAGTTAGCACAACATTCTCAGTTAAGGCAAAGAGAAATTTTCTCTTACCTTAGTTGACTTTCAGTGCAAATAAGTGTGTAAATGCCCGTGTATATTTCTCTCTGTGCCCATTGCACTCAGTGATTTTATAATCACTATCTGTCCTATGGAAACCTCAAGGGGGGGGGGTGGAGAGTTATGGATGGCTATGGTTGAGTATCACTGTTATAGGAAACAATCCCTGTCTTTTCATAAGGCTCCAATAGAGCAAATCAATAGAGTGAATCAATTAAGCACGTCCTTAACTTTAACCATGTGAATTGTTCCATTGAAGTCAACAGAACTACTTACATGCTTAAAGTTAGTCACATGCGTAAGAGCTTTGTTGGATCAAACCTTGATCTGTATAGCATTACTGCATCCTTTCTGATATCTGCCTGGGAAAAATTGGCCAATATCATTGTCAAGAAGTTTTTTCCATTCTTTCTTCAAATGCTGTTAAAATGTTCAAGTTATTCAGATACACCTTTTTTTTTTCCTGTTCTTCCCCTTGTTACCATTCACACTTTCTCTTCTTTTTTTCCTTCATATTTTCCTTCCTCCTGTGGCAGGCGGTAACGTCAGAGCAGACAAAACCAGGGTAACATTTCACTCACTGATATTTCTGAAGCAGAGCAGGTGCAGATGGGGAAAAAAGGAACAGCCGTTTTTTAAGAAGTCAGATGCCATTGTGCAGCACACAGAAAGCAAAGGACTGATTTCAAAGCACAAAATCAGGTCCTTTTATTTATGTAGAATACATCAATTTGCGATGCACAATTTGAAATGGCTGGTTATAGAAATTTATACATTTGATTGTAGTTTAATATTCCCTGGGCTGCAATATCCAAATCAGGAGAACCATGAGCTTTGTGTGCAGGTTGATTCCTTTTGGAATCATACAAGACATGCAGGCTAAGGTCTGTATTGGAGGAATTTTAAAGTGAACTCTATTTCTGAATAAGAAAATAAGATGTACTGATTATATGTTTATTGTCTTAAACATTTCTGGCCAAATTTGGCCCTGACTTTCAGCCTGTGTCATTCCATAGGCATTGCTGGGGTGTAAATCAAACCCATCATACCTATTCTACAGCCTCCTTCTTGTAAGAGCCTCTAAAAGAGGGCAGGGTGAAATGAAAACTTCAGTAACAGCGAAAACACCAACCTTGAAAGTTCTCTTGAAGCCCTCAGTGGAGGCATTGCCATATGAAAGGAAAAAATCTCCCTTAAATGATTTTATCTCTGAGGTCATCCTGAATCTAAAAAGTACCTCACATTTTCACACAAGCCATCTACCTTTCCACACTTACTAGTTAACACATGAGATACCAGTCAAATATTTTAACTATTTTAGAAAGATTCAAAAGGTTCCTGGTTTACTTTTAAAAAAGAAATCTCTCTTTCAGTTCTCAAGCATCTGCAGTATGTACTACTCACTGTTATACTGTGTGGTATAAAAGATGGAAAAGTAGGGATTAAAAAACTAATTGAGCTGGGGAGTGCCAAGACGCAAGTGTTTGGGAGAACCTCGTCTAATAAATTCCCTAAGAGCATGTCTACCCTAGGAAAAAAGGCATGTATTTATAGCTAACATGCTCTAAAATCCCTAGTGTAGGCAGGGTACATTAGAGTTTTACCTCAAGGGTTAGTCTTGATGAGCTAAGATAAAACTACAACTTGCCCTGTCTGCATTAGAGATGAACTCCCAAACCCATTAAAGTCAATGGCAAAACTTCCAGTGACTTCCATGATGCTAAGATTTCACCTGGGATTTCACAATGTTTATTATTTTTAACTTGGATTTTTTAAAGGATTGGATTACCTTGCACTTATGGTATCTCGCTGAGGAAAGCAAATTCATCGAGAGTTGTTTATGAATTTCTGGTTCTTCTTTCCTGCTACCTTATGCGATTTGGACTATGCAAATGTGTACAGCTGTGAAGGGTAAGCTCCTTACAGTGGTATAAACAAAGAGTAATTCACATTAATAAAATGGAGTGATGCTTGTTCTGAAACAGGTGTACACAGAAGCAGACTCAAATCCTATCCTCCTGATTTTTCTCTGTTCAGGATAAAGTCTGTCTCTGGAATGATGTGAGAATAGAATTAATAGGAGCCCATGATTCAGCCAGCTCTTTGTGCATACTAATCAAAGCCTGATAGAGGAACTTGTTTTCAGCAGCAGCTAGAGAGATCCCTCATAGCCATTCACTGTACTTACTTACCCTTCCCTGCTGGCCCCTGCAGGCACACAGTAGTCCCCTAAGTCAGAACAAAACTTCCTCAGAGTAGGGGGACTTTTTCATCATGACCCCACTGGTGTCATAGATTGGGGGTACCAGCCTCACAGTCAGAGGCAAGCTAAAATACTGTTGCCTGATTCTCCATGGCCTTGCAGTATGTGCTACACTCCCTCCCTAGTGTAACACCGGAAAGCCTGGAGAAAAGAGAGAGTGTGTGCAAGGGTTGTACTATTGTTATCACTCTGATCGTTCCTATAATTTAACTCTTAAACAGTCCCTGTGTGGATGTGTGCATATGTATTTGAAATTCACGCTTGTTAAAATATCTTGATGTCTGATCATTACCAAAGCCTAGCCAAAGACATTTTTCTTGTGGTCCCATGGTAGCTAGCTTTAATCAAGGAGACATTTTTGTAAGATGCAGAAGGCTTCCTTTTGTTTGTTTGTTTATTGATTTATTTTTACATTCCTTTGTGTGAACTGCTTCTTCCCACCAGTTGATAAGCCCCAAAGAGATTGGCAGGCTTGACAATTTCCCTGCCAGCTTTCTTCCACTGATTCAAGAGAGGCATCCTGTCGTATTCACAATTCCAGTCTCAGGCCAAGCTGCTAAGAGCTCAGTAATATGGGAGTTAGGTGTGTTTCTACCTGTCAGTCACATCCATCAGCTGCTTGGCAGTCACCCTCCCTGGCAAGAGAAGAGATTATTGCTTCCACGGGGGAAACCTACAAAACCTAATGTTCAGCAGAGAATTCACTATCATCACTGCAAAAAATAAACTGGCTGGGAGCCTGCTGCTGCTGTAAATTGTTCCAGTTTTGCATTTGAAGATTTAAATCCTGGCATTCTTGAAATAGATTAAATATAGTGTCTATGCACACACGCACATACCTTCACACAGATGCATGATAGCTCATCCAGAAAAGTCATTGCCTTTGTTTAGCATTGGTATTTTTAATGTGCCAATTCAGACTTGAAGTTCTATCAGTACCCCATGCCCACATCTCATTCTGGGCACAGAGGGAAAATATTGGAAGAGGGAGTGAAGCCAAAGCAATATTATCTCCTCCTTTCCCAAGACCCAGAATTCCTTTTCATTCAAATGTATGGTTGCACTCCTCTATTTATTTTGTGAGGAAATTCACCCGCCTGTAGAAGAGAGGAAAGAGGAGGAAGGAGGCATTGTACCTGGTGTCTTCTCTGGCAAAGCAATAGAATTTCCATCAGTCATCTCCACTGGAGTTAATGCTGGTGTTCTGCATTAATGCAGTGCCACCAATTTGCATAATTTTATTGTGAGTCTGATGATATTTGGTGTTTTTTTAATAGCCCCAGCTCCTAGAGTTCTGTAATTACCTGAGAATCTCAGCTTCCATTAAAAAAAAAAAGTAAGTTTCTTGCCCTCATGATATCACAGATAAGTTTTAAGGCATGGCCTCCAAAGGCTCAAAAAACAGAAGACAAATAAAAATCCCAAATTTATTATTTTCATTAAAGTTCATGATTTAAGCCAATCCAAAGGTTTCTACTGAACTCTGAGAAGGCAGGTCCCAAGGGTACATCTGTACCCCAGCTAAGAGTTGCTAGAGCCAGTAATATATTACAGAATCATAGAAATGTAGGGCTGACAGGGATCTCAAGAGTTCATCAAGTCCAGCCACTTGCACTGAGGCAGGATCAGGATACCTAGCTCATCCTTCACAGGTGTTTGTCTACCTTGTTCATAAAACTCTCCAATGATGGAGATTCTACAATCTCCCTTGGAAACCTATTACAAAAGCCAACTACACTTCTAGTTAGAACGTTTTTCCTAATATCTAAATACATCTAGTAACCACAAATTATCTCTACCTCCAAATGCTTGAGGGTGGCTGTTTATCTTATATAAGACTGCGACTTTTTTCTTCTTTAGTATCATTTTGCTTTCCTGAGCAGACATGCAACTCCCATTGATCCCGGGGTGGGGGGGAGGTCTGTAGCTTTGTATCAGGGAGCTGAACCAGGTTTTGTGTGTGAGGAAGAAAGGAGGAAGGAAGACCACATAAGAACATAAGAACTAGGTCCGATCAAAGGTCCATCTAGCCCAGTATCCTGTCTCCTGAGAGTGGCCAATCCCAGGTGCTCCAAAGGGAATTAACAGAACAGGTAATCATCAAATGATCCATTCTCTGTGTCACTCAGTCCCAGCTTCTAGCAAAAAAAAAAATATATATATATATATATATATATATAGTCTTGTCCTTCACAACATCCTCTGGCAAAGAGATTGACTGTACGTTTTGTGGAAACATACTGCTTTTTATTTGTTTTAAACCTACTGCCTATTAATTTCATTTGGTAACCCCTAGTTCTTGCGTTATGAGGTGTAAATAGCATGTCCTTATTTACTTTCTCTACCCCAGTCATGATTTTATAGACCTCAATCATCTCCACCCTAGTAGTGAAAAGTCCTGGTCTCATTAATCTCTCCACATATGGAAGCCATTCCATACCCCTAGTCATTTTGTTGGTCTTTTCTGAAGCTTTTCCAATGCCAATATAAAATTCCCCTTTTTGCACCTTGTGTTGGATATGCCATTTAGACAGCTCACAGGAACCGAGAAAATAGCACTTCAGTGCTACCATGGTGGATGCCACTACAAAGCAATCAGATAGGAAACAAGGGTAAAGCAAGTTTACCATCATCCTCATTCAATCTAGGTGCTCTTTGCATGTGTTGAGTTAACTGCACAGCTCAAGGATTCTTGCAGGGCCAGCTATTCTGTTGCCTGAAACTCTGCAGCATGTATTCTAATAAAAGTGAAGCAACAAGGAAGTAGATAAGCAAGAGAGGAAAGGATTGCTTACTTGTGTGGATGTGTTAGAGCAAGGGTTCTCAAACTTCACTGCACCACGACCCTTTTGTGACAACAAAAATTACTACACAAGCCCAGGGGGTGGGATTGAGGCCTTCACTTACCCAAGCTCCTCCACTCCAAATGGGGGCCTCAAGCCCAAGGGCTTCAACTGCAAGCCGGGGGCCTGTAACCTGGACCCCACCACCCAAGGCTGAAGCCCGAAGGAATCTGCTTCAGCTCTGGGCAATGAGGCTTAGGTTTTGGCCCTGGGCCTAGGCAAGTCTAAGTCAGCCCTGGTGGCCCCATTAAAATGGGATGCCGAGCCACATCTGGAGAACCGCTGTTTTAGGAAAAGGGATTTAGTTCTAGTCATGAAAAGGGCTGTCAGGTTAGACAGTGGCAGAAGGGGATGTAGCTTTAGAGCTTTCACTTTAGTCTCTTGGCTAGTTGCCAGTGGTACCTGAAGTTGAGAAATCATTTGTCACAAGGATAAAAGCCAAAGACGTGGCTCTGGGTGAGATGTAATCTGACAAGCATTCCTTCATGAGTGACACATTTGAACTACTACTACACTCTATATAAATGCCTTTTCTGACAGCTAGCAGTCATATTTTCTGCTTAGTTTTTCTGCTGGTTCATGCTGAGCTTTGTGACTACTTTCAGCTCTAGCTTCTTAGCTATTAGACTTTTCAGTGAGGAATATTGAGCAGGGATATAGCTCTCTGTGGTAATAGGTTTTTTTATCACCAGTTTAGGAGGAAAGGAATTATAAAAAGAGCTACAAATGAATTTTCCAAAACAACTCTGCTGTGGTATCTCTGTCATTTGTATTTATTTATTTATTTATTTTTACAAGATCCCAGAGAGTCAGCTGGCCAGTTCATTTATAACTGTCAATTTAACAGTTCATTTACTTCATTGAAGGAGAGAGACACAACAGGGGTGTGGTAACTATGAGATAATCACACCTCTGGGGTCTTACAAGGCAAGAGAAACTGCCAATTCTGCCTAATCCCACAGGGGTGTGATTAGTGCTCCTGATAACTATAGCCAAGGAGGATATGAGATAAATTGTGCATTTTGTGTACTAGAAAAATAATTAAATTTAAGTTGAATGTTAAAGTCTCAGTTGAGTTCTGTAATTTCATCTTGATTGTAGGTACAGTGAGGATCCAGATACATTTTACTTCTTTAGAACAGCCACTCATTGCCAGAATTTTTTCTGTACTTAAAATATCTGGTGAATATCAGTCTGTTTCTAATCTTCATATGCAGAATCATTACTCAGGTATTAGAGAGCCCTTCACCATGGTATGTGGGTGCCTACATGAAGAGCGGTGTAAAATAGTCAGCTCCCAAACACAGAGCAACAGCACATGTCTTGTTTGTTTTGGATGTGTCTCTGCTAATCAGTTTTATTGAGAGTTTATCTGTCATCTCTCTCATACTTTTTCCAGAGAACATACCTCTGGCATTTAGCAAGCAGAGAATTACAGCACAGGCCATAGAAATTACAGAATCACACCCCACTCTCACAGATTACATCATCCTGTTCTCCCCCAGCATCTTATTCCTCCCCAACCCCATTACCTTGAGTGTGTTTTCTAGCACGTCCTCCAGCCAAGCTTTAAAAGATTCATTGAAGAATCGTGTTTTGTTTTAAAAGGACAACTGAAGGGCATGTTACCATGAATCATGGCAATGTAGGGCTAGAAAAGACTTCAGAAGGTCATCTGATCCAGCCCCCCTGTGTTGAGGCAGGACCAAATATATCTAGACTACCTTGTCAGGTGTTTATTTGGCCTGTTCTTAAAAACCTGTAGGAACAGGGATCCCCTAGTGTCTGTATTATTCAAATTCATTTTAATTATCTTTCTTAAGCTTAAACCACCAATGTTAGGAACAGTGTCCCCAACAGGAGCAAGAGCCTGTGTACCACTGTGTGCTGAGGGCAGCACTTACAATTTTCTTCTCCTTCTGCCAAATTCTTGATTGACATGCTGGTGCCCCACTCTGTGAAGCCTCTTGTGATCACACGGAAATAGGTGCTGCCTCCAGGGTGGTCTAAAACAGTGTTTCTCAACCTTGTTTTATAAAGTACCCCTTTTTAATAAAAAAAAAAAAAAAAAAAAAAAAGTATAAATACCCCCAGTACCTACAGTTTTCAGACACAATTTTTTTTCTACCATTGCAATACATTTGTTTAAACAACTTAATCGTAGCCGGGCAGGCGATGAAATTTTTTGATGTAAAAAGTACAAAAAATAATAAACACTGTGAAAATCATAAAACAAAAATTCAGTTTTTTCCAAATTTCAGTTGTGTTGACGTACCCCCCAGACTTCTCTCGAGTACCCCTAAGGGTACTCGTACCACAGGTTGAGAAACACTGGTCTAAAACACTAGGACCTGGTCTACACTGGGACTTTACATCAACTTTAACTGCATATGGTCTAGTTTCTAAGAGATGCGTCCACATTACCAAGCCTGTCACATCAATCTTTAAGGCTGCTGAAGTCAATT
This sequence comes from Rafetus swinhoei, assembly GCA_019425775.1. Classification (NCBI taxonomy): domain Eukaryota; kingdom Metazoa; phylum Chordata; order Testudines; family Trionychidae; genus Rafetus; species Rafetus swinhoei. The sequence continues at coordinate 112,105,673 of CM033437.1, forward strand.
TAAGAACTCCTGCTTTTCATGAGGAGTAATGCTATTCCCAACCTTGCACAGTCAAAATTATGGTAATGTAGATGAAGCATTGCCGGAAAGTTGACGCTACGTGCTTCTGGGAAGCCTCCCACAGTTCCCTGCCCTGACCTCTCTAGCCACAACTTGTGTCTCTACTGCTCTTCCTGGTGAGCACAAAAAGTCATGGGAAATGTTTATTGGCCTTTCCCATGTGGCCAGCGTTCTGACCATATTCAGAACAAGCAGCACACCACAGCACACATGGAAGTGACTTCAAACAATCCTACCAACACCGTGACAACTTCGAATACTTCTGCTCCCACAGGCTATGTCTAAACTACATTCCTCTGTCAAAAGAAGAATATAAATGAGCCCGATTGAAAATGCAAATGAAGCGTGGATTTACAAATCTCGCACTTCATTTGCATAATCGCGTGAGAGCGCTTTTTCGAAAAAGGGTTTTTCAAAAAAGAAATCGCAGTCTAGACAGGGTTCTTTCAAAAAAAACCACCCTTTTTTGGAAGAACCTGTACTCCTCATTTTTTCAGGAGTACTGGTTCTTTTGAAAAAAGGGGTTTTTTTCGAAAGAACCCTGTCTAGACTGCGGTTTCTTTTTCAAAAAAACCCCTTTTTAGAAAATGCTCTCTCACATGATTATGCAAATGAAGCACAAGGTTTGTAAATCCGCACTTCATTTGCATTTTCAATCAGGCTCATTTACATTCAATCGGGCTCTTTCGACAGAGGAATGTAGTTTAGACGTGCCCACAGACTCCAGTTCCCAGGTGTGCAGAAGAGTGCCAGCATGGATCGTTAAGGATCACAATTGACATTTCCATATTTCCAATGGTAATTTTCCTGTCTGGGAAAAAAGTTTCGGCATGCATCTTTCAGACGCAAGGTGGTCAGGGGCCAAGATGGGGATATATGTTCTGTCTATGGCCTCACCGCAGTTAGGGAAGCCCATCATGGCAAAGCCATCCATTATGGTAGTGGTTCCCAACCTTTTTTATTCTGTGGACCAGCAAACCGTTTGGTGGAGCTGTAACATTTTATTTGCATATTTGCATATTCATTAAATGCAAATAGTGAATATGTGTATATGCAAATTAAATATTGCCTGTCTGCCTAGCCTCAACCCAGCCCCTTGCTCCCTGGTGCCTAACACCCTTTGACCCCCACCCCTACTTCCCCTGCCCTTTGACCCTTTAACCTCTGACCCCAGAGCCCATGCCTACACCCTCTTGCCCCATGACCTCACCACATCCTCACCCAACACCCCTTTAACCCCACCCACCGCTGCACTCCCCAGAGCAAGGCTTCCCACTCTAGGGAGTATGGCTGTTACTACCACATGGGCATGGGGAGTGGCTGTTGATGGCATGCGTGCTCCTCCTCCTTAACGCCCCCTCCTTACCCAAGCACGTCTCGCACCCCCAAAAGCGGGGGGGATCACGGAGCCCCAGCCAGGATGTCATCTTTCCTGGGTGGGAGGAGTGACAGGGGAGGGAGGCACCTCCTGCTCCATGTCTTTCTGCCACCGCCTCAGCCCCAGCTCCAACACCGGGCAAAATCGGCCATGCAGGCAGGGGGAGCGGCCATTGGAGGTGTGCGTTCCCTCTTCCTTCGCACCCCCTTCATCCCCAAGCACATCTCATGGGTAGAGGCGGGGAGAAGCATGGAGCCCCAGACTGGCTGCCATCTTACCTGGGTGGGAGGAGGGAGGTTGGAGGGAGGTGCCTCCTGCTCCATCTCCTCTTGCCACCACCTCAGCCCTAGCACTGCCACCAGGCAAAATCAGCCACCACAGCTGCTGGTAGCCAGTGGTTCATGGACCGATACCGGTCCGTGAACCAGCAGTTGGGAACCGCTGCTCTATGGTGTCCACGTTTCCCAGAGTTACAACCCTGCATAGCAGGATGTTATTGAGGGCCTTGGCTACTTGTATAACAGCAGCCTCCACTGTAGATTTCCCCATGCCAAACTGATTCCCCACTGAGGGGCAGCTGTCTGGTGTTGCAAGCTTCCATGGGGTAATTGCCACATGCTTTTCCATGGTCAGAGTGGGTATCAGTCAGCAGAGTTGTTGACTCGAGTCCCACGACTTGAACTTGAGTCCAACTTTAGTCGCCTAGGTGACTCGACTTGAGACTCGACTCAGGTTCATTGTTTGTGACTTGAGACTCGACTTGAGACTTGCTAATTTTGTTAAATCGACTTGGTGAAAAATTGTCCGAAAATGCCAGTATTGATGGCTTGTACAAAAGTGACTTGACATTTTTTAAATTAATATTTGAGACTCGACTTGGGACTTGACTCGAAAGTGACTTTAGGGACTCGAGACTTAACTTGAGACTTGAACTGTAGTGATTTGAGACTCGACTTGGACTTGACAATGACGACTTGAAGACAACACTGTCAGGCAGGTATTCTGGCACCTCAGGGCAGGGGCAAGCCATTCACACAGTTCCAGCCTTGTGCATTCGGAAGTTTTGCAACCACTGCTGATCGTCCCATGTGTGCAGCACTCTGTGGTTCCACCAATCTGAGCTTGTCTCGCAGCACCAGAAATGGTGTTCCACTCTCTCCAGAGGATTGACAGGCAGCTACGTTAGCAACAGTACCAGGCCTTGCCCTAGCACTGCCTCCATGCCACACTGAGCTTCATCCTCATCCTCTTCCTGGAGGCGCGATGTGTATACTGTCCAAGTAGTGAGCCATTAGTCACTCCACGACACATGTCACCATCATAACGGCTTACTGCACAGCAGGCTCCATGCTCATACGGCTATGGTGTCTACACGGGCACCACAAGGCGCGAGCACACTGCTTCCCCTTTATCTCACACAAGGCGGAAGGGACTAGACGAATGCCATATGGGATGCTGGTGACATGACCCCCACTGAAGAGTTTTGGACCACTGAGCATAGCCCAAAATGCAAAGCTGCCCACAGTGCCTGGCTCTCTGAGTCGATGGCAGACTCCCTAATGGGTATGTGCTACTTTGGACTACATTCAATTCTTCCCTGAATTGAGGACATGGACGTTCAACTTCGCGAAAAGGGCTTTTGGACAACGTGGCCAGTGTTTTCCGCCACCATGTTCCCTCTTCTGGGTCCTTCGGATGCTATGGAACTCCAGTCAGTCTTTGGGAGGGGAAAACAGGACTGCAGATGTGAGAGGTCTCCCAAGTGCCACGGCAAATTCCATTGCCAAAGTTCACCTGACACCTCTCAAACCTTACTAGTCAGAACGCAAATGCCGTTCATTCAGCATGGGACACAGGAGCAAAGGTCAGCCCATTGGCCTCTAGTTTCTTCTGCCCTTTCAGACTTTTTACCTACAGCCTTCTCTGTCTTTCCGGCTCTGGCTGCATATGAGGCATGAAGAAAGGATTATGACTTATTCCACAGAGACTTCTTTAATGCCACGTGGGCATCCATCAAGAACATAAGAATCCATATTGGGCCTGACTCTAATTCCATGCTAGTTTTACACACTAGCGTCATTCCATTGCTGTACATGGAATTATTCTTGAGTTATACCAGTGTAATGAAATCGGTCAGGCCCTGTATTTTTAGTGTCTCCATAGTGATCAGTCAGCTGAGGTGTGTATCAGTGAATCAAGTCTTACTATGAAAGATCTGATATCTCCATGCTGACATGTGTATTGCCTTTGCTGCGTAATAAGAATCCCCGATAACTACTAACACTTTCAGCATTTATTTTAATTTCCGCATTCATCAAATATTAGAAAATGGACTGAATTCTTCATAGTAAGGAATGCCCACCAGTCCGACTTGCCCAGCGGGTACCACAATTCCTTGCTGTGTTAGAAACCACAGTTTCTGGTGGGATTTTTATGGGGCTCTGGATTCTCAGTCAGTGCTCACAGCTCAAAGAGAAGTAGTTAGTTCACAACTCTCCTGTTTCCCCAGCTGGTAACAATGAAAATGGAGGCATATTCCTATAACTGCCTAGAAAGCTCCACTACAATTTTAGCACAGTTCTCAATCCTTAGCCTGAAGAGGGCTGGGACTTTTTTGGAGCTTTACTTTTTGCTGGGGAGGGATTTGTCTATGGAATGACACTGCAGGTCGTTGAAGGTGGTTGTCTCCCATTCCCAGTCCCAGGGTGTGTGTTGCAGCAGTGTGGAACACAGGGGCTGCTGAAATGTGAAAGAGACATAATCATGTATGGGGGGGCGCAGAGATAGCTTAACATAAAAACATGGGTGGCAAACATTTGACTGCTTGTTTCAACCGCTCCTAACTGATGCTTAGATGTCCTCCTTTATAGATGTGCTGGTCAGGGTCAGTTTGACCCTCTCGGGAAAAATATTCCCCCATTTTATAATAATGGTTTGAATCAAAGCAGTAACGCTTTTGTGAGTGGTAGTGTTTTGGACCAGTGCTGTTGCATTTCAGTTACTAAGGGAGCTTGGGGAGAACCAATTATCAGACACCTAGGGCACTCAACAAAAATTAAAAGACTTATTTAAAAAATCCTTCCTTTCAGTACAAAAGAGAATTACAGCCCTTTTGTCCTAATGATAGGGAAAGGTTTTTAAACTTCTGAGCACTCCTTCCCTCTAGCCCCAAATTTTTGTACTTGCAGCATTGAATGCAGACCCATTATTTTTAATCATATATCAGGAATAGCAAGAAGAATAGCATATGGGATGACAAAATCTGCACGCCTTGAAATCACACAGCACTTCCTGGAGTCATTAAGGGGTTAAAGAGTGATCTGACCAATTTGAATGGGTTCATTTTTATTATGTAAATTTGTTTAAATGCTCATTTTTCGGTCACATTCTGTGCTGTTCTGAAGACAGAGGTTTCAAAGACACAATTGATTAGTGAAAGCATGGTTGGTAAAGCATAGAATAATAAGAATTCCTGTTCCGAGTTCCTCCAGTTGAAGGAATTACAGAGTAAATACTGTATACTTCTTAATCTTCCTGTTTGGGTTTGGGTTTTTTAGTGTCCTCATTATTTCAATTTTCCTGAAGTACGAAATCAAATTGTTCCTTCCCTCCTCTCCTGCTAGCAAGCTTTTGTGTCTGCCTGTCTGATGTATGGCCTTTTGTTGCACCCTCGGACCATGACCTGACAGTCATTATTTTGTCTTTTATCTTTATCTCTCTTTTTTTTATTAGACTAGTCAAGCTTGATATTAGGCTTCCCGAAGATACTATCCATTACAGTGTCAGCAAAGCAAGCTGCCTTACTGTAGGCCAAGTGTCAACAGAAGGTGAGGCAGAGAATCAGCGGCAATCTAAAGCTAATTACCCTGCCTGGAAGTTAATTAAATACTTGTTAGGAGCAGCAGGGTAGATCCTAATTAAACTTGTCTAATAACAGTATGCTGACATACCCTGACACTGGGAATTCCTACAGGGTTTAAATAATTGTACAAAGTGCAATAATACCTGTCACATCATGGTGTGCAGGCAAACTCTGGAGATGCACGTTTCTCAGTATTTTCCGTACTAATTTGCCACATATTGTGTACTTCACATGTGTTTAATTTACACACCTTTTAATTTTGGTGTCCTGGATCTTTTTTAATGACTTTGCCGTCCCCTTTCTGAGCAGGAAAGGGAAAATAATCAATGCAAGCAGAATTGGTCACCAGTATTATTTTGTAATAATTTTGGTGTAATGATCATGATTCATCCTTGTTTGTTGTTACATCTGCTATGTTATGGAAATAAAACTGTGGCCTTTTTCTTCCAGTGTCAGGATGGTGCTGCTTTCAGGTGGAAATGAGCAGCAGGGGAAAGTCTGAGAATGTTTGCCAGCCTTAACATGCATTTCACCGGCCAAACTCTGTTCTCAAGTTACCCCTCTGTGACATCACATTTAATTCCATTGAAGCCAAGAGAGTAACTCTAGTTTTACCACTATGCTCCAAGGGTGCATCTACACAGCACCCTAAATTTGAAATAAGATACACAATTTGCACTATGCATGTTGCATATCTAATTTCAATTGAATTTTGAAATAGCGTATTTCGAAATTTGGCTCATCTACACGGCGCCAAATTTTGAAATAGCACGCTATTCCGAAACATCCCTTAACCTTTGTGGAATGAGGATTACAGGGATGCCAAAATTTCATGTTCATTATTTCGAGATCTACCTCGAAATAGAGGCACATTCAAAAGATGCAGGGTAGCTATTTTGGGATACTTCCAGTATCCCGAAATAGCCCTACTGTGTAGACCAGACCCCAAGGCTATGTCTACACTATGATCCTCTTCCTCAAGAGGAAATGCAAATGGAGCACTCATTTGCATATGTCACGCTCTCATTTGCATTTCCTCCTCGGATCCCTTTTGCGCAAAAGGTTTTTGCGCAAAAAAGCGGTGTGTAGACGGCTCCTTTTTGTGCAAAAAAACCCTTTTGTGCAAGAGTCGTTCTTCCTCAAAAAATGAGGCTCTTGCCGTCTACATACCGCTTTTTTTCACAAAAACCTCTTGTGCAAAAGGGATCCGAGGAGGAAATGCAAATGAGAGCGCAACAAATGCAAATGAGCACTCCATTTGCATTTCTGCTTGCGGAAGAGGATCGTAGTATAGACATAGGCCAAGTGCGTAGACACGTTTTACACTGAGCCTCTTTTAAAAGTAGTTTGACCCTAGTTTTTCTATAAAAAAAAGGAAGAGACCCCAATCATATAGGAAACAACAAAGTGAGTATTGTTGCAAAAAAATTAAGAGTGGAAAAATTTCAATAATGTTATCTTTACTCATTTCCAGCCTTTTTCACATGAGGAAATATTTTTGTTCCCAAGCAAAAATACACAGTTTGGCATAATTTACAATAAATGTAGGTTCCCCATGACCACAGCAGGGCTTTTTGTTTTGTTTTGTTTTGAGGGGATCCTCTATGCCAGCAGTTTTAATGTGAGTTGAAAACTGACATTTGACCAGATTCTGTTTTTCAACTGATGAATTGTCACACTGCCTTGTGTGAGGGTTAATCTCCTATTGTGTCATCTATGCCACTGCAAAGAGTGATGTCAATAACAAATATGCAATTGCTGATAATGCACATCTCTTCTAGAAAACCCCTGAAGGGTTTTGTCAAATGATGGTCATTTACTGAGGCAAAATGCTGAATAACTGGTTTAAGAAAGTGCTGCAGGACTATTCATTGTTTTTTATGGTTTAGGAAAGGAATGTTTTGATCTTTTTTTTTCAAATTAGGCAAATCTTTTGCTATTTGCTGGGTCCTTTCCTAATTTGAATTTGACACCCTTTGTAATACTTCTTGTCTTGTTGTAATTTGTAGAAGTTGTTTATAAAGTACATCTGATGTTGCCACCATTAGGCCATATTTGAAATGCCACACAGTGAAACTAATGAAATGAAGTGCCATGACATGAAACTAATCAGACATAAAACAACTTGGGGAAAAATAGACCTGGGAACAGTTAAACCAATCACAGCACACTTATTTTATGCTTTCTGATAGTACAGCGAGGATTAATGAAAAGATGTAAGCACTCTGATCTTTTCCGGCAGGACTGTTGTAGAAATAATCAATTAACCTTGGGAGATCAAATTGACAGAGCTTAAGTGTGAAGTTATTTAAAATGCCAGGTTATCTAGGCAGATGAATACATGTGTCGTGTACTGAAGAGAAAATGGGGGTATTTTTCTAAATTTCAGTTTCACAAACTGATTTATCATTATTTTCCCAGGAGTCAGCTCTGCCTTTTTTGGCATGCACTTTAACACATTAAAACACAATTAGATTTGCTGTAGTCTATAACGAGACTGGCGGTTTTTTTCTCCTCTTGCTTAGTGTGGGAGGGCTACTCCATCAAAGAGCTCACAGTAGCATCATGCATGTAGCTCTTTACTTTGACAATTTGATTATTTGGCATACTATCTTTTGATGGTGTTGGTGAGTTGATGATGTTATGGCCCAGTCACACAGCAGCTCCATGCGCGGCGTAGCCAGGATTGCAGATTATGCCTAGTTTTTTATAACCATACCTACAATGGATGACATTTTACAGCGTGATATTTTTTACCAGATATGAATGGTCCAATCAGATGTGCCTAAACTAGCCAGTTTCATTTTCTTTCAACATTATTAATTGAAGAGATGGCAATTTCATTGGCTGATAATACTTGACTTAGGTGCCACAGGACCACTCGCTGTTGTTTTTTAAGTTGTTTTTAAAGTTACAGACCAACACTGCTACCCCTCTGAAATCTATGTGCTCTTTTATATGGAGGCACTGTAATAGGAGTTGAGGTCATGCCTCCCCTCAGGACTGGGCCCTAATTGTAAGCCTGCCGCTGCAGACCCTGGCCCTGATCCAGCAAAGCACTTAAACACATGGTTAATTTAAGTATGTGAGAAGTCCTGACTACCTCAATGGGAGTATTCACGTGCATCTTGTTAAATACGTACCTCCATGCTTTGCTGGAACCAATGTGAGCCAGCCCATTGATTTCATTGGAGTTACTCGTGTGAAAAGGCTGCAAGACTGGGACCTTTGCACAAATATATTTGCATCGTTACACACTAGGAGCCAAACCAGCTGTTGCACAATTCCCATTCCCTTCAGTGGGATTTCTGCAGGTGGAACAATAACAATCACCCTCAATGCACTGACTCCTGATGGATCAGGCCGTTAGTGTTTATTCAGTGATTGAAACCAAATGTCCTGACACTCAGGCTCGTGACTCTCATGTGACGATCTATATTATGTATTATTGCTGGTACGTGAAAAGTTAGCCTGCAGATTAGTGTATTTTCTCAGATTGAAAGTATTCATTGAGATAAATCATTTACAGCAGCATTGCTCTAGAAATAGAAAAAAAAACAGAAATAAATTCTTCACTTTTGGGTGTTGTATTATATTAGAGTTATGTGAAACCCTCCCAGTACATATACTCATCTGATTTCTGATTTTGTTATAAATGTGACGCTCAGCCCAGTTTTTTCTCTGTGAGTAGCTTCAAGCACATCTGGGCCAATTTATGAACTACTTTGCCTTATGTTTTTATCTTGAGGATTAAGGGCAGATAGGAGGCCCAGTAGTAGTACCTGGTATGGAGTTTCAGGGAAGAGAGGAACCAGAGATCAGAAGGCTCAGAGAGGTTGTGAATCTTTACTTGCTATGAATCTTCATATCACTCACTTCTTTTACTTTCTGCCTATTTTTATCCCTTTTCAATTATGTTTTCACCTCTTTTTTCATCATATTACCACTTTTGAGAAAGGATGAGGCAGCTGGAAATCTGGAAGGGGGTTATTATGGAGTTGAGGACCAAGGAATGAGGGTTCTTTGAGCGCTGGAAGAACTGGAAGGAAGAGGGATTGGGGCGAGGAGGGTTGGTAATGCAGAGGAGACCAGTCAGGTGTGCAAGAAATGGTTAGGTAGGAGGCACGTCTGAGTTTTGGTGTAGAGGTTGGTGATCTATAGGAAGGAGAAGATATTTGCATTGGGGTTAATCTGGGAGGAAAGATGAAGCTGAGAGGAAGTAGCTAGGAGGGTGTTGTCATTTGAATCAGAAGGCTGAAATGAACTAGGCTGCCACTGTATTCTTGAGGGGCTTGGAGGAAAGTTAGACTCTGGGATTGAGAGGAAGGGGGCTTGGTTGCCTTTGGGAAAAGACTGGGGGTAGGAGGCTGTTGAATTCAGGACAGAAGAAGAGTTTGCAGGCGAGGAGATTGTGTGCAGGAAGATAAAGGACATGCTTTCTGCGTGGCAGGTTGGCAGTGAGCAAGTGCTTCTGTGCTCCAGACTGGAGCACCCAATGTAGTAAATAATTTGGGAAGGGAGGTGGGTGAGGTTCAGAGCACCAGGCTCTTATGGATGGATGGTCTCTCCCTTAAGCACAATGCCACTTTCAGCTTCCTAGGGGATGATGCAGTTCTGCATTGCCTGTTACTCAGGTGAGAGGCTAAATATTACAGTTTGGCTCTTTTTTTTGCATGAGGCAGAGCGAGTGAGAATGAGGCTGATGTAGTAGTTAGCCACTGGAGGCCCATTTTGTTCGTGATAAAGGAGAAGTGAGAGAAAAAATATTTAGCCAATTAAAATGAAGGAATGGATAAATGTCAGTCTTGACTTCTAAAGGTATTGCAGCAAATTCCACATTCTGACATAAACTCTTTTCCATGTGGTATAGTATTAATGGCTATATATCAGCCTTCCAGGTAGTACTGTAAGGCGGTAAGGAGAATTGTGAAGCACACAAAGAGGGGAAGAAAGTCTGTTAATAATGAAATATGGAAAAAATAAATTATATGTTGGAGAAGTTTAATTAAACAACTGGCCAAAACCAAGTTTGCTTAAAGTGTAAAATAATTCAGGCCAATCAACTCTGGCAAATGCTTTCTTTGTATGATTGACAGTGAGCATGCCTCATGCCTAAAGATTCTGGCACAGTGTGTCAAATGTGAAACTTTCAAATATTATCAGAATCAGCTAGGTCAGGATGATTCAACAAAGGTGTAATATTATTGATATAATTGTCTTAGAAATCATTTATAGTCTGTTGGGAAAGGAAAATGGCTTATAATGAATGCAAGAGCATTGATCTTTATCTACTCTCAAAATCACAAGGCTAAAACCTATAGTTGTCTCCCTCACAGGATAGCCGTATTCTTAAGACATTTCTTAAATTTCTGAATGAAGACTAGACAAATAATGAGAGACTATAAAACTTAAATGAAACAAATAATTTGGCTTAGTCATTGCAAATGTTTTAATTACTGTAGCTGTTCTTTATTTTGAAACACAGTATGTCAAATTACCACAGTTAAGGTGCTCTGTTTAGTGCTTTTATCCATTTTATCTCTCTTTCAACTTCAGTTAACATAATAATAGATTCTCCTTGGTTATCTCCTATACAGTTTACCTTTCAAAGATATTCTGCCAGCATGACATTTGGAATCATGTGGGGAAGAAGTAAGTGAAGTACATGAAGGGAAGCATGGAGAGAGGTGAAACAAGTAATCTAGGCCCATACTCCAAAGAATCACTGGGCATGAGCTTTGGGAATGCCTGCCCCGTTCCAAATCCTTGATAACACTTCTTTAGAGAGCAAGGCTGGATGCATCTTTTCCCATTACTATCAATGAAAACTACTTACAGAGGACATGTGCTATGGGGCAAACCATAAGAAATTATTACAGAGCAAGGGTATGTCTAGACTACATGGCTCCGTCGTCGGAGCCATGTAGATGAGTTTATTAGACATAGGAAAATGAAGCAGCAATTTAAATAATCGCCGCTTCATTTACATCAAAATGGCCACCGCGCTGTGCCAATCAGCTGTTTGGCAGCACAGCGGGGCAGTCTGGACGTGCCACAGTCAACAAGGGAAGCCTTTGTTGACTGCCCCAGTAAACCTCATTTCACGAGGCATACCGGGGCGGTTGACAAAGGCTTCCCTTGTCGACCGTGGCGCATCCAGACTGCCCGCTAATGCCAAACAGCTGATTAACAGCACGTGGCTATTTATGTAAATGAAGCGGCGATTATTTAAATCGCCGCTTCATTTTCCTGTGTCTAGTAAACTCATCTACATGGCTCCATCGATGGAGCCACGTAGTCTAGACATACTCCTAAACTGTGATTTCTCCCTTGCAGATTTTTGGGGCAGAATCTGGTGGGTTTTAGTGGCCAGCTGACCCATCCATCCCATCCTCTCACACCCCAGCCTGCCCCTTACCACTCTACAGATCCCCATCAGAGGGGCATCCATAAGTATGGGGAAGAGGACATAAGTCATGGAGGCAGTATCTTCTTGTCGGCAAGCACTAATTGCCTTCCATGCATATATGGGAAGGATAGCATGTGCCCTGAAGATGCATGATCTTTTTCTCTTTAAAATGCTTCCTTTGATGCTTGCTACACTCCTACAACCCCTATTTAAATATCTAGAATCTGCTTCCAACGTGTGTTATAGGTGCAGGACAAGACAAAGCAGGTGTGATACCTGAGCAGAAAAAGCATGTTGTACATATTCCCAGAATCAGATGGCTAAATTTAAGTCTATCCCAGAAGGCTTTATCCTGCACTTGTGACATCAGAGGAGCAGATAATACAAGGTCTCACTAATTTCATCAATCTCAACATAGAGATTCACTGACAGCAACTACTCAGGTGCATTAGGCACCAACAAGCTTCAGAAACAAGCAGGACTGTCTTCTTTTTACAATGATCTTTGTTTCATTATATACAATTATTGTGACCAATAGAAAGAAAACCCTACCTGCCATTCACAGATTAGTTCTGTCAGCATTCTAGTGTGGCATGGAGGGACCTTGTTCCAGCAAACTCTTGTCTAATTTTTCAGAGCAACATTCAAAACTAGACAAGTACACAATGTTTCTGATACCACATAATGAATTTCTTCATCAGAGTTGGTCTAGTTTTGGGAGATCACAAATGAGAAAGTCAGCAGCTATTGCCATGAAAACAATTATATCACAGATTTACTTTTGGAAATTAAATTGCCTAAAAGAGAGAAATACTTGTCTAAAAACAAAGATAATTAGCAAAATTGGCAAGGAAAATTATGAAAAAAACAATTATATAATTTAAATAATTGGATTTAAATTTAAGTATGGTCTTCTTGAAAGTCCAAATATTATCATAATGTCATGGGGTGGATACACCCATCACGCTTTGGGGGGCAGGTTTGGGGTGCATTACAGCCCCACAGTTGTATCTGTAGGACTGCCCCCCAGTCTCAGGGCTGTGTGGCCCTGTTGCCTTTGTCAGTGATATGACCCTTGTGATTAGGGCAGTGCGGTCTAGCATCCAGAATCAATGTTACAGCCCCTACCGTCAAGCCAATGTGGCCTAGCAGCCAGAGTCCACAATACAGCCCCTTCTGTCAGGGCACTGTGGCCTAATGACTAGTGAATAATATGTCTCATACTGTCAGGGCAGTGCAGCCTAGCAATCAGAATCAGTAACACCAGCAGGCTGGGCCACTGCATCACGGTGGGCTGTTGCCAGGATAGGAGGACCCAGGCCTGCCTTCTCCACTGAGTCCCGATCCAGGACCCTACTGCTGATAGAGATGCTTGTCACTCACTCACCTCCTTCCTCATCAGTGGTCAGCCCAGACTGAGTTGTTCTCCTGCCTTTTATAGACTCATAGACTTTAAGGTCAGAAGGGACCATTATAATCATCTAGTCTGACCCCCTGCACAATTCAGGCCACAGAATATATATCCTGTCTCCAGTTGGAGTATGGCCAGGAAAGCCAAGGGAGCATGGCCTGCTTAGTCAAGGTGTATCATCCTGCTGCACCCGTGCCAGGATGATACACCCCATCACACGTACCCAGCATCTAGCTGATATAAATTGGCATAGCTTCATTAAAGTCACTAGCACGACACTGATGTATACACTAAGAAGCTGGCCCATAGTTTCTTGTTGTTGATTTAGATTCTTCAAGCAGTCTTTGAGAAGTCATGTTGGTTTAGAATAGTGGTCGGAGCTGGAATCTGGAAATTAAGAGACTGCATTTGTATTCCTACCTCTGTCACTGATTCACTGTTGCATCAACTTAGTTTCCACATCTGCATACTGGTGAGTAATACTTTAATGCATACTCACCTTTGTAAGATCCTTGGGTGAATTGTGTTCTATAAATGCAAATTGCTGCTGGGTTTATTATTTTATTTTATTTTATTAATGTGAATTTATTGTACTACTGTATTCCAGGAATTAAGCAGGAAACTGACTTGTTGAATAGAGAGCTTTGAAAACCTGTTGATGTTAAATCAATAATATATGTTATTTACACATCTTGGAAAGAAAACCAGTGTTCTCTCAAACAAGTATTCAGTAATTATAGTAGCTAGGCACCCCACAAATTCTAAGCATGCAAGCACAGTTTGCAAAACTACCCTATACCGGGAGACTGCCTTGGTTACAACAATCCTGTGGCCCACTGAGATGAAGGAGGGCCACTCCTGCACCTCACTCACTAGCCTAGGTTGCCCATTGCTGGCCTAGATTGCACAAAAAACACAGGAAGGAATTATAGCAGGGAACATGATGGCAGCAGAACAGATGGGAGATGATTTGCCTTGCCCTAGGAAATGAGGGCTCCAAATTACTGTTGGTCTGTAGTGGCATAGTCAGTGAAGGTGATGGAAAAAGAACACTGTAAATAACTTGAGCAAAATATTTTACTAGAGGGTCTCTGAGCCATTTGTGTGGCTGGAAAGTAGTTAGACGCAAGTCCACCCTGCCACACGTAGCAAGAATGTTTTAGTGGTGAGATCTTCAGTAAGTGGAGAATAGCATTTAGTTGATGTGAAGAGAATCTGAAGAGATGATATATTATGGGGAAAGAAAGATGAAAGGAATGAAAGATGAGGGGGGAGGGAAATGGAAGTGAGGGGGCAGGCTAGGTGGTAAAGGGGAAGATGGCTTTTCAAGGAAGCAAAGTGAAAGGAAGGTAATAGCTAGTTAGTGAATCAAAGGGCAACAAGCCAAGTTCTGTAATAAAGAAGTGATTAATTGAGGCAGCAAGGGAGAGGTTTAGAACAGAGAGGCTGCAATATTATGCAGTTGGGAAGGAAGACTGAAGAACTGTATGGCATGCAAAGAGAGCAGAGAGAAGAGAGTTGGAGGAAAGGGGGAAAAGAACTGAAAATTAAAAACAGAAAACAGATGGCAAGTATATGTCAAGAAATGGCAAGTCCTGTGAAGAAATGGGTACCCACCCTGTAAATAACACCCAATTCTCTTTCACTGTTAATCTGTCTTTCTAGATGCCCGGAAATTGATGGCCCAGACACAGAAGCCAGAGTGTTGTGCAATGAAGTTCGAATCAAGTGAATAGACCAATGACTATCTATAATAGTCTCAAAGAATCATCTGTATCAATCTGCCAATCTATTTTTCTATCAGTCTGCCAATCTATTTTTTTCCCTGCTGCTCCTAATAGAATTATTCAATGGATACAACGGCATTAAATCCCACACCTCAAAATATTATATGTAAGAGCATGAGATCCATACTGTAATCCACTTTGAGGTGGCCTTCGGAGTTGTTTCTATGACCACACTGGAGCTTTGCTCAGTTTCCAAGCAGCACTGTCTCCATTTGTTGTTCCCCGGCCTCAGATTCTTTGTCGACAAACCAAACTTACAAAACCAAATATAAACCTCTCTGTCCATGGGGGAGCTGTTCCGGGCCTTTCGTTGTCAGCCATTTCTCTGCTGAATAAAGTGTTCACTGTCTTAAGTGTCTTGCTTGATATTAGAATATTGACTTCATATATTTGACAAATCATTGACTGAAAAAAAAAGATTAAATAGTTTGAGCTTGGTCTTTCTCGGACTAAGAGGAGGCCAGGAGGCCCTATTACATTTTTCTTAAAGAGGCTGGTATGACAGTCTTTTTTTTTTTTTTGGTATGAGAAGCCTTTTTTTTTTTTTTTTTTTTGGACCCTGATAAGGTTTGGCAGAGGCAGGTTCAGTGTGAGTTGTCTCCACGCTGTCCCACTAATATTCCTGTTCTTGAGCTAGATCATGCTTTAGCTTCTATGTACATTCAGTACTTGGGGTGAAATCCTAGCTCCATAGAATCCAATGTGAGTTTTACCATTGACTCTAGTGGAGCTAGGATTTCACCCTTCATCTGTTTGCTGAGATTATATCAACAAGGGTATGTGATGGTATTTTTTTCTGTTATGCTGACAGAACCACCCCATTTGACATAGGCCACCAAACAGCCATCAGCTGGTAATTACTTTTGTTCACACTGACATGGTTACATTCATATAAATCATCTAGAGGTGAAAGGCTTTGTAGCTTCTCACCCACCCAATCCCTCAAGGGAGCAGTGTTTGGATGTGTTTGGAATGAACGAGGTTATAGATAAGAAAACAGTGACTGTCTGAACTCCAGGGGTTTTTTATTGGTTGAATGGGAGGCAAATCCAAAATCTATATATATTCTGGCAGACTTACGCAGCATTGCCCTGGTCCGTCAGCAATGTGTGTGTGTGTGTGGGGGGGGGGTGTTCAGGACTCAGGGCAGGGCTTTGGGGATATGGATGGGAGAGCAGAAAGCTGGAGGGTGGGGAGTATGAGAATGTGGGTTGGGAGGTGAGAAGGTGCTCAGAGTGGGGGTCCCATCCAGCACAGGCCTTTTTTCTCCCCCTCTCTCCTGCTGCCAGAGGCTTTTTCTCCCCCTCAGTCCCCAGGGACCTTTTTTCTCCCTCCCCAGTCCTCCCAGCTTATAGGGGTGTTTTGTTTCCCTCAAGCCCCTACCCCTAGCTGCCAGATCAGGATTTGACAACAAAGTTTGTTAATCTAATCAGGACAAAAGATAAAATAATGCTTAAATTGTATAATGATGTCTATGTACTAGTACTTTAGCTAAGTCACATTGGTCTTTTTCCAATATTTAAAAAAATTAACTAGGGGTCATCAACAGTGGCACTTAGAGAATAATTTGTAGTGAATAATATAGTCCATTATTTCAATGTGTTTATTAATGAATTGCCTACAAGCATCTTACAGTTGTCTTGAATGTATTTGTAATTCAAAATTACTCACCCAACAACTTATTAAATAATTCTTGCTTGGTAGAATGTTTGTGCAAAGTATTCTGTATCTGAAATCTGCATTGTATTGTTTGTTTCAATTAGGCCTGTATGTTACATGGTGTCTGTTCTCAGATGAACATAACTTAGCATTAGGTTTCCAATGTGGTTTTATCTTTATGAATTCAAAATTTGCTTTTCACGAATATTCACTAACATTTAAGTAAAGTATATTAATGATTTAACTAAAATATATTATTTCCACTAACATCCAAGCCAGTATATTCAATGTCCTGGAACAGACTCAAAAAATTAACTTAATTTTTTGTTTAGGTAAGCAAATAGTCCCTGGGAAAATGAGGTGTTTATTCACTTCTAATCAACACTGGAAAGAATTTAAAAACACAAAAATGACGCAGAGACTACTTAATAAAATGGCAAAAGCTAAGGCTGAATAAATTTCTCAGCTGTCCTATTTTCCTGCTAGAAGATATGAATAACTCCCCTTGATCTCAGTGGGAGTTACTTATATTCTCTGGTGGGAGAATAGGGTCCCAGACCTCAAAAAGGAAATATAATCACTCTCTCTGACTCCCTGAATTCTGCCGTGGTCAGACTAACAAATACTCTGCACTCTTTGTTTTTCCATCTGGTGAGCTGACACCATCTCTGCCTCTAAAATGTTTAAATATTGTAGATTTTGAATCCTTCCTATTGTGGGAATCCTTCTGCAAGCACTTCCAAAAAGGATATAATTCCATGGAAGTGGAAGGTATGTTAGCTCTGATGTATCCAGTTATGCGCCAGAGGCCTGTCTCATCCTGTCAGTTGCACTCAGGCAACTCTCAGGCTATGTCTAGACTGCAGGCTTTTTGCGCAAGCAATTTTTGTCGGAAGAGATCTTCCACAGAAATTTCTTGCACAAGAGAGCGTCCACACTGCAAAAGCGCATCGAAACGGCGATGCACTTTTGTGCAAGAGAGCGTCCACACTGTATGGATGCTCTCTCGCAAGTAAGCAGTGATTGCTATGGACAGAATGGCCACCAGGGCACCTACGCTTTTTCCTCTTCCATCTTCTTGCGCAAAAAAAACCCCTCTTCCCCATCCACACATGCTTTTGCGAAAGAGCTCTTGTGCAAAAAGGCGTTCTTCCTCGTAGAATGAGGATTACCAATTGTGCAAAAACTCCTCTGATCTTTCAATTTACTTGTGCAAAAACACGCTTGCGGTGTGGGTAAGTTCTACAAAAACTCTGTCGTGTAGACATAGCCTCAGTGAGGTTAATGAGGGTTGCACTAGTGCAGCTATTGAGGTGATTGTGCCACAGGATCCTTATTCACTGGTAGGGGTAAGTCCCATTGATTTCTATGAAAGTTACTCCTATCCTGTAGCAGGAAATTAGGGCTCCAAAGATAGAGTAGGAAAACTAATTATGATAGTTTCCATGCATTACAGGACAGAAACAACCTGCACTAAGTGTCTGTAATGATTTTCAAATGTAAATCTTGTTAATGAGGTCTGGTGCACAAATTAAACTTGTATTTTAACTTACACATGCTTTCCCATAGCAGCCTTTGACTCTAATGGATGCTGATTTTGCAACAATACGGAGGTGAACTTTACATAATGACTTATTTTGAACAATTTCTCCAATGTTCCAGACAGAAAAGTTTCATTCAGAAAATAGCTTAAATGTTTTCTTGTTTCTGTTTCTTTTCATCAGTTGTTTTGCTGACGTTGTTGCATTGTTTTATTTATTGGTGATCAGGACAAAGACGATCCTCTTCAATTATTTTTAATCGCAATGTGTGTCTTGTGCAACATTTCATAGTAGGTCAGGATCCTGTGCCTCCTTTAGCTGAAACTCTCTTTATGAACTTCAGAACTGCTTGGCTTTTGAGAACTGAAACAGAACATCATGTGCAGGACTTCTATTTTATTCCTTGAGAGTGTGATGCAGTAGTAGGAGGCAAAAGGTAGCAGCTTTTAAGGAAAAGAAGAATCAGAATGAACCATTTCTTAAGGCTATCATCTTTTTCAGTGAAAAGTGTGTGTGTGTGTGTGTGTGTGTGTGTGAGTGCTCGCGCGTGCACGTGCACACGCTTTTCAATATTGGATGCCTGTAGTTAGGCATCTAAATAAATTCATATGCAAACACAAACAAAAACCTGATTTTCATAGATGTTTAGGACCTACAACGCCCATTGACATAGATGTGATGGAGGGTTACTCAATACTTCTGAAAATTAGGCTGCTTTTATTGAGATGTCTACATACATATTTAGGAGTTTACCTCTCAGCACACAAGTTTGAAAGTGTTGGACATTGTGCATCATCACATTGAGACTGGATTTTTCTTTTTCTGATCAGCTGTTGTGTTTTGTGTCTGGACTGTATTGTTTGTCCTGTTTAAGCTGTAAGTGGCTGGCAGAATTGTCTAGACCACTTCAAACAGTAGTGACAATCAATAAATAATAATGCCCAGTTTATCAAAAAAAGCATCTATATTTTTTATAACATCATATACATGAAAGTCCTTGTGCCAATATTTGAAATACAATCTAGTACAGAAAACAATTGACCAAGCCCCATTTGTATGCCATTATATGGGTATGTATTTTGAACACTTTTTTTTTTACTGGATTCATTGTAAGCAATACTTGTCATTCTGCAACTAATATTCATATTAGAAAAATGGTGCATTCCTGTAAAAGTTTAAAAATGGACTCCAAATATAGCTTCAATGGTGGATGGTTGATATTTTCACAAATAACAAGGGTATGTCCATGTCCTTACGCTTTTTAATATCAGGTCTTTGACCTTTTATCAAGTCCCATGACCTCTTCCGGTACTCACTAACACATTGATGGCTTTTGGCACAAACTGTGTCTCCTTTCCCACATGCAGTGCCGTAAAATATTCTGGACTGCCTTAATGATCTTTTTGCTAGCTCATACATCTCCAAAGACTTTATTCAGGGCCCACTGAAATCAATGGGAGTCTTTCTATAGACTTCAGAGGACTTTGGATCAAGTCCTGGCTACCGTATTATACCAGTCTGAGATTTTTTTTTTCAGACTCTCCTCTCTGCCATTTTTTCAATATGGATGCAGACATACATTAGACATAGCTATTAGCATATTACATGGTAAAATTTTGTTTTGATGACTAATTCCAGTAACTTCCGTTTTGCTTATTGTACTCAAACGACCATTTTATTCAGATCCACAAAGCAGCGACTTACCTACAGCAGGGAGCATCAAAAATGTTCCATGATATCAGGACTTTCTGCCAGAGGTTGCAGTGCTCTGGTAAGAACATAAGAACGGCCGTACTGGGTCAGACCAAATGTCCATCTAGCCCAGTATCCTGTCTGCTGAGAGTGGCCAATACCAGATGCCTCAGAGGGAGTTAACACAACAGATAATCCTCATATGACCCGTCCTGTCATCCATTTCCAGACAAACAGGCTAAGGACACCTGGCTAATAGCCATTGATGGACCTAACCTCTATGAACTTATCTAGCTCTATTTTTAACCCTGTTAAAGTCCTAGTCTTCACAACATCCTCTGGCAAGAAGTTCCACAGGTTGACTGTGTGCTGAATGAAGAAAAACTTCCTTTTGTTTGTTTAAACCTGCTACCTATTCATTTCATTTGGTGGCCCCTAATTCTTATATTATGGAAACTTCTCCATATTCACTTTTTCCACGCCAGTCACTATTTTATAGACCTCTCTCATATCCCCCCAGTCTCCTCTTTTCTAAGATGAAAAGTCCAAGTCGTTTTAATCTCTCTTTATATGGGACCCATTCCAAACCCATAATCATTTTTGTTGCCCTTATCTGAACCTTTTCCCATGACAATATATCTTTTGAGATGTTTTCAGAGAACTATCCACAATGACTCCAAGATCTCTCTCTTGAGTAGTTGTAGCTAAATTAGTCCCCATCATATTGTTTGTATAGTTGAGATTATTTTTTCAATGTGCATTACTTTACATTTATCAACATTAAATTTCATTTGCCATTTTGTTGCCCAATAACTTAGTTTGATGAGATCTTTTTGAAGCTCTTCACAGTCTGCTTTGATCTTCACTATTTTGAGCAGTTTAATATCATCTGCAAATTTTGCCACCTCCCTGTGTTCCCCTTTCTCCAGGTCATTTATAAATAAATTGAATAGGATTGGTCCCAGGACAGATCCTTGGGGGCCACCACTAGTTACCTCTCTCCATTCTGAAAACTTACCATTTATTCTTACCCTTTGTTTCCTGTCTTTCAACCAGTTATCAGTCCATGAAAGGACCTTCCTTCTTATCCCATGACAACTTACTTTATTTAAGAGCCTTTGGTGAGGGACCTTGTCAGAGGCTTTCTGGAAAGCTAAGTATAACATATCCATTGCCCCCCCCCCTTGTCCACATGTTTGTTGACCCCCTCAAAAAATGCTAGTAGATTAGTAAGGCATGATTTCCCTTTACAGAAACCATGCTGACTTTCCCCCAAATGATAAGTCAATAACACTATACTTACTTCTAAGGGCATGCCTACACTAGGAAATTATTTTGAAATAACTAAATTTGAAATAACTCCTGAAATAACTATTTTGAAATAAGCTTATTCCCTGAGGAAAGCAGGAGTACAGATTTCAAAATAACCAGCCTGTTATTTAGAAATAATGGGCTTTATAGTGTGGACGATCCGCTTATTATTTTGAAATACTCCCTAGGGTAGACCAGGGCTAAGTGGTTCCAATTCTAACTGGCCTTCCCCATATGACAAGTCTTTGCTTACAGCTTAGTGCCATCAAACAGGCCTAGAATTCTCTTTGAGGCAGTACTCAGCCATAAGCAAAATATCAAAGAAAATAAATAATGTCATGAGAGCCAAATCCACAGTGATCATAGAAGTAAGGGAGAAAGCAACACATCAGCACTAATAGAAAAATGGCTTTTGGAAAGTCAGACTTGGTTCATTTATCACTGCAGGAATTACTCTGAATTCCACTGAAGGGTGGGTTTAGAACGTGCTATGTATTATGTAGAATATAATGGAGCCATATATCTCATTCTGCAAGATGCAATCCAGTGAGCAGAATTCTGCACCAGAACTTCTCTGAAATAGCATCCAGCGTAGCAAGGGAGAGGAAAGGCAAACTACAACTTCCTGAATTCAGCTTAGTAAGGGAGGACAATAAATCAAGGGGAGATGCTTGTTTTTCCATCTGAATGGTTCCCCTCCTTTCAAATACTGTAGAGGTGTTTTCCTCTGACAAAAAGCAATGCGGGCCATGGCCCACAGCACACTACCTATAAGCAGTTTATGTTCAGCTGGCAAAGTTGCTGGTCTCTTATTTTTATGCTCAGGCAGCAGTGTGTGATTGCTACCAAACTTGGGGGACCCAGCCTGGAAGTCAGGCTTCCACTTTCACATACAGGGTGCAGGGAGGGAATGTTTTCTTGTACTGAGGAGCACTGCAAAAGAGCAAGTAGCACTGCTGGGCCCCAACCAGTTCGGCTCCTGCCTATGAGCTCTAATTGCTACATGAACACAGTTATTCTGGTCAGCAGAGTGAGAGGAGAGACCATTGCTCTGCCAGCAGTGTCCACTGGCCCTCTTCCTATATTTGGAATAACTTTGAAAGATCACAAACTTTCCACTGGTCAGATTCCTTTTGCTCTCAATCGTGTCCCTTTTATTTATTTATTTTTAAACAAGCCATTTCAACGTCACACAATCACAATTTCTGTCCAGTTACTCTCGAAAAACCCCAACCCAAATCAAACGTATTTACCTGATTTAAAGTTTATAAAGCATTACATTTTACCTTCACAATACTGTTGGAATGGATGAATCAAGGGTGGCCTCGCTGCCCATATGCCATTCAGCCTCTGTCTGTCTTTTTGTTTACACTGGGAATACAATAGAAACTATAGTCCTTCCAATGCATCATTTATAAGTGTATTCTACCTCTGAATGTACAGACAGAACTGGCTCTGTGAATGAGGTCTGTGAATATTGCCAAGACACTGTGCTTTGTTCAGCATTATTCTTCACAATAGATACCACACTTTGGAAGTAATTTTAAAAAGGGAATCAAAATAGTGGTACTTTTAGCCTTTGTTTCTTTTATACCACACTGCATTCTCTGTCTCTCATTCAGCTGCTTCTATTATAGTGACAAATTAAATAAACCACTCCATTGCTAAAGAGGCTTGGGCAGCCTGGGCTGCAGTACACTGCCGCACTGGGAAGATGAAATAAACATTTACGGGGGGTTTTATTCTTTGCCCTTTTTAGCTAACTTTAGTCAAACGTTTTTTAAACACAAAATTGAGAGAAACAGAGAGAGAGAGAGAGAGAGAAGGAGTGCTTCCAGATTTTGAGCTGATCTGCAGCACCGAGAGAGCTGGCATCTGGAGGTGATGAAAAAGCCATGTGTCCAGGTAATGAGCCTGCGTTTTTAGTGCTCCACTTTCCAGAAGCACTGAAAGTTTCTTCCTGCTGTGAGGCCTCTGGGAGCGTGAATGGGTGAGTTACATATAGAATACTCTAGTCTAGTGCAAACAGGAGCCGCTTAGCAGTCTGGCTGTAGACGTGGGCAAACGGCGAAATGAAGCAGTAAAAGTTTGGGGTTGATTCTCTGGCCGCTGGCATGCGCCTGTGTTTTATAAGGCATATTAGCCAGCAGTTCGTTCTGCAAAGGTGTGTGGTGCGTGGACAAGGCGTGTGGGGTCGCGGCAGGTTTTTTCCTTCCCCCCAAAAGTTATTGATCGGGTTCTGGTGCTGGAGAGCTGTGGGCTGTGAGCCCGGAGGAAAAGGAACACGGGGCTGCAAGATGACCCTTAACTTTGCCGTGCTGCTTTTCCGACTTGGGCCGGGGGGGAGCCCGCTTTCTTTGAGCAGGCAACACCCAACCCAACAAACGCCCCCGAGGACACCTTGTGAGAGTCACAGCTTCAGTAGGGAGCGCGTAACGAGCGCTTGCAAACAATTAACCGGGGGTGGGGGCCCTTAGCATGCTGATGCGCGGGCATATTAGTCTTCTGAGAAAAACCATCAACTGACGGCTTCCTCCTTTCTACCCAGCGAGGCTCTGAGAGTAATGACCCTCAAACCCCGAGCGGGGGAGAGTGTAAATGCGCGTAAATAATGCAGGACGCGTCTCTTCCCAGTGTCTTTCCCCTCCCTGCCCTTCACAAAGCGAATGGCTGCTGGGCCGGCGGGCGCCGGAGAGCCAGGGAGGCGGCTGGTTTTGAAGGGGTCTCAGAAGCAGTCAGAGCCCTTCTGAAACCAGAGCGCCAGGAAAGGCCAGTGCCGGGAGAGGGGCTTTGAAGACTCCAGCCGGCAGCGAAATTGACCTCATTTGGAATGCGAGGCGGCCCCGGCAGCGCGGGCCCTCGCCTTCGGAGCCAGGGCGGCGTGAACAGCGCGCCGCGGGGGCGGCTTTTGTTGCTCAAGAAAGACTTGTGTAAAAAAAAAATAACCAGAACAATAAAGCTCAGGTGAAAGTGTCTTGTATTGTCTAGGCAAATTCTGGGTAATTTGCCCCCGGGGAAGTCCAGCCGCCTTTAAAAACACTCCCCCCCCCCCTTCCCAAGCGTAAATGTCTGTGGGGTCCCCGGAGAAGGCGCGGGCAGGGTGGGGGGGAAGCTGAAGGTCAGGGTTACCCACTGTGGCCTGACTTTTAAGCCATAGCGGGTTTTCTTTCCCTTGTTGCCGTGTCAGGTCTCATTTGGCCCGCATTGTGCGAAAGGGGCGGGCCTGCTCATGACAGGAGGGGGTTAAATGAGATTACACGCTTTAGAGGTTGTCAGCAGCTCCGGCTGCCGGGGGGATGTTAAATGGCGATTTAACGGTCAGCGTTATCTGGGGCCTATCGGTGGAGATCTGCTGGTTTCAGCAGCTGAAGGGGCGCGCTGGTTCCAGGGGCGGGTTCCCAGTTCGGCGGGAACGCTGAGCGCCCTTTCCTGCCGCCCAGCCCGCGCGCAGCATCTAAGTGGGGGATCTGGGCTGCTCTAATCTGGGGGCTCCTCCAGCAGTTAGGAAGCAAGGATGGGGCCATGTGGGCTTAAACTGCTGCAAGGGAGGTTTAGGTTGGACATTAGGAAAAACTTCCTAACTGTCTGGGTGGTTAAACACTGGAATAAGTTGCCTAGGGAGGTTGTGGAATCTCTAGCTCTGGAGATATTTAAGAGCAGGTTAGACAGACATCTATGGGATGATCTAGATCAGGGGTTCCCAACCTGGGGTACCTGTACCCCAAGGGGGTACAAGAAGCTTGTCAAGGGGGTATGGGAAATATTTGGTAAATAACTAGATTATCCTAATTGAAATATTCCTAAAGTAGTAGTGTTAGTGAAAAAAGTTGTGGATTCTAGAATCTAGAATTTATTTCCTTTCATATTGAATAGAGGGTACGGGAAGGTTTACTAAAAGCCAAGGGGGTACGGGGACCGATAAAGGTTGGGAACCCCAAATCTAGATGGTCCAGTCCTGAGGGCAGGAGACTGGACTTGATGATCTCTCCTGGTCCCTTCCAGTTCTAGTATTCTATGATTCTGTGATTCGTATGCAGTTTCAAACACATGTAAACTGGCTCAAAACGATTCCGGCAGCTTTGAGCGCAGCCCAAATGGCGAGTCACGCTTTTGCGATCAAAACATATGCCCAGGGAGGAGGGGGCGGCTGCTGTGCCAGGCGGTTGGGAGCGAGTGTTGCTGATCACTGCCAAGCAAATGTGGGGAATGTGGGAGAGAGGAGAGAACACGCAGGCGTGCACATTCGGGAAAGTGCTTCGCCGGCACTGTCTGTTCACCAGGTTAGGGGTCAGCCTGGAAAGTTCAGGCTTAGTGAATGTAATATCCTGTCAAAAAGCCTCATGCTAATGAATCCTGGCTGGCCTCACCGGCTGAGTTGGCACAGCAGCCTCGGCACTGCAGCATGTGAGATAGCGTGCCTTGTTTATGGGCAAGAAATTGTGCTGTGCTGGCATGAGCAGGGCTGGCCAGAGGAGAGGGGATCATTGGTGGGGGCTTTACCCTCCCCCCCTGCAATAACCACTAAGCTGGGGGAATACGCAGAGCTGAGGCATTCAAGTGATTCTTGTTCATTCCACTTGCCTGAAATGACATGTGGTGTTTGTTTTCCCACTCCCTGCCTTATACCTATGGTGTACCTTTGAGTCATTCCGCAATTCTGGCATTCAAAAGAAGGGTGCATCTACACAGCACCCTTACCTTGAAATAAGCTACACAATTTGCACTATGTAAATTGCATAGCTTATTTCAATCTTATTTCAAAATAACTTATTTTGAAATTATTTTGAAATAAAGCACTATTCCAAAACATCCCTAATTCCTCATGTAATGAGATTTACAGGGACTTCGGAATAGCAAGCTCATTATATTTCGATATAACGGGCTTGCTCTTAAGATGCGGAATAGCTATTTTGGGATACTGCAGGTATCCCAAAATAGCTCTGCAGTGTAGACGTAGCCTAAGAGACAAAATTGTATATGTGTGCATGTGTCTGTATGTGTATATGTGTCTGTGTGTGGCTATGTGTGTGTGGCTATATATATACAGTATATATAGAGAGAGAGAGAGAGAAGGACACACACATGCGTATGTGTCTATGTATGTGTCTGTATGTGTCATGTGGCTATGTGTATGTCCATATATTTATGTGTATCTGTGGCGCTCTCTCTCTCTCTCTCTCTCTGTGGCTATGTGTGTGTGTCTGTGTGGATATATGTATGTGTTTATATATTTCCTAGGCATGGCTTTTTAATTTTATGTTTCATGGAGTCATCAGATTTAAAGCACAAATCCTATAGGGAGAAAATGTAATCAGAATGCAAATAAATAAGGTTGTAATAAACGGCAAATTGTAACCCTTGTTGAGTAGTTTTTTTGCAGCTGGGATAATTTTAAAATATACTGTTCCTAACCAAGTAACACCAAAAAAAAAAAAAAAAAGGAAAGGGAAAAAAAAGTTCCTGTGTACTTTGTTCAAGGTTCTGCACCTCTCTAAGCAGCTGTCACATCCGTACATTATGGTACATTGAATCTGAATGAGGCTCTCCACATCAAAACCTTGCATCCATTATGATATCATCTCCTGCTCTAAGCTGTAATGCTTATTAATTCTGCACCCATACTCTCCAAGCTTCAGCAAATGTATTCCATCAGCCTAGCATTTAATTTAATTAGTACAGCTGGGCTCTCATTCTCCTTTCTGTGTCAGAGGTATTGTCAGCACGTTCTGCTATAACACAATTACTGATTGCTTTTAGATAGGCAGAAATATGATTAGGGTATTGGGTGACTGTATCATAAGCCTTATTAGATTCATTTGAAATCTGGAGATAAATAGGAAACTTTTATTTGCAGTGTAATGAGATTATGCTTATTAGGCCAAGGCCTCACAACCTTTTGCAAAGAACATAGTGTATCGCTAGGATTATACTCTGGAACCACACTTTTTGCTCATAGCATCCAAGCAATTTCTTAGTGGCTTTGAGATTTAACTGTTGTGGTACTGTACACATTTGAGGATTGTTTTTTAATCTCAGTGGCTTTCCCGTATGGTAGAAAATATGTAACTTTCTCAGTGTGTTTTCTTCTGGTTTAATCCAGGAATCTTGGCAGAGTGTTTTGTTAAGCAGATAGAGCAAGTAGGTGAAAAATGTTTAGATGGGTTGGGAAATTGTGTGAGCAAGCAGACAGACAGATATCCTGGATAGAAAAGGGTTTTGTTTTGTTTTTTAAAAAAGAAACTCAATTTTTCTAAAAAGAAAAACACATGCACTTTGTAGCCATTTTCCAAGGCTAACAAAAATAAATTCATATTAAAATTTTCATGAGGTCTACCTAATCGATAACGATAGGGCTCTCGTGAAATATGTAATGCGTTTCCTTGTGCAAAAGAGCTGTGCCTGCTGTGCAGTTTCATCTGAGGATCAAAAACCAGAGTGCATTGAAGTTGTATATATATCACACCGTTTTGTATTATATATTATTGTGACAACATATATAGGATCCAGGAAATAAGTGGTTTGTTATCAATGTTCATTTATCATTAGGATTCAGAATTATTATCTGGTAGTTTACCAGTGACTGTCAATGGTCACTGATTTAACAAGTTATGGGGGAACCCACTAGTTTTAACATTGGTGTGGACTTTCAGTCTGAACTTGCTCCCATGTAAATTTTGCTACTGACTTCAAAGAGAGCAGGATTGGGCCCATAGTGAGTCCTTTTTGCTCATGACGATTTCAGCAAAATCCTGGTATGGACATCCATGCCACTCTCATAGCTGAGTGTAACAAAGACCTGGGTCTTGGCAACATTCTTTGTGGCATCATTTTATCAAATTCTATGATCATCATATTATGTCTGCATTAATAGTACAGGATAAAGATTCTCTCATCAGGGAGTTGCCTATGTATCAATAATTTATTGGCTTTTTATTTTTCAGTTGGCTAGCACTGAGGTGGAACCAGGAATGGCTTTGTTGCCACTGCCAAATAGTAGTGAGTTCTAGGTAGCTTTTAGAAAACAAAAATAGCTGTAGGTCGGGAAGGGTGTGTGGCAATTCTGAAAATATCAGGCAGAAAAATTAAACGTGACACTTGTGTTGCGTGGGTGCATTTTTGTTTTAGTTAATGAGAAAGAGTTCTAGGGTTGCCAGATCCAACTGGAGGCCTTCAGGGAAAGAAACTGATTAGGGGATGTCAACTCAGTCTCAACTACTAATAGCTCAGTTGCAGCTTGGCACCACTTTGTGTGGTACCTTCACTGAAGAGCAGCTGACAACTGCTGACCTGTCTCAGAAGCAACCCTTGAGCGTATGCATGCATGTAACAGTCATCGTAAATTGCACTTCTATAGGAGCTCTCCCAGCGCTTTGCAAAGATAGCATTCATTCTCTCTGTTTTCCAGGCAGGGAAAATGAGGCACAGTGATTTACTCAAGATCACAGAGCAAGTCAGATGTGCTGTCCACTTTATGCAAAAGTCAAACACCGAAGATAAAATACTAATACTATACATAAGGAATAGAGACATATGTTATTATTTATATAACATAATAGGTATGGATGTCACTTGACATACAAACGCTACAAAATGTGATTTCACAGATCATTTTAAGATGAAAAATACACAAACGTAAGAAATGATAGACAGTCTTTAGCATCTTTCTATCTACCGAAAGAGATGAATAGAAGGGACAGCAGCCCTGCATTATTATGAATTGGGCCCTTTTCATGGAGAAAGAAGGGGAAGGGACACATGCTGCAGTTTGTCAGTATTTTAATTTAAAATACACTATAATTGCCTATGTGAAAATGATCTCCTGGCCTTGTTCCATTTCCTTGCGATCCGATAGCCACACTAAGGCAGGGGGGCAACTCATATGCTTACGGTTATATCCATGCTTCAGTGCCCTGCTGGATCAGGGCTGATTTGACATGCTCAGTAAAGAGAAGCTGAACTATGATGTATCATTTTTATTCCCAGAGTGGTTTGTCCAGATTCTGTTTGAGATGTGCAACCTTTTGGCTTCAGCAAGTAGGTTATTTCTTCTGTGTATAGGCAGAGGACTTCAGTCTCTGGGCCAAAAATAAATGAGTTGTTACATCCGAGTGCTAAATTACAACTAACAGTTTTATCTTTGGCCTGTTCTAAACAAGCAGGTTTGTAAAAAGAAATACTAATAGCCAGTTATCCTAAAATTGGTTGATTAAGTGAAAGTGTAACTAATTGTTACATGTTTGTTTCATGTAGACTCAAAGGTAGAATCACAACACAAGTAATTAGAGTAATTATTAAGGTCTGCATTTAATTCAAAATCCCCAGGGAATATTGCATTTTCATTCATCTGAGCTATCCTTCCTATTAAAAGATAGACTGTTTCTCAAAGCTTCCATTTACACGTGTGTTTGTGCTCGTGTCCTCTCATATGTTATCTTGCTCTCTGTCCACAGTGACAATAGTTGTTGCGCATAAACTTGGTAATCCAAAGGGAAAATATTCTTGGTAACTTCTGTATGTGCATCTTTACCATTTCTTGCCCCTAAACAGGAGTACCAATCGTTTATTTAAGGCTTGCAGAATCTTAGGGTGGGAATGTTAGGATGAGCTCTCCTTGATCGTTATAAAGATTGCACTGCACACATTAAGATGCTAAAACTAGGCATTACTGATGCAACCACAGAGAAAAACGCAGCCATGCTTGTTTTTCATGAGTCACTGAAAATGGAACCATGATTTGTGTCATTTCATTGAATCAGAAGGATCCAGTTCCATCAACCTACTAAATTGCTCCATTTTAACACCAGCTTTGTCAAATCCAAAGACAATCGACCAAAAAAATGTTTTCAGCACCATTTGTTCTAGAGTAGCTTTCACACTACTTTTTCAGTCTGCATATTGAAGATGAGTTTGGAGTAGCACCACCCTGCAAAAGCACCCACTAAGGGCCCAGTTCTGCAAATTGCTGACCACCTCTTCTGACATGGTGAGTAGCGAGCACCCATAACTGCTATTGACCTCTGTATTTGGCAGAAGGCACATCGTATCTTCCCAGGACGAGGCATGAATTGTGTTGGTTCATTCTCTCTCTGAATGTATTAAAGTGTCTAAACTGGTGCAAATGAAATAGCGCCATTGACTTCCTGAAACACAGATCATTGTCAGTCAAACAGAAAGCAATGTAACTTGGTGAATTAGTGTATTGCTTGCTTTTCATTGCTCCTGGTTCTGATCCAATTAGGGCACTTCCAATTCACAGCATGAGTATATAGATACTTATATAACATCTCACTCTTGTCCCAGCCAGTTTTCAGACTATTAGGTTTTATGTAAACAATAGCTACCCAAATAATTCTAGTCCCATTCTCTAAATAAATACCAAACATATTTAAACAAAAAAGCACACCAACAACAATTCCTTACTACTGCTTTCTAGTATAACTAGAACTGCTCTGGAATTAGTTGAATTTTTGCCACCATTATAATGCTGCTTATCCCATTATTATTGGTAGTCATTTATTTACTTAGGGTATGTCTACACTACAGAGTTTTTTCGGAAAAATGGCCATTTTTCTGAAAAAACTTCATTTATGTCCACACTGCAATCGCGTTCTTTCAGAAAAAAAAATCGAAAGAACAGAGGGGTTTTTCCGACATTGGTAAACCTCTTTCTATGAGGAAGAAGCCTTTTTCCGAAAGAGCTCTTTCAGAAAAATGTGTGTGTGGACAGAAAAGAGAGAGTTTTTTTGAAAGAAAAGGAAAGAGGAAACAGCACAGGTGCCGTGGTGGCCACTCCATCCATAGTAATCACAGCTTAAATGCGAGATAGCATCCATTTAGTGTGGATTCTATCTGTTGAAAAAGCAGATTGCTTTTTCGATGCGCTTTGGCAGTGTGTATGCTCTCTTTTGAAAGAAGTTTTTTTAGAAGATATCTTCCGAAAAAGCTTCTTCTGAAAGAAGCCTGCATTCTAGATGTAGCCTTATTTACAGACACTGCAGTTGTGCCTAAAGGCTCTGGTCAGGGATTGGGCATCATTGTTCTATGCACTGTCCACACGTATAATGAAAAAGCAGCTGCTGCTCAAGCAGTGTCAGCATTCACTATTATTCACTATTATTCACATTTATATTTTGTATCGAAAATTTTCCACAGGCTGAAATTTGATATCCAGTGTGGTTTGTAACCATTCTCAAAACAATTCACATGTAAGTTTCAGTTATTAAACCAGGAGCATGGTGACACACGTTTAGTGCTTGCTTAGCCTCTAGGGGACAGAATGCCATGAGTTATTTTCTAATTAACCCTTTTGGTTAAATGGTGCATAAGCATTGGTGAGCCTCAGAAGGAACTGCTCACGCTCTCCTCATAGAAGGTATGTGCATTGTGAGTCCTGCATGTAAAAAGGGAGAAAACAGTGGATATGTAAAGTTTCAAGATGAGACTGGGTAAGTCCATTCCCCTACCTCCCACTGGAGCTGGTTGAAATTCTTTTGTCAAAACATTTTAGGAACATGGGAATTACCAGGCTGGGTCAGATCCAATGTCCTTTTAGTCTAGTATCCTATCTCTGGGTATGTCTACACTAGCCACCCTAGTTCAAACTAGGGTTGCTAATGTAGTCATTCGAACTTGCAAATGAAGCCTGGGATTAAAATATCCCGGGCTTTATTTGCATGTTCCCGGGCGCGCGCCGCCATTTTTAAATGCCTGGTAGTTCGGACTCCCTGCCCGTGGCTACACGCGGCACGGGCTAGGTAGTTCGAACTAAAGCCCCCTAATTCGTACTACCGTTACTCCTCATTGCAGGAGATCTCATCATTGCTCCCCTACATCAGATCTCATCTTGCTCTCTTCACAGTTAGGATATGTCTACACTACAGAGAAGATCAAATCTGCTGCTGTCAATCTAACAGGGTTCAAATTAGCGGGTCTAGTGAAGACATGCTAATTCGAACTGAGAGGGGCACTTCTGTCGATGCCCTATCCCCAAGTTCACTGGCGATTCCACTCCACCTCCCTACTTTCAGCAGGTCCCTTATCCTGCTTTCCAAATGCAGGAGCCAGCTCCATCCCTTGCTTCCACAAGAGTAAGGGAAGTCAAAGGAAGAGTGTTCTTCCTTCGACTTCCTGCAGTGTGGATAGTGCCAAAAGTCGAGTTAAGGTACTTGGACTTCAGCTACACAATTAACGTAGCTGAAGTTGCGTGTCTTAATTCAACCTTATCCCATAGTGTAGACATTCTCTTACAGATTATTTTAAATCCTGAAGCAGGAGATTTAATATCCCTCCCAGAGCTTTTTGTTATCATTAGTTATAATTCTAGATATTTTTGGCATTCATATAAATATCCACACTCTTTTTTTTTAATGTTGCTAGGTTTGTGACCTCACTGATTTCCTGTAGCAATGAGTTCCACAGTCAAGTTTCCCCTTGTGGAGGAAAGAATTTGTTGTTTTCAGTAAAAAGAGGCTTTTCGGACAAAAGACAAATGAGAATTTTTCCATTTTTTCTAGGTACATTTCGGGGTTTGGTTTTTGAAAACTAAAACTTTGGAGATTTTTTTTCAAAATTTCTCACCAAAAGAATTGACATTTCTTCCACCAGTCTCATATCTTTTGTTTTATGAAAATGAAATTTGGCTATAATGTGGTATGATTGAATTCCAGCTGTCATTTTTTAAAATAAATCTTTATCATTAAAACTTTAGGACCTGAGCTTGCTACTCTAAGGCAATGTCTATGCTACACACTCTTTATGCAAGGGAGCAGGGTATGGGTAGCTATGCACTGCAGTAAAGAGGAAGCTGCATCCACATGTCAATGTGTAGCTATCTACACATGTCAATGAAAAGACTCAGCTATAGGGAGCTACCAGAGCCTTTCCCTTCTGCCACAGTCTTTCCCTGTCACAGGGAAAGGCTACCGCAGCTCACCATCCCAGGAATGGCCCAAGAAACAGGGAACTGCTGGAGCTTTTCCCCATGGCCCCCTCTGCTGGACTTTTCCTGCTGCTGAAGCCTTTCCCTTTGGGAAGGAAAGACTCAAGCAGTGGGGAGGCAGCAGGACCCTACACTGCTAAAACAGTGCTGACAGGAGAGGCACTGCTTGGACATTTAAAGAGCCATATAGGTACATACCGATAGGGTTCAGGTGTGATTGTACTTGCCTAAGCAGTGCCTCACCATCTGTTCTGTCTGTGCTAGGTGGGTTTGTGGTGTGTGTACGCTAGACACCGTGAAGGGAGTGTGCAGTGTAGACGTATCTTTGCTCACATTAAGTGGTACTTGACTACCCAAATAGTTGTATTGGTTTATATGAAGTTGCTTGCAGAGTAATGTCCTGCTCTCCATGCCTAAGGGAAGACAGACTGATTCTTGCCACAGGTAAATGGCAAAGAAATGACATTGTAGCAGTCTGATAGGATATTCTGTTGGATCACTTACCAACGAATGATGTTGGTCATTTTGGGGATCCACAATGGAAAATGCAGACATGTCTCTTAACCTTGTGCTTAATTTGCAATGAAAGAGATGACAGGGCTCAAGCAATTAGATGCTGAGGCTCAAGTAATTTTTTTTCTTTTATAACTGATGTGGCGCACAGAGGTGTCAGGACTATGAACTGCCAAACCTTGAGGTGCCAATGCTCAGTCCTGTCACAAAGTAAGCACTGCATCCATCTCCATGCACACCAGAATGCAGATGTGAGCACACACGAGAGACAGTGAAAAAAGTCAAATTTTGACAAGAAAAAAAAAGAGAAATATCCATGAAATTCTTTTTCCTGTGATTTTAGTGAAGATAGTTTAGTTAGTCAGTGTAACCAGGTGCTCTATGCTAATCATGTCTTAGACCATTTGTCCCCCTACACACACACATACACTCACATTCCCATTTGCTCTCCAGGAAGACCCCGAAAACCATTTCCTATGGCAGAGCTGTTATAATCTATCAGTTATATAACGTTTAATTACTCCTTGCCCCTCATTTTCAAAAAAGTGGTCAGTGCTTGTCTGTTCAACACATGTGCTTCCCTGAAAACGGAAGGCTTTTCCAGAACACGTACAGCTTGGGAAGTGCTGAGGAATTTCTCTGCACGGCTTCTTTTGTGCTTCAGCATTCATCAGAAGAAGGGGCAGGAGGGTTATGAAAGTAGTTGCCTCTTCGTATCTCCTGAATAGTTGGCTTCCTAACTGAAACCTCTAAGAAAGTATATTTGCAATGGTGGTTTTCATGCTATGGACAGCTGAAATAAGGAATTATGTTGTTTTGCTTAAAGAACATTATCACAAGTCAGAAGACTTGGATTTTACTCCCAGCTCTAACACATACTGCCCATGTGACCAGCGTTTTCCCCTTAGAACCAGTTTTTCAAAAGTGACTATTGATTTTGGATGCCCAAATGCAATAGCTTAAAGGGGCTTAATTTTCAGAAAAGGCTGAGCATTTACCTTCTGATATGCAAGGCACTATAAAATGGCTCAGATTGGGCCTCCAAAAGCTGAAGAACTCAAAATCAAAATTCATGGATTTCTGTACCTCAGATTCCTGTCAATATAATGGGATAAAAATGGTCCTCTACCTCATAGCGTGGTTTTGAAGCAAAATTAATTCTTTGTAATGAGCACAGAGATGCTGGAATGCACAACATTGTATATTTTTACTGTTAGAGTTGGTCAAAAGTTCCTGAACTGTGAGTTTTCAATCATTTTTGGTCAAAAGTTTTCAATTTTGATTACAATTCCTTCAAAACTTTTCAGGTATGTCTACACTGCACACTTATTTCAGAATAAGCTATTCCTGAAGAAATACTCCAAAATAGCTTATTTCGAAATAGCATGTCTACACTACAAGGAAGACTCAAAATTAGTCCGAGGCAGGCTCCCTTAACATGGATGCACTACCTCAATTTAGAGCACCAGGAAGCACTAGGGAGTAATTACTTTGAATAGCCCTGGGGAGAAGCTATTTCAAAATAGCAGCAGAGTGTCCATACTACAGCTATTTTGAAATAGCAATTTCAGAAGAGGCATTATTCCTCATGGAATGAGGTTTACAGAAGTTGGAATAAGCTGCCCGTTATTTCAAATTTATTTCAAAATAAAGGAATTTCTGTATAGATGCTCGCATTGTTATTTCGGAATAACAGCCGTTATTCCGAAATAACGCTGCTGTGTAGACGCACCCTCAATGAATAGTATTGGGGGAGTGCCCTTCCAGAATGAGAGAGAAACCCTCTTATTGAAGTTAATAATTCAATGGGGCCAAGATTTCACTAGAAAGCTTGAAATGTTGGGAAAGCAGGAAATGTAGAACTTAAGTCAGTCCCTGTCATGGCTCCTTCCCCACTCTGGCATGATAAATGCAGAAGTGGGGGCCCACAAAAGTACCCCAAAACCTTATCTTTCCAGGCTTTGATAAAAAACTTCCCCCCAAAATCTTAACAACCTAGATTTTGGGGATAAAAACTCCGCTGCCACCACCCCAAGTAATGATAAGAAAATCAGGGGAGAGATCACTTAGGAAATCTCACCCCTAAAGTACAAACCAGGACACAAAAATTAACCAATACCGGGTTAATAAAAAGAAAAGAGAAAGAACTTTTATTATCACCACAATATTCCTGTTGCAAGCATAATGACTAGATGGAAAAGTAACAACGTAATATACTCATGGAGGGGAAACCCACCATGGGCCAGGAGCTTAGTTACAAAGGAGAGCAAAGCCCATTTTTAAATGCACAGACATCAGATCTCATTTCCCAAACCATAAAACAATGAAACCTAACGGATTTATCTAAACTTTACCCTACTTACAGAAGAGTCTTTTCTTGCAGGGAGACATTCTGTCTGACTCCCTCAGTAGCTGGAGAGAAAATTGCCCAGGAGACAAAGGAAGGAAAAACTAAAAATTCCTTTGTCCCAGTTTGAAATTCCTACCTACATTCCTATTTTCCAACTCTACCTGGGGTAGGTATTTTAATCCCTTAGTCCCCAGGCTGCTGGCTAACCCTCATGATCATGACAGTCCCTTACAAAACTGTTAGTGTTACAATAATATACAAAACAGAAACTATAGAAAACCAGGAAATGAAGTTAACATCAGGTGATGTTTTCCACCCAATTGATGCATATGTTACTAAACAACTAAATCTGAATTAAAAGGTAGAAGTAGGTCTCTTTGATATTAGAGCTCATTTGATTGTAATAATTACAGCATTTTTATTTAAATAAAATAAAAATGTGTTTGCTCATAAATTCACACATAATCACATTCTTAAGATAGGACTGGCAGATCATTTTTATGGGATAAAAATAATAATACTTCAAGCTTAAAGTAGGTTAACGACAGCTATCATGATTCCTGTGTGACCTTAAAGTACTGACTCTAGAGTTACATTACTTGGCATATGGTATGAATCCAGTGTGCTATTAAATGAAAAACAAAATTGCACCACCAACTTCATAGTCATGTATTTTAAGGCAAGCAAGGGCTATTATGATCATTTAGTCTGACCTTCTGCACAGCATAAGCCATAGTAGTTCATCCAGTGATTCCTATACTGAGCCCAATAACATATTGTTGAACTACAGCATATCTTCTAAAAAGATATCCAGTCCTGATTTAAAGGCTTCAGGTTAAGTGCTTCTAAAAGAGATCTACTAAGCACAGGTTAGTTACTGCACAATGTGATGAACTCCCCTCATATCTACTGAAACTAACCCAACCTTTGATTATAACTTTGTCTGGTGTTAAAGTCAATGGAGCTACACTGATTTACACAATTTGAGTTAGTATCTTTAAAAAAAAATCAGCCAATTACTCCTGACTCCTTTCCTTTATCTCCCATATAGAATATCATTCAGAGTTAAACAGATGGGAAATGCATCTGTTGGTGTATGTGCTATATAGCCAGAGTAGGAATGATTGGAGATTAAGGCACCAATCCTGCAAACACTTAAGCATGTACTAATCTTTAGGGCATGCAAGCTGCCATCAGTGAAAGTATTTGAGAGTTTAAAATTGAGCAAATACTCAAGACTTTGCAGGATCAGAGCCTTATTCAGTAGCAGAGTATAAAAATCTCCTTGTTCAAATGTATAGAACTTTGGAATTACATCTGACTCCCATAATATTTTCACACAACAGATATATTAAAAAACAGGCATTTCCCAAATAGTCTCCACACTGAATAATAAATAGTAAATATGTGTTTACAATAGAAAATTATAAATAATCATGTTGTACATATAAATAACCCTGTGAAGTACGTGCGTTTGTCCAGACTTGTGATTGCTAGGTGCTAGTAGTACACAGTTTGAGTAGCTCGAACAATCAAGATTTATGTCCATGCTGCACTCACTCACTCTCGACAAGTTCTATTTTGTAGGTTGTGATATTATTTAATTTTATTATTTTAATCTAAGAAAGCAGCCTGCAGTCAGTGAGGACATGGTTTTATCTTAATCATGGATCCCATATTCATAAATATGCAGATTTTCTGCTTTCTAGTAGCTCTGGCAATGATTGTTTGTATGACTGATGACAATGGAGAGGAATAATTTCACCTTAAATACTATAAAACTGGTAGGTATGTTATATTAATATCAGAACAGCTTATGATTGCTTGTGCCTGATTAGAAGTTATGAGAGTGCTACGGTATATAGGCAGCAAACATGGCCCCTTTTCTTTCTACTTATATTTAGACATCCTATAGCACAAAACACAACTGCCTATAATCAAATAGTTCTTCAGAGGGCAGTGTTAACATTGATATGATGTAATGTTTTTTAGAAAAATATATTTTCTTAGCTCGTATCTGATAACTAGGCTTGGCAGTCTCAGATGGCCTTGATTTGTCCCAGTTGGAGCTTCAGACTCAAAGTGACTATCTCCAGGAAGAATTTAATAGAGTTTCTGTAGACCATTACCCCGTGAGGTGTGCAAAGGAACATGCTGAAAGCTGATCAAAGCAAACAATGACATTTGGTTGCTTATGATGGAAAGATCTCATTTCACTTTTTCTTTTTCTTTTTTTTTGGGGGGGGGGGTGTGATTTTGTTCCTTTATCCAGTAAATGAACACACCAGATTTCAAGATGGTGGCTCCATGGAAACATAGATGTTAATTGTGTCAGTCATTTTGTTACAAAGATCTGTATTTCAGGTGGTATTTATTTTTGTTGTATTATAGGTTTTATTCAATAAAAATAATTATCACAAAGGAACTAATAAAAGCACAGAATTCCAAAGGTTAAGACTCTGTCTCTACCAGCCCATTTCCTGCTTTTCCCGTGTTCTTTTTGTACCTGGATATTACAGTGTATATAAAACACATTGTGATGTGCTGACCCCAAACTGTCATACCAAAGATGAGATTAATTGCTCTCAGTGCAACAAGAACTGAGCAGAAGATTTGCCCAAAATATGGTCTAGTTTTTAAGGTACAAATACATTTAATTTACTTCCTCTTTTTCCTTTTTGAATACTGTAATGTACTGACTAATATAATACTGCCCTCTACTGGATAATATGGCAAACCGTCTGAAGTGTCAGTGATTATGTTGCCCTCTAGTGTTTCACCTACAAAGAGCAAAAAAGTTCTAATAGTACAAGGGTCAGAGGAAATCCTTTAGCCCATGTGGCAGTCTTGGGTTTTGCAGAAATGACTATGCCAAGTTGTGTACTTTAACTGTTGCTTGTGTTTTAAAGAGATATTTACAAGAAACTATATGGTTAAATATAGATGTAAAGGTTTTAGGATGCATTGCTATGTATATCTTTATGAACATGGGCACATAGGTACTTGATGTAGTATTGTTCTACATAAGAATGTAGGTAGGTAGTTGGTGCAGCAGTGTTATATACTGATGCACAGTATATATTTGGTGTATTACTGATGCACAGTAAGTGTAGTTGGTGTAGGACTTTTATACGGAGGTAGTTAGATTGGAGTCTGGTGCAGAGTTACTATAGTTGGGTAAGTATGCAGGTGTTTTTTGTTCAATATATCAGCGAGAGGTTGACATCTTTATAAATATTGCACAGTGCAGCATGGCATAATTGCTGTTTGGTTTTGTTGCTTTTGCATTACAAGTAGCTCAGTGCTTCCGTAACTGATCTTGGCACTGACTAAACTGAGCTATGATCTGTTCCATATCTGATATTTCTTGTCTTTTGTTTAGCTACATTGTAACTGTCCAATTTTCTCTTGTGAATCATAGTTTTCTTGTGGCTCTTTTTAAAATAATTTTTTGATAAATATCTTTATTTTGGAGAATCTTTATAGATTTGGAGGAAGGGCTTTCCAAAGCATACTAAAATAGTTTTTTATCCAATGGGTGACAGAGATTTTCTGAGTGTATTAGGTGCATATGAGTAACATCTTTGGATCTATGACTATTCAGAGAGAGAGAGAGAGAGAGAGAGAGAGAGAGAGAGTGTTTGTGTATGTGTATTGACTTATTGGCCATAAGTCAATGTGGGGTGTTGGAGTATATTTTGTTGTAGATATATAAAGCAGAGAAGAAATATGATTACTTACCAGAGGAATTTTTTCCATTATGAAGTGGAGCGGGGGTGTTGTTTGGAGGATATCTGCTCAGAGGTAGTCATCTATAATACTCTGAAATTCTGCTTCCCATTTTTCTGTTTTGTGCTGTGACTTATCTATTTCTGCACTTTTCAGTGCTCCACAGAGAATGGCAATTTGTCCTTGTTTGCTTTGTGATTCATTTTTAATTTGGACCTAGATTTGCTATATATCTGACCAGTCAGTTCAGGTGTTTTGAAGTTGGAGAAAAAAATTAAAAATCTATCACTGATGATTGTATTAATGGGCTAGTTGATCCATTTTCAAACTTTCTGAGCTGAGCCCTCTCAGCCCCTTCAGTTACAATTTTTGGTTGTGCTCCTACCAACCCAGACACAAAGAGGTAAGTCAGAAGGTGCAGGTAGGGCTCCCTCTCTGAATCTGGCCTTTTGGGGTTACCCTGAGCTGCCTGGCGTCACCTCTCCCCCACCCTGAATGTTCTTCTGCCGGGGCATGCGCCACAATTTGAAACTCTTTGGGTTGTTCAAAGTTTCCAAATTTGTATGTGCAGATGTAGGTAAATCTGTGAATTCTGCTTCCATCTAATCAGGCAGACTCAAGGGAGATGCTCTCAGATGTTAGAAATTATTATCTGTATTCCAGTAGCACTTAGAAGCCCCATTATTAAGGCCCTGGAAAAATCATGATTTTTTAAAGAAATATTCATGGCAGTTTCATTGGCATGTGCTTGAATTTTGTGTGATAGGCCTGGCTACCAAGTGCTCCCCTCAGCTCCCAATCTGCTGCAGTTTTTCTCTACTTTTGCTTCCCTGCTGAGGCTGCAGTTGTTCATCAGGTGTGGGGAGGTCTATCCCTTCCCCTAATCCTGATCTCCCTACCAGGGCAGGGCCCTTTACACTCCAATCTTCCCACCAGGAGAGCCCCTTCATGCAGGGGGGCAGTCAGAGTTCAGCACCAAAGGAGCCAGGCCTTGATCCCTGAGATACCTCTTGAGATACATTGTCCTGACCCTCCTCCCCAGCCTGCCACTTTCTCACTTACTCTTCTATAAAGATCCAAATTAGTTCAATAGCATGATTTTTTTTTTTTTTTTTTTTTTTTTGAGGAATAGGGAGACGCTGGCAGGGATTTCCACTTCTGCCTCCTCAGGCTTGGAATAGATCGCAGTTTTGGGCTAATGTAATGGTTTTTGTGCAATGTATGAGACCGAAACAAAAATGTGCAACAAAAATGATTAGGGGTTTGGAATGGGTCCCATATAAAGAGAGATTTAAAAGACTGGGACTTTTCATCTTAGAAAAGAGGAGACTAAGGGGGGGAGGTGACTGGTTTGGAATAAGTGAATAAGGTAAAGTTATTTCCTTGTTCCCATAACATAAGAACTGGGGGTCACCAAATGAAATTAATAGGTAGCAGGTTTAAAACAAACAAAAGGAAGTTATTCTTCATGCAGCCCATAGTCAACCTGTGGAACTCTTTGCCAGAGGATGTTGTGAAGACGAGAACTTTAACAGGGTTCAAGAAAGAACTAGATAAATTCATGGAGGTTAGATTCATCAATGTCTATTAGCCAGAACGGGTAGGAATGGCGTCCTTAGCCTCTGTTGTCTGGAAATGGATGACAGGAGCAGGATCACGATTACCTGTGTTCACTCCCTCTGGGGCATCTGGCATTGGCCATTATCTGCGGAAAGCATACTGGGCTAGATAGACCTTTGGTCTGACCCAATATGGCCATTCTTATGTGTTAGGCATTGACATACAGATTGTACAAGGCAATTCCTGCCCCAAAGATTCCACATCTAAATAGATGAAACCAACAAAGGAAGGCCTCATTCCTATCTTTTGAATGGCATACTGAAGCACAGAGAAAGATTAAGTAAATTGCTGAAAATCACACAGGAAGTCTGTTACAGAGCCAGGCATTAAATCCAGATCTCCTGGTGTGTAGGCTGTTGCTTTACCCCCAGATTATCCTCTCTCTAGACAGATGTGGACAATGTTCCCTCTAATTTTTTCCATCCATGTGAGGAATAAAACGTGTTATGTGCACAGAGGCATGTGTGGATGTTCACCACCAGCAAAAATACATGCTGTTGGCTCTGAGCATTCTGATAATTCTGAATGCCCATTCTGATAATTCTGATAATCAGCTGTGTGCATTCAGATATCTCCTGGGCGGCCGCCCAAGTGCTCAGTTTTCAGGGAACACTATAGATGGGTCAGGAAAGTTTTCATAGCCCCTTTTTTTTTCTGTGTTTCCAAACAGTTATGGAGGCTTTGGCCTGTACATTAATTTGGGTTTGTATTGTGTCTTTGTGGGGCCTATCAAAAGTATTGATTTATTGATTTCAGTGGTGGAGCATTAGGGTCTGATTTTTCACATCCATCCAATCTGTGTGAGTATGATTCCTCCATAGCCAATCTATTCCATATTTATTTCAAGTGCAAGTCTGAAGGAATGAGCATTTTCCTTTCCTGTAGCTTTCTGCTATACCTACCTCCTAAGTATCTAGACTCTTAAGCCCTGAAAATGACATAGTGGGTTTCCAACAGCTGATCATTAATACCCAAATATAAATATCCTATATGACAAAAACTTGCTCAATGGATTTGAGCAGTTTAAAAAACACTGAGCAG
This sequence comes from Rafetus swinhoei, assembly GCA_019425775.1. NCBI lineage: Eukaryota > Metazoa > Chordata > Testudines > Trionychidae > Rafetus > Rafetus swinhoei. Next base: position 112,147,974 of record CM033437.1, read on the forward strand.
AAGATCAGTTCTACTAGTAATCCTAGGAGGCAGGCTAGATTCTGGAAACCATCATGATAAACATCCAACCAAGTTTCTTGTTCCTTTCCATGAACCTCCCCTTGGTATTTTCAAAAAGTTTGTTGCAGTTTCTGATTATATGTCTCCAGGTTTGTTTGGGGTATAAAAGGGAGCTGAATAAATCCTGAGTTCACTACCCACATAAGGTCACAATCTGCAGTCCCTATGTGCTATATCGCTGTCCACTATGGAACCTAGTACTACTATGGAAGCTGAATTATCAGAGTGTCCCTGAATGTTCTGATTCCAGCTGGAGGTGAAAGTATCAACATCCCATGAAAGAGAATATTCTGTAAAATTTCTTACCTATCCAGCACTGAGGAATATCAGGAGGATCGTAAATAATCCTCTTCCAGAGCAAACTCTGTTCCTTTAGCATTTAACCTATCCCTAATTATACCCTGCAATTCCCATGTACAATGGAGCATGTTTAGCACAAAGTTAAATCTTAAACTTTAAAATACCCAACCTTTGTTAATCTGTGTCAAGACTCTTAATGGTACATAAAGGGTTGGGGGGTTGCCTATGGATTTCTTTCATTTCTAGGCAGGTTTGACATCCAGGTTTACACTGTTATTTGTAGCAATAGCAACAGTAGCAATTTAAGTTCAGCAAATTTCAGCCAGAGGTGCCACATTTGCATTTCATGAGCAGCACATGGTGAATGCAGTTTATACATTCCCTCCTCAATGAAAACAGCGGTGGTCGCAGCAGTATTAAAGTGGTTAGTAAGGATGCCTCTGCCCAGGCCAGCACATAGCAACCACTATGTTTCTAAGGACAAATAGCTCCTGCCTACCCTAAGCAACTAGATGAGAACATCAAAACATGCCTTGTACAAGACCTCTAATACCCATTAGTGTTAGAAACTGTTACCTCAATCATGAATGACACAGCCCTAATTATTAAGGTAATTAGAAGTTATAACGCTGGCAATATTAAAGGGGGAACTTCTAAAGCCCATTAACAACGTTACTTTAAGTGATCTAGCTGTGAACTGTTCAAATCTCTAATTACATTATACATCTGTCTTAAAGGGTGATGTAATTAAGTGATGGGAGAGAGAATTAATGTATAGTGACTACTGTGCAACACTTGTAAGTACTATTTTCACAGAAACCAGCTTCAGTAATGACATTATGTCATTTCAGATTTTTTTTCAGTTAACGGTATACAGTATTGTAAAAACAACGAGAAGTCCTGTGGCACCTTAGAGACTCACAAATATATAGGATCATGAGCTTTCATGGGTAAAATCCATATGTAGCTCAGTAAAACCCCTTTCCTCAAAATATTTAAAATGGTTACCAGGCAATGTGGTATAAAGGTTTTATCGCCTGGAGTTTGGCCTGGCGACATTACCAAGGTATGGCAAAGCTCTGTGTAAGATGTGCCGGGCATCTCAGACAAGTGTTAACCTTGAGACTGCAGCTCAGCACCTATGTTACAGGAGAGTCCTATTCAAGAATGATTCAGAGTATTAAACATGGGGCCGGGATTGTATTGTGTGTAATTATTTGCATGATTGCAGTGCCTAGGAGCCCTCGTGAAGGATCAGGAGCCCATTGGGTTGGGTGCTACACAAACACAGCAGAAAAAGACAGTCTCAGCCTTTCCACCACCTTTCTTACGGTACGTCCCATTGGCCAGGACTAGCAGGCAGATGAGTAACAATCACACAGGTTGGGTTTCAATGGCAGATCACAGCTTTCTTTATGATACCTCAGGGAGGGGAACCACAATGCCTGACCCTTGCTCTTCCATGCCATACAGGGCTTTGATCATGAACCAAACAACAATTTGGATTGATCCTCCCCGGTGTACCCCATAGACTCAACACTGTTGTGAAACCTTTCTCCAGCCCTCCCCCCCCATTTATCTACACATTGAGAGAGTGTTGTGACAGAGACCACAAAGCTGGGAGGATGACACTCAGTCTGCAAAGACTTCAAGAACTTTTTCCCCTGCCTCTGAAAGCAAAGTCCAACTGTGCAATCCCAGGCCTCATTTGCCTCTGGTCGCTGGCCCTTTTAGCCTTTACCCACACTGGACACCAGACACTGGGAGCATTAGTGATTGGCATGGACCTGCCCCAAACCAAATATGCCCAATACCCATCTCCTGCTTGACCCAATCCCCAAGGCCATGGAATCAAACATCAGTCTCGGCTCTGACAGAAGAATTCCTATCTTCCTTCAAAAGTACTGAACCATTATATAGGATGTCCCTGTGTTATCACCACTACCCCCACTCCCACTTCCAAAATTATGCTGGCTCCCTCACCACTCAGATTGTGTTGTGCCCTGTCAATGCAGGCTGGCTTGATGGCCACTTGCCGCATTCACCTTTTGCAAATCTTTGAACTGCATTATCAGTTCTGCATTCCTCTGTGTCCTAATCCTTAAATGTAGCCCAGTGCAATCCCAAGATAAGTACTGCCCAGGTGAATAAGCAGGGCATCGGGTCTAGCCATAAAAAATGCATCATAGGCATAAGCTGGTCACAGGATATTCCCCATATGTTATATCATGGAAGGCAAATGGCTTCAGTTTTGAAATTTTGAAGCAGTTGTGAGCTGCTTGCTGACCGGACCACCTACTTGTGGGCCCAGTGTACAACAGAATAGCCACAGATCCAGATATCAATCTTAACTCATAATTGACAAGGTTAGTGTGAACTCTTGTATGCCTGGTGATGGCCAAGGCCAAGAACACCAACTAGCCTGCAACAAAAATTTAAGCCTCCAAGGCACCCCCAGACACTCACAAAGGAGCCATAAGCTTTGAATTCTTTCTTGAATCAAAACAGCCATGAAACCAGAAACTCAGGGGAGCAATAGGTGATTTCAGGGGTGATCAGTGTGGGGCAGATGGCCAGTTTTAAAGCTCTCATGAGCCAAGACTCCCAAATTGGTCTGTGAGTCACAGCTAGTAAGTGGAGCAAGCTCCTGGAATTTATTCTCCTAAAATTGAGACAGCGGGTTATCAAAGCCGTTATCTACACCTGGAACATGAACTACACAGAAAAGGATGTAAGAATGAAGCCAAGATAAAGTAAATGCCTTTACCACCTTCATTCCCTGGGCCAATTTTGCTGACTGTGGATTGTTGATATGAACCAGGGTCTGGTTGTCACATCAGACACAAACCAGCTTATTTCTGAAGTCCTCATCCCAGAGAATGATCCCACCCAATGTAGGAAAACGTTCCAGAAAAGCAATAGCCCTGGTTATACCCTGTGCTGCTCAATCTGATGGCCACCTCTGTGCAGACTTTCCCTTGGCAACATACTTCAAAACTGATTCCCCTCCGGGGCATCAGATTGTGCCTAAACCTGGGTTCCCATTATCCAAATCATCTCTAATAAATTCTCTACTAAACTGAATGAGAAGTTTCCCCAGAGTCCTGAGTCAGCCTTCCTTTCCCCGGTTAGCCTGATAAAATGAGATGCAAATAGGGCACAAAAGGCTCTGCCTGGAGCACCCACTTTATAAGCAAAATTCAGATGCCCTGCCACTGCCTAAGTGTTGTTTTTCTAGCACCCCAAATTACCCCTATCAATGCCCCTAGATTAATCAGTTTCTCCCTGGCTAGCCAGGATAAATCGTTGTATCTAACTCAGTTTCCAAATACATCAGCTTCTGCATTGGGCCTTCTGTCTTTTCAGAGGCCAATGGGAGAGGCCAGTGGGATACTTCAGGCTATGTCTGCACTGACGGGTTTTTGGGGCAGAAGCTATGCAAATCGTGCTCTCATTTGCATATCTTCTGCCGATCCTTTTTGAGGAAGAGGTTTTGCTGATAAAAAGCCCCCTATGTAGACGGGGCCATTTGTCGGAAAAAAAACCCTTTTTCACAAGATCACTTATTCCTCAAAAAATGAGGTTTTTCGGTGATTTGCATATCTTTTGCAGAAAAAAAAACGGCAGTGTAGACATAGCCTCAGTGTGCACCTGTGAGGCCGTGGGGTTCTGCGCAGACCACACTGCATTCGGAGCTCTGACACAAACAGCATGCTCACTACAAAACAGCCTCATCCTGGCTTCTACCAGCCTTGGTTACTCTTTGCAGTACCCTCCCAGTCCTACATTTCCAGTCCCCAGCACCCTCCCAGTCCTACATTTCCTCCAAGACTCTGCCCTGTGGTGTCTGGCTCTCTCACTGAGCACTTACAGAATGTATTATATTTTCTGTGCCCTTAAAGAGACAGTGCCCAGCAGTTTATTACCTTAACTGAGATTAACAATCACACTGTTTTAATCAAAGCCCAGAGCTAGTTTATAGCAAAAGTAAAACACATTTTTTACACAAAAAGTGTAATTGATACCCAGTATAAAGCTAGAAGGGGTTAAAAGCAAACAAATGTAAACCAAATGTTTTTAAGACTAATACCTGATTTAACAAACTAGAGTCTCTTGTTCAAAGAAGTGTTTCTCACTGAGTCTCTTTTCCAGCCTGGCTAACCAGACTCTCAGCTCAGGGCCCTTCACAAAGCTCAGAGTGCTTGGTTTCTTTGTCTCCACCAGTGAAGGTTGCCAAAATGGCTTCTCCTCCTTCTTTATATGTTTCCAAAGTTCACTGACCCTGCGTCAAGAGGCAGAAAAGCTTCCTGGTGATACAGTCACTATCCCCCATCAAGATTGTTGCAGGGTCCCTCTCTCCACTTGCTCCTCAGATAGCTTTGTTTCCCTTGCATGCAAATGTGTTTGTCTTTGTCTTTGGCTACACTTTGCTTAATTTACACCAGGGACACATTCAAACAGGGAGAACCACATTCCTGTGGCTGTAACAGGTGAGGCTTAGGCACTGCTTTTTAAGAACATATTTGCAGCATATATCTGTATAGACCTTGGTGGGTTTGCCATACATGCATCACACAAGAATGCTAATCACCTGTGCATTATTAGTGTTCCAATGACATATTTGGATATACAGGAGACCCTTGTGATTCGTGGACTCACCATTCACAGTTCCACATATTCGCGGGTATTTCCCGTCCCAACCTGAGTTCTGCGGTGAGTTCAGGAGCCGTGGGGAGCTCACTGTGGGGGCCAGGGTTCACGGTCCCCAATATTCACAAAGTTCGCCATTTGTGGTGGTGCCAGGAATGTATCTACTGCGAATGGTGGGGGTTTCCAGTATCTATTGTAACAGTGTGTTCACTGGCACTGGAACAGGGTCGCCTGTTCTCTCAGAGCCACTTGATAGGTAGACACACTCACCTGTCCCCAAACCTTCCTGAAAAGTGGAACTTATCAGGATAATGAACTCCCCATTCTTATGCCTGGTCTACACTACAAAATTAGGCTGATGGAAGCTGCCTTATGTCGACCTAACAAAGTATGCGTCTGCACTACCAGGTCCTTTCCACTAACCTAACTTGCTTATAACATTAACTTATTTACCATGAGAGGTGTAGCACTTAATCCAAGTTATGATGGGTTGACAGAGAGGCTGTGTAGATGTAGCATTGTGTAAGTTCATTAGAGTGGCCTTCAGGAGATGTCCCACAATTCCCCATTGTGACCTTTTTGGAGTTCATTTTCAACAACTCTGCACAGCAGCCAGGGACATAGCCCTTCCCCCATTAAAACCCCAGGAACTTTTGAATCCCCATTACCTGTTTCATCAGCATGAAGAGCTCATTGGCCCAGCCGATCATGGCAACTCACGAGCACAAATGCACTCCAACTTGGACTACATGGGAGATGGTGGATCTTATTGGTCTATGAGGCTATGTCTACACAGCAGTGTTATTTTGGAATTACTGATGTTATTCTGAAATAACATAGTCCGCGTCTACACACAAGCAGTTATTTCAACATAATGTCAAGTAATGTTGAGCGGGAAGACTTCTTACTCTGACTCCTGTAACCCTTGTCGTACAAGGTGTAAGGGAAGTCAGGGGAAGAGTGCTGTATTTCAAAATAACTGCTGTAAAGACGCCACCAAAAGTCAAAATAAGCTATTTCAGCTTAAGCTACACAATTAGCGTAGCTCAAGTTGCATAGCTTCTTTTGAATTTAGCCCTGCTGTGTAGATGCGCCTTGAGAGAAGAGGCTGTTCATGTAAGCTCCAATCCAGCCAAAAGAAACATAGACATCTACAGGGCATGAGGGAGAAGGGCTGCGTGAAAATCGAAGTACTTTGGCAGGCATACCAGAAGACAAGGGAGGTGAACAGTCTTTCTGGTTCTGCACCACAGACCTGCCCATTTCTTCAATGAGCTGTATGTAGTTGTTGGTGGCAACCCCACCACTACCTCCAAATGCAGTGTGGATACTTGCCAGGAGTCTGAGTCCCAGGCCATCTCAGGCAACAAGACGGCCATGCTGGATGAGGAAGAGGAGGAGGTGGAGAATAGGAGACAGATAAGTGGGAGATCTATTTTTCCAATGAATCAGGAGCTATTTTTAACCCTGGAGCGGTCCAGCCCATCACAGGACAGCATGGTGGCCAAGCATCACTGGGGGAGAAGGCATCACTGGGGAGTATGCAATCCCAATCAAACTGTAAGGGTTTGGGTTTTTTGTATGTTTGTTTAATATGAAGAAAAAGTGAGATGCAATAGTCACCTACTTCCCAGTGACAGTTTCAACTATGCAGGTGTGCCCTCTGCAAAAGGGATGGCATCGGAATGCTCCACAGAGACCTCCAGAAAACTCTCCTGGAGATACTCAGCAATTCTTTATAGAAGGTTTCTGGGGAAGGATGCCTTATTTTTTCCACTATAGTAGGAGACTTTCCCGTACCATGCCAGTATGAACTCAGCTGCATCATTGCATTGCACAACAGAGAAGCATAAGGACCAAGTCTATACCCAGATTTTTCAGCATCTGCTCTTTTGACATCTCTGTCACCTTCAGGAGACTGATATCACATAAGTTATCTGTGGTTGAAATTGGAAGTTTTCATTGCAAGTGCTCAGAACCCAAACAATAAAGCAAAGGATATCTCACCCTGGGGGATTTCTGGGTCCTTTAACCATGGATTCTCTAAAATGCCAGTTTTGGGTGGCACTCTGGTAAACTCAAGCCACTTTTTTAGCACTTACTTCTGCCTCTATTTTGTATAAGTTCAAATCCTATAATGAATTTTATATTCTTTGCCACTACATGAAATTTCTCTCCTACATATTGGGTCAAAAAAACCCCAACTAAACAGCTCTTCTGCATATAATCCCTATTTGCTGTCAGGGGGCATCTACACTCCACCGTAAGTCAAAATCAGAGACGCAATCTGAGCTACTCAAATTGCGTATTGTTACAAATCTGTCCCTCTAGGTGTGGGTGATCAGACCCCTCCAGGGATCAAATTGAGGAGAGCCAAAGGATTGAGGGCAGAATGAGAGTAGTATTCATATATTAGTTTTATTCTGTATATATACCAACAGACAAAGATGATAGATCACTTATATGTAATTGCAATATATTCAGTTCCCCTTTTCAAGCATTCTCACACAAGCGTACTTATCAGGTGGCCAACCCTGATAGTAGCTGGAAGAGGCTGGAGATCTGGCGGTGCACATGCTGCCTCAGCGTCTGTTGATTCGTCTCTACTGATGCCCTAGTGCAAAGGACCCTTATACACTTCTAATCAGTAGCTCTGTTGATGATTCACTGAGAAACCGCTGTGTAAAACTTTCCTCCGGAACTGCTGCATAAGACTTTCCTTTGGGTATCACACAAACAGTCATTCTCCTTAGTCTTGCTTTTTTTTCATGTTGTTTGTCCCATAGTCACTTTGCACAATCGGGTCTCCTGATGTTTTGCCTCTTTGCCTTCGGCCTCTTCTGTCCATTACACAATCATACAGCATCTGCACTTATTCGTATTCATTCTTACCCTGTTAATTCATTATAATCAATACATAAATCAATAAAATCTGTGTGAATCATAGCAGTATCTTATTTTGATGCTATTTTGAAATAGCTTATTTTGAAATTTGGCGCTGTCTACACAGCACTTATTTTGAAATAAATCACTATTCCGAAACACCCATTACTCCTGGTGGAATGAGGTTTACAAGGATGTTGGAATAGCAAGCCTGTTATATTTCAAAATAACAGGCACGCTCAAAAGATGTAGAATAGGCCTCCGGTATCCCAAAATAGCACTGCAGTGTAGATGTAGCCTCAGGGTGCTCCAAAAACTGGATCCTTAATACATTCAATTTAATTGAAGATAATGCCTCTGGGTATGTCTACACTACAGCGTTAATTTGAGTTATCTTAATTCAAAATAGTTAATTCGAATTAAGCTAATTCGAATTAACGCATCTACACACAAAATGCAGTTCGAATGAGCATTTTGCTATTTCGAATAGCGTGTCCACACTGAGTGGACTCTGAATCAGAGTTAAGGCTGGCCAGAATCAGTTCCGGCAGGGCACCAGGTCAGGACTTAATGTGTGGGGCTGCTGCCTAAGGCTATCTGAGGCCTGTGCTTAAAGGGACCCTACCCCCACCCTACCCCCAGACAGACAGTTCTCAGGCTTCCCTGCTTGCTTGTCTACTTCGATGAGGGACAGCAAAGGATTTGTGTCTCTGAGTGCTCTGCTTGCCCTCACTCGGGACACCACAGCACTCTGCCACAGGGAGCCAGAGCTGCCCCTGGGCACTCTGGTGCGTCTTGTGGACACGTTGCCATCAGCCTGGCTGCACTTGCTGCAGGCTGCCATCCGGGAGGTCCATCGGGAGGTTGTCAGTATCCAGGGGGCCCTGCGGGAGAGCTTCCACCCTGAGGAGCACTAAGAGCCTCCCTGGTCTGCCCCACTGGGGGCTGGTGCCCCATTCCTCCCTCACGTCCTTCCACTTACCCCTCCCTAACCCCCCTTCCTGATGTCAAATAAAATACACTTTTTTTCAAAAATAGAAACTCTGTTTATTTAACAAAACGCCGGGGGGGGGAAGAACCTCTGGGGAGACTGGGGAAAGGAGGCAGGAGATGGGAGGAGAGAGGGTGGGAGAGGGGAGGGGGAAACCTGGGAGGAGGGAGCTTGAAGGGGGAAGCAAGGGGAGGAAAGGGGAGGGGAAGCTCAGTGCTCAGGGGTGGGGGTCTCATTGGGCCATATGTCTCCCAGCACGGCAGGTGCGGGGGCCTCGGCATCCCCAGGGGGATGGGGAGGAGGGTGCGGAGGTTGAGGTGGGGGGTGTGGAGGTTGAGGAGGGAGAGGCGGGAAGGGGAGAAGAAGTGGGAGGAGGAACGGTAGCTGGGGGGGGCAGCAGGCACTGGAGCGGCACGAGGCAGCACGCTCTGCACCAGGGTCTCCAGATGGGTACAGATGGCACGACCCTGGGCAAGCAGCTCCCTCCGAAACTCCCGTTCTTCCTGTGCCCGCTGCTCCATGATGCGGGTCAGGGCTTGCAGGGCCCCCAGCTGCTGCTCTCGGTACCCCTGTGGTGTTGCGGTCGTCCTGTGGAGCCCTCGGGTGCGGGAGCATGTCCTGGGTGGGGTGGTGCGCCCTGCACATGCAGCTGGTGCAGCTGTAGAGAAAGAAGAGAAGTGGTCAGTTCTCCCTGGGGACACAGTGGGTGAAGCCCAGCCCCACCCCGCGAGGTGAGGATGACCGTGCCCTGCACCGTCAGAGCCGATGTGCTTGCACAGAGGCCATGGTCGGAATGTCCGGCTATCCCCGGGAGTGGGAGCTGCCCCGAGACCGCACCCATGCCCCTGTGCTGTGTATAGTGTGGGTGAGGTGGGGGGAGATGTTAGAGGGGGCTTGTGAAGGGAGGGCGTCCTGCTGTGTCCTGCCCAGGGGTCAGGAGCATGTCAGGTCTCTTCACACATGCGTGTGGCTATCAGGCCAAGGCCCCTATTTGACAGGCAGCTGGAGCCACCTGCCCAGGGGTGGCATGGCACTTGCTCGCCCGTGCACAGGTTGCTGTGTGATCCGTGGTAAGCAAGGCCCATGTGCGCGGTCCCTGGTCTTCCTCCCTGCCCCCCCGCACCTCAGGTAGGGGACAGTGATGGCACTTACATGGTGTGGCCTCCCCGGATGACCCTGCTGACTCTGCAGGTGGGACTGCTTGGGGGTCCTGGCGGTGTGGTGGCTCCTGCTCTGTGCGCTGGTCAGGGCCCTCTGGTCCCGAGTCGCTGCCCCCCAGGGTGGCACGGACCGTCCTGCCCCCCAGGATGCGGTCCAGTGCCTCGAAGTAGGGGCAGATGTCTGCCCCTGCTGAGGAGCTACCCCGAGTGGCCCTGGCGTACCCCTGCCGCAGCTCTTTAATTATCAGGCACACCTGCTCCTGGGTGCGCCTGTGGCCTTTCTGGGCCATGGTGGCAGCTATGCGGCTGTAGATGGCCGCGTTCCTCTGTCTAGTGCAGAGATCATGGACATTGGGGGGCCTGCCCCCAAACCTCAATGAGGTCCATGATCTCCTCACTAGTCCAGGAGGGAGTGTGGCATCTACGACCCCTGGCTGGCTCCTGGGTGCTGGGGGACTGAGCGGGAGACGACTGGCTGGCACTGGCTGCCCGGCTCATTGTGGGGCCACTGGGACAGGGGCAGAGACTGCTGGCAGGCCTGGATCTCGCACGTGCAGTCTGGCCAGAGTCTACCCCTTTAAGGGCTCCGGGGCTGGGGGAGAGGAGAGGAGTTTTCCTGGTTGTGCCCAGATTGGCTACCAGGGCTCCCCGGGAAGGGCTGGAGGCCCCCTATTTCGAATTAAGTGTCTACACAGCACTTAATTCGAAATAGCTGTTTCAAATTTGGCGTTACTCCTCGTAGAATGAGGTTTACCAAATTCGAATTAAGGGCTCCGCTATTTCAAATTAATTTCAAAATAGCGGTTTGCATGTATAGACGCTATTAAAGGTAATTCGAAATAATGGCTGTTATTTCAAATTAACTTTGCAGTGTAGACATACCCTTAGTCTGCAGTGGCACCTTTACCCAGTTGAAGCCCCAGGCTCCTGGTGACTGCCCCAGCTCGGTAACAAATATGTGCACTAGGCAACATGTCCTCCACATGTGCTATATATTTGTATTTAAAAAGGAGAGAAAACATTTTCCTTCATTAAACTCAAAACATACATTAGACTTGACATTCCCTCTTGTGAACTGAGGGTGTATTTCAGTGCCCCATTGTCTGTAAAAACCTGTGAGACTGAACGCCTTCGGGTCATGTCTTTTAACCCACAAAGCCTTGTCTTTCCCACCCTCATAACACAATCCTGTCATATGCTGCTCTCTATCTAAATGCCTTATTGAATGTCAGCCACACCTTACCCTGACCCATGCCTTGCATCCACACTATCAGGTCCACATATTTTGAGGTGACAACATTGTTAAGGCTGAATTTGTATCTTACACTCATGAATATGCAAAAAGCCAAGATCCAATTTTCTATAGTTTTGGCCAGCTTTCACTTTTTATTCTTTTTAACATTCTTTTCCTTTTTGTCATCATCATCTTCTTCATTAACCTTATTCTAATCTCTAAATCGGAGGGTGAAGATTTTAACATATTCCCCCTCTCAGATCTTTTCTTTAGTCACCTTTCATAAATGTGCCCCAAGTGGTCTGTCTGCACCTGCATCTGATGCTGTCGCTGTACTGCCCTTGTGCGTGAGGGGCCTGCTGCAGGATCTGGTACGGGGAGATTAGAGAATTTCTGAGTAAAAGGACCAGCATTGGGAAAGTAATGTTGAATACATATAATACTACATGTGGTGCTCTACAAGGAAATGTTTTCAGAGCAATGTTATTTAATATCATGATAAATGATCTCCCAAAATAAATAAGATCTACCCCCAAACGGAGTAGATGTTACTCTATTTGCAGATGATTGTGCTCATGGTGGGTTAGGAACAGGAATACTGAGTTGGCAGAAAAGAGTTAACAAGGAGTTACTAGACATCTGATGATGACATGTATGGCATTACAAGTTCTCCATTTTTAAACCAAAAAAATCATAACATTCTAGAACTGAATAGGATCACAAGAGATCATCAAGTCCAGTCCCCTGCCCTCATGGCAGGACCAAGCTCTATCTAGATCATCCCTGACAAATGTCTTTCCAACCTGCTCTTAAATATCTTCTGTGATGGAGATACCACAACATGCCTAGGCAATTTTTCCAGTGTTCAACCACCCTGACAATTGCTAAGTTTTTCCTAATGTCCAACCTAAACCTCCCTTGCTGCAATTTGAGACCGTTGCTTCTTGTCCTATCATGAGAGACCCAGGAGAACAATTTTTCTCCTCCTTGTAACACCCTTTTAGATTCTTGAAAACTGCTATCATGTCCCTTCTCAGTCTCCTCTTTTTATACTAAATAAGCCCAGTTCTTTCAGTCTTCCCTCATAGCTCATGTTTTCTAGGCCTTTAATCATTTTTGTTGCTCTTCTCTGGGCCATCTCCAATTTTTCCACGTCTTCCTTGAAATGTGGTCCCCAGAACTGGACATAATACTCCAACTGAGGGAGGCCTAATCAGTGCAAAGTGGAAGAATGACTTCTCGTGTTTTGCTCACAACACTCCTGTTAATGCATCCCAGAATCATGTTTGCTTTTTTTGCAACAGTGTCAAACTGTTGACTGATAATTAGCATGGGGTCCACTATGACCCCTAAATCCCTTTCTGCAGTACTCCTTCCAAGACAATCACTTCCCATTCTGTATGTGTGAAACTGACTGTTCCTTCCTAAGTGGAGTACTTTGCATTTGTCCTTATTAAACTTCATCCTATCTACCTCAGACCATTTCTCTAGTTTGTCCAGATCATTTTGAATTATGACCCTATCCTCCAAAGCACTTGCAACTCCTCCCAGCTTTGTATCGTCCTCAAACTTAATAATCATACCCTCTATGCCAATATCTAAATCGTTGATGAAGATATTGAACAGAACCAGTCCCAAAACAAACCCCTGCAGAACCTCACTTCTTATGCCCTTCCAGCATGACTGTGAACCGTTAATAACTGCTCTCTGAGAATGGTTATCCAGCCAATTATACATCCACCTTATAGTAGCCCCATCTAGGTTGTATTCCCTAGTTTATGGATAAGAAAGTCATGTGAGACTTTCTAAATGCCTTACTAAAGTCTAAGTATACCACGTCTACCACTTCTGCTTTATCCACAAGACTTGTTATCCTATCAAAGAAAGCGATCAGATTGGTTGACATGATTTGTTCTTTTTCAAATCCATGCTGGCTGTTACCTATCACCTTATTATCTTCCAGGTGTTTGCAGATGAATTCCTTAATTACTTGCTCCATTATCTTTTACACGGCTTTTCGACAAAGAGGGGGAGTTCACCGAAAAGCCGCGTCTAAACTACATTCCCATGGAATTAGCATATCCTCTTTCGACTGTTCCGTGTCGTCTAGATGAGCCCTCACATTTCTGACCCATCTCCCACATCTCCATGTTTTTAAGAATCAATCTTAATAAAAAAGGAAAGTTGCAAAGTTACCAATGCAACTGTATCTGGATGGGGAACAAATAAATATAGTTAAAAGTTTTAAATTCTCAAGGGTAATATTTGATATTAAATTACTTTAGAAAGACCATATAAACTACATTAAGGATAAATGTACAGGAAGGCTCAAGCTGCTTAAAAGTCTTGCTGGGACTGATTGGAGGTGGATAAGAAACAGAACTGAAGGTATATAGAGCCTTAATTAGACCAGTTACTGACTATGGCTGCTAAGTTTTGGTGTCAGCCTCAAAATCAGATCTTAAAAATGTAGCATTAATATAAACACAGGCACAGTTGTTTATAATGTGTGTGTGGCGAGCATGTAGGTTGGTGATGACCTTGAGAAACACTGTGGGACGTTCTTAAGGGTTTCAAAGAGGAGGAGCAAAAAGAGGGCACTGCAGAGACATCTCTTGCCCTGTTACAATGCCCATTCTGGAAAGCACTAAAGGAGGTGCTTAAACGATCTCTTGAATCAGGGCCATAAATGATACATGTAAAGTGTGCCTATGTGGTAAATGGGGAGGAGAAAGAGTCTAAAGAAAGAGAGAAAGAAAGGGTTCATCTAGACTACATTCTTTTTTCGAAAGGAGATATGCAAATTCAGCACTTCTTCTGATAGCTTTTCTGAAAGCATTTTTTTTTTTTTCGAAAAAGAAAGCAGTTTAGATGCGGCTCTTTGGAAAAAAACCCATTTTCAAAAAGAACCCTTCTTTCTCAAAAAACGAGGTATGCAGGGTTCTTTTGAAAAAGGGGGGGATTTGAAAGAACTGAGTCTAACTGCTTTCTTTTGTGAAAAAAATGCTTTGGAAAAAGTGATCAGAAGAAGATATGCAAAATTAGTGCTGAATTAGCATATATCCTTTTGAAGAAAGAACGTAGTCTAGATGTACCCACAGATACTTGTTTTGGGCCATTCTTGTGATGGAGAAAGGCAGAAATTTGCCAGGGAACTAGTCCTCAGAAAAGGTTGAATGTCTTTGAGTGTTCAGGCAAAAACTGGCTAGTTGTGACTCTTTAAATATTACATTCAGCAAATGGGCAGTCCATTTTGAACAACAGCAACAAGGCTGTGAAATAAACAGCTAAGGAGGTCCACTCTGTGTACATACATGGCAGACCAGCTTACCTTACAAGTTCTACACAGGCTGAAACAAGGGCTCCACCAGTGCCTGGCTTCAGTCACCTGACCTTGCAAAGCTCAGTACCCTTTGCCAGATTTTTAAACTCTCATTGTGATCTCCCTACAGTGGTGGGTATGAGGTAGATAAAATGAACATCAGGTGCCTTGCCCTGGTGGGCTGAGGGACTCTGAAGTTTGCAGCCAAGGAAATTTCTCCTGTGGGTTTAATAAGTTGCAAAGGAGAACACATTCCTCAGGTGTCTAGTCAAATCTCTCCCTAGCATGGAGTTTCTTTTCTTTTTCCCTTCCAAGCAAACTTGGAAATTCCATATAATAAACTATGTTAGAGTCACACCACTGAGAACTCAAAAGCCATGAAAGCACCCAACTGACTTGGAGGGGCAATAAGAACTGGGCTCCTTATACTTATTTTTGCCTTTGATACTCTTGTTAAAATATGAAGATGTCACTTCAATAAGGTATAGTCTTAGTTATTCACATTATTCACACATTATGATACACTCTTCAATTCCAGGATTACATACCATTTCACAAATAGTGCAGCACAGCCAGTATTTTTTCTAAACACTTAAAAATCACATGTATAACTTCTTTGTAATACGGTGCACTGCTCTGTGTTTTCCAGTCAAAAGAGAATATCTGAAGGTCACCACTGATGGAGGAAGAATAAACATCACTTTGGCAGACTGATTTAATTTTTTTTTAATGGATCCTGTTTGAAACTAGTCAGTGGCTTGAATGATAAGAAGTCCCATCAGAGATGGGTTAATGCACAGAGAATAGGTGAAGTGGTCAAAGGTGCCTAGTTAAATAGTTCCTATAAAACATATACCCTGTATCTTTGTGATAATTCATGAAGACATGTAATAAATTATGGCCATGTGATATATTTCATGTGCTAAATTTCATGGATCATGTAATTGTTGCTGCCTAATCCAGTTTGAAGCCCCCTAATCCATAACTGTTGGAATGATTTCTCCAGCAGCACTTTGCCAACATGGGGTTCTTCTACACTAGGCTGTCTACAACCACAAGGTGGCTGAGTAATATTCTGGGCTGGCAGAGCACAGGACAGAATCTGGGCTACCATGTAACACATAAATCCCATGCTAACATTTTAAGGTGGGTCACTAATTAATAAAATCTAAACCACGTGGTGAGTTCTGCTTCTTTTTCTGTTTGCACTTGTCTCAAGTTTGTGTGTTCATTATTCAAAATCATTCACCTAATGGCTTTGGTGAAATATCTTGGTCAGCAAACTTTTTGTGAGCCACTCACTTTGACGATTCAGTTTGGGCTTGATCTAAAGTCCATTGAAATCAATAGAGGTCTTCAAGGCAGAAAGATTAACACAGTGGGTCAAATACTGGACTGTAACTCAGGTGACATGGGCTCCACTCCTTGCTCAAATGGTGTTCTGGATGACTTTGGACAAATCACTTTGGGACCCCCTCTTGGGACTGTCACCTGATGTGCTGAGATCCCACAGAGCCTGCTTCCCCCGACAGCCTGCGTACCCTGTAATTCTGCCAAGTTGAGCTTAACTCTCTACCCTGTTTCAACTGAGACACACCCCTAACACCGCATACCCTGACTGACAGCAGCGCAGTGTGAAACCTTTTCCCAGCACTTAAGTAAGCAGCCCTTCCGGGAGCTGAACCCTGGAAAAATCTGTCTTATGCTGTATGGAATTCCATACAGAGTCAGCTCGTGAAAATTTGCCTCTTTCTCAATGTAAATAGAGAGATACACATACTCCTTGCTCCTTCCCTCAGTAACAATTGTTTACACTGGGTTTGTTAATAACCAAAAGTGATGTTATTAAGCATAAAAGGATAGGATTTAAGTGGTCATAAGAGGTAGCAGACAAAACAAAATAAGTAACTAAGCAAAATAAACAAACACACCAGCTAAGATTAATACACAAAAGAAAATAGTTACGTCTCACCCTAAAAGTTGTTCTAATAATCTTCTTCACGGACCAAACAACCTTCCAGCCTGGGCCCGGTCCCTTCCTGTAGGTCAGTGTTAGTTGTTTCCAGAAGTCATCTTGGGTAGGGTAACTGAGGAGAACTGACAACCGGGATTATCTCACTGACCAACCTTAAATAAGATTTTCCTAAGGCAAGAATCCTTTGTCTCCCAAAAGTAGAAAATGCAAGATGGATTCCAGCATCAAGTGACATGGTCACAGGTTGTTGCAGAGTAAGTAGCCATTTCTTACAGGCTGATCCTCAAACTTATAGGAAAACCAAGTTCTTCTACAGTTCACTGACTCTTGCTCTTAGTTTTTTCCTACAGTTCACTGTCTATTGCTAATGGGCCATTAGCTCTGTGTCTGGCTTCTTCACTGTTGTACCAGATAGGCTAGTAATAGGCTTTTTCCCAACATGAACACACTGATAATAAATCTACAAAGCAATATTCTTAACTTCAGATACAGAAATGATGCATACATATACATAGGATAAATCCATTTGGTAAATCATAGCCTTTCCAATGATATCTCACATGAAGAATCTTGCATAAAGCATATTCTAGTTATCTCATATTCATAAGCATATTTCCATAAAGAATATGGCTTGTCCCATCACATACTTTGCCTCTCTTTACCTCAGTTTTCCCTTCTCTAAAATAGAGCTATAGATGTTTCCTTCCTGTGATCTCCAAATTGAAAGAGTTATGTGTTTTTATTCAGTGGGTTTTGTTCAGGACAGCTATAATTTGAAAATTCAAGCTCTTTTGAGTGGCTATATGCGTTACCTGGTAGGTATCTATTTCCTGACAGGAAGAATATGACTCTTAAGATCAGAGCAACACGGGTGAAGACAAGCTCAGAATTTACTTTCTGTAAAAATTTTGCAATATTTTGAAAAGGCTGCTACAGGGAGTGCTCCTGGCAGTAAATGTATATGCTAGCATATTTACAGAAAGAAAACAAACACAAAATCTGCACGCGCATTCACATTAAAATGTGAATGTTTGTGACGGTTATTTTGGTTTCATGGGAAGGTCTATTTCTTCATCACTCTCCCTGTTCTTGCTAACATACAAGGAGCTGACAATGAAAATATTGAAATCAAGGTGAGTTTTGCATGAGAAATGGCTGTGGGATAGAGCTCACAGCACATTTATCTTTCATGTGTGCACTGATTAACCTGTTTCTGCTAAGGCCAGTGTCAGCTGCTAGTTCAGAATCGTTCAGGTGGAGTCATACTCAATTTTTTTATTAAAGCTAAGTTTTGTGATATCTAACACAATGTAAACTTTTTGGTGTCACTATAAGCCAACTTAAAGTGTTTCATGTATATGTTATGTTTATATCATTTATTTGTATGAGAATTGGAGATAAGTTTAATATTAACATTTATCAGGATGCTGTATAGTATATATAACAAATACATTCTGTTACTAAGGCTGTCATTCTGTTGAAAGGTTCTGATAACAAACATAAACCACTCAAGTTTCATCCTTGTTTGCTTATTGTATCAGATTACCCAGTGGAATCAAATCTTCTTATGCATTATCCTATATGAATTTTTAAAAAAACTTTCCACTTAATGTTGTCTGCTATTTATAAAGCAGAGAACAGAAAACAGGTCCCTTTTTATGATTTGTATGAAATTTATTTAAATACTCTAATCTGTCTCATCTATTTTCCAAAAAGTCAGCTGTATAAATTCCCTGAAATATTAAATTGAAGTAAATCTAAATGTATTTATTATAAGTAGTATGTAAAACTGCCTCCGATTTCTTTATTTACTGTTCATTGATTCTCTATTTAAATTTATACTTAAAACTGTGTTGTGGAGCATTTATGTGCCACATGCCATCCCTGACAAAAACCCAGAAAAGCAAAGACATTAAAAGTCAAGCCACAAAAAGTGCATACTTTATAGTCCTCCACCCACAACCACATACCTTTACTACTACCACAGCCCCTGTGTGCCTCACACCACAATCTCACCTCTGCTCCTCTTTTACTTTCTGCACATACTATTTTATTAGATTCAATTCCCCCTTAAATTAGGAGTTGTGGGGTTTTGGTGTAGTAGTTGGATGCAGTGAGAGAGGGTTGCTAAGCTTGGTATGGGGGTGTTTGCACAAGGGCTGTTAAAGTGGGGGGGTTGAAAGGGCCCCCATGCCAGGGGTGGGATGCATGGGGTTTGTTAAGATAATCTCATAAGTAGGAAAGTAGCCAGAGCTATAGTCATAAGGGAAAGAATGGCCAGAGGACAGTTATATTGAAAAGTTTGAAGTAAATCCAACAAGCCATTTCTGAGATGCATGACTTAGAACAATTGACGGCAGTTCTCCTTTTCAAAACTTATCCTCATCATTTTTCATTTCCCTGTATTTTGGAAGCAATGGGTCTAGCAACTATAAAAAGAGCTTGTCTGCACTGGGAAACTGGCCAGCAGAACTATAATGGTATAATTATACTGCTCTAGCTCTGCTATTGTAACTACCATGTGGACACTCCATTCCAGAATAAAAGTGACGCTTTTTGGTAGAGACGTAAACTATGAAGTAAGGAAAAAGTCACATCTGTACCGAAAAAGTCACTTTTATTTTGGAACTGCATGTCCACATGGGGAATTACACTGGCATAGCGATAGTGGTATAACTGTACTGCTGTAGTTCTGCCAGTCAGTTTCTCCATATTGACAAGTTCTTAGTCTGAATTGCCAGATCTCCTTGCAAAAGCCTCCTACCCAGGCTTATGCTCAAGAATTTCTAGGGAGGAGAGGTTTAAACTCATTCAGTATTAAAACTTTAATTGTTCAGGGAGATGTGAAATCTCATGCGGACATTACAATATCCTTGAAGTGCTGTACAGACTTTATAATGTCTGCAAAGCAGATTCTGGACTATTTATTAGATTGAAGCACTGTGAACCCCTTCAGTTGCTGTAGCGTCTACATTACAGTGCTGCAGCTGTGCCAGTCTAGCATTTCTTGTGTAGTTATACCCTCAGTAACCCTCACCTGTATCAGAGACATCACTCTTTCCCGGTGCTACCCAAAGTCAGATAGTACCAACACATCACTTTCCCCAGTCCTAGACATTTCCCTCACCCCAGTATCTACTCTTTATCAGCATTTTGACTTCTGACACTCTGTTCCCCTCTCTCTCATTGAGCATCAGCTTGCCAAGAATTCATGCAAATTATTTATATTTTGGGTATTATTAATGTAAGAAAACAGGGAAACAATCAGGCAAATACACAATGAAGATGGTGTTTATAAATACATATCACTAACCTGAAGTGGAGAGGGAGGAATAAATAGAATCTAGGATGTCTAAAACTCCAAAGCTTCATGGGAAGGAAATTCTATATAAAGGATACATTTAAAAAACAAACATGCTCCTGCCCCATCAATATAATAGTTCTCTATTGTGCTGGGTATTACATTTCTGCAAGCAGAAGAATTTACAGTCAAAGAAATTAAGTATTTTCTTTATACTGCTTTATTAATTTTTAAGGGTAAAAATATAGATATGGGCAAAGTTTCAAAAACAGATTCACAGATTTGCTTTAGGGTGCAGGTTATCTATTCCAGTGTCATAGTCAGGTGGATTTTCTTAGGCCTACTTTTTCCAAAATGACTGGTGATTTTGGGGGTACCTTCATTTTGGAATGCCCCATTTAAGACCCTTTACACAAGCTTGATTTTCAAAAGGCGGGTGCTTAGTATTTTCAGAAAATCAGGCCCTATTAGTTGTTGCAAGATGGGCAACCAAAATCACTAGTCATGTTTGGAAATGTGAGTTTATTTATGTATTTAGTTAGTGTGTGTGTGTGTGTGTGTGTGTGTGTTGTGTGTGTGTGTCTTTGTTTTGTTTTACAATACCAAATTTACAGAAATCCACCCTATTATTTGGCCAACTATGATGTAAAGAAAATTACACAATACACATGAACAATATCCACTAGCTTTTATGAGGATTATTAAATAAACCTAAGTCCCTATCATTTTCAGACCCCAACTTTCCAAAAGTCTGAGGAAAAAAAGATTGGCTTAGGGACATATTGGTCCTCAAGAAAAATAAATGTGGTGTCAGAGTAACACCATTTTTATTAGACTGACCAATAACTTTACCCATACACAAACTTTTGGGCCCAAAGGTTTCCTTCTATTTCTACACCTTTTGGCTGCTAAGCTTTTGCACTATAAATTCTTTGGTAGTCCAGTAGAAGATATATTCCATTAGCTGCTATATCAAATTATTTTGGGAAAAATTCAAGAAAAAATTCATAACTTTCCTGTAAAAAACTGAAAGTAAAGTATATGCTGAGGAGACTGGTAGTTTTAACTTATAAAAGCTCCTTGACCATATTAGAAAATCCAGACAAAGGGGACACTTTAATTTTGCTTTTTGTGAATCTGGTGAAAATGTGATCGTTTTCTGGCTCCAACAGCAATGCAGTAAGTAGTTTGTGCATTGACAACTCAGATTGCAAGGTTTTTTATGAGTTCTGGCTTCAGACAAGCGACCCACTGACTTTAATGGGAATTCCATTCACATATCTGAAGCCAGAGTATGACTGATGGCATTGATTTTATATGCATAATTGTTCTAGCTAAAGACTGCGATGAAGCAAAAAGCCAATGTATTGTAAAGCAGGTAAAACTTATGCAGAAATTAGGAGAGAATAATATTATGGGCAGCTCACAGGACTCCCTTTCTAACAATCCCACTCTCACCCTCTCTTCCTTCAACTTGGCTTCCAATCCAAAGTCTCTCTTCTACTATCCACCTCTAACTTCCCAAACTGTTCCCTTCATCCTATTGTCGATTGTTTTCCATTGCTCCTTCTCTCCTTTCACCCCTCTTCCTTATATTTACCATCTTGCTCACTCTTCTCTAGCTCCTTTCACTTCATATTAATAATACTACACACACTTATATCACACTTTACATCAGGAGTGGGGAACCTTTTTTGGGTCGGGGAGCACTGACCCACAGAAAAATCAGCTGGGGGCTGCACGAAAGTGAAAAGCAAAAAAAAACCCCACTGATGTGGCCCCCGACTGAGAAGGAGAAAGATGCTCTGCACATTCCTCTCACATACCAGAGCCTAGGGGGGCCCGGCCTAGTAGATTTTGTATGCTCTAGCTCTACGGTGGGACAGCATGGGACCTGGAGCACAAATGTGGGCTCCCCAATACTGGAGGAGGCCCTGAGCCTCGGGGGCCAGATCCAGGAAAGCCGAGGGGGCCACAGCCGGCCCCTGGACCTGAGGTTCCCCACCCCTGCTTTACATGTTCAAAGTGCTGTACAAACTTACGCTAGCTAAGCGTAACAATGCCCTTGGAGGATAGGTATTATCTCAGTTTTACAAATAGGGAAACTGTCATCAAGAGTCAGTAGCAAAGACGCATGCACTTTGTCTATCACATCATTCTTGTGTCTTCTGTCTTCCCCAACCCCATTTGCCTCTATAAATACCTTCTTATCTTTTGTCTACAGGCTCCTTGAGGGTGTTGCCTGCTATTGCATCCCAGCTTCTTCTACAACAGGTTCCCTCATTTCCTTCAATATCTTTATTCACAATCCTTCTTCTAAAATGTTGTCAGTCTGTTAATCTTCTCTCACCTTGAAAGCCTTAACCTTTGTCTCAGGCCTCCTCATCTCTCACTTCTCCCCCTTCCACAAAATGCCTCTGCTAAAGTCATCTTTCCCTCCTGCCATTCTGACTGCATCATACCTCTTTTGAATTCCCTTCATTGCATTCATGTCTTTTATCACATAAAATTTAAGAATCCCATTCACTCTTCCAAGGTGCTACATAGTCTCAACTCTGTAGTGTATTGGCATCAGTGTAAATGTTTTGTTGCTTGCCACGTATATTCTGTTGGCAACAGGTATATTTGATAAATTATTCCAGTCAACATGACAAAAGACAAAAAGAACTAGCTTCACAGGCAATGTGCTTAATTTTAAAAAGAAATACACCACAGCTGAAAATAATCAATTCTCCAAAATCTCACTTATATAGTCAATTGAACAAAACCTGCAAGACCGTCTCTAACCATTTAATGACTCCCAACAATTTTACACTTACCTTTTTATAGAAGAAAACACAACTATTAACATAGATTGAAATTTGCTCTAATGAAATATTTCACAGTTCTTTAACTTCAAACTCTGTTATTCAAATATTAACTTCATAACAAATATTTATAGGTTTTATTTTTTCAGATCAGTTTTCCAGATAAAATGATTGCCCAAGTCTTTTGGTTTCTCTATGGATAGAAAGGTAACCATGTTAATCTGTTTCAGCAAAACCAACAAGGAGTCCGGTGGCACTTTAAGACTAACAAATTTATTAGGTTGTTAGAGCATAAGGTTTCATGAGATACTATTCACTTCCTTAGATACTGAAGAGAAAAAGGGGGGGGAAAGGTGACAGAGATGGGACTGTGACATCAGAGATAATTAAATCAGAATGGATATGGCTCATCTCCAAGAGTGATGAGAAGGTGACAGTACCTTAATAGGGAAATTACCTATTGTAATGCAAGAACCACTCCATGTGTTTGTTTAGACCTTGGTTCAGGGTGTCAAATTTGCATATCAATTCCAGCTCAGCAGTTTCATGTTGCAGGCTGTTTTTGAAGTTTTTCTGTCTGTCTGAGAATGGCAACTTGCAAGTCCGAAACTGTGTACCCAAGGAGGTTTAAATGTATTTATAACAGACAGCCCCCCAAACTGAGGCAAATACCTTCAAATTCACACCCTACAACAGAAACACCCAAGAATCTACTCCTGCAACAAACCCCACTGCCAGATCTGTCTACACATCTATCCTGGGGTGCGTCTACACAGCAGAGCTTAATTTGAAATAAGCTATGCATATTGAGCTATATCGATTGCATAGCTTATTTCAAAATTGGGAGCGTCTACACAGCACTCATTTAGAAATAGACCACTCTTCCTCCAACTTCCCTTACTCGTCATACAATGAGGGTTTTCGGAATGGGAGTAAGAGGTCCTCCAGTTTGACAGTATTTCAACATTATTTCGAAATAACTGCCTGCTGTGTAGACGTGGACTAAGTTATTTTGAAATAATGTTGCAGTGTAGATGTATCCTGGAGAGGCATAAGGATCTTGCACAAAAAGGGGTTTTTGCACAAAACGGCCACGACCACACGGTTTGTTTTTGCGCAAAAACCCCTTGCCCAAAAACGGACTGAAAGAGAGTATGCAAATGAAGCACGAGAAAATGCTAATCTGCACTTCATTTGCATTGCCTCTTTCGTCAAAACTCATAGTGTAGCCGTAGCCAGGGTATAGTCCACTATCCGCAACTTGTACTGGTGCCCACCGCAACCTTTTCTAGGAGGGGCTATCTATGTCAATTCTTATGTATGGAATGTTTCCTACCAGGAGGTGTAGCAGTGAGGGCTGGGGTAATAACACTTATCACCCTCCCAGACGTGTTGTGATCATTAATTCCTAATTGTATATGTGCTATAATTCACTGGAATCACACAATGTTCACCAGTAGGTAGGGGCCTAGTAGCCTCTACACTCACAACCTCACTGCCAAGTGTAAGAGCTGGATCAGAAAATGATTTATTTTTCATGAAACAAATGGAAAAAATGAGGAAAAAAAATGTTAGTTTTTTTCCAAAACTTTTCAACTAAAACAGATTTATTTTAGTTTTTTTGTTTGTTTATCTGCTAATCTATTCCATTGAGAAGCCATTTTCCAATGAAAAAGGATTTGAATGGAAAATATTTTCCCTTTATCTGATTAAAGAAGAGAGGGAAGATCAAATAAAATAAACAAAACAAAAAACAAAACAAAACAAAAAACCAACCCTGAGATAAATTAGGACATTTCCTACTACTTTGAAGTAGTCTTTTAACAATTCAACAAAATTGAAACCTGTTTATCATTTTTTAATTCAAAATTTTATTGAACTAAATTTTTCCACAACAATTTTCATTTTCAACAAAGCCCCATTTCTCAGTTAAAACATTTTTTACTTGCAGAAATTTCCACAAGCCACAAAAAATTTCCACAAAATTGTCTTTTGATTTTGAGGAGGCAATCCATAACCACCTATCACAGATTGCTAGATATTTATTACTAAACGATCTTTTGTACTCCTCCAGAGGCTTCCTAGCAGAAATGGTCACACAAAAAGACATGAGGAATTAATTTTGTAACTGCTTGGCTATTAATAGCTTCTAATTGAAAAAAGAAATAGAGTCCAACCATAGAAGAATGGTTCAAAAATATGGAAGGTGGTTGTTGTGGAAAAATTAATGCACCGGTTATACACTGAGCAAAATAAAGGTAAAGACAGAGGATAAATAGATACTTAATTACTATTTATTCAGTAATCAGAGTACATTTACTTGTCCCTCCCCTACAAAAAAGCACACCTGTCCAATTTTTTAATATTACCATTTGGTAGACATGCCCGGTCTGTTAAATCTGTGTCATCAGAGATTTTATTCAATTTAATAAAATCACTAGACACAACATAGCATAGATGTACTGTTGCTCACTCTAAAACACTCTATAAAATAGAGTCCTAATATTCCTCTATAATGTCTCTTTAAACAAACTCATTTTTGTATTGGTTATTGCTTTGTTTCTGATATTGACGTGGCAAAGATGTGTAAACCTGTTAATACTTCCTAAATAAATTGTGTGTGTGTGTGTGTGTGTGTGTGTGTGTGTGTGTGTGTGTGTGAGAGAGAGAGAGAGAGAGAGAGAGCGAGCGTATGTGTGTGTATATATATATATATATATATATATATATATATATATCTCTCCACTCCCACATCTCACCTCCTTCCTTCCTGCTCCTCACACTCTCACTTTACTCCTCGATTAGGGCAACATGCAGGAGAGTCGGGGGAAAAGTGGGGATGTGAGGAGCAGAAAGAAAGGAGGTGAGCTGTGGAAGTGGAGAGCAGGCAGGTCCATGGCGCTGCCTCCATCTACATGCCAGAGGTAGGAAAGGTGGCTGGGTGTGAGGTGAGTATGCTATCTGGAAATGGGCTGACAAAATGTCCTTCCCCTCCCCCCTTACCCTTTATGATAGCTTGCTTAGCTTGGGAAATTTTGATCTGAGTCGCAATTCCTTTCTAAAGTTCCACCTGGGGCAAGGCACCAACATGGCACCCTATACCTGGGGGTTGGGAGAGTGCAAAGAGGAGTAAAGTCTAAATCTAGCCCTAAAGCTAGAGTCAACAAAGTACTTAACTCTGCATACATAGTGTCATGGGCAAAACCCACTTCTTCAGATGAGCTTGTTGAAGAGCGGGTTTTGACCACGAAAGCTCATGATACTATATATATTTTGTTAGTCTCTAAGGCTATGTCTACACTACATGGAACATCAACGCTCTTCTCAGGCACTGCAGTCGATCTTCTCAGGTTTGAATTAGCAGGTCTAGTGAAGACCTGCTAATTCAAACTGAGAGGGCACCCTTATCAGTGCCAGATCCCCTGCTCCTCATCAGGAATAAAGGAAGCCAATGGGAGAGTTTGCTCCTGTCGACCTCCCACTGTGTGGATGGCCCAAAAACACAATTTAAGATATGTGGAGAGAGCTGGAGTTGCCAATTTTAAATTGACTTTTTCCTTTAGTGTAGACCAGGCCTAAGGTACCACAGGACTACCCGTTGTTTTTAAAGTTACAGACTAATACCCCTCTGTGACTTTTGAACTATGAATAGTTTTACTTCAGTGAGACTACTCAGATTCTGAAAGCTAAGCTCCTCAGTATGTGGTTTGCTGAATCAGGGCTTAAATGATTAATGATAATGATAATTATTATGAGACTAATAAAATTTTCAGTTTCATGGCTACTGTAGATTAACTGTTTTCACAATATACTGACAGTTATTACATCTTCCCCTTATTCTACACAGTATTCTCTTTTCCTATTGGCATATATGATGCAGCTTTGTACATTGATTTCTCATTCACAGTATTTCGTTCTCAAAGGACAGAAAACGTAAATGCAAAATTCTGCCAACTACTTTTTTGAAGGTCACTTGGAATGGAGTTAAGATTCGTATTTCCAATCCTTGAATGACATCAGTCAGATATTTTGGTCTTTGTTGGATATTAGAAATAGTTTCTAATGTAATTTGCTACAATGAGAAATCGTTTCTACAAATTGTAATAATTAGTTTGTATAATTTATTAATTAAAATATTAACGTTCAATTCAATTAAAATTTAACCCAGCTGTGGAGTCTTTCAGTCTACACATTCATATTTAAATAGTAAATAAGGAAAAATGACTTACCCTATAGAGCAAAGGTTGTATCTGATTTGTGTCCTTGCAATTTACTCTGTTTTTGGTAAGTACAAATTCTGAAAGTGACAGTTGCAGTTCAGACAAAAGCAAAACACAAGGCTAATATATGCTGTGTGTGAAGCTCAAATTAGCTCTTATCTTTCTCTATATACTTGCTTCAGGGCCTAAAGTAACCAGTCCTTCAGACTCAGGCCTGGCTTGTGGAGTTTCCTTCTCAAACTTCTACCTTCAGGCACCCATCATGACATTTCAGTAACTGATAATCTCTCGACAATCTAGCCATGTATTGTCTGCATGAGACTGAAATGAGAATATTGAACTTGCTAGGTTCATGTTTTCATCTGCAAATGTTAGACTCGGCAACTTTATTAATTTTAAAAGGCAGTTATTAGGGTCAAAGACTAGAATCATTGTGATAAGGATTGTTATTTACTACATACATTTATGCTGTATACCAGCCACAGCTTTGACAGTACTATGCAATTTTTTGATGAGAAGACTTTCAGATCTAAGAAATATATTCCATTCTGCTGTCAGTGAGTGGATCTTCCTGGAAAGTCTCTGGCCAATTTCACTGATAACTAGAGGTGAAAGTAAGCTGGTGCACCCCGGTTCTGCTGCTCTAAGCAGAAGGCAGCCAGGCAAGTGAAAGGAACTGACTGGGGGCATACACACCCCATGGTCCGGGATTATCTCAGCACTGAGCCCCCAGGGGCCATTTAGGAAGGGCAGGGCAGCTGAAGCTCCCCTTCCGGCACAGAGTCATACCAGGACACTGCTTGCTCTTCCCTTTCCTGTCACTGTCAGAGAGCAAGAGGAAAGTGCACAGTTTGCTGCATTCCTCTCCCTCTAGCTGAGGAACATGGGGTAGACGAGCTGTGCACTTTCCTTTCACTCTCTTAGGGTGTGCCTAGACTACAGGGTTTTGTCGACAAAAGTGGACTTTTGTGTGAAGATGTGAATCTGTTTTGTTAAGAAGGCTTGGGTTAAAAAAACAAAAAAACCCAACCAATCAACCAACCAACCAACCAACCAACCAAAAACCTGCAATAAGTAACCTTACTGGAAACTGCTTCCGTAGATTCTGTGGGTGTGTCTAGACTACAGGTTTTTTTAAAAAAAACTTCACCTGCATCTAGACTGAGGCCGCGTTCTTTCGACAGTAAGTCGACAGAACGTGGCAGTTTTGTCAACAGTGGTAAACCTCATTCTACGAGGAATAACACCTTTTTTCGATAGTACTCTGTTGAAAAAAGGTGCTATTGCATGCAAACTGTACTTTTTTGAAAGAGAGCATCTAGACTCTCTTTCGAAAAAGCGGCTTGCTTTGTCAACAGTACTGGCTGTAGTCTAGATGCTCTTTTTCGACAGAGGCTTTGTCGACAGTATCTGTCAACAAAGCCTCTGTTGAAAAAGGTGTGCAGTCTAGATGTACCCTTACAGTGACAGGAAGGGGAAGAGCAAGCAACATCCTTGTATGAATCTGGGGGAGGCTTCAGTTCCCCCTGGCATGTCCCCTCACACCCACCCTAAACACACGGACACACTCACACATACCCTGCCCTGAGCCCATATATCTCCAGTTCCCTACCCTGACTCCTCCATCCCTCCACTCACACCCCAACCCTGACTCCTGCATCCCCACTCACCTGAACCCTCTCCCCTGAGCCCTCCCTCACCCCCAACCCTGACTTCTGCACACACACACACATTCCCACCCTCTGCCCTGAGCCCTCAGGGGGGTATTGTGATACAACAGTACCTGTAAGAAATGTATGTTACTTTCACCACTGCCAATAACATAAAGAGAGACATAAGTTTCAGGTATAAGTTGATCAGAAAATATAAGCAAGCTGAGGAATGAAAGAGGAAAATAATTAATGATTAAGGCAGGAGAAAAATAAATTAGGGGTCAGTGGAACTAATATAGCCAGCAGGATTTGGTGATAATTAGATGCAAATATAAATGTTATATAATATATTACTAGATATGTATAGAGCGAACAAACCTTCAGATATCAGGAATGTATTTGCAATGTGTATTGATACCGTGTATTTGTTCAGCCCGCTAAGACCCAAATGATAATCCTGCTGAAGTTAATGGTAAAACTGCCATTGGCTTCAATGGAAACAAGATTTTCCTCTAATTGAACTGCAAATTATGTGTCTGCATGGTTAGTGATACCAGCCTTGCACAATTCTACTACCAAAGAGAGCAATTGCTTATCACAGTTGAGTAAAATATCTTTCTGCCCCTATTACAGTCAATGCCAGAGTAAGAGGGGCAAGTAGATTTTTGCACCTGGGCTGGTAGGTTTCCAACAGGTTTGTGCAGCTGGCATCTCCATTAGTGTGCTTCAGAGTGTAATGACGCATTTGGTAATTCTTTATAACTCACTGCTTGGAATCTTTTTAAAGTGAACATCACCTTGAGTGCTCCAGGTAGGGTGTATATCTTGGCTAAATGACCCACAGCAACACTTATCATGTTCCATGAGGCTCCAATGAAAATGGTGTACGTCTGTACTGCTGCTGAAGTGTCACTGCCCTGGTGTGTGTGCCCAACATGCCTGCCATAGGGTGATGGCTAAGACCCTTATCATCCACTCAATATCCAAAGAGCATTCAGGAAAATCAGCTAATTCTTGAATTGTTTTATGGGTTTAGATCCCAAGGCTTCTTGACTTCCTCATGAAATTTAGACTTCACAACATGCAGTAGACTGTATCCGCACTAGTCACTACGACAAACAGTTAAGTCAACCTTCTTCCATCGTGTGTCGAACTCTTTGTCAATCTATTTTTTTTTTTAAATTAAGTTTTTACACAAGATCCTGAACCTGAATGTCTAGGAGACTGATGTCTTTTGTTTGTGCACAGGTGGGTATAGCTCAGGATCAGGCATGAAAACTTCTTCCACCTGCTTTGCAAATGTGCTTCAATCGTACACTGAAGGGGTCACATCTGGGAATAAAAAGAATAATTTAGTCTCCATGTCCAGTCAGTCATTGGGATCTCTGAGATGTCTAGCAAGGATTCCACTTAGAGACAGTTAGGGTGATGCTTTGTATGAGGACACCTACCTCAAAAGAATTAGACGGAGACCACCAATGCTTTCACAGTCAGCAACTGAACATCCTTCAGACGATAACTTTTCATCCCTGTCAAAGTGGGCTGGATTTGCGCTGATGACCCAGTCGTTGAAAGGTTCCATGTGCCAAAACTAGTCCCTCTTTCTTATGCATTGTTATTTATGTATTTGATTTTGTGAAATGCAGAGACCCACTCACTATGGAAGCAAAGTTAACTTACCTTTTTCTTACACATGCACTGGTGTTGTTGGCCATGTCAGTCCCAAGCCATTAGAGAGACAAGGAAGATGAAGGAATATCTGTTATTGGACCAGCTTCTGTTGATGAGAGAAGCAAGCTGGACCGAAACTGATCCAATAAAAAATATTCCTTCACTGACCTTGTCCTTTTTTCTTATGGGCAAAGGCCTTGGCCTGTGGAGCTGGTGCTGAGGCTGTCCCTGTTATATTGTACGCTGGGGCATCTTAAAAATTTATGTTGACTTCATATATCAGCATGTAACAAGAGCAAAAGTAGAACAGCCCATGTATTTCAGGGGCTAGCAGCAGCCTCCACACCAAGTTGTGGCTCTGCCAGGAAGATGCTGTCTCTTGAAGTATGTGTAAGGACAGCCTTGTGTATCTAACACACCAGTGTCAAAGAGCTATCATGGAATGGCATCTGAAGAAAAGTGTGCAGTTTTATACTCACACTCCAGGCATTTGCCAAAGAAGCACAGAGCTGAGTTTGGGCCAGTACACAATAATATGTTAAGCCAGGTCACTACACATCTGCCACATGTTGTTTGTTCTCTCAGCCTCTCCTTAGAGGCAGAATCATATGAAGTGGGGTGTTTTGTTTTGGTAGGGTGTGGGGTTTGTGTGGTTAGCTTTGGGGGGAGAGCAGGAGAGGGTGTGTGAGAGAAAGAGATTCCTTGGTCTTAGATCAGGCCTGGAAAAAATATGTGTGTACCACCCAAAGCTGTACTCCCATTGTAGAGCATTCCATTGTGTGAGGAGCAATGTCGTCAACTTCTTCCCAGAGCTTTAGATAATCTTTTAGGTATCCTTTGCCCAGGCCACTTTGAAGATAAGGATCAAGCCCTTGAAGTTGATTTAAAATTCTCTGGGAAGAGCAGCATAGAGAGCAAAGGACAGGTTCTAAGTGTTCGCAGTAACCTTGTTGCTGAGGACATGTTCCTCATCTGGAGATCATACCTAAAACGGAGCTTTTTTGAAAAAAAATGGCAGTCTAGATGCGGATCTGTTGAAAATAAACCCTTTTTTGAAAGATCCTGTATTCCTCAAAAAATGAGGTTTACAGGATCTTTCGAAAAAGGGTTTATTTTCGACAGATCTGCGTCTAGACTGACAGGGTTTTTTTCGAAAAAGCTCTGTTTTGAAAAAAAAAAAGCGGCAGCCATGTTTATGCTAATGAAGCACGGGATATTTAAATCCCTGCCTCATTAGCAATTTCAACATGCCTAATCTACATCTCTCTGTTGACAGAGAGGTGTACTCTAGATGTACCCTAGGAGATTTAGTCTTACATATTTTGTGGTTTCTTTGTTGTATTTGTTTACTTAATGCACATTGCCCTTATTAACCCCTTAGCATGTTAAAGTGTCAGAACTTTTTACAAGTGATTAAAGGCTGATAACTGATTTCATTTAGCATTGTAAAACATGTGTGGAGACTTTAAATCAGGAGTCAGCCTGCTTTGCTTGACCATCATGAGTTGAATGTTTTCGTGCGGTAGTCAAATTGGGGCGAGCAGGGGGTAGTGTTCTCCCACCCAATTAAGCTCCACTCAAATGAGATGCCATTGACAGGAGACTGTGCACATGTTCAAAATATTGCCCTGCACTCTCTCTGGATTCCCTGGGGTGGGCTTTGCTGGGCTTCTCAGATTTAGCTTCCTCTTAGTGAGGCTTGTCAGCCTTGCTGGGTGTTTTGTGAGCTTGGCTCCCCACTGAGGGGGCTCAGATGCCTCACTCAGCTCCTTTAGGCTCCTTAGGTTTGGTTCCTTCTTGATCAGGGGGAGAGAGAGGACCCTCCCAAATTCATTTTCTCATGGTGCCAAAATGAACTGTCACTCAGAGTAGATTGTGTAGACCTTCCAAATCTGATCCTTTCTCTCCTTTCTGACATGTTTTGTTGAGCAGTGAAGTATCGAACAATGTTGGTGTTTAAAGTTTTATCGCTGGGCCTCTGAGTTCATACCACCATGTAGCTGTGGAATTGGAGTCCTATGTGAGTTTTCCTGCTAGACAAACACAGATTAAAAATATATTATTATTAAACAACTACACTGTGGTAGCACCTTACTATTCTAGATGTGGTCCAAGCCAGTGTACTCTTTTTTATAAAATGAACTTCATTTTTCTCTTTCTGTTTCTTGACTATATTGTCACTTTGTGATCGGTCTATTTAAAAATGTGTCTCTAAAAACAAAACAGATATTTAAATGAGCCCTTACGAATTAAAGCAAATCATGATCAAAACTAAACAGCATTTGGCATTGAGAGCCAAATTCAACAATTTTAAAAAAATCCTATTTTCCTAATTGTTGGCTTTTAATGTGATCCCTCCCCTAAAGATGTTGGACTTAAGTGTATTGTGGTCACTCTTACTTAAGAGTTCAACTATAATTGCTTTTTGAACCAATAGGACTAAGTCCAAAAATGTCTTCACCTCTTTTGTGCTCTAAAGCGTGCTTTTCCAAGAAATTAAGTTGTCAAGAAATTACTTCTCTAAACATTGTGTGAACTTGGCATGCTTCCAATTGAAATGGGGGTAGCTGCAGTCAAGCACTATACTAACGTTTTATATTTAGATCTAATCTCAGATCTCTCTCAACAATCTTTGAACTCCTTTCCCCATAAAACTCAATAGGTGAAATCCTGACTCCATCAAAGACAACAACAAAACTCCCATTGACTTCAGGTGTCAGTCGGGATTTCACTCAATATCTTTTTCCCGATACAGGGACCAGTAGAATAACCCTCATAATGTCTGATTTGGGATTTGTAGTCATAAAGGCAGTAGTCATGATTTGTAGTCATACCACAGGATCCTTTTTTACGTGAAAATTTTTCTTCATGGATGCTATGAATTTTCTTCAGATTGATGCAGCTCCCACACCGGATACATAATCTATTCTTTCCTCATAATTTATACCCAAATTAAATACTATGTCATTGTTTTGTTATTCTACCACACTTCATTAAGGCCTATTACATCAAAGTTCTCTTCCAATCCCAGGCATTTCAGTTCACCTATTTTTTTCAACTTTCTTGTAATGATACAGAGAGATGTTTACTTTTTATTTCTGACCACATGCCTTTTGATAGTTAACTGCTTTATCTGATGCCATTTTTTTTAAATGTCATCTGCTCTCAGTGTGTCTCTCCCTCCATTTCAGTTGTAGCGTCTACCCTATATTTTAACTATCAAATACAGAACTGTCTTTGAATTACCTAATCCCCAGCAGATGTCTTAGTCTGGCCTTAGAAATTCTCAGCCCTCATTAACTTTCTTCCAGTTCCTATTTTAAATAATCACCCAAAATATTGTCAGTTTTCAGTGCCAGCAATCTGGTTCTGTGTTAGTTAAGATAAAGTAGATACTGACTGTATAGAAACTCCCTTTGTGTTGGAAGATCCCCAGTGCCCAATACATTTAACCTTTTATTCTTTGTACCATCTATTCATGCATCGAGACCTTGAATTTCTCTGTCTACCTGGGTCTGTGCATGAAACTTGCAGAAAAAGCTAACAAAGAGACCTTGGACTTATGCCTTTTTTTTCCCTAGTAATCTAAATGTAGCTTCCAAATGCTCTTTTGCAACTTTCTGTATCATTTGTACAAGTATGTACCATGTCCACAGATTCCTTCCCAGAATTCATAAGAAGTCTGTCTAAGAATCTTGGTATTTCATGATCTCTACCACCTTCATAACCAGTAGACAGGTCACCAACAGTGTCCATGGCCACCATGCAGACAGCAATTGATATTTTCCAATGATTGAATCCCCTGTCACCCCAGCTTTTCTGAGTTTAGTATCCGTGTTCCCTTTTTCTGGAGGAACCTCCTTAATACAAAAGGAATGATTAGCTTCTTCTACCTACCTACATAAGGGCTTTTTTATCTCCTGTACGCCATGGATTCCTCCCATCATGAGATTTGTATCCTGAATGGGATGATCTTAGGTGGCCAGGATAAAGAAGTGAACCTGCTCTGCAGTGTCCCTTTAGACTGCCTCTTTATAAATAATTCCATGGTTCTCTGCTTTACACATATATAACTTACCCTTGGCCATAGTATCGTTTGCACCTCTTACATCAGATTAAAGATTTATGAAAGACACATGTACATGGACTAAACTTAATTTTTTAAACTACATGTAGCTCTCCCATAAAGGATTTAGGTGACATGGAGTCAGAGGGTGACACTTTCAGGTAACCTCAAGCTGGCCTTGACTTTACGAACCTATTTTCATGCTTAACTGACAAAGGCGGCCATGCACAAAATCTACTCTGGTGCCTGCAAATTAGGTTGTTGGGTGTCTGGCCATGTATTAGTGCACAAATGACTTTTTGCACATGTGAAAGGAGGACATGTACAGTTTTGTGGGTGCATTCAGTCAGTGCAGCCAGTCAGAAGCTGGTTCTGAGTATTCTGCCCTAGTATAATTTCTCCTTCGTGTATGTGTTCATTAGGTATCCTCTGGTGAACAAAGTGAACAAAAGAAGCTAGATGATACATTGTATTTTAGACATGGGGTGAAATCCTGGCCCATTGAAGTCAGTGGCAAAACTCCCCCTGACTTCGCTAGGGCCAGGATTTTACCTATTAGCTTTCCACCTCTGTTTGTTGAAGCCATAAATGAAACCAGGTGTGGCTACCTCTCAGTGTAGATTCTAGTGTTTGCCATTTGTTCTTCATATTTCACTATATACAACTTAGATGTAGTCTGCACCTTTCTGAGACCAAAGACAAAGATTACCCCAAAAAGGCTGAAAAATACCCCGCAAAATACTGAGGAATTCCCATTAATCCCATCCCTGTGGAAATAAATGATACAAAAGAGGGACATAGTTCAGTCGAATTAATGATGGCTTCATGGTCTCAATAAGAGACGCAAAGCAGATTTTACAAAGATGATTTTCTCAGACCACCTTTGGGTCCAAACATGAATGTCTGGGTCAGTCCATGTATATTGATTTACCAAATTTTTAAATAATTAAAATACCCATTCGCCATTTCAGAAGCTCTAGGTATCCTAATAACTAATTAAAACCAATGGGACGTCCATGCTGCAGCATCACATACTCATTTACATACACATGTTAACTCAGCCTACAGAACAGCACCAAATAATCAAATATAGGTAACACATTCACTCAGCAATACATGAAAGCAGCAGCAAAGTATTACCTCACTAGGACATACCTCAGCCTTTCTCCAAACTGGTCAAATTAACTGCTTTTTCACTGTGCCATTTAATGTCATACAGTTTCTGCCATGACACATCATTAAAATCCCTTACTAAATACAGAACATGATAACCACAGAACACATCCCACAAGAAAATCCGACCTACATATTTGAGCAAAAATGAAGAGAGGGACACTTGCAATGAAATAATTTGGCGTGTATTTTGCGCAATCAAAAATCAGATGCAAAATGGAATTCATTTGCATCAGAAGATGAAGGATAAGAAAAGTATTAGTAACATACCAACATAACTATACAAAAATACAAGCATAAGAAATAAGCAAGAAGAGCTAGATTGCCACTGAAAACTGGAGTGCAAAACTTCCCAACTCTTACTGACTCCTGCTCGGATACATTTCATAACTGGAATGTCACCTCAGGTGAGTAGAAATTTGCTGTCTCTCGGAGTATATCGAAAAGTATGAGGAAGGGGAAGGAGGCCCTATGGGATAGATTTTCTGCTGAGCTGGGCCTTAGTTTGCTGTTTTGTGGATGCAAGTAAATTGTCCAAATGTACCTCCACAAAATGAATTATGGGTGTATTGAATATTTGCCCCTTTAACTAGCTGACTGCAAATGCATATGACACAAGTAATCAAACTCATGCCCATAACTGAACTGTCGGTGCATAACGTGAGAGAGCAAACTTCTTCTGCAATAAAAAAGCAATAATCGGATCAAAACCACAGCCCTGTGTCAAAAGCATTCAGGGTATGTCTACACTACAGAGAAGATCGAAGCTGCCACTGTCGATCATCCAGGGTTCTGAGAGGGACAAGAAGGATGATACAATATTTGGGTAATGATAGGAAAAATGAAAAACAAAGCCATAGCAGTGGATATAGGCTTCAGGACAGGAGCTAAAGTAAGAGTGA
Source organism: Rafetus swinhoei (assembly GCA_019425775.1). NCBI lineage: Eukaryota > Metazoa > Chordata > Testudines > Trionychidae > Rafetus > Rafetus swinhoei. The sequence goes on from CM033437.1 coordinate 112,184,341, forward strand.
CAGTTTCATGGCTCTGCTCTTCAAATGCTTGATGCAGCAGGGGACTAGATTTTCCACGGCCACTCTTACTATCCCAACATACAGGGGTCCTGTCATGAGTCTGGCTGCATGGTTACAGAGAGGAGTTAAGGAGATGTAAGAAGCTCTTTTTACTCCCTTGTGCAGGTGACCTGCGTGTGCATCAGATGAGAGCACAGGTGCTGTCAGACTGCAGCTCTCCCACCCACTTTAGAGGGCAGGGACTAGATGGAGCTCTGTCTCTGCCCTCCACCCCCACCTCCAGTGTACCCAGCAATGCTGCTGAGCCAGTGTGGAAAGGGAAGTGTCTGCTCCTGACGCTGTGCACTGCCCTTTACTCTGGGCACACTGTGGGGTTACAAGCTAGCCCTATGGGGATTACAAACACAGCTCAGCTGGCATCATCAAAGCGGAAAGGAGAAGTCACTGACAGACAGGAGACACTGACCCATTAAGATTTAAAGGAGAGAAATATGTGTGGCTGAAAGAGTCACAGGGAAACCCTGCGAATGGACATGGCTAGAAAGGAAGCTTCAGCTGAGTTTGTATTTTTGTTAGTTGGGTTAAAGCCAACCTAAGGGAAGGGGTAAACTTGGGCTGAGCACAGTCATCCAGATCTTTGAGCCTGCTCTGACTACTCTTGACAGCCAGAAGCATCAAGCAAGCAACTGTACAGCTGTCAGATTCATCTCCCTGAGGTTTCCCTGTCTAGAAGAGTCTCAAGAGGTATAACTGCTACGCCTTTTCTCTCAATCCAGGTACAGAGAGTCCTGGTAATCCCCAGCTTCCAGAACGTCCTTTCCAATCTGTGTCTAGCTGTGTCTTGGGCTCATCTAACTTACATAGAAACTAAACCAACTTTAAAGCTACCATTCACTTTGCCCTGACTCCTAAAGGATTTGGATCAGTAGATAAAAGAAGGGTGGGAATGGTGCCTATTTAGAAATGGTACTACAACGTGAACCTCTCTAGTCCAGCATTCTTTGGTCTGGTAACATCCATGGTCCGGCATGATTTTAGTTAGCCAGAAGTCCACTTTTTATGGGTGTGACCAAGTTTTCCATAGTCCCATAAATTTTGTTTATAACCACCAGTCCTGATTCTCAGTGTTCTGTGCTGTTATTTAGCTCTAATTTACCCCTACATGTCTTGTAAGAGCCTAGTAAGCAGTGGAAGTGTCGGTAATGCTGCTAGACAATATTGACTTTCTGTGGTTTGGCAAATGTTCTGGTTTGGCATGGGTCAGGTCCCGAGGGTGCCGGACTAGAGAGGTTTAATCTGTAGAAACAGGATTTCTGGTCACCTTTTGTATAAAGTGGGGAGGCTGAAAAGGCCTTCAAACAAATGATGCAACACTGATAGTAGCCCCAAGCTTTGCTGCAATTTGTAAAAAAGAGTGGTTATTGGACAGTTTTTAATTAGAAATGTAACTAATCAAAGAATGGTACTAACAAAAATAGAGTTTGCAAACAGTGTGTTTCAAATCTGGGGAGAGTCCTAATACCCTGAGTTGGCAGCATGGAAATGAAACAAATAAACTTCTAAACAGAAAGTTAACACAACTTTAAACACTTACTTGGGATCTTCCGGGGCTAAAGGCATGAGTTCTACTCTGGGAGCTATCTGTTTCCACTGATGGAGAGATGTATGCATAATGCTTATATTTTATGTCAGGGTAACCAGTAGGCAGACAGCAGGCCAGATCCAGAACATAAGACACTTTTAAATGGACCTTGAAATCTTTTTATTATCATTGTTATTTTTACATAATTTTCTCTGGACTCTAGACCTTGACTTTACATTGATCAAGAAATTTGGACTTTGACAAAAATAATTGACTACTCCTGCTTATGTCTACATTTAAAAAAATATTAGGAAGCCAGTTTGAAATTAGTCAGTTAAAAGTGGGCACATGGTGGACACAGTGTTCTGTAAACAGAAATCTGGTTGTGTATGTTGTGTTGTCTCTCTTCAGCCCCTGTACATACCTTACATTTGAGTTTTAGCCAATTAACTACATAGCTGCTGATCTTTTGGCTATACACCTGTTGCTCCTTAGAAATCCCCCTCTGTGCATCCAGTGTGAGAGCAGTTACATAGTTATGCTCCGTGGTAAACACGATTTGTCCATGCCCTACCTCTCCCAATGTTTTGGGGCCTCATGAGTCTTTGTATAACCAGGAGGTTTCCTCCTAAATGTTTTCAGTCACTGGGGCTATGTCCAGACTATGGGTTTTTTCTGGAAACCCCAGAGAAAATAATGTAAAAGTAACAATGATAATAAAAAGATTTCAAGGTCCATTTAAAAGTGTCTTGTGATCTGGATCTGGCCTGCTGTCTGCCTACTGGCTACCCTGACATAAAATATAAGCATTATGCATACATCTCTCCATCAGTGGAAACAGATAGCTTCCAGAGAAGAACTCATGCCTTTAGCCCCGGAAGATCACAAGTAAGTGTTTAAAGTTGTGTTAACTTTCTGTTTAGAAGTTTATTTGTTTCATTTCCATGCTGCCAACTCAGGGTATTAGGACTCTCCCCAGATTTGAAACACATTGTTTGCAAAATCTATTTTTGTTAATACCATTCTTTGATTAATTACATTTCTAATTAAAAACTGTTCAATAACCACTCTTTTTTACAAATTGAGGTATCCCAGAAAAACTCCACCGCATCCAGGGAATGCATCTGCTCTTCTGCTTTTTTTTGCAGAAGAGCAGACACGCTCTTTCAGAAGCCCTGTCTTCCTCCTCCCATGAGGAAGAAGGACTCTTCCGAAAGAGGGGTTTTTTCTGAAATTTGGCCCAGTGTAGACAGCCCAAAATTTCAGAAAAGCCTCTTCCAGAAAAATAATTGGAAAAAGGTACGCAAATTGCAAAGTGCAATTTGCATACCTTTTTCCGATAAAGCCCCATAGTGTAGACATAGCCTGAATCATTTGGTACCTCTCCAGGTTCACACACCTATGTCAGTTTTAGCCTTTAATCTCTTCAGTCTGGTAAATCGATGGCCCCACCCTGACATATTGCTCCATTGCCCAACATTTCTTATAGTTCTAAACTCTACCTTGATATGTAACCAAGCTATTAAAGTGATCCCAATCACTTCTTCCTGTCTAACAGTTGATCCCTATTCTCTTTATAACATTCTTTTTCATACGCATGTAAGCAGTTTTCATATTGCACCTCTGTCATCATGTCTCTGGACTGAATATATAGGGTGGAAAAATTTAAAATACTGCTTTGAAAAATTGAAATATGCATATTAAACTGCTCATTTGTACTCAGAGGACATCTTTAGATCTCAGAGAATATCTTTTAGGGTTTGTTAGAAATTCAGTGATCGTGATCATCCGTTATATTTATACACTTCAGGAAAGAAGTAAAACCTCCCAAATTGTACACTTCAATGGCAATACAAATGTAATTTTGCCCATGTCTTGGTTCAGTGGGCAGTTTCAATACTGGTGCAAATACATGTTAAAGCCTCCTTTAATATTGTACTGGTGCAACTATACTCAGCAAAGTGACTTTCATTGGGGAAAAGCATCCAATTATGGATCTGTTCCAGAGCAACTACAGTGAAATGCCTTTTACTTTGCTGGAAATAGAATTGGACCCTAAAGTCAACGTGCTGTCTAGCTATATTGTAGATTAACCTGTGTTTAACATGAAAAGAAGACCTAAATTAGACAAATAGTATTTGTTCTGTGAAAGATGGCTGTCAGAATCAATATTTGGAATTTGCATAAATCCAGATCTAGTTAAACTGCTGATACCCAGAATTCCTAACTCCCAACCCTAAGCATCACTGCAAAAATGTATTGGCATGTATCAATAGGAAATCAGAACTTGCTGGTCCTAAAGAATTAAAACACAATGACTTTAAAAGCTCTGTCATTTCAAGCTAGCTGAGGCTCTGGCCCTGTGTTTTCAATGTTCCTGCTTTTTATTTAGAAAAAAAATGTTCAGAACTCACAACATCCCATAACTTTTCACATCAAATGAAATGTTAACACATGTGGAAATATGCAAGTTTACTACTATGGGTATGTCTACACTACAGAGTTTTTTTCTGAAAAACGGCAGTTTTTCCGAAAAAACTTCACATACATCCATACTGCAATCACATTCTTTCAAAAGAAAATCGAACAATAGAGGGTTTTTTCCAACATTGGTAAACCTCTTTCTACTAGGAAGAAGCCTTTTTTCAAAAGAGCTCTTTCCGAAAAAGGCATGTGTGGACAGGGAAGAGGGAGTTCTTTCACAAGAAGAGGAGAAGAGGAAAAAGCACAGGTGCCCTGGTGGCCATTCTGTCCATAGTAATCACAGCTTACATGCGAGATAGCATCCATTCAGTCTGGACTCTATCTTTTGAAAAAGCAGATCGAAAAGCTTTAGCAGTGTGGACGCTCTCTTTCGGAAGAAGTTTTTTCAGAAGATCTCTTCAGAAAAGAATCTTCCGAAAGAAGCCAGCAGTCTGGACATAGCCTATGTGTCTTCCCTTCTTCAGTAAAACACCAAATATACAAAAGTTACTATGTCCACACAGAGCCGTTCATAATAAAGAAGTTGCTCTATACTTATGTAGAAACAGAGATCCCATGTGAGAGAGAATATCATGGTTAGATTAAATTTGCATTGAACAACAGTGTAAAGAGATCTGTAACACCCACATAACTTGGTACATTAGACTATAAAATATTGCTACCACTGGTCCATGTTTATTTCTTCTAGCTGCTTTCAGAACACTTCAGAAACTGCATTGAAACATCATAAATAATCAGACTGTACATGGTAAAGGACGTGCAAAGAACTAAAGTATATGAGAATCACAAGAAAATGGGAAAAATCATTTCCTATATTCCATTAAAAAAAACAAAAGGGCATATTCTGCCTTTCTTACTCAGCATTGAAATCAGTGGAGCTATTTGAAGAATACTCAACTTAAGTGTGGCAGAATCTGACCCTAGAGTAGTGTGTATGTCTTAAATCTGTGGGAATATAGTTTATATTTGTCAATAATCTGTATGTGTAAGGGAGTTTCTTGATATCTGTTATAATCCACAAGACCTGAGAGTTTGTCACTTTATCATAAATGCCTGTTTGTATTGCCAAGCTGGTAAATTACAAGGAAAAAGTAGAGATTCCAAATATCCTTGATTTAGTGTGATCAATCAAGGTTAAGCTCAATGTTATTCAGAATGGTGCCTGTTGAGGGACACTGTTATCACTGTTGCAAACAAAACTCATGGGGAAAAAACCTCACATGAGACATCAATATCCATTTATACAAAACACCTCGGGGGCATCTTGCAAACAATAAGGTATATATTAATAGAGCTTTCTCCTACTAAATCATGTGCTACAATTAAAAGAAAGTTCCTCCCATTTCATCCTTATATCTCTAAAAGGAAATCTCAGTTTTAGTGGTATGCATTCAGCTAATACACTTAACACCACTAACTTACGAACTTAATCGCTGTGCCACTCTTGTGATATCAAACACAGACATTAAATAGGATTATGCAATAGCTGTCTGTTCAGGCTAATTAAAACATGGAAAACAGCCAGTATCCAATTATTCTTGTAGACAATTCATGGCTGCTTTAGATTTTTCCAACAGTTAAACACACAGCATGGTGATTTGTCCACACTTGCTGAGTCTTTACGCCAGATATCCTTCTAACATGCAGGTTCCAGAAGAGGACACCATCTTTTTTTTTCTTTTCTTTTTTTTTTTTATTGCTACAGAAAAAACAACTGCTAAAATGTTCTTGTAAAATAAATATTTGTCTGGAAAATCTGAACAATAGTTTTTATCAATTTATTTATCTGGCAAATTTAGTACCTCATGCCTAATTCCCAGCAGCTTTCGATGACTTCCACTGGAGTTTGAATCTTCAGCCTTTTGGAAATCAGTCCTTTAATAGCAATGAAGACAGGGACAGATTCTTCCTTTGGCTACCCTGTATGGGTTCTGTTAATTTTAGGGCCCTATCCAGATTGTATTTTCCTCTGTAATACAGGTGACTTGAAATTTTGAGGTGTATTGGCACTCGTTTCCCAATGTAACTATGTGTGATAGCACTATCTTTCCCACTGCACTGCTACTCCAATATCCATTTTAGCAATCAACAACATGAATAAACAGTTACATAACTAATAGTGAGTCTGATAAAAGGATCAGCAAAAATATAGTTTTAAAAATGCCATTTAAATTGTCACTATTAGACTTCAGACTTCAACACCTCATTGAGATGAATGGAGCAATTTACACCTCTATTGGAGCTTGTTTTATAAGATTCTTTCTCTGCAGATGACACTGCATTGGTTTACAGTCCATTCACATTTGGAAGATTATTTTAAGCTACCATAAGGACTAAAACTTTGTGGCATAAAATGTTAGATTCTGCCACACAGTTCTGTGGTGAGGTGGATTCCCTTGGAATTCTTGCAGACAGAGAATCATAGACTCGGGTTTTTGTCTGGTTTGTAAAAGGAAGCTAGATTTTTCAAACTTTATTTAGTGTGGTTTTTTTTTTTTAAATCACTGTTCCTAACACAACAAATTAGGTTTGAAATAACATATGAGACTTTTAGTAGAGAGCCTTAAAATCAATAAGCAAAAAGCCTTAATAACTTCTTCAACCCTTGTTTTCATCCTGGCATGAAACAGGCTCATTAAAAGTACACATCAGTTTGCTTTCTATGAATAGCAAAGTGAACATCAACACAAATGGGGAATTTGCAAAACTGCTCCATTGAATCCAACATAAAACAAGAGGGTTAGGAAGAGCTACATTAACATGTGGAAGATGTAATAGAGGAAAATGCAGATTTCTTTGTAAGAACAAGGAGAATATTTGAATTTGTAATTATGCTTTGAAAAAATTGTAACCTACTGCAGTTTTCAAAAACCTAAAGTCTCTTAATTTGGTAATATAGTTCATGCACTCCAATTTTCAATATAATATAAGCATACTGAACATTTGGTGTCACGTTTTAGGTTTGCCTTTTTTCTGACAAATTTAACTGCACAGTTGTTGTGAGAAACACTATCATTTCCTTCAGCATTTCACAGACATAAGGTGGAGCCACTTTTTTATGATGCATTAACACGTAAAGAACCTCTGAACGTATCTATTTTTCCTAGCCAGAAAAATAAGTCCTTTATCATCACAAAGGGCAAATCCTATGGACATGCCCTTGGAAGGCCCCAAAGCCCTTGCAGGAAGCTGGGCTTTGGAACCTCCAGGACTTCCTCCGGCCCCCAAAATGTCACAGAATTCCACAGTGTCTCCTTGTGTTGGAATGTGTAAGCAACAAGTGTGGGCTCAGGGCATGACAAGGCTAGCAAGTCAATTAACTCTGCAGGTCCACTTGTCTACAACTCCACTTACAGCAGAAGGTGTATAGTAATTAGCAAAGCCACATCCATTACTACGCTCCATTCCCTATAGCAGTGGTGCTGGAATTCGAGGTGCTGGGATGAAGTAGTAATGATAAACACTAAATACATGGATTCCATAGTTTTCAGTATCAGCACCCCCACTATAAAAATTGTTCCGGCACCCCTGCCCTGTCCGAGTGGGCTCAGGCCAGCTATCTAAACATCCTGACTAAATGAGGCTGAGGATTCTGATCTTCTGGCCCAAAGTATAGGTACAGTTCAGGCAACAGAACTGGAATGAAATGGCACAGTTTGCTCTATTTCTTACAAAGAGTGTTGGGCCATATTGTGCTTGCAGGGCCATATCGGACTCATACTGTTCCACTAGCAGAAGGTAAGAGGAATCGACCGGTGCCTGACCTAAGAAAGGCAGACAAATTAATCTTCCTCCTTTTACCCATGCTCCCTGAAAGCCACTCCACAAAACAGGCTCCTTGGGGCTCAGTTTGCTTGAAAGGGACAGAAGAAGGAGGCAAGGAATCTGATAAAATAGCTGCTGTCTGTGCTATCCAAACCCTCAGGTCTTTTCTGTGTACTATAATGATGACTAGGTATTAACTTATCCAGATTCCTCCACAGTAGGCATGAATTCCAACCCCCTTAGGGCATGTCTACACTAGGAAATTATTTTGAAATAAGTTATTTCGAAACAATAACTCCCAAAATAACTATTTTGAAATAAGCTTATTCCCCAAGGAAAGCGGGAGTACAGATTTTGAAACAACCAGCCCGTTATTTGAAGTAACTCCCTAGTGTAGACCAGGGCTTTGTGTGGTTGTACTACCTCAACTTAGGAAGCACTGGGAAGTAATTACTTTGAATGACTCTGGGGAGTAGTTATTTTGAAATAGCAGCAGTGTAGCATCCACACTAGAAATATTTCAAAATAACTATATTTAAATAAGCATTATTCCTTGTGGAAAGCAGGAGTTATTTTGAAATAACCAGACCATTATTTTGAAAGCCTAGTGTAGAACAAGCCTTAGGGAACAACAGATTGTTCTCTGAGGCTACGTCTACACTGTAGCGCTATTTTGGGATACCAAAGGTATCCCTAAATAGCTATTCCATGTCTTTTGAGCATGCCTGTTATTTCAAAATATAACGGGCTCACTATTCTGATGTCCCTGTAAACCTCATTCCACAAGGATCAAGGGACATTTTGGAATAGTGATTTATTTTGAAATAAGTGCTGTGTAGACAGCAAATTTCAAAATAAGCTATTTCAAAATAACATCAAAATAAGATACAATTTGAGCTCCCAGAAAGTGTAACTAAGAGTTGCTCTGTCAGGGTGTGTCTATGCTCACGAGGGTCAAAATAAGATACACAATTTGAGCTATACAAATTGTGTATCTTATTTTGACCAACGGTGCAGCATAGACACACCCTGACAGAGCAACTCCTAGTTTCACTTTCTGGGAGCTGGAGGGTGCCAACATGAAGTAATGGGATCTCTGTGAAGACGACTCTGAACCTCCACAGATCCCTCAGGTTGCACACAGATTTTGAGGCTCTATTCCCATATCCCCTGATGGAAGAATTCTTGTGAAATTCACAAAATACAAAAATAGAGGTCCCCAGCTCTTGCAGAAGTAAGAGGCATGATTTGGCTCTTACACTGATACAAATCTCAAGTAACCCCACAAACTTCAATGGAAATGCCCTCCACAAAACCAGCTCCTTGGGGGCTCAGTTTGCTTGAAAGGGACAGAAGGAAAGGAGAACCAGATCTGACTAAAATAGCTGCTGTCTATACTATCAAACCCTCAGGTCTTTCTGTGTACTATAATGATGACTAGGTATTAACTTATCCAGATTCCTCCACAGTAGGCATGAATTCCAACCCCCTTAGGGCATGTCTACACTAGGAAATTATTTTGAAATAAGTTATTTCGAAACAATAACTCCCAAAATAACTATTTTGAAATAAGCTTATTCCCCAAGGAAAGCGGGAGTACAGATTTTGAAACAACCAGCCCGTTATTTGAAGTAACTCCCTAGTGTAGACCAGGGCTTTGTGTGGTTGTACTACCTCAACTTAGGAAGCACTGGAAGTAATTACTTGAATGGCTCTGAGTAGTTATTTTGAAATAGCAGCAGTGTAGCATCCACATAGAAATATTTCAAAATAACTATATTTAAATAAGCATTATTCCTTGTGGAAAGCAGGAGTTATTTTGAAATAACCAGACCATTATTATTTGAAAGCCTAGTGTAGAACAAGCCTTAGGGAACAAACAGATTGTTCTCTGAGGCTACGTCTACACTGTAGCGCTATTTTGGGATACCAAAGGTATCCCCAAATAACTATTCCATGTCTTTGAGCATGCCTGTTATTTCAAAATATAACGTGGCTCACTATTCTGATGTCCCTGTAAACCTCATTCCACAAGGATCAAGGGACATTTTGGAATAGTGATTTATTTTGAAATAAGTGCTGTGTAGACAGCGCCAAATTTCAAAATAAGCTATTTCAAAATAACATCAAAATAAGATACGCAATTTGAGCAATTTGAGCTCCCAGAAAGTGTAACTAAGAGTTGCTCTGTCAGGGTGTGTCTATGCTGCACCGTAGGTCAAAATAAGATACACAATTTGAGCTATACAAATTGTGTATCTTATTTTGACCAACGGTGCAGCATAGACACACCCTGACAGAGCAACTCTAGTTTCACTTTCTGGGATGAGCTGGAGGGGCTCAACATGAAGTAAATGGGATCTCTGTGAAGACGACTCTGAACCTCCACAGATCCCTCCAGGTTTACACAGATTTTTTTGAGGCTCTATTCCCATATCCCTGATGGAAGAATTCTTGTGAAATTCACAAAATACAAAAATAGAGGTCCCCAGCTCTTGCAGAAGTAAGAGGCATGATTTGGCTCTTACACTGATACAAATCTCAAGTAACCCCACAAACTTCAATGGAAATTCTCCAGATTAACATTGCTATCTCTGAAAGCGGAATTTGAATCATAGTATTTGTGGGGAGGGGAAGGAAGTGTTGCTCCGAGATTTTAAAATTGTTGCACTGTTATCTTTTCAACAAGACAAGCTTTAGCCAATTTAATTCACATAAAATCGGAGCAGCATTTTGATCAATTAGGTAATCTAACTGTATACAGAGATTTGAGTTTTGCATGCTGTCTTGGCTAGGAAGAAATCCAGTGCTATTATGTATAAAAACATTTTTGAAGCAAATACTACATTAGTTGGGAGCTGTCAATGATTGCATTTCTTGGGACACAATTATGTTGGTGAATTTTACTACTCAGAGGGATATTTATATCAGAATACATCCTGAGAATGATGAGCTAGTTCAGCTCAAAGGAAACAATGGAGCTTGTAGACATAGTAGGCTACCATTCTAATTGGCAAGCTTCCCATTACAACAATTCCCTTCTTTGAATATCTCTTGCCATCCAAGCCCTTCACGATTCATATACTTTAAGCATTCTTATTTAATGAATTTCACATGAAGACCAATGTTCACATAGAAATTGAGAGTAAAGTATGAGCTGTATCCTGGGACATGCTGAGCAAGCACCTCCTCAGAAGTCAGTGAGAATCAAAGGTCTAATCCAAAATCCATTGAAGTCAACCTGGAAGCTTCAGCACTGCCTGTAAGAGGCGATGGCTCCATCCTGGAGAGCATTCAGCCCAGTTTGGATGGCTTTCAGCCACTTACAGGATTGGGCCCATAAAGATTAGTGGTCCATTAAGATTTTTTTTCTACAGTAAAGATGTAGTCCTGCAGTCCTTTCCCAGGCAGAACTCCCATTGAATGATTTTAAGAGTGTTGTCTGAATAAAGACTATATAGGGTAGGGCCCTACATAACTGAAAAAAAAAATTATATTGTTATATGTTACTACTATATGTTCTGTACAGTTTGTATATGAAAAAGAAAGTATGATTAAAAGTCGATGAGAGACTGTTTATAAATTTTGATTGCTTCATAATTTTAACTTTGAGCAACATTTTTATCATAATTATAGGCTTTCTTAAAGCATTTATGCAGATTGTTTTATTCAAAAGGGGTTTATTCCATTTTTGTATAAACTACACTCTTTTATCTCTTCATAAAATCAGTGTGGGAATTTCCAGCACCCAGTGCTACAGGCACAACAGAAATAACTGGGGAACATTCCTAAAGGGCAAGATGTGTTCGGTCCTTTCTTCCTCATGTTCCTAGTCCAAAGATTAGTAATAGTCCTAGTCATGATAATAATATTCAGCACACGTATAATCCTGTTGCTCCCAATGCAGTTTAAACTCATTAATTTGCTAATTATTGTACACCTTAAGCAGTATCACACCTGTTTTTACAGGTGGTCCAACTAAGGCCCAGAGAAGTTAAGTCTGAGATTTTCAGAGCCAATCTATGAGGATTTAGATGTAATACTTCTGTTAATTTCAATGGGAATTGTGTGTCTAAAGCCCTTAGACAGATTTGAAAATCTCAACGTATGTGACTTGCCCAAGGGCAATCACTCTATTCATTCAAGCAATTCCATTTATTTCATTGACTGCTGGTGTAACATGAGTAGTATTTAGCCTACTGGAATAATAGGTGGCTGAGCTGGGAACAGAACACAGGCTTCCTATAAAATTGTTAATCCCTTTTGGAAGAGCATCTTCAAGATTGTAAGAGCCTTATAGCAACTGTATCACCATGCTACATTACCCTGGAATCTTAGTGTGATTACTTGTAGGTTGCTTCTCTAGTACTACAACACCCATCACTGTGAGTGTAACAGGACAAAATATGAATACTCAAGTTAGATATAAATAGGCAACAAGAACACTTGGTGGATGAAGTGTCATCATATCACCAAGAAGCATAAATAAGTGAAACATACTTGGTCAAATATATAAAACATTTTGCATGTATTTTGTGTTTTGTATTTAATAGTCAAAAATAGACCTTACAAAACTCTTTTTTTTAAACATGGAAATAAATTGATAATTTTAAAGCTATGTCTTATTCAAACTAATTGATGGAAGACTATGCTGATGAAGAGCCTATACATTATATACTCCTCCTCCATCTCTTTGAATGGCAATCATGGGGCCTGATGCTAAACCATTCAAAATGTTCTGCTTTAAACAGCTGAATCTTTAGTGAAGGTTCAGCCATGAAGGTTCACCTCTGTATTTCTTCTGGCTTGCACCAGTGTTGTATTTTAAACAATGTACTTACACCAGCATAAGACTGAACTATAACTCTACAAATATATGACTATGCAGTTGTAAAGTGATAGTATCTGATCCTGCAGGCTTCATTCAAGACAATTTCTAATTATATCTAAGAAAAAATACTATGGTAAAAATACTATAGCATATCCATGGCTATATATAAAATTAAATATGATGGTCATGACATTTTACTTGCCCTGTTGATTTTAGAACTGTCTGATTTTCTCCTCATTTCTCTTTTCAATGACAGCCTCATTCTGATCACATTGGTGTTCATCAGGATTAATTAAGCTGATATAAGATCAGAGTCGGATTTTGTATTTCTGTTTCCTTCCTACAGTCTGACACAGGCTTCCTCTTCTAAGTTGTATAACCCAGTGGCTTTCATTTCAATTCCCAGTTTTATTTTATAGTCATTCACCACATCTATTGTTTATAAAAGTGCCATAACACTTCCAGTTGGAAACATGCTAATATGAATGTTTAAATTACAAGTAGAAATATATGTTGTGTGCCCTGGTTTTCTGGGGACATTGTAGTTACAGAGAGTACATATCTATATTTTAAAGCAATGTTAGGATACTCTGTCACTGGGCTTCATTTCAAGACTTCATCAAATGGGCACAATTCATTAAAAAATGCATAGCTAGGGTCAATTAAACATGAAAATCTGGGAATTAGAACTACTTCATGGAAGACATGTAGTCATACTTATATGGAAATGTGATGATATACTTACTCCTGAATAGTAAGAAAAAGTATCAATAACCATAATAGTTAAAGGATAAAATTGTTTCTATTGAGATGACAATTGCAGTTACTATCTACCAAAGTCTATTTGTATTCAATATGAATATTTTCCCAGAAGAGCTGATCACTTCCTTGAGTGCAAATAATGATCACGGAGATATAGTTTTACAGTGGTAGTTCATTTCATATACCTTCATTGGATATTAGGTGTATATTTTCTTTCTGCAATAAGAAAACTAAATACAGAATTTCAGTGCACATATTCTACTTCCATGGAATAACTTTAGATCCAATCCATGTATTTTAACAAGTTTCTGAACAAGCTGTAGCTATCAGTGACTTCCACAGCTATTTCTCATGTATATAAACTTTGATGTAAACATGAAAAATGAAGCAAATGTATTCATTTAAAATGCTGCCAAATACAAAGTTTGTATTTTTATTTACAATGGCATTGAAAATTATAATTCCACAATCTGGACATCACAAGGAGTTCTGCTATTGACTCCAGTGGCTCAGGATTGATAAACTGGTAGATATGAATTCTCTCATACATTTTCAAAAATCTACATTTTATGATCAGAAATGGAAATTAAGTTCAGGGCAATTTTCAGGTGAATTTCAAATGAACTGGATCTGATTCATTGACAATGGAGTCCATACTCTGATTGTGAACAATTGTTCCAAAAGAGCTGCGAGTCTATATTTGCAGTGCAAAGGCAAAATTTTAAAATCATGTACTAAGACCAACAACTTACCAAGGAGGGAAAGATTTTCCTTTCCCCCGAGCTTTAAAAAAGTCTGAAGGATAAAGTATTTTCTTTTCACCAAGTTTTCTGGGTAGTCAAAATCTTATAATGTTCTAGGTATAAATTACACTAAAAAAGAAGAATTGAAAAAGTTATATCAAGAGGAAAGCATTGTAATCAAAACACTTAATTTCTATGAGCCATCAAAGCCAAACATGGCATGAAGTTAACAGTAATTATATAGCGTATTATCAATAATAATTTCTTATAAACAGTCTATAAAACCGGTGTAAAATATGATCATGTAACTGTTTAATTAAGTGCACGTGGCTATGTATAAAATTATCGGGGGTGTTTAATTTATGGCTAATGATGAATATGAATTATGCTAAATATACCTGTTTCAATTAATCCACTCATTATGTTCCTTTGTTCCGGAAGTAGGAATAAGAAAGTGGACACAAAGAAAGTGATACTAGCAACATCACATGCTTGGTAGGAGGAATGATCTTTTTCCCATTGCTGCAGCAGTCTGACCACTTCATGCAATGAACACTTTTTGGTATAAATATGTATGACGTTTTTAATGTTCAAATCAAAGGAAATCTGACAGAGGGGTCTAAACGCAAAAAAAAAAGAGCATATATTGGGACGGAGACACTTGAAATGACAGGTTTAATCAACTCATCATTTGCCTATTAGCTGCAGTTAAATTAACTGTAAAAAATTATTTTCCTCGTCCAATTCCAGCGTGTCTTTTAATGTCGTGGCCAAGAATGATCGCGATGATTTCTTGGGGGCATGGCACAGTTCCCTAAACACCCCGGGGAACCTATGCCCGCTGCGTGACTTCGCTGCACTCACTCTTCTATCTGCTTTATTGCCCCTTCCCGGCCCTTCGCCCATAGCTCGAGTTCTGCCCTGGGAAGTGGGGACCCAATGGTTTGCCAGTCCCCGAAACTTCAGCGTTATAAATACCGTTCTTTCGTCTGCCAGATACTTTGCATTTAGACCCGTGGAACCGCACTGAAGAAATCGAGCTCTCTATTTTTCAATCTATACGGCAATCAACCCCTTGAAAGGAGCCATCCTCTCTGTCTTCAGTGTATACTTTGCCAAGCTGTGTTCTCTTAGTCCACTGTGAGAGAGCGTTAGCTATAATTTGGCGGTCAGGTTTCTAAACAACCCTTCGTCTGAATAACAAGCATACACGGGAGCTTGTCAGTGTCTCCGGGTTGCATTGCGTTTACACACTGGCATCGCTTTTTAAAAACCTATATGTGGGTTAAAACTCAATTTCACAACCCACATTTATATGAGATGTAGGTTTGACATCTGTTTGCCAGAGTGTTTTGCACTTAGCCTAACACCCACTATTAAGTGACAAAATTGTGGCAGGCTGTCAAAGCCAGCTGACTGACAGCTGCTCTACTTTACAAAAAAACCATTCAAATATTTGCAGGGTTTGAAGCTTTCCGTAATGTCGTCCCCATTCTTTCGGTTATTTAACATGTAAAATATAAGTCAAAGTTTTAAATCTGCCTTCCAAAATGTTTCCATTTTCCATATAAAAAGGAAACGGCGTTCGCTGCTGGAAACGATCCAGTCCCCAACGTATTGCATGTGCATTGTGTGGGGTCCCCGAGTTTCTGGTTTCTGCACGAAGCCGACAGAACTGTCATGTACCAGCGTTTCATAATATTGCAGGTCGTTAGAATCGGTGTGTTGGGGAAGTGGGAGCAAAAATCCATTTTAAAGCAACGGGGGATGGGAGTCAAAATAAACAGGATGTCAGGAAATAGACCCTCGGACTCTGTTTTATTGCAGAGGGGTTATTTATACAAGTACATGTGCGCGGGGCTTTTAAAGACCCATTCCTCTGTGGTGAGATACACTGGCCCTTCCAAAATCAGGGAAGCGCAGCCAATGGCATTCCCTTGCTTTGCTACAATCCAAAATAAAAAAAGGGGGGGGCCGGTGATGGTTTGCCTTCGCTAATTCAAGCGCAGCTAGGAAAGCATTTACAAATGGCAGCGTTGGTCTGGGCACCGATGCCGGCTGCATAAAGAGCAGTTAAAGGTTTCTGTGTTTTTGGCTCTCAAAGACGTACCCACCGGGATCGCCTTCAGCTGCAGCTGCGGCCATCAACAGCAATAATACAGAGCACTGATTGCCAGGGAAAGAATGGTTGCCTTTCCATCCCCAACAAATAAAGACATACGAAGTAGTCCCTATTTAGAACCGAAAGCGATCCCTCAGGAGCCTAAGTAGGGAACATCTAGATCTGAATAATCGGAGCATGGCAGAGTCTGTGTATCAAATGCGGCAGTACCGGTTAACCTCACAAGCGGTCTGTAATCTTTCCGAGACACACAGGCAATGCTTTCACTGTAAAACAAGTTCCCGCTTAAAGTTTGGCTCCTTTGTTGGTGTAAGGACTAGATCCATTCCAGAAAGCCTGGAATCAAGTGGAAAGGATCCACACAGAAGCATGCTGGCCCGGCGCTGCGCCCAGTACTCATGCAAACTGCCCTGGCCTCTCTGATCCCCCTGCAGGGAAGGAGCAGCCACCGCCTGCTTGATAGCTAGCTCATGCTCAGGTGCTGACCAAAATTCCCCATACCCCAACCCCCTTCCCTCCATACACACACATATTCACCCTCCCTCCCACCCCCCACGCTCCCAGCCGCCTAGAGCAGAAAAGAAACGGGTTGCTCTTCGCTTTACCTGGAAATCTTTAGCTGCTTTGTGTCCATTTTAATAACCTCTCTCGACTGTCTTTCCTAGAGCAGTTGTCAGGTTGGTAGGAAAGGGACTGGAGAGGAGTACTACAAAAAAAAGTGCGTGAAGAAAATTAGCAGCTCTATATAGGAAACAGGAGAGATTAACATGAGCCTCACAGATTGCAAAAGGTGCAAACCTTCAGTTACATCCCTCGGGTGGAGAAGGGGAAACTGACAAGGAGCAAAAAAGCTTTGTCCTCAAGAAACTATAGGGAGGAAAAGAAAGAGGAATAAGAAGCTCACCCTCCAGATTATATAACCCCAAGGAAGCCACAGAAGGCTCAGTGAGAAATCCAAGTTTATTGACAACAAAGGAGTGGAAAGGAGGGTCTGGAAATGTACGAAGTATTAATTCGGAGCTGGAGGGCGACTACGGGGAAGAAAAGAGGGAAATCTAAGACGTGATCACAGGCAGGGGTGATCAAGGGGGTGGTGGGGCAAAGGAGCCAAATGAAGGTAACTGTGCAGCACAGGTGCACGGGGCAGCTGAGGTTAGCCAAAGGCGGCTCTTTGCACACACGAAATATTCCCAGGGAGAGGGGACGGCTGAGAGAGAGAGAAGGGAAAGTGGGCCAGGCAGAGAAGGAGGGCGAAAGACGAGGCTGGAGCAGAAAGTGCATCTGAGCCAGAGCGAGGGAGAAGGGAAGGGAAGAGAAAGGGAAGGAAGGGCTCGGCTCCACCTCCCTGTTCAAAGCAGCGTCCCAGCTGCTCTCAACCCAACTGCTCAATTCTATTCACTGTCGAGACGGAACAAAAAAGTGGCTATTTATTAGAGTACTTGTTTGGTATTGTTCAGGGCCACACAAAAGGCGTTTCATTATGTGAGGGGGGGGAGAGACAAGCCCCTCTTTTTTTCCAAAGCGAAACAATAACTTGAAATTGTCTTTAAAGTCTTTTCTATCAATAATAAATTTCATTTCCTTGTCTCTCGCGCTCTCCCGCGTGTGGATGGGGGTGAGTGTGGAGGGTGCCTGTGGAGCTGTGACACAGCCGCTGGGGAGCCGAGGCTGGGCGAGGAGGGTAGGCAGCCAAGGGTGGCCCTAGCTCTCCGGAGGGGTAAAACAGCCCGCGCTGTAGCGAGCTGCCCAGATGTGTGCGCTGGGGCTGGCCAGCCGGGCTTGAGGAAGGTGTGAGTGTCAGATGGGCCGGGGCTGGCCCCGAGCTGCTCTGGGGAGGAGGCTGGCGCTGGAAGAACTGTAAGTGCCTGCAACTTTCGAGGGGGGAGGGGGCTTCACCCTGGCTGGGGAGGGCGGAGGGGCGATTCAGCGCTGGGTTCCCCGAGGGGAGGGCTCCCCACTTGCTGGTTGCAGGCGGGAGGGACGCCGCTGGGCTCTGGCGCTGCGCCGGCTTGGCGCTGCGGTTTGGGGGCTGCCCCCCACGCGCAGGAGGGAGCGCAGGGTGGGGAGGTTCGGGGCTCTGCCAGGCGCCCCGGCGCGCAGCCTCCGGACTCGGCGGAGGAGGAGGCTGCGGGCTCCCCTCTCTCGCGAGCTGGAGCCGGAGCTAACGCGGCGGTTTTACAGCGACCCGGGAGGGGAGGGGGGGGGAATTAACATGTCGAAGCGCGGGTGCCATTTAGTGAAAGGTGTTTTGGGCAAGGAATCAATCGCGCGCTGCCTGGCCGGCGGGCCTGGCTGTATTAATACCGCCAGAGAAATCAATAGCCCGCAGCAATTAGAACTAATGCCTTGGACCTCCCTGCCCCTGGCCAGGCGCATTCACAGGGGCCGGGCGCGTTTCTCCTGCAGCCTGTCTGAGCAACACCTGCTCGCCACTTCCCCGCGAACTTCGGGAAGCAAATACGTTGATCTGCTCCAATTCCCTTGGGGTCGGAGCCTGGTGGAAAGGGGGCACTCCCCGCGGCGCGGAAATCTATCCCTCCCCGCCTGTGATATCGCGTCCTCGTTCAGTTCCATGCTGTAAAAGCACCAGAGCCACTCCTCAATTAGTACCGCTAAAGAAACTCCCAATTCTTGGGGGCAAGCTGGCATGGGCTTGAGCCCAGAGGTTAGCCTCTGGCTCGGAGCTGTTGCAAGTTCTCTGGGTGGCCTCCCCTTCTGGTTGCCAGAAAGTGTCTCGAAGTTTAAAGGGTGAACTGGATTTTTGTTTTGTTTTGGCGGCTCGACAGGGCAAAGATCTGCAGCTATCGATTGGGGAGGGGACAGGATTTGGCTGCCTCTCCTTTCAGAAACAGGTGTTTCAACCTGATAGCTACTCCAGTCAATTAACCCATTAAAAACCCGTTTTCTCGCATTGATTCCCGCAGACTGCAGTAGCGCGTTTGCTTTGAAAGCCTCTTTGTTAAGGGGTGGGTGGGTGTGATTGGGGCAAGACGAAGGCAAGATCTTGATATTTACAGTAGCCACCAGAGAAAGGGTCATGGAAAATGCTTCTTGTCATTAAACAAAGTTGCGGGAAAGTAAACCGCGACCCACGCCAGACCTCCTAAAGGAGCGCCGGTTGCTGACCACAAAATATAGATCGTGGTTAATTAGCTTAGCTTTGGTAGATAATAGCTGTTTTACTGGTACAATTCCGATCGAGATAAACTTCATCGGGCAGGCTGGCTACAAAAGGAAAACGCTTTGCGTGCCACTCCCCATCTTAAAAAGTTGGTCCCAACTTTACAAAATATGCTGGTGTTCTCTGTCCCAGCTAGCGCACGCTTGGGACTATCCAGGAAAGGGCGGATTATCCTGCTTTGTACATATTATAACATCTACCTTAACATGAGCGCCTATGGCTTGAATTGGATGTGAAAATGAGGTACAGTTGGGAGCCAAATAGCGGGTTTTCTGTCTAAAGCAAGTCGTGCCTTGGTAGCTAGGAGCCCCTGGAGTGAGGACACCTGCCGCACGTGTAGATGGTAGGAAATGAAACCCCTGGACAAGTGTTCAAAGTAAAGCCCTCTTGGGAGAGGAACTCTCCGGGACGGGGGGAGACCGCCCCATGAGAACGCAGGGTTCCCCATGAGCCTGCAATATCTGCAAGCCATGGAGTCGGCTCCACGTGCGCCTTGAAGAAGAGGGGGGGTGGGCTATACCCAGGTCTCAGGACTATCCTAACCAAGTGCTGGAGGTTACGGCGCAACCTAGGAGTGGCGAATAGCGGGTGGCTGTAACCAAAGCACAGGACACACACGATCCTGCGCACACTATGGTGTGAAAACCCCCTCCCGTGAAACAAACCAGTGGAATGTGGGTTAGTGAAATGCGATCCGGACCAAACTAATTTCAAATGTTAGGAATCAGGGAAAGTTGTAGGCGTTCAGTCCCTCAGGCTCGGGATGCATGCAGAGCACTGTCCATCCAAAAAGGATTAGTAACTAGATTAATAAACACCGATCATCAATTTAAAAATAAATAGCCGTTGTCATCTGAAGCTCCTTTACAAATAGCTTTAGGAGCCCAGAACTGATTGCACAGTAGTAATATACATGGCACCGAGGAAAACGAGAAAGGCTAGTATGATATTTGGAAGCAAAGAAACCAGGTGTGACCTGTATAGGTTCATAGCACAGAGAGTGTTCTTAACTAGATTCTAGAATCCGGATTCTGGGGGGCGGAAGGGTTGTGTACATCTCGCCTTTTGCACCAGCTCCGTTGGTTTCAGTTGGAGAACCAACGTAGAAAGTTGCAAATCGCTTTCTTTTCCCACACGGAGCTGTTATTAATAGAGAGGTCTCAGCACCTTTTTTTCCAGCCTCCCCAAAGTTCATGGTATAAAATATTTATTTGTACAGGCGTGCGTAATTCTGTAGCACACCAGCACTACAGTGGGCACGAGATACACCTCATTAACAATGTGCAGGTGTAATGTGAAAGATCGGGTCTTGATCTTGTAAAATGAATATTTCCCCCCAAAACACTCGCCAAGAGGCAAATAAACACGGCGAAAGGGAGTCTCCTAACTGCAGCCAAGTAGTCATGATATCTCCACTTGCTGCAAAGGAAATACGATTATTCTCTTTGCTTGGAGTTAGTTTGATGCCTTTAGATGCCTACGCTAATGGCTTTAGATGGAGCAAAGGGATCATTTATTTCCTCTGGGTGTTTTTAACTTCCAGAATAACATTTTGAGATTATTTAGATGTTTCTACTTTTCCCCTTATTTGCTGTTTTCTGAAGTAAGCACTGGATGCGACTGAAAAGGCTTGAAATTGTGTCAAAGTGATGTTTTAATCTCATTGAAAAGTGTATTAAAGGACAAGATGTAATTTATGTGAGATGCTTCGATGAAAAGAGAGATTGGAGTGGATGATCCTTTCACTCTCCCGTGAACCTCATGTCATGTTTATATTGAAGCTTGTGTAGCTAATCTAATTTGCAATAACTGGGATGGTCCGCCAGAAAAAAAGCTTCTGCGATTTCTCTTCTTTATTTATTTATTTACTTTATTTCATATAAATTCGTTCTGACTTGTCTGCCTCTTTGACTGAATGAGGCCTTTTCTATTTTTGGCTGACGGGAGGATGTCAGATAGAAATATTTTAGTTACAATGTTTGCATTCCAATTTTTCTAAGCGACGCGCCATAAAGTCGTCAGATACTGTCTTTCTCTTGCTTTGCAAGCACCACTGTACTGTGTTTCCAAAGCTTGGTGATAGATCTTAATGATCCACAGAACAGAAGCCCGATTTTAAAGCCTAAGGTTCTAAGAACGTCTGTTTCTTGTCCACTTTAGTTGTTCTTTTTCTTGCTTTAAAAGTTAAACCTCACAAAAACAGAGTTACAAAATATTTTCTGTATACCAGGGTGTCGGTTATTCGGCATACTGTTGTGCAAATTATTTTTGAGTAAGGTATCTTGTGAAAAGCAGTGGTCTATCATCCCTTAAAACAGACAAGATAAGACAACATATACTTACATTTTGTAATACATTTCGTATTTTGCATCCTGATTAACACATGACATGTGTGTGCCTTCACCGAAAAAACCCCCCACTCATAACAGACTTGAAAATTACAACTTTTATGTAACGCAAAAAGGTGTATTCAGGCAGCTAATTACAGGGGTTTGTGTGACGGGAATCTTATCAATGACCCGTTTGATATTACTGTAATTACTGACAAAATAAAACAAGGATGGATCACAATACAGAATATTTCTCTATCAAAACAATATTGTGCTGGAAGGCTGGTTAATACCTAATATAAACAAACATTTTATACCAGACTCCTGCTGACAAAACGTGATTACGAGCCAGATCCTGCCTTTTTTGCGAACTCAAAACGCCTAGTGGACTAAGGATCAGGCCCTCTTCAAGTAGACACTGATTTCGATATATCCTGCAATGAAAAAAAAAAAAGCAGAAATCTCCAATGAGGCTCAGGCTGACAATCCCAACTTCGTTGAAGTGTGCCTTGCAGTTTCTCCTTGATTCTTAGCTCTTGAATCTGACAGCTTGCTACTGCCAGTTCATCCAGACTCCGATGAAACTTCAGCGTGACTGTAGACTGCAGTGTAGATCAAACCTGCAGAAGATCGATACTGTTTCATTTAGGCGCAACCGAAATATAAAGCACTTACTGAAAGTCAGTATCAGATAGGGATGAAGGAGTGACAGCAAAATCTAGGGATTTCCGAACTCTTCCTATCGCGTTAAAGAGTCATTTATCGATACTGGATTGATCTGGAAAAAAAGTTGTGCAAAATTCCCTTTGAAAATGGCTCTTCCAGAACTCCTTTAGACATCTGGTTTTGCCATAATAAGGGTTTACAAAACCATCATTCTAGATGTATTTCGCACGTAATCCAGTTGTTTATTAACAAATACTTATTTTTTTATAAAAATATCGGACTAATGTATTGAATACACTTCTGTATTTAGTGTGGGATCCCTACTATAGAACTGTTATAAATGTCCCGGTAGGACAGTCACTTCCATTAGCAAACGTCAGAGCTACATTTATTTCCCAAGCAGGTGGGGTTGTAGCTTGTACTAAGGGACTCTGCTTCGTTTTAAAGCGATTTCATCACACGTTAATATCCCTCTTGTTTTTCCTTTCTATGTGTATGTCCCTTTCTTTTACCACTTATAGATTCTTCTCTATTGTCTTTAAAGTTGTGGTAGCTTTAGAGTTTTCTCATCAGTGCGCTGATATTGAAAAAGGACAACGTTCCGCGTTTAGGAAACTGTTTTTCTTGAGTTTGAGGGGGAAACACATCGAACCCAACTTCAGAGACTGGGCAAATCGTTCCCGTTTCCTAGCAATAGTTTGTATGGCTAACAACAAAACACCTAGCTAGGAGAGGCTACCGTTCGTGTCTCATTGGGGTTTCATTTCAACCCTAGCACGGGCAAGAAAGAGTTTTAAACCTTTTTCCCAGTAACAAAAGGATTTGGAGGAGGACCGTGACTGCTCATTTTTTGGGGGAAAATTGGTGTGGTTAGAGTAGCTCTTGCCTTTGGGGGCTTTCCCTTGATGGCACAACTCCCCTTAAGAGGGGGGGAGACATTTCTTGTCGGAGGTTTAGCCTTTTCGCTTCTTTTCCATTCATGAACCTGATGGCTATAGACACAGCTTGAATATTGACGTCTCTTCCCCCAACTGCTCCTGCGTTAACCCAATTACAGAATTCATCAAGAACTGCGTTGAATTATCTCTTTCCATACAGTATCAGCATTAGCCTAATTAAAAGCTATAATGTCTGATATAATGATTAAATCGTTAGCTCTGCTGTAGGGAAGCAATATTTTGTTTTCCCTTCAATTAGAAGCTGATTGAGGTTTTCAGAGCAGGTCAGCTGTGAAATTTGAATTATATGTGCGAGTACTGTTCACAGGGTGAGCCCCTACTCGAAAGCTCCAGAGATTCTCCAAACGCTTTCCCCCCAGCGAGCAAAGGAGCGACAACAGAAAACACACAGAGAGCGGATATATTTGCCCTAGGATGGGGGAGTTAGGAGCGTCAGATTAATTGTTGGTGTTGGAAAGGGAAGGGGGCTGTGTTTATTTACCCTTGTCTCAGGCGCTAGCCATCCCACCTGGCTAATACTTTACGTCCAAAGCACCATCACAGTCTTGCAAAGTTAGCAACCCACTACAGGCTAGGTTTTGGGCTCGGCTGGCCTGTTCCCGGTCCCGATGAGCCTCCGAGCTGGGCTGCAGATGCAGAGCCGGTTTTGATTCTGCCCTGACCGGGAGCCTGTTCCACAAAGGCAGGGGCCACCTGGATGACAGGGAAGCTGTTTAAAGCCCAGGCAGTGGAGGGGGAGGGGTGAACACGGGTATTGTCACGGGACTGCAGTGGGACTGGGGTGACGCTGGCGCGGGGGCTGGAGGGGGCGGCAGCAGCCGGCTGCGGGCACTGCTCGGGGCAGGGGAGCAGAGCCAGGCAGCGAGACGTTGTTTCGGAGTCACTCTGCAGCCAGCAGACGGCGATCGCAGCCCGCGCTGGCTCGCTGCAGCCCGGAGCTGGGTCCTTGGATGCAGGCGTCGTTTCCTCCTCCTCACAGGGGCCCAGCCGCTCACGGCCTACGAAAGCCTCTGGCAGCAGCCACAGCGCCGGCTTCTGGCCCGCTGGGGGAGGCGCAGGCGGGCTGCAGCGCGGGATCCCCCAGCTGGGCTCTCTTCCCGCCACAGGCGCGCTGGCGCAGGAGGGAGACGCCGCCTGGGGCGGTGCGGCTGGCAGCGGAGCGGGGTGGGGGCTGGCGATTCGTTGTGGCTGCAGACGCAGCGCAAGCGGGGCAAGCCTGCGCTTCCTCCACCCCCGCGCTGAGCCCTGGGCTGCGCCAGCGCCGGGACCTTTAACCCTTTCCAACCCACTCCCGGCCCTGGCCCGGCTTTCCCCCGACGGCAAGGAGCGGGGACGTCGGCCCTGCATTTCTCGCCTAAAAATACCCTCTCCCGACCCCTTCCCCCACTTCTCCCGACCCTGCCCAACTCCGGGCTGCTGTGATGTGCACGTCTCTCTGCGGGGACTTTAGGAAAATCGCCTCCCGCAGTTCCCCCAGGAAAATACTCCCCTATCGGTTACCCCCTTGCTGCTTCCACCCGCTTGAGCTTGCCTGGCAAAGAGATCAGAGGCCTGATGGCTTGAGCACGGCTCTCCTCTGGGCCCAGCAGTACGGCCGGAGGAAAGCACCCCAAGGAGACTTTTCCTGGCTCCGATGCCGCTCACTAAGCTAGGCTGCAATTTAGACGGGTGTTTCCTAGCAGAAGACACGAGGGCGAAGTGCAAATAGAGTGAAGGAGCTAAACTGCCCCGCACCCCACCCCAGTGACCCCGCCAGTGATGCTCTGGCCTGGCCCTGCACAGATTCCCATGCAGCCCCGTTGGTCTGTGCCGGGCTGCAGGGGGTGTGATAAGACTGCGCGGGTCTCCCTGAGAGCCTCAACGGGGTGGCGCAGCGTTGAAATAGCCTCATCAAAATAGCATCACTGCTAGGCAGAACTCCTCGCCCTGGCCTGTTTGTGGTCGCTTTGCTGGTGGGTGTTTTCTCTGCGGCCTTGTTGTTGTTGTTGTTGTTGAGGAAGGGGAGTTGATGGGCTCTATTGTGTGGGGCTTGTTTACCGGAAAGGGGGGGGCGGCATTACTTCCCGAGAAAGTAGAAAGATTATGGATGAGCCAGTGTATGGTTTTTCTTCTCCCCTTGCCAGACTTGGCGTCTTGGCATCGGGTGCCCTGCTGCTGCCTGATTGGCAGGCGCGGCAGCTGTCAGTCAACTGTCACTTGGCAACAAGTTACACCTGCAGGTTGAGTGTAACGCTCAGAAATTGCAAACACCCAGAGTGCCTGTCACTCGGACACAGGCGCCTAAGCCGCACAAAGTTTATTGCGGAAGCTTCGATCACTTTCAATAGCGCAGTCATTCAAGGACACAGGTCTACCGTCGGTTGACATGCAGGGGGAAACAAAGGGCACTGTCATAATTTAGAAACAATTCGTGGGGATAGGGTTGATAGGAAAAAACAACAACTCTGTACTGAGTCAAAGTCAGTTCTCCCAGTTTCAAGGATTGTAACTTCTTTCTGCGATGAACGTTAGATCTCAGGATACTGTTAAGCAAACTGTCGGATTCCTATGGGAAAGATTGCACCAAAGCCGTCTGGTAAAATTTACTTTCAGGTCTTTGGTTGTTTTAAAATCTCAAAAATAAAGTATCGTTCGGTCGTTAAGTGTAAACAGTTACAATTTCTTAGAAATCACTGCCTATCTATATGTATATAAACTCTTAAAGAATTCACATACACATAGCTATTGGTAACATTTATTAAACAACTAAAGTGTTTGGCTTGTTTGCCCCTACAAACAGGCTACTAAACCACTGAGGGCCCGATCCTAAAACCTTCAGGTAACTACATCTCCCATTGATTTCACTGATAACTTTAAGGGAAGTTTTGCTTCAAAAACCCAAACAGCAGATTGCAAAATAGCGCCTGGATCCTGCTCTCACTGAAGCCAATGGCAAAATTCATTGAATATAGTGTGATCACTATATTTAATGAAAATGTTATGTAACGTAACATTCTTCTTCTAAATTAACCAAAATGAAGTTGTGGAGATTACTGTTTAATGTCGAGTAATCTAAAATGAAAATGGTTTAATCTGGACATAGAGCATCATACTGTTGCTTTGTAAAACACCCCTGTATAAAAGTTCTACAGTGAGGGGGGTGACTGGTGTTATTTCTGCACTTCAGGTCAGGAGAAATAACACGCACATGAAGCGGGAGAAAAAGAAGGGATGCTAGGTGTCCATTTCCCCCACCCGTTGGAACATTATTATGATCATGATTCATATACTGTTCTTTGTAGTGTAGAATGGGCTTCGCGGGACTACATTTAAGGTTATATCATCACGTTCGTTATTCACCCTTATTTGCACCGCAATACAAACTCGCTGTAATCTGTCTCACTGGTCAGCCAGGGAACAAAAAATGTGCCCTTTTAACGTTTTCACATAGAATTGACGTGCCCGTATTTACTTTATAGAAATGCAAGAAGTTTATTATACATTTAGGGGTCTCAGGTACTTTAACACCCCTAGGTCTAAAATATAACAGTAGCAATGAGGCCTTTGTTAATGTTTAGTACTTGGAATAGCCATGTCATAACTTGTGTAGAAACACTTAAGGCCCGAGTCATCATTCAAGCAGTGCTGCAGCAGATATAACTCCTTAGGAACAATGTGTACCACTCAATTCGAAGATCTGTGCTGATCTAGCAGTTGGAGATTTCTCTGAGTAAGGGGTGCTGGGTAGGGCCATTGTCTTTTCAGCTCCACGTTTAACATAGTAACCATCGAGTTATGGACTCCCTACCGAAAAGTGCTACTATGTACAAACCACTGGTACGGCTGCTGCGAAGTTGTTGCGCTGGAAGTCAATAGCACAGATTTTAAACAACGGCGTCCACACGGATGTACTGTACTCAATTGATTAAAAGGTCTATCGGGTAACTGTATTAAAATAATATAGGCTCCCCAAACATTTCACCACTCTCTTCTTTTAAAAGGAGTGGGGAAAAGTTCAGTGAGAATGGAAGGAAGCGCATGATCTCTAAAGACAGGCAGGCTGACAGAAGATTGAAATGTAAGGCTAAAGCTCAGGAATGTAGATGGTGTGTTTCTGTGGCTCTCCAGTGAATACACACGCACGCACGCTAAGCCGTGCCAGAGAAAACATTTCATGTCTCCCCCACGCACCATGATGTAGTCCTGACACACACGCACCTGCCACCGTTAAGAATGCCATCCACAACTTTGTCACTGCCTGACTTTTCCAAAGCTATGTGGCACTCCAAGTGTTTCGAGTGAGAGTTGGTTTTTTTTTTTTCGCTGTTGCACGGTTATAATGGTATTTAATTACTATTAATTCCTCTTTACCTAGCAGGGCAAAGCAGGGAAGCCGTGACCCCTTCTTTGGCCCCTCCCAGCCTCCTCTCTCCACCCCCCAGAATAGTTTATACTTCTCACCTCCGGACGTCACTCCTCGGCGCGCCATGCAAATAATCCCCCGCCGCCGCCTTCCGATTGGCCACGGCAAACTCATTTAATCCCAGTTCGGTGCGCGGTGTATGGCTGCTGGACTCCTCTCTCTGTGTGTCTCTCGCCAGCTCCTCCTCTCCTGATTCCTCCCGGGCAAGAGGAGGGAAACCACAGAGAACAAATTACTGTGCAACTTCTCTCTGGCTCTGGGGGTTTTTTTCCTCCCCCTCCTATTTTCTTTCTTCTCCTCTCTCCCGCTCCCTCTTTTTAGTGATCGTTTAATTACTTTTTTTCGGTGGCTTTTCCTCTCTCTCTCCTCTGCTCTGTTCACCTGGGAGCAGCGGGTGCAAGTCACACCAGAAGTTAGCAAAGAACAACAACCAAAAAAGCAGATCTGCTCAGAATAAGGGAGTGAGGGAGAGAGCGAGAGGAGGGGTGTGCGTGTGTGCATGGGAGAGAGAGGGAAGGACATTTCTGAGTGCTCTGCACACTCCTCCTCCTTGCAAAGTGAAGCAGCAAGTTTGCCCTGCACCTGTTTGAGCGGCTTGAATCCAGCTCGCCAGCAACAAGCCCTGAAAGTGGTTTGCAAAGGAGATTTTTTTTTTTTTTTTTTTTTGCCTACGGTGTTGCCGGTGGTGCTCTTTTTGTTTTTACTTTTCCCCTTTCTCGTCCCTTCCCTCTGGGCTCCTCTATGTTTGATATTTTTATGCGTGGTGCCGGTGGAAAATAAAAAGCTACTTGAATGTACAGCATGATGATGGAAACGGACTTGCACTCCCCCGGCGGAGCCGAGGGCCCCACCAACCTCACGGGCCAGACCGGAGCGGGAGGTGGCGGAGGCGGAGGAGGCGGCGGCGGCGGGAACAAAGCGAACCAAGACCGGGTCAAGCGGCCCATGAACGCCTTCATGGTGTGGTCGCGGGGCCAGCGGCGGAAGATGGCCCAGGAGAATCCCAAGATGCACAACTCGGAGATCAGCAAGCGCCTGGGGGCCGAGTGGAAAGTCATGTCCGAGGCCGAGAAAAGACCCTTCATCGACGAAGCCAAGCGGCTGCGGGCGCTGCACATGAAGGAGCACCCGGATTATAAATACCGGCCCCGGAGGAAGACCAAGACCCTGCTCAAGAAGGACAAGTACTCGCTGGCCGGGGGGCTGCTCAGCGCCGGCTCGGCAGGAGGAGGCCCCGCCGGGGTCGGGGTGGGCATGGGGGTCGGCGTGAGCCCCGCCGGGGTGGGCCAGCGGCTGGAGAGCCCGGGCGGCACGGCCAGCGGCGGGTACGCGCACATGAACGGCTGGGCCAACGGAGCCTACCCGGGCTCGGTGGCAGCGGCGGCGGCGGCGGCCGCGATGATGCAGGAGGCGCAGCTCGCCTACGGGCAGCACCCGGGCAGCGGCGGGCACCCGCACCACCCGCACCCGCACCACCCGCACCCGCACAACCCGCAGCCCATGCACCGCTACGACATGAGCGCGCTGCAGTACAGCCCCATCTCCAACTCGCAGGGCTACATGAGCGCCTCGCCCTCGGGCTACGGGGCCATCTCCTACGGCGCCCAGCCCCACCAGAACTCGGCGGCCGCGGCCGCGGCTGCAGCCGCCGCGGCGGCCGCTTCCTCCGGAGCCCTGGGCGCCCTGGGCTCGCTGGTTAAGTCGGAGCCCAGCGTGAGCCCCCCCGTCACCTCGCACTCACGGGCCCCGTGCCCCGGGGACCTGCGGGAGATGATCAGTATGTACTTACCGGCCGGAGAAGGCGGGGACCCGGCTGCGGCGCAGAGCCGGCTGCATTCCCTGCCCCAGCATTACCAGAGCGCCAGCACGGGGGTCAATGGCACAGTCCCCTTGACACATATCTGAGCCGGGAGGGACAGAAACTTGCCTCGAACCCGGCTGAGCGGTACCTCGATCTGGCTGGCCGTCGCCTCCACCCCAGAGCGCACACCCTGCCGGCTCCCCTTTTTTGTACAGAAAATGTTTGGATGTTCTTGTCATGATAATAAATAATAATAATAATAATAATAATAATTAATAAGGAGGAAAAAGGTAACCATTGCTCTAATTACCTTTTTTTAGGACTAGTTTCTGAAACTAGTTTTTGCGTTTTAGACTGAACTTCTGTGTTTTATTGGGACTTTTTGTACAGTATTTATCATTCACTCACGAGGCATAGAGCGTTTTATTTGCTGAAGAGAAAAGATAACAAAATGACAAAAAAATAAGAATAATAATGCAAAGATTTAGGCGATGCCAACTTTTATACTGCGGAAGCGTTACACGCTTCTTCCTTGGATCGCTTCTTGTGTAGGCTTTTTATTGCCTAATTAAGACAAAGTTGATGAGGAAACGGTTCTCGTTTATTACATGTACTAAGACAAATCCAAAACCACACGTAAAAGTTTCTGTAGATGTTATTGCGGAGGTTTTGTTTGTTTATTTATAAAACTTTTTTTCCCGACTGCAACATTATTCTTGGTTTTGTAAAACTTTATTGTACTTTATTTTTATTTTCTTTTGTTTTTGTTTTGTTTGTTTTGTATTATTTCTTGTAAATGCATTGTGAAATAATTTTTATTTTAGGCATTACGAGGGAATTGTGTATATAGTTTACTAAAAAGCCTTTCTGCTAAAGAGAAATCTTAAGGATGCGTTCGTTGAATTTTGAGTTTAAATAAATTTCAAAGTGGAAAAAGTCACCTGTTCTTTTTTTCAGTAAACCCGAAAAGTACTAATTTTATACGCATGGTATGCCTTAAATATAACTGGTAAACCTAGAAATTGGAAAGGAAATAAAAAATATGTTCAGAAAATAATAGAAGACAAATTCCGCATTGTGTTTAGATTTCTCACAATCGCTATAAAACTGAAGGGATGAAAATAACAAAAGTGGTGTAGCTTTTTTAAAGATTATTTTAATATCTGTTAAATATTGTTAAGAAGGCGACCTATTAAAATACTTTCCATAGTACTCATGGTTCATTTTGTTTATTTTATTCGTGGAACTGACAGTCCAAACCTGGAGTGACTTCATGGCTAGGAAACTTTTCCACCTTGAACGAGGTTAGAGGCTCTTATCCGGTCTGGACGACTTGCCTTCCCTTCCCCCAGATTTCAGATCCCAGCAGCTGCGGTCGGGAAACCTTGTCTCGAAGGGATGCAAAGGCTCCAGCGTATGCACAGGTTCTTTTCTAATCGCCACAACAATTGGAAGAGAAACTGATTGGGTTTGAATACAATGAAAAACATTCTCTATACCAAAAATATTAAAAGAAGTCCTGGCCCTCCCAGACCCTTCCTCCCCCCCACCCCCAAGGGGGGCTGCAAACAGCGCCGGACTTAACACACACGCACACGCACGCACGCATACACAAATCA
The DNA here is from genome assembly GCA_019425775.1 of Rafetus swinhoei. Lineage (NCBI taxonomy): Eukaryota > Metazoa > Chordata > Testudines > Trionychidae > Rafetus > Rafetus swinhoei. The sequence continues at coordinate 112,215,588 of CM033437.1, forward strand.
TGTGTAATTGGAATGCAAGTTCCTAACAACTGGTGTGAAAACCTGTCAAGCAAAAATGATGTACTTGTTCTATTAGGATCCTGATGTTGTTTAATGCTTTGAAATATTATATTTTTTCTAGGTGTTTATCGGTACCTTGCGATATTCTGGAATTAAAAGTTTGCTGTAAACTTCATTTAATAGCAACGACTGTAGGGGCATTTAAAAAAACCATTTTGTAGCAAATAAATTTTGAAATTAGTCGTAACATATTTACACAAAAAATAAGAAATATTTTAGAGTCCAGAGTGGAAGCAGCGTTACAGCAGGCTTTAGAGCTTTTAAGCGTCTTTTTATTGGTGATGAATGAGCAATTTATCCATCCAAAAATGAGGCAATTTAGCTGGTTAATAAGGAGCGGATTCGGTCCGTGTTAGAGATTGCACTTTAACTATAATGCTAACATGACAATTGACATATGTAACTCTTTGGAGTCGTTTTGATAATTTTGTTTAAACCACTCATTCGTTAAAGTGATTGCGAAATTTTAATGAAAGATGTCTATTGATTTCTAACAAGGTAATAAAAATCCTTTTTGTAACTATTTGGATCCTTTATTAAACCGTTGTGTGTGCAAATTTAGACTTTCAGCAGCGCAGGTTTGTGTAATGTCCACTGTACACACCCGGTACACACAAACCAGTACTCTATAGGAAAGTGTTTACACGTTTGGTGTACCCTTGATGCCAGCCCTTTTTGTAAGATTTTCAGATTTACTCAAGTTCAGATTTATTGGAGAAAAGAAAGAAAATAAGCCACTGCATTTGCATAAACAAAATATAATTTGGAAATGCTGTTGTGTGCACTTATCTACACACTAAAATTATGTAATAAACCTGTTTGGGAAAATAAACATTTGAACAATTCCAAACTAAATACAGACCGATTTCCATCTAGTCTTGGTGAGCTTTTACTTTTCTTTCTTCCTTTTCTGCCCCCTCACTCTGCACTCCCCCCATTTAGAATTAGCCCCATAATTAATAGACATATCTGCACTTCCAATTTATCGAAATTAAAAAGACGCAAACCCGAATACAGTTACATACATTTCGAATATTCTGAGCATTCTTTTCAAGGGAATGAAATCCTCTCCATGAATGTCAAAGAAAGAATTGCATGATTATGTAATGTATTATCTGCTCATGATTTACTGTTTTTGCTCCTTTGATTTGATTTTTTAAAAAATCGTGCGTGTCTTTAGACGGCATCTACAAGCAACATAAAAACAACTTTGTTAGGCGGAAAAATAGGGTTAGGTATGGTAAAACAGTTCATTCTTCGGGTTCTTTGCAAGTTATATATAAAGGACTATTTTAATATGCAAAACTAAAGATAGCTTTAAACGATTTATGGATTAAGTACTTTACATCGACAGTGTATGAAACGTTCATCCTCTACCATGATTGACAGAGCTATTAAAATCACGTATGTGGGGGAATTAAAAACTACGCATTTCGTTTTCGGTAAAGGAGGAAATTCCAGGCACTAAAAAGAAGGGGGTGGCGGGGGTAGAATTTGGTTTGTACTCAGCTCTGTTATATGAAGCTGGAGGGCTTTGGATTCAGGACTTTTCCCCAGGAGTAGAGATCGCAGCTCTGCCCCTCTCCCCTGGACACTGCTGACCCTCTCCGGCCCTCATCTACACCTCCGGAGGGAGAGGGACTAGCAGGGCCGGAGGCAGAACTTGGCAAGGGTGCTCGGGGTTGATTCCTTCTAAACTTCAGGCTAGAAGGCAAACTTGGCCTTGACTCCCAGCTCTTCCCCCAACGTTGTTGTTGTTGTTGTTGTTTGGGATGGGGGTGGCTGAGTGGCCCGGCTCGCCAAGTTGTGGGTTGCGCTGAGCTCTGGGGATGAGGGTTTCTCGCATACTCCACTCCAGGGAGCGGAGCCCCGCGCCAGGCGGGGTGGTACCAAGGGCGGGAGGGGTGGTACAAGTGGGGGAGGGACATTGGCGAAGTGTGCGCGGTGCTCTGGGGGGAGATATCAGGCTGGAGGAAGTGGCCCGTGGCAGTCCTCTCTTTGGGGAGGAGTTGGGGGTCCAGAATCCGGAGCAAAGCCCCCAGACCGCCACGCCGGGAGATGAAGCCCCAGAGATGACCCTGGCGGCGGGGCGCGGCCCCTCCCTCCCAGCTGTGCCACCTCCTCAGGCAACAACAGCGCGGGGGATGGGGGCGGTTGGCAGCGCTCTCCCATTTGCCTCTTGCTCCGAAAGGAGCTCCCAGGCAAGCCCCGCTCCTCCGGCCGGGCGGCGGGACACAAGAGCCGGGAGCGCGCCCCCAGCCCTGCCAGCTGCCGCTGGGCTTCCCCTGCACCCTGCCCGGGGGCGTGAGTTGCTGGGGAAAGGCGGCGGCGGCAGCTCGTGCGCCTGCCTCTCCCGCTCTCCTGAGCCCCAGCCCCTGTGCGGACCCCGCCCAGCCCTCTCCCAGCCCCAGCTGGCCTGCCCCTCCTCCTCCCCCCCTGCCTTGCTCCTCCCCTCCTCCCGCCACCCCGCTCCTCCCCCAGCTTTCTCCTCGAGCCTCCACGCCTCGGCCTCCCCTTCCCCCAGCTCCCTTCCCGCCCCGAGCCACCTGGCAGACTGGCAGGCGGGGGGGGCGGCTCCCGGGGTTCTGGGAGCAGGGATACGTGAGCAAGGGGCCCTCTCCCGGCGGACCCACCGCGGCTGGGGAAGGGGGCGCCCCGACTCTCGTGCAGCGAGGCAAGCGCCACAAGTGGCTGCGGCTCCGCGCTGCGGGCTGGGTGAGTGTGTGTGTGTGTGGGGGGGGGGGGGGGGGTTGCGGCTGAGTGACGCCAGGGGCTGGGGGCGGCGCGGCTGCCCGGCTTAGCGAGGCGGAGCGAGCCCTGACCTCGGGAGCAGCGGCCAGTCAAACCCATTTACACTCACCCGCGCAGCGCTGGCGGCTCCCGCTTTGCAGCCAGCGGCCGCCCGGGCAACAGGTGAAGCCGGCGGCCCCCTGCGGCGCCGGCTCGGGGCGCGGGCGCTGGGCAGAGCCCTGGTGTCGGGGCGGGAGGAGGGGGCTGCCCCCAGGAGTTGGGGGAGGGGCAGAGGCTCGCCTGGCGGGAGCCGGGCGCTGCCCCCCTGCCGAGATGGCGGGTCTGGCGCCTGCTTTCCCGCCTCCTTCCCCTAGGGCAGCGCATGGCAGAGCGCTGCGTTCCCGCCGGGGCGGCTCGGCCAGGGGTCGCCCACGGGACCAAAGCCTCACTCCGCCCATTCAGTGCCCGCCAGCCTGGACTCGGCCCCGGGCCCCTGGGCCGCGCGCTCGGGAGCCTTCCCGGGGCCAGGCTTTGAAGAAGTGCCGAGGGGCAGGTACATGCCCGGCCGCGTGAGCGCTGCTGGGCGCGCAGGGACTGCACCTCCAGGCGCCGAACTCGGCGTTTGCGAGCCCAACCCCAGCGCGCCCCCGCTTTGCGCGCGCAGTTCTGCGGCTGCTGGCTCAGCAACTCAGACGCCGCGCGGCCCGGCGCAGTGGATCGCCGGGACTTCTGACTTAGCATTACGGGATGGACGTGTCCCCGAAAGACACGGCGCTGCTGCTGAACAGCGCGCGGCACAAAGACGTACCGTGGGCAGGGGGCATCCCTGATGAGCAAGGACAGCCTAGCCAAAATGGGAACTAGGGTGGATGAAGCCAACCACCCTGGGAAAGAACCTCTTAACAACGTCCCGGTCCCACTTAGAGTGAAACACCACTTATTATAAGGGACGCCACCATGTATTGAAAGGGGATCCCCTTGTGCGGCCCTTTAATCAAACAGAACTGGTGCTCACTCCCTCATTACCACCTCCCGGGCTGCACAGGAAGGAGGGAGCCAGCTCAGCCCTAGAGAAACGCAAGGCCAGTGGGAGGAAAGCAGTCAGAGCTGATGGTCACAGGGGTATGTGGCGGTCAGTGGTTGAACTGCACCCTGCTGAGACCAAAAGAAACTACGTCTCCCATCCAGGGAGCCCCGTAGACCCCAGAGAAGGAGAAAGGAGTCTCACATAGCTTGGAGCAGGGAGGGCAAGATGAGGGGGAGCCCGAATCCAGGGAAATGCTGCCCTTGTAGGGCCTGGTTAAGAAAATAGAACCTGGGCAACTTGGTTTCTGACTGTTCCTATGGGAGAGAAAAGGGGCCTCCAGAAGGCCAAAAGAAATTGACAGTGGAGTGAAGAGGGAGGCTCATCAGGTGGAAGAGGAGACACACCAGACATAGGGGACTAGGCCCTTTCCTTGTTTACCTGCCCTAGCTCCACTGCAGTCAGTTTACACCAGCTGAGGAGCTGTCTCCGGGATCCCGCAAGACGAAGGAAAAGTATCTCCCGGAAGACAAGAGTCAGGCGCTCTGTAGAGAGCAAAATATTTAACCACCTCCAAGCAGACCGGCTTGATCCTAACTCACTTCAGCACCCCCCGACAACTCCTGAGTGAAGACAACAGTAGACGGGCACCTGACATAGGGAGCTGGAGTCATTTCATCCCCCAAAGCATTAAAGAGGAAAAGTTTTCTTGGCTTGGAAATAATTGTTATTGCCCAGAAAGGCAAGGCCTGCAGCTGTCATTGTTTTATTGCAGGAGACTTCAACTCGTTTTGGCGAAGGAAGCCACTGCTCCGAAGAATATAATGAAATGGCTTTTTCTTTGGGAGAAATCATTTCAACGGAAGCTGCTACACAGCAGGTTTGAGGCCGTCGTCATGACAAAAAAAAAAGTTCCTGATTTTGTGAGAAACTGTTTTGCAGCTCTGTGGTTGGAGCCGGAAAATGTTGATGAGCCCATGGGTCTGTTTGGGGTAGATCAGGCTAAACGGTGGGCCGAAGGGCCTGCGAGTGCCTCGTTCTAATGAGGAATTTCGATCGAAATCGCCTGCAACACACGCATGGAAGGAAAGGCGGGAAACAGCGTCTGGAGGTTGATGGAAGAATTCCCGGACTTTGCCAATAGCAAGAAGAGCGGGGCCCACTGAAACTAAACGGATGCTGGCTAGAAAAACCAAAACGTCTATGCTTCAAGTCAGAGGGCGTGGGGGATGGCATCCCACAAGCTTCTTAGGAATTTTTTCTAAGCCGCATATTCTGTAAAGGGCGAGACCCTCCGTGAGAAGCACATTTCAAACGAAGTCGTTGAAGTCTGCTGACGAATTCTGCTGCTTGGTTCACATGATTCATTCTAGTTAATAAGTCCACGTCCTACTGCTCCCAATCTCGTTTATTTGGAGCAGGGGTAAAGGGAATGTCACGGTTAGCTACAGTTCCCACCTAACGGAGGTTCTTTCCACCGCCTGGACACGAGAGTTACTACAATGACGAGAAAGAAGGAAGCACAGTCCCCGACGTACAGTGGATGGAGGGAGAACATAGCTCCGCAGGACGTGACCAGATGAATCTTCGACAAGACAGAGGGGTTCCTGCAGTGCACAGGGAAATGTGCCCCCACTGGAAGAAAAGACTGTGCGTGGGCTGAGGGAGGAGAGCGGACACCATCCCGAAAACACATGGATTAGAAACAGCGCGTTTAGAAACGGAAGCTCTGTCAGCAGAAGGAGACAAAGTTTAGCAAAGAGTAAAACTCCCCATGACAACTGGAAACCAGCGGCAAACAGCGACACTCTAGGTTGTGGGATATAATTTTCCAAAGGCGGGCGGGGGGAGGAAATATGGAAACCTTAGTTTTCTGGGCCACATTATATTGCACTCATTTCATACATAAGCACACATTCCACAAAATTCAAGCTCTTTTTTTTTTAAGACGAAAAGAATCCAGAGGAATGACATAGAAAGAACTGCCCGACACTAGTCAGATTTGCAACATTAATGGGAGACTCTTCCAGCTGAAAGTTTGCAAACTGTCTTATCATAAGGGAGACAACCGGGCCTGGGAAGAAGGGCGATATTTTTCAGTCTCCAGCCAAATGAAAAAAAATATACCACGCTAATTGGAAAAAGGCCAGGCTTAGGGTCACTCCAAAGCACACCAGCAGTATTAGGAGTATTCTCTCTCTCTCTCTCTCTCTCTCTCTCTCACACACACACACACACACACACACACACGAGAGAGACAGACAGAGAGTTTCTTCCCTTTTGAAAAAAAACGTCAGTATTCAATTACCAATTAGCTCGGTAGGTAAACATACTGAAGTGCTTCCTAACTTTACCTATACCTAAGAGCACAAAAAGTGGTGTGTTTGTACGGTACTACATGTTTCGAGAGTCTACCATTCAGTCACTTCATGGCTCTCAGTCAAAGGGTGAGTAATGTAAGGTAGTTGGAATTCTTTCCAGATATTAGAAGAAAGAAAGAGAGAGAGAGAGAGAGACTAGTACAAAGCATCCTTGCAGTACCAAAAGTTTTACAGATGCAAAATTTTTCAGGTGGCAAAGCTATATCGAGAAAGAGGATTGAGGGCATGTTCTATGCTACCACTCCCCGGCGAAATGCAGATCCAGAAGTAAAGAGGATGTTTAGCTATAGACAGGTAAACAGCCAAAAATAATGCACAGAAAAAAGTACAAAAAGCCAACCAAACAAAAACAATAGTGTGTGTCACAAAATGTCATTAGATGAAGAGGAAGGACTATAAACATGCAATCTATTTTTAGACTGGGTACTTAGTCATCCACCAACTAGCATCACATAACTAGTTTGGCATCTAGCAAAATAAGATTGGGAGTCCCGAAGAAATATAGCCACACAAATTACATTTTTCGAAACATTCTTGGGCTGAGCTTCCAGACAATGTACTAACGTTGGATAGCTGGCAACCATGGCGAAGGAAGATGACATTAACATTTGATCTAAAAAGCTCCCTTTAATATATCAATTCATTGGTCATAATCTAAATAAAGTCTCTTTATTTTCCTTTCAACATGCAGCAGCACGAGTAAGCCACACATGATTTTCGGGAATATAGCAACATTTTATCAGTTCTAGAAGCTATAAAGTGAGCCTAACTAGATGAGTGTCCCAATCTCAAGATGACAAGCATTTAAAAAAAAATCCAAATACTTAAGATATGAAACCCATGTATTTATTCAAAAGAAAGACGGGTAAATTCATAGACAAATGTACTAACATTGAATTAATATTTATAAAATATATAAAATATATTATAAAATGTTATAAAATAGACCGTGCAAACATTTTAAGAAGGAGCAGGAAACACCCATAATAAGGTGTCTTGCTATTTGGCACAATTGTTGGGCAACAGCTGGGTTGGTACCTTTCATTATATTTGAACACAAATGCCATGTATTTAAAGGGAAACTTCTGTTTAACGTTACCAGTCCTTTCTCCTCTATTTGCTAATGTGCACTGCTGTAGCACGTTCACTACATCTCTGTGTGTTCATAATTGAAAGTAGCAAATGTTATTTAAGAAATCTCTTCAACTTTTTTCTATCGTATCTCTGAATGGAAGCTGCCGTTTTCCTGCTAACAGGCACTAAATAAAAGAGGATGGGGGGGGGGGGGACTTGTTCTGCTCTGAGATAATTGGACACAACCTGGTTTTGGATTACCACGTTTAGATAAACGCCAGTGCAGTGTAACCTCCCCTAGCTGTATCTGTTATCTGAAACGCCCTGTTGTTTGAAATCGGGGTCATGTCCCTAGTGTCGATTATTTACATTGAAAATGAGGTTGATTAGCCAAACCTTGGTTGTCAAAAGCTATTTAATGTCTCCAGTTACATTACTAGAGAGTTGAGAATGAAAGAGAGAGAGAATGATATATTTGGCTTTGTTTTAACTTAACTTTGTGTCCTTGAGAATGGCAAGGAATTTTACATGAAAGCGGATTAACTGTCCCCATACATCTCTGCAAGGTTTCTTCCATTCTTGAGAAAGACCTCTGTCCTATCAGCCTCCTTGTTCAGCTCAGCATTTCAGATTTCACTACTCCCCAGGGACTAGGTGAGGTGGAGTCTCAATGTCCTTGACGGGTACTAGATGGAACAGAAGTCGGACCGCAGGTGAATTGAGAGTACTGTACTCAATATTTTCTGCTGTTTTTGAGTGAAGGCAGTGAAGGCAGGAATTTGGACGAGCCCTGGAATTCTCCTTTTAAAGAAAACCTGCTAATATGTGAGACCTGTGATTATAATACAATTTTCCAAACATAAATTAGGAAAGGTCATTTAAATGCATAGTTGAAAAAGAAACAAACAAGTCCACAGGGTAACTTTTCGGTGCAGTATACTAAAAGGCAAATGGAAAACTCTCCAGTTAAATGAATAGCTCCAAATAGGTCAATACCTCTCCTTGTTTCAAAACAAAGATACTTCTAATTATAACAGCTTCCTCCTTAATGATATATCTTAAATATACACATTACCTACTCCAGAGCATGATGGTTCGGCGTTTTAAAAGATATTACAGCATTATAAACAGGAGTGAAATAAAACAGGGGGCGGGGTTTAATGCTGATGTAAAGATTGGTTAGTTGGACAATTTCTGCAAGACCAACTTATTTCCAAATAGTAAGATAGTGCCTATGGAGACACAAGATCAGCATTTAGTATATGTCTAACATAGTCCTTTAAACTTCAAAATAAACACAGCCCCATAAATGCTATTCTCAAATCACTCAAGCATTCTGGAAACTTTACAGTACAATTATTGCGAAGTACTAAGATCACTACCACTGTAACCCTTCAAACATACTGCACACATATTGCCAAATTGAATTCCTCTATTATTTCTTGGAGCCACAGACTTGGGGAAGAGGAGGAGAAAAGAGCTCCTTTTTAAAGTGAAAGAATTTTCAAAAGTCTACAGGAAAACAGTCTAAAGCTAGATAGATTAGTAGTGACTCGTGTTCAACCTACATGTCTCCTGCAGGTTATTTTTCCCTAGTACAAACGTAATTTAATAGCTGAGGTTGATGTTGTTTCACTTTCAGTTAGCTGCTCTATACTCCGATCTCGTTCTACACTAGATGATTACCTTACTATCCTATATGCACAATTTAAAGGGAATTACCTATTACTTCAATTATTTGTTTCTTATCAACGGATGTTACACTACAAGGATTTGCATTGAAAGGACACAAAGAAGGAGCAAGTCATGGCACATTGCCAAATAAAAGAGTAATGTTCTGGTGAATTTAGACTAAATAATTTACTGCTATATAAAAGTGGAAAAGTGGAAGGTGAACCCTTTGACCAATAAATCTCTTCTGCATGTGAAACTCTTATCTTGTCCCCTCCAATATATTCCACACTAGGAAGCCATCATCATTGGCTCTGGTTTGTTATTTGTAAACCTTGATCTTCTGCACTCGGTGTCCTAAATATGGATAATTAGCATAAGTTTATCACGCCTCTGCATATTTTCTCTTCTCTCCAAACATGCATGCTTCTATTGGCTGCCATTCTGTCACAGAAGATTATGGAGACAGATTGCAGAGAATGAATGTGCTAAACGAGATTAGGAAGGAATAGAAATAGCAACTTGGCCAATAAATTCCTCGTGAGAGCCTTATCATACAATTACACGTTGACTTGTTTCACACTCTCCCAGCCTCTTAATCCAACGCCCCCACCAAGAATAAAATTTCACTAATTTCTGAATTACTGCATATCCTCATGACTTGTCACCGAGAATGGCTGGAAGAAGCAACACGGGCGAAAATAGCACATCAAACTTCCAAACGGAAAAGAAATGTTAAAAGCTGAACTAGCTGTAGGTTTGAACAATTTGAGGGAATATTTAAAAGTTTTCGTGCCTCCACCGTTTCAAGTGGCGAGTCTTCACCATGAAACACTGTCGCCTTTGCTTTTACCTATAAACTTTTGTTTAAAAAAGGCACCGAACTGGTGCTGCTAAATTGTTTCAAGTTGTCATTTGTGGCAGTAAAATATATATTTTTCTAAACACTATGCAGATGTGTCAGGCAGCTATTTCAAAGGTAATGCCTTCCTTTACTGGCTTCTTGAACATCTCTGAAATTAACGTAGCCAATTGGGAATAGGTTAAGGGCATGGTAACAATGATGGGACAACATACCTATGCACTTACAAGAAGTAGTTATCCATTCAGATCTTTGGGAGTAGTTACAGCCAGTGAAATAGATGCGATTTTTTCACTGTTGGTGTTATAAACCATGACATATATTAAATTAATATGCATTCAGAAAAAAATCAAATCAACCCAGGATAGGTAGGGACCATAATAAACTACTCAAATTTTTAAGACATGATAGAAGTATTACCCACATCAGCCCAGAAAATATGTGTCTTGCATAGTGATGCTACTCTTTGTGGTATTATTGCTTTAATTATTTTGGCTACATGGAGGGGGAGAACAAAAAAAAATCGGAAGTCCTGTAGAGAACTGCTGAATGGAACTAAACTAAATATAATTAGATTGAGTCCTATCAATTGTTTAAATTTTTTAGCAGATTTAAGATTTTGGTAAGTTTTTGTTGCTGTGAAAAGACTGCTTTAAGGCGACCGTATCTGTATGAATGGCGTTATTTTTCAAAATAAAAGTGAGTCGATAGCTGCTTAGACATAAACCAGACTTTCAAAGCACGAGCTGAACTATGAAAAAGTAGCTCCAACTGCTTTCAAGTTGACTGGCACCATTTTTGTTGCATGATATCCCTACCTCAGGAGTCGCTGAATAAGTTTAATGCAGCAAGAAGTTGTATTTTAATTACTTTGGAATAGTAAGTGGATTCCAATGAATAAATGAAAAACAGGAAACACGGCTAATTGGGAACTTTACTTAAAATAGCTAATCCCAGCGAAGGAGAATACACCACAATATAGTGTATCATAAAACTCTACCGAAAATACATGATACTGGAATGAAAGATGCCACCTCTGGAATTTTGTATAACATGGCACCATGAACTGCAAAACAGAGCATATGTACCTACTGGTCAGGGCCTTTCCATCAGTGGGGCTGCAGGAAGGCGCCATCTTATCCTCTGGGATACAGCTCCAGTTCTAGGGATAAACAATGCACTACATCGTTTTAAAAACCTTTACTGTAAATACGTATCTAAGCCAGTGCAATGGGCACGTATGGAAACGACTATCCTAACGCCCTGGGGCCTCTAGCACGTCAGATCAAAGAGGGGGTTTTAGAGGAGTTTTGCATCTTTTACAGATTGTAGGGGTTTGGTTGTCATTCAGCTTGCGTTTTCTTTCCCGCTGATCCTTGCTCACCACTGCAGCATGTCCCCTCGCAAAACTGTCTATAGTTGAGGGTCACCTTCCCCCAGAGCCCTAAAACCAGGATGTTGCTGGGACTCTTGAGAGGAGATGCCTGAATGTGAGTGACGCTAAGCGAGGAAGCCCCGATACCTGTTTGTTAAAACGGCAGCCTTTGCAATCACATAACGTGATATTAACAACCTTCTCCCCCCCCCCCAACACACACACACACACACACACACACACACACTTTTTTGTATAGCCCTTGAATTGGTTGGTTACATCAGGGAGAGGCGTTTGCCATTAATCTGGGAACAAACTGCTAACCTCGGTGACTGGTATTTTAGCTTTTCTTTTCTCACTTTTCTTAGTGTGGGGAAAGCAGTAAAGCTTGTGTGGACTGATTGTGAGGGGCTCTGCTGGAATTTGGCAGCCCAAAGGCTTGGAGAGCAGCCCCATGCTGACTCCTATTCAGCGGGCCAGTTTTCCGCGAGCTTTGGAAGTTTCACTCAGCCGTGCACTCAATGGCTTCACAAAGCTGATTACAAGCTTCAGCGCATTCCTGAAGGAGCCAAAAGCGACGCAGGTGCAAACGAGCCGAGGGAGCCCCTTATCCCGGTGACAGAATGGGACAAGCTGGGAAAGGCTTGGACCACACAAATCCAAGGCTCACCAGGCAGCAGCAAGCCTGCCTTGGGAACCGGGGGTCATTATCCCCTCCATTCAGCGGGGACCCAGAAGCAACAGCACGTACCAGCACTGGGGACAGCTCCCCCGGTCCCTCTGTCCTCCCAGGAGACAGTAGCTCTTCACCTGACACCTCCTCCCCGTTTCATCCAACCGCCTTCCCTTTAAACTAGCACACAGGCAAGCTGCTCCCTTGGGTCTATTCCCCACCCTCCTTCCGTCTCCCTATTGTAATTCAACGTACAATAGCTTTTAGCCTCACAGTATGAAATAGCTGGGCTTGTTTTTCGTTAACCCACCACACATGACATCTCTCTCTCCCCCGCCTTCCTGATACAAAATATCGCTCAAGGTTCTAACTTGAAATCCAGCATGGACAATGAGCTGAACCTAAATGGCAGGACTCTTGACTGGAGTTCCCTCGGCACCACTTTTTAAAGTGTGCCTGTCCATGGGGCATTCCTGGGAGAAAAGGAGCAGGTCTTACATCGGTTTCCCTTGCCCTCTAGCTAAATCCAGTTCCAACACCACCTCACTGCAACTGCCAATGGCTAGTACGCTTCCCCTACACAATGAAAGCACCCCTGCTTCCTTTCCTAGTGAGTGTGGGGGTGGGAAGGAGAGAGGAGGGGGGCCTTGCTGCTGGATGAAGTGAGGCGTTGTTGGATTTTATTTGGGTTTAGTGGGAGACAGCCCCGCTCATCCGTTTCTGATTCCCCTTGCTTTCCCCTCTGCCTGGCGAAGAGACCGCAATTTACTTTGCGGCGTAATTAATTACGGCCCTTCTCCGCTATCAATTACTGAGAAATCAGCCTTTCCCGGAGAGAGGAGGAATAATCAAGGAGTTTTTCAATCTGGGGGACCTCGGACTTGAGCGTGCACAGTGCAGCAGGGGAATTGCAGGACTGCTGGCCGCTAGTTTCATATGCAAATACGACCAGCCTTCAAGTTACTAGCATGGTTTCATATTTTTTTTAAAGGAGGCATCATTGTGATGTTGTTGTTTTTTAACAAACCACCCGCTACATGCCCTCCCTTTTCTTACAGCGAGGGTCTCCTTGCTGCTGCCTCTTCCTGGGGGCTCATCCCCCCCCCTCCCCCCTCTGTTTAGCTACTGTCCCACCGCAACGTTAATTTCGCCCCTATGGAAATGAACTCAGACTGGCTGGTAGCTAATATTAAAGCGATCTCCTTAACTCTCTGGGCTCTCTCGCTCTAGCTGTGCCCAGGCATGTTCGTGGTGTGCTGCTGGCATGGCAGAGGCATGAAATCTCCCCCTTCCTCAGCGCATTCCCTCCCCCTCCCGCTGAACCCCCCAAGTTCTTCTTGTCTTGCCTGTTTGCAGAATGTTGGGGAGGCAGGCAGCGGCGAGTTTGCTTTATGTGGAGCACACCGCTTGCAAGCGGTTGCCTTGGCAGAAAGGTGCAGCTTTCTGATGTTCTTTTGTCTGATAACTAATTCAAGTTAATGCGATCTTTATGTAAAGCTAACAGCGGATAATTGTCTATTTTCTCGCCAACAATCTCCATCACAATCACTTATCTGGAAACCTGCGGTTGTATTAATCGCTATATTCCCCGAGATAAGCGTCTCTCGAATTATCAGTAAACACTAGAGGGAAATTAAACAAACTCCAGAGCCACTTAAGTTTCCTCTGCGGCTTTAACCCCATCCATGGGGGAGAGGGAAGGCACAAAATCTGGGACCTTAATAAAGAGCTAGGTCGGAGTAGGTGAGGGAGGGGGGTCCAGGGCAGATGGGCCTGATTTTGTTTGTTTTATGTGGTTTTTTGTGTTTGAGAAATGCAACAGCAACCTCTGCTCAGTATCTGGGGCTCTGCCCTTTGTAGCTTGTGGGACTTTACGGAGAATTCTTGTAAATCATGTAGTTAAGTGTATTAGAAGCTCCGGGAAGGAGGGGGGAGAGAGAAGGTAGGAGATCATAGATTTCGAGATTAGGTATAGTTTTATGGCCTTAGTTGGGTTATAGCAGGGAAGAAGGAGTTTCCCCTTCAGAAAATCTCCATATTAGCAAATTATTGGCAATGTTTATACTAGAGAGTGACTTAAACCTCAGGAGAGAAGGAGCGAAAGAATGAAACTACGGTGGGAATACATATTTTACTGCTCAAATCCCATCAGTTCTGTTAGGTGTAAAGAAATTATAGCAAATTGTTCTGAAAACCCCTCGAGGGAAAACATACTTGTATGACAAAGATTTTGTCTTTTTTGAGATGAAGTCAAAACAGCAGTGTCGAATGAAATTTATTTTAGGGGGAGGTGTGTGTGTGTGTGTGTGTTGGAGCAACCCCTGACATTTCATTCGGAAGCCTGGGACAGCGCAGAGTTTTCAACTTTTGAGCAGGGTAATGCGGTTTAATCCTCTCCTCGCTCATGACCCTCGCAGATAACCGCTTTCTAGCTGCCCACTCAGAACAGAGCCCCTTCCTTTTCCTGGAAAATAGCGGATTTCAGAGTGAAGCTGTGCGCTGCTTATTAATAATCACTATTGCACTTAGCATTTACATAGGGGCTTTCCATGTTCATAGCGCTTTATAAAAATGCGTTCATTCATCTTGCCATTCGCTTAGAGAGCAGACAACAAGGAACTATAAACATGACTTTGTGCGGCGGTTTAATTTTTAATAAGAAAACTTTTATATATAAACACCTTTAATTAAACAGCTTTCTCATTTTGGCGGGGGACAATAGACGCTTCTGTGATATTTTTATACGTAAAGGCATAATGTTTCCATTAACAACTGATTAGGTCTTTCTAAATCCTAGAAGTGCTTAAACTCTGCGGTTGTTTGTTCCTCTTTGAGCTGCAGGTTCCCAGGCTAGCTTTTTCTTATGGCATTTGAGAGTCATCCCACTTCATCTCTCACCTGAATCTTGTCATCTCTGCCATCTTGAAGTGATCTGTGAACAATGCAGGTCCCTTGGACAGCCCAAGCTGGTCAATCAGGCAGAACAGACTATGCAAATGGAATGGAAAGGCGAAGCGATGGAGAACACTGGCTCCCATTGTCTTGAGAATTTCAAAGCGAAGCCCAGCTGCAGCAGCGTTGCTGTCTCGGACCTTGGTTGCTACTCTAATGTCATCATTGCAAAACATCAGATTTGGAAAACTAGACACTCTGAATGCATGAGCAGCCAGCCCTCTGCAAAGATTTCACTTTTCCATAACACGTTTGTGAGCCACAAAAACCTAAGGTTGCCTAGGGTAGGAAAGGGGCACGGGGAGAAGATTCCAGACCCATTATTTGATAAGGTTCTTCGTTTCCTCATTATTCCATCATACACTATTAGATAACTGTTGCGGAGTTGATGCTAAATGTCCTCTTCGTAGTTTTGTTGTAACGTGCCCCCATTTCCTGTTGCCTCTAGAGTCGATTCAGTTTGTCGATTATCTTTAACTTAGCTTATATTGTGTTTTAGCATTTTGAGGGCGATGCTCCAGCTGGCTTGTAAGCTGCCAGAGACATATGTATTCAATATTTGTTTGCAGTTCATAAAATATGTAGAACGTTGCAGGGTAAAATTGCTAGACTATGTCTCTGCAAGTAACTATACAGAAACGGAGCAGTGTTTTAATGAAGACTTTGACAATTTTGAGCATCCAGTTTCTTAATTATCTTAAATAGCGGTCCCTATTAAATATGCATTAAAGCCCTGCTTAAGATCTACAGTTTTCGGTGAGAGGACCACAGTTAAATTTCTTAGATGTTACGTGAAAATAAAACGTTTTTAATCTTAGTAGAGTTTAACATTGTTAAATTGTTAATGTTGTGTATTTTGCAAGGGCAAAAATCGCTAAACATGTTTAACTTACAGCTTCTTTTCCTTTTCTTTTGCCTTTAGGTGACTTTCAGGATCACCATGTGATGTGACGAAACTCCTCTTTCAAAAGCCTCCATGACAAGAAACTGCACCTAGGAGCACGCATTTTTGTAGCCACTATCCTAAAATGTTTTCCCCTTGCTTTTTCAGTTATCTTTCAGGAACTAATGCATATATGTATTGAATATATTACATTAATAAATGGTGGGATGCTCACCCATTTTAATTCAGATTTTAATTTAGAACAGAGTATGGTTAGTATTCACATGCGAATAGGGAACAAAGTGTCATCTTGATAAAACAGCAAATCTTCAATTATATCTAATCGTTTGTGTGTGGGGGGGGGAGGGTTGCAGTAGCAAATAAATTTCAACTGATCTTTACTCCTGTTCTATAGCTAACACTTTGACTTTTAAAGATGTGATGTTTTCCTGAACAATACCAGTTCCAGGAAAGTGCTCAAGCAAGTATCAATGCTGGAGTTATCTAGGATTAAGGCATTCCTATTAAAAGTTATTAGCCTGTTGAATGTACGGCTCATCATTTTCAGGATAAAGTGTCTGTATCGCTGGGGTGGGGGGAATAGATGGGATTACCGGAAAGAAAAACAAAACCAAAGGAAAATGACATCATTAGTATACCAGTTATGTCATTTAATCTTCCGGCTGAAAGCTTTTCACTTAAAATTAGGCAAAGAGAACAAGAAAATAGCCAAATGCGGAAAGGGAGCACACAGTCCTCCACTCCCCCAGTCCATGCCCATATCTCCGGTCCTGTGTAAGTGGGAAATTGTGCATGTATCAACTTCTGCACCGTCTCTGTCACCTGGGTTCCCGGGAGAACATCTCCCCAAGTCCCTTTCTCCACATTAAAGCTAACCACCGACAATGTAAAATGGGCAGTGTCAGCAGCCACTTTACTTCCTGAAGATGATGCACGTCCTCTCCTGCTGGTCCTAGCTAATCTGATATACAGCCAGTCAGAGAAGAACCAATGTTTATAGGAGAGGGCTCAGAGGCCGGGTCCCACCCAGCCAGCAGTCCATACTGTTGGTTTTAGCCCCAGAGTTCACGCCAGAGACACCTGCGCAGGGCCGGCGTTGGGTGTGTGTAATTGCTGTGCAGAAAGGCACAAGCAGACCTCGAGCCGCGGGGGTGGTTTTGCGGTGTAGACGCCCTCATTGGCCAACAGATAACGCGAGCTGTTTGCATGGCCCCATCAAATTCCCCTTCCCCCCGGAACTCCCCGGAAAGGTCCTGCCCGGGAGCCCGGCCAGCCCAGCTTTTAAAACTGGGCCTTGGCCGGCCAACTTCAGTGACCCTCCGGTTTCTGTCTACACGGGAAACCCGACGCAGACGGAGAGTCCCACCATCAGCGCCCAGAGGAGATGTAAAGGGGGAGGAAACATCCGCCTCTGCCTGCCGAGCGGGTTCCCCACCCAGCGAGCCGCCGCGCGGTGCCCGGGAGAGCCCCCGGAGCGCGGCACTGGCGGGCCGGTTCAGCGGGTTATGCGGGGTGGGAGCGACGCTGGGTCGGGAGGAGACTCCGTGGAGCCAGGAGCGGGGCAGCTGGGAACCTTCTCCCTTGTCTCCTGCACCCAGCCCCGCCACCCACCCGCTCGGCCCAGCCACCTTCTTCCGCCAGCCCTCCCGGCACCGACACCCCAGCCACCCCCCTGAGCTGGTTCGCTCGCGTCCACACAGGGGTGCGTTTTCACTCCCGAGCGCGCTGCCTCTGCCTCGCGCCCGGCGCACCACGGCCTGGTGTGGCCGGAGCCATTCGCCAGCGGCTCCTGAGCTCCCCAGAGCGTATCCAACCCCCTGCCGGGGGTGCTAACGCCACTGAAACCAACTGTAGCTAACCCGGGCTCCGTTCTCTCCTCCTCGCCGCCCATCACCCCCTAGCGCCCCTTCCGCAGCCTCTGCTCACAAGCTACTGTGGGGCCCCGGCAGCTGGACTCTTGCAGGACGCAACTTCATCTTCGCTCCCAACTTTCCACTGCCGCCCTTCCCCCCGCCGCCAGCAGCCCCGGTACACTCAGCCACAGTTATCTGTGCTCGCGCACTCACTGTATTTTTCATGTTTATTATCATCCGAGGCTGTGTAGTGCCATCTGGCACACGCACACATGGGGGACGAAAATCATATAGTCAATGAATGGAGCATAGCGGCTCTGCTTTCTCTTTCGTCCTATGGAGCAGTGCCTGCTTAAAATTATGCAGAAGGGATAAGTGAACAATTCACTCTCAGGACAAACGATCAGAAATACCAATCATGAAATTAAAAATGACTGTGCAGAAGAGACGTCAAGAATGGACAAGAAGGTGGTTTCCACTGAAATATTGCCCTGCGTTTTCTTCCCTGAATGTTTCCTTTCAGGTTGTGCCCTCATAAGAAACAGAATTCCTTCAAGATGTTAGCCTACCTCTGTTTCCTCTGTATTTTTACTGATCTTTCAACTAGTCTGTTCAATTATGAGTCAAATATGTTTATGCAAGTGACACATATTAAGGAGCACTCCTCATATACAAAAGCTAATCACATTATGGATCAGGTTGCAATCCCTGAGACCTTTATGGGTTTTACTGCTATTGTAGAGTGAGCACAATAAAATGCTTGTAATAGGTTCAGTGCAAGCCAGAAGCCAAAGCATAGCCACCTTATTTCAAAGCTAGTTTTATAACAGAACTATATAATCAAAGCGTCTTTCTTTCATGAGAATGCAAATAGTGTAACATTATTGGAGATGCCTTGTGGAGAAAACTACACAATGTATTGTATTACTTGATTCATTTTCTTTCAATTTTTACTTTAATTCTGTCTAATTACTGTATTGTGATCTAAGTCAGCAATCTTAAATTAACTATCAACGAAACTTTTGAAGAACCCCTACAAGTGCTAGATAATGATGAAATTTAAATGACTACAAGTTATTGTGTAATGTCTACACAGTGGAAAAGCAAACCTTCTGATATTTTCATTTCACTCGCTCAAGTCTCATTAGGTTTTTCTTGTTTCATTTTTCAGCAGGCAAATCTCTGCCTTTTCTACCACACTACAAATAGGACAAACC
This sequence comes from Rafetus swinhoei, assembly GCA_019425775.1. Lineage (NCBI taxonomy): Eukaryota > Metazoa > Chordata > Testudines > Trionychidae > Rafetus > Rafetus swinhoei. Next base: position 112,234,364 of record CM033437.1, read on the forward strand.
TTTGGAACCCTTTTTGTTTTCCACACTGGAGGAAGAGGGTACCAAAGGAGAATGCAAATACCTCCCATCCCAGCCAGGATTTTGAACTACTTGGGCTTCTTCAAATGGGCAGCTAAATGATACATACATGTCCATGTACATGCACATTAACAGTGATAACGATCTTATCCTGTTGAAACAGTGGATTTCAAGTCAACTCATAGTATCTCTGCATGTGGACTGGGGGTCTGATCCACACAGGTTGGGTACCCCTCCTGATTTAGGACCTAGTTCCCAATGCCTATTGAAATCAATAGAAAGATTACTTCCATGGGCTTTGGATCTGGCCTTTACTCCAGTGTCACTGACATCACAGTTCCATCCCTTCTCTAGATATTTAGTCTCCCGTGAACTCTGATCAGACAAACCAGAAATGCTCAGAGAAAACTACAAGTTTAATTTAGTTATAGCAAATACTATTTCAATGTTTAATATAATCAGGCATTGCTTGCAACCCTAAACAATATGTTGTGCTATATAATTGCCGTGAGTTCTTTTGGAGTGCAGCATGTATGCTCCTAGCTGTATTTTTTGGCTAAGGAGCATTGGGGTGGAGGGTTATGTAAATAAACCATGAAAGAAGTATCGACTGTAAAATACAATGTATGACAAATTCATTGCAACAAGCCAAATAATTTAAATAATGGTTTTTCAATAAATGCCAAGAGCTCAATCCCACACCTTCCTTGATCGCTCTGCTCTGTAACTTGTAAGAAAAAGATCATGGGAGACTTTTTATGCAGTAATATATGGTGCCTGTTACAGTTGTTAAGCACTTCATTAGAAATTCAGTAAGTCTTACCAAAGAGGGTCATAAACAACGGCAATTAAAAACTCAAATCGCTCTCGTCTTTGTACCGTGACGTGTATAGAAAAATGTTTATTTTTTGTGATGACTCATTAGCTCTAATTAAACTTAACTTTCAACGTCGAAGCTAAAATGAAAAGCAACAGGAACTTAGCTGTTTACTGTCAGATGTTGCTGTTCTACTTTGGAACCAAGATAACTGCGCTGAACACTACCAGTCACAGAGATCTAGAAGATAAATTAAAAAAATGGGAGGACCAAAATACAGCAGTGGTAAAATAAAACCCTCATTTGCTGTGGTGACTGGTAACAAAGCTGACAATCTCCACCTCTGTTTATTTCATACTCAAGGGCACAATTTCAATGATAGTCATGTGTTGTAGTAAGCCTCCTAGTTTACAAATAATATAAAGGCTCTATATTTTCAAATATTCAGAGTGACGGTACTCTGGGTAAATAATCGAAGATGTGCTACATTTGGTCAATGATCAGAGTGATAGTTCCACATGTTGAAATTGCCTTGTGCCAGCTACATTGATTGAAACAGCACCACAGACAAAAATGATCTTATTACAAGATGTTTCAACAGTAGATAAGAGAGGAAAGATACCCTAACCTAAATGAGTGACCTTATCTAGATTTTAATATGGTGGTAAGTAATTTATAAATGGCTGGCAAGTGAAACAACTCTTATTATAAACCATAACTCCTTGGAAAGTTTTCAATATTTCAAATGGCTGGAGATGTTATTTCATAACAAATGCTTTCAATATGGGATATAGACTTAATTTTCCCTATTTATTTCTCTTGTCCTGTACCTCACATGGCTCAAGGAATAGGTAAGGCTGGATTTATTGCAAACTTTGTTACTGTTTCACTGTGATTGTTCAGATCATCCCAGGACAAATGTGCCAGCTTAAACTAATGACTAAGCATCTATTGTGTTAGTGCTGTTTCCTGGTTATCTATTTATTATTTATTTCCTGCTTGGCCTATTGTTTCTTTCTTTGTGAAGAGTCCTGTTAGCAGTGATAAAATTCCATATAACATGGCTGAACCACCATGGGTTGGTTAAAAAGGGTCATCTGAATGATAACAGAAAGAACATATAAAGAATCCATCACCAGAGTCAGTAGGACAATACAATTTATTTTTACTAGACACCTCATCACTACTGGGTTAGTCACTTCACAAATGAGCACGTGACACATAACGCACAGAGTAGGAACTTGCTTAGGCCTTTGCTTCACCAGTGAAAATGAACTGACAGTGCATTCACCATTATATGAGCTCTTCTGTTTATGGCTCCCTCCTGTATTCCTTGCACACACTAACGCTACGTCTAGACTGGCATGATTTTCCATTAAAAGTTTTCCATTAAAAGCATTTTCGGAAAAGAGTGTCTAGATTGGCACGGACGCTTTTCCGCAAAAGCACTTTTTGCAGAAAAGCATCCGTGTAATCTAAACGGCGCTTTATAAAGCCCGATCGCCATTTTCGCGATCGGGCTTTTTAAAAACAAATCTCAGCTGTCTACACTGGCCCTTATGCGCAAAAGTTTTGCGCAAAAGGGACTTTTGCCCGAATGGGAGCAGCATAGTATTTCCGCAAAAAGCACTGATTTCTTACAGTAGGAAGTCAGTGCTTTTGCGGAAATTCAAGCAGCCAGTGTAGACAGCTGGCCAGTTTTTCTGCAAAAGCGGCTGATTTTGCGGAAAAAGTGGCCAGTCTAGACATAGCCTAAGAGTTTGGAGTGTTTAAGGAATTCAGGAGAAGACTTCAATCCAGGCAGCCATAGACTTGAATGGTATTATTTTTACATGATTACAATGGATATGATATGACTAAAGACACTGACACAACTAGGTGGTCAAAGGTAGGAGGCCATAATTATACTGAAAGAGTTGGAAATTGCAGTCTTTCTGTCGACACACAGGATAATGCATTCCAAAATGCTTTCTCTCTTGTGCTAGACATCCCTGGAGTTTGTCTCCAGCTCTTCTGTGAGCAGGATTTCCAGTCGAAGGATCAGGTTCCCTCTCAGTACTAAGCAGAACTGACAGCATGGCATCTGAAAATTCCTGATAGTTTTAATAAGGGAAAGGAGAGTTTGTAAAAATATTACAGTGACTCAAGAGCCAGAGAATCAGGGATGGGACTCAAGAGTCCTAGACTCTAGCTCTGGCCACTTAATTCTGACAGCTATTATAAATATTTATCAAACCCTTTCCTGAGAGCTGACCTTGGAATTATTGATTGGAATAAATAAAGTTCAGAACCAAATTCTATCCTCACATATAAATGATTAACTTTGGGGATCTCTGGAAATATTCTTCACTTTGCTGTTCGTGACTGTAAGATCTATTGGTAGACAGCAATTCCTTATGTCTGAGCTTCCATCAAGAAAAGATGCAGGCCTCTATTTTTGCATTTTCGTATTAATTAGGCATCTTGTTTTGCCTGCCCAATCTGGTATTTAGTCTATTAGAGGTAAATTCACCACTGCCTTAAACTGACACAGCTCTATTGACTTTGGGGGAGCTACCTTGCTTACTCAAGGTTTGAATTTATTCCTAAGTCACAAAATGTTTTCCAGATATAAAACAGGCCATCAGAATTTGATAATCACAGTCTGAATCTGCAACAACAGAATTCCTACACTTTGCCCATCTTTACACAAGATCAGGAGTAGAAGAACTGTTCTCAGATCCCAAATAAGGGCCTGACCCGAAAGCCCCTCGAAGTCAGTATAAAGAATCTAAGATTTTACTTCAGTGAGCTTTATATCAGGCCTATGAAAAATAGTCTACCCTTATTCTGCATCAATTGTTCTGTGCCAAAAGCCCGATGAGCCTATGGCCCTATAAGTGTGATACACAGTGGTGAGTGACAGGCGGCTTGTAATGTGACTGCAGGCCATGAGACATTTTTCTGACATTGACCATCCACAGGCACGGCCTCCTACTACTCCCAGTGGCTGCAGTTCTCTGTTCCTGGACAATGGGACTTGTGGGAAGCAGCATCCAGCACATCCTTACAGACTCTTTGCCTGTGGGCACCACCCTAACAGCTCCCCTGGGTCAAGAACAGCAAACTGTGGCCACAGGGCGTTGTGGGGGGCAGTGCCTGTGCATCGTCATTATCAGCAAACTGTCTACACTCAGATTACCCTGATAGGCCACATGCAGCCTGTGGGATGCAGGTCGCCTACCACTGTGATAGAGTCATAAATTAAATTCATTTAGCTCAGTAGTTATGTATTACAATATTCTACTAGGTAAGTAATTGTTATAGATTTTTAAAGGGATCACTGTCATCATCTAGTTTGAGTAGAGCTGGGCAAAACATTTTGGATGAATCTTTTTTCAATGTAGAATGTACACATGGGTGACCAAATCATTTTGTGAATTCATATCAAATTGGTGAATTATATTGGCTGAACAAATCTGAAACAGTCAAAACATTTCATTGTAACATTTTCAAAATGAAATACTTTACTTTTTAATTCATGATGGCTTTTCATTTTCAAACAACTTTTCATTTTGAATTTTATCTCCATTTTTAAAATACTTTGAACAAATCCTCAGAAACAAAATGAAACCTTTCATTTTGGGTTAAGTGAAACATTCCACTGAAATTTGTCATACAAACTTCATTTTGGGTCAACCCAAAATAGATTTTTTCCAGTTTGGCCATTGAACTGAAAAACTGGCTGTTCACACAGCTCTAAAGTTTGATCTCTTTCCTAATCCACAGGACTTCCTTGAATTAATTTCTGCTTCAAGGCCAAAAGCTGTAGCTGAAGTAGAGCTTATAATTTAGAAAAGCATACTACTCCTGATTTTAAAATTTGCAGTGATTCAAAATCCAGCACATTCCTTGATAATTTGTTCTAGTGATTAACTACCCTCCCTGTTAAAAATGTGTTCCTTATTTCTAGAATGATTTTTGTCTAGCTTCAACTTCTAGCCATTGGATTTTGTTATATCTTTCTTTGCTGGATTGAAGAGCACTTTATTATCAAATTTCTATTCCCCAGAAAAGGTTATACCCTTTAACCTTCTCTTTGATAATCAGGGACTTTCATCTGTTTATCACTAAAAGAGGTATTTTCTAATTCTTTAATCATTCTTAGGACTCTTCTCTGAACCCTCTTCTATTTATCAACAGCCTTGTGAATTATCCCATTGTGTTCTGAATAGTTCAGAAACAGTTATTCCAATAATAAATTGTTCTGAAAAAGTTAAGGCAAATTAAGACTGTTAAAATCTGGAAATAGCAATTTGCATTGAATTATTACTAGATAAATAAATACATAACTCACAGAGTCAGATTTATACCCCCGTGTGGACATTTTTCTAAAAGATCTGCTCTAGGAATTCTTTTGGGGACATTTTACTGCCTAGGTTGTATAGGAGGTTTGTAGTGGAAATGCGGAAGATGATTGTGAGGTCGAGGAAATTAGGTGGTGTACCACAATTGTTCCTTTTGTGCCTACATTTTCTTACATGCCCGGATGCTCTAGGCAGCCATTTGTGTTTTTTGCTGCTTATTATTCTTTTGTTATTCTCAAAGAGTTAGCTGTTTGCCTAAGATGGTACAGTGTAGGAATGCACTGTTGACTTTCAACATGTTCTAGGACAGGTCCCAAGGCCATGCACCTGGTATGGGAGTGAAGGAGCACTTGGGAGGATCACATAGCTATCTGTGCTGAATGTTTCCCACCTGATAATGCTAATTATCTGGCCTGGGAAAATATGCAAAGTATCAACAAGCTAATTATTGGATCTGGGAAAATATGCAATGTATCAACGATCTTTCTCAAAACAACTGGTGTGATTACTGTAGATCCAACAGTATATAAAAGCCGGGAATATTCCTAACATTGGGACCTCGGCGTAGACCAAAGACGCAGAAGGTGCTACGCACTGGCCACTGGGGTCCGTCCGCTGTCCTTCTTCAGGGGGTTCCCAGCAGCAGAAGGGACGTAAGCATTGCGTTTTATTCTGAGATCTGCTTAGGCTTAATAAGCATTGTACTTTCTTAATAAGCATTGCATTTTATTCTAAGGTTTGCTTAGGCTTAATAAGCATTGTATTGTTTTAGTAGGCATTGCATTTTATTTTGAGGTTAGCTTAGGCTTAATAAGTATTGTATTTTATTCTAAGATTTGCTTCATTGTATTTTACTCTAATATTAAGCACTGTATTTTACCCTAATATTTGCTTAGTAAAATCTTTAAGCCTTCACCCAATTTGTGTGCTTATTGCCTCCGAATCCCTTAAGGGAAGAACCATTGCCTCTTGGCAATACAAGGCTACGCTAGGGCTACGTCTACACTGGCGCGTTTTCACACAAAAACTCTTTTGCAGAAGAGTTCTTCTGCAAAAACTCTTCCAGAAGAGAGCGTCTACACTGGCATGTGCTTTTGCGCAAGAGATGTGCTTTTGCACAAGAGCATCCATGCCAGTGTAGACGCTCTTTTGTGCAAGAAAGCTCTGATGGCCATTTTAACCATAGGGCTTTCTTGTGCAAGAAATTCATGTTGCCTGTCTACACTGGCCTCTTCTGGAAGAGCTCTTGAGCAAGAGGGCTTATTCCTGAGCGGAAGCATCAGAGTTCTCGCGCAAGAAGCCCTGATTTTATACATTAGAACGTCAGTTTACTTGCGCAAGAACACGCGGCCAGTGTAGACATAGCCCTACTTGTAGGCAGCAAGTTTTTGTGCAAGAGCGGTCGCTTTTGCACGAGATCACACCAGTGTAGACACAGCCTAGATGATCACAATGCTCCTTTTTGGCCTTGGTATTTATGAATCTCTGAATGGATCATGGTATATAGAAGGGTGGGAGGAGCTGAATGGGCAGCTGTTGTGTTGCCAGCATTGTTGAAAATTAGTAAATGTCTTTACTAAAACTCTATGCACCCATGTTTGGAAAAGCTAAGTGTCTATGTGACTATAAAGCTAGGTGTCTATGAAATATAAAACCAAAGGCCTAACGTCAGAGATTCTGCGGCCAGAAGGGACCACTGTATCCATCCAGGCTTGACCATCTGTGGTCATGAAAAATCTCTGAACACTGTATAATCATAAACGTACTGACCCATGTGCGCTGGTAAAATTCTAGCTCAGTCATTTATTATGGCACAGGTCCTCAAAAGGTACTTAAGCACCTAATTCCCACTGAAATCACTGGGAGTTGGAATACCAAATACCTGTCAACCTAAATTCCCATTCCGATTCAGTTAAATATGTAGTTCTTCATTTTTTGCCATAACTATTATCTAGAGTTCCTATTGTTATGCCCTAGGGCAGCTGGACTATAGAATAGCAGCTACATGTCTTACAAAGCTATCTCACAGGGCTGTTGGGAGGCTTAATGTTTACAAAGTTATTTTGAGAGTCTTTTATGAAAAGCACTATGGAATTGCAAACACCTAATTTTATTTATTAGTAATTATAGTCTAGCAACCTCAAATATTCCCTGTAGCTTCAGTTCAGAAAAGTATTGTTTTCTGACTTGGAATGTTGCCGTGTGCGCATTGTTTGTGTGTGTTGTTAAAGAGTCACTGGCTTTCACCACAGAGATGACTATGTCTAGTGCTGTATCAAGCAATTTCTGTAAATGTAAATGTATAAAAGCACTTTCCAGTTCTTCTAGGTAAAAGACACCACTTGCTTTCATCATGAGAATATCATATGATATTATTTATAAGATTTTTTAATATTATTCTATACAATTTAACTGAAAGGTGAATAAAATTCTTGTTACTGCCATATTTGTCTCTGATCTGAGGAGGCTCATGTAAAATATTCCAGTGAGGCACATCAGTAAACTCACTGAGGTACTGCCTTTTCATATAGAAGCAGAAAACAAATACATGCATTTGGTGGTTTTGGCTTAGCCACATTCTTATTTTGTGGGGCTGACCTGTGAAAAATAAGAATTTATTGTATGCAGGACAAGTGGAAATTTTTCAGGGATTATTCCACTTGTCTTTAATATGTGTCTGTGTGCTGGAGGAAATACTACCTTATTGTATTAATAAATACTACAGCCTGATAGAATTATTCTTTATGTTTCATGAAATGCATTTTATTCAAACAATATGTTTTATAAGAAAAGTAAAATATATTGAACTATGTATATGTTTGTGCCTCTTATAAAGCATATTGTCTTATTCTTCTGATCATTCCAGTTACAGAAAACAAGATATGATAAACACAAAATAAATAATTACAAATCCATATGGATAATGAGTTTAGGTTTAATGATAATCTTTGTGCTGAGCCTTGCTTCCTTTACTCATATAATTAGTTCCAACGAAATTTTTTTTAAAAAGCCCACTCATCTGCGTTTGGAGGAATTCAGGGTGGATCAGTAGGGTAAAAAGTTAGAGATTTACAAAACTAAGTTTCCCTCTTGTGTGTGGGTTTGTATGAAAAAAGGAAAATAATGTTCTAATCAAATCTTCAAACTGAGACTATGTCTACACTGCAGGTTTTTTTCAGAAAAAGATAATCAACTTGCGAACCGTAATTTGCATATATTTTCCCACTTTTTTTTCAGAAGAGGCTTTTCTGACACTTGGCCCATCTATATGGGGACAAATGTTGGAAAAAACCTCCTCTTTTGGAACATCCCTTATTCCTCATAAAATGAGGAATACAGGGATGCCGAAAGAACACACCCACTTTTTTTGGAAACTTCCAAAAAAGCGGAAGTGTTCTTTGGATGCGGCAGAGCTTTTTCGGGATACCTCTGGTATAGCCTGAGTCCCAGACACTCATTCTGCTTCTAAGCCTGGCAGAGATGAAACCATAGATTGGTGTGTTGGAGGAAGTTAAGGAACGGAAAAGAACCAACTTCCACACCTATGATTGGACTATAGAATCCAAAGTAAGTTTGGGTGGGTGAATTTGGGTGGGTAAAGACACTGGAAAAAACAAATAGGCAACATCTAAAAAACAAAATTAAACTATACATGCAACATGTCATACAAAGCAAACACTGTGAAACCTCTTTCCCTTTTTCAACTTTTCCTTCTGGTCACTTTCTTTAGGTAGTTTCCTTCTATTTAGCCTTCTTCTTTTATCATTTTTTATTCAGTGTTTTCCCTCTCTGCTCCTTTCTCCCTCAAACTCTTCCTCCTCCACTTCTTTCTCCCTTACAAACTGTTTCTGGGCTTGGGGTTGTGGACTGAATCTGCCTCACTTTCCACATGACGAGAAGTATCTGAGTGGTATCCTCTGCATGAAAGGAAGTAGAGCTGAGCCCTGAGCTTGGTGGCATGTGCCACAGCCCCACGTTTTCTGTTTAGAGCAGTGGGTTTCAAACTTTTTTCTCATGATCCAGTTGAAGAAAATTGTTGATGCCTGGGACCTAACATAATTTGACTAGAGCGTGGACTCCGGGGTGGAGCTAAGGATGAGAGCTTTGGGCGGTAGCCATGGGTGTCCAGTAGCCTAGGCGGAGGAAGTCTTTGCCTTCCCAAACCACCAGGCATGGCCCCACCCACACTCCACCCTGAGAACACCTGCTGTAGGTGTTCTGGGAGTGGAATGTTGCTGCCCCCAATGCCCACCCTCCCGGTGCTCCAGGGGTGGGGCTGTGCGGTGCGCCCGCCTCCCTCCCCCATTGCTCTGGGGTTTGGGAGGCTGGGGCGAGCACACACCTGTCCGCTCCTCTCCTCTCCCTGTAGTTGGGGGCCCTGTCTCCCCACAGGGCAGGGGGAGCAGTGGGGCCTCAGCAGAAGGGGCAGGGCTGGAGGTAGGGTTGGGGGCTTGCATCCCCCAGCCCTACCTTCACCAGTTGCCCATGGCTGTAGGAGGGGGCTCCAGTTTTGGAGGGTCAGGGCTGGAGCAGGAAGGGCTTATCTTGAGCGATGCCAAGTCAGTGGTACAGCGGGGGTGCTAAGGCAGGCTTTCTGCCTCTCCTGGCACCATAAACCATCCTGTCCCCAGAAGCAGCCAGCTGCAGGTTCCCAGCCAACGGGAGTGCAGAGCTAGTGCTCAGGGCAGGGGCAGTATGCTGAGCCCTGTACTTTCTCCCGCTCCCACTCCCCCACCTAGGAGCCAGGCCTACTGCTGGCCACTTCTAGAGTACAGCGCAGTCTGCCGTGCCAGGTCACCTGATACCCCTGCAGCAATGAGACCCAGTGCCTGACATTCTTCGACCCAGTGCTGAGTTGTGACCCATAGTTTGAAAACCACTGGCTTAGAGAATTAGAAACGAAACTCAAAGAGAAAGGACACAGAACTGGAAAATGAACCCTAACAAGAAGGGGGGGGGGGGAGTAGGTGAAATCCTTTTAGTTTTATTATTTTAAATCCACTAAATGAGAGCGAATAATGAATATTTATGCATCGTCTGGTGTTTGATCATCATAAAATAACTTCCTCTGTCTTGTAGCTTCAATATTGTGTTCAGATGTCTACAGTTTTGTAAGTCAAGTTTTTACATGGTCACTCCTGCATATTTCATATAAGATACATGCCTGGGGTCCAGCAACAGTCAGAGGCACAACAAGTTCAGATCTGATTAGAAATGCCGGCAACAGTGTACATGACAATCCAGAAGTGAGATTAAATTCAGAGCGGCATGCATGTTGCAGAGGTCCCACCTTGGGATTATCCTAAACTAAGCAAGCTCTGGCTACCCCTGCAAATCTCTACACCTCCGCCAATTAACACAGCCCTGCAATCTTCCTGGCATTACAGAGAGCAAGACATATTTTTATCTGAATGCTGGTTCTCCCCCCTGATCTCCTGGATCCCTGCTGAGCCAATGGAGTCCCAATCAGTGGGCTAGCTCTGATGCTGCCCCTTCACAAAATTGCCTATAAAGCCAGATCAGCCAAGAGAAGTTTAATGAGCTCAGCAGCTAGGGGCTTTCAGAGTAAACTGCAGAAGTGAAGTGAATTCATGTCTGAAATACCAGCCCTCTGATTCATGAACATGCTATTGATTAGCTGTTTAACATGCAGAATACAGATGCACATAGCTCTTCACTTGACAATTGAATAGCCGTACACTGTATTTGGATTTAGTGGTATTAATATTTGTATGGATTCTGGTTAGTGTTTCACATTTAAGTTTTAAAGGATTCCAGTGCCCGATGAAGCTGTTTTCTTAATTCTATTACACCACACACAGTCCTACAAAGAACTTTTCAGGGTGATTCAAGCACAGTCTTTACAATCAAAACATGAAGACTTGTAAAATTAAAAATTAAATCAATTCTATTCACAGATCAAAGGTTTCACTAAGCAAGAAACATTTGAATGATGCAGGTGAAATTTAAAAATGCAGGTTATTGATATTATAGCTCAAATGCTGTTTATTTCTTCTGGGTGCATGCTGAGGATTCGCATCACACAGGAACCATTTCTCAAGCAATCAGTAACTCCTGTCTTCCACAGCATCCTTCTTCCTTATCCCCTTCAGGATGATCTGGTTTTATTCTTTCACTAGTTACTATGGACAGAGTGTCCCTGAGTCTATATCATTAATTGATTATTATGATTATTTATTGTTGTATTATCATACTGCCTGCTGTCAAGGATGACAAAAACTAACATCTGTCCAGTCAGCTAGGTTCCCTTGGCCACCACATCTGCAGCTACTGCAAAAGGAAAGACGGATGAATCAATAATGGCCAACAATGCAGTCACTGAATGTTGACCATTTCTCTTATGGCCAATTGATCAGAACAGTTTAGATTTTCCAGGTGTGTTCATTTTTTGTAACTGTTTGACGAATACATGTTGTGAGTATAGTTCAGTGGAGAAGTTGCTTGTAAATTGCTGGCTGTGTGTATTTGCTTTTTATTATTTGTCATTTCTATTGTGTGATCAGTCACCTTAGTCACATGGTGTTGTTTCTGTCTGTCAGTGGATTAGTTTAACTAATAAAGAGGGAGAGGGAATTATCAATTAGTTGTTTCCTTTCAGGAGATAGGCCCGTATGCAGGAATTTCTATGTGTGGGAGGGGCTGGTGGCTGCCTCGCCCCCTGTGGTCTAGCCCCACAGCTCAGCCCCACCCCCAGCCTTGCTGGGTGCAGAAAGGAGGAATCAGTCCCAGCCTTCCTCAGCCAGCCGGACCACAGGGGAAGGAGGCTGGGGCAGTGTGCCTCCCTGCTTTCTCCCGGCCATCTGGAGCACCAGGGAGGGAGGCTGGGGCAGCACGCCTCTCTGCCCACCTCCCTGTTTTTCCCTGGCCAGCCAGAGCACGGAGGAGGAAGGCTGGGGCAGCATGTCTCTCTGCCCACCTCCCTGCTTTCCCCTGGCCAGCCAGAGCATGGGGGAGGAAGGCTGGGGCAATGCGCCACCCCTGCCTTCCTTATGTCGGCCGGAATCGGCCCAATGGCGGACCATGAAGGAGTGTGGGGGGTATGTTTGCACCCTTTGCACCCCTCTCCCCCGCATACAAGCCTGGATGAGTTGGATCCCTCTTCTTTGGACTGAATGTATTAATTGAATATTTACCCAACCAAAGCTTTTACACCGAGTAGGAAGTTCAAGAAGTGGAAGGGGTGATCAACTCTCTGGGCCTCTGATTCCCTCACAGAATCACAGAACACTAGAACTGTAAGGGACCCGAAAGATCAATAAGTCCAGTCCCCTGCTCTCAAGGCAAGACCAAACACGGTCTATATTGGGATGTGGACAAGCAATTTGACTGAGAACAAACGGAGAGATAGCTGAAAGGTTAGTGTGGACAAAATGGCCATCATTTGGCCACGGCTTTTATTTGAGTGGAATATATGAGGGGAATTCCTCCTCCCTCAGGAAGAGCGCGAGTCTGCTTTATGGAGGCCAGCAGCTGTAGGGACTATTTCAGCCAGCTTTCGCCTTTTTCTTCTGGGCAATTGTGGTCAGGCCATGCTTAACACACCACTGATAGAAAAATCTGCCAATTGTATCACAGTTTGGGGCCAGCTATCATATTAATTTTCATTTGTCAGAGTCACAAAAAGCTACACTCTCTCTCAGACATTTCATTGCTGTTATCTCAAATTCAACATGGCCAAAGCACAGGTCATAATCTTTCTTCCACAAAATTCTCCTCTACCTCCATTTTTGGTATGCCTAATAATATACTTATAACCTGGGAACCAACTTAGATTCCACTCAGATTCCACTCAAATACAAGCTGTGGCCAAATGATGGCCATTTTGTCCACACTAACCTTTCAGATATCTCTCCATTTGTTCCCAGTCAAATTGCTTGTCCACATCCCGATTGCATGCACAAATTTGACTTTTGGTGCAGCACCTTAAACACACACAAATTACCATGTCATGTGACCCCCTGCCTCCCAGATTTCTCAGGGGATGCCTAGCAGCGAGGAGGCAGCAACCTTCCTGGCAGTGGCGCTCTCTGTGTCCCTGCAGCCCAGAGAGGGAGGAAGCAGCAGGGCAGCTGGCTGCAGGCTGAACTCCTTCTCCCACCACTCTGATAGCTGTTGCTTCTCCATTCCTGCTGCTGGAGACCTTTACTGCCTGCTAAGGTAAGATGTGGGGGGGGGAGGGGTAGAGGCAGAGGCAATGTGTGGAGATTTTGGGGGTGGGCCATACCTCTGCTTGCCCCTCTCTGTGCATGCCCCTGTCCACATCCAAATCATTATTGGCTACTGTAATCTTTCCCATGAGCCTTTTAGACACTAACCTCTTTCCTTCCAGCCAGTCACCATTCTTTTCTCTTCTACTCCGATGATTGTATCATCTCCACCCATTCATTAGTAGGACAAAGCTGACTGAGGCCAAAGTAAGAGGTGTGAAATTGAAAGACCCATCTTTAGAAACTCCTGAGAATGTGGGTGATAATACCTTACTTGGAAAGACTGCTGACCAATCACAGCTCATGCTGGAAGAGCTGTGAACAGCTACAGACTCTATGGACTTAAGACCAAAGTGCCTATAAAACAGAAACAAATGACTTGCCAATGCAACATGTAGAAGGTGATAACATTGAATGGGTGGATAGTTTTATTTATGTGGGTAGTTGGTTGAAAGCAGGAGGTTCTAGAATCAAAGTAATTGATCGGATCTGGCCTGCAGCATTGTCTTGGTATCTTCAGTGGCTTCTGTTTGGGCAGTGGGATTTTTGCTGTGACAACTAAGTTATGAGTCAAAGCAGTGGTGTTCTCCTTCTGTTATGGGAATCAGAAAAAATGGCCATTAAAAAGACCTGCGGAGAGGAACCTAAATAGTTTTCCTGGCCAGAGTTATATTGTGTCGTTAATATCCACTGATTTGATTTTGTCACAAGCAAATTGATACTTAGATGATCCTGATAAGTCACAGTCTTGTATCAACTGCAATAGTAGGTTCAAGTTCAATGTGCAGGAGGAGGTATGCAATGTGCTGCAGAAAAGCTGAGGTTGAAAAGAAATAGAACACAAGGCTGACCACAAAGGGAACTGGAAGATACAATTTTGAGGGATACAAATTAATTCTGTGTATCTGGAGAGGAGCGATTCGTTGTGGAGAACATATGTAATGTATTTTCCTTCTGAAAGAGAGAGGAAGATGATAATGATGGAATGATGTCCATGCCTTCTGGAGTCTGGGAATAGAAAGAGAATGGTGTCACAGACACGGTGCTTAAGACCAGGATGTGGAAAAGGAAGACAATATGGAGGAGATCTTGGAGCATTAATAATGATATATTCTCCAGGATGTGCTCCATGCAGAAAACATCCAAAGTAACTGCCTTCCTGGAAAAGAAAGACATGATATTTATTAATGGAGACAATTTGGCTTAAGTTAGCTAAGTAAGTGCTGGGATGGGAGCTCAAGACAGAGAGATCACAAGTGAGAGTGAAAATACCAGACTCAGTATTAGGCATCTGGCACTCAGCAGACAGGCAGCACATCAGATAACCCAACTCTGTCAGTCAACCTGTCAGGATAGTTTCTCTAAAATATTTTTTGTTGCAGCTGATTGCACAAAAGTTATATCCATCTATGTCCTTGTATGCATTTAACATCTGCTAACAGGAGTGTGGAAAGCCCCATTTTAGAATTTGTTTATAATTCCTATTTTAATTTAATTTAATTTATTTTTTTAATGTATTTTGAAGACCACATGACTTGACATAGGAAATCACTGTGTTATTCCCTTGGATGCAGTGCTTTGCAAAAGCACAGTTTACTTATCTATCCCACCAGACCAGGCCTCACTGGGGCAAATGAGAAACCATCTTGGGGCATCCAGGGGACATGGATAATCCTTTCCCTGAAATATGTAGGCTGAAATTGCTTTTGCTCCTGCAGTCACATACGTCTAGCATTTAATTCATGGGCCTTCTACTTCATCTGAAATAACTTTCATATAATCACAAAAAGACTTTTGGCTACAAGCTTGAAATTAATTTAATACAAACAGCATTTTTCTTGACTAAATAATGTTCATATAAAGTCATGGAGCAGTGGGAACTCTGAGATTCAAAATTAAATTTTCAATATACTAAAATGTTTATCACTAAATTTTCTCACATTTCTTCCACCTCTACCCAACCATTTAGTTTTTAGAGCTGTACACTAGTGACCTTACTGCTTTGGGGATATGCCTGAGCCATGCAGCTCATGTTGGTAACCTTCACTGTCTTCTTTGGCATATGCTTTTATAAATTTGACTGGGCCTAATTCTGTGCTGCAATACAGCTGACGAACCCCACTGACTTACAAAGAGTTTCAGTGCAGAGTTTGACCCAGGATTCTATAGGATGTAAGAAAGATTTGCCTTCATTCTCGGGTCTTATATGGTCCTTGGCACTGTTATATCAGAGAATCTCATTATATCATGGCAATAGGAGCTACACATTTAGGAACACTTCTTGGAATCATTGCAAAATATCTGAGGAATCGTCAACACATTTGAAATAAGGAAGCCATTTACTTTGACCTTGATACAGATCACATTAATCTTTCCTTCTGTGTTTATATAAACTTGTCAACGCCTTATCTGGAACACAAGAATCTGACATAAGGGCTGCAAAGCAACTCCACTCATTTTGGACTAATCAACTAGAACCACTTTCTTTTACAGCAATGAAACTAGGAAAGCATACCCTATATTTGGTATAACACTAACATGAGCTGTGTCATGGGATTCCACTTGATATTATTTTAATTAAAAATGTGTTAAATATAGCCAGTTAATACAACTTAAAGAAAAACTTGACACCAGATTGTAATATCATCACCTTGAGATACACATTAATCTTATTTGGAGGCATGTAATACTGTCAGTGTTTTCTCTACACAGCTAATGTCTATTGACACTTTAATTTCAGAGTGTACTTTGCAGTGGTAACTATTTTTCAGTAATATTAGAAATCCCATATAAATACAGAACAGTTACCAAGTTCAAATACGGTACTTGATGAAGCTTTTGAAGTTACTGAGTCTTTCTAATGATTATCACTATATTCATAGTTGTCTCTGAGTCTCATTTACAAGAAAAAATCCCCTACCAAACTGCTTTTTGATACAACCTGTTTATCTAGTATTTACAGAGATCGTATGTGAATTATACAACGTAGGAGAGTTAACTTCTAGTTGAGTAGCTCCATGTTATAAAGTTTTTATTATTACAATTTTGGAACATATCAGGAAAATGTTTTATTCTGATAATAAGTTGTCTTGCCTTTCCAAATGCCTTTCCTCCAATGCCTTCCCAGAATTCCCCTTGTGTGCCCAGAAAGGCAGACAAGTTCTCCACAATTCACAACACCCGTCACCCCCTAAGTCATACTACAGATCAGCTTACTGTCTCATGAAAAACCCATGGGCCATGCTCCAAGAAGTCTGGTGACACAGACAGGGGAGCTCAGCATCAGTGAGAACACAGTAACTTGGGTAAAGCTTTACTGCTGGAACACTCCCACCCAGCCCAGGCTAATTGTCAACACCTTTGAAATGAGGAAGCTGTTTACTTTAACCTCAACACAGACGACATCCATCTTTCCTGCTGTAGTTATATAAACAGACCAGCTCCTTATCTGGGACAGAATAATCTGAAGTAAGGGATGCAAAGCAATTCTGCTCCATTTGGACTCACTACCTGGTACCATTTGCTTTTAACAGCATTGACCCAGGAAAGCATACCATATAGTCTCTGTCCAGGTGCTCAAATCCTGATGCCAATCACTTGAGGTAACTCTGCAGTGAAGACATACTCTGAGGGCATGAGGCCCTCAGGATATAGCTGCACTGTATTATAAAGCTGGGCTTGCGGACATGGTGTTTTGAACCCCAGGCTTGAGTGTCCACACTACATTGTCAACCTGGGTTTACAATCAGTGGCCCCGCCTCTCATAGCCATATGAATACATCCATAGTGCACTACCCAGACCTTCCGACTTGGCTCAGGAGCTTGAGTTCTGCAAAGTGACAGGAGTTGGATGTGAGTTTCAGCAGGACTTGGGCTCAGACCCACCCCCTGCGTGGGGCTTAAGACCCAGGTCCTGAGTGCTTGCTGAACCAAATCAGAGTTGTGCATCAATGGTGGTGGGGGCTGGCCTCAAACCAGACTCTGAGCCCAGATTTTTCATGGAGTGTGAATGAGACCAAGGCCTAAGCAACACTGCAGGGCGTATCTAACACTGCAGCTAAGTATGTGCCCCCCAGCTGTGTAGGCAGGCTCACATTAGCTCCATTCAAGTTTGGACATTGTGTCCTGGGAGGCAGTTCAGGCAAGCTACATGAATCTAAACCAGCCTGATCCCCTGGGTCCAAGCTCAAGCGTCTAGCCTATGCCACCACCCATGATGCAATATCTGCACTGCTATTTGTCAAACATTATCTCAGGAACTGCAAGTCTTTTCTACCCAGGCCGGGAGACTCTCCCCCAGCTGCAGTGTAGACCTATGTTCATGCTCAAGTGGCCTCAACACTCATCACAATAAATGTTAATGAACAGTGTCCTTGAGTCCAGTTCATTGCACTCTGTCTGTGTTTACAATAATGTAATTTTCCAAGGAGAAGTGGCACTAATTAGGTGCATGAAGTTCACTATATGCTGTCTTCCAAAGTTAAGAATCACATTATGCTGTTACCATATAACTCAGGAATGAAATAAGTGATTTTTTTTTTATTCTGGTTTGTAAACAGACAGGATTACAGAGTGAATTGTGTAATGAAACATAGAATAGCTCCACAGGAGCAATGACTCTTCCTATGAATCATCCCACCTATCTGTCCCTTCCCTTTTATATTTTTTTGTAAAGGTAAAAAAAAAATCATCTAGAAGAAAAAAATGCTTTGAGGCAGATAGTTGTATTTTAAAGTGGCTGTAGCTGGCAGTTCAATAAGCATTGACTGCTATTGGTTATTTGCCTTCCTACTTCCAGACAGAAAACATATTTTAAACACAAAAAAACCCCAACCCCATTGTTAAAATTGTAAACATACCTTTCCCCTAAAATACTAAGCACAACTAAAAACGATACACTTTTCATATCTGGAAAGGGAATGAGATGGAGATGGCAGTAGATGCTTTTGAGAGTAGCGTTCTGTTAACAACAGCTATTACTCAACGGAAGTTACATATGTAGAGGCGCTGGCATTGCAGGAATATGGTGTAGAGAACTTGCATATATAACAGAAAAAATAATGGACTGGAATTTAAAGGAGTAAGTGATTTTGAAAACTCAAATGAAAACAGTGGCTTGCTCATGATCCATAAGTAAGAAGGGTTACGTGTGTGCAAGTAATTCTTGGATATAATTGGCTAAAATTATTTCCTCTTTACGTTCACTAGGCAATTAGTAAAGTATTCTTGAAGAAGGCGCTTCTTTTAAATCTGCATAAGGTATACTTATCAACGAAGTCGTTGTGACAGCATTAAACCCAGCTTAGCAAGTAAATAGGAACAAATTTTAGCCTGGGGTTTGGCTGCTAAAGCTGAGCACTATTTTAACTCTTGTGTCCACCTTTTTTTCAGATACCTGATTGTTGGACAGCCCAATAGCATATGGATTAGGGTTCCTTTTTGTTTGGCATAGGGCTAACCAACATTCAGTTTCCCATTAAGGCATATTCCAGCCTCAGGATATTCAAGGCTACTTCTTGCATGTCCCTGGCAGCACAGTATTTGCACATCACTTTCAATGAGCTAGCCGGTCATCTAATGAAGCAATGGCTGGGTTGGGCAAAGCATGTTATCCAATAGAGCCCTGACAGTTTCACAGACAGCACTGAAGTCAATGTAGCTATTAGGTTCGGTGTTACAGAATAAGTGACCACATTTGGCAGAGGAAAGGGTCAGGATGGGAAAGTCACAACTAGACTTAAATACATTTACTGGCCATTCTGCTGATGCAGAACAAATGCTGAAGTGCAGCAGCTATTATACATGCACTCATTCCATTCCATTGTGAATTACTTAATCACCTATTATTTCTCAAATAACATGAATAGCTCCCTACTTTCCCCCTACCACTTTAGAGCCATTGGTGTAGCGTCTTGTTGTGCTGTTGGCTGCTTTATATGTGCCAGGCAGAACCCATGAAAGTCAGTTTTATGGAACGCAAACAGCAAAACATTCTTAATCAACATATTCTAATCAGGGACAAACACTCAGGTGTGACTGAGCTGTGCTTTCCACCAGCTTCCTGCCACTCCATCTTGGGCTGGGCAGAGGTTAGTCTGGCTCCTTGTGAAAGTTAGAGAAGTCTCAGGGTGGGTGTGGGGAACAGCTTTCTTGGGGCTACTTGGCTGGATTCCATCCCACCCCAGGATACCCTCTCTGTGGGAGTGGGGGGACAACAGCCAATGGCACAGAACCAGCTACTCCAGTTGTAAATTTCCATGTGACTGTTTAAGCCACGTCTTTGTTTCCTTTGCACTAGCAAAGTGGTGGCCAGGGTCTTGTCCAAAAAACAGTCACCATAAGTAACACTTCAAATGACAACAGGAACTTTTTCACTAATAACTGAGTGTATGTCTACACTGTGTGGCTATTTTGAGATACTAGAGGTATCCTGAAATAGTTACCCCACGTCTTAACAAGCCACCCGATATTTCGAAATATTTTTTGAAATAATGGGTGCACTATTTGGCATCCCTGTAACCCTCGTTCCATGAGGGTTAAGGGATGTCTTGAAATGGGGTGTTATTTTGAAATTTGGAGCTGTATAGATGAGCCAAAATTCAAAATAAGCTATATCTAAATAGAATTGAAATAAGATATGCAATTTGCATAGCGCAAATTGCACATCTTATTTTGACTTTAGGTTGCTGTGTAGACGCACCCTCTGAGAGACAAGATAGATAAGATAGCATTTTTTATTGGAACAACTTGTGTTGGGAGTGATACGAGCTTTTTGAGCTACACAGAAAAGGTCCAACGGAAGATATTACCTCACCCATCTTGTCTCTCATAGCCTGGGACCAACACAGCTGCAACACCGCAATCAACTAATAACTGTGCCATCACTACTGGGGTGATGCCATTAACCCACAGAAAAATCAGTTGGGGGCCCACACATAAGTGCGAAGCCCCAAACAAAAACAAAAAACCAAACAAAAATCCAAATAGACAAAAAAATTAAAAAATTTACATGGTCCCCCAACTGAGAAGGAGAAAGACACTCCCCACATTCCCCTTGCACACCAGAGCCTAGGGGAGCCCACCCTAGTAGATATTGTGGGGCAGCAGGAGGTCTGGAGCACCAGCTTGGGCTCCCCAATGCAAGGGGGGCCCTGAGCCATGGGGGCTGGATCCAGGCAAGCCAAGTGTAATACAATTACACATTTAGCATTAGGAGATGCATACAGATTTGATAGCTGTTTATGAGGAAAAATCATTCTCCAATGTATTTGTAGGTATGCATCAGAAATATATTGCTAGCTGTCTAATCAATAGCAAATAAGCATTCATTCTCAGTACAAATTCTTACATCAGATAAAAGAAAATGCTTAAGAATGTTTTAAAGAAAATACATCCAATATTTAGAGAGAGGCATGAATATCAGACTAATCAGATTCATATTAAGACAGTGTGAGGACAGGTCACATGAAAAATAAAAATTAGATACACTTGTCCATAAAAAAGACATAGTCATAAAAATATATTAAATTTTGTATGGCTATTTTCCTTTAGCAACTGCTTGAGAGATACAATGGTAATAAATTACTGTCTCAAAAAGAACCTGTCCTGTTACATACGTGTACAATATTACTATGCAGAGAAATTCATGAAAATACCTATCTTAGAGAGGAGAGCTTTTCTCATAGCAACAACTACGTCAATAAAGATTATGACAACGAAGTTAACGTAGTTGTACTGAATTGAAAAGAAGGTTACAAGATGTTTTAGTGTGAATCTAAGGCTGTAGAAAAAATGTATGATTCTGTATTGTGTTATTTGAGAAACTTGATGTGATCATTAGAGCTGTGTAAATAACTGATATTTTGCTGTCTGATAGTTTTGAACAGTGAAAAAAAATTGTATCCTGTCAACCCAAGACTAAGATTATCCAGAATTTCTCATTAATTGAAAACGTAAAAGAACATTGTTCCAGGTCATACAACACATTTAATTTGACCAGAAACAATGCTTTATTTTGAGTTCAAGCTTTTTTGTGGCTTTACATTTTTTTTAAATAAATTAAATTGAAGGAAATTTTGAAATGAAAAGTCACTTGGATCTGAAAAGTAGAAACTTTCTGTCAAAGCAGTCAAAAATTTCAAAACAAAACATTTAGACTTGTTCAGAATGTTTTCTTCTGCCAGAATTAATTGTTGAAAACAAAACATATATGTGAAACATTTTGGTGTCACTAAGTCTATGCTTTTTGATGATTAAAAATTCACCTTGCTCTAGTGATCATATAATTAAAGACTATCAAAATGCAAGAACGTCAGTGGACAGTGTAAGGGCTGTGCATTCAGGACTCAGTTTTTCAACCCTCAGTCATCCCACTGAACTCATGTTTTAGGTTTGTACTGGACAGAAGATTTGCCCTTATGTTACAATTGGATTATCATTCAGTTATTCTTCAAATAAATTCCAGAAGATATCAATGGGAACTTTTTGGCAGAAGGGCTGTGGAATCTGGCCCAAATATGAATAACCTGTGTATCTTGATGTTAATTAGGGTAAGTAACTCTGTTATAATAACTAGGGGTACATTTACACAGCAATATTATTTCAAAATAACTAGAGTTATTTCAAAATAACTTAGTTCATGTCTACACAGCAGGCAGTTATTTCAAAATAATGACGAAATACTGTCAAGCTGGAGGACTTTTTACTCCGACTTCTGTAACTCTCATTGTATGAGGAATAGTAATAGAGATGTAGTGTTAGTCTGAAACAAAAGACAGGACTATGCAGCACTTTAAAGACTAACAAGATGGTTTATTCGGTGATGAGCTTTCGTGGGCCAGACCTACTTCCTCAGATCAAATTGTGGAAGAAAATTGGCATGACCATATATACCAAAGGGATACAATAAAAAAAAGTGAACACATATAAAATTGACAAATCAGAGTTTAGAACAGAGGAAGGCTGAGGGGGGGAGGTTAGTGTCTATGAGATAATGATATTAGGGGTGATAATTGGGGAAGCTATCTTTGTAATGGGTGTATGAGGAGTAAGGGAAGTCGGAAGAAGAGTGCTCTATTTTGAAATAAGTGCTGTGTAGATGCTCCCAATTTCTAAATAAGCTATTTTGAAATAAGCTATGCAATTGATGTAGCTCAATTTGCATAGCTTATTTTGAGTTAAGCCCTGCTATGTAGACGCACCCTAGCTGTTTTAGACAACAACAAACAACAACAAAAGACAGTCCCTGCATCACAGAGCTTGCAAACTAGTTTTTGACCATTTTCTTCTCAAAATGATTCACCATTTATAAAACATAGAGTAAACTTAGACAGAGAGACAGAAACAAAGACAGGCAAATTAAAATCTCTCAAGTGACCATCCAACAGATCAACCGAAATCACATAGCTTGCAGATATAGGAGATCTTAAATAAAGAATGAAGAAAACAGCACTGGTAACCTTGGGGGTTCTTTAAATTTGGGATTGCCGATCGCATGTGTTCTCAGTGCAAGGTTCTTTGTGTGTGCATGCATGTCCACATGTCAGTGAGAAAGAGAGAGGTGGCTCTCTCATTATATAGATAAACTTAAAAAACAACAAATGGTCTGGTAGCACTTTAAAGACTAACAAAACATATAGATGGTATCGTGAGCTTTCGTGGGCACAGCCCGCTTTATATAGACACACACAGACACCCCGCATAGCAATAGTGTTAAGCAAGTTATTTTCAGCTGTTAGCATGGATCCCATAATTCACAAGTAGCAGAGCAATATAAAGCCAGCATTTATGCATAGTTCTCCTTAGCAAGTAAAAAAGGATTTTTTTCTCATAATCCTTCATCTGGGATGTATTTTTAGAACACTTTCTAAAATAAGTGGAAAGCTCAGTCGTGTTCTCTGAGGCACATCAATTCATGCCCACATAGCGGATGGCATGATTGAACCCTAAGTGCAGATCATGACATCTGCTGTGATAAAAGCTGTTTCTGTTTGCTTTAGCATTCAGACATAGCGGTGAATACTGCCTGTGAAACACTGAGGATACGTAGAACTTTTTTTTTGTTGCAGTGAAAGAATATGTATGCTGAAAGTTATACTTATTTCCGAAAGTTATATGGCACCATCTGCTTGGCTAAATCAATTTACTCTAGGTGTTTACGTTCTGTGAAAGCAGACTAGATTACACAGATATAGACATATACACACTCTACTTCTGTGCAACTTCAAAATGTTACAAATTGATAAACACAAATATGTTAACAGAAAGACAGCTGTTACAGATATACACTTTGAAGCAGCAAAGCACATGCTTAAGTCCACCCCAGAGACACTTGCTTAAATCCCAGCTTGCTTTCCTTAGTGTGCCTAAGTTATTTGCTCAGCCGGGATCATAATAATTCTCTCTCTCTCTCTGCTCACAGCCTTAGCAGAATATTTTTACCCTCACTCCACACAGACCTACAAATGTCTGTCCCACCTCCCAGAACTCTGCCTCTCCTTGCACAGTTCAGTCTGACTAATTTTACTATCGTTTAAGTCACTGTGAGTGTGGAGTCAGAGTCAGAGTCAGATATTGCCTGGAACAATCAGGTTGCTCAAAAACTGGTAACATTATAACTGACATGTTTACTGATGTATGCTAGGGGCACTTAAGCTGGACAGTCAGCGTGGCAGCCTGTCCCCCAAATATTCTTCATAGTGTCTCCCACCCTGCAAAAAGAGCCAACTGTGGATACAGTTTTACTCCTGTTGAGGTAGGTGGTAAGAAATCCTGTTGATGTTCATTATTACTACCATTACTACATAAATCGTATGTTTTTGGGTGGCAGGAACTATTATTTTCATATAATCACAGAATCATAGAACACTAGAATTGGAAGGGACCACAAGAGGTCATCATGTCCAATCCCCTGCTCTCACGGCAGGACCCAGTACCGTCTAGACCATCCCTGATAAATGTCTATCTAACCTGCTCTTAAATATCTCCAGTGATGGAGATTCCACAACTGCCCTAAGCTACTTATACCAGTGTTCAACCACCCTGATGGTTAGGAAGTTTTTCCTAATGTCATCCTAAACTTCCCTTACTGCAATATAAGCCCATTGCTTCTTGTGCTATCCTCAGATATTAAGGGAGAATAATTTTTCTCTCTCCTTTTTGTAACACTCTTTTAGGTACTTAAAAGGTGCTATTATGTCCCCGCTCTTTTCCAAACTAAACAAAGCCAATTTGTTCAGTCTTCTCTCTTAGGTCATGGTTTCTAGGCCTTGAATCATTTTTGTTGCTCTTCTCTGGACCTTCTCCATATCTTTCCTGAAATGTGGTGCCCAAAACTGGACACAATACTCCAGTTGAGTCCTAATCAGCACAGAATAGAGAGGAAGAATGACTTATCATGCCTTGTCCACAATACTCTGTTAATGCATCCCAGAATCATGTTTGATTTTTTTGCAACAGTGTCAGACTGTTGACTCATATTCAGCTTGTGGTCCACTATGACCCCTAAATCCCTTTCTGCAGTACTCCTTCCTAGACAGTCACTTCCCATTCTGTGTGTGTGAAACTGATTGTTCTTCCCTAAGCGGAGTACTTTGCATTTGTCCTTATTATACTTCACCCTATTTGCCTCAGATCATTTCTCCAGTTTGTCATTTTGATATGACCCTATCCTCCCAAGCACTTGCAATCCCTCCGACATTGGTATAATCTGTAAACTTTGTAAGTGTACTCTCTATACCATCATCTAAATTGTTGATGGAAATATTGAACTGAACTGGTTCCAAAACTGATCCCTGTGGAACCGCATTTGTTATGTCCTTCCAGAATGATTGTGAACCATTAATAACTACTCTCTGAGAATGGTTATCCAGCCAGTTATGCACCCACCTCATAGTAGTTCCATCTGCATTGTATTTCCCTAGTTTATTGATAAGAAGGTCATGTGAGACTGTGTCAAATGCTTTAATAAAATCTAGGTCTACCATGACCACTTCTTCCCCCTTTTCCTCAAGGCTTGATATCCTGTCATTGGTTTGACATGATTTGTTCTTGACAAATCCATGCTGACTCATTACTTATCTCCTTAATTTGTTCCAGATGTCTGCAAATGGTTTCGGTAATTATTTGCTCCATTATCTTCCCTAGCACAGAAGTTAAGCTGACTGGTCTGTAGTTTCCTAGGTTGTCCCTATTTCCCATTCTATAGCTGGGCACTATATTTGCCCATTTCCAGTCTTCTGGAATCTCTCCCGACGTCTATGACTTTTCAGAGATGATGGTTTTATTCTGTGTTTGTATAGTGCCTAGTACGATGGGGTCCTGTCCCATGGCTGAGGCTTCCAGAACTGGAGTTTCTGAAAGGAAGGAAGGAAGGAAGGAAGGAAGGAAGGAAGGAAGGAAGAAAGAAAGAAAGAAAGAAAGAAAGAAAGAAAGAAAGAAAGAAAGAAAGAAAGAAAGAAAGAAAGAAAGAAAGAAAGAAAGAAAGAAAGAAAGAAAGAAAGAAAGAAAGAAAAACTCTCTCCATTTATCACCTGGGAGTGGAGTTGGCTGGCTGAGAGCAGGAATATCAGCTTCCTCAGCCTCTCTCAGCACAAGAAGTAGCTAGCCAATTCCTCTAATGCCTCCTGTTCTACTCTGTGTGCCAAAGTCCACTTAGGCCCAGTTCTGCAAAACACTGAGCACCTGACATGAGTGACTTAAAATCCCATTGATTTGTGAGGCATTGAGGACCTTCCACAACTAAGTGCTGAAGGCATTATACTCCCTATGACCATAAGGTCTTTAGCATTTTCAGAAAATTCAAATAGATAATAAAACAATTAGGGTGTGTCTAGACTACAGGGGTTTTTCAAAAAAAGTGGCCTTTTTCCGAAAAAACTTCCCCTGCATCTAGACTGCCGCTGAGTTCTTTCAAAATGAAATTGAAAGAACACGGCAGTTTTTTTGACCACGGTAAACCTCATTTTAGGAGGAAGAACACCTTTTTTCAAAAGTGCTCTTTCAAAAAAAGGCGTTCTTGAATGCAAACAGGACTTTTTTGAAAGAGAGCATCCAGACTGCCTGGGTGCTCTCTTTTGAAAAAGCGGCTCACTTTTTCGAAAGAAGTGGTTGCAGTCTAGACGCTCTCTTTTGAAAGAGGCTTTTTTGAAAGATTCTTTTGAAAAAGCCTCTTTCGAAAGAGGCTTGTAGTCTGGACATAGCCTTAGCAACTATTTCCAGGGACAATATCAGTAAAACATAATAATAAAACTACCCTCCTTTAACATTTTCCTTGGATTAGGCAAACTGTCCTCAGACATTAGCTTACAGCA
Source organism: Rafetus swinhoei (assembly GCA_019425775.1). Taxonomy (NCBI): domain Eukaryota; kingdom Metazoa; phylum Chordata; order Testudines; family Trionychidae; genus Rafetus; species Rafetus swinhoei. The sequence goes on from CM033437.1 coordinate 112,261,083, forward strand.
GTGCGATAGTCTCAGCAACTTTTATCCTTGAGCAGTATTTTACTAATATGTGGGTATGTCTACACTAGAGTTTTTCCGGGAAAATGGCAATTTTTCCGGAAAAACTACACTTACGTCCATACTGCCATACTGCATTCTTTCAACAGAAAGTCGAAAAAACAGAGGGTTTTTTCCGACAGCGGTAAATCTCTTTCTATGAGGAAGAAGCCTTTTTCTGAAGAGGCCCCCAGGAAAAACCACTCCGTCCACAGTAATCACAACTAAAATGCGAGATAGCATCCAATCACCGTGGACACTATCTTTTGAAAAAGCAGATCACTTTTTCGTTGCACTTTTGCTGTGTAGATGCTCTCTTTCGAAAGAAGTTTTTCTAGAAGATCTCCTCCGGAAAAGCTTCTTCCAAAAAAAGCTTTCAGTCTAGACATAGCCTGTACGTATACCTATGTGCTATTCAATATATAACTAACTCTCTAACTCTCCATGTGTGTGTGTGGGTGTGTTTGTGTGTGTATAAAGAGAGAGTGAGAGTATATATATCCTACTTTCAATCTCTTTTGTGTATATATATATACACTCACACATTTAGTCTACACTGTCTCTATATAAGCATGTGTATGCATGCATATATATGTATCTTTCCCCTGTTTGCCAAACCTCAAGTAATTTATGTAATTATACACATGATGTATTTTAACCAAATACACAAAGAAGATTTTTTATAATGCCACTTAGGATCTAGATTTAACTTAAACCACTACTTAGTCTATCTTCCCTAATAGGATACTAAAAAGGAATTTTATGACAACATTATCAGTAGCATTTTGCTGATAATTAGAATAACAATAATAATACTGAGATATTTTTTCAGTAATAATGGTGTTATTAATGAGATTTTTATGAAAGACAGACTTCTTTGGTATAATTATGAAAATTGATCTTTTGCATTTTAGTTATTCACTGAAATCAGATAAGTGGCTTAACTACATGTATTATTTCTAATAAATATTCAAAAGAATGCATTTAAACAAGGCTCCTCATTCTATTCTTGCTCATATTCCTTGCATTTAAATAAAAGTGTAATTGCTCTGCTTTTTTAAACTGCTAGTTTGGATTAGCTGTCTAACCTGTACAGTGTAGCTGTTTGCTGTTTGCATTTTTAATAGCTTTATTACCATTTGGTGAAGCCTTAATTTCTGACTCCCTTGAAGAGTCCTGCCTTTAAGTCAGCTCTACAATTTAACCAGCAATAATCTGTCAAGATAAGATAAAGACCTACACCAGATGAAATGCAGTATTTTTGTGTAGCATTCTGTCATTGTTAAAGGAAAGATCTGAGTATGTCAAAATGTAACACCTGAAAGTTTAATAAACTTTGTAGCATAATTTTACAGTTCACATTTTAAAATAAATGGCTCCAGAATACATTAGCTTGTTCACTAGTGAAATCAGTTAAATACATATATAAATATGTTTTGGGTGGAGGGAGCTAATAGTTCTTCAACAAGAATAAAAGTTCTTTCATTTTCCAACCTTTAGAGTAAGTTATTTTAAAAAGCAATTCTAACTTCAATTCGATTTTATTAACTCTGCAGTTTCCTTATAAATCTTAGCATAATATTGAACATTAAAGTTACCGTAAGGCAGAAGTTCCCAATCTTTTCTTATTGTGTACCCCTTTCAGATCTACCAGCTATCTGAGTACCCCTGCTCTGCGCATCACTGATACTTTGAGAGTTCTTCTTAACACTACCTGTCTTTTGCCATGTGTCAATATTTCACTATTATGTACAGATATAATTCCAGGGAGATGTATAAAACCCAAAAGCCCTACCCCTAAGTTCTGAGCTCAGTTAGACTGGGCAGTTGCTGGGCAACTGAACTTGAGCTGTACAATGATTGGAGGCAAGAGCTCTGTACATCAGCATCTTTGTGTATCTATGTTCTCACGGGTACATCTTGATGTAACTATGTATTTTATATAACAAATTCCCACAGAGTTTTAAAGCTTTATAAGAGTAGCCTATTATGAAAATGCGGTAAACAAATAAACATCACCTTTACAAATTTCACCTGCATATTTCACCCCCCAATGTTTTATGCACCCACCACAGTCTGGGAACTCCTGCTCTAAGGAAACATTTTAAAAAGTAAAGCTAACAGGAAAAGCACTTTTGAAGCCTTAACTACGATTCCCAGTATTACAAATATTTTTAAGTAGCTAATGGTGAGCCAATTTAATTATGGCATCTTTGACTTCTGTTTTCTTGTTAGATTAATGTAAATTCAGTTAGGTTTGAAGTTCCTTTTTGAATGTAGATGCATAAGATTTGTTCTTCACGTAGGGCAAACTTAATAATAGTAAGTGCTTGAAGAGAGGATTCTAAATCCATATTTAGGCTTGGAAATAAGTTGTCTGTTTTCAAAAGTGCTAAATATTAAGCAATGCTATAGAGATTCCCAGAAATTGTTCCACAGTAGACTAAAGGTGTGATTCTCAATCTCACTCCATCCCTTTTATGCCAGGAAATGGGTTCAGAGTGGTGTAAAGAGATTTAAAAAATCCCAGGACCTGACCATAGGGAAATTCTCTAGCAGAAGAAATGATTATAATAACCACAGGATATCCTCTGAGGACTTCCTCATGAGCTCTGGCATGAGTTGTGCTGGAGATGTGGCTGGGAAGAAAGGAGTGAGCAACACCACAACGCTTAGCTCTATGGACATGCTGGGTAGCACTGGGAGGTCATCCTAGCCTAGATGCTCCCCTCCAGATTTGGCTGTGGGCTGCTCTGGCAGGCACCTTAGCACTTGAGATGGGCAGGAAATGGTTTTCCCATGTGGTGAACAGTTTGGAAATTTCAGTTGTTTTCCTGTTCTGCATTGTGATGAAGCCAAGGTTTTCTGGAATTACTTAAGAAAAGCCAGAGAGAAAGAGAGAGAGAGATTGCCACCCAGACTAGCCAACAGTTCTCAGGGCACTCATCTGTAGGGACTTGGATCTGTGTTTCTCATGTCCCAGGTGAGTATCCTAACCACTGGGCTGGTGGAACCTTTTTTCTTTCTCTCTCATTTTGACCAGTAATTCTATCCTGGCCCTAAGAAAACTTTCTGGATAAATGTTTTGTCAAAACTAAATTATTTCTGTGAAAATTTTAGTTTAGACAAATGGGCATTTTCAGCAGGAAAAAAAAAATCTGTCCTTGAAAAATTCCTACCAACCTTGCATAGCATGCCCAAATCTGAGGCTGTGAATTCTTAGATTCACAGATTCCAAGGTGTGATCTCCTGTGTGACACAGGAAGGCCATAGAGCTTCCATGAAATAATTCCTAGAGCAGGTCTTTTAGAAAAAAAAAGTCCAGTCTTGATTTTAAAATGGTCAGAGATGGAGAATCCACCACAGCCTTTGGTAAGTTGTCCAGATAGTTAATTGCCCTCACTGTGAAAACTTAATGCCTTATTTCCAATCTGAATTTCTCAAGCTTCAACTTTCAGCCCTTGAATCATATTATACTTTTCTCTGCTACATTGAAGAGTGCTATTTATTCCCTATGTAGATTGTAATCAAGCCATTCCTTAACCTTCTCTTTGTTAAGTTAAATATACTGAGCACTTCGGATCTGTCATTTATAAGGCATGTTTTCTAATCCTTTAATCATTCTTGTGGCTCTTCTCCAAAACCTCTCCAATTTATCAACATGTTTCTTGAAATGTGGCTTCCCCAACATGACCCCACATTCCAGCAGCAATTGCACCAAGGCCTAAAACAGAAATAAAATAACCTCCCTAGCCCCTACTCAGGAGTCTCCTTTATTGTGCATCCCAGGATTGCATCAGCTCTTTTGGCCACAGCATCACTCTGGGAGCTCATGTTCAGCCAATTATCCAGCACAGCCCCTAAATCTTTTCTAGTCACTGCTTTCCAGGGGAGAATCTGTAAATATGGCTTTTGTTCCCAGATGTGTACACTTAGCCATATTAAACTGCACATGGTTTGCTTGTACCCAGTGTACCAAAAGGAGCTGTGAATCAGTGACCTGCTCTCTTAGCTACTTACCACTGGCAGAATGTTTGTGTCATCACCAGCAAAGTTCGGTGCTGAGTCTTTTACCGGCACAGCACAGACTCTCCTCCCAGAGGTCCAAAGATCACAGCTGGAGAACTGCTATTCTCTGCAAGGCCCCCTGTGATTCACAAAATCATTCTCCATTGTAGATTTCCAGTCCTCACCCTCAATGATTTATGAATTGCAAAGGAATTGCTGAATATGCTTTTGACTCATAAGAACCAGCCTCTTCTCAAAACTGCATTTTCCCTGCTCCAAGACTGTTAATAACTTAGTACTATCTTGACAGCAAAGTGCCTTGTTTATTAGCTTCCAAAGAACAAATGTAGCCATTTGAGAACACTTGCTTTACAAAACTGTCCTTAGAACCCAATTCATTTGTGTGTCAAAAGACAAAGATCTTTTACATTTGGAAATATGTCTGTTATCATAGGCTTTTGATCCTAGTCCAACACAGAATTTAATCACATGCTTAAGTTTACGAATATGTCTACATCTGTCCTCACTCCGAAAAAACACTTAAACACATGTAAGCCATGTTAGAAGGAGAGACAATTGGAGCTTCCCATTGGACAATGGGAGTGAGGTTTAAGTGACTTGGATTTCAGCTTTTTGCATAAGTGTTTGCTGAATTGTGGCTTTGAAACTAGAATAACATGTTATATCTAAAACCATACATTTTTTTTTATTTCTGAAAAGTAAGAGAATTCCCCTGGCCCGTTAATGTCTGTGATAAGCTTGGGTGTTTCAATTAAGGGTGTGAGGATATGATTTGAAGCAAAGGCTCTGATTGAAACAACCACAAGGAAACCAAAGAATTCATGGATCGATAGCAAGCTCATTCAGGAACGCACATAATAAAACTGTGACAGCCGTAGCAAGGAAGCACTTGTGGCAACACACACACATACATACACACACGCATATTTTAAGAATTACATGTTAAAAATAATTAGTTTTTACATGCTGGAAACAATGGTGCACTGGTCATAAGCCAAAACCTGACAAAGCTCCAAGGTTGAAAAGGGCTTCTTTGAGTCTGTCTTCCAAGCATAATTATTGCAGGTTCAGAGGAACCAGATCTAAAGTGTTGTAAAACTCAACACAATGAACTTGACAGACAGCCAGATTTCTGTTTTCAGCCAGTTTAGGGTTACCATAATCTCATTATTATGCTTGAAAGACGACAAGTAATAGAATCTCAGGTAGTCGTTCTGTCTTTACTCAGCCGCATCTTCTCTTTTATGCCGATTTCCCTTGATTACCTGAACTAGTGGGGCTCGGTTTTCAACCACTTATCTTCTAGAAATAATCATCTGATCAGCTTTACAAGGTTCTCACTGCACTCAACGGTTTTAATGGGTCAAGCGTTAAATTAACCCTTTAACCATATCATTGGAGAATACAAAACTTATTCAAAAGCAATTTACTTTTCAATCACTGTGCAAAGGAGAAAGAGTTAGCTAGTCAGCTTTGCTTGTGTCTTCTCCTTCAGTGTTCCCCTATAATACTTATTCTGCCTTTGGGTAATAAGCAAACAACATCATTTTTAAACTTTGCAGCCTAAGAGAATGTCCTTCTGATTTTTGCTTACAGTAAGAATTTGTAAAACCAAGTCACAGGAGTAGCTGTTAGCATTTTATAGTCTGTTCTTAGACAATATATGTACATTTCACAAAGGGCTGAATAAATCATTATTTTCATTTTATGGAAAACACATGTGACTCACCTACACATCAGCTGATTCTGTATTACATTCAGCTTTAAAGTGTAACTCTTACAGATACACTCTAAAAAAAATAAATAAAAGGTTTGCAGCCTCCCTATGTATGAAAAATTCAGGGCAAGGGAAGTCATTTAAACTGGCCCAGCCTCACAGGTGGAGATTCTCCTCTTTGCATGCATCTTCTCTGTTCTGCTCAGGAGCAAGGTCAGCCATTTCTGCTGCACCTCCTAGCCTCCGTGGGGACACACAAAAGACAATGTTCCAGGTCTGGGATCTGTGTAGAGGGAAGTGACAAGTCTCAGGCAGGAATGTCAGCAGTGAGTCCAGTCCATACTGTGTTGCTTTGCACATGGAGTCCCTTCCATGCAGGGGAAACTTCCTCTCAGAGGGTTCTAAGAGCAGACACACCATGAAAAAGCCCAAGCAATGCTGCTCCAATGGAATTTCATGATCAGGGAACTAGAGTGGGGTAAATGCTCTTGCACAAAAGGATGATTCTGAGGAACTTCACAGTTTTCAGACGTCACCGACAACTTCTTCTGCCTGAGGAAGTGACCAAAGCTAAAACCTTTGGCACAAATTGTGGTCTGGGGGCGTCTCTTATCCAGTAACTAATCATAGCTACATAAAAACAAGGAATGTGTGGTTCATGAGTCATAACAGCAGTGCACCTGAAAAAAAAATTAACTTAGAAATGATCGTGTAATATAGATGCTCAAAATGTAAGTCTAACCATGCATTCTTAATGCAGCCTTTACTCAGCCAAAACTCTCACAGACTTCAGTAGGTATTTTGTCAAGAAAGGACTTGACCGAGGAATGGAAGGTGGACAATAAAGAGGAAGCTCACACGCCCTCCGAATATTGTTCCATTTTATACACTCCCATATTGTGAATCTTGAAAACAACTGAACTGCTGAAATCTAAACAAATTAAGTTCATCAAGTTGGGTCAGCAGTTAAATAATCAAAGGTTTTTGCCATCTGAAGATTGTACAAATCCATGGTGTATTTTGCTGTTGATGTGCCAGTATAAAAAGCGTTTTGTGGTTTCAGTCCATTTCTTAGTGGATAGGCATCCACATCACAAAACCAGGCATCCACAACTTGCAAGATTGATACCTTTGTCAGCAACTTTGTTAGGCCAAGGGTGGAATGAGCATAGAGTTGGTTTCTTTACCAGGGCTGAGGCGTGTTGATGGGGCAGTGTGGGGAAACTCGTTCTGCCACCAACATGCTGTCCCTGTTCTGCAGCTGCATAGATAGATTCATCATTCTACAGCATCAATCCATCACCTTTTCCCCTTTTGAAGGCCCAATTCCATTCACAGAGGTCAAGTACATTAGCATCTTTCATAGCACTAAATTAAAATGATTTTTAAAGAGTGATGGAGCTTCATGAATACTATTTATACTTTATTTGACTTAATTTAAGGCTTTTAAATACAAACTGCTCTCACTTCAATAATTTGGCTGCAAGTGCTGTATTAGCCCTTTACTATTAAAGAGAGGGAAGAGATGGAGGGGATTTTGTTCTTTTTGACTGATACCTGTTTTTTCAGGAAGCAGCTTTTCCTCTCATTAATATTCATAGAAAAACACACAATAAAGGGGGCCTGCACATGAACAACTTATGCTACTTGTATTTTTAGTCCATTTCAATGGAAGAGATACTGCAAAAACTCATGTAGCACAGCAATGCTGTGTATATTGTACAATAGCATAATTCATAGAGGGTAAGTAAACTAAACAGCAGAGAATAATAAAAAAACCAATTAAGATAGTAAAAAATTGAGTAAAAGTCCACAAAAATAAAAGATAACTAAATAAAAATAATTCTTAATTTTTAAAAAAATGGTAATAACATTTTTTTTAACCAGTTCCAGAATTTCTGCCAAAAAGAGTTTTTGCTGCCTGTTGTTCGCCATCACAAAGCACTACAGAAGTCTTCCAAAGCAAATAAGCAAGTTTCTGCAAAGCCCAGAGGGAGTGGAAATCTATCCATGGGTATGTCTACACTACAGAGGTTTTTTCTCGGAAAAACAGCCATTTTTCTGAAAAAACTTCAATGATGTCCACACTGCAATCATGTTCTTCCAAAAGAAAATCGAAAGAACAGAGGGGTTTTTCTGACATTGGTAATCCTAATTCTATGAGGAAGAAGCCTTTTTCCAAAAGAGCTCTTTCGGAAAAAGGCATGTGTGGACGGGGAAGAGGGAGTTCTTCCGAAAGAAGAGGAAAGAGGAAAAAGCACAGGTGCCCTTGTGGCCACTCCGTCCATAGTAATCACAGCTGAAATGCAAGATAGCATCAGTGTGGACGCTATCTTTCAAAAAAGCAGATCGCTTTTTCGATGCGCTTTTGCAATGTGGATGCTGTCTTTTGGAAGAAGTTTTTCCAGAAGATCTCTTCTGGAAAAGCTTCTTCCGAAAGAAGCCTGCAGTCTAGAAATAGCCTAAATGACATAACAGTGTATGGGAAGATTGAGGAAGAGCATAATGTAAAGCAAGATGTGAAGGCAAATAAGGCAGTATTAAAATTAGCAAAAAAATACATGTTATAACAACCAGTTTAAACACATGGGCAAGTAACAAAGGAATGAGGCAGGACATGTACTAGAAATGATGCAGTTCTTCAGTATGATACAGTTTTGGAACAAATTCAAATCTGACATGCCCACAGAAGGCTGACCTCTTTATAAACTACTTTAAAAACAGAATGTGTGAGTAACTAGAATAAGTGTGCTTCTCAGGTTCTAAGTAACTTACAGACCATTTCTCCAGTGCTAGCATTTTAAGTTTCCCTATCTGTAGTGATTTCATTGTATGCTGGCAGATATGGTCTTACAGGGACATAAGAGACATGGATCATTGGCAGTCCATAGCATATTGCTCCACATGTCTTTTTCAACTGCAATGCAACGTATACCAAAAGAGAGAGACGGAAAGAGAGAAAGAGTCTAGAAAGTACATAGTTTTGCAAGAGGTTCACAAATGATTTGTAGGGTCTTGATCATTTCAGTCAATAAGTCCTATTAGTAAACAGTACAAACTTAGACAAGGTACCATTTTAATGCCAGAGTTTGCTCCACTAAAACTACTGGAAAATACATCAGAAAAGTCACTAGAGGTAACAGATTCCTTACTGAAGATCTCTAACGAATGCCAAAATTCTCCAAAAGCTTAAAGGGGCCTCATGGCACCGCTGTAAATAATAACAGTAACCTATCCACCTCTAAGTGTTAATCTATGCTCCCGTACAATAATTCAAATTGCCTCCTTCCACAACTGTGCAGTGAATGTGGCCCAGTTTATTAGAGGATTGGCTCTTATTAATATTTTACTTCTTTTCATATGAAACAGGTATGGAAAATTAGTAAATTAAATAAAAAATAGTTTTACCCTATTTCCCCATACCCTATCTGACAAAATACTGGAGGCAATCTCTCTCCACTCACCCTTGAAATTCCCATTGGAATTCTGGGTCACACAATAGAGAAATAGATGCCTGAGTCTTGTGAAATGGGCAAGTTCTTTTTCTATCGTTCCTGCGATAGAAAGTCTGTATAACTATTAGCGTCTGAGCTCCTGCTGTACTACCTGTGTAGGAAAAGTGTGGCAAAATCATGTGTTACTTGCCTGCTTATTCAGATTTCAGGGTGTGTTAAAATTAATAAGAAACAAACCTAACTTAAAATGCAGTAGCCGTAGCAGAATAGAGAAACATTTTATAATCCAAATGCAAAAACACGTGTGCAATTTAGCAGGCCCTGCCTTCTCCTGCCCTGACCCATTTTATCATTCCTTCTCAGTTTATGCTCTTCAAAGGTGGTTTCAAATCCTCAAAAGGAGGGTTGAAAAACACTACAAGGTAAGATTCCCATGCTTCATGTAGACTGGCCCTTGAAAGATCTGTTGAGAGACTATCAACAAACCAACACTGCTGTAGCTGTATGTGGAGGTCGGGATTTTTATCATCCAAGAAAATTACTACCTTTTCTGCCCACATTAACTTTGCTTATAATTACACCCACATAATTTACCCTCACTCCCCATCAATCTAGTACTATTTTCAGGAAATCCAGAAGCACTTTCTTCTCCAGGTCAGCTTGAGAAAAGTAATACCCCTCCCCCATTGCAGCCATCAAGTCCAATGGGCCAGTAGCAGATGTGCGTTTTAACCCATACAATGGGAGATCCGGAAACATCGGGGCTACGTCTACACTGCAGGCTTTTTGCGCAAGAACAGCTGTTCTTACGCAAAAACTTGCAGAGCATCTACACTGCACGCGTATTCTTGCACAAGTAAATTTACAGTAAAGCATCAGAACAGAGGGCTTCTTGCGCAAGAGTTATCCCTCTCCCTATGAGGAATAAGCCCTCTTGTGCAAGAGCTCTTGCGCAAGAAGGTAGTGTGGACGGGCAACAGGGGTTTCTTGTGCAAGAAACCCCTATGATTAAAATGGCCATCAGAGCTTTTTTGCGCAAGAGAGCATCCACACCACCATGGACGCTCTTGCACAAAAGCACATCTCTTGCGCAAAAGCACATGGCAATGTGGACGCGCTCTTGCGCAAGACCTTTTGTGCAAGAACTCTTGCGCAAAACAGTTCTTGCACAAGAAGCCTGCAGTGTAGACGTAGCCCAAGGTTTCCCAACAATCGTATATTAGTCATGTGAGGGCCCATAATTCTTAGAGCACAGTTGCTACAAAACCAGAGAGGTTCCCTAGTACAGTACTAAGGGTATGTCTATATGACAGCCAGAAGGTGTGCAGGTTGTCACTCACAAGCTAATTCTGCTCAAGTTAATATGCTAAAATTAGTATTGTAGCCTTAGTAGCAATGGGGGAGGCTCAGGCTAGCCACCTGAATACAATTCTACCCAAATCCATGGGTATTACCTGGGCAGACAGCCTTAATTGCAGCCACACTGATATTTTTTAGCATACTAATGCGAGAAGAACTAGCAAGTCTGTCTACCTGTACTAGGAATTACATCTCCCAGCTGCTGTGTAGACATTACCTATGGATCAGCCACTAGATACAGTGTGAGAGAAAGTGTTTCTCTTCAGTGCTTGTCATCTGGAGGCAGCTTGGTTCCTGTCCTCTTAGGCCCTTCAGATAGAACAGTAGTTTTTTACCCCATCAAGTGGCATGATGAAGACAGTGGCCACATGAGGACACCTGAAAAAAAAACCTGTGGGCAGGAGCAGCCTCAAAGTCCCTGCCTCAGAGTGGGCACTTACTTAGCCCATTGTGGTCTGAAACTGACATAAATGCTATAATGTTTTGTAATAGTGAGATGCAGTGTTGTTCTCGCCATGTAGGTCCTAGGATATTAGCGAGACAAAGTGGGTGAAGCAACGTGTTTTATGGGACCCACTTCTGTTGGTGAGAGAGACATGCTTTTGAGAGTACACAGAAGAGCTTATCTGAAGAAGAGCTCTGTGTAAGCTCTCACCAACAGAAGTTGGTCCAACAAAAGATACTACCTCACCCACTGTGCTTCTCTTTTTATTCTGTTTTGGCAAACACTGAGAGTCAACCAGGGACTTTCTGAGCTAAATGCATGAGCATCTACAGTTTGAACTGAAGAGCCATGCTGTAACACAGCCACATCCTTTGTGCATAGAACACGATACATAGCACATACTGACTAACGGGTTACATTATTTTACCATTTTTAATCTAATTAGCAAATAAGGAGCTTGTGTTTTCCTTCTGCCAGAAAACCCCCCCACAAAATGCAGCCTGAGGCAGGAAAAAAAACCTGCAAGATTCTGCTTTACGAGTTTTGTCGGATTTGACTCTTTCTTCCCTAGCAAGATGCAGTAGACCCACCCCCCAATCTTCATAGATTTCCTGAGATCTACATATAACTTGAGGGATCATGTGGAGGCACAGGGACATCTTTGTACATGTCTTGGGTCTCCTATTGGTCTTCTTGGTTCCCTGAAGCTTCAAAGAAAATAAGCAGCCAAGGTTTTCCCAGCTGGTAGCTACACTCAGAACCTCTCTAAAAGGGAACTCCCCACTGGAGGGGAAGCCCACTAATGAGTCATAGAGTTTAAGGCCAGAAGGGACTATTAGATCTGACCTTCTGTATGTCTGAGGAAATTACATTTCACCCAGTTACCCCAGTATTGAACCTAATAACTTGGGTTTGACTAAGTCATAAGCTGAATGTATACTAGAGATGGAGGACGAGATAGGGAGAGAGAAACTTGGTTCTCCAGCCCTGCCATTTCCCCCATCCGGTCCAAGCTCTCCCTGTGCCTGAATCTCCAGACACAGAAAAAGCCCTTTGCAGGGGAGGTGAGCATGGGGCATGATGGTAGCTGCCCACTGCACTGCACACAGGTTTCCACATTTATTTGGGGGGCGGGAGGGGAAGGTTGATAAGGTCAAATCTTTGCTTAGTTTTCTATTGCTAATGAGGAAGATGAAAACAGCATCATAGTCACAACCTTCTGGAGTAGGTCTCCCCTTTGTATTACCCCCACGCCCCAGGAAAAAATGATTATTCTAAGTTACTGCAAAAACTTTGCAATGAGAACCAAGATTGCTCTATTGATTCTGCTGCCCCGAGGATCAGATTTGTCTTCTGAACATGCTAACTTGTGATTGGTTCTTCTCTCCATGAACTGCAACATGTAGCTCTATGGAGATGAAGCAAATCCCGGTTATTTGATGGAAACTTCTTCCTGACTTTTCCTATTGAAACCATAATGAAGCTCGGAATACAATAAGGTTCCTTTGGGACATCTTTCAGCAGTTCAACCACTCTACCTAAAGTGAAGATTTCTCACACCCAATTTGATACATTTTAGAATATTAATTACCTCAGATGAAATTGTAAGGCTCAATGGTTAGGTCAGTGACCTTTCACCTTTAAAACTTGGGTTACCATGGTGACTAAAAATCACTCTCATTAGTTGGATAAACTGGAGCAAAATAGAATCTGATGTCCGGTAGCTAACAAAACTGGCATATTCCACTGTAAATCCATATTCCATATGCATATAGCAGCTCAAGTTTAAGCAACAGCTTGGTATCTAAATGCACACCATTTCTCATCAACACTTTGCTCTGATAAAAATTAAAGTTGTCATGCATGCAGGTTTATTCTTGAGATGTCCAGAATTTGGCAAACAAATTTCCTATGAAGTAAGAAAAATGAATACGGTTCAGCATTCCGTTAGGGACCAGTGCTCCAGAAAGCATGCACTCCATGAGAAACACACTCCCTTGGATTTTACAATCTTCAGTGTAACATTTCCTGGTAGTGCAAGTTTGTTTGGAAAATAAGTCCCCCTTTTGTCTGAAGTATTTAATTATCTTGATAGAGGAACCAAGCAAAATGAAAGATTTATGGATCCCTGTTTCTCATAGTGAAAGAGAAAGTGATCTGTTTGCAGGAGTTATATTTTCAGGCACTTTGCTGAGACACCCCAACCCCCCCTTGGTTGCTGACTGTAAAATAAGAAAACTATTACCCAGCTGGGGTAACAATAGGCTCCCACAGTGCTTTTCTGCTCAGCCCGCAGCTGCCAGTGAAAGTGGAAACTACAGCAGCAGGATAACATTCTTTTCTTACAGCCTGTTTCTATGGGCAAGGAGCCCTCCCACTGATTCAATGTATTTTCTATGCAAAACTGTAGAAGAAGTGACATTTTAAAAGTTTTGACCTTTGTTTTTTTTTTTTTTTTTTTTTTTGGTGTTTTTTTTTTTTGCATGAACTGAGGCATACATTTTTTAAACCTTCTGACAGGGCGTCTGTTAAGAACGGCGATAGCCATTACTGTAATAATAAATGTTTCAAAATTTGAAAATTCTATGTTGAATATAATGCATAGATAACCTTTGTCTGGAAAATGATAGTGATGGGAAATTTAGAACTCCCTATTTTATTTTCGCGCAGAAAAACATGACGATGACAGACTTCAGACACCTCTGAGCAGCAGTATATCCTTGACTGCTGTATTTTCATTTGCTAAAATCATATCTTTTGAGACAATACTTTTTAAAGGATTAAAGAAATCTTTGCATTTGATCTGCATCGTTTCTCCGCTACCACTACTACTAAATTCAGCATTTGCCAATTAATAAAAAGTGTGTACGGGAGAAAGAACAGTAACCATAGGCAATAATAATGAGCATTGTGCTCAACGGTGACCAAATTATATTTATCTTATTCTACACCAAACTGTCATGGTTCACAATTTGATTAAGAAAAAGGCACCCCCAAACTCCCCCACACTGAAAGTTGACATACCAAATGAAACAACAAAACTATGAAAGATGTTAAAAATATCCGACACATTTTCCCAAAACACAAGTAAAAGAAATGAAGACTATTCAAACAAGAAGGGGGAGGTGGAGCAAGAAAAGCAAATGAGTCATTAACACAAATGCATCATAGAAGCCAAAAACAAGCCCGGCAGGTTAATCCATTAGAGAGGCTCCCACGCACCACCAATTCTCTGTGCCAGTTATAACTGCTAGATCTCACCGGCTTTCCCCTATATTCACTGTCCAGCTCCTTGTCCATCTGCCTATCCATCTCTTAGGGCCTGACCCTGAACATTCTGCATGGCCACATCTCTCACTGAGTCCAATAGGAAGGTAGGCTGTGGAAGCAACGAAGGACTGGGCCTATAGAATAATATTACCAATGTTAACTTTTTAAAGCTATCGTAAATGTAAAGATTCCAGGAGGTAAAGTAGAAAATTCTGTCTTTTTAATGTGTGACTCCTCACATTAAATTCATGTTGGTAACCTGAGCATAGCACTAAATACCAGACAAAATCATCTCTGGCTATACAACAAACACTGTGTAACAAAATCCATCATTAGCAAACTACATGGAACAATCATCCATCATTAAGCAGCAATCTACAATAAATTACAGTCAGACCATTAAAAGATCACTGAACCCAACAAAAGACAGGAGATTCAGTGCTAAGGCTGAAAATTCCTTCCTCCACTTTGTGCCTGGGATATTGCATGGGTCTCTGGACAGGATGATTTCACATACAGCACACTGCAGTTCGAAGGCAGACAGAGCGAATGAAGTACTAGTGCTACCTTAATTCTCTGTTTCCTGGCTTTTATTGGTTGGACAGTTTGTTACAGCCTTTTTTGTAAAAAATTAAATCTCTCTTTTCAACTTTTAAAATGTTGGTTAAAATATTCAAAAGCACTTTCATATGAACACAACAGCATTGACACTAGATTCTGTGATTGTTCTGCTGAAGCCACGAGGTCATTTAAAAAGTGTGCCAAGTGGATTTAGCCAAGCAGCTCTGAATGACAATAAGACCAGTGAGTCACATGGCTGACAGCCTGATCCTGCATTCATTGAGTGCAACAGGAGTTTTGTTATTGGCTTCAGTAGAAGCAGGATCAAGCCTTAAATGTATGGACCTTATTTTGAAAGCACTATCCCTAGTTATCTATTGAATTAATGACTGCATAGACATTAATTTCTGGTTTCTGTGTTACGATATGTAAATACAGGTGGAAATTTTTTTTCAGTTTATTTTAGGCCAATAACTCTTTCATGACCCAAAACAATGTATTATCTAGGACAGTCAGCTATTTTGGATAGAGGGCACGTCCCCAGTTGTCCAGGATTGCCAAATGTTTGGCATGACTCATGCCAAAAAGGCAGCTGGTCAGTATGAGGTTAGTAGCAACCTACTAAAAAGCAGAAAATATTGAAAAGCACAGATAGAATTAAAGGTGCAGAATAAGAGAGGGTCTGTGGGGGCAGCAATATACAACAAATTATAGTCATTAACACTTTAAGTCTTCACCAGCATTTGCCAATAGTTACCACATAATGGTATCTAAGATACCACAGGTTTTCTCTGTACTTAAAATAAAATAGAAAATAATTGTAGTATTTTAGGTACTGGCAAATATTGTCTATATGCAAAATAGGAAATGCAATATCTGTATTACAGAAACACTGAGGGATCATATTTTTTCTATCCTAAATGAAAAATGTCCTTCAGCAATAGATCCTTTAACAAGGCTGATGACAGATCATTACAAAAGAGTGAATTATTTGCCCAGTAGTCTATGTGCTTCTCTGGCACTTTTCAGATTTACAGGTGATGTAAGTTACTTACATGTTTTTGCAGGATCAACCCCCAAATATGCTTTCAGAGTATGTATACTACAAAACCGCAGGGAAATTAATTCTTTGCATATCTATAGCTCCTGCCATGCCAGTTTCTAAAGGCTGGGTCCTCTCAAGTACTTTAATAAATAGTAATAAATAAAGCTTCAGATATTATTCTGAAGTAGTTAATAATCTTCCTTTACAGACAGAGAAACTGAGGCAAACATAAGTCACACAAGAAATATGCTGTAAAGACCAGAATAAAACCTAGTTCTTCTCAATACCAATCTTGTGCCACAAGACTATCCTTCACAGTAATTACTATGGAAGTACAGATATAATATTTCAAATTAAAGAGCTTGGTGGAATGCTAACAGGACGGGGAGTCTTGCACCTGTAAGTATGTTTGGAAGTAGGACAGTTCTTTTGAGGGGGGAGAGATTGTACTTAGTCCTTCAGCTGATATGGAGTTAATGTTTTGAACTGAAACTTTAATTTGCACATTTGCTTAAAGAGGCTGGATAAGCACCTTTTATAAATGCAATAAATAAATAAATAGGTCACTGGTTCATATCACAAGGTCAGAAGAGCACAATCCCTATAGTCATCATCTAACTGACATTCGGTGACCTGTGTGAAGTAAGTTGATGGTCACATTCCATTTCCTAAAGGACAGATGTCCATTTCCCAAAGCTACCATAAGTGGAGTACCCTGGATGGGAGAGAGGCAAGGGCTTCATGGGCATGGACAATGAACTACCCTCTTCTCCTGTGAGGTGGCCCAGGCATTTGAGGCTCATTGGCAGAGGTTATGGGAAGATGGCCCTGCCACCACCTATGCTTTGTATGTTTTCTGTACAAACAGAGGACTCACTCTCCAGCTGGGCTAATAGGTCAATGATCACTGACGCTAAATTCACATAAGTACGTACATCTGTTAACTGAGCATTCTAAATGACACCATCTTTTGGTTTTGGTTAAGAATAGTATTTGTGGGTGCAAACTTGTATGCCTTCCCAGAGAACCGCTGTGCTGATTGGTACAGAATTGCACACTGGTTGAATCCATTTCAACAAGGTTGGGGGGGGGGGGGGAGGGGGGGGGGAGAGAGAGAGTCAGAGTATTCCCTCTCCTAAAAATAACTTGTACACAAAGCCAGCTGCACACGTTGAATCACATCCAGTTATCAGTCCCATTCTTCAAAGTTCAAGCATCCCAAGATACTTGAGTACTGTATTGGGCACCAAAGAGTAAATTATTTTTTTTCAGTAGAATACAGACCAAGCTATTAATAAAAAGCTAATTCCAGATCAGATGAGAAAACATAAAACAGAATTTCTTGTCGAGTTCAGATCCTTCAACATCTGTCAGAGAAATGTTTTACCATCTTGTTAATATTCCCTGGAGTCAGTATCAGTGTGTTATACTGCAAATCTAAGAGATTTGTTGAAACAGAACAAACACGTTGAAACACATCTTTATTTCTTCATCTTATCTCTCACTCTCTTCTTATATTTTCTACTTTCTTAAATGTTAAATTACTGTTTGAAAACTAACAGAAAAAACACCCTTGGGTTGTATTTTGTTAGATTTATTCATGACTTTTTGTGTTAAACTGTGATTAACAATATCTGCTAGAAACCAAGATGGTTACAATCAGAAACTTGAAAGTTAGGTAAGATTTCCTATAGCTCTAAAAAAAAAAGCCTTAAGTAATGAAATGTAATAGTATGTTCAGCAAAGGACATAGTTTAGTGTTTGTTTGTTTCATTCTTAACAGTAGGTAGTCTTCAAAAAGACTCTATGGACAGAACACTGTTCTTCTTATTACAAAGAAAACTAGCATTGTGTACTTTGGAAAAAATGAGTAATACCAAAAATTGAAGGTCTTTTATGCACAGCATTTTTAAAAAATGTTTACAATCTTTTACCTTTTCTCTTCTCAGGATTTTTTCTGTGACTTCTGGAAATTAATTTGCATGACACAAAGCCTTGTATGCATAATCCCCCAGAAGGATGACAACAATGAGCCATATGTAAAACTCAAAGAAAAACTTGAGTGGGAACTTTTAAAAATAGTTCTGTGGACTGATCAACACTCGACTAAAAACAAAGTGTCACAAATTTCCCTTTCTTTTGATTTTATTCCCTCTTCACTGTAGATATTTGTTGAAAGCATCTGTTTCACTAAAGAACAGTACCTATTGCTGGAGACAGTTTCTGACCATTAATTTCTGGTTTGTATTGGAAAATGAGATTGATTGTTTTAAATGAGGATGGGTTTTTGCTCCTCTAGAGCAGGGTATTGGAAGGACAACAAACGTGAGGGATTATTGTTTGAAATTATTTTATTGAGAATCCCTCCTTTAACACCATCAATTTACACAGCACTTTCGGAACACAGATTTCAAACCCACCCACTGTTCCAAACAGCTTACAGTCTAGCTATCACTCCAAAAAGGCTTGTAATAAACTGTTGCAATTTCTACCCCAACCCATTATTTGACCCTGCTGATGAGCTCCTGCCTCTCTGCCCCTGATTGTTATACACTTAAACAGAGTAGCTGAACCCTATGGCTCTCAGTACATTCTTTTAGGGAATCTTGCACTTCCTCCATTTGACTACTTCATCAGCCTCCTAGCACATTTCAAATCCTTCTATTTTTACTGCTACATTTTTACAATCCAGGAGGAGAGGGGTTCTCTGCTGGGCCCCAAAACAATTCATCAGCACAAAATACACATTGTGCACAATTCAGAGAGATGTCAGGGACCAGCAGAGAGGGTTTAAGAGATGCTGGCTCCAGAGGTAGCAGGAAGCATCATAATATGGAAATGTTTCTGCTTCCATTTTGGAATGTAATTGATGAAAGTTAGTGATAAGTTCACTGGATCTCTCAGTGGTCTAATGGGAGGAGTAATGGGAGGAAGAAAACCTTTCAGTGCCCAGTTGTTGAGCTCATATTGCCCCTTGTAACACTCTCGTTCCTCTATCATGCTCAGAGTACCATTTTACCACCAGCATGAAGATTAGAATAGAAATCTGAAGTCTCGTCTAGCCAGCACTGTCCACCTGGAGACCAGATACAGTACTCTTCTGATCAGCTCACTTCTTACTACATTGGAAAGCAGGAGTACATAGGCACTCTCAAGGCAATAGTCCCCTATTTGTGAATGCAGATGCCTACGAGTGCACCCCCAGACTGCCTGGAGTCAAGTATCCAGTGCAGGAACTGTGACATATGCAATAAAAATGTTCAATATTTAATCCTCAGTCATAAATGAATTAAAAATTGAAATTTTGCTCAAAATAGGTTACAAACTATCAGACTTCAGAAAGTTCTTAGGCACATTCTCCCAAATAAATAGTGTCTCTACCTAAAAGACATCTTCCCCAATGGTGTAGTGTCCTGGATACATCAAGGAAGTGCATTCTTTAAGTTCAACAAGCAAAGTGTAATCATTACTAGAGTCTTTAAGTACACAAACCCTATAATTAAAGTAGAGATCAAGGAAGTTCAGTTGAGTTCAATTGAGGAAGCAATTGTGGCTTTGGGCATTTTCAAAACTCCTGTCTCCAGAATTATAAAACTCAGAATAATAATAATCATAGTGTAATAATCGTAGTAATTTGCAGTGTTTTTGTATATAGTTCTCAAATATCTAGTACTCTCATATATGGCAAGTTTCAGCAAACAAAATAATAATGCCTTGTTTTAACAAATCATCATCTAAAAGTGCTGAAGAACGAGAGCTGATGGAACAGTAAGAAAAAATGTTAATCAAACACAGCAAATTAGCAGCCACATTTTCAGTTTACCCATGTTCTGTGGCATGTTTCTTTGCAAACATTCTTGTGTTTAAAGTTTTGTTTGCAAAATATTTACACACAAAATAAAACAAAATTTGGGACCCGTGACTGAAATTTGTTTTGGGCAGAAGCAGAGGTAGTGTATTGAGCACCTAAAGTAAAGCCGACACTTCTTCCCAGAGAGCCATTATTGCAACAGGTCTTCCCCATCTAAGTTGCTTCCCCAATGCCAATCAACATCTATGAGAAACTGATGGAGAAGACCATGAGGGTAATATGTCCTCAAAGGGCACCAATATTTAGTTGATTCACAGCTCTACATCTCCTTTATACCTGAAACACAGAGGGTACCATTGCCAATTCTACTCCATTGACTGGAAGACATTGGCACTTGGATGTAGGGCAGTTGGCTGACATTAAATTCAGACAAAGCAGAGGAACAAAAGCTTAAAATGAAAAAGCTCCAAATGGATCACAATATGGCAGTTTGCCTACTGAGGGCGCATCTACACAGCACCATCACTTGAAATAAGATACACAATTTGAGCTATGCAAATTGTGTATCATATTTCAGTGCTACTTCGAAATAGCTTATTTCATGTATCATATTTCATATTTCAGTGCTACTTCAAAATAGCTGCCTACACAGCGCCAAATTTCAAAATAAAGTGCTATTCTAAAACGTCCCTTACTCCTTGTAGAATGAGGTTTACAGGGACGTCGGAATAGCGAGCCTGAAATAATGGGCTTGCTATGTAGACGCGGGATAGCTATTTCGGGATACTCCAGTATCTTGAAATAGCATTGCAGTATAGATGTACCCTTAGTGACAAAGGCCACTAAGGGTATGTCTACACAATATCCTTTGAGCTATGCAAATTGCGTAGCTTATTTCAAAATAGCTTATTTCTAAATTTGGTGCTGTCTATACAGGACTTACTTCAAAATAAATTGCTATTCCGTTGACTTCCTTAATCCTCCCACAACGAGGTTTACAGGAAGTCAGAGTAAGAAGCCCATTATTTTGAATGTATTTGAAAATAATGGGCTTCTTATGTAGACAGCACATAATGTTATTTCGCAATAACGGACATTATTCCAAAATAACTCTGCTGTGTAGACGTACCCTGAGGGTCCACTGCTATTTCTTACAGCCTTCTGACTGAACACTGAGTCAAAGGAAAGGTCATTTATTTGACCTGATATTCAAAGCCGCACAAGGGATTATTGACCCAGCCTGCCTAAAAGACCATCTCCTCTTTTTCTACAATCGAGACTTCCCCATGTCCCCTGTGAATGCCAAAAACATTAGCTTTGGGAACACGGGACATAAAACTATCAGCAGCTGGCTCAAAACCTTGCTTCTGTAAGAGATGAGACTGAAAATCAGCCTTACCACATTTGGAACAAAATGAAAAGATCACTTGTTTCACTTAGCTTGCCCACAATTAACAATAAATAGCAAATAAAATTGTGAGGATGGAAGGGAAAAAACCAGAGATAATTATGTTAACTTTTGAGGCATGTGGAGATCCCACTGATAAATACCCAGGCAGGGCACTACAGGTGGGTGTAAGGCATCTGAGTGGAACAAAACATGGTAATGACCCTGCATAGAAGTTTCAGTAAAGGGCCATTAGATTGGAGATGGCACGTTGTGTGAACATGCTGTGTATTTGGAGGAGAAATATGAGTCACTCCAAATCTGGTTTGTGCAGGTGATATGAGGAATTGGCTAGGAAAATGGGGTCTTTTGTCAAAAGTCCCGCTTTGTGAAAAGCACTGACTCACTTCACAGAAAAAGTGGATATAGCTACACTGTATGAAAATTGTGAGCATGGCTGAACAAGAGACAGACTTGTTTAAAGGAGAAATACACCCACATAGACCCAGGGCTTCATCCTAGAGAAACTTTTGAGATAGCACCATGAAATACTTTGTCTGCCTAGCAATGGTTTTACAAAGAGGGCCAGTACCTTCAGCAGTAGCTTCCCTAAATGCAAACTTCTCTGTGAAATTTCTAGCTCATCCCAGATTAGAGCTTTATTTTGAAAGAGAGGGTTTTTGGGGCAGGAGAGGAGGGAATCATACATGGAGTTTTAAAAATAAGAAGCCTGATTCTCCACTGAACAAAACCCAGTTTCCTGCCAGCATCGCGCTATTCATTTGAAGGGGTTACGCCATTGTAGAATTGGTAGGGAAGTCAGCTTAATCGCATTCCCAAAGTGCCTCTCTCAAGTTATTGGGCTCAATGCTGGGGGTAACTGGGTGAAACTGTGGCTGGAGTTATACAGGTAAGATGACCTTATGGTGCCTGCTGGCCTTAAACTCTATTAATATTAATTGGCGGCATTGTAATACCTCATATACCTGCATTTAACTACGTCAGCCTAATATACTTCATTGGACTTTTATGGTGAAGTTAATTGCTGCCACACATTCATGAGAGAAAAAAGGCCAAAGGAGGCTGAGTGGGAATAAGAGTAATGGCTTGAAAGGGAAAGAACAAACAGGACACCCCAAAACGTTACTGTAGCTAACACCCTTGCAAGTTATTGAGGGCATTGGACACTGATGTTAGAAGTGGATTTGGAAATCCTACTTTCTGGCTAACGAGGAGGAGGCTCTTTAGCACAGTGCTAGATGTATGTATCAGACTGCTACAATGCTGCTCTAGCATCTCCTGAGAAAGTCACTTTCCTGGGTAAGCTGCGAGTGTTGCCATGGCAGGCAGCAGAAGAAGTAGAATATGAATGGAGGAGAGGGGAACTGAATCGTTCATGTTAAGGAATACCCCAAGAAAACAACATTCCAGTACAGCGGGGCTGACAGCCTCACTGTGCCCCGGGGCAAGGCAGGGGGAGGGAGGCCCTGCTCCATGCCCTGGAAGGGGTGAGGCCTCTGGCAGAAGGGGTGGGCCAAGGGCTAGGCAGCCCTCAGCGCTCCCCAGAGAGCACCGTGCCTTCTCCAGGCAGCCTTCAGTGCTGCCCAGAGCACACGGTGTGGCACTCCAGCAGCAATTTACAGGGCAGGGATGGGTCAGTGGCGGTCAGGAGCTCTGGGTCCTTTTGTATAGCTGGACCCCAGGGCAACTGCCCTCTTTGCCCCCCTCCTCCCATTAGAAATCCTGGTCCAGCATCAGCTATATGTTTCATTTTTCACTTTTATGAACTAGTCAAGCCCTACCATCCCAAATCCCTGCTTCTCTCTCATAGAACTTCAGATGGACCTCAAAAAAGTATTCGCCCTGACATGACTTAGCTTTGCTTGGTGAATACAACTTTCATGTCTTCTGTGGAACAGCTGGGAGTGAGACGTGAATGTGGTCCTGTACATATTTGTTTCACACTTCATTTTTCAAAAGGAAACACAAGAACCAGGTTCACAGGCTCGCCCCAGCCAACGGGATGAAATGCCTTCTGGGTTTTGAGATAAATTTGGCAGAGATTTTTAGAGCTGTTTAGGCATTGCTGTGCTCAGTTTTGCAACACCTTACAGATTCCATCAACTGTTGATGAAATTTAGACTCCTACCTGCCTAAATCCATTTGACAATGAGATTTGTCTCCTAAATCAGTGAGGTGTTATGACAGTGAATGCAGCAATGCCTGCACAGCTTTAAAAATCTGGGCCAAAGAGTATTTTCTTTGAGATTTTGAACTTTTTGGAATAACCTGATTGAAGTCCAG
This sequence comes from Rafetus swinhoei, assembly GCA_019425775.1. Taxonomy (NCBI): domain Eukaryota; kingdom Metazoa; phylum Chordata; order Testudines; family Trionychidae; genus Rafetus; species Rafetus swinhoei. The sequence goes on from CM033437.1 coordinate 112,284,502, forward strand.
GACAAGAATTACACACAAAGTAATTAACAATTAAGAACCTCACCAAAAAAATTTTTTTTAATAAGAAAAGGGGGAAAAAACAACCACTTTTGTAGTGTCTGTTCATTATACAAAACAAATCAACAGTGAAGGGAAGGGGGCAAGAAGATGGCACACTGCCTGATAAGTGCACCCTTAAATCTATAATTAAAACCAAAGGCAAGCTCCAGATATAGCTGAATCAGTTATATAAGATCTTACAAAAGCTTCACACTGTTTTTTAGTTTTTGCTTTACTATTGTTCCCTCTCCTTGGAGTTCATTTAAGGTTAGTAATGGATGAGGTATTGTAACGGGGTTTTATGGCAGGATAGGATCTAACAGGGCCCTTCTTGTAAACATATGAGAGTGTGCGTCCAAAGGGAAAAAATAATTACTGGCTCAACTTAAAGGAGAAGAAGTTAACAGTCACTTTGCAGCCCTGCTCAGATCTTCCCCAATCCCAGAAATGGCTTCCCAGCTAGTTAGAAGTTATTTTAACAGTGTCCTATGGTTTCATAGAATCCTATCACTGCCTATTTCTCAGAATAATATGGTAAAATTACTTAGATAAGACATTAAACTAGATATAGCAGCAATAATCTAAACACAGTGAAACAAGGGAGCAAATCAGTACCATATTTAGATCGATTAATACTTTAAATGCAGACTTGATCAAAAATGGGAAATCTTTAAAAAACAGTTCAATAGAAAAATCATTTCTTTTTTCCCCTGTCCAAATCCCAATTTCAATTTTTTGACTGGCTTTGTAGCTGTTTGTAAAATGGGATGCATTGTTTGCAAAATGCTTTAAAAAATATTTATCCTCCGTGACCCTAAGCACGCCCAAATACCAGTTAGCGTACAGGAGTAATGATACATACACAAAACATAGCATGTATGTCTCATTGGGGAAAAATATCACTGATCCTTAATCGTTTTGTGTGATATATGTATGGTAATCCCACACATGATTGTATATGTGCTGGAAACATGTTCTGAAAATGTATTTGGTAAGCAGTGCTTAATCCACATCTGTTCTAAACACAGGAATGTGATTCCACCTGCTCAAACATGTCTACGATGTAAATTAAGCCAGATGTGACCAAAGCTAAAGAAAAGCACATATACATGTAAGGGAAACAAAGCTAGAGAGCAAATGGGGAATGATGAGCTCTTAACAATCTCCTTGGGGGATGAAGACTGCACCCCAGAAAGCCTTCCTGTCCTTCGAAGCAGGGTCAATGAACTTTGGGAAGATAGGAGGGAGGAAAATCCATTCAGACATCCTTTGCCTGAGGAGACAAAGGAACTCAGCGCTTTGAGATCTGTGAAGGATCCTGGCCAGAGAGTCTGGTCAGTCAGGCTGGGAAAGAGACTTAGTGAGAAAGATTTCTTTGAACATGAAACTCCTTTGTAAAATCTGCTTTTAAACTTAGACGTGTATTTTTTTACTTTTGTTTGCTCATAACTCTTTCTAAATGTATTCCTTATACTTGATACAGATTATCACATCCTGCCAAACTATTTTAATGAAGGATGGTCAAGACTCTGAATCTACACTGCAGCCTGGATCGACACTCTGAAATCGACCCACCGGACTCGATTTAGCAGGTATAGTGAGAATCTGTCAAATCGTCTGCAGATCCTTCTCCCATTAACCCTATTACTCTACCCCAGATAAGAAGAGAAAGAGAAGTCAATGGGAGAGTTTTTCCCATCAACCCCCTATGGTCTAGAGGCTATGGTAATTCAACTTAAGGTACACTGACTCCAGCTACGTTATTCACCTAGCTGGAGTTGCATAGCTTAAGTCTACTTTCTGCTGTGGTGTAGATGTAACTATAGAAACTTGTTTTGTCCATTTCTCTTAAAGAGGGACCAAATGAAGCAAAGATTCAATTATGTATCCGCGTGCACCATTACATCTTCATGACTAGCTCAACCTAATTGAAAACAATAAGGAAAAATCAGGTGGTGCAGCCTCAGAAGCATTGCCTTTCATTCTGAAAACTAACCAAGCTTTCATGCTAAAAGCTAAACAAATTCTGTGTGGCATTAGAGAAGACAGAACTTCATCATTTACTTGTAACTTGAACATATTAGATACACAATTCACTCTCTCAGCCATCAAAAATCACCTAATTGTGTCATTCCTGAGGGGTTCGACTAACCACTTCCCATAACTCAGGATATCCTAAGAGGCTTTTTATTATATATACTTGTCGGTGAACTAATTCATGGTGTCCTGGCAGACCTACTCCAATCTTTGGTTTATCCACTTTCTTCTAGCTTATCTTTCTAGATGGAGTCCATTATCTTTTTCATTATACTGTATATCATAAGACAATGCAATTTATTTCAAGAACACAATTGGATATTTGTATACATCACAGACCTTAACTACAGTCTCATAACTGAATGTTTCTGAATATTCACACCACTGTTGTTTTCTCTTTTGATTGCCCAGTATCTGGTATATCCAATTAAATGGAGTTTAATCTTTCATGCCTAATATTTATTTTTATATGTTCTAGATACTTTTTATATATAATTAAATAGTTCATTTTTGCATGAAAGTTCAATACTTAGAATTCTTTGAGTTTTTAAATTTTGGAACATCAGAAAAACTGGAGGGCAGTACAGGTAAACATGGAAAATAAAATACAGACCCCATTCCTGTTTCTCTTCTTTCTTTTTTTTCTTCTTGTCTAAATTTGTAAATTATAGGAAAAGGTCTCCATTATTTTCAAGACCTTTTTGGCTCCACTCTCCAGATTTTTTTATTGTTTCCAATAAGGATCCTGGTTTATTATGCAGTATTTCCATGAGAAAGGTTTTACTGTGCTTCTGAGCTCTCTCTGCTCCAAAAGCTTAACTTCATTCATTAGAGACTTGGTTTTTCCCAAACAGACATGCTTCTAGACATCTTATCTTATTAGGCTAGTACAAATAAATTGGCTAAAGTAAACTGTGAACTCCCTCTCTTACATAACTCTCTCTTCAATTGATGCGAAAGTCCCTCTCTCTCCCTGCAGAAAGATCTTCCTGTAATAGATAGCTGGAAACTTTTTCACAGAGTACCTCATCACACTGCACTTCATGTGTTCCATTCCCATGGACTTGTATTTTATAGCAAACAAGGATGTCTCTGAACAAAATACTTCTGTGACTACCACACTTTTGTTAGAGGTCTGATTCCTCATATTCGTGATTTACTTTCCTGAAAAAATGCCAGATAGGGAAGTGAGATTAAGGCTGCTTCTGCTCTTAGCTCACTTCAACCTCTAAAGTGGGCAAGGAAGAAAGAGAAAGAAAGAGAGAGAGATCGAGAGATCTTCTGTGTTTTTATTGTCACCTTCTCCCCAGGAGCATTGTTGCAGTTGAGGCCTGTCATGTTTGGTAGACACAGGAGAAGTTTTTCTCTGTGCTCTATGGTAAACCAACATTTGTGGCAAAACAGAAAAAAAAGCACGTAGAATCACATATATGATAAACACAAAGTCTAAAATGAGGGAATGGGCTGAATGAAAGCAGGCTGAGCACCATAAGATCAGAAGGTAGCTGTTTTCCTGTTTCAGGTAGGGAAGGGACTCCATGTTTGTCTTAAGATCATGCCTGTGTGTGTCTCTTATCAAGTGTAAGAAGTCTCCTTCTGTGCAGTACTTGTGAGATCAAGCAGGTAGTAGGAACAAGAGCAGAGCTCTGTCATTTGAGCATTTTGTCCATGGAGAGAGAATTTATCAACTACCTGAACCCTGGAAGGGATTTACGCATTTTTTTTGTCATATCAAATACCTGAGGTTGGATGTAGGGGGAAAAGATGCTGGTATCCCAAATCCCTTCTAAAACATTTCAGCTGTGTCTAGACTGGCAAGTTTTTGCGCAAAAGCGACTGCTTTTGTGCAAAAACTTGCCAGCTGTCTACACTGGCCACTTGAATTTGCGCAAGAGCACTGACTTCGTAATGTACAAAATCAGTGCTTCTTGCGCAAATACAATGACGCTCCCATTCGGGCAAAATCCCTCTTGCGCAAATGTATTTGCGCAGGAGGGCCAGTGTAGACAGCTAAAAAGTGTTTTGCGCAAAAAAGCCCCGATGGCGAAAACAGCGATCGGGGCTTTCTTGCGCAAAACCACGTCTAGACTGGCATGGACGCTTTTCCGCAAAAAGTGCTTTTGCGCAAAAGCGTCCGTGCCAATCTAGATGCTCTTTTCCTCAAATGCTTTTAACGGAAAAACTTTTCCGTTAAAAGCATTTGCGGAAAATCATGCCAGTCTAGACGTAGCCTTCATGTCTTAAACCAAACGGGTTTGGATTTTGTAGCTCCATTGGTTGGGGGACATATTATTGACAGTCCCAGCAATTGTTCTCCTGGCTTAGTCCAAATTAAAAACAGTTGTGCCAGGGTCCAGCACATAATAGCTAGTCAGCTTCCTTTTTAAAAAAATACCATCAGATAACACAATGAATTGGCAGCAATTTTCACATTATTCCAGACAGTCTCCCATTCCTCAGCTGACAGTTCCATTTGAAGTCATATTTCCAGTTCTGCTTAATCTCTGCTGTTGCGGGAGAGACTAGAGAATTTAACTGTTTGCAACCAGTGTTGCCTCTACTGTGGAATTGTTTCAGGAAGTCTTATAATGAAGAGCATGGGATTAATGCACGGGACCATCTGGCTTTACTATGCATGGAGTATTAGAAAGAAAAGAAAGAGTGAGAGTGTCTTTTCACTCATAGGAAGTTGATCTCCTGAGTTTCACCCACCTTACCCTCTCTGATGATTCTATAGAGTATTAAAAAGACAAGCAGGAAGACAAATAGGGGGAACACTGTACTAATATAATGTTGAGGAAAATTCCAACTCCACCACAAACTGGGTGAGCAATTCAATTGTGCACATATGAGCAATGATCTCTATGGGCCTTCCAAGTAATTCCATTAAAACAGATTATGAAAATTACTTATTCTTACAACCTATAATTTTATTAATTACATTGAGCTCCCCTGCCCCAAAATATCTACATATGACTGTTTTATCAATCTTCAATTTTACTCCGTAAGTGAGGGAAACAAAGGAAGTGAAAGCAAATTTCTAAGTTATTACTATTTAGAGTTATTAATATTATTAGTAATAAATATTTACAACCCTATGTAGCATGCCCAAGTGGCACTAAAATGGTTTTTCTATAGACCAGCAGAAGTATGTCTAGCTATTGGGAGGTCACTGGAAAACGAAAGGGAGATGCTAAATTTCTGTGTCTGAGAATAAATCCCAATTTCCAACAGTCATAACATGGATTTTCTTGTGATTCTCTCACTTTTAGCCCCAATAGCTATGCAATAGGATGATATGATATTTGCCATTATACCTAAGCAATTACCATCTCCAGATACAATATAGATTATTCATAGATTCCAGGATTTTTGCCATTCCTCAAGGCAGCTAAGTTGGAGGAGAGCTTCCTATTTTCATCCTAGTAAAAAATCCTACAACTCGTATTTGTACTCTACAGTAATGTGTGAGCAAGCCCACTTACGAGAGGGGTAAAGGGATTAAAGGGGGCCCGGAGATTCAAAAGGGCCCAGACTCCCAGCTGCTGACGCTTCTATGACAGTGGCAGTGGTCGGAGCCCAGGGTCATTTAAATCACTGCCAGAGCCCCATGCAGAAGGCTCCAGGCAGTGCTAAGGGCTGGCTGGTGTAGGGGAGAAGCCTCTGCCCCACCGTACTCTGCCCCTTCCAGCTGGGACCCTGCACCTTCCAGGAGCACTGAGTTAGGCCCGCACCCACTTGTCCAGGGGCCTGGCAAGTTTGTCAGCCCAACCTGCTGTGAAGTGACGCTGATAAGGTTTACATGCCTCTGGATCTATCCACAGAATCTACTTGGGTAAAATCAGTTTTCAAAGCATCAGTTCTAAATTACCCACATACAAAGCTTGGGACTGCTTTGTAGCAGGAGAGAACAAAGTGTGTGTATCCTCCTTCAGTAAGTTGGCTTATGTCCTCTGGCTAGGTACTTCAGCTGCTAATTTAAGGCCAGACCCACACTCAGAAGTTAAGCTGATCCAGCTACATCATTCAGAAGTACAAAAAATCCACACCCCATCATCATAATAATTAACCTGACCTAACCCGTAGTGTATGTAGTGCTACATCAACAGAAAATTGCTTCTGTAAACCTAGTTTCTCTGGGAGATAAATTAACTACAGCAATGGGAGAACCTCTCCCATCCCTGTAATGAGTATTTACAACTGACATGCTACTTCAGCACAGCTGCATCTGTGCCACTGCAGTATTTCAAGCGTAGACAAGTCCTAAGTTTCCATGCCTATGTGACAAACAGTAAAAGCCTAAATCAAACATCCAATCACAGTCATTGGATTTCAACTGGTGACGATTCAGTCACCAAAGCTCCCAAGTGGTACGTCGACACTGCAATGCTATTTCAGGATACCGGAGTATCCCGAAATAGCTATCCCACATCTTCACAGCAAGTCTGTTATTTTGGGCTTGTTATTTCGACATCCCTGTAAACCTCATTCTTTGAGAAGTAAGGGATGTTTCAGAACAGCACTTTATTTTGAAATGTGGTACTGTGTAGACAGTGCCAAATGATGAAATAAGCTATATTGAAATAAGATACACAATTTGCATAGCTCAAATTGCGTATCTTATTTCAAGTTATGGTGCTGTGTAGATGCACCCCAGGTCACACTGAAAAGAGAATCAAAAGTAGGAACAGGAGGAAAGTAGCACAGCATCTACTCACTCTTCCTTTATTTCTTACTCTTAAAGGCCTCTGGCAAATATACTAGTGGAATAAATAGTATGGGTGAAAATTCAGACAAGGTGCAAGTAACTGCTACTTTATTGTATTCAATGGAGTTATAACTCACTTCCATCGCCTGATGGAAAAGTCCTGTAGAACTTAAAAATGAAATCAATGGGAATCTACAGAAATTAAAGTAGTGCAGAAATCACTCAAAATATCCATGCCTCATTGGAGAATTATGCCCATTCTATTGAATTTTTAAACAAATGTATCTCTTTTAATAGAGAAATATTATCACTACTGTAGAATTTTACAAGTTAGTTTAAAAATTTCACAGGGCTCTCACTCAGTTAAATTCAAGAAGAGTTCTCCACAATGACCAGGCCCAAACTTGGCCCCAGGCATCCGGACATGGTAAGTCACATAGCTGGCAAGTATACAGCAGTGCATGTGGATTTTTTCACCTTGCCTACTCCAAAAATTAAAGTATCCCTAAGTGACATTGAAAAGAAAAGAAATGAGAAGTAGGAACAAGAAGAAAGTGGTGTCATATCTGCTATCTTTTCCTTTTCTTTTTCCCAGGAAGATCCCTGGCAAATAGAGAAAGGAAGCAGAGATTTTATTTAGGGCTGCTTTCTCACTCTCAAACAGAATGCAGTGCAATGCAGGATGCAATGCAGCTTTTCAAAATTCAGCAGTTTGGGATTTCAGGGATTCAATGCAAAAACATTTCGTTTCAGCTTGTGTGAGTTCATACATGCTGAGTTTTGCTATGACCTTGTAGGATGAACAAACTCATACCACTCAACTTAGCCAGTTTGGGGCATGGGAACAACTACTATTGCTTATGTTAAGATTGTGATTGGCCCATTGAGTCCCTTCTTAGAACTGGTTGAATTATTCATTATGAACAATTTCTTTTACAGATATGGCCCTTCTGCCTGTGAATTGTCCTCAGATTGATAATTGGCTTTACAAATACGTTACTCATAATTATTTGATAAATAAATCAATTTCATAAATAAAAGTCTCAAAAAGATATTTAGTTTTGCCATGAGATTTTACAGATTGCTCACAGCAGTGCTTTTAGTTTTCAATATGCATAAAATAACGAGTTCTATAATTAGTTATCTATGCCACTGTTGTGCCTCACTTTATCCACCTCCAAAATGGCCCTGGCCTACCCCATGCGGAAATTGCAGAAAGTAACTGTTTTCTGTAAAGCACTGTCAAATCCTCAGAAAGAAGACAGAGGAGTGTAAAATGCTGTTGTGCTACGTGCTTGAGAAAGATGACACTGCAAGGAAAATGACCATTGACAAGGCAAGTTTCAGATGTGATTTGCAATTACTTTAATCATGGTCATACCAGGGTGTGACAAATCAGTAATGAATACGACAAAGATGTGCAAGGAGACAAACCATTCATGAGGATGGAAAACTGAAGGAACTTCAAGTCTTTATGCATTCAAGATGATGAACACAGTTTTGCTGAAGGGAAGAATTTGGGAGTGGTAACCTACAGGAACAGATGGATCCTGAAGTAATTCTGAATGCTACAAGTGGATTATAAATATAGGCCAGGGAAGGCTTAAAACAAGTCTTTCTGAAAATTTCACCAAACACCAAACATCTTGCCCTAGCAAGGGTTTCAGCATCACAACTTGTGAAAGGAGCGACAAAGAACTATGCAGAGCCATGGATCATTACTTCAGTTTTCCATATATAAGCATGAAGAACTGACACACACTCTTGTACATTTAAAAGCAGTTGTCCCAAACCAGCCAAAGAAGATGGGTGGAGGTGGAGAGGGAAGGAAATTATTCAATGTAATAATTCCTGAAATCATCTGGTGAAATTTACGTGGGAAATGTCCATTGTGCTCATGCAACTTTAAATGAAAGAAAGCATGAATTAATGATAATTGGTAGGAATACAGCTTAAATGAGAAAAGCCATCCTTTTTAGAAAGGGATTAAGAAGACCCTTATATAGATCAGAAGGCAAAATGAGCTTCTTAATTTACCATGGCTGCAGAGTGAGCTGTTGGGCTTGATCCTGCAACCCCTTACCTACACGACTACCCTCCTGACTTCAACAGATCCATGCACGTGAGAAAAGATCAGCAGATTGTGCCCACTGCTTCCTACTTTAAAGAGACTCATGCTTACCTCCTCATAAAATAAACACATGCTCTTCCTAATGGAGAAATCCTGTTCCATCTTCCACTGTTATGGAGGCTCCCTTGGCAGTGAAACAATTCTGGTTTCACTGAACAAGGGAGGACGGCAGGTTTTGGGAAGATACTGGGTGTGAGTAACCCTTCAGGGACACAGAGCTCAGCTCTTTGGGCTCTCCTGCTTGGTAGATGCCAACAGAGTGTGACAGCACAGCACAGGCAGGCTGAGAAAAGTGGAACTTCTGGGCTATTGTTCCTGTTAAAACCCTTCTGTTCTTCCCCCCAACATGATTAGGCCTGATTCTGCACTGATTAGGCCTCAATTGGAGTATTGTGTCCAGTTCCGGGCACCACATTTCAAGAAAGATGTGGAGAAATTGGAGAAGGTCCAGAGATGAGTAACAAGAATGATTAAAGGTCTAGAGAACATGAGCTATGAAGGAAGACTGAAAAAATTGGGCTTGTTTAGTTTGGAAAGGAGAAGACTGAGAGGGAACATGACAGCACTTTTCAAGTATCTAAAAGGGTGTCACAAGGAGGAGGGAGAAAAATTGTTCTCCTTGGCCTCTGAGGATAGGACAAGAAGCAATGGGCTTAAATTGCAGCAAGGGAGGTTTAGGTGGGACATTAGAAAAACTTCCTGTCAGGGTGGTTAAACACTGGAATAAATTGCCTAGAGAGGTTGTGGAATCTCCATCTCTGGAAATATTTAAGAGCAAGTTAGATAGACATCTATCAGGGATGGTCTAGACAGTACTGGGTCCTGCCATAAGGGCAGGGGACTGAACTCGATGACCTCTCAAGGTCCCTTCCAGTTTTCGTGTTCTATGATTCAATGATTCTATGAGCTGAGGTTGCATGGGGCTACATCAGCCACCACTGAATAATTCTGCAGCAGCTCACATCTAATGGGCACAGATTCATCTACCTAGCATCCTACATGCTACTTGGGTTGGATGCAAGGCAGACAATTCACTCTAAAAACACCACTGACATCAATCAATGCAAAACATTTTGTATGAGATTGTAATATTCCAAGAATCATTTAGTCCAGTGGTTTTCAAAGTTGGCTTGCGGGCCTGCCTAGGGAAGCTGCTGGCAGGCCTGCCATGCTTTGTTTATCTAAGTGTTCGTAGTCACAGAACCTTGCAGCTCTCATTGACTGCAGTTTGCTGTTTCCAGCCAAGGGAGCAGCAAGAAGTGGAGTGGCTACGGATACTTAGATAAACAAAGTGTTACGGACCTGTCAGTGGCTTACCCAGGTGGGCCCGCGACCCAAGTTTGAATACTACTGATTTAGCCTATAGGGTAATTCTTTCAGGCATCTATTCAACACTCCTTACTAAGGCAAGGAGAGATTTGCTTGAGAAAGGGATGATTAAGAAGTGTTGAATGGCCCCTTACTGACAAAATTTTAAAGACATAACAAGAGAAATCATAGGTACTTTTTACAAGTACTCCTTTATATTGTATCTTAAAAGGGAGATTGCAATGGTATTTTGTATTTTTGTAATTTGTTACATACTTTCCACGGTTTTAATACCCATTTAACTGCTTGAAAAACCCATTACCTACCTTTCATAACTGTTGTTCTTCGAGATGTGTTGCTCATGTTCATTCCAATAGGTGTGTGCACAATCGCCGGAAGGTTTTTCCCCAGCGGTACCCACCAGGTCAGCTGTGGAGCTCCTTGGAATTGCACCTTCATGGTGATGCATGCAGATCCCTACAGACCTGCTACCCATTCAGTTCCTTATTACTAATATATTCCAACAGAGGAGAGACAGGTGGGATTTGGAATGGACATGAGCAACACATCTGAAAGAACAACAGTTACGAAAAATAAGTAACCGTATTTTCTTCTTTGAGTGCTTGCTCATATACCTTCCAATAGGTGGCTCCCAAGCAGTTTACCTGGAGGAGGGATCAGAAGTCAATGAGCTGCTGCCTGAAGAACCAGTCTACCAAATGCCATGTCATCCCTTGCCTATTGGGGGATGAGGCAGTGTGACACAAAGGGGTGAACAGACGACCATGTTGGTGCCCTACAAATGTCCTGAATGAGGATTTGTGTGAGGAACATCACTGAGGATGCCTGAACTATGGTAGAATGAGCTGTCAGTGCCAGAGCTGGAACTCTGGCCAGGTTTTAACAGGTCCTGATGTAGGACATGATCCATGATGAAATACGCTGGGACGAGATGGGAAGCCCCTTCATTCTTTTAGCTATTGCAACCAAGAGCTATGGTGATTTATGAAATAACTTTGTGAGTTCAATGTAGAGTGTTAGGGTGGGTCTGAAGTCTAGTGAATGGAGAACCAGCTCTATAATGTTGGCATGGAGTTTTGGGAAGAAAACCAGTAGGAAAGTGTCCTGGTTTACATGAACATGGGAGACTACCTTAGGTAGGAATGTCGGATGTGGGTGGAGTTGTTGTTTTTGTCAAAAAACAATGTATGGGGGCTCGGAGGTAAGGGCCCAGAGTTCAGAGACCCATCTGGCCAAGGTGAAAGCCACCTTCCAAGAGAGGTACGAGACAGAACAGGTCAGTAGGGGTTCAAAGGGAGGGCCCAGGAGTATGGGGAGGGCCAGATTAAGGTTTTACTGTGGGATAGGGAGGGTGTCTGACCTGGGGATACAGCCTCTTCAAACCCTTAAGAAAACATCCCACCTTGGGGTTGCCAAACCAAGATCTGTCCCCCATTCCAGGGTGGAAGGCAGATATGGCTGCTAAGTGGACTTAACTGATGGTAGCGCCTGTCCCTGGTGATTCAGGTGTAAAAGGTAGTCAAGCACCAATGTGATGGTCATTTCCTATGGGGGCGGGATGCCCTTTTGGAGGGACCAAATTAAAAACTGCTTCGACTTCGCTAGCTATGTTGCCTGAGAGGAAGGTTTCCTGCTGCCCTACAGAACCTTTGTAATGGAGTTCGAGCACTGCAGCTCAAGCTGGTTTAACCATGGAGTTTCCATGCCATGAAGTGGAGGGCTGCTAGGTTGGGGTGCTATAGATGGCCATGGTCCTGAGTGTCCAGGATAGAGATGATGATAAAGAGGGAGTGCTGTTGGCCTGTCAGTAGCATGGTGAACCAATGCTGTCAGGGCCATGTGGGCACTATGAGGATGACTGCCACCTAGTTCTGCCAGATCTTGAGAAGGACCTTGTGTACTAGATGGAAAGATGGGCATGCGTCAGCAGGTGATAGGACCACAATATCTGGAACATCCATAGCATCTACTATGCAACCACAACTATGGTTCTGGAAGGAGCAGAACCGGAAACGCTTCCTGTTGCTCTTCATTGCAAACATGTCCATGTGCAGATGCCCCCACCTTTGGTACATGGAGAAGGCAATATTTGCTCTGAGAGCCCACTCATGGGTGTTCAGTGAGTGGCTGAGGTAGTCCGCTAGATTGTTCTGTGCCTCTGGCAGGTACAAGGCCTGCACATGGAGACGGTAAGCTATACAAAAGTCCTGCAAGAAAAGGGCTTCTAGGCATATGGGGGAGGAGTGAGAACCAGCCTGTTTGTTTATATAGAACACTGCTGAGGTGTTTTCTGTCAGTACAGAGATATGTTTCCCCTGCAGTTGGGGAAGAAAGGTCTGGCAAGCGAGGCAAAGCAGCCTGAGCTAGCTAACATTGATGTGCAGAAATAGTCCTGATTGTGACCACAGGCCCTGAGCTCTGAACATAAGAACGACCTTACTGGGTCAGACCAATGGTCCATCTAGCCCAGTATCCTGTCTGCCGACAGTGACCAATGCCAGATGCCCCAGAGGGGGGGAACACAACAGGTAATCCTCACGTGATCCCTCTCTTGTCACCCATATCCAGACAAACAGAGGCTAGGGACACCTTTCCTACCCATCCTGGCTAATAGCCATTGAGGGACCTAACTTCTATGAATCTATCTAGCTCTTTTTTTAACCCTGTTAAAGTCCTAGTCTTCACCACATCCTCTGGCAAGGAATTCCAGAGGTTGGCCGTGCACTGTGTGAAGGAAAACTTCCTTTTGTGTGTTTTAATCTTGCTGCAGATTAATTTCATATGGTGACCCCTACTTCTTATATTGTGGGAATAATTAAATAACTTTTCTTTATTCGCTTTTTCCACACCAGTCATGATTTTACAGGCCTCCATTACATGCCCCCTTAGTCTCCTCTTTTCTAAGCTGAAAAGTCCCAGTTTTTTTAATCTCTCTTCATATGGGGCCCAGTCCAAACCCCTAATCATTTTTGTTGCCCTTTTCTGAACCCAATATTGCCCAAGTGTACCCCCAGCCCATTCTGATGCGTCCTTAACCAGAGAGAGAGAGGGCTGGAGGTTGGCAAAGTGCACTTCCACACGGACTGCCTAAGGTTGAACTACCAGTTAAGGGAAAGGTGACTGACTGTCCAATGAGTCCCTGTTAGGTTTGTACACCCTGGCTAACTAGGTACGTAGGGGACAAAGGAGCAGCCTGGCATGCTTTACAACAAATGTTCAGGCTGCCATGTGCCTGAGAAGCCCATGAAGACCCTTGTTGTGATGGTGGGAAACCTCTGGAAGCTGCCTATGATTGTGTAAAACTGGGACTTAGGCAGGTAGGCTCTCACCTGCATGGAGTCCAGGAGGGCCCCAATAAACTTTTGCATTGGAACCAGTGTGGACTTGAGTACATTCAGAATGAGCCCCAGTTCATTGAAGGTGGCTTGCCTCAATGCCATGTGTTCTCGAACCTATTCCCACAATTGGCCCTAGATGAGCCAGTCATCCAGGTATGGGAAAACTTGTACACAGCGTTTGTGCAGGAAGGCAACATGCACTTTTGTGAATACACATGGGGCTGTGGAAAGCCTGAACAGAGCATGGTGAATTGATAATTCCAGCCACCAGTGAAAAATCTCAGGAACCTCTTGGGTGCTGGGATGATTGATATACTAGTCTCCTAAATCTAAGGAAGGGATTCAGAGAGTCCATACCAAACTTGAACCTTCTTATGAATTCACTGAGATTTCGAATGTCCAGAATGGGCCTGAGCCCACCCTTGGTTTGGAGATAAGGAAATATTGGGAGTAGAAACCTCTGCCCTTGAATTCCTGAGGAACCTCCGCTGTCACCCCCCGCAAGAGGAGTAATTGCTCCTCCTCTATAAGGAAATGCTCATGAGAAGGGCCCCTGAAGAGGGATGTGGAAAGTGGGAGGGAACATGGGAGGGCACAGAATTGGATATTATATCCCACTTCTGTCATGCTTGGGACCCAGTTATCTGTGGTGATCTGGGTGCAGGCATGGTAGAAATGAGACAGACAATTTCCAAATGGTGGGCAAAGATCTAGGATTTCGGCTGGTGCTCCATCCCTGGGAGCATCTTCACAAATCTGATTTGGGGCCACAGGGCTGTTTTGAGTGGCCCTGACCTAGCTTCTTTGCCACCTCGTTCTTCAGGACTGGCCCTGGCTGTCACTGCCAGTCCTTGTGATTAGCAACATCAACCACAAGGGACCCAGGCTGAGGGGAGAGTGAACAGGTGTTTGTACCCCTGGTGTGGGATGAAGTAGCATCTCTCAATCCCTTTAGATGCCGAGGTTTTCCAGAGAACCTTTGTGGTTGTCTGTATCATCTTGATAAGTGGCAAGGCCACTATAGAGGGGCCCTCAGGGACCAATATGTCCACCACAGGTTCCGAGTCCTCCACACCTCTTCAGTAGGCCCACTGAGGCTGTGGGCAACCCACCTAAGGAGGTTTTGATGGAGGCCTTAGAATCCAGAGCTGGAAGGGAAAAGGAGGTGACCACTATTGTCTTGTCAGGCAAGGAGAGGCCCTGTGCCCTAAGTACTATGAGATACTGATGACTCCACCTCAGGCTCTGAGGTATACTGGGAGCCCAACCAAGGCGAGGCAGATCTCGACGGTGCCAGTGATCAGTGACTGGTGAGCTTCAATACCATATAGGAGCTAGTGCTGGGGTTAAAGCGGGCATCAGTGCCATTGTCATCAGTGCCACTGAAGAGGCAGGCTGTGCCAAAGGCGGTACCGTGGGAAGGACCCCCAATGGTGCCACAGGTGGTGCTGTGTACTGTGCCATGGGCAGTGTCGGTGTTGGTGCTGGGCACAATGCAGCAATGTGACTCAGCACATGGCACTGGGTGGCCATAGAGTGTGCTATCATAAGTCCCGAGCTGCTTCAAAAGTATCAGGCGTGGAGGGAAAGTCCAAGTCCTCTTCCAGCATCTCATGAACCAGATGGTCTACCGAGACTGGACTCGACAGCTCTGTTCTCAGAGACAGAGTCAATGGTGCCAAGATGGCTGTGCCCTCCTTGTGGTGTCCTGATGAGTGGTGCACAATGCTGGGGTACTGGCTGGCCTTCTTGGCCAGTGAGCGGCCTCGGTCTGCCTTCTCTTTGTGAAGGAGATTGTGAATGGTGCTGCATAGAGGAGCTGGGAGTCGTGTCAATGCTCATTGTGGCTCTCCTTTCTCGGAACCAAAGCATCCTGCACAAAGGCCGGTGTGCCACGCATTCAAGGGGCTGGCACCGGTTCCTGAACCAGAGGCCGGAGTGCCAACTCCTCCTGCAATGAGGTGTAACAGTTAATCCGAACTAAGGACTTAGTTCGGATTAACTTTCTGACTGCCGCGTGTAGCCGCGGGCAGTCAGTTCGAACTAAGGGGATTTAAAAATGGCGCCCGCCCGGGAACATGCAAATGAAGTCCGGGATATTTAAATCCCGGGCTTCATTTGCAAGTTCAAATGCCTACATTAGCCACCCTAGTTCGAACTAGGGGGCTAGTGTAGACATACCCTCAGAGATTGAATGCTCCAGTGACCATCACTAGGGGGAAGAAAGAACTGGGTGGGCAGCGGATTGGTAGGGACCTACATATATCACTGTGATAAGCTGGTTTACAAAGATCCCCCCTTGAGATTGTCATCCGATATGCTGATCATACCACTGAGCTCAACTACCTGCTCTCTGAGCCACTCCACCACCCTGTCCTATCTGACCAGAAGCTTTAGTCTCCCCCCAGCAAAGGCACAGAGTTAGGCCATGTCTAGACTACATCACTTTTTCGATAAAGGGATGTAAATTAGGCACGTCGATATTGCAAATGAAGCCAGGATTTGAATTTCCTGCGCTTCATTTGCATAAAGGCGGCCGCCGCTTTTTTTCGAAACGGGGCTTTTTCAAAAAAAAAAAGACAGTTTAGACGGGGTATTTTCAACAGAAATGCCCCCTTTTCAAAAGATCTTGTACTCCTCATTTTTTGAGGAGTTGGATTTAAGTGGTTGCAAGTGGCAACAGGCAGATCACAGTAAGATAGTAAGGTAAAATAAACAAAATGCACCAGCAAACCCTAATACTCTTAGGGCACGTCTACACAACATAGAAGATCGACATTGCCATGGTCGATCATCCAAGGTTGGATTTAGTGGGTGTAGTTAGACCCACTAGATCAAACTGAAAGGGTGCCCCCATCAGTGCCAGTACTTCTACTCCTCGCAAGGAGTAAGGGAAGCTTACGGAAGCATTTGCTCCCATCAACTTCCCACTGTGTGGACAGTGATTAAGATACATCAACTCCAGCTACGTAATTTACATAGCTGGAGGTGCGTATCTTACTTTGATCTTCCCATGTAGTATAAACCAGGCCTTAGAGAAATTATTACAAAACATAATTCCTCACCCTAGTTCTTATTTCAGGTAAAATTCTTCAAGCCAGAGTTGATCTGTTCTCTGACCCAGATCTAGCAGCTTCTCCTCTCACTACTGTTCTTTGTCTCCAGGTCTCTTCATGAGCCCTCTTGTGGAGGGGAACAGTTTCAAAAGCCAGCTGAAGACAATCATTATTTGCTCCCCATCCCTTAAATAGAATTTTCCCAGGGCAGGAATCCTTTGCTCAATTCTCCCTCCACCATAGAAGAATACATAATTCAAGATAGATTCTAGTGCCAGGTGGCTTGGTCACATGTCTTTGCAGGATCAACCGCCATTGATTAGTGGGGTGGGGAACCTCAGGTTTGGGAGCCAGGTGCAGCCCCCGGCTTGCCTGGATCTGGCCCCTGAGGCTCAGGGCCCCCATGCATTGGGGAGCCAGCGCTTGTAATCCAATCCCCCACTGCCCCACCACCGAGCTGGAGTACACCCAGAATCTGGTGTGCAAAGGGAATGTGGGGAGTGTCTTTCTCCTTCTCAGTCAGGGACCAGGTCAGTGAGGGTTGGTTGGTTTGCTTGCTTCTCACTTGTGTGCAGCCCACAACTGATTTTTCTGTGGATTCCCCCAACCCAAAAAAGGTTCCCAACCCCTGACTTACAGGAAAAACAAAATCATTTATAAGATCATTGTCTTGAGCACCGGGCCATTAACAACCACTAATGACTTTCACTAAAAAACCTAGATCGGAGTGGGGAACCGAAGGCCTGGGGGCTGGATGTGGCCCCCAGCTTGCCTAGATCTGGCTCCTGAGGCTCAGGGCTTCCCCCCAGCATTGGGGAGACCGCACTGGTGCTCCAGCTCCACCGCCCACCCACCATGGGGCTGGAGCACACAAAATCTGCCAGCCATGCCCTCCCTCAGCTATGTGAGGGAAATGTGGGGAGTGTCTTTTTCTTTCTCACTCGGGGGCCATATCAGTGAGGGTTTTGTTTTGTTTTGTTTTTCTTTTTGCTTCTCACTTATGTGCGGCCCCTGACTGAGTTTTCTGTCCGTCAGTGGCCTACAACCCCAGAAAGGTTCCCTACCCCGACCTAGATTAATAAGCAGGTTTACACTTCATATTTTTAATTTCACATACAATAATGATAGATGCACACAAATAGCACATACACAGTTAGCAGATGACAAGCTTTTCAATAAGAAGTTACATGCCCATTTTGCATATGTGAGTTATGCATTTTGCATATTCAAAAACGTACTGCCTTAAAAATATTGGGGCACAGTATCACAGTCACCATAAAGGTGCCACTCCAGGGGTCAGAAGAGCCAGCCTGATGGTTACCAGTAGGGAAAAGCCTTCCAGAAATCATGAACACAGCGCGTGCACACACACACTTACTGGCATGCACATGAGCAAGCATTCAAAGAAGAACCCAGTATTTATTTCTCTACCACTTTGTCCTTTTCCATTTGCCAAACATGGGATTTCCTACTCGGCATTTTTGGAGCCCAAGAAAACATGACTTTGTCATCCTCACTTCCTTGTTATCAGCAACATCAGTGGTGTCAGCAAAGATACCTACATGAGATGAGAAGCACATCACACTACAGTATGAATATACATTATATAGTCTGTCATACTACAATAATATACATAATATGTATGAATATGTATGATTTTTTTATGTATGCAAAATATAAAGCAGATATATGTAACATGATGAAAAGCTAGCTTAGCTTGTGTTCTCTTTGCTGGCTGAGGATTTACAGCGACAGAACAAAATATTTCATTGTAGGAGTATACAAAAACAGTGGATATTGATTTTTGTAAAACAAAACAAAACAAAAAACAGGTAAAAGCATATGCAGACAGAGATATCTTACAATGTTGAGGGAAAATTAGAATTAGTATATATGTTACCTAAGAAATGATTTTTTTGTTGTTATATATTTTATATGAAAACACCAGCTATTCAACGAACTCTTATTTAGTTTAATCAAAGTAATTATTCCCTGGGTTCCAGATGATGAGGAACTATTATATCTTCCTATCTTTGGAGACTGCCTGTTACTCTATTTAATGTCTTGATGACACAATGGTGAATTTTGTTTCCTCTTCTTCAAAGAAAACTTTTTGCAAGTGATCCTGAAAGCTGCCAGCCTGACACTGTGAGGGAGTGAAACCTAGTTATGCTCCACATAGACACACTGCAGCCTATTTCAGCACAAGCTTCCTCACAGTGTTCTGCCAGCACACCTCAGCCTTGAACTGGAGGGGCTGGGTATTCACAGGTAACAGTAGTTCAGTCACTGTGTCCATTGATTTCTTGGCTGGAGCAGGAAGGGGAGGTAAAAAGTAAGGCCTTGCATCATCCAGTAAAGTATTACAGAACATGCTTAACTTCACAATGCGTTTAAGTCCCATTGAAATCAATGTGGCTCAAGCATGTTCTTAAGTGCTTTGTAGAATCTGGGCCAAGGTGATTATGGATCCAGAATTAATTCTGAATTTCCATCATATTCTACTCATTTTACATTATTTGGACCCAATTTGCTTGGACATAGGGAATTTATTCATATGTGGCCCTGAATACAAATATAGCCAAGATGTTTCATTCACCTAAATTTTTCTGAAATCAAAAATATCTAATTTCTGGAACCTCACACCCGTCTCCAAACTAACACACACTGGGTTCTCCCTACTATCAGGTGAGGGGCTCTGCATCAGCCTTGAATTTTAGGCATCTGGAAGCTCTGCTCCCAGAGGAGTCTCTTAACTTTAAAAAGTTTATGTGGGAATCCTGGTGCTTCTTTGGGGTGTCTCATTCATCCACTCAAATTCACCTTATCCAATGGCAGCCTTGTGGCTGGACTCAAGGGAACTGACTTCAAATTCTCAGCCACTTGGATAAACTTAGACTTCAAAATTCACCTAAGGTGGGATGTTGTTTTGTTTTGTTATCCATTTAAAAATGTTATCCAAAGCCTGCCACTGAGAAGGTCGAAGTTTCTATACTTTTTTGGCAGGGGGCAGGGAGAATAGGACTGAATATTACCCTTCTTTGATTTAATTTGTATTCTTATCTAAAAAGTGGACAAAAAAACCCAACAATGTTATGATGTCCTACCATAGGCATGCGCAGCACATTTCATTAGGGTGTGCACCCAAAGAATTTTTAAAAAATGTACTTTGACCCCCATTAGCCACACCCCTGACCCCTGTTAACCACGCCCCTGACCCCCATTGGCCACACCTCTGGAGGTAACACTCTCAGGGCAAGATGGACACATGATCAGAAGTAAAAGGTGACATGTGACCCCCCTCTAAGGACTTTTCCCACCATCCTCCAACCAATAGGGATTAGTTTGGCCCCCACCAAACTCCCCTTATGCAATTATCCTGCAATTGCATTAACCCACTGCAATTGCATTAACATTAACTTGGGGGCGGAGAGGCTGGGGGAAGTGTTCCCTCTAAGAGTTTCCTCCCATGAGCAGAATGAATTTTGTGTTATGCACCAGTACTGAGTTCATGTGGCTTGTTTGGATGTGCCACTGTGGCACCCAAGTTATTAATAAATATTTTATAAACCTTTACCTTTTCCCTATGCTGCCATGTCTCCCCCTTGCTCCATCAGCTCCCCTGGTGCCTGCTGCCCCCCAACCCCTCACCCTCCTCTGCTGTCCTGACTCCTGCCCTTCTCACTTCCCTCAGCCTTCCTGAGACCTGCCCCCTCCACTAGCCCTTCTCTCCCCCCATGCCCACTCCTCCAGTAGCCCCACTCTGATCATGTGAGCTACCCTTCCTCATCCCCTCTCCTAACACCTCCCTCTACACACCTGCCCTGCCTCTCTCCTCTGGTGCTGGTCCCGCCCCTGCAGGTGTCTGCCCTTCTGCTTCACCCCCCAGAATCCCCTGGCACCTGCACCTTCCCTTACCCCTGCACCCTGCTGGTGCCTCCCCTTTCCCTCACTGCCCCTGCCCTCTTTTTCCCTGATGCCCATTCCCTCACCACCCTCTGCCCCCATTCCCCTCATACCTGTGCCCTCACACATGTTTTGCTCCATCCCTGCCTTCCTCATGCCCACCCCTTCTTTCAAACCTTCTCCCAGCACCTCCCTCTCCCCCCTCTAACCTCCAATGCCCTTACCCTCTCCTCTCCCAGTATTACCCTCTCCCACCTCCCACTGAAAACGCCCCTCCTGCCCTTTTCCTCATTGTTTCCACTTGGCCCCCTGGCATTTGTCTCTCCTCTACCCTGTCCCTTGGTGCCTTCCCCTTTCTTCTCCTGACCTGCCCCCCTCCCCTCAGCACAAGCCCCTTCCTCTTCCACCCCTGCCCCCTATTTTTCCCCCTTCCCTTCCCTTTCCTTCCTTTCCCTTTGGCTAAGCTGGCTTCCGCCTTCCAGTTTGCGGGGCTGGAGTCAGAGCTGGCCCAAGCTACAGACCGGCCGGGCCCTAGCCCAGGGCGCCCCACTTTAAGGGGCGCCGTGCGGTGCTGATGGGCCGGGCGGGGACGAGGACGAGGCCGGGACCCCGGGTGCAGAAGGGGCGCCACACAGTGCTGCCGGGCCAGGCAGGGGCAGGGGCGGGGCCGGGGCCAAGTACAAGGCCGGGGCCCCGGGCGCAGAAGAGATGCTGTGCAGTGCTGCTGGGATGGGAGGGGCTGGGGCCAAGGACGGGGCCGGGGCCCCGGGCGCAGAAGGGGTGCCGCGCAGTGCTGCCGGGCCGGGAGGGGGCCGGGGTGCAAAAATGGCTCGGGCCGGCATCTGTGGTCAGGCCCCAGGTGCTTCCGCCGTGCATGCACTCTCTCTGCCCCAAAGTGCCCCGTAGATGGCTGCGGGAAAAGTGAGGGGCTGCAACTCCCCGTCTCAAATCCCCCTCCTCCTTCAGCAGCCACTAGCCGGCCCGAGACATTAGGGTGTGCCTGGGCACACCCGGCACACCCCGTGCGCACGCCTATGTGTCCTACTTGATAATGATCTCTGTTAAATATCGAATATGCTTTGGATACAGTTGAGATGAACATCTCCAAATAAGGTATTATCTTACCACATACTCACATCCATGAGAGACAACCTTACATCACTGTGGGAAGATGATATTAACATAGGCAAACAATGTTCTGGTAAAAAAGTACAATATTAAATCTAGAGAAAAACACAAACAAAAGTATGCAATCACTCTCCATGTGACTATATCCAGCATGTCAATGAATGTCTGCCTGAATATACATGCACATATAATATTCATACACTTTACTAGCGTCTCAATTCATCACATGACCAATTGATCCTTTAGTGAATGAGCATATTTTCCTTTAGTATACACACAATATATGGGGAAAACTTATTTGCAGGCACACTGTGGAAAATGCAGCCCTATCTGAATAGCCAAGGAAAATACAATATGTTGAATGCTAGAGTCACCTCCACTGCCCTTGAAGCTTTGAGTCCAAATCTGGTTTAGCAGATGAATGTAGGTTCAGTGAATGGCAGAGGAATCATTTTAGGCTCTAATTGCCAGGAGGAGATGAAGAAGCTTTCCCCCATGATTGTTGTTTGTTTTTGGATTCCCTTTATTTAAATGGAGATTCTCTCACTTGAAGAAACATCAGAACAAGTTACCTTCAGAAACTTTTCATATTTATATACAATTTACCCCTCACAATATGGTAACAGCAGGACTTGATTATGATGTGTGATAGGTTGATGTTGATTTATTCATTCAGGGCTATTATGTTCTGTAATGAAGCATCTTTCTTCTTTCCCTCCCCCTCTCTCCATAATAGGATTAGAAGGTGGGTGCTTCCTCTGTAAGAAGAACTGATGATGGTGCACTCTATTATTGTTTCAATAACAGTTAGGAGTGAGGTCTCTTTTAAAGATGCTGCAATTCTAAAATGCTGCTGAATTTTCAACACTTATTTCACCAAATGTAATGCAATATATATTATTTTTAATCCTAAATTAAGGCACTGAAAAAATGCATTTGTTAGTAGAACAATTTGCATGTTGTGGCATAAAATAAATTACTGTGGCAATTATTTTAAAAATACCTGACTGGCAGCAATTTCCAAGGATTGCTCCCCATTATTCTTTGGCCCTGACTCTGTTTCTCCTTTTCTCCTTTAAAGGCTGCATGCTTCCTCTTCCATGAATCACACAGCCACATTTTTTTCCTTTGGTTTCCATTAAATAAATTCTCTTTCTACTAGGTTTCCTTTCATCCTCTCTCTTTCTACTAAGTTCTCTATTTCTACTACTCTCTCTCTCGTCCCTCTCTTGCTTTCAGTACCTCATCTTTACTACTTCATGCCCAATCGCTCCCTTTCAGCCTTGTCTTTTTCTCTCTATCCACCAGACCCCCTCCTTCATCTGTGCCTCACTTTGAAAAGAAACTCACCACTGCTCTCCAAGCACACTCTGATTTAACCCTAAACAACGAAATGAAGAATAACATTTTGAGCCTTTTCCATGTCTCAGTTTAACCTAATTTATTTGTTGTCTGGTGCATGATTCAGGATTGTGTTGTTTTATATTTTGGTGTAAAAATAAAGGTGTAGAGACAACCTAAAGGAAAAACCTACAATTCTGTTAATGCAAGTTATAGCAAAATGTTTATGATTTTAAATATGTTCCTAAACCCTCACGTATTGTTACTGACCACAATGAGTTTTACTTGCAATAGAAATGTAGTGTTACAACTCCACAGAACTTAGCGTTCAGACACACTTTTTCCCCCTCACTGCTTACCTAATGTCATACACAAACTCCCTTCCCTCCCTCCTTACATGCATATTCAATGGACCATATGCTTGATCTCAAATATCTCCAGGCATTATAGATCCTATTCACCAAGAAGTGGCTTGTACACTCATGAGGGGGTGAAAGGGGAGGGGGGGAAGCTTTTCAAAGAGTATTCAAGAGTTTTCTGAGAAAGTAATCTGAGTACACAGTGACCTGTATGTACCAGGACACAGTCCACTTTAAAACTAGCCTTCACATTTCTGCAGAAAACACACATGAATATTAGGAAATTCTCATTATTTCACCATAAAGGGACCTGTAGAGAGAGCTCAAGAGGGATTTAAACAGGAATTTATCGACAATTTTTTTTAAAAAAACTGACCAGTTCCTTGGCATCCAAGGAGGAGTCAAAAGAAAGCAGTTTGCAGGGTGACAAGGCAGCCCAAAATGCATGACAAAGGCAACAGCAGCTCCAAAGCCGACACACCAACTGCCTCCAGACTCTGCTATGAGGCCAGATGCTGTGTTGGGAATCTCTCCCGGACAGCATGGCATATGGGCTCTGCAGGCCAGATGAAGAGTGAGAGATGGCCTGGAACAATCTGGAGTGGGTGGGTAGAGGGTGACACATCAGCCCACTGTTATAGTTTTCTTGTTAGTTATATTATGTGCAAACATGTCATCAGCATAACTATTATTAAAAATCTTGTGCTAAACACTTCCTTGGTATAACCATGAACTTCAGTGAAGTTCAAGTGGGGATTAATTTGTTTCTTTGTCTTTTTAAATAAATTCAAATATTTTTTCATGATCAACATGTAGGATCAATGTAGAACTGAATTCAGATACACTTAATGTCACTGTATAACAATGCCTGTTTGTTTCTTAAAGCTTCAGTAATCTGGTTACACTCTGATGAACAAGCTTCTGCAACTTCACGTAAACTCTGCACCAGGAGAGCACTTAAACATGTGTGCAGTTTTAAGCATGTGAGGAGTCCCACTTAATGCTTTTTGTGTACTTCAAGTTACACATACGCTTAAGTGTTTTGCTGGTTCAGAACCTCCCTGGGCTGCTGGGCTTGCCTGAAATTGCTCCATTGAGCTATCATACTATCTCAACAGTTTCAAGCAAAGAGAGAAAACACTACACCAGCAGTTATCAACCTGGGCTGCAGCGGGCACAATCTTCAGAAAACTGGCAAGCTACATGGCTACAGACTTTTCCTTGGACATCCAGGGTACACTGTAAAAAGCCAGGATTTTCTGAAAAGAAGTTGGTGTCAAAGAAGAGGCAATAAGGCTGCCTCAATTCAAATCTGCTACTACACAGGAGAAGGAGAAGGAGATGGGGCCACCATCAGGAGCTGCCAATGGTACTGGATCTGACAGCAGAAGATAAGGAGGCAGGAAAGCAGCAAGTCCAGAGAACAGATCCAGATGGCCAAAAAAGCATGTGCAAAGGAGAACGCAATCAAACCGCAGGGAAGCATGCACTTGGGAGTAGTGGGAGGGAGAGGAATATAAATAGCACTGCAGAATGTTAGAATGAATTTTATGTAGATTTAAAATTGCATAGTAATTTTGTTTAAAAATAAGTATGTTCTTGAGACCGGTGCTTGAAAGGCTTAGCAGTGTTCATTTCTGTTCCATTGATAAACCTCTGCTTAAATATTGTCAATGCACCTCTGCTATGACTTTTATAACAGATGTGTCTTATTCCTTACTCATTTTTTGCATCCCATAATTTTATGGAATAATGGCTGCCTTTGAGTTATTGGTCAGCACAGTCTCCTGCTGAGAATTTGTTGGGAAGATTTTGAAATTTGAGGCCTCAAACGATGCGTCAGTACACAAAGTGAAGGAGGGGAAGGTAAGAACTGCCTTAGCCATGCGCTGTGTCTTAGGTGTTGCTTCTTATACCTGTCAGATTTTTGAAAACAGCATGTAGAAATCGAAACCTTCTGAAGAAGGGTGTTGACTTGCAGCAGCAAAAAAACAGCAACTCATTATGTCACCACATAAGACACAAGAGGTATTTTGGTGAAAGGTGCATCACTTCCAACAAGTGAAGAAAAGTCTAATTTTTCTCCACTCTCCTCTCCACACAGACTCCCCCAAGACTTGGGATGTGTCTAGCCTGCCAGGTGTGATTGCATCATGGCAGGCATACCATTTACCTTGCATAGGTGACAATAGTAGCAAAAACATAGCAGCATGGGCTTAAGAATGGACCAGCCACCCCAATTCAAGTCCATTGGGAACCTGGGTACATATATGGGTTTCCAGCCTGTGCTGAAGCCCATGATGACAAGTCTTCACCACAATAGTTAACTGTACTAGCTAAATTAAAGCTAGCTTGTGTTATAATCACACCTTCACTTGTCGCATAGACATACTCTTAAAGTAGGGCTACTCAACACACAGTCTGTTTGTTTGTAGCCCGCTGTGTGGTTTGGGTTTATGCGGGGCTCAGCAAGCGGCCGGGATCCTTCGAACATGGCCTCCACTGGGAACACGCTCCACAACGGCGAGGCATCTCCCAGACAGAGTGACCATTGAAAGACGTAAGCGGACAGGCTGGCTGAAACAGACGGGTACAGGGTGTCAACATTTCTAGCCCCCAGGGAGGGGGGTGCCGGGAGCGCTGGGGCATTGTGGGAAGTGCTGGCTGCTTAGCCTTGTGGGAAGAGCCTAAGAGGCGCTGACTGGCTCACACTGGCCACATTTGGGTCCAGCGCCGTGGCTTAAGGCTTAATCTTTGTATTCATGCCCATCAGTGTGAAAGAAGATATTTGCATATATTTGCATGTATATGCATGCACACTTAAGTTGTGGCCCTCAGAATGTGCTATGAGTATCATTGTGGCCCCCGGGTCTTCCAGAGTTGAGGAGCCCTGTCTTAAAGTCTTCCTGGTGACCCATATAACGCCCTCCTTCTCTCAGGATCTTCTTGGGACATCGGGGGACCATTCGTTCACCTTCTACCTGTCGGGTGGCTCTGTTCTCCCCACAGCCCTGGCTAGGTCCTCTGGCGGGCCAGTTCATTTCCTGCCCCCCCCTCACTGGCCATCAGGGACACAGGAAACACTTCAGTTACTGCTGCTGTAGCTGCTCTAACAAGCCTGGCACCAAAGACGAGGCTGTTACTGGTTAAGAGCTGACCGTATGCTCGTTAGCCAGGTTCCCTCGTGTGGCAAGTAGGGATTCTCAAGTCTCCATGGCAGCATTATGTGACAACCCAGGGAGAAAGCAGGTCATATTTTCACACAAGCCATTCCTAATAACATTCACACAACATACCATATTCAATTTGATACTATCTGTGCATTCAGCTGGAGCTGGTCATGAACATGCTGTCAGTCCCTTTCCCTCCCAGCCCGCTCCAGATCCAATGCTGAAATATCACACTTGTAAATCCCAAGAAAGAGTTTTCTCCCATTACAGTTTCAATGGGCAGGCAGAAGAAATGCAGAGGAGAGGGAAACAGAAAACAAAGTAGCAGGAGCAGGTGCTATTTTCCAGCTTCTATAGTATCTATAATCATATTGCTGAGCCACCAGACCCGCACAAGTGGAGCCTGACTTCTTCACTTTTCATTGTTCTTTCATTTATGTCTTGCCCCCATTTCCCACCCTTGGTGGTATCACAGCAAATTACACTATAAGCTCGTCAGGGCAGGTACCAGCTCTTCCTGCTCTATGTGACTGCAATCAGGTTGGTGCGGGCAAGCTCATAGGCAGTGAGTAGTGTCAACTAGTGGAAGCTCTGCCCCTCACCCTCAACCACTCTGAGCCATTCTGCTACCTACAAGCACATGCAACCCAGTTCAGCAGGCAAAGCCCCTGGGCCTGCGTGGCACTGAATGGCCTGTCTACCCAGCAGCAAGACAAGCAGGGAGAGTACCCACAGTCCAGTGGCAAGGGGAGCCCTTGGGGCCTGCTATGGTGTTGTGGCCGGCGTCTGTCCTAAGCAGTGCCCAACAAGCCAATCTCTCTCCTGGGTCACTGGCAGTGCCACCAAGCAGAGCTGGGGTGGTGGAAAGACCCTCCAGGCTCCTGCTGCTGCCCGCAACAGCCAAGTCCATTGACCCTACAGGTGAGCCCCCAGCTCCTGGATGAACCAAGCCCCCCTCTCCCTTCTTCGGTTACTCCTGTCCCCTTAGCCTCACTCAAGAACCTCTTCCCTATGGTGTGTCATGTAGACCTGGAGATCTTTTCCCTTTCTTCCCCTGTGTTCTTGGAGTGGTCCTTCAAAAGAGCCCAGCCCAGTAAATCTGTAAGTGGCAAAAGTCAATAGGCCAGGGCAGGGGAAGTAGGATCCAAGAACAGAAGTTGCTGTTGTGAGGTGAATTCAGGGCAGTCTCACTCTCCAAATGACCCTCTCAGGGGCTTACCATCTGCATTGGGCCAGGATGAAGCCTGCAATACACAGACACACAGGGCCTCACAGTTTTACTCAACTCCTTCAAAGAATA
Organism: Rafetus swinhoei; assembly: GCA_019425775.1. Taxonomy (NCBI): domain Eukaryota; kingdom Metazoa; phylum Chordata; order Testudines; family Trionychidae; genus Rafetus; species Rafetus swinhoei. Next base: position 112,312,344 of record CM033437.1, read on the forward strand.
CTTCCACTAGCTGCTTATGGGCAAACTCCTGAAGTCAGCAGAACTACGGTCCACCAGCCTGGATCTAGGTCTTTGCTTTCTCAAGTCCTGACTGGGGTCTTTGGATACTACTACCACACTAAAAACAAACAATACCATAGTAAATTTGATCAACAAAACTTACTTTTTACGGTGACCAGTGCAAAGAAACTCCTACTTTATAGCATCACAGCAGTGCAGGGCATACTCCTTTAGTTCCATACTCATGGATTTAAAAAATTCCCATTAAAGTGTTTAATGCCTTATTAAAAGCTGTAGTGGTTATTCCTTCTCTGTAAATCTTTTATTATGTTTCCCCTCTAAGTGTAAGTCCTTGTTACAGGGTATTTAACATGGATTAGCCTTATTTTAAAATAGGAGATCTAATGATAACTCCTTGAGTATGCAACAACAGTGTGAGAGATAGCAGACCTTCTGTCGTATAACCTGGCATATAGTTGTCTGGCATGAAACTTCAGAATTTGCAGCATGTACAGAATGCAAATAATGATACTTTGGAAAAAATGGGTCCATAGCTTTGCAAAGAGTTCAGCTCCCAGTTAGACACCTAAATAAAGGCCAGCTTTTCAGAAGTGCTCACTACCCACTTGCCGAGCTCTTCTGTATTGCTGGGTCATACCATCCTTCAGCCAAGGTCTTCCAACTGCTTTATGAAAGTTGGAAGATGCACTTTATTAAAACTGTATGTTACAGACAAGAAAACTGAGGCAGTGAGAGGCTAAATGGGAAATTTTCCAGAAGTATCATCTTTGTGTAAATTATTCTGACAGCAACATCTGCACTTTCAGCTTTGGGATGCACAGCAGAACTGTGGACATCAATATAAGTACTTGCACTTCACCCAATCATCAACAGAAATCAGGGAGTTAGAAGCACAAGTCTCATAATTGTACCTTCATTTCATTTGGGGAGCACAATATGTGGGCAGACAGTGAATCACCAGCAGCATGGGGAGAGAACTCCATCGGCCTGACTTTGCTATCAGCCCATCCTTCCTCCCTGACAGCCGAATGGTTCTGACAGATACTGCTATCACTCAAGTCACGAGCATTTCCAATATAAATCACTCTCTTTAGTCAGTAAGCCATCAAAAGGTTTTCTCCTGGCTGAAACTTGGCATACAGCTTACATTATGGAGCAGAAGTTACACAGAATTTGAAAGAGTAAATTGTTCAGCCACTGTAGGAGAGTGGTTGGTTGGTTGGTTTGTTGTTTGCAGGCTGAGGTGGGCAAAGGGAGATTTTTCACCAACTGCTACTCAAAAAGGAACTGTTTCCCCAACCCCGCCTTTATAGTTATCAGGCCATTTGATTATAATTTAGAAATAGTCTTCATTACTCATACATACAAGTTTGGGTCATTTAAATTAAAATATCCTGATGATTTTTAGCACATTAACTTAATGTTTGAGAGCAGCAGCTGGACTGACAACATACAAAGGAGCCGTTTCAGTTTTACATGTCAAGAATTCACGAACTTAGAAACATTTACGTAATCAATCACAAAGCAAACCCACAGACTTTAAGTGTGTCTAAATATACATTCACACAAGAAGATGTTATAGGCCAAATGAATTACTAGTGTTACCCTGTTGTCTTCAACAGATTTACATCAGGAAGGGATTTGTTTCACTGAGTCCAAAGGAGTCATCAGTTTATCAGGTAAAGTACATAGCTACATAATTAATACACAATTAAAGCTTTGTCCTGAACTCGTAGCAACTCTCTTTCTTCTGACAACCCCAAGCCTTTTCTATTCAACTTTAAGTTTTTAAAAGCCAGACAATTCACTTTTACTATGGCCTCCAATTTCATTCTAGTTTGTGCCACAGCTTTAAGATATAATGATACTTGGATAAAGTTCCAGGCTTATATGCTGTGTGACTACCATTAAAGAGAAAGCAGCTCTGAAACTGCTGTTGCTGCTAACACACAAAACTTGCACCCCGGTAATAGGAAAACGAGTATTTGCAAAAATCACCCGTGTGGCTTGTCCCACAAGGAATGTAGGATTAAGCCCAGTGTACTGAGTATGGACTCAGTCCTATAATACTGTAGGACCAAGACAAAGCTGGTTGGCATTGACTTCATTAAGAGTTTTGCCAGTGAAAGGATTGGCTGTTTGCAAGCAGGATTTGTGCGGAGTGGCATTTAGTTGCTGACCTCAATGACTGCAAGGTCATACCCCTAACTGGTGATCTCCACTTCTAAGAGAGATGGCAAAGGGCCCAGTCCTCCTTGTGTGGATTATTCCTACACAGGGGCTAGACAACTAAGCAAGCTCCTACTCACAGCATTTCCCCCTGCTCTTTCTTTTCTCAGCAGGGTGGCAAGTTTGTCCCCCCTTACAGAAGTGAGTGGGGGATTATCCGTGATCGCATGGATGCTCACAATTTTGTGCAGATTTCAGGAACCACATGACTTTGCACAACCACCAACCTCCATCCTACCCCCACGGCAGAATTGCTTCAATGGATCCATGCGGCCATGGACTTTGTGCCAGCTCCTACTCATGAAGCCCATTGGGGGGGGCGGGGGTTGCATATCATGGAGAGGGAAGCCCATGCAACCGGGAGAGTATAAACTTAGCTGGAGTTGGCTCACAGGGTGGGTGGGGACCAGTGCTCAAGACAGTTGCACACCCCACAGGGCATTCACAAAGGGGGCGTGGTAGAGAGGACACTGTAGGAAAGGCTTCACTATCCTTGTACCTAAGCCCCAACACCATATCCACTGGGTTCTCATATTCTTCCCCATGATAGCCAGGAAGGTACGCTGTGTACGGCACGCTTCATAAACCAATGCTGACATTATAATTTGTTTTCCCCAGAGAATGGATAAAGTTTTCAGCACAAACTCTACTGAAAAAAAATAACACCGCTGCAGGATCTGAACAAAAATTTCCTAGCTCCCTATGTTACTACTGTACACAGTTAACTAAAGCTTCCCCTGACAAGCAGAACAATACTCTGGCTTTCCAAATACATATGCTTGAAAATTCATCCAAAATTTCCAGTGCCATATTTTAACTTTGCTTTGTACGGAATTATTAGGTTTTTTATTTCTTTAAAAGCAGATTCTATTCATTTCTCTTCTTTTACAAATGTCATTTTCCTGCCTGGAATTCATTGTGAAGATCAATTTTAACTGGCTTAAAATAACTGCACATAAATCTTTGGTAAAGCACATATTTGAGCTGATTGCCCTATCAACAAAATAATCAAGTGGAATTACTTTTGGAGACACAGTCCATCACCAGCTGCAATATATGTCTAATTATTTCTGACCATTCATTCAGTATTTTTGGAACAGCCAAAAATTAAGAGTAACTCTGAGGGGAGAAAACTCTACTTTATGAACATTTTTTTTAAATAAAATAATTGCATTGTTAAATTCAATTTCACACCATATGTGTTATAAATGTGTATTTATTGTCCCACTGTTATTAAAGCATATTTAATTAGCCTACATTTAACATCAGTATTTTAGTTATTAGTCAACTTTTAGTCTGTCTCCCCATGGTGATCTAGCACAGAAACACAAAACATTCTATGACACAATGATGAGCCATTTAAAACACTCCTATCTTTCTCTTTGTACAGCTCTCGTACTGAAATCTTATTATTTTTTCTTTTGCTCTTCCCTCTTTCACCCCCATTCTTTCTTCCCCTAACAATGTGCTCTATCAAAATACCTAGCAGATTTTGAAATTAGTTGTATTTATCATATCTCCTCCTAAAATACATAGCCTCTCAGCTAAGGGAATGAAAAGTGAAAAGCAAAAACCTATCTTTAGCAGGTGGTTATAATTATACAAACTTTAGAAGGGGTATTTATCTCTCTCTCTCTCTCTCTCTTTCCCCTGGGTTGTGCACCCTTCAATCTTGTCAGCTGTAAAATGGGTCTCTTTTTAACCTATAATGGATCTGTGAGATTAAAGGTGAAGTCATGAATTAGTAGTGGTGACAGCACAGCACGATGGCCCTGGCAGCAGGGGGTCTTCTTTTGTATTCGTCCACTCTGACCTCCAGTGCCACTCTATGTCTGTGGGAACCGGACAAGAAGAATGTGGGGGTGGAGTTAAAAAGCACAGAAGTGGCAGATCCTGCTACTGGCCAGAGGAGAGTTGACATTCTTTTGCTGGAAATATTCTGACATCATCCCAGTCATACCTCCTCAGCAGTCCATTCATTAACTCTTTTATGCTTTATAAATGAAAAACAATTGATTCTGTTATAGGATGAGGAGAGAAAGAAAAAGTCTCACCAGACAGCTTTTTTAGATACCACTTACTTGTTGCAGTGTAGTTTTTAATATCTGAAGGTCACTGATTTTTCTAGGGGTGAGTCTATGTTTCTTGAAACTCTAATCTGAATGACAACCAAACCAAACACACAGCTGACAATACACTAAGATTAAACAGTTTATCAATGCGTTGCTAAAGAGCAACGCATCATGATAGTTTCAATTTGCTGACTATTATGGGGGAAGGGTTCTGAGGGGATTAGGGGAGTGATTAGAAAATATGTCAGGAGACCATAGTAAAGCATGTAGTCATCATATATGATACATCTTCAGTATCAAGGGCTACTAAAGGGCATTGTTCACCCTTCAGGAATAAATCATGGAAAGAAACAGAAATGATCATTCATCTTGAGATTTTTTTTAATTCAGCTATTGGGGAAGAGGTGGGAAAGGGATGGTTGTGGGGTTCAGAGTTTCTTATCTCACTGCAAAAGAAGCAAAGACCTTGAGGACTTCACTAGCGACCAGCCTTTTTTCACGTTTTCAGATGTCAGCTTTTGCGCTCTGTTACGCTTCATCATACCTCAGCAGGGCACTGGGCAGGCACACAGATTGACAGGGCCTAGTGGGTTCTGACTGCAGGAGAGAATAGCCCAAAAGAACTTACAGTGGCTCTACAGTCCTCTTTGGGAGCCTTAGAAGACTCATTAGAAGCAACTTCCCCCACACCCAACCCGGGGGTTCATCCCTTCCTCTTAACCAGACAGCAAGCGTGAAAAATCGGGACAAGGGGAGGTAATAGTGCCTATATAAGAAAAAGCCCTGAATATCAGGGCTGTCCCTATAAAATTGGGATATCTAGTCAACCTACTTCCTCTCACCATTACGAGGTTCAGCAGGGCACCATTTCTGTCTCCCAGTAAGCCTTCAGCTAGTTGAGGTCCTGAGACTCATAAGAACCCTCCTCCATGAGACTTACTAGGTGTGTAAGCAGAAGGGCCGACAGCCTCCATGGGCCGCTGAGCAAGACGAGGAGGACCAGTTCTGCACTCCTAGAAGGGGCAGGGCCCCTCAGGTGGAAGGGCCAAGGCCAGGGCAGTCCGACCTCTGTGTCACCTGGAATGCTGCACACATACCCTCAGAGCTGCCTGGAGCATGCAGCATGGCCCTTCAGTAGTGATTTAAAGGGCCTGGGTCTGCTATTACCCCTTTGCCCTTCTCTACTCTCCACCCACCCAGTTGTCAGGCCTGTGTGTAAGTAAAGTGAATACGGAAAAGTTATTTACATATTCCCACAATATAAGAACTAGGAGGTGTCAGCCGATGGTCAGGGCAGTGAGTGGTGTGTGTGTGTGTGTATTATACACCCGAGACTTCAACTGCCAGGACCGGGGTCCTTAGCAGCGGGCAACCTGGAAGAGGTTGGAGGCGCAACGGATCTGTCCCTTATGACCGGCTGGAGTTCTTTTAAATTGTGCTTGGTTCTGTTACAGCAACTGAAGGAGTCAGGTTAAAGCTTAAACAGTTACTATTTTATTGTTACAGGGTAAACTTAAATGCTACTGCTGTGTTACAGATAACACAGCCACTACAAAAGGACAGGACAGAAATTACACTTAAAACAGAAGTCACTTACAGGTACCATGAAACCCTTTTGGTTCTCTGAGCTCTTATTAAATGCATGCAAAATAGACACCTAGCAGGTATATATTCTCACCCCTGCGTTCCAGACTTGGCGTGGCCAGCGTCTTTCTCTCAATCCCTCGGGAAGAAGTAGGCGAGGTTGGGCGTCCCACAGACCTCGGGAGACAATCAATACCTGCCAGCAGGTGTAGATGATTAGACTCAAATGGGGTGGGCTACTAAACCCCTCTTTATACCCCTTGGGTCAGGTAGGCTTCTTCCTGGTCTCAAGTGGCCAATTAGGAAAAATGGCTTTGAATGCCAAGTTTCCCACGAAGGGTGCAAAGCATAATTCACACCTGGGAAAATGCAGACAATGGGCACCTCTGGTATGTGATGGGCGAAGATTCCTCTCCTGGGACAGTGCAGGCGTGTCAATTACTGGTACTAGCCATCAGGGCAACGGGAGGCCCCGGGTCGTCAGCTAGCCCATTTACTGTCTGGTTTCTGTTTATGGTAGAGTCAGGGACAGGCAGCACACCTGCGTTCCCAGGGCATCAAAGGCTGACTGCCTTTCTCTTGCTCTCTGGGGGGGGGGGAAACAAGATGGGGTTCATGTCTGGCTACAGGAGGTCACCAAATGAAATTAATAGGTAGCAGGTTTAAAACAAACAAAAGGAAGTTTTTTTTTTCACTCAGCGCACAGTCAACCTGTGGAACTCCTTGCCAGAGGATGTGGTGAAGGCTAGGACTTTAACGGAGTTCAAAAAAGAGCTAGATAGATTCATGGAGGTTAGGTTCATCAATGGCTATTAGCCAGCATGGGTAGGAAAGGTGTCCCTAGCCTCTGTTTCTCTGAAGGTGAGTGACAAGGGAGGGATCACATGAGGATTATCTGTTGTGTTCCCTCCCTCTAGGGCATCTGGTATTGGCCACTGTCAGCAGACAGGATACTGGGCTGGATGGACTGTTGGTCTGACCCGGTATGGCCGTTCTTATGTTCTTATGCAAAGCTAGCTGAATTTTTTTGGTCAAATTGTTAATTCAAAGGGGGAAAAAAGCAGTTTCAAGGCAAATAATTTTGGCATAAATAAAGAAAGAAATACACCTCAAATCAATTGGTTTGGACATTTTCAAAACAAACCTTTTTGATTTTTTTTGTTCTGAGACAACATTTTGTTTCCAAATTTAGCCAGGGTTGCTTAAAAAAATGAAGTGGCAAAAAAACAGTTGAAAACACAATAATGAAAAAACCCCCACCCCTCAACACAAGGGAAAAATCATTTGGGGTTAATTGAAGCATTTCGTTTGCCCCCAAAATTATCTGGAGAGGAGGATGCGTGGAGGTTGTTTTTTTCATTTTGACCAAAAAACTGAAAAATTTCAATTTAACCTAACACAATTTTGTTTATTTTTTGCTTGTCCTCTGAACCAAAGAAATCAACTATTTGCTGATCACAGCTTGTCAGTCTGTGAGACTGTTTTGTTTCACTGGATAGTGGGTGCTTTGATTTTGGTTTATTCTGGGGGGGAGGAGCCTTCTCCAGCTGTGTGGGTCTTCTAGTTAGTCACTATAGGGTACCTGAGGTGCAGGGAGACAGATTTCACTCAGACTATGTCTAGACTGCAGGCTTCTCTCAGAAGAAGCTTTTCCGGAAGAGATCTTTTGAAAAAATGTCTTCTGAAAGAGCGTCCACACTGCAAAAGCTCATCGAAAAAGCAATCTGCTTTTTCGACAGATAGCATCCACACTGAATGGACACTATCTCACATGTAAGCTGTGATTACTATGGACGAAGTGGCCACCAGGGCACCTGTGCTTTTTCCTCTTTCCTCTTTTTCCAAAAGAACTCCCTCTTCCCCCTCCATACACACCTTTTTCCAAAAGCGCTCTTTCGGAAAAAGTCTTCTTCCTCATAGAAAGAGGTTTACCAATGTCAGAAAAAACCCTATGTTCTTTCGATTTTCTTTCGGAAGAATGCGATTGCAATGTGGACGCAAGTGAAGTTTTTTCAGAAAAATGGCCGTTTTTCTGAAAAAACGCTGCAGTGTAGACATATCCTCATATAGAGTTCAGGAGCCTACTAAGGTGGGGGGACACTCCAAGGAGCCTAATAATGCCAGCACTGGGGCACCTTGCGTATATCTATGCTGAATTCTAATCTTGGGTTCTGACTCGTGTTTGAGCTCCAATCTTCCTTCTGTCCACACATAATCCATTTTACTCAGGTCAGCAAGCACTCATAGGACCCTGCAGTAGTGGTGGGGAGTGGAACAGAGCCTAAGTCCCTTTGTGACTCTGGCCCAAGCCCTGTCATTTTGTAGCGTGGATGCAGTTCAAGTTGCAGACCAGTCAGATGGTCTGCATAGTGCAGTATGGGTGTGCCAGCATGGCTGAGACACCCGGGTGCAGCAAACATAAATCCAGGTTTACAGTGCAGTGTGGACACTCAGTGCAAGCCTGGAAACACCATGTTCATGAGTTCATGTCCCACAGACTCATGTTTATAATGTAGTGTAGATATACCCTTTGGGGCCCTGATGATCACTTTAAAGTTCACTAGGGAGGGAAGGGGTAGAAGCCTTATGCTATGTGCACTGCAGCGTACTTCTAGGTGCTAGCAAAGATAACTTCACCTGAGCAGTGGCTTCATTGGGGGTACGTTTACACAGCAGCATTATTTTGGAATAACAATGCAAGCATCTACCCAGCTAGCCTGTTATTTTGAAATAATTTTGAAATAACAGGTGGTTTATTTCGGCGTTTGTAAACCTCATTCCATGAGGAATAACACCTCTTCCGAAATAGCTATTTCAGAATAGCAGTAGTGTAGATGTTCCATTGCTGCTATTTCGAAATATCTCCTCCCCCAGGCCATTAAAGTAATTGCTCCCCAGTGCTTCCTGGGGCTCTAAATCGAGTTAGCACACCCACATTAGAGGAGCCCACCTCAGACTAACTTCCAGGCTTCCTTGTAGCGTAGACCTGCTATTTCGAAATAAACTATTCTGGAGTATTTCTTCTGAAATAGCTTATTCCAAAATAATCTTGCAGTGTAGATGTAGCTTCAGGGACCTTAATGTTTATTCTTTTTAATGCTCGCTCAGGCTCTGCCCCCCATACCATAAGTTGCAACATGTCTGGAGTAATTTCCACAGGCACATTGCAACACAAATACCTTCCAAAAGCAGCTACCATTTTTCAGCAAACAAATGGCGGTAGCCACAACACAGAGTCCTGCAGAGAAGCTGATTGGTTCCTCAAAGGCAGGGAGCGAGCTATGTCAATACTATGGATTGGAATAGATTTCTGAATCTATCTGGTGATAATCTAAACACTGACAGGTTTCAACCCACTGTTACTCATTTATACAAGTCTGCTGTACATTTTCCCAGAGTTGGCCTCCATCCAGATCTGGCCCTTTTTATACTACAAATCATACTGCTCACTCTGAAGACAAAGAGGAAAGTGGACGGAAGAGAAAGTGAATTAAATGGAAAGGGAAGACTGCAGGATTCACATTGCTAGGTGTCATTTAGCAACATACCATGTAAGGAATATATAAGAACCAAGATCAAAAGGGACACTCCCGAGTTTTCATTTGAATCCCACTCGGTTTCATTCCTCCCTGCCCAACACCGTTCTTGGGCAGGAGTGCCTGCCAGACTTCCAAATGCTCTTTTTTCTCCTTTCTCCTAATCTTGGCAAATGTCATCTGGGGACCTCCGAAAGAAAATATTACCGCCTATCCATCTATTGCTGCCCTATGTTAGGGATGGTCAAAAATAATTGTGACAATAGATGAAAGCACTCTGGAATGGAAGCAGTTACAAGGTTCCAGTCTATCACATGGTTGATCTGGCCAGGGTTATAAAGTGAAAGAGGAAGCTGGAGAAAAGGAGGCTACCACAGGGAATGGGGGATGTCCTTTCCCATCCCAGCTGGCTGAAGCTGGAGAGGCCTCAGGTGGCTACCACCCAGAAGTTTTAATTGATTTGTTCTGGTTTCCAGTTTGCAGTTTTAGAAATAAATCAAGCCCTGAAGAAAGGGCTGTGAGTCTCCTTAGCTAGAGCTTTATTTTCTCATCTCCAGCTGGTGAGTTTTTGCACCAGCTTGCAGTGACATTATGATTTTTGGGCCAGTGTCATTTTTAGAGAAGCATGACTCATGATTTTTGAACGCTTGGTCCTAGCAATAGTGGGCCACTTCTAACACTCAGTTCTGATAGATATCTGTTTCAGAAAATGAAGAGCTGTAGGCAGCAGGTTGCAGTAAAGAGCAACGAAATCCAAGTGAAGTGAAATATTCACATGCAGCAATGCCCTCTCACTAGAACAGAATTAGCTCATTTGTGTTTATAGTAACCAAAGACAATATAATCAATGGGGAATTTTATGGCTTTATTGTGCAAACTCCAAGCTGGATACTTTGAAAATACACACTAATAAGAGGGAGGACAACTCTAAATTACTGGGGTTTGCAAGTTAGAGAATAAACAATTCAATTAAAAATCCAGATTATTGCATGAATTGCAGTTGTTCATTTATTTAACAAGTTTTATTTAGGGTACTTCACTATGGGGTAGATTATAAAAATAATTCTTGGTAATTTAACATTTCTTTAACCACTTTCTGCAGGAAGTAAGTGGAGAGAGATGGTTATTTTGAGGATATGAATTGTAGATGTCTAAATTAGCTAAACACGAACCAGCCAGGTTAGTGTACAGTGACGAGTACTTTTTATATCTATTGTGCTTGATTCACTGTTGAATTATTCCACTTTTACACTAATTTATATCTACTGAAATCCATGGGGTTACACTGATAGAAATGGAGCAGCACAATAGCGCATCAGGTCCATTAAGTGTATATGTGTAGGAACACTACTTGTGGATGCACTATTTATGTAAGACTGGAGTTTCATGAAGCAAGGTGGATGGAATAATATTTTTTTACAGGACCAGCTTCTGATGGGGAAGGATACAAGTTTCAAGTGGCACAAAGCTCTTCTTCAGGAGGTTCATGACACACTTCAGTCGGCTTGTGCTGTTACGAATATCCTTGTACTGGTATGAACTAATTTGCATGTTACCTAATTTGCAAGTGACTACAGAAGAGAAACAGAAGTTGGAAATAAATCTGTAAAACAGGAATAATCATCTACCTTAAAAATGTGAGGCTTAGAGTAACTATGGGCAGAGAGGTTAGTATATAAAAATACTGCCTTCTAAATTAACAGATCATTTCTCTATGTGTACTTGTTGAGTGACTACAAAATTTTGTGGTTTTGTTTGTTTGTTTGTTTGAAATGCACTATAGCAATTCATAACCTATACAGTTAGAGTAGAATGAGTTGGATTCTCACGTGTCAACATTTTTCTCTTGGCCCAGGCCACCATCCTCTTGTGGGGAATTTACAGGCAGGACCCTCCATGGGTGAGCCCGGACCCTCTTCCTTCCCAGACCCTCTCCCCTTGCTCCTGTAAGGCCCTGTTCCTTTATAACCAGGGCCGGACCGAGCCATTCCGGCTCCCCGGGCAGACAGGTTAATTGCGCCCCGGGTTGGGGGAGGGCACATGCGAGGCCCCGTTCCCGCACCAGCGCGTGGGGGAGGGCGCGTGGGGGAGGGCACATGCGTGGCCCTGCCCCTGTGCCAGTGCGTGGGGAAGGGCGCTTGCGCAGCCCCGCCCCCGCCCGGCGCATGGGGGAGGGCACGCGGAGTTGGTGGCGGCAGGACGCACGTGCCCAGCCCAGCCCGGCTACCGCTGCTGGCACGCAGCCTGGGGCCGCCCGGGGCGGGCCAAGCCTGGCCGTGCAGGGCCCCGCGGCCGCGGGGGGAAGGGTGCTGCTGGCCGGCACTGTGGGGGTTAACGTGGCCCCTGCCCCAGGCAGCCGCTGCAGGGTGGCCGCTGGGAGCTGCTGCAGCCCGCGATCTGGGAGCCGGGCGCACGGTGCCTGATGGCAGCTGTAAGGGCAGCTGCCCGGCTAGCCCATGTCTTAATCCGGCCCTGTTTACAACTTCAGTAGCACAGCTCTCCTGGTAAACTGATGCCATCATGACATTCTCCCTTTTCATCTGCTGGAGGAGAGCTGTCCAAGCAGAGTTCCTCCGTGGTGGGAGACTGTTACTAGCGCTGAGGCCTGAGCCAGAAGATACACAGCTTAACACTGAGTGCTCAAGCCTGAGCTTGCAGTGTTAACCACTACACAGAAATACATGGAAAACAGAGTCTACTTACTCAGGCAGTGACTGGAAAAGAAAGCCATTTTCAGAGAAGCAGCATGAATTCATAGGCTTGCCTGATACCGTCACAAAAAATCCCGAACATGGCGGGGGAAAAAATTGGTTGAGCAAAAAAAAAAAAAAAAAAAAGGGGGGCAAACTTGTTGAGAAAAAATTGGGGGGATGCTGCGCCTTTAAATTCTTGCGCTCCCCACTCCCCCCACCCCTGCCAGATGCAGCAGGGGAAAAATGGCCCTGCCCGCCTTTCGTCCAAGAGAAACAGAAAATACCGGACATTTCACATGTCCGGTATTTTCTACCGGACAGAAGACACTATTTCCGGACTGTCCGGGTGAAAACCAGACACCTGGCAACCCTATGAATTCATTCCTCAGAGTTTGTGCAGTGCCCTCAACTCTTTGAATGGAGGGGCTATAGAATCATCAGTGTTTCTCCCTCCCTTCCCCACATTGCCTCCCCTCCCCACATCGCACATTATAGGCATGTAAGGGGGACCCCTGGTGCTCAACACTTGGGCTACTCAAGTCTTACATTGCAGTATAAGAAGAAGACATGCGCGTGTTAGAGCAGCCTCCATGGGACTACTGCTCTCCCCGACCCAAACACCCTATGCACACAGGTGGGTCAGGAGTGGGAGAGAGAGTGCTGCTTTAATCCTTTTGCCCATACATGCCGCCAGAGTACCGGAGCTTGGGGGAAGCAAGGGGAAAGTGATCCATTTCAGATACAACACTGCTTTCACCCTCCCCCATTCCTTATCCCTCAGGAGAGCAGGCAATACCAAGAATCATCCTGTGTCCCTCTAAATCACAGTATGGTCTTTGGCCTGCTCTTTAACCACAATCTAGTCCTATGCACTAATCACTAGGGGTTTTTTAAAAAAAAATATTCAGAATTGCCAGCTCTTCTCTGCAAACACTTTAATATCTATCCAGAGTCTTCCACATTCAAGAAAATCCAGTTCTGAAACTGACCTAACCACCAAAAGACTGAAAAGCTAAAATGTTAACCATTGCATGCAGAACTCATGTCTTATATTGTTTACTTAAAACCTAACACTGAAATATTTTATGTTCCAATCTCAGAAATTGATAAATTGAGGCATGACACTAAAATATGGAGCTTTCAGAATATTAGCAACTTACCTCAAGCTGTTAAAGACAACCAAAAATGTCTCCCCAAGAAATTTAAAAGAAAAAAAAATACATTTTGCTTTCAGTCTTGAGGGTCTTTTCTTGTTGTTTCAGAATCAATTCCAGTTCTGTTTTCCAGATATCTATTAAACTGTATTGTAAGACAAGTATAAAGAAATTTTTATTTCCATTATATTTTTATTTTAATCACCTAAAAAAATCATTGTTATGGAAATGAGAAAGACAAAAAGAATCCCCAGGGACTGAGAAACTTTAATGATTTGCATCATTAGCATTGAAAAGAACTTGCCTTGAAATGGCCTCTTCACATTTTCTTTTATTTACATTTCCAGACAAAAATAAAATTAATTTCAACAGGGAAGATTTTCCTAGATTCAGATCCCATTTTGATTAGTGTGGTTATTAAAGCATGAATATGACTTTGCTGTTCGTTGATGGACCGGGTTCCTCTTTGTTATACTGAAATGTTTTTGAATTTTCACCCCATTTGTACAGGGCTTGCAATAGGGGAAACTCTTGGTAATCAGCAATTGTATTAGCATTGATAATTAGCACTGGTAATTGTAAAGACACTTTTCTAGCAATTACCTTTTTCAGTAAAGGAATGAGGAAAAAGTGACATTAATTTAACTCAACTCTGCAGTTTTCATTTAACAAGACTGTCCAAGCACAAGGCAAAAATGAAAAACAGAGTGTACTAAATCTATATTTAAATGCAGACACATTTCTATGACAAAGTAGTTCTTTCAAGGCTCAAATCAAAATTTTAAACAGTTTACCTTCTTTATGTCTTCTAAAGAGTTTTATGTAACAAACTTTCAGTGTCATCACTAATAGCGGTTCATGCCAAGGATTACTTTCTTAAAACTGCTACTCAAGCCTTGTGATTTGCAGTACACTTCTTATTACAGGATACATTATGCAGAAACCCTCTGCTATGTGATGGGACATGGCAACCCTGCTGTGAGAATGCCTATCAGCGCTTCTTTTAAGGCCCTTTCTCAATTGTCAGCAAAGTATTTTTTAAGGTTAAAAGGTGTAAAATTATTCTGAAATGCTTTTCTGACCTGTCGCCTATCACTGCAAAAAGCTATCGTTCATTTTTTCTAAAATTGTATTTTTTTTTTTAAAAAAATGCAATATTATAAGAATAAGTCTAGTAAGAAGAAAATAGTTTTTCATGCTTTTCATTACATTTTTGTAAATGTTGGTATGGGTATATTATGATTGTTTCATTTCTAATTTTCTTCCTTTTGATACTCCCTTCCCAGAGCTGTGCAATCAACAGCAAAATAGCACCTTTTAAAATCTTCTCATTTATCGTTTGACAATTGTTCAAATGAGTTTCCTCATATAATTTATAATGTAAAAGTCAAATTTATCAGGGTCATGAAGTATAAACTCAGTGTACAGGGGTATAAAACTCACATGATCTGTCATTCTTTAAGTGGTACCTGTACTTTGATTGAAACAACACTGAATATCAGCAGAAAAATCAGAAGAAGGCTTCTGTTCTCGAGACTTGTGGCTGGCTTTCATGGTTTTGCAAGCTGCTTAACTCTAGATTTCCCAGGCTACATAAATCATTTAAGGTCAATGATCCTGTAATTTTAAATCCTATGCACAAGAGGTTACCATCTCCCATTGTCTATAGCTTAGATTTTCCAATTGTAGCTAACTATTTATACTCCACTGCAATGCTGGAAGTGTTTCAAAATCACTTTATACTAAGTTTCATGGAGTGTTTTGTAACAGTGTATAATCAAACTTATATGGGACAACTCAGCCTTGTACTAAAGATAGCAACCAGTATGTAACAAAAGTGCGCATCAAACACTCAGGGCCCAATTGTCCCATCAGATGTGTGATACACGCACAATGGTGTAAGCTACAACTGGAGCTGGGAACAGCAAAGCAAAATAAATTGGGTGGGGGAGAGACAAGAGAGCAGGGGGCAGCAGAGCTGCTGTGCTGTTCTTATGAACCAAGACGGGTGTATAACACCACATAAGTGAGGCACATATGCCAAGTGCTGCGACAGACAAGATGATGTGGCCAAGAGAAAAAGCAGCCAGTTGGAACACAGCAGCATGTTTTGTGTGCCCCTCTCCAGTGGGAGATAGGAAAAGGCACCAGGAGATCCAGCTTGAACTCTGCTTTCTCTGCAGCTCTGCTGTAATCTTTAAAGTGAGATTTTTGTTTCCTAGCTGATGGAATGCTGTATGTGATCCACACTTCAGTGCTCTGTGATTTGATCTCTGTCTTAATCAGTGCTGGGTAAGTTCTTCATGTTCACAAATTTACTCTAAGCTCGTCAGCTTAGTTATACAACTTTCAATGGACTCACCCTCTCTTGTCCCCTGCCTCCTCCCTCACCTCCCGAAGCAACGGAATCCAATTGTCTTGATACAAGTCCTTCACAGGGTATATTTTATTCTCACTGAAAATATTCAGCGATTTTTATTCAAACTATATCCCAGCCTCCTCCGAGCCTGCAAATATCCCCTCTTCTTCCAGCCACACAAGGTGGAATATGAGCAGGACTTGATTTGCATGCTTGTCAGGGAGGCGTGGCAGTTCCTAGCCCCAGTACAGTTGGGCTTGCCATGTCAGTTATGTAAGTAACTAAATTGTTCGAACCCAGAACCTAATTGCTGGTGCCTCTTTCATTACAAATTAAGCACTGAGTGTCACACTATTTTTTTCTGTATTGTATCCGTCCCATTTTAGCAACAAAATGATCTTTTCACAAGTATCACATCCTGGGACAAAATGGCATGAGTCTGAAACTACTCCAAAGGGTTCCACAGCAGGTTCCTCTGGGAGGGGAGCGGGGTCTAATGGGTTACAGCCAGGGGCAGATGCATCAGGGTTCTATGTAAGAATATCAGAATGGCCTTACTGGGTCAGACCAAAAGCCCATCCAGCCCTGTATCCAGTCTTCCAACAGCAGCCAATGCCAGGTGTTTCAGAGGGAATGAACACAATAGGCAATTGTTGAGTGATTCATCCTGTCGCCCATTCCCTGCTTCTGGCAAACAGAGGTGAAGGATTCACAGAACATAGTGTTGGATCCTTGCCTACCCTGGCTAATAGCCATTGAAGATCCTATTTTTCATGAATTTATTTAATTATTTTTGAATCCTATTATATCTTGGCTTTTACAACATCCTCTGGCAAAGAGTTCCACAAAGTTGACTATGAAAAAAATACTTACTTTTGTTTGTTTTAAATCTGCTGCCTATTAATTTCATGGAGTGAGTCCTAGTTCTTGTGTAATTTGAAAGAGTAAATAACACTTCCTTATTCAGTTTTTCCACACCAGTCATGATTTTATAGACCTCTATAATATCTTCCCCCTTAATCATCTCTTTTCCAAATGAAAGGTCCCAATCTTTTTAATTTCTCCTCATTTGGAATGTGTTCATGCTCCTAATAATTTCTGTTACTCTTCTCTGTATTTTTTCCAAATCCAATATAATTTTTTATATGGGCTGACCAAATCTGCACAAAGTATTCAATATGTGGGCATACTAGTGATTTATATAGAGGCAATATGATATTTTCTATATTATTATCTATCCCTTTCTTAATGAGCCCCAATATTCTGTCAGGTTTTTTTGATTACCACTAGACATGGAACAGATATTTTCAGACAACTATTCACAATGGTTCCATGATCTCTGTATTGATGGGTTCAGCTAATTTAGGCCCCATCATTTTGTATGTATATTTGGGGTTATATTTTACCATATGCATTACTCTGCATTTATCAGCAGTGAATTTCATCTGCCACTGTGTTGCCCCATCACCTAGTTTTGCGAAACCCCTTTGTAACGCTTTGCAGTCAGCTTTGGACTTATATTGAATAAATTTTGTATCATCTGCAAATTTTCCCACCTCACTTTTTACCCTTTTTCCAGATTATTTATAAATATATTGAACAGCACTGTACTGACCACTAGTACTGGCCACCTAGTACTGACCACTATTTACTTTTCTCCAACCAAATCATTTATTCCTATCTTTCCTTTCCTGTCTTTTGACTGGACTACCTGACAGTGCTTCAAGGATCATTAGATGATCCTTAGTTTACCTTAATGACAGGCCTTTTGTTATCTTAATCACCCGGCCTCTGTTTATAAACAAACTCCCTGCTACAAAGGCCCTGCTGCTACCTGATTCTGGATTAATCACATCTTACAGTCAGGCCAGGTCTATACTAAGGGATAAGTTTGAATCAAGATACTATGTTAATTGCAAAGCTGAAGTCGACGTACCTTAATTCAAACTTTCATGCTGTCCCCACAATGGGAAGTCGATGGGAGAAATGCTGCCATTGACTTCCCTTGCCCCTCACAAGGAGTAGGAGTACTGGTGCTGACGAGGGTGCCCTCAGCATTTGATTTAGTGGGTCCTTACTCGACCAACTAAATCAAACTCCAGAAGATCAATGTCCAGAGCTCTGTCTGGGGATAAGGTAAGTAGACTCCTAGCACAAAATTTGGAGTGGGAGGCTAGAGACCCCCAGTATCCTAAATAGTGCTCCTGTTTCCCACCTACTTTTGCTGGTGCTAGAAAAAGAGGGACATTTTTAGCAGATTTCACTAGAGTAGACATAGCTTTATATTCCAACTGGTTTTACCACTTCCTGTTTTTGAACTAAGACTCTGTCTACACCGCAAAGAAGTCCTGTGACTGCCCCAAGCCAGCCAACTTGTGGGGCTTTTCATTGCCGTGTAGACAGCCAGGCTCAGGCTGGAGCCATACCTCTGGGACTCTGCCACCTAAATGTATCCTATTAGCATGAAACTGACCAGAAAGTGGCACCAATCTGTTAATTACACAAGTGCTAAAATATGAGGGAAATGATTAAACTATGAAACAGTGGAGCCACAAGGAGAATGTGACGGGATCCTTGTGAGACAATATAAGGCTAGACCAGAGGTTCTCAAGCAGTGGTCCACAGAGCATTCCCTCTAAGGTTCCAGCACTGGAAGGTTTTCTGTCTGAAAATGAACAGGCTCTTGTCCAATATAAAATTAAAAAGTGACTCTTAAGCAACAGTTTGAAGATGAATTTCCAGTAGAAGCTGAACAAAACAACTGGACACATAATCCTTTTGGAATTGAAATCAGTGAGCTGCCCCTTGGTTCATCTAATTAGACACAGGCGTGCTTGTTGGAGGTTTCTTGCAATGAAACGTTTCAGTCCAGAATTTAAAAGACATTCCTTCATTGAATTTTGTATTCAGAGAAATAGAAAGTACTCAGAACTTGCAAACAAAGCAGTGTCTTTTCTGATGCCACTACGTACCTGTGCTAAACAGGCTTTTCATCACATACTGACCTCAAGTCCAAATACAGAAGCAGGATGAATGCTCCACCTGATATGAGGCTAAAGCTGACAAACTTTACACCTGATTACCCTGAACTTTGCTCATAAAAACAGGAACATCCATTGCATTAGAAAGGTAAGACTATGGATATTAAAATATGAGCCGTGTGTTTTTATTTGTAAAACAAAATTGTTTGATGATGCTCGTGGATGTTTGATGGTGCTAATGTGCTAATGTATTCCTAGTAACACAACAGAGAAGTATTTAAGCCCTGATGCTTTCTGTTAACTGTATTCCAATCCATGACTAAAGCTTTCAGAGTATTTTTTTTAAATCCAATCCACCTCCTACCCTCCCCCTCAAAAAACCACCCCAACTCAAAAATCAATTCTGTATCCCGAGTGGATACTTCAGGTCCCTCATTGTCACTGTTTTTTAATAAAAAAAATCTAGTAATGTTCAAATTTGTTGCAGCAGACACATAAGAAGCGCAAGGCAATGAGCACTGCCATCAAAAACAGGAAGGTCACTACCAGATAAATAAAAAATAAAGCCCTGTCTCAAAGAAAGAGGAAATAAATAACCCCAGATACAAAATGGGGAAGGCAGGGAGGAACTTTCATAAACAGCACACTCATTGAATAAAGTCTTCCCAGTCTTGCATTCCTTGTGCTCCCAAAAATCTCATTGCACACAGCTCAACTTTTGGGAACACAAGGAATTTCAGACTGACCCACAGTGAGTTTATTTTCATCCTGCCCCTTTCTTGCGCTCCATCTATCTTTTCCCACTATAACCAAGCATTACTACAGGGAGATGTGGAATCAGGATAAGAAAGTTACGAGACAGAGTGATCATCAATGGTGTTTAGGATGATCATTTTTACAGCATCACGCAGGTGTATGTGACTTTTGCCAGGCCATATGGCAAAAATAAAGATCCCTGATCCACAGGCTTACATTCAGAGGTTCCAAACCTGAAAATCCTCTGTGTGCATTGATCCATGCAGGGAGAACTTCCAGGACAGAGCCCTAAGTAGCTCTGAGAAGTAATGGTCTACAGCAGATGTGGGCAAACTTTTTAGCCTGAGGGCCACAACTTGGTATGGAAATTGCATGGAGGGCCAAAATTGGGGCTTGGGGTGCAGAAGGGATGCAGACTCTGGCTGAGGGTGCAGATTCTGTGATGGGGCTAGAAATGAGGCGATTAGGGTGCAGGAGGAGGCTCCAGATAGGATGGAAGGGTACAGACAGCTAGAGAGAGCTTCCAGCTGGGACAGGGGAATGGGGTGCTGGGGCTAAGGGCTCTGACTGGGGCTGCAGGCTCTCTGGTAGGGCTGGGAATGGGGTTTGGAATGCAGGTGGGTGACCTGGTCTGGGGAGGAAGGATTTGGGGGCAGTAGGGAAAACAGGGCTCGGGCAAGCAGTTGGGGTGGGTGAGGTTTCACTTGGGGATGAGGGTTTTGGGGTGCAGGTGGGTGCACTGGACTGGAATTGAATGGTGTGAAGGGGATCAGGGCTGGGGAAGTGGGTTGGGTTATCGGGGGGCTCAGAGGTTCCTACTTGGGCAGCGTTTACATGAAATGGTTCCTGGAAGCAGCAATCTGTCTGCCCCCACACTGGGAACCACAGCCATTAGGAGCTGCAGGAACTCAAGAGTCTGCATTATAAGATTCCCATGTCCTGAGAAGCTTACAGTCTAAGGCCCCAATATAGGATCACACTTCCTCAGCGGAGTGGGATGTGACTAGAGAAGAAAAATGGACAGGAACAGACAAATGAAGGGAAGGGTGATGGCAGCAGGAATTAACGCACCTTTATATGTATTAGACTTTGTTTACAGTTACCCTCTCCCCCCAGCCCCCAGTCAATCTAGCAAATAGAGTAGCTGAAGTTGACATACTTACTGCAGTGTCTTCTGTGCCATAAGGTTAGTGGGGGCTGTTCTACTGTCAACTCCGGCTACTCTTCTTGCCCTGGTGGAGTACCAGAGTCAATGGGACAGTGCTCAGAGATCGATTTATTATGTCTAAGCAGACACAATAAATTGACTGTGGGTGGATCAATCACTGCAGCATTGATCCACCATATAGTGAATACAAGCCCTGTGTCAAGAGTACAATTCTGAGTCATCTGTTGTTGTGTTGTGTTGTTTTTTAAATAATACAAATGGGCAAGAGATAAATGAAATTAACCAGTATGTTTTAATTGATGGAACTGCAAGAAATGCAGAAATTGAACAGCACAGATTTCGTAAGCTAAGAAATCAGATGTTAAATATATTCTTTTAAACCAGACAATGTCCTTTTAACCGTGGGATGTAAGTTTAATTTAACAACAATATCACCATTTGTACAACAAAATACTATGCGAGCATTGATTAATTGGTCCACTTTCTTGATTCCTTCTCTTTTCCTTTCTACTTAGCCTGCCTATTCTCACAGGTTTTAGCACATCTCTAGAGAATGCCACCGTTTTGAATGAAGACACAATAGGAGTTATATACTGCAAAAATGTTCCATAAAAAAAGCAACGACTTTGTTGCTGATGCTAACAAAGTTGGCATAACATAGAGGAAGGAGAAAACTTTGGTTTTAAAACCTTGCTGACATTTGATATAAAAGGGTGTCATAAGGAAGAGGGAGAAAACTTGTTCATCTTGGCCTCTGAGGATAGAACAAGAAGCAATGGGCTTAAACTGCAGCAAGGGAGGTTTAGGTTGGACATTAGGAAAAGTTCCTAACTGTCAGGGAAGTCAAACACTGGAATAAATTGCCCAGGGAGGTTGTGGAATCTCCATCTCTGGAGATATTTAAGAGTAGGTTAGATAAATGTCTATCAGGGATGGTCTAGACAGTATTTGGTCCTGCCATGAGGGCAGGGGACTGGACTCGATGACCTCTCGAAGTCCCTTCCAGTCCTAGTATTCTATGATTCTATGATATATCTAATGCCCAGAAATCCAATGAGGTAACAACAGCACTCCCTTCTGAGATCAAGTACTAAACTTATAAGTGACCCTTACTTAAGAGCAAAGTTATGACTCTTTCCATTATGGTCCCTTAACTTCTCATACTCAGCCCCTTACCTGCAAGGAGCATGGTTATTTTTTTTTATCCATTCTGGTAACTACAGGATGTACTCAGTATATACTCAACACCTGGTTGCTTCACTGCTTTGCACTGGCCAACACAAAAACATTTTAGATTGGAGGCAGCAATTATGTCCCATATAATTCCACTCTGTAGTCTACAGCTATGTTTTCTTCAAATAGTTCCTATCTGTAGAATATTTCATTTGGTTCACTTCTATAAGTTAGTGAGCATAACACATAGTCTTTGTAAAGAAAACTTAACCATCTGAATTGCAGTGAGTTGATTTTGGCTGTTATAGTCAGAGGGACTGTGATGCAGTGGGAGTTCTAGGAGAAACTTTGGCTGAATCCATGCTCCTGGGAAGTACTTGGAAGAGGGGAAAGTGATCAGGAATAGTCAACATGGATTCACCCAGGGCAAGTCATGCCTGACCAATCTGATTAGCTTCTATGATGAGGTAACTGACTCTGTGGACATGGGAAAGTCAGTGGATGTGATATACCTTGACTTTAGCAAAGCTTTGGATACAGTCTCCCATAATATTCTTGCCAGCAAGTTAAGGAAGTATATATTGGTTAAATGGACTGTATGGTGGATAGAAAGCTGGCTAGATTGTCAGGCCCAACAGGTAGTGATCAATGGCTCAATGTCTGGTTAGCAGTCGGTTTCAAGTGGAGTGCCCCAAGGATCAGTTCTAGGGCTGGTTTTGTTCAACATCTTCATTAATGACCTGGATGAGGGGATGAATTGCACCCTCAGCAAGTTTGTGGATGACACTAAGCTAGGGGGAGAGGTAGAGATATTGGAGGGTAGGGATAGGATCCAGAGTGACCTAGACAAATTGGAGGATTGGGCCAAAAGAAATTTAATGAGGTTCAACAAGAACAAGTGCAGAGTCCCTCACTTGGGACGGAAGAATCCCAACAGGTTGGGGACCGACTGGCTAAGTAGCAGTTCAGCAGAAAAGACCTGGGGATTACAGTGAATGACAAGCTGGATATGAGTCAACAGTGTGCCCTTGTAGCCAAGAAGGCTAATGGCATCTTGGGGTACATTAGGAGGAGCATTTCCAGCTGATCTAGAGAAGTTATTATTCCCATTTATTCAGCACTGGTGAGGCCACATCTGGAGTACTGTGTCCAGTTCTGCGCCTTTCCCCTCCCCCCCAATATAGAAAGGATGTGGACGCATTGGAGAGGGTCCAGCAGAGGGCAACGAAAATGATTAGGGGGCTGGAGCACATAACCTATGAGGAGAGGCTGAGGGATTCGGCTTATTTAGTCTGCAGAAGAGAAAGTGGGGGGAGGGATTTGATAGCAGTCTTCAACTTCCTGAAGGGCGGTTTCAAAGAGGATGGAGAGAGGCTGTTCTCAGTGGTGACGGATGGCAGAACAAGGAGCAATGGTCTCAAGTTACAGTGGGGGAGGTCTAGGTCGGATAGTAGGAAAAACTATTTCACTGGGAGGGTGGTGAAGCACTGGAATGGGTTACCTAGGGAGGTGGTGGAATCTCCATCCCTAGAGGTGTTTAAGTCTCGGCTTGAGAAAACCCTGGCTGGGATGATTTAGTTGGAGTTGGTCCTGCTTTGGGCAGGGAGCTGGACTTGATGACCTCCTGAGGTCTCTTCCAGCCCTGGGATTCTATAATTCTATGATTTTTAAGTAGGAACTGCAAAGGCAACACCATCTCCTTTGACAAGAGACAACGGTTGCCATTCTCTGCCCCCAGTCGCTCTGCATCCAAACAGCTCCAATGGCTGGTACAGAAAAGGCCCTGGTTTCCACCCTCACTCTGCTCCTCCTTGGGTGGCAGCAGCACTATCAGAGAGCCATCTCTATGACCCCAATGGGCTTATGCCCAGCACCCATGCCGCAATATGAAGGAGACGAGAAAGCTCTTTATGCCATGCCCTTCGACTGTGTGCCTACACAGAGCCAGGCACAGTCTGGCTGTAGAATTCCAGTTTCTCTCCTCTCAATTATTTTGTAATTACAGCTCCTGCATTTCCCAGGCACTAAGGCAAAACGTATGCAGGGGGTATACAGTGTTCTTCCATTTCATGCCCCTTATCGCCTTTCCCAGTTGTAAATTGCTCCAAGAAGTATTTAATCGAAGCAGTAATGAGAGCAATTTTACCCAGACTCAATGTACTATGGGACAAATTCACTGCTGGCACCACATGGGTGCAACTTCTCTGTTAATTCAGCTGAAGAGCCTAGAGTTAATTCAGCAAACACTAATCAGATTTAGACTGTAGTGACATATATGCACCAATAGTAAAATCACATTTATGAGAGCATAGCTAACTGGTCCTAACTCTAAACTAGTCACACAAAACAAAAGCAAACACAAAACCACTACAGATGACTGAAGAAATATATCTGGAGACAAGAGTTACAAGGAAAACGAGAGCCTGCTCTAAAAAAAAAAGCAGTTTAGAATTTTATTGTGTTTCTGAATACACATGATAGGGAAAATACCTGTTTACGTTAACACTGCCACAAAAGACTTCCATATGGACCTGAACAAGTGGCAAAGCAATCCCTCTCCACACAACTAGAAAAACAAGGTATGTTTCTCTTTGAATTGCAAAGAAAGAAAAATGGTTTGATGCAATCTACCTTACACTAGCAAAAATATGGAGGAACACCAACTTAAAAACACAGAAATTCACAACACTACACTGGGCACGATTCTATACTTGAGCAGAGAGAGTCAGTGCACATGAAGGAAACATTAGCACAAAGTGAAGCTGTAATGGAAACCATCTCAGTGCAGCAATCTGAAAAAAAAATTAAGCCAAACCAACAGAAAAATAAAGCCCAGCAACATAGAAAGGGAAAAAAATTTGGGGGTATTTAAGACACATTCAAAGGAATCCAGTGTGGAAATTTTACATAGCAACAACATAGTATTATTAGAGAGACATCATACTTCAAATTACCATTAAAGACTTCTTAACACCCTTGAAGAGTCCTGTAACAACTGAAGGAATGGCTTCAGGAATCCAAACTCACAAAATCTTCCTAGATAAGGAAGAAAACAAAATGCTGAAACAGTGCTGAATGCAAAAGTCATCCTGGTCTGAATCTTTAATTATTGCAAAATTGAATATCTGTAAAAATATTAAATCCATATGTCAATCTATCAAATGCACCACATTAAAAAAAAGCACCTCACACAAAACAGACTGAGGGGTCTTCAAACAAGACGGGGATATAACCTCACCCAGACCCTGTTCATCATTTAGGTCAGTGTCCTACTTGTCCTGCTGGAACAATCCCCAAAAGCAAGACTGCCTCTGAACTCCTTAAAGCTAAAAATACTCATCTAATAGTGGGTTTTCATGACATATTTATTAGTCTCTAAGGTGCCATCAGACTGCTCATTGTTTTTAATGTTACAGACTAATTCAGCTACCTCTCTGACACCTACATGCCATTCATTTGTTTACTTATGCAAGCTTATCTCTGAAGAAACACTCACCTTCATGAAACTTAGTGAAAAATAGGGGCCCTACTCATAAATCTGAGGAAGGAGAGAAATGACAGTATTTCAGAAAAAGCCCCCAACCAACACATGTAAAAATCTTACTCTAGATTTCACAGCTTAAATTACATACATTTATTATGATATGCACCATGGAGCTTCAGGCTGACTCTGAAAGCATTACAAGAAAAAGCTATGCTGTAAAGAAACCTCACAATAAAGTTGTGACACAGTATTCCACAATAGGCAAATGAAGCCTAGAACCCAACTTGAACAGATTTCACTGACATGGGCTAAATCTCCAATTAAAACCTTCCATCTACAATTTGGCAAACAAGACCTCCACATACACAGAAAGATGCAGCGCAGAACTAGGGGGGAAATCTACATATTATTGTTCACCATGCCAACCAACCCTAACTTCCTGAACAGTGGAACAACCAAACCCTTCCAAAACAACTGAGCAACCATCTCCACACCTACTGAACTCCCACCTAGCTAGCAGACTGCCTCAGCACAGCGAGGGGTGCAAAACTAAGGAAAACTCTTGCAACAGCCTGAATCAATGACCATAAACCAAAAGTGGGAATAGGCAAAAATAAAGCACAATCTCAACCCAGAACACAGACACCATGCAATCAGTGGTGCAGATGAGAGATTGACACTGGCACTTTCTAGTCTACTGTCAAATGCCAGGAAGCGCAAGAAAGATATTTCTGATAGTCTGAAGAAACCACAAGAGACTTACTTGAAAAGCAGTGTGGAATAGCTGAGGCTGATCCCAGTGAGAAAAAAGAAAGAGACAGCACAAGATGGAATCTCACTGCATAGCAACCTGCCAGTGGATCAGGAATGAACAGCAAATAGACACTGGGGATCAAGCCCCAACATGGCATTTAACCCTGTCATGGGTGGGTCGTAGTGAAGGGCCAGTCTCTTTCTTACACTGTGGCAACACATATTTTTTGCCTCGCAAAGAAGTCTCATCGACTAGAAATGAAACAAATTAGTTCAGCTGATACCAGTGATGAAGAATACCACCCGTATGTAGTGGCACGTTATCCGGAGTCAGGGGGAGCATCTGAACACTCCCTGACTAACTCATGTGCCGTCACATCATGTGTCAGTGACCTCACTGGATTCAGCACCTCTGAATAGTGATAAAGAATAAATAGAGAGCTAGAGAATAAATGTAGCATGGGGTCCAGGGACAAGGCTTCTTCATCCAACGCAGGCAGTGCAGTTGTTCAGCAAAGTCCCTCGGCTCAGCATGATAGCACAACAAGACAGGCAGAAAAGAGAAACAAGGAGGAGAAACAAGGAGGCGACTGGGACAATACGACAGGATAAGGAGAGTAGAAAGCCAATGACAAAAGAAAGACAGGAAGTAAAATTCAGAATATGAATTTTAACAATGTCTATGAAACAAATGTAATACATTTCTGTGCTTATATATTTCCTGACAACCTTGAGAAATCTGTGTTCATGTTAACATTCATTTGAATCATGACTGATGTGGCAACATAAAACAACCTGGGACTACTCATATGTACAATTTTGGTGGTACTGCATCAGTGAGTTTGATCCCCTCTCGCATAGTCATTTATTTGTATCTGTGCAAGGCATTGGAGAACAGACTCTAGATTGTTAGATGAATGAGAACAAGCCAGCAGTCTCTGTAACAACCTATTTACCAGGGAAAACCATGCCAAATTAAAGCTGCCCAAGGACAGCATTAATACATGCAACAGTTAACTTTGCATTTGCTCTCTCTCCCAGGAATGATTTTGCATTTTTAAAATTTCATTCCTTGTGGCCCAAATCTTTCCCCTTTCCTGGAACTTGTACAATTCTGTGTTTTAGAATTCCACCTATTCTGCGGGAATTTCCTGACCTTCAACTGACTACATATATGATATTACATTTCTTTTCGAGCAAATGGGTTTATATCCAACACAAGAAAAGAACAGCTCAATGTAGAAGCTTAATTCATAATACAGGGACAAATTCTGAGATTCTTCCTCAAATTTCCTGAATTCTTATGGCAGCAAATTCATACTAATGCCAAAGGAAGTTTGCCTCAGTAAAGGCTTCTGAATATGTTCTAACAATATTAATGGCCAGTTTTTGCAAACCCTTAAGCACACTAAAGAGAGCTTACTCACATGCAGGATTCAATTAAAGTCAATAGTCTTATATTAGATCAGTCTTTATTATGCTTGAAGTCAATGGGATTACTTATATGAATAAAGGTTTGCAGAATCAGGTACAATATGCTGTTTAGCTTTTCTTGAGAAAATAAGTGACATTAAAAGTAAGTTTTGAAATTTTTTTATTCTGACCTTTAAAAAGGAAGAAGTTAAGAGTTTTAACATTAGCACTTTGAAATCCCTCAATCCCAGTTTGTGAGCAGTATACATCTCAAATTGTGGTCCCCCACCAAATTTTTTAAAAAGAGGGATTCAGACATTACAAAATGTAACATTTATAGAGTTTCAAAATCAAGTTTAATTTTTTGGGATCAGAAAGTTCATTATGTGGAACAACATAATGTAACCCAACACATCATAATAAATGGGACAGCTACATTCAACTTTGACAGGAAAACTGAAGCATGTTTCAGTTACTATGGAGTGCCTGCATAAATTCTACATTCTTTACACATACTGAAACCAGCCACATTAGAAACACATTATAGATAAATTCTATATGATTTGAAATGCAGATAGAAAGTTGACAAATGCAGTTAAGTGGGCTAATTATTGTCTCACCAAAACTCACCCTCTTTGTTGGAGAATATCACACATCTTGAATAGACAGAAGAAGGCATTACCATCGAGGGACACTGTCAGGGGTATGAAGATGACATTGTAGATTTTGAGGAAATGTCAGAAGATCATAAACCAGTTATCAGAATTTTTAATATTATGACTTAGAGAATTTTAGTTCCAAATTATTATTTTAGAGAGAGCTGCTAAAATAATCTTCCTGCCCATCATTCTGACCATATCATTGCCCCTTGAAATTGTCCACTGGCTCCCCCCTCTTCCACTCTCTCAAGCTGAAGTTTTTGTCTTAACCTTTACAGTCCTTAATCATGGGTCCCCATCCTACTTAACCAGTAATGTTTTATGACATTACCCTCGCCCCCGTCATGCCAGGAGGCCAGCCTTAACCAGCTTCTTTCTTTTTCTCACAAGTGTCAACTCTTTCTTAGACATCAATCTTTGCTGTGGAATACCCTCTCTGCAATGATCAATAAGGCTACTTCCCTCTTCTCTTCTAAATAATTTCTTAAGATTTTTTTCTGCTGCAACAGCAATGTGAAATTAACCAGTATTTAAAGGTTTGTCTCTGGGGCAGTTGTGAAAAGCCAATATTTAATATAGATATATTCCTCCTCACCCTAATCCCCTTACATTTCTCACTTCTTAGATTAGAAACTCAGGAATAAAATAGGTCATTTCATTCAGCCTCAGAATATCCTCCCCCCAAGGTATGTAAGGATCACTTCAACGATCACTTGGTTGGAAGTTACTGAATAGCATACAGTGACATTGCACAATAGCTTAGGCTCTTTAGTGGCCACACATGGGTGGGATCTCAGTTATGCATCACTTCTAAAAACGAAGACACTGAGCAGCACAGTGCCAGGGAGCACCATGCTGATTCAGAGAGAAGAGTGACACCTAGTGAATCACAACTCTGTCTTCATTCAACACAAAGGCATTTCTCCTAGACCTGCCATCCAATGATGAAAGTAGCTTGGCCAGGCCTCATAGGGCCAGTCAGAAGGGATCATAGCACAAGGTAGTATGACAGCGAGCCATGGAAAAGCCTTTAAACTAGGAACTGCAACAATCAAACAAATAAACATTCTTTGCCTCCATAATAAATCCACAGGCTCAAAACCAGAGTGATTCCACAGACTCCCATGAAGTTGCTTTGGATTTGCACTAGTGCATTGACCTCAATGGTAGCATTCTGTTTCAACATATTCACCACCACAGCATGAGCAAAATTCACCCTGTTCTCTCAGGCAGGATGCAACAATCACTCTTGGGCACAATTTTTCCCAATCAACACTCTCTTTGTCTTCCCTTCTGCAGATGGCTTCATCATTTCTGTACTATCTCCCTGCATCAAGTATCAAAGAGGTGGGAGGGAGAATGCTTGTCTGTCTGTCCTTAAAAAGCCTCAGAGTTAATACCCTTGCCCTCCTCCTTCAGGCCAAGAACATTACCTGTGGTGTGCACATGTTCTCCTCTTTACTGGTCTTGGTAGCAAGACTCCTGAGTTCTCTTCTGAACCTGCACCTCTCACGCAAAGCAGCAGCCGCTTTGTTATCAGTTCAGCCAGCACCCTTTGGTTGATCAATGAAGTTTTGTCACTGCCGAGGTGATAAGAATAAAAACATTTAAGCAATCGGTTAATCTAACAAATATGTTAAATATTACGAGACAATAAGTTTGAATGCCCACTGCTTTCATTTACACCAGACATAAATCTCAGAGAAAATTGCACAGATGCAATCACTGTTGAACATGGGAAGTGTTTGGCACATTTGAGCTCTGCTACCCTGAAGATAAGACTTGAAAAAAGGACAGACTGCCTATCAATACCTTCACAGAGCACACCCTTTTGAGCTTTCTAAATACATTACATTCTCACCACACTACTTCTTTTCCAGGGCTGTCTTTAAACACAGATTCTCAGTTGTAACTTAAGACTTTTGATAACTTGTCCCCCTTTGAATTTTTAGTAAGCTATTTAATTGTAGGTAACATTTACTAACGTTAGTCAAAAGTCTCTTATCAATACACTCTTTATAAAATGTTTTAACATTTATAAAGCATCTACAGTAAACTTGTCAGATAGTATTCCTTAAAATCAAGTCTGACAAATATATTATGGAGGAGTTGGTAGTAACTTCACAGAGGATGTTGAATTGGGATTTACACATAAACCAGGACTAAACACCCCTCTGTTTCATACTGTAATGTCTAATTATTATCTTCAAAATAGGCACAGTAGCTTTTTTTTGTGACTAATTGAATTTTCCATTAAATTTGATTAATTAAAAACTTCCCTAACTTTTAGAAAAAATGTGTTCAGTGTTTGAAATTATGTCCAGTTCCCCCCACACAATTTTTGTACTTCTCAAAAAAAAAAGCTATCCCCACAAATTTCAGCAATCTTTCTCTCTTTCACACACACATGCACACACATGCACTCACACACACATGCACACACACATTCACTCGCTCACACACTTTGAATGTAGCCCACCTGAACTTGTAAAATTAAAACAGTAGTTATTGCTCTTATTCAGAATAAGGTAATTAAATTATGCTAATTCACCAATGGTATTATTAGTTTGTAATATGACTGAATGCACAGCCTTTGAACAGATGGTGACCTAACTTCTTAAATTTTCCTCAAAAGACTACACATTGTCCAATTTTATCCACAGTTTAGTCCTATCTAGGTAGTAGCCAACGCCTCTTTAACATCCAGGGTTGCATGCCAGGGACATTATAGGATTTTGGTTAAAACCAGAGACAATAATGCAGGCTGACTGACATGAAAAGAGAATACAGTTTGGGGCAAGGTCTAAGTACCACTTTGTCGTTGTGGAATATGGTATAAAGCTACCAAGACTGCAATTCTAAGTTCTTAGTAGTCAACACCTCAGTCAGGAACAACTAGAGCATCAGAAAAAGAGAGCAAGTGTGTGAAAGAGAAAGAGAGCAAGCTGCTAAAGGTTCAATAAGCTCTTCTTTGACTTTGGTTAACACCACATGCAAGTTCCACAGACAAGCAGTCTCCCAGATGTGACTGTGCATGTTTACATGACACTTTAAAAATTATTGCAGCAGGACATGGTGAAACGGTGATCCTTTTCACAGGACATACCTGGCAGGAACAGCCAGCAAGCAAGCCAACAGAGAGCTTGAACAAATCCATTCATGCAGAGCTGGGAATGAAATCTAATAAAAGAATTCTGCATTGGGCCTCCCCAGCCTGCCTTGGAGGGTCCCATGCACAGGCATTGCAGGGCTAGGCACAAGGTTGCTTCCAGAAAACCAAATCAGAAGCCCTAACATAGGGGACAACTCTGGAGCATCAGGAAAGGATCATGCCCTTGCTGAGATTCCAAGTAATGTTGGGCCCACAAGGTAGGTCTGGGAAGCTGCTGTAACTTAGACAGGGAAGGGAGCCCACTCCAGCCTCCAGAGCAGACCAAAATGGCTTTAATCCACTGTCACTTCCTCTTCCCACTGGCCTGAGAGTTATATTCTGAGCTTCTAAGGGGCCCAATGCAGACTCTCTCCACTATGTTTCATTCCCAGCTCTGCATGAATGGATTTACCCACACCTCCCTCAGCCTGCCACAAAGCAAGGTATGAAAGTTGCACAACAGGAAGAAAGGCTCCTGTTATGCTTCCCTCTTTCACATCAATGCAGAGGCCCGTCCCACAATGGCCCCAAAATCCTTATTATATGTTTGTCTCACCTGAGATGGATGATACCATGACACAAACCAGTTACACAGTTCTTACTGTATGGACACTGTATACTAAAATATAGCAGCCTGAAAGTTTAGCTAATAGAGAAATTCTACTGACTGAACAGGCTTACTTGTTTTCTAATATATTTAATAGTGACGTGAGTGCCTGCATCGAGGTCCTCTTTACAGTCCTGTTAGTCTCCTTTGCAAAAGAGAAAAGTGTCACTGAGTATAGCAATTACTTCTGTTTTTCTGGAATGAAAGGCAGGAGAGAGAGGTGCTGCCTTGCTTAAAGAACATCATCATTTCAGTTATATTGCGTACTCTCTTGCTTCCCGTGTGATCTACTACTACCATTACGTGCTGACAGTATGTTGGGAGCTGCATTGCTCAAAGTGGAGGCAACCTGTGTTCCAGAGAGCTTACAGTCCGAAGCCCTTAGCCATGCAAATATTAGCACATGCACTCTTACGCATGTGAGTTAATCCCACTGACCTCAGTGAGACTGTGTGCACAAAGTTAAACAGGTGTATGTTTTCATTTCCTCTTTTTAGATCCTGATACTGCAGACCACAGAATGACCTGAGAAGTCTAATGGAAGAGTTAAGAAAGCAAGGTGGGGCAGAGGGATCGTGGGGTTTTTTCCTTTGTTTGCTCACTCATATTTTCACATGGATACCAGACATGCATTGCCAATGATTTCTTGCACTACTGTGAGTTTAGCTCGTGGTAGTGATCCAGTCCCATTAGAATTTAGAAAATAGTTGCTACCTCTGCATGCAAACTGCAAGCACAAGGCAGCTGTGATCATGAATACAAATTCTTCTCTGATCTCTGCTACACCCACGACATGCACCACTTTCCATCTAGGCTGTGTGATTGGAGCAGTTCTCAGGGAAAACGGGTCCATGCATCCTGCAAAGTTATACTCTCAGGAGATAGGGTGCTTGAGTGCTGGGACAATCAGATCAGTGTGGGAGCAAGGACAGTGCAAAACAGACAAGTTGGCATAATATGCTCTAAATTGGCATAATAGGCTGCTATAGAGGCAAGGGAATTGCTTGACAGAAGAGCCCATTCCTTCAGAGTCCCACAGGGCTCTACCCATAGGCCTTTACTTAGGTGATATAAGGACTGTTGGGACCAGACTTTGGCCTATTTTACATATGGACCTAAGGGTATGTATCTGAAGAGATCCTCAATTTGCCCTCAATATGCCAGTATTCTCATCTCGGAGGGGGGGGGGGGGAAAGGAGGCAGGGACTCATGCCTGGACATTGCAATCTAGTATTGCCTACTCAGCTCTCCCTCAGACCTGCAATAGCCTCTCTTCTCCCAGTTCTCCCTCTGGATGTTCTGGGGGTTTGCCCTTTGGCCAAATCCCATAGAAATCTGAACCCCCTTCTGGGGGTAGGGCAAAAGTTCAAATAAAACAGGGGTGGGAACCTGTGGGCCACACCTGGTTCATTAGGGTTAGCCAATGGCAGGCTGCCAATCCATTTGTTTACCTGAGCATCCACAGACATGGCCACTCACAGCCCCCAGAGGCCACAGTTCACTGTTCCCACTCAATGGGAGCTTCTAGCGGCTGTGCCTGAGGATGCTCAGATAAAACACACATTTGGTGGCCTGCTGCAGGGCTAACCCTGAAGAACCATGTGCAGCTGGTGCACCAGAGGTTCCCACCCCTGAAATAAAAGTTCCAACAAGGCCTCAAACTCTTAGCCTTTCCACCCCATTTAAGCTTCTCTATAGTTCTCTTGGTGGCCCCATCTCAACTACACCACTACAGGAGTCTATGCTGCACTTGTAGCGCATTCCCCTTGCTATACTTTGCCTGTTAAGCCATAGCTCAAGAGTCTCTCTGGCAGGAAGACCTGTCTTCTTTGCAGTTTCTTCCAACTAAGCACCCTCAATCTACTTGTAAGACCTGGCACCACCTCCTCTGGCCAGCAGACAATTAGTTAATCAAACCCCAGGTGCAGAGCATAACTAACTTTCCTTCACATAGCAGGTGATAGGCTGTTAAGCCCCATCAGATCCTCAAGTATCACTTATTCTAAGCTTTGTTCAGGTTCACAAAGCTAGAAAGCAGGACAAAACCAAGGGCTAGAGTGGATTTGGATAATATAAAAACTAGCCTGAACCTTTGAGGTGCGTCTCTGAAAAAGCATCTGCAGCCTTTTTAAAATTTGCCTATCGCATGTCAAAACATGTTGGACAAAAATGGCTCACAGCACCACAACTAGGGATAATTCCCTAGGGAATCTGGGCATAGAGGAATGGGATTGGCGTTTGAGTGCATAGGTGACTGTGTACGCACAGCATATGCACACATATTTAAGTTTCTCCATGGAGTCCCAAACATAAAAGTTCACACAATAATTACATGAACAGAAAGCACGGTGTCTGGGAAGAGTCCAAATGCCATCTCTTACTTAATCACCCTGCAGCCACATTTCAGATTATTCTGTTTACTGGTTACATGTTAAAATGCAAATCACATACTGTAGCTTGAACACATAAAAAACTATTTTTTGGCATAAAGATCTACCAAAATATTTTTTTTCCAAATTAACTTGTCTGAAACATCCTCTGCTTCAGTATTAGTTCCTTCTTCTTTACATTGCAGTTCTGCTGGTAAGTTGCCAAAGCCTGTCAATTAACAGTAAGCCTATCCCTTATGAACAGAAGCAGAGACTGTGATCATGTTCAGCTAAGATCAAGGATTAGTAAATCAGCATGGCACCAGATTGCAGACACTATTTAAACCCCACAGGCCTACAAGCCAGTGTAGCTATATTATATCCTGGCTGGATGTGGAGAACAGAACCTCAGGGTTACAGAGGAGCTCACTTTTTACCTTTCCTGTACAGCCAATTACAAGTCAACTTAAAATGTGCACTGATTTTATCGTGTCGGTCTGATCACATGCCAGCTAGCAAACATCAACATCCTACCCCTAGAATGTCTTATCAGGGACTTTCTATCAAATTAAACATATTTCATTACACCCCCAATCAATTATAGAAGACTGGACTTATTTATTTATTTGCAGGCAAGCCAAATATTGCACTGGGGTTGGCACAGAGGTTTCATTTCAAAGCTTGATAGAACGTAATTGTATCTTTATATTCTCCATCACAAGGGGGTTGTTTTAGAGCCGGCCATTTGCAGCAGAATCAGGGTCTGAACATTCACAGACATTTTTAACCTGCATAATGAACAGCGCTTGAGTCTAGTGCTCCATTGTAAGGCTAAATAAGGACACACCATACAGTCCACATCCCGTCTTCCTTAGACTAATCATTTCAGCCCCTGGTATTCTTGCAAAAGGAACAGATTTCTTTCATCCCAGATCAAATGACAAAGGAGGGAGTTAAGTTGTTTACTGCCAGGTAAAATACAAAGTCAAGGAGGTCCATAGGGACCTCACTCCACAAGGTGAGTGTGAGACTGAAAAACAAATGATATTATCAGAACTGAATCACAGAAAGCAAGCTTCATTCAAATAAAAACAGTCTTTATTAACCTCTCTTTGAAATAACCTGAAAGCAAAGTCAATTAACAATGGGCAGGGGTGACCTGTACCCCTATTAGTTCCCCCCCCCCATATACATACAAGCATCCTCAACTGTACCACTACTGCTGCACTGGTAGCACTGGGACGATGCTGACTCTGTAACTAGAGAAGGTATGCAGGCCTTTAAGAATAAGCTTTACTTTAGCACTACCTCCTCACAGAGCCAGAATTTTTCGGAATCTATAAACAAGACTTGGATAAAACTGAAAAAAACCTGGTTCTCAAATGGTCATCTCTGCATTCAGAAACTGTCTCTTGCTCTCACCAACATGTAGTGCAAAGAGTAAGTGAAGCCACCAACACAGGGATCCTCCAGATACACAACATGGTGAGCTGGCGTCTCTGGAACCTGAACTTGCAATTAAAAAGAAGTATTGTCATTTTGCTTCAAGTGCATGTTTAAAAAGAGGACCGGGTCCTCCTTAGATGCACCCGTCTTTTTGTGACTTATCAGCATGTTGCCCCTTTGTTGAGTGATCAGGGATTTGGGGGCTTGAATGTCAGCAAAAATCGGTGACTAGATCAGGATGTTTTCTTAGCATAATTTACGTACAAAATGCATATTTGCTTGAACAGATGCAATAAACAGCACAAAGGCAGCCCCCTTTTGCAGAAACCTCAGGTAAAACACCACTGCCTATCCCCCAAAATAGCTGTCTTTGGCCTCTGTTATTTAAGGTTCTCATACCAAAGTAAACAATTGCTCAATAAAAATCCTTCTCTTTGCACCCCAGTCCATGAGTTCTCCACCTGGGAAACCCCTCTAGCTAAAAGCTCCTTCCCAAGGCTTGCATGGTCTTCAAATGAGAGCATCAACCCCCTTCTTTTGCTCACATGTTCTACAGTACAAAGGAACATCTGAACTCTAAATGCCAGTCAGAGGGAAGTGTTGAAACCATGAGAACCTGGGTGCTTTTAGGGCAGTGACCCCTGGATGGGTAACCAATTAGAATATTTCTGCACAACAGCACTTCTGAAAGAGACCATCCTAACCGTGGATGTGAATCCACTCAGGGTTATGCAGACTTCTGCTAGCCTATTAACCCATGCTGTTAAATCTCAAAAGTTAAAAAAAAAATCTTAAGGTGCATAGGCATGGTGAACCAGGGTCTCAAGTACTAAAACCTCTCTAAGAATTGTGCCCCATATCTGTCACTAAATTCAATTCACTTTAGCAGAAGTCAACACTTTTAAAAATCAACAGTTATTGGATACTCAGTACCAGGAATACTTATGGAGGCCAACCACATCCCTAGTCATTGAAGCCCATGGAGTTACATGACACATGACTCTGATCCAGTGTACACATTGTTTTACACGTAAGGACAAGTAACCAGGCAAAACTAGACATTTCTACTTGCTATAAAGTTAAAAACTGAAAAAAAAGTTTCTCATTTTGTCTTTTGTTCTGTACAATTACTTAGATGAACATATATTGGCTCCCATAGTGTCTGACGGGCTCTGAATAGCAAGTAAGAAATAGCAAGCTAACAATGCTGCAGTAATTCTACATGTACCAGTAAGAACGATCACTCAGAAAAATGTTTCTTGTACCAAATGAATGCAATTCCACGTTGATTTAACGTGCTACTGCAATTTCCTTCTAACTGTGTCTTTATGTGACAGAATTTGTGTGTGAGCAAACACCTACAGCAGTGCTGTATTGGGTCTATATGGACTAGGAAAGCAACTGTCATTATTTGTGTCTGAAATGACAGGGGAGGGATGAAGAGATTGAAGGGCTATAGGGAAAACACAATGAAACATTATATTGATTTTCCAGTTTCTTTAAAGGTAATATTTAAATGCAAAGAACTTTTCCATGTCCTTGAAGTCCCAAATTATAAATTAAACTTATACATAGTTTTAAGAGTAGTCCCATACTCTTAAATATATTTTTCTGTCTCATCTCAGTTCAGTCTCTTTCTACATTCACTCAGTTATGTCAATTGTGAGGACCATGCTTGCTTTGGTGAGTCTGTCTCTTTTTCTGTTTAGTTTCATGAGAAGCAATCCCATTCCAGACACATCCCGTTTTCCTGGCACAACCAAACACTTCTTATAATGAGAGAAAGCTTTCACAATTTAGGAGGAGTTCTTGAACATTGTAGCTGGAATTTATCACATTTGTTAATTTGCTACAGGCTTTATTTTTAGCAAATTATATTTGAATATGAATTTATCATATTTGTTAATTTGCTATCATATAATCAGTATCACTATCAATTGATGAACATTTGTGTCAAGTTTCAAACCTTCAGAAATGTATTATAATTTCATATAACATGGTATTAGTCAAAGAACCTCCATTCCCACAGATTTCATATTTTTAAAAAAAAATCTTCCATAGGATTTATATATTTGCCTACACATACATTGTAGTGATTGGTTATGGAAATGCTGACTCATTGGAACCAACGGTTTCATAGAAATGTATGGGTTTTAACAAAAAATATTTATCAGGAAGATTTCACAGGTTAGGATAGAATTTCTAATCAAAACCAGAGACAGGTACCCCAGAAAAGCCAATAGCTTGGTGGATCAGTGAGTTACATGAGAAGTTGGTCAGTCGTAGCCCAGTTGGGTGTCTGAACCACTGGGTTATTAGCTATTTTATTTCCATCTTTTGAGAATTCTCATTTTCAACCCAACAAGGAATACAAAAATTTGAAATCTCAAAATATTTCACAAGGGAAATTTTATTTTCCAGCCTGGCCCCATGGCGCATTTTCAAAGGGTTCACATGAAAGGTTCACTTGAAAGATGTCCTGCAATAGAGAACCAAGAATGGATTTTTTTTCTTGGTACAGAATAAGATCAGTCTGGAACTAGGTTATTTTAAAGATGCCTTTTAAAAGTACTAGGTTCTCAGTGAGTTACTACTGGTGT
Source organism: Rafetus swinhoei (assembly GCA_019425775.1). Classification (NCBI taxonomy): domain Eukaryota; kingdom Metazoa; phylum Chordata; order Testudines; family Trionychidae; genus Rafetus; species Rafetus swinhoei. The sequence continues at coordinate 112,350,552 of CM033437.1, forward strand.
GCCTTTGATACAGATGAAGAAATGGCCTCATTCATTCATAAATGTACAACCAACAGCACACCAGGATTTGTCTTAAAGAAACGTGAGGAGTTCTGTGGCAGCAACAAATGCTACACTGAAGAACTGTAATCTGTCTGTGACTAATGGGAGAATGTAAAATAAGGTAGATGGTTGATGGCTGTGTGTCTACACCGCTTCTGCGCTTTGTCGTGTGAATTGCTTTACTCAGCCAATGCCAAAGTGGTACAAAATGCCTAGTGAGTATAAGCAGCCAAGTAGTGTAACTTGCAGAATAACTGTAAATTTGGCCAAAGGCTCTCATCGCTTTATGATGAGAACTAGTGCAAAGTGAGATAAATATCATTCTTTATTTGCCACTGAGCTCCTGCATACATAAGTATGAAAGGAAATAGGGTCTTTTCCACCATAGATACACCTATGGGCAGTGATGAGTAAGTGCTACTTATATACTAATATCACCAAGAGCATCCTTCTTGTCCAACCTAACTAATATGCAGTGGTTTCCACAAATAATGCAATTTGTCCAGGTTGTTAAAAAAGTGGAAATGTACAAAGTACAGTGACCACAGGTACAAGTACACAGTAAAGCTGTGTTTCTATAATCAATTTCATTTCTCTTTCCTCTCAGCAGTGTTAAACCACAGTGCAGCATGAAAAATGTACCATAGCCATAATTCAACAACAAAATAAATATCTTCACTTGTGCACACTGCTTTTATTTTTTATGGTTCAACCATGTCTCATGCGCACATGCACACATGCCATGTAACTGGGTTTTAGCATACAGAATAATGTAATTACTCATTCTTGAATAGAAGGATAATTACTGTCACAGAAACCCACATAACTTGCAGATTTTTTTTGTTCTTTTTAAAATGATAAATACAGTATTTTCTGTTTTGGAGCAGGATGCATCCTTTTTCCTTCAGCTTCCCCACCGCCTCCCACCCCACCCCATTGAATTACAGATGTTTTGAATGAACAACGAGGGATATCACTTCACACAAGGGGAAAAGACAATATTATTTGGAATTTATAAAAATAAAAATAATCCTGTGTTTCTAGAGTCAGTGAAGTGAGTCACCATTTGTTAACAAAGTAGGTTATCATCAGTTATGACCTCACTTCACATAAAATTACTGATGCAAACACATCTGGTAGCAATGAGAAAAATAAAGAGGTAGCAAAAAAGAAAAAATTAACCAGCCACAAATCGACACTTAAAACAAGATGTTCCTATTAATAATTGTTAAATAGCACCAATAATTCAAGGGTGTCATCATCGCAGGCATTCAGATGCCACAATGATGAGCATTAGCTAGACAGATAGTAGGATAGGCAGTGGGAAAATGGGCCGTGGCTTTGCAATTCTCTCCTTAGTCAAAAGTAGCACATATCTGATGGACCCCCAGAGAATGCTGATTTCCCACCACCAAGACAATTGATAATGGGGATAATTGTAATTGTGGAACTGGAGTATTGTTCAAAGAAAATGTGGAATTCCAGAGGTTTCTCTTAGATTGCTTAAAAAAATGCATTCTGACTCATAGGTGCTGGAACTAGAGGTGCGGGAGGTGGGGGGGAGGCTGCACCCCAGACTTAGAGTGGTTTCCATTATATAAGGGGTTTACAGTTTGGTTCAATGGCACTCAGCATCCCCACTATAAAAATTATTCCAGCACCCCTGTTATGACTTCCACAATGTCAAGGCCTCCCAGCGTGCCTTTTTTATATTTCTGTAAGTCTAAATAATTCAGTAAAATGCTGATTAATTATAGGATACTAAGCCAAAAATATCAAATTTAGAAATAAGGTTTAAAGTTTATGATATGCCCTAAGAAACTATTGATGAATCTCTCATCTTTGATGGTGATTGGGATACATAAATTCTTTTAAAAGATCTCATGGGAGACCTATATTGACAACCTACTCTTTGTACTTATGGTTGCAAAAAAACGAAGAACTCTCTGTCCTCCTATCATTAAACAGCAACAAATATTGCCACATCCACTAAAAGAGAAGAGCACAGAAGTCAAATTCTTCTCTGTCCACTGGCACAAATCTGAAGTAACAAAATCAGCTTCAGTGAAGTTATTTTGGATCCATGCTGGTGAAGCAGAACAATTTATATGAAAATAGCATTTGAAGGAGGTCCCTTTCCAGGACTCAATTTTTTTATAAAGATCAGTAGATGCTGCTTTACAACCCCCCATAAATAGTAGACCAGTTCAAGGTTCAAGGCTCAAGTGGCGATCCTTCCAACCAAAAATTATACAAGATGATTCATATTGGATAGGCACAGCAAAACCACATAAGCTACAATTGCAAGCTCTTCTCACGAGCCTCAAAAATGAATTTTTACATACATCTTGCATTTACTGAGTTCTGTTCCATATTGACCACATTCCCCTTCCATTTAGCACATCTTCTCTGATAGGAAGCCACAATCACCAAATTCATTCTGTAGATTTTCCTTGTCCTCTAGCCCAGCAGCTCCAGTTGTATTGTTTCAACCCTCCTCCCACCACCAGATCCTAATCCGTTAAGAGACGGGTCAGACCTCATTGGTGTTAGTAAAAAAAAAAAAGTGTGTTTGTACTGTACTTTGTCAGTTAATAGCCTATCTCTTTCGTTTGGTTTTGTAAATTAAGAATGTTAGTTCATTCACTTTTTTGTTGTTATTAAACTGAGACTTTTTGTTTGGGCGACTGCCAGCTTCTATGCCATTTACCACCAAATCCTTGTGGGGAAAGGAACTTAGGGAGAGAATGTAGCATAGCCCATAATACAAGATTTTCTTCAATAACAAAATGTCGGAGCAAGGATAGAATTTTCAGCTCCAATGGGCCAGGTGGTTTTGTGTGTGTGTGGTTGTGTGTGTGTTGGGGCTGGGGGCTGGACCAGATAGAAACAACGTCTGTCCTGCAGGAAATCATAGAAATAAGCAGGATGCCAGAGGCCTACCTCCACAATCCTGTTGTCCCATAGGGGAATAGGCATCAGAATCTTCACAATCTCTAGAGTCTAAAAGTATTGTCCTTTCCTTTCTAAAGGGAAGACTGCTGCAGCATGTGCTAACCTCATCATGTATTTTGCTGATAGCTGGAATTGGTCTGCAATTCAAAATTCAGTTTTTCCCCTGCTCTAATTACCCTTTCAATTTAGCTCCTGATATTTTAAAATTATACGCTAATTCTCCTTCTTTAACCAGATGGTTTATATTTTAAAAAATTCTTGATTATACTAATTTTCACATCTCTACTTAAACATCGTTAGCATCTGCTGACCTATCCCCCTGTTAAAACTATGACGAATTTTGACTACAGTCACTCCAGATGTTCACTAAATATTTTCCACATTTCTACAGTGGAGTTTTCATTGCACATGGGGCTCTAACACTGAATTCTCAAAACCTTTTCTGCTAAATCCTATTATTACGTACCCTTACATAAATATAGAGATGGAAGAGACCTCACGAGGTCATATAGTCCACCATTCCCACCCTGATCTGAGGCAGGATTAAATACATCTAGACAAACATTTGTTAGGGATGGTCTAATGTGTTCTCCAAAAACCTTTGGGATTTCTGACCTTCAAATCTGCCTGGGTAACCCATTCTAATGCTTAACTACCCTCGCAGTTAGAAAGATTTTGTAATATCTAACCCAAAGCTCCCTTACTGCAATCTAAGTAGATTACTTTTTCTTCCTACTGCTGGTGTAATGAAGAATAATAGATTGTCATCCTCTTTATAACAGTCTTTTAAATATTTGAAGGACGATGTCCCAGGAGACAGGTGCTGTCTCAGGGCACCACCTTGTGGCATGGGGTGGCCCTGCAAGCACCCTGCCTCATTTTCCTTTAAGTCCCAAGAAATATGTTACTCACAACACAAGTATTTAAAATCATATTCTTCCCTTTTATTGGGTTTAATTCATTACGCACCATTTGGCTTCCAAAAGAGCTCCTTAAGTTCAGAGTTTCACAGCCCACCTTCTAAAGACTGTAGCTTTCACTTCTAGCCTCTCAGGTCCATACGTAGGCCTAAGAACCCCAGACAACTGTCTTTGCTGATTCAGAGAGAAGGGAGCCCTTGCCACTCTGTAAGAAATAATAGCCTGGGATAGCCGTGTTCTTTTCTTCTTCCAGACCCCATCTACTCCCCAGAACCATTTTCCTCTCTTCCAGTGACTGCTTTGGTTGTTCCAATATGTGGAACAGGATAACTGGCCTCTCTCATTACCTTATAAGGCTAGTACTCATTGCATTGTCCACACACATCCCCTGTCTTCTCTTCACTAAACAGCTAAACTATTGTAATCACAAAGGCCTAGGAATTGCTGAATTTCAACTTTATTTACTGAGCCTTCATTATTTTCTTAGGTGTAGGTCCAGAACAGCCTATGCTCAATTCAACAAAGTTTAATAGAATCCTGAATTACTTTTCAAAACATTTGTCATCACTTCACTATTGCTCTTCTTGTTCAAAGAGGAGTCATTAAAATTCCTGGATCAGTATTTTGGCCTCCTTGCAAACAGTGTGGTGGATTTGTTTGTTTTGTTTTGTTTGTTTTGTTTTAAATCTGTAGAGCATTTCCTGATCTAATTTCTCCAGCTGCTGTGGAGGACTACAACGGCAATTAATGTGGGTAATGAAGGAATTGTGTCTATTTTCCTTAAATTTTAGCCAACATGTCTTTATTGTATATGAAAAAATACCTATATCTGTTCTCATTGATTTCATCTGCCCCTTTCCTACTCTATTTATTAATGTAATTAATTATGGGTCTCAATCCACAGTGCTTAATTCTTACTTAGGAAAAAAGTTTGTACATTTAATGGGAGCTTTGCTTAATAAAGATTGAATTGAAGATCTTAGATCTAGTTTTAAATCTCAATCATTTTCCAGATCAACTGCTTTCTTCTTATTTGCAACATATTAATTCTTCCCATGAGCACACAGATTTCAAAACCAGCAGTCTGAAATGCTCATAGCAGAATGCATTGGCAGCTCGTTTTAATTGGTGCTTCCTTGCATTCTGTGAGGGATAGTGCTACCTACCATAATGATATTAAGGGGGAAAACCCTTCAGGAGTTAGGAATGAAGATTTGTTTAGTAACAGCTTACTATTTAACATGTATGGTTACCAGGTGTTGGGATTCCCTCTGAGACCTTTTCCACTCAGCTAGAATTACCATATTTTAGAGTCCCCAAAAGAGGATGATGCGGGGGGAAAGGGGCACTGTAGGGTGGGCGATGAAGGGAGAAGAGTTGCAGGAAAGGCTATAGCTGGGGAAACTGAAGGGGGCATGTGCAGCAGGGACCCCTCTCTGAAGATGGCGGGAGCAGTGTCACTGCCTGTCAAAGTGGTAGCTGTCACCGACAGCTGTCACTGTGTTCTGGACAGCAGGGGCAACGGGGCCCAGGTGGGCAGGATCTAGCAGCTGTGGCTGCAGGGGAATGGACCAGTCAGTTGCCAATATAGAGGAGGGACCAACTGGTAAGTGGACCAATCAAGGTTCTTTATTAGTTGCACTATCTGCTCAAAAAACCAGACATTTATTTTTGTTTGAAAAGTCCACCCAGAAAAAAGAGGCAATGCCCAGGAAAACCCAGACGTAAGGAAACCCTACACTCGGCTTATCCAAAACACCTTATCCAGTTCTGGGAGAACGTCACACAGTTCTCTGGGATCCAAAAGCTTATTTCAGCTCCAGCTCAGTTAAACTCCCTATGGCTCCATGTACTTATACCTTCTCCCTCTCTAGGTCCTTAATGCTGCTCTCATGAGTGGAGGTAAACAGAGCACTGAGAGGCTGTTATTTTCAGTGTAGACCTGTCTCTAGAGGGGGATGAGGCTCTGCCAGCAGGTTTCACAGGTATGTACTGACTTATTAGGAAAAATGTGTTAAATTCCAGGTTTTGGATGGTAGCATGCTTTAGGAGTCATGGTGCCTTCTGACCTTGCCTCCTTCTGCTCCTATCCCCTACTCCCAAGCTCCTATCTTTGTTCTCCTCTAGCTCCCGCTATTCTCCTTGATTCTGCTCCACATCCCCACCTCCGGAGCCTGGTTCCTGTAAATTGCTGCTGGAGCCCCATGCAGTGTGCTCCAAGCAGCGCTGAGGGCTGCCTGAGATAGACGCAGCACAGTCCATGTGGTGCTGAGGCTAGCTGAGGAAGGCTAGCCCAACCACGCTCTTTCCACCTGAGGCCCTTCCCCTTCTGGGACATGGAACCAACCCCCACAAGCCCAGTGGTCTGACATGGCTGTCAGTCCCACTGCCTACTCTCTTCCTTTCCAGCTCTTCCCTTCCCAAATCCTCCTGTTTTTCCTGTCCTGGTACCTTACCTCCCATTCTGCTCCTAGCCCTGGCTCCAGCTCCTGCCCATGTTCTCCCCACCACTCCCTGCTTCTCTCCTCTTATTCTGGGGATTATATCTGGTCTTGTTCTATTACAAGGAATGTACAGTAATTTTAGAAAATGTACAATTGTAGACCTTTGAATAATGTATAAATAAAGAAAGTTCCCAATTTGTGGTCATTACAATTTCAGCCTTATTTTACTTTATAGTTCCCTCATGTTCATACTTTAGATGTTGGTACATTAATGAGAACGTTCTTCAGTGCATATATTTTTAAGTGATTGCTGGTCTGTAACATTTTCACACTGCAGTAGAATAAGTGCTTTTTGTAGGAAGTTCATCTTACTGGTTCAAATGGAGAGGCATTGTCTGTGATTTCTCATTTTGAAATTATTGCACTGGTTTTTTTATGCCCCAAGATGTGAAGCCCACAATATTTACGTTTCTGATTGTCAGTCTTTCCTTCTTAGAGATGTATGAGTGAAGACAAATAGACAACTTATTTTGTTGAATCAATAGAGGCATATTATCACAGCAAGATTGTAAAATACAGGTATTGTACACCTGAATTATAGAGTACAAAAATGAAACTGCCATGTACTGTATGTCACAGCAGGTAACTAATATCAACAAAGTACCAAAAACTATGTTCAAATAACGTTGTATGGGTCTAACTTCAACCCACAAAAGCAAGGCAATTCAAAGTTAAGGCTTAATCTCTGTCTTTAACCCACTCTGCTGAGCTTTGGAATTGCAATATAACTAAGGCAGAATTCTAATCTTGAGTGTATATAGGTATATAAGCACATGTTGCTGTGCATCTTAAAAATCTGCTGTTGTATTTGCATGCACATACCTGCTGGGACATGCTATATCTGGTCAAGATACCATCTATTAATAGCGTTAACGATATTGTTTACCTTTACCTAGGTCACAATTATATTTGGTGGAAATTAGGGCAAACCATGAAACATGTCAAATGGAGCATTTGGGATGAATGAGGGTTGGATGGATATTTCTTTTTCTTTTCTTTTTTGTGATGAGGTGGATTATGATTTAATGAAGGCAGAGGCAGAGAAAGTTGTGCAGTGTTGTACATTGGGTTTTTGTAGACAGGAGAGCAATTAGTTGCTGCTGCAACCCAATAAAGAAGTAAAAAACAAACAGCCTTAATTAAAAGGATGCCAGGAGCATGCGAGAGATGTTATGTTTCATGTTGAAAATCAATTATACTGCTTTTCATCAAGAGAATCCCAAAGATATTAATAAACTCAATATCAGGAGTCATTTCTCCCACCATCAAGCTGTGGCCCGGTGTGTGTTGGAACATGGCAGCTCTAAACAACACATATGTCACACAGCAGGTTAGCCCAAGAAGGGAAAATTACCAAATCCAGTGGAACTACATTGGGGAACAGAGACAGACATAGTGTGATCCGCAAATTGGGAATTCAATCCGAACACCTGGTATAGCAACACCTGGGATTGTTATAAAGTACAATACATACCAATGTATCTGAGATTAGATTTCAGACCTGAAAATGGGATTTGCATGTGGAAATGTAGCCCTTGTAGTAGCTGCATATTAGCATTGCAGCTTTTAGCCTCTGGCTGGAACAGAGGGCAGCATGGATCCACATTATCCAAGGGGAATTATACCTCAAAAGCAGGAAATTTCCCCTAGTAGCTCAGCATGCCAGGAACTGTGCAAGTTCCCCATCCTGAAAGATGTTGGAAACAACTCTTTCTAGTGCAGCTGGACACTAGACACTGGACAATAATGCAGGGAATAGGGCTTCTGGTTTGTATCAGACTGAAGATCTAACTGAAAAAATTCTTTGCTTTTTTTTAAACACACTTCTAAGAATGCAAACACAGCTGGTGACTGAAAGTAAGTGTCTAGAAGCTGAACTTTTGAGTACAAATTAGTCTAGTACACTTGTTTGATAATGCATAGCATCTCATTGCATGACTTTGCCCTTTGAAATAAATAGCACACTTTGTAAGGCAAGGTATTATTCAATACAACTAAGGGTATCAAAATCTGGCTCAAGATGGTATTTGTACAAGCCTGGAAGAGTAGGTTCTTGAATATTTGCCAGATATTTTCTTGCTGTAATAAGAACACAAGAGACGGGTTTGCGTCTAAGCATTGGACCAGGAGCAGCAAGGAACAGCTAGATTTTGTCATAAAGACACAGTCCCCTTGACAAGAACATCCCAGGAAGGAATTGTGACTGAGGGTACGTCTACACTACAAGCTTCTTTTGGAATAAGCTATTCCGGAAGATATCGTCCGGAAATGCTTATTTCGAAATAGAGCATCCACACTATAGGGACGCCTCAAAATGAGTCCTAAGCAGGCTCCCCTAATGTGGACGTGCTATCTTGAATTAGAGCCCCAGGAGGCCTGGGGGAGGAATAACTTAGAATGGCCTGGTGAGGGGCTATTTCGACATAGCAGCAGTGAAACATCCACACACACCCTCTTCCAAAAGAGCTTTTTCGGAAGAGGCATTATTCCTGGTGGAATGAGATTTACCAACGTCAGAAAAAACCCTTTGTTATTTCGAGTTGCTTTCGCTGTGTGGACACTAGTATTGTTTTTCCGGGATAACGTTATTCCAGAAAAACAGTGCAGTGTAGACGCACCCTAAGAGAGTTATAATTCCCTATCTGCACCCTGAGGTTCAGCATGTGCTGATGTTATTAATGTACATACTGGTGACATGGGCCAGCAGGAAGTTAATACAGATATCCCTGCAACAGCTCAGATGCACTGCACAAGTGGGAGTCAGAAATTCTTTTCCCCACCTACTTGCTCAATGGCGGTTTTATCTTGTAACAGAGATCCACACTGCCCTAGACCTTGACCCAAGATCACATGAGTCTTATTCAGACAAGAACATAAGTTTAGGTCAGGCCAATGGTCCATCTAGCCTAGTATCCCGCCTTTCAACAACGGCTAGTACCAGATGCTTCCAAGGGAACAAACAGAACAAGACAATATATTGAGTGACCCATCCTGGTCAATGACATCAGCCAGTTCCATCTTCTGTAGTAGAAGGCAAGCACATTCAAGCTCCCTTTATTTGTAAAGCATGGAGCACAGGTGGCTCTAAACCTGAATAACTCTAGGTATTACTGCAATATACATTAAAACCTGTTAGTGCTGAGCATTGAAAATGTAGGTTTTATAGTTCCTTGATGTCTTTCAAAAAGCAGTTCTAGCACTTGCTCCCAATGAGATCTGTGATAGTATTTTTTGGCACAGCTCTTAGGAAACACTGAAGGCCTCAAAGTTGAATAAACTGTTTCCTAAGAAATTGAGATTTTTAAAAATTAAAAGCAACTGTTTATTGCGCCACGTATTATAGCTGCATGCTCTGCGAGAGAGATCACAGAAGAGTCCTTTGTGTCACAGTTTTATTTTGAACCCCTTTTGCTGCTGACTATGGGAAGAGATTAGTTCACTGCTAATTGTGCTGTTGGTTTTGTGATCCTATGAAAACCCCCTAAAAGTCTGCATGCAAAACCAGTGAGGTAGAACATGTTTGACAAGCTTAGTTCCAACATGACCAATGTAGCAGGAAAAGATTTTAAAATCATTGCCTCTCTTCCACAACAATAGTACATACAAGTGTTTACAAGAGGATTAAAAGCTGCTTTAGTGAGTTGTATTAGAGATTCCTTTTTCAGACAAGTTTTACTGAAAAACCTGTTGGAGAACTATTCCACTAACCGGAATCATGCAGGAATGGGCTATTTTATTTACTTTATTTCACTTGCTTTTAAAAGGTGCACAATGTATTGGTCAAATATATATCATGTCTATAATAAGCCTTACCTATTAATAACCTGTCCAATTACAACAACAAAATAACCTACAAGCCAGGACCCCTAGCACCTGGTAATTAAAATTGCTAATCACCAGCAATTATCTGGCAGAGCTTTATAGCCAAGGGAAACAGTTTGACCCTTTGCCCATTGAAAGAAGAATGTTTGTTGTCTATTGATAAGCGCTTAGGAAAGCTGTGTGCAGCTCCCATCCATTAAGTGGCTACTAATAGGAAGTCAACAAAAGAGCTCTGACATCTGTGGTGGTTACTTCTACCAGGCCAGGCTTGAGAGCACAGGTGTTTGATGTGCCCTTGCCAAAGAACATATACAGGATAAGGAAAGTTTACTAAAAACGAAACTGTCCCACGTTTCAAAGCTGGCATCTCCAGTCATCAAAGAGTAACTGCAATCAGATTCAAGCACAAAGATTAAAATAGTTACATTGCTGTTGTCAGGAGCCGATGTTTGCGAAGAGGAATATTTTTAAAGTACAAAGAATTACAAAGTGATTTCGGGTTAATTTATATAAAATTCATACATTTTTTCTATTAGGAGTATATTATTTTTTGCTTTTATTAAGCTCTCAGTAAAAGACAGCAAAAATGTCACTTAATTGTTGTTATTTCCTAGTCTCGAGGAGAGAGAGTCTGAGATAATAAAGATTCTTCCCATAGGATGCTATTATGACCCTGGCTGTAAAGTATTCTGCTATTGTTAGAGCTCAAAGAAGCAGTTGCTAAAGTGTCTTCAAACTGCAGCAAACAAGTCCATTAAAGCTCCAGAACTCACTGGTGTCTCCTCTGGAAAGGGGTGGATAAAAAGATCGAACATCCACTACCCCAAAAAGATTAAAAGAAATATCGCAAGCATTTAATGAAGAAATGGCTAAAAAAAAAAAATCTGCTGGATAAAAGCATTACATAGCCCCCAAGGATAGAAATTACTCCAAGAATAGGCGCTAATAGAAAGGTTGTTCAGAACCAAGCCACGGCAGCCTGATCGTCCCATTCTAAATGTGGTTGGCTGGGGGGATTGGTTTGGTTTTGTGAAGGGGGTGTGTGTGCAGGGGCTATTCAGACACCTATAAGCTGAAGTCCGAGGAGTAAAGAAACAAGGAATGAAGAAATAATTTGAATAAACACTTTCACAGAGATGAAGAAATAGTGCTGATTTATACAGTACTCGTTGCATAGACTCCCAAAGCACTTTACAAATTGATTTATGCTTACAAGCAAGATTCAGGTATGAAGCTATCCATGGCAATATGTGTCCTCCAGAAAAAGAAGAACAGAGGATTACAGAATATAACAACGGTGGGCAATAAGCAGCCAGTAGGCCCATACGTGGTTTGCCAGGGTTAGCCTCTAATGGGAAACCAGACACTTTATTTACCTGAGCAGCTGCAGGCATGGCCACTCGTAGCTCCCGTTGGTCACAGTTCGCCATTCCCAACCAATGGGAGCTGCAGGAAATGGCACTCCATCTGCTTCAGTCCTCTTGATCCTTATCTCTACCCAATCATACCCTAAACTCATACTTCCTTATATCTCTCCATTGCTCACTCCCTCTGTTCTCAACCATCCCACCTACACACACACCCCTCATGCCTATCAATGCAGTTCTGTATCTACCACGCACCAATACTGTGAATACTGATCTGTATTTAATATTCCATCAAGTTCCACTCTTAGCTAGCATAAACCTATCTGTGTTACTCTCATTCTATCATCCTTGTCATTGCTTCACACACTGAGCTGGGTTAGCATTTCTTGTCTTCTGAGCATATGGTTCCCAGCCATTTGGACATTTGAATTTAAAAAATGGCTTTTCACCATCACAGAGGACTTTTACCCCACATTATTTGTACTATCATAGCACCTAGGCACCTTACAAATGCTGAGTTGAGGTTTAAGTCTCAGTTTCAATTAATTTTCCATGAACATTTTTGAAAATTATGTGCCAACTACCTATTCCAGGACAGGTTTAGTTGGGGTTGGTCCTGTTTTGGGCAGGGGGTTGGACTCGGTGACCTCCTGAGGTCTCTTCTAGCCCTAGGATTCTATGATTTTATGATTCCAAAGACTTTCTTCCCATATAGAAAATAAGACAATTCTATATTGCACTTTGACATGAGCATAGGTTATTAGTCAGACTCCAATTCCTGATGATGAGTTAGCAAATGCATGGGATCCTCATTCATTATTGTTTGTAAGCTCACATCATTAAAATCTCAGGGCCAGATGTATCGTTGGTGGAAAAAATTCAGGAGAAGTCAACATAGGAACTAAAGTCTGTGGAGTTGCACACTAGGGATGGATCTGGCCCTTTACAAACCCTGATCTAAGGCCGAGCCACGGAAAAGATTGGAGCAGTACTGGGCTAGGAATCCCCAGACCTTAAGGAAACTTCCGCAGCTTGAGGTAAGGAGGAAAGAAAGAGGCCATTTCCTGAAGGAGTGCTTCTCTGCAGCAACAGGAAAAAACGCTTATACGGAGGAGATGTGGCTGTGAGTCTTCACTCACGCCCCTAACTCCAAGACAAGGGCTTGAGAAGGCTGCAGGCATCAGACCTTGTCAATGAGGAGCTAGAAGGAAAGACCAAGTCCATTAAAACCATCCCCCAAACTGAGATACAGCAGTGGTAGGAAGTAGCCCTGGGGAAGTGAACAAGGAGGCTGGCTAAACTATGGCTTGTGCATGCCATTTCACTTGTAGGGCTGGGTCCCTATACTCACCCTGGAGCTATGACTTCTGGCCCCAAGGAAGGCAGAACTAGGGGCTACCATCGAAGAGGCCAGTCCATCTAAGATCTCATCCAGAGGGTTGGGACACCTTGAACTAACAGAAAAACTGGAATTGGAGGCCTGCTGACTGAACAAAGCACCCTACGACAGGGCCCTAGTATCCAGTTCAGGAGAGGAAGACAATTTTGTCTACAAATGCCAGCATTCCTTGGACACTGATGTTCAAATCCTCTGTGTTTTGAGTTCACCAGTGGTCCTCTACATGTGAGCAGATTAACATACTTCTGTATTCTATGTGTTACAGATTATGTTATTCCTAATGCCAACTCCTTGGTTTGCTGATGTAATAGAAGATGAACTAGGGAAGGGGGAGCAGGAACAGAGTTTTTTTTATTCACTTGATAATATTGAGTGTATTAAATTCCACTAGGTTTTACAAGCAACAGCCAACCCATTTTAGTTACTGCCCAGCTTAAAAGTATCTGCAATACATGGTATGTCCACAAATCTTTAGTTTAATTGAACATTTAATTTTAGCTCTATTGTCGAAAATTACAAACCTGTGGAAAGGTCATTAGGGTTAAGCCATTCAGCTGTTTCTTTGTCTAGTTAATGTATGAGGTTGTCAGCAGCATATGGTACTTTTCTGGGTGGTGAAAGCAAAACCAGGAAATAATAAATTCATTCTCCTATAAAGATTGTGGCCCAGAAAACTAGCAGATAAAGCAGAAGGAGGCCTAAATCACCAGACCTTAGTGTACTGATGTATAAAATGTGCACATTTGTACATCTCAGGGCACGCGTACAAAGACAGCAAAACCACAAACAATTGTATAAAAAGAAAGTGGCCAATCCCAAAACAAATTAACAACTCACCCATTCTACCTTCAGGTGAAAGCCTGACAACAGAAAGGTGAGTGGGCCCTAACAGTCAACACACTGAGTATGGAACCACCTGGGAAGTGAATTCCAGAGTCAAGAGCTCTCCACTGAGAATCCCTTGCTCCCATCTCCTGGACAATTAAGCCTACATACTTTTAGCTCATGTTCCCAGCTGACATCTACCATCACTGCATTTTGGAGAGAGAAAGGTGAGAGGAACCCTAACCTATTTTAGACTTGGTTGTGCCATTTTGATATGGCCCTGCACTGGGGGTGGGATGGAACTGTACCATTATCAGGGCTGTTCTGGGAAGCATTCTGTCTCAGTAAAGCCAAATGCCTTTAAGAACTCCCAGGCATGCAGTGGCTGTGTGCCTCTTACTCCACTTCTCTGAAAGATTCAGCAAGCTGCTTGCAAGAGTTTGACCCCAAGTGATTTTAAAGTATGATCCTACTCAGAGTGAATAGTGTGATCTAGAAGTCAGAAAGGTATGGCCTATTTATGTCTTGAATCTGAAGGAAAAGGTGACACGTGCCTAGCTAGGTACAAGTGAGAGATGGCACTTTTGCTCCCTGTGACTCCATCAAGTAGATTGGGTTCCTAAAGTTCCTCATAAAAAGGGAACATAGCCTTTGTCAAGACCCTTCTTCTGTCTTACCCAGATTAAACTTCAGCCAACTCGCTTATCCTCCATCTCTGCCAGCCTCTTGGGAAGAGGAAACACTGTACTGCTGGGCTTAATGAATGACAGACAGAATTTCATTCAGCCTTTTGCCAACAGGGGCCCTCCAGGGGTTCAGGTATTATGGTTGTGTCACTTCTGGGGTTATTGTGTTCCCTGAGGTGAGCAGGCAGTAGTGATTCACCCAGGAGAGCATGTGGTCTCCTCCTAGTCACCCGCTGGGAACAGCAATCAGCTATAACCAGGTTAGGTTTCTGTCACTTTCTTCAGGGTTCTGTTTATTGTCTTCACAAACAGGAAAGAAAAGCGTGCAAAACAGCAACCCATCTGGTCAGGGATTCAGACAGGGGTACTCTGGCATGTGTTAGCTAATGAATAGGGCCTTCTCTGACCCCACAGAGTTGAACCATAGGGACTGACTACAATCTCCTGCTTTGGTTATTGGCCCCCTCTCTCCTGGTTTTCCTCCTTTATCTTGTCCTATTGAGTGTGGGGGCCAACCATGCAATCCTGTCAGCTAATTACCAGCGCTTGCCTGCTGGACTGCTCCCTATTTCCCTTCCCCCAGGCTATTAAAGGGGCAAATGAACCTATTACAGTATCTACCACAGGAAACACTCCCCAACCACAGCTGCTGGGAACATGGGGGCTCCAGCCAGAGTGCCACAAGCCCCACTTTTTCCTCTTCCAGTCTAGCATTTTACACAACCCACTTGGTTGTGCTTGAGGACACAGCCATTTTTCCTCTAGACCCATGGTGTCCAACCAGTTCTGAATTAGCCACACTCAACTGGCCAAATAGCCACTTGTGGCAAGTGTGTTGGACACCATGGCACTAGACACTTGCCATGTACATGGATCTGCTGCCTCTATAGAAGCAGTGCACCCCAGTTCACTGGGGGTCACCTCTCTTCAACTCTCCCCTTCACATGAGGCACTTAGACCTGTCTATTAAAGAACCAAACTGAAGCATAGCCAAGCTTGAGAAGCACAGTCAAATAAAAGCAAGCGTAAGGATTTACAAACACAAGGTTAGAATTAAAAGAAAAACACAACACAGGGTACTGCCTACACCTCTGGTAAGTCCTTGTAGGGCTTGTCTAGTTCAGAAAACTGGGATCCAGCTGCCCTCAGGCACGTTCACTGACAGTCTCTCCTCAGTAATGGATCACAACTTGGGCCATTTCTTCTGCTCTTATACTCTTGCAAACTATTGTTTCTTAGCCCAGGGTGGGGGCCCTCTTCACAAATCTCTCCTGGGGTTTGTGTTTGTCAATGCTCAAGTCTTTACCTGTTGGTTTCTACAGATGTCCGTTGCTGTCCACATTCATCGAGTTAGCCCTGAAAATTGGCCTCTCTTCAGGGGAGTATTAGAACCTAATACTCTACATATGTCAAACTATTTCTCATACATGCATCTCAATAACCACAACAATCAGCTAGTTCTTAGCATGTGACCCCATTGAGTGGCATGTGACCCCGTTCAGTGAAATATTGAACAGATGGTCAGCCAAGTGTAACCACCACCAGGCAGACTTGAACCTGGGACCTCCGAAGTGGAGAATAAGAGCCTCTACCCTCTGAGCTAAAAGCCAGCTGGCTCCCAGACCCTGCTGTAGAGGTCTCTTGGTCTTAACTGTTGCTGTGGTCTAGGTACCACTTGCATTGCTCAGTAACCACACTAGGGCTATGTCTACACTCGCGGCTTCTTGCGCGAGTAATATGCAAATGAGGCTAAGCGTGGAATATCGCCGAGCTTCATTTGCATACCTAATGAGCCACCATTTTTTTCAGAAGAGGCTCTTGCGCAAGAAGGAGCATCTACACTGCCCCTTCTTGCGCAAGAAAAACCCTCTTGCGCAATGCCGTTACACCTATTACTTTTCAGGAAGAATGGCATTGTGCAAGAGGGTTTTTCTTGTGCAAGAAGGGGCAATGTAGACGCTCCTTCTTGCGCAAGAGCCTCTTCTGAAAAAAAATGGTGGCTCATTAGGTATGCAAATGAGGCTCGGCGATATTCCACGCTTAGCCTCATTTGCATATTACTCACGCAAGAAGCCACGAGTGTAGACATAGCCTAGGTGTGTGGGTTACACAAGGATAATATGCCTGTCAGGGAACATCTGAGAGTCACAATATTCTGGGGTTTTTCCTCTCTAGTTTAGCATCCCCTTTAGCCAGTGTGATTCTACAGCAATCTTTCACTTTCCATGGCCTCCACCTCCAGTGAGTCCATTATTCAGTCCAGTGCCCTTCCAGGATAAGCCAGAGAGTCTAAAAATAGGAAACTCAGACGCGCTAATAGCCATCAAGTTTATTTCCCATCGTCTATCTGGAGCTTATCATTCGTGGCCTCTTACACTTTTAACACTGATGCACCCTCTCTTGGTCTGGAGGGAGAGATAGAGCAACCCAGGCCCACCCTGTCCTCCAGGTTCCAGCCCATGGACCCTATTTTGGACTGATCAGGACAGTTTTCTGACATTATCTGCCTCTTTCCTAAGTTGCTCCTCTCCTCACCCCACTTGTCAGCATTTTCACCAGCTCTCTGGACTCTGCAGTTCCTCACAGCTTCTCCTTAGCCAGCTCTGAAGATGCTTCCCCAAAGACCAGTTCAGCATCTGGGCTGTACTGAAAGCAGTCCTCTGTCTCTCCTCTTCACAGCACAGTATCTCCCTCCTCCAAACACCTCAGCCATCTCCCTAGATGTGCAGTCCAGATCTCAGCCCTCTTGCCTTGGACTAGTCAACTGCCAGGCTTTTGCCAGCTTCTGTCAGTTGAACCCCCTCTCCCATGAGCCTGCCTGTCTAGAGGACTCAGCAGACCAGCCACCAGTGTCTGCCCTCCCTGTGAGGGAGGCGGTGGGTTTTGTGCTGGGCCCTTTCTGCCAGTTCATCCCTGATTGGTTGGAGAGGAAAGAAGCCTTGCATCACTCACTTTGCCAGGTTCCTAGTCTCAGAGCTTCACAGAAACAGTGCCTGTCTTTCTCCGAACCACAGCTTGTTCCAAGGGATTGCTTCTCTTTTTCTACCCCCATAACTCCTTAGAGCTTTGTATATCTTTATTAGCCTTTCCTAAACTCCAGGTGGTGGGGTGGGCTGACTACTAGACACTAATGCCTTGAAAGGCAGGCCACCCCAACACCGATGCCACAGCAGTACAAGTCATTTCACTAGTTCCCACAATAATCTCAGTGTACTATGAACAGGAGAGGGTGAGAAAACAGAGTCTTGTACTTCTGTATAGGGCTTTGTCTACACTGCTGGGTTTTTGTGCAAGAAGCTTTTTGCGGAAGAGATCTTCCACAAAAACTTCTTACACAAAAGCGCGTCCACACCTCTGAAGCACATTGCAAAAGCGATGTGCTTTTGCACAAGAGAGCGTCCACACTACATGGATGCTCTTGTGCAAGAAAGCTCTGATGACCATTCACAGAATGACCATCAGAGCACTTGTGCTTTTTCTGTTTGTCTCTTTTTGCGCAAGAAACCCCTGCGGAGTGTCCACACACACCTTTTTGCGCAAGAGCTATAGCGCAAAAAGGAGTTATTCCTCATGGGGAGAGGAATAACTCCGCCAGCAGAAGCCCTATGTCCTGTCGATTTACTGTTTTTTGGGGGGGGGTTGCGCAAAAATGCGCTTGAGGTGTGGACGCTCCGCCAGTTTTTGCACAAAAACCTTGTAGTGTAGACATAGCCTAGGAGAAGAAAGGTCCCAAAGCCATTTCTTAGTCTTTTGATACTATAAAAGGAGTCAGCATACAATAAATAATTAAAATGACTATTGGGGAGAGGTGAGGAAAGCATTATGGCTAACTCTATGCAAGGTAAGTGGACACAAACCAAGAAATTCCATAAAGAACTTCTAAAAATATCAGAGAAACAGCTTTCTCCCAGTAATCCGGGAGATACAAGAAACACTGAGAAGAGAACTCACTTTGGAGCAGTGACTCTAGACACTGCAGGCATATTGTTATTCAGTATTAAAATGTTTCCAAGGCAGTTAATTGTAGATCTAACATTTAATAAAACATCAACAAGAAATTGATACAAGAGTTAGCAATCTAGAAGGAAAGAGGCACTGATGTGGGCCTAGTGTATGTATGCTGAAACACGATCCAAGGCTAAAAGCAGAGCTTAACCTCTCAAGTGTACTAGGTTTGGCAGGGTGCTCTACACTTTGCCTGACTCAGAATACCTGCTCCGCAAAGTTCACCGTGTTCTACAGACACAAGAGCAAAGGCACACCAAGTAGCTGGTAGCTGAAAGGAAAATGCCATTACACCAGCAAACATAGGGCAAGATTTTACTTGTCTTCTTTACAGGGGGTCAGAGGCCCTGAATGGCATAAAAAAGCCCCAAAGCTCCAGTTCCTATTCTTGCCAGCAAGTTAAGGAAGTATTGGATAAATGGACTATAAGGTGGCTGGGAAGCTGGCTAGATTGTCTGGTTCAATGGGTAGTGATCAACAGTTTGATCTTTGGTTGGTGGTCAGTTTCAAGCGGGGTGCCCCAGGAGTCAGTTCTGGGGCTAGTTTTGTTCAACATCTTTATTAATGACCTGGATGAGGGGATGGATTGCATCTTCAGCAAGTTTGCAGATGACACTAAGCTAGAGAGAGAGAGGTAGATATGTTGGAGGATTGGGCCAAAAGAAATCTGATGAGGTTCAACAAGGACAAGTGCAGAGTCCTGCACTTGGGATGGAAGAATCCCAAGCACAGCTACAGGCTGTGGACTGAATGGCTAAGCAGCAGTTTGGCAGAAAAAACCTGTGGAGTTCAGTGGATGAGAAGCTGGATATGAGTCAACAGTGTGCCCTTGTAGCCAAGGAGGCTAATGGCATATTGGGGTGCATTAGGAGGAGCATTGCCAGAAGATCTAGAGAAATGATTATTTCCCTTTATTCAGCACTGGTGAAGCCACATCTGAAGTACTGCATCAAATTCTGGGGCCCCCATTACAGAAAGGATGTGGACGCATTGGAGAGGCTCCAGCAG
The DNA here is from genome assembly GCA_019425775.1 of Rafetus swinhoei. Taxonomy (NCBI): domain Eukaryota; kingdom Metazoa; phylum Chordata; order Testudines; family Trionychidae; genus Rafetus; species Rafetus swinhoei. The sequence continues at coordinate 112,370,085 of CM033437.1, forward strand.
AGGGCAACCAAAATGATTAGGGGGCTGGAGCACATGACTTGCGAGAGGCTGAGGGATTTGGGCTTGTTTAGTCTACAGGAGAGAAGAGTGAGGGGGGATTTGATAGAGCCTTTAATTACCTCCAGGGGGGTTCCAAAGAGGATGGAGAGAGGCTGTTCTCAGTGGTGACGGACGGCAGAACAAGGAGCAATGGTCTCAAGTTACAGTGGGGGAGGTCTAGGTGGGATATCAGGAAAAAACTATGTCACTAGGAGGGTGGTGAAGCACTGGAATGGGTTACCTAGAGAGGTGGTAGAATCTCCATCCCTAGCGGTTTTTAAGTTTCGGTTTGACAAAGCCCTGGCTGGGATGGTTTAGTTGCGGTTGGTCCTGCTTTGGGCAGTGGGCTGGACTCTATGGCCTCCTGAGGTCTCTTTTCTATGATTCTATTCTATGATTCTATGATGCTTCCAGCACTAGCATTGCAATAGCCAGCCTTCCTATGACCTTGCCAAAAGCCCTTGACAGGGCCACATGGGGGCAGGACATGCCAAGGAGGGGGCCCAAGCACACGGCCAGGCCAGGGAAGTTAGCCTTAACTTAGACAGGGCGTGGCCTCTTCCTGTGCACTGACTATATATTTATCCAATGACGTATCACTGAAGTGCTGTTTTGTTTTTAACAAGAGGTAGGGGCAAACACAAATGAAAAAAAATCTAATACTTTGTTAGGGCAACATTCCAGATTCCCTGTCAAGTTTGGTCCTGTCCACAGAATTACATTAATACAGCACTTTCTTTTTTTACATTTCAATAATCCTTACCTTGACTCTCAGATTCCACAAGCTAGAAGTTACACGTCTGCCTCGCACACCACAGCCACCAAGCACACAGCAGCAATTGTAGAGCACAGTTTGGTTTCTAGGCAGAGATTTCTCATTTTACACCTCATTCCAAATTTACTCTAGTGAATCAAAAAGCCACAGAATCTTATCTATCCCATGTTAACACATGTTAACACTAACAATTTCAGTTCCTTCTTCCTATTTGCTGTGGAAATTTGTCTGGGAAGCTAGAAACACAAAAGAGGGAGACTGGCTGGTACTCTTGTTGAGTCTCTAAGGGAGAATTAGTGTTGGTAGGATTATTCTAACATTATGGTAGTCACAAGAATTAGAGATTTTTGCAGTCTGCTAACCTCACTAGAGTATTCCCAGCCATTTCTTAAGTTAAAAGTATCAGGAGCGCGTTATCTATTTGCAAAGTAAAATGGCGAAAATGTTAAATGGTAACTACAATACTTTTATTCTGTAAGCATTTAAAGTAGCACTGGAATATAGGAGCAGCTCCAATTGATCAGATCAGTGGTCCATCTAGTTGGATATTCTGTCTCTGGTAGTAGCTAGTATGAAATGATTCAAGACACAAGAATCTCTGTAATGGGCAATTACAGACTTGTGTATCCACAGGGGGAAGCTGTCTCTTCTTACCATGTCAGTTAGTGGCTGGCATGTACCCTGACGTATGACAGGATAAAAATGTGGCTAGGATATAAACTAACTTTTACTGTTACATTAGATCTCGTTATCCAGTAAATGTCTAATCCTTTCTTGAGTCCTACTAAGCTCTAAGCCTCTATAGCTCCTCTGTAGTCCAAATTGTAGTGTAGCAGACATGATCCTGAACATCAAATTGCCTTGATCTATACCTGAGTGTTACTTCTGATTTTCAGCATGTCAAATAACTTGACTCTTACCACTCATGTTTGGGCATGACAAAGTTGGGGCACAAAACACCCCTGTATTCACACCCTCTATCCAATCATAATAATCTGTGTACAAAGTATTCCCTATGAGGTATCATTTGAACACCAGTAACTCCCTTATCATTAATATTCTTGAGTGATGTATGTATCTGACAGGTATTAAGAGTTACGAATATTTGCTGGATTTATGAGTAATGTGTGTGTAAACCAGATATGGCACAGGGAGGTGTTAAACAGGTCTGTCCTAAACAAAGGAAAGTGTTTACATATGAGCAGTAAACAGGCTGATCGGTACAGCAGAGGGAGGAGATGTTATGAAACAAACAGTTTGTGTTTCAGTTAACAAGGGGGGGTAGAGGAGACAGAGCATGGAACTTCTTTCAACACCAGAATCCATGTCCCCCTGTAGCTTGAATAAAGTTTATTTTGTGGCGCAACCTTCACAAGAATCTATTTCAAAAGTTTACTGGCCAATACAGACAAGGAGCTGAACCTCAAATGATAAACATTTGAATCAACTGATTGTATACATATTATTGTATTATAAAAATGTACACCATAAAGTCTTTTCTGAAAGCTACTGACACTGGTTGCTAATGTTGTGAAATGTATCTATGACCACAATGAGGAAATAGGGAAACCTGATGATATTAAACGTCAAAGTCCGTGGCCAAACAGGAAGAAACAGGTTTCCTTCTAGACAGCGAAGAAGGCATATGCCTACCTGTCTCTTGGCTACGTGTAGTATGGTGGAATCAGAACAATGGAAGACCCATTTACATGCAGGGGGACAGGAAGAACCAGCATGAGGTTATCCTGCCTCTTAAAATAGTCACTGATCTTTACAAGATATAAAGACAGAAGCCATCTTTGGCATCCATCACTAGGCAGACATGAGGGAACAGAGCTCTTACCATCTGAGAATGATGGGTCCTTCAAGCAAGAGGGCTGATATCTTTGGAAACTGAATATATGTAAGAAATCATCTTGAGCAAAGCCTGTACTGTGGTAGATTAAGTTTTAAACTTTTTGGCGTGTTTTTGCTTTTATTTGCTTGAAGACCCTTCTAGCTTTATTCCTTGTACTTGGCATCACTTAATTTATGTTTTATCTCTAAATTTGTTTTATTCTTACTGTAAACAAACACTGTGCTGTGTTGAAAGAGGAGAATGTTTGCCCCAGTTAAAGTAGTAAGTGGTGATGTGGTTTTTTCCTCTAAAAATGTAAAAACAAGACCCAAGAGAGCTTGTGGCTATATCAATAATACATTTATTTTCAATTAAATTTAAACATGCTGCCCTCCAGTTTCACTGCATGGCCCTTTTACTAAGGTAACAGGAACAGCCAATTTACTTTTTCTGCCATTACCTATTTTAAACATTTCTATCTTGTCTCTTTTTGTTTCACATCTGTTCTAGACAGCTCTAGTTTCGTTTCCTCCCCTATCCCCTGGCTCCAACCATAGAAGTGTCTTTATGCCTTTAATCATTTTTTCTTCCTTCTCTGGCTCGCTTCCATTTCTGCTATAGTCACCCACAGAGGCTATGCCAGTGATTCAGGGCTTGTCTACATGACCAATTAGTCTGAAGCAAGCTGTGGTGCAAACCTACCTTGCTGTGCCCGAGCTGTCCATAGTAGACTCTTTTGCCATGAACCTTGATCAACCCTGTTGCAAAGCAAGGCAGATCAAAGTGCACAAGTGAGCTGTTTATATATGGCAGCAGGGTCCACTCAGTCTGTTAGTGCTCAGAAGGCTAGTGAGGTAGATTTCCTCTGCAGCATGCTGTAGCACAACTTCTTATGCAGACAAACTTGTAATGTAAAATTGCATTGTAATAGTCTCACTATTATATCACATTATTCCTATATCCCAACATTGGGTTTTGAGCACCAAACATCAGCCGGCTGTTTCCACTAGCTGTACACGGTGATGCTCTCACTCTTAAGCACTTCACATTACTTTAGAATCAAGTAGACCCAGACATCAATGCATGGCTGTGCAGACAGTATCAATGGGAGAGCTTCAGTTTCCTACATCCTGGGATGCTGCTCTGGGAAGAAGAACGGCAGGGGAGAGAGGGAGTCTACCTTGCTTCTTCATCCATGAACTCACATGAAGGAGGGCTTAAAACACTATTCAAAGAGGTAAGCATTAAAAAAATGACTTTAACAGAAGGCTAGCTGTTGGAGGAGGAGGGTAGATATGGAAGATTAAGTGGCATCATAGGAGCAACAAGAGGGAAAACAGTGGATGAATATGCTCAGCATCTTAGTTCTTTATACACAAATGTAAGAAGTATGGGGAATAAACAAGGACTGGGAGTAGTACACAAGTAGTACACATTATGATGTAATTGGCATTAGCAGGATAGCTCGGGGGAAAGGGAAGTAGTGTTGCATTATACCTATACTCTTCCTTTCTCCTCCTCACCCCACGCTAAGACTAACACACATCTGAAGTCCAGAAGGAAGCAAGAGGCAGACTAGTTGAAAGTCTCCAAATAAAGATAAACGGAGTTAAAAAATAGGTGTTATGATATGGTATGGATCTGCTCAAGACCAGCAAATTAGGAAAAGGCGATGGATGAGGCATTTCTAGAACAAACAACAGAAATACATAAAACGTATAGTAATTGAGTACTTACAGTCCCCAAACATCTTTTTCAAATGTAATACATAAACACCACAACATTTCCTGTAAGTTTTTGGAATGTATCAAGGACAGCATTTTGTTACGGAAAATGGAAGAAACCAGGAAGTAAGAGGGAGGATTTAGTTCCAAATCTGAAGGTGAAAAGCATTTAGGTGACAGTGCTGATGAAATGCTAGCATTTTTTGTTTGTAGGGACAGAAAAGATCTAAGTCTGGAACATGGCTCAGCTGAAATTAAATAAAACAAATGTGATTTTTAAAAGACTCAGCAAGATCATGGTCACAGTCACAAGTTCAACTATTTATTTTATTCCAATAAACACTGAAGGCTGCACAACATCATCATCTAGAGCTCAGGCAGAGAGCTATGATGTTGCTGATAAAATGCTACTTCTGTTTCTGCTGTGCCCCATGTTACCCAAGGACTATTGAGCTCAAGTAGTCATAAAAAACAGCTTTAAATCTGTGACAAACAGCAACATGAAATAGCTGGTGTTGAAAAACATAAGACTCCCAGTGCCCCTGACTGTATCTACTCTCCTTGACTGTTGAAAGGATGTGATCTGTGGTAGAGAACAAGAACAAAATTTGCAATAATTAAGTATAAAGATAATGAGTTTTCTGAGAATCTAATTCCAGCAGAAACAATAGTCTACTCAGTGAGGCAATAAGTAGAGAATGTGATAATGATTTTGATTCAGAAGGTTTGAAGTAGGATCAATGCTTGATCAGTGCTACTTTTTTGGAGGAGGTTTAGTGCCTTTTGGAATGGTTTCTCTCTCTAGCTGACTTTGTAACTAAGTCAACCATCCAAAAAATCTATTGCTGCAGATGAAAAAATCCAATACCAGTGCACCAGATATTGCCTAGAACAATGCTGATCCATGCACTATTACCCAGGAAGGTGCAGGGAAAGCTTCATTAAATAGACAGTTTGACATCTTTATAAAAACTGCTGTGTAGGCTTTTGATATGGGAAAGTAACACATGGCTAATTAAAGACTTCAGGATGATCACTATGCTGAATACCATGGGTCCACAGAATTCTGATGCAGGGTCAGGCATAGGACTCCTATTTCTTCTGTTCTGGAAACACAGTCCCTTACCACTTGATCTAAAGAAGACTCTTCTTTAGCTGATTGCAAAAGAGTATCAGAATACAGTGCAATTCTGCCAGGAAAGGATAATGGGCACATATATGTATAGGCCAGCTCATTAGCACACCCATTTTCTCATCCTCACTCTAGTTTCTTTCTTAACACTTTAAACAGAGCTCACAGCACGGTTTTAAAGAAGTTGTATATGTAAACTTCATTATATCATGCAGACAAACTGGGTGATCTCCAGAGGCATAGTGAGGGTGTTATGTGCCCATGATCAAAGGCAAAATGTGCGCCCCGCCACCGCTGTATGACAGGGCCCCAAAACCTGGCACACTGCTGAGCCCAACCCTGGAAGGAGCAGCGGAGAGCTTGTACTGGGTCTTCCCCTGACCTCTCCAGTTTGGGGCCAGGCCCCACATACACTAACCTGCCGGCAGAAATGGAGGAGGGTTGGGGCTGGGGGCAGGGAGGAGACTCCAGCAAGTGGTGGCAGGTGGAGGAGGAGCAGGCGAGCCAAGGGATGACAGAGGGAGTGGAGGGGAACTAAACTGGTGACCCCCTAGCGTGGCACCTGGGGGCAACTGCCCCCCCCCTTGCTACGCCGCTGGTGATCTCATGTTCATATTGAGCTGATCAAATATGCCCATAATTCAGGGCAGATCTATACTAAAAGAACTGCACCAATGCAGCTGTAGCAAGTCTGGTGAAAATTGCTCTAAGCTAACAGGAGAGCGCCTTCCTTAGATGCAATCTCCATGCCATCTTCATGCCGGTGTGGACAGCGCTTAGTTTACTGTAACATGCGTCGCTCAGGAAGATGTCTTTTCTCACTCCGAAGTGATACGTTAGATCGCTTTCAGGAGTAAGTGTAGACCTGGGGTGGGCAAAAGGGCCTCCAAGGGCCGGATCTGGTGAAGCGGGTGGCCTGGGGCCGGGGGAGCTGCATGAAGCTTCCTTCACCCTGCCCCAGCCCTGCGAGGAGCCTGCGGCACTTCAAAGTGCCACGAGCTCTTCGCAGGTCAGGAGGAGGCTTCCCGCCCCCAGGCCCTGATTGGTCTGGGGTTGGGGGAGTGTGCCAAGTCTCTGCCAGGGCAAGGGTGCCTAGTGGGAAGGGGGGCAAAGGGGCTCCCCCACCCCTAGGCCAATCATGGTCTGGGGGTGGGGTAGTCCCACCCCTTTCAATTTAGGTGCCGCCCCTTCCAGGGTGGCCCGGGGCTACTTCAAAAATTTTTGAAGTGGCCCCTGGGCAAAAATTATTGCCCACCCCTGGTGTAGACCTTCCCTGAGATAGCTTTAAGAAGCAATATATTTAAGTATTCAGCCATTGTTTTTGTATTCATATTTTACAAGTGGCCCACAATGTAATGTAGTGTAAAAGGAATAAAAATAGTGGTAAAATTTGAAACTGTGTTATGCTGAGGTTGAAATTTCCCTAAAGACGATGGATTGGCTGCAGTCATTAAACAGTAGCATTCTTGTGTCCACAACGTTATGATGGCAACAACCATAGCAAGCACCAAAAAAATGTAGGAACAGGTATAAAAGAGCAGAGAGCATAGGAATATGTTGTGTTTTTTTTTTAAAGGTTTCTGCAAAGGGAAAAAAAGATAGTCAAGGGAAAAAAAGAGTTAAAATATATTGGATGAGAGCCCGGAATATAAACACAAACACCATGCAAATATACACCAACAAGGTGAAAATCCAGAGAATAGCTACATCCACGCTCTCAATGTGCAGAGCTGAACAAATAAAGTTATAGGCAATTTTGCAGAATGCCAGCAATAAAGCAACAAGAGCATAAGCATTTCACTTTGGTCTCTCCTCCCACCCAACCTCCATGTTACTTGCAAGACCAAAGCAAGAAGAGGCTGTACAAAATGGCTAAGCAATTAAACTGACCTGATTCAAATGCTAGATGTAGCATTTTTGAAGATGCTTCTAATGTAGTGGGATAGTAAAAGATACAGACAAATTATCTAAACTGTCAACACAAAGTGTTTTCTTAACACACAAGATGTGCACAGGGCCTCTTCATGCCAGGTTAAGAACCTAATAAAGTTGGAATTTCATGGGTCTTGTATATAAAACATTTCTTTTTTCTACTCACTAAAAGTGTTTGCAATTTTTTCAGCTTAGTTAATTGAATTCACCCAATAATTTTTGGTTCGCTTTCTGTGGCCACTATGGATTGCTTGTGATCATTTCGGTGAAAATGTCTGACACTCAATATTCAAAATTTGATCTGTGTTTGTTAGCTGCAATTGCTCCTACTCTTTTATCTGTTCCCGGGTTATAAGAAACCCGGATTATATGAGACAGAGAGCAAGTAAACAGGACTAGTAAAATTCAAGAGACAAAATAGATGAGTTGGTATTTTATCCAATCAGCTTCTGTTAGAGGAAGGGACAAGCTTTTGAGCTTCACAGAGCTCTTCCTCAGGTCTGGAGAAGGAGCCAGGAGAGTCCAAGATAAATAAAAGATGGGACAGATTGTTAAGAACAGGGTGTTCACATATGCTGTAGGAAATCACCTAAAGTGAAGTTGTTATGCTTATAAGAAGCACATGGTATCTTTTTAGGTGAAAAGACAATACACTGTATGCCATATTTATTGAGAACACAAAGTAAAAAGCATATGCATTAATTCCCACACACATACACCAGTCCTGCCAATGTTTGTGTATTTGGCAGTCTGTTGCTCACATTAATCTACAGGCCAATTAGGCTGAGTGCTAGGGAGGAGGCGGGATCTGTTGGTCCTGACCAATGCTTCAGATCTTGGCAAGATGGAACTCAAAGACCCAGGCAAGACACACCATCTGTTATAAGAATCCCTTCTCATGCAAATCTATGGATTTTGCTGCATCATGTTGTAATCAGTCACTTTGCAACATATGTTTATCTGGAGATTCTTTTCGCTGTTGTTTAATATCAGCCTGCTGATGACGTTTCTGGGTGTTGCCCCACCCTGGTTTCATTGGGATTTATTATCTTCACACTTTGGGGGTGCTTGCTTCTAACCTCACGGTTGCCAATCTTCCCCTCATCCGTCACCAAATACTATAGGCATATTGGACAGTCCCTTTGCGCCCCCAAGTCTCTGGCCCCTACTCTGCTCTACATATGCAGCCCACAATGTGTTAACTGGGCTGCAGGGAATGGAGAACAGGGCAGTGGCAGCCTAGACCTTGACCCCACACCCTGTGGGGTGGGCCAGCTGCCCTGAACCCAGCCATACTGGGCAGTGACGCAGCCCAGATCCCACTATGCTAGGCAGCTGGGAACCCAATGAACCTACAGCCTTTAGCATAAAACTGAAGACCATGGGTTGGGAATCACTGACCCCATCACTTACAGGCTGATGACCTACATGTATGGTTACCATATTTTCTGAACCAAAATTAGGGACACATAAGCCACACCCCCTGACCTCACTAGCCATGCCCCTGACCCCCATTAGCCATGCCTCTGGAGGTAACACTCTCGGGGTCAAGATGGACACATGATAGAAGTAAAAGTTGTCAAGTGACCCCCTCTAAGAACTTTTCCCACCATCCTCCTACCAATAGGGATGAGTTTGGCCCCACCGAACCCCTCTCATGCAACTATCCTGCAATTGCATTAACCCAATGTGTGTCACATTAACTCGCGGGGGGAGGGGAAAGGCTGGGGGAAGTGTTCCCTCTAAGAGTTTCCTCCCATGAGCGGAATGAATTTTGTTTTCCAGGACATTTGCCGCCTTTATCAGGACACTGGGACAGAACCCTTAAATTCAGGACTGTCCTGGAAAAAAAGGGACATGTGGTCACCGTACCTACATGAGAAATTTAAAACATCCTAAAGACCAACCTCCACCATTGGAAGTAGCTTCCTGTTTGTAAGACAAGAAGCCATGCTTCTCACTTTTTGATTTCTCTCTCTGGCCACAAGGACACCATTTCGTGAGGGGGCAGAGCTCCCTTCACCAGCCAGGTGTGAGAGGCATGCACAGAATGCAAGCACTTTCCCCTCACTTCTTTAGCGTCTGGGGAATGGGATGAAAAACTATCCACATCCTGGAGCACACAGCTGCTGCCCCTCCCCTCCCCCGCCTTCCGAAATGGCGCCCTTGAATGACCACCAGCCAAGGGTTCCCTGGGACTGGGGTGGGAGGCCAGAGAACTCCCCCAGCCCTCTCCTTACTGACAGCAACAAGCTCTTGGGAAGGGGCCACTCTTTGCTCCCCCTCGCCTCTCCCTTTCCTGGGGCACAACACTCATCCAAGCGCCCCAGGCTACTGCTCAGCTGGTCCAGCCAAGATAAGCCTCTTCCCTTGGAACCACCTTCCAGGGGCGGGGGGTTGCCATGCACCTGCTCCCCTCCTCCCTCCAAAGGCACATCAGTCACCTCAGCCTGCCCCCCAGTGCCACTTCCTTGTAGCTGACCACAGCAGCAGCCAGCAAGGTACCATAGTGTGGAGATGCAGGGGGCAGCTACCCACTTCCCCGAGCCATCAGGGAGGCTTAGGGGTGGCAGGCAGAGCCAGGGGAGAGACCCAGCCCTGAACGTTGATGGAGCCAAGCCATTAGGCCTGGAATATTCCTGCAGCCCAGGCACTATAGGCCCATACAACTTGCTGCCCCCAGTTCAGGAACACCCAAGATCCCTGCCTCAGAAGACGTAGACTCTAATCAAAGAAGAATTGGACAAGAAGATGTGAAAGCTGCAGGAAGTGGGCAGGGTCAAGGAATCTCATGGCCCCTGACAAAGCCCACTAGTTCCGGTCCCCCAAAACAACCATGCCATCAGGATCTTCGTACAGATTAAGTGAGATCCACATTCAGTGCCTACCCTGTGCCAATGTAGATGATCTCCTCTGGCTCCTGGGGCAAATCTACTATATAATTATATTGGATCTGAATAGAGGATATTGGTAAATCCTTCTGATCAGAGCATGTTGGGAGAAGACCACTTTTTCTATACTCTAGGGAGTAGGAGTGTTAGTACACTCCTACTCCCTAGAGTATATAGTTCAGCCTATATACTGCAGCAAACACCTTCCAACAATTGATAGATAAGTTCCTACGATGACCATATACTTTTCCTAGTTGCTTTTTTCTTGCCTTCAGCCAAGACTGGGAGTCAAATGTTGAGGAAGTGATGGTAGTTCTACACTTCTTAAAAGCCATTGAGAAGACCACAAACCTGGCCAAATATGCTATCAGCAAGAATACATGAAATCTAGGGTACCTCCTGGGAGAGAAGGTTTGGTAAAACTGTTATTTGATAAGGTACTGGCTTTGAGAGACTGTCCCACCACCATGAGAAAAACATAGGTGAAGTCCTTTAATAGCTGGCTAAGCCTCAACAGAAAACTCACAATTTGGCCCTGGACCAAATGGTGCCCCAGATGAAGGGCATTTGTTAAACTGCCGAAGACCTTATTTTTATTACATTTCTAGCCCATTTCAAGACTTTTATGCATGATTTGCATGCATGATTTATTCCTGTCATACACGACGATAAATTTGCATGCTAGAATTTGTAAATATGTATTTATTCATGCCACATATAAGCAAATAAATTCATTTCCTCTAAGCTTATAGAAACTAGATTATAATTGAACTTTTTGCTTCCTATACTGAGATTCTCAATGTTTCTTCAGGGGCATCTTATTTTCTATGGGAGAAAACAAAAAGCATTAGAGAGAGCAAATTTCTATGTTTCCTGTCTTTGAAAGTCAAACATTAAATGCTAAGCATGACAAAAGTAGCAACAGTATTTCTTTTATATTGTTGCATAGATAGGGGTTTCATGGGTATGTGTGCTGTCTCATTAAATATGTCCTTTATTAGTCACTACTTTGCAGTTTTCAAAACTAAAACCCAAGTACACTTTCACAATTTCACAACAAAAGAAGATTCAGAATATCGCAGCTGGGCTGTTACTTCACTTCATTCTTATATCTCACTAACATCTATCCCTTACATACTCTTGAGGGCATGGCTGACTATGGCTAGGTCTACACTACAAAGATACTGCAATTTGTGTATCTTTTTTCCATTTTTCTTCCAAAAGACACTTTTCCAACATTGGGCCCGTCTACACGGGGGCCAAATGTTGGGAAAAAAACCTCTTTTGAACATCCCTTCTTCCTTGTGAAGCAAGGTTTACAGGGATGCCACAAAACGCATCCGCTTTTCCAACCTTTTTTTCAGAAAAGCGGATGCGTTCCTTGGACACGACAGACTGTAGTCTAGACGTGCCCTATGTTCTAGGAAGTTCAAGGAAAACATTCTCTGAAAGTCTGAAAGGTTCCATGAGATGCTATAAAGGTCCAGAACATTCTGGGAGGTTAGTGAAAATGTATCCAGAAAATAAGAATCAATCTATTTTCCCTTTTGTTAATAAAGTTAGCAAGCTGAGCCTGATGCCCACCAACCCCACCTCAGGCAACTGCCTAGGCCACCTGCCTCTAAATCCAGCCCTGTTCATGCTGATGCTTTCCCTGTTATCAGCAACCCTTACAGAATTAAGTAAAGATTTCATCTTCAAGAAAGTATGAAGGGCCACCAAATGCCTGGCTACATTCAAGAAAAACAGAGATTCTATGCAGCCACCTAGTCTTAGACTCCAGTAGCCTTTTTTACCTCAGACCAACACCTCTGATTTCACAACGGGGTACTATCTCAAGAATGATGTTATACTTCCTTGAAGAAGCTGCAAGTTGCTTCTTCAAGAAAGCCCTTATATGATAATAAAATATGAGTGTCTTAAGGTAAAGTGGTCCATTGAAACACTATGCTATTATCTACTAGGTAGCTACTTTTAGCTGGTGACCAGCTATGCCTCACTGAAGTGGGTAAACCCAATGAAAGACATGGATTCAAGAGCTATGAGGTGGTATCTTAGCCTGCAGCCTTACACCTTTTCAGTGAAGAATTACCTGATCCTCAGAATAAAAAAGGGATTATCAAGGAACAATGCGTCCTCAGAAAATGTTCCCACTCACATCCAAACTGGGATGGTCAGTCATGGTGTTTGTATACCCAAAACTGACTGACTGGCAGCCCCACAGCAGTTGTGGGGATCGAAGGACCATACAACAGGCAGGTAAGGCAGTTGCCAGAGAGGCAGAGGGACTGCAAAGAGGATCCTGCTAACAGACTGATGAGAAAACAACATTCCCACGTGAGAAACAGAACAAGAGCCTGGGAAGTCCAGAGGGTAGAAAACAGCTCAGAGAACATCAACAGGCCTGAGCAGGGCCAACTCCAGGTGGTTTGTAAAACGGTTCCTGAGCTAGAGTCCAGTGGAGCAATTAGACCTGGTTCCTATATTGCTTCCCCAGACTAAGAAGAGAGAGGAAATTGAGCATTAGACAGACCCTGGAGAAGAGACTCAGACCATTGTACTTTGAGTTCCCTATTTTTGGAATTTTCTATTAACCATGAAAGAGGATAGACCAAGCAGAGACTTACCCACTGACCCTTACCTGGGGCATGAGATAGCAGATAGGAAAGGAGGAAAATGATGTAGTAAAGGGACATTTGCCTAGTCAGCTTCAAATCAGTCAGTGAGGAACCAAGTTAGAGAAACATCCATAGATTAGAAGGAACATTTCAGCTCTTCCATTGATCCTAAGTGAGGCCTCACTTTGTGTATTACATAATTGTGAAATTCACCAAGATCCATACTTAATTATTCTTCTACATCATTTCCTTGTTAGCATGCATTACAAAAATTAACCCACCTGGAGATAGCACGTAATAGATTTTAGCGTAAAGTGAGCCTCATCATTACAGTTTACACATTCATTCATTATTCATATTTGCAGCAGACTGTGGAATAAAAAATATTTTGTTGAAAAGTTAGAATATATTTTCAAAAGAAATTGCAAAATCCAGAAAATACGAGATTAAGCTCTTTTTAAATTATATTTGTGTTTCTTGTGCCAGGATACAAATCTATCGGAGCACACTCACAGCATATATACAATATGCACAGATTGTGTCTTTATCATCCTTATAGTATTAGGGCAAGCTAGATAATAAACAGATCTGTTAAAGTACCAATGATGTCTCTATTGACAGACTTCAAAAAGAGCTCAGTGACCTTGGTTAATTAGCCATGTAATAAACCAGAACTGAAAGACCCTATTCCCACAAACCATCGCACAGCATCACTCCATCCCCCGCTTGTCAGAGGCTCTATGAATAGGAAGTCAGCAGACTCAAAGCAAAGTGCAGCCACTTAGCCTTTAGAGCCTTTTTGAATATATGCAAAGATTAACAAAGAACTCTTCTTTTACCCCCTGATTAAGAAACATTCTTTAAAACAAAAGAACAAGTTTTGTAAACACTCAGGATAGTGATTTCTCTTAGTTTACTGATTGGTATAGGGTTAGAAGTACTGTCTTAAAATTTATATTTTTAAAAAAAGAAATGTAAAATAGAAATGTAAGATACTTGTAGATCAGACAAAAAAAACCCTTTAAAAGTTGTTTTTCTATCCTCTTCAGAAAAAAGTGCATGCACTGTATATTTTTTCCATTTCCTTCAGATATTATTTGCCCACAGATTATGTTAACTAGTTAATTATTAATATGTATTCTTTAAATGTTATATGTTTTATTGCCATGCCAGCAAACTCATTTTCAAGTGCAAATTACATTTAGCACAAACGGTTTTAAAACAATCTGTCTAAAAATTCAATGGGCTTTATTCTGGGAGTGAGCAAAAAGCAAAAATATTCAGAAATATACATTATGTGGTGGATGCTCAGTCTTTTGGTGGGGGAGGAATAAGGGGAGCGAGAGGAATTTAACAGATTCTTTGGTTCTGTTTTTAACTATCTGACCAAAATTTTAAGAATTGAAACAAAATGCCTGTTTAACTATAAATGAGTCATTGATGTTTTAAAGTCTTCTAAGCATCAGTTCATAATGAGCACATTCACTTTTTGCAACACAAACACTGAGTTAATATTTTGTGCATTTACAGTACTTTAATTGCCATACAATGTATGTTTTCTTCAGTAAACTTAGTTGAAGCACATAATACTGTACTTTGATGGCATTCTATTCAATGCTGCTATTAAGTAGCAAAATCAAACAAATCTTTCTCAAGCTGCTAATGTCATTTTTAATATAGCATGCTCAATTATCATATGGGACACTGAATGAAATTTAACACCAAGAACACCATAAACATTAAATTTTCTTTATATGATCTTGTTTCCCACCTCCATCCTGTTTTTAATTTTTAAACTTAACACTGATATTTTATTCTCTGTATTCCTGTATGGGAAAACAAATGGTTAGCATTCTAATTTTAATGTCTATAAATCTACTCACCCATATGGGATTTTTCTTGCTGCAATCTATCTGTCTCTGTATCGCAGATCACAGTAAATATATATATGAACAGAGAGCCAGATACACCAAAGCAATGGAAGGCAGTATCTCAGACAGACTCCATTTATTTCAATGGAGTTTCAGAATATAAAGCACAATAATTCCATTGCAGTGTATAAAGCCCTATGCAAATCACCATGGTGTAACCAAGAGCAGAATATGGCCTAGATATTCTTGATGACACAATCCAAACAGAAAACATGAGTGCATTTTAGCAAACCATATTTGCCAACTCATTCCATTTGTATTCTTTAGGATGATCAGAAACATCTTGGATGTAGATCAATGTCCTCCCAAAACATTATTACAGAATTTTTTAAATTACAGAAATAGGGCCTAATCCCACAGATACTTACATATGTGAATATTACTCACTTAGGCATGTAAGTAATTCCACTGACTTTAATGGGTCTAAAATTGAGAATATGCATACATATTTCAGGATCGGGTCCTTAGATTGGACTTCTTTTAGGGGTTCAGATGTTACAGTGATTAGAGCCATATAGAAAGCCCAGAAATATAGCTCAAGTATAGGGCCTTACAATGGACCAGGATAAAGAACTAGTCACCACTACCACCCTGAAACAAGCAAGTAAACAAAAATAAAACCCAAGGGATTGTAAATTAATAGAATGTCAAGTCAATGGGACTTATCACTGTACTAAAGTTAAGCATGTGCATTAATGTTTGCAAGATTGGGTCCTCCACATTTTCTGAAGGTATGTTAAGCACTGCCATGTTCAGTTTTGTAACAAGTAACTGAGTTAGGAGTTTAACACTTTCTTTACACTGGTGGCAGCATGTAGGTTACACAGCTACTGTCACAGTAAAAGGTAGGCTGCATTCTTAATCACGGCAGTGAGTAGTAGCGCTGTGCACCAGTGAAAGGCTCTGGCAGCAGGGAAAGTATTGTGGAGCCTTTCACCACTGCTTCCCCTCTGCCGGTCCCTTTCCCTCCTGCCAGAGCCTTTCACGGCAGTGAGGAAAGGTTCTGGCAGTGGGGAGGCAGTAGGGCGCTCACTGCTAAAAATAACAGTGCAGACAGGGGAGGTACTGCTTGGGTATGTAGAGGGGCACATAAGGTTTGCAGGGCACTCTGCTTTACTCACTGAAGTCATCCCACGCTATCCACATTGCTGTTTATACCCATGCTAGCTGGGGGTGCAGTGTCTGTACTCACCACGCTGCCACGAATATATATGAACTTACAGATTCAGGAACCTAAATCCCATTGGCTGTCAATGGGAGTTAGTTTCTAAAGAGCCTAAAGCTCCTTTAAAACTGAGATGTTGATTTCTAAATCAGTTAGACATTGCAATGCTGAGCACAGCAGTGCCTAAATACCTTTTATTACCTGGGCCATGCCTGTTTAGGATGTTATCATATGTGACATGCATTTTGCTAAGTAATGTACGGTCTGCTAGGAAAAGTAGTTGATGCCAAAAGTCCTCAAAAGAATTCTGACCTCCTATAATAGTTCCAGATCCTGCAATTCACTTCAACCTTGTGGAAACCCATTGAAGTTAAAGAGGTGCTTTCTGCATAGGCACCCACCCATCGAGAGTTTCAGGACTGGGGCCTTATAGGAGGTGTAAGAAGTTGGTACTGTGTATCTCTTGAGAAATCAAGGGAAAGCATACTTTGGAGTAATGTGACTTGCCATTGGATGTCACTGTTTCTCCATCAAACTATATCTAAGCCCATATTTTCCAGGTTAGAAATAATGTGTGCCCCAAAAGACAAAAAAGTTTGGAAACGTCAGAGTGAAGTATGCATCTCTTCTGATTTGCAGCTTCTGAAGATTTGTAGTTGCTAAGGATGGAGGATGACGCCCTCCACTGGCTAAGCATCCACTTTTCATCAATCATCAGACACTGAAGAGAAATCACTTTGAACACTGAGGCGGGGAGCTAGAGGCAATTACTTGTGATTGATAGCACTAAATATGAAACCACATGTACCTCATCCATGAAGCATGGAATCAGAGGCATATTGTTAGTGGGGGAGATGAATGGAACTTGAGATAACCTTGGCAAATTAGGCATATGTTAGCATTAAGCTTTGTCAGTAAGCAGGCTATAAATTACAGACATATTGTAACTCCATAAACTCATCTAATGAATTGAATGACAGTGGTAATTTAATGCAGAATGTAACAGTTTAACCCTTTTAAGAATTTAGCTGCATTTCTGTATTATGCAACAAACCAAATTATATTAAAAGGTTGGCGTTTAATATACTACAAGATACCATAATCATAAAAGGGCAATGATTACTTCACATTTCAGGTACATTTTAACAAACAGTTAACCTGAGAATTACTTATGAGTTAATTTAAAAAAATAATGGAATAACTGAGGGGAGGAGGTTCTTATATATTCTCTTCATTTTGTCGTTATTTTTCTGTATGATCTAGCTAAATATATTTAAGCAATAAGGCACAGCATGCAGTGCATTTCTGAACTATTACTGAACACCTCGGGTGGTGTTATGCAGTGCAAGGCTAAAGGCCGAGTGACTTTAATCACAAGAGAAGTGCAATAATCCCTTCAAAATGCATGGCCTGCAGTGTCTTATTGCTATTATGAAATGCAATTTATAAATAAAAATAAGGGGAACAAAGTCAGGCTCATGCATTTACTGGTGTTATTGACAGAATTATGGCACCAGTGACAGCTAATCCAGGATTCTGAAGCCATTTCCTAATTTACTGTATATTTCAGTCAGTTACATTGGAAATCACTGACAAATCGCTGGGGGAAAAAGTTTTAAAACCTAAATAGGAAAATTAAATGGAATGTTATTATGTAAAATGTGTTGACATACTAAAAAGTATATTAGTTCTTATTCAGATGGAAGTAATTCAAAAAACAGTGGCAATAGGTGTAATTATTATACAAACGGTATAGTTATTTGCACTTAATGGTACTAAACTAACAATTTAACAAATAAATTATTACCCCTTAATTTTAGGAAAACACACTCTAACATACATAAACCTTTATTATAGTTGTTAACATAAGACACTGGTTTTGTACTTATATTACGGAGTCTAATATATTGCACTATATAGTATAATATATTGCACTACCTCTGTGATAATAAATGATAAGCACGTACTGTAATTCTAAACAGGAATTCTTTCAGCATTTACCTAAACTGATCTAAAATTTAGCATCCCACTTTTGTGGCTTGTTCGCCTTAATACACAGCATTCACTTCAAACTGACATTTCAAGTGAAATGAACCACAGCGTTTGTTCAAATGGAAATTGAAGCCAGAAATCAGGGGCTCCGTCCTGTGAGATGCAATGCCAAGACAGGGCCTCAGCAGAGGGGACCAGGGACATATGAAATCATTAACATTTAGTACATTTTTTAAAATTAAGGCAATAAGGATTACTTTGGCTTTCAAACCATAATAATGCCCAACAGGGATCAATGTCCATGGATTGGGAATGAGACTGAACACACAGCATTGAGCAAGGACGAACATTTTTGTTACAGCGTTTGGGACTGAGTGGGAAGGGGCATGCTGAGGGAAAGAGGTCGCAGTAGTCAAGATGAGAGATGATTAGGGCTGAGACTGGGTTTATAGATGTGGAAATGTGGAAAAAATGGCGCATGGTTTAAATTTTATAGAAGAAAAATGGCAGAATTTAGTGATGTGGAGAAGGAAGAGAGAGCAGCCCGTTTAAAGAAATGTTTCCTATGGTATTCATCACTGAGTATCTGAGCCCTTCTCACACACAGTCCTATGAAGCAGGGATGCATTATTAACCCAATTATTACTTTATGAGGATATTTTCTTACTGGAATTGCTTATCAAAGGAGGTTGTGGGATCACCCTCATTAGAGGCTTTTAAAACATGTTAGACAAAAACCTGTCAGGGACAGTCAAGTTCATGTGGTCCTGTCTCAGCACAGATCTTGGAGTAGATGACCTACGGCTGTCCCTTCCTGCCCTACATTTCTGTGATTCTGTGTTACATCTGAGTGGACATCCAGGAAGAGGCTGGATGGAGGGGCATACATAAGAATGGAGAGGTAGAACTGTGAGCAGATGGCAAGGAGCGTAGATGAAGTCACCCAGCTGGATGAGCCTAGGGAGAAAGGTATAGAAGGATAAATAGAGCCAAGAATAGACCCCTGACAAACAGAGGCAAAGGAGGAAGGGCCCCAGACAAGACAATAAAGAAATGATTGGAGACACAGGATGAGAAGTAAAACCAATGTTCCCTCTAATTTTTCCCATCCATGTGCAGAATACATTTTGTTATGTGCGCCAAGGCATGTGCAGATGTGCACCAGCAATAGAAACACATGCTGCCAGCTGTGGGCACTGTGGGTGCTCTGCTAATCAGCTGGGCAGCATTGGAATCTCTCCTGGGTGACCACCCAAGCGCTCATCTGACAGAGAACACTGAAGAAGACCCCAGATTCAGAACAATACTGAAGCAGTGCCTTAACTTGAAGCATGGGAATAGTCCTAGTGATTTCAAAGGGACTAGTCTCATGTTTAGAATATATACTCAAGTACCTGACTGAATGACTCCCTAAGAACAAACAAGGTGTTTGAAATCCAGGAAGGAGAGAATTTCTAGGAGTAGAGCTTTGCCATGGACTCTTACCTGGGTTTTACCCTGCTCCCTTAACCATCACATTATTTAATTCATGTTAATCCAAACAGATGTGTTTGCTTGGCTGGTATTATGGCTTAGAGCCCAGACTTTGCTTTAAGGGGGTTCTGTCTCATCTACTATAATGTGGATGCAGCTGGAGCCTGGGTCACGGAGCTTGCTTTTGATAATCCTTCAGTGTCATCATAGACTATACAGGGGTTCTCAGAGTGGGGTCGCCAGGGCTGGCATTAAACTTGCTGGGGCTCGGGGCCAAAGCCAAAGCATGAGGACCTCCACCCTGGCTGGTAGGGCTCAGGCTTTGACCCAAGTCTTCTGTGTTGGGGCTCAGGTTACAGCCCATACCCCTTGAGCTTCAGCTTTGCATTCCCACCCAGGGTGACAGGGCTCAGGTGGGCTCAGGCTTCAGTCCCCACTCCTGGGGTTGTATAGTAATTTTTGTTGTCAGAAGGGGACAGAGTGCAATGAAATCTGAGAATGCTTGGCCTATGTATGCCCTAAGGAAGAGGTTTTCAAACTCTTGCTTGCAGTTTGTAAGGCAAGCAGCTAGCTGGCCATGAGACACTTTGTTTACCTGTGCCTCCACAGGTACAGGCGATCGCAGCTCCCATTGGCCGTGGATCAACATTCCCAGCCAATGGGGGCTGCAGGAAGCAGTGTCCTGGTCTGCACCACCTCCTGCAGCTCCTATTGTCTGGGAACAGTAAACCGCAGCCAATGGGAGCTGCAATCACCCATACCTGCGGAGGCACAGGTAAACAAAGCAGGTCGTAGCCAGCTAGTGGCTTGCCCTTAGAAGACATGACCCAGAGTTTGAACACCCCTGGCCTAGGGCTGTCTTTTTTTACCTATTCATCTCCCATGCACCAGAAACCAATTGCTGGCTTATATACACTTGCTTTGCATTTAATCCTTCATTCCACATGGCCTACACATTTTCTACACAGCTCAGCCAAGCAACACTAGAAGATTTGGAAGATCCTCAGCCCAGCATGCTGAATGGCCAGAGGACCACACCAGTGTTCTGGTTTCTGTCTGGTATGAATACTGCAAGGAACATGATTTTAGAAAATGCACCCTAAATAAGCATTCACATGAGTACATCTCCAAGAAGGAGGAGATCAAGAAGACAGTTAACTGGTAGACACCTCAAATGGTGTCTACTGCAAGGCAAAGGATGCCAAGGCAATCTGTCAACTCCCAAGCTACCTTCACCTGCTTCAAGGAGTTTGACCAGATGATCAGCGTGGCTCCGGGTACAAAGTACATGGCCAGGTTTTGAGCGGAACAGCTTCTACTTCCACCCATGCCTGAAATAGTGTTTAAACCAGTACTGGTAACGGGCCAGCGGTCTGAATGCCTGAACACCCATGACCAGGCCTCACATTTTTTCTTAA
Source organism: Rafetus swinhoei (assembly GCA_019425775.1). Classification (NCBI taxonomy): domain Eukaryota; kingdom Metazoa; phylum Chordata; order Testudines; family Trionychidae; genus Rafetus; species Rafetus swinhoei. The sequence continues at coordinate 112,391,012 of CM033437.1, forward strand.
CTTAATTAAATCTAAAATATTTGTCATACTTTCTCTGCAGGCTGATACCGGCTATTCTACAGAGTCTGAACAGAGATATACCAAGGCATACCAAGCAGATAAGCAACAGCTGGTGGCCTTGCCATGATGCAGACTATAAAAGGGGAAATATTTTTTCCCCCACAGACAAAATAATATATTCTGTCATCCAATATGTTTTGAGTGGGGGCCAGAAGGGCTTGGTCAGCCATAGCAATTATTTCCTTCCGTTCTGTTAGTATTGCCTTTTAAACCATACCTTTGTTGCTACACTTAGCACAAAAAGCTTGAGCTAGTTCACTCTCTCTCTCTGCATTACAATTCTCTGCCAGCAGGAGAGAGCAGACATTCTGTGGCTCAAATAATAATAGGTCAACTGCGTATCTGTTTTATTGGGCTACCTACCAGGGGTATCCTGAAATAGATATTCCGCATCTTTGGAGCACGCCCATTATTTCGAAATATAACGGGCTTGCTATTCTGATGTCCCTGTAAACCTCATTCCACGAGGAGTAAGGAACGTTTCAGAATAGCAATTTATTTCAAAATAAGTGTGTAGACAATGCCAAATTACAAAATAAGCTATTTCAAAATTGACTCGAAATAAGCTATGCAATTTGCATAGCTCAAATTGCGTAAGTTATTTCAAACTAGGGGTGCAGTGTAGACGCACCCTGGGTGTTTAAGGATGCCATGAGCATGGGGATGGTGCTGCTAAAGACGAGAGGTAAGATAAAGTACTTTCAGAGATGGTCTAGACAGTACTGGGTCCTGCCATGAGGGCAGGGGACTGGACTAGATGACTGGACTCTCGAGGTCCCTTCCAATCCTAGTATTCTATGATTTACTAAGCCATTTTAGTTATTAAAAAATCTGAGAAGTGTAACAATGAGGTAAAGATGCCTTATGTTTATAGTGAAGGGCCTTAAAGCAACAGAATAGTAGTAGGGACAGAATAGGAGAAAAAGAATTTACCCAGTAAATTATTTGGTTTTCCAACACAAATAGCAAATACTTTGCACCAGATGGTGAGAACTTATCTGAGCAATAAAGTAATCACTCATCACTAACTGTGAGGAGACCGAGGGAGCCTGGAGTCTCTGCAGCAAGAGGAAGGCCTAGCCACTGTCCAGGACAGGTGGCTGTTTGTGTTATTGCTTTGGCAAACGAAGACAAAAGAGAAAATGTTGAAGTTTTAGAACTTGATATGGGAAGACCCAAAATTGTAGCAGGAGCATAGAATAATTACAACAGTAAATTATGAACATATTCATCTTTGCGAGCAGGTACAGTCTACTCTTCCTTACTTTGTGCTAACACCAAAAGCCTCCTTGTAAAAAAGAACACATGTTCCTCAGCAGTATATTCTGTCACTTCAGAAAAAGTCAACTTTTCCTCTCCTTGGTTGTAAGTCCAATTCTACTCTTGCTGTCCTACCCAAAGCGTCTCTTTGGCTTGTCATGCTCCTTAGATTTCAATCTTCCTAGGACTCTTCAAGCAGGGTTTCTTCACCTAGTGGCCCTTATTTGTTCATTAGGTGCCTTTGAACTGTATTCCTTCAACAGTCGTTCTCTGATAAATTACTTTAGAAGCTTCAGAGGGTAGCCAAGTTAGTCTGTACAGGATAAACTTAAAAAACAACAAATGGCCTGGTAGCACTTTATAGACTAACAAAACATGTAGATGGTATCATGAGCTTTCATGGGCACAGCCCACTTCTTCAGATGACCGGAGTTTTTAGGTCTTTTGTGGATGAGATTCTCTTTTTCTGGTTTCACTTTCTATTTTTCTCTAATCTAGCTTTTCAATCGATTCCCTTTTTCAGGTCTTCCCTCTCTAGAGCCTCTCTCTAGTACATGTACTGATTTTATTTTCCCTCTAATACCCTACTTCAACAGTATGGCTAACATACCCAGTCCTGTGATTTTCTTCTTCTCCTGACCTGAAACCTTTTCTATTTTCCTTCTCTATTTCATTCTCCCGTTCTTCTTTTATTGTGTCACCTTATCTCCTACCTCAGTTCCACTTAATCTGCTAACTCATCATTTAGGTCTTTCTTCTCTAAAAGCCTTTATTTCCCACAATCCCTCCTTCCAAAGCTGTCCAAACCTCTCTTCCAGCTCAAGCTACTCTACCATTGGCTGTTCCCTTCCCAGGGTACCATGTCATGTTGCCGCATCACAGCTATCGGCCCTAATAGCATCTCAGTCACTCACAACTGAAGGAGGTGCCAGTGCTGGGATCTGGGCTGCTACAGAAGACACCGTGCCTTTCAGGAGAAGAGCGGCTCTAGAAAACAACCTGGTTGTGCTGAGCCAAGAATATTACCTGCTGTAAGTCCTGAAGCCAAAAGCCTTGTATATAATGTAACACTGGAAGTTACTGTTGGGTCATAAAGAAGACTTTTCATCATATCTATACAGTACTACTTCAAAAATATGTATTTATAAAACATACTAACCCACTATGGCTCTTCTCCCATGTACCTCCCCCCCCACTTTGTGGTGGATAGCCTTGGAGGTGAAAGTAAGCAAGTGTGCCTTGGTGTGCCGCTCCAGCAAGAGCTGGCTGAGCTGCAGCAAAAGCCAACAGGGATCTATTTAAAGAGCTGGCAGGGACTCAGGTTGCAATAGGACAGTACCTGTAAGAATTTGTACGTAACTGTCACTGCTGGATAGCCTACATGAAGAGGTTCATGAGTCTGTTACCAACTCTATGGCCTTGTCTTTACTGAGGTGTTAGCGCAGGATAAAACTTGTGTTCCCCTAACTCAGCTCCTCTCTTCCTTCCCTCCCCAATGTAAAGTGAAGCAGTGCTTTATACCCAAGCTATCTGGCCTGTCCGGGGTATGAATTGAAGCTCAAGTCATGTTGAACTAGTCATACTGTAGGGACACAGTTATAGGATGCACCTTGTTTCCAATCAGCTACTAATGCAATTATTCTGCCAAAATAATTAAGTCCCAAGTTCAGTTCCACCTGTTGGCATTTACACTAGTGATTCTCATGGTATTGTTTGGCAGTCACTTTTTTAAAAATCAGAAACCAGCTGAAGTCTCTCTCTCCACTTTTTGATATATTAACTTATGATTGAACTTAAATGTGAAATGGTCTGTTTCAGAAGCATTGAATACTTGACACAGGGATACTTGATGAAATTTAAAATCGATTCAGCATTCCAAGATAATCTGAAATAGCATGAAAGACTCTGACATCATAGGCACAAAGAATTCTGGGAACATGCATCACAGGAGCAAAGGGTAGACTCCCAGAACACCTATCTTAGGATCACCGTCTCAGATCATCTCTCTTAGGTGAATGACACACATATTGTGAGGCAATTAATGAATAAGGGCACAACAAATCACAACATAAGGTCCAGTGCTGTAGCCCAAAGGTTAACACTTCACCACCTTCTGTGATTCCACACTCTTCATCAGTTTCAACCATCCTTCAGGCTGGAACTCTCTCAGATTTCACCCTACAGTTCTCTACTGCTCAAAAGCTCAAGCAAAGCAATAACACAAACAGCCACCTGTCCTGGACAGTGGCTAGGCCTTCCTCTTGCTGCAGAGGCTCCAGGCTCCCTCGGTCTCCCACCTTCTGCCTGGTAACATCCACAAAGCTTTTTGTTCTCTACAGTTTCTCTCTCAGGCACTAATGCCTGGTGTACACTACACACACATCCCCCCAGTCCCTGAATCAAAGATACACAAATTCACCTATGCAAATAGTGTAGCTGAAGTCAATGTACTTAGGCCCACTTACTGCAGTGTTTTCCATGCAGTAAAGTCAGCAGGTGATGTTCTCCCATTGACACTTGCTTACTCTTCTGATCCTGGTGGAGTACTGGACTCAATGGGAGAGTGTTCAGAGATCAATTTATCGCCTCTAAGCAGAAGCAATAAATTAACTGCTGGTGGATCAATCACTGCAGCATCGCTCTACCATGTAGTGGAGACAAGAAGATCCCCACGGGTGATCTCTGTACCTTTATCCTGACTAACCAAGCCTCCTTCCCAGTAAAGACCAGGTGCCCTCTCTTAAATTGGGGGTCAGCTAACCAGTCACAAGTGCATTGGTCTCTTCCCTTTTAAAGGGCCATTTTTCACAGAAGAAAAATTCCACAGTCCACTTCTCTCATCCCCCTTACGGACCATTTGAGCTAACACAGACACCTCTATAACATACGGCTGTGTGAAGGCTCCCTTGGCAACTGCTCTACATTCACATATACTTCAACAGCCCTCTATACTTACAACTAACACAATATGCATGTGTGGAAAGGGCTGTGCCAATTCCACAGTTTTCCCTCTTCTAGTGAGCAATGTTCTCTTTTTTTAAATAATGCATGTTTATGCAACTTTGCGAGTTCTAAGTTTCATGTTTAATGCTTAAAAACCTAAATACTGGCATGACATGTATATTTCAACGCTCTTGGCACTTAGGTGACCTCTGAGTAAAATTGGTTCTTGAGTCTTCATTCCAGAAGAGATTGCTGTGACCTTCACCTTTCCATTTTTCTAATGGTTTCTTCAGTACAAAGACAAATTGAATGAATAACTCAGCCATCTGTAAGGTTTAGAATTAAATTTGCCCAGTGCAAATCAATAGACTGGATATCAAAAGTAAAAACCTCAGGTTATTTTTGCATTACTGAGTGTAATACAACTTTGCATTTAACCTCTGGACTAAACAGTGACTCCATAATTAAATCTCTTCCTCACCGCGTGCTTTACATGCTTTAATGGGACCAAGCTGTTTTGGTCAACAATGATTAATGATAACAGCTATTAAAAATGAGTTAGTAAAGTTACACCTATTCTGTCCTGAGGGTTTGTTAGGCTTCTGAGTTAGAAGACTTATTTCAGATAGGTAGCAAATGAGCTTTTAAGATAGATAATCAGAGTAAATTTTGTGTCTCCTGTATAAAATTCCAGTGGTCTGCTTTTAGTCAGGTGACATATATGGAGGTTGAAGAATGAAATACATCCCTCAGCACAACAACAAATCCATGCTTCAAAGCTGCCCACAGAGCATGCCACTTCTCTACGCCACTTGTGTGTGGAGTTAGGGCCACTGTATCTTGCAACTGCAAAGTCTGTGGCCTTGTCCAGGCTCCTTCCTTCTCTCCAGTGTCATTCCCCATCTTAACTAACATTAGACATTGAGGAAACTCTTCTCTTCACAGGAAACCAGGTGCACAGAGGTCACCTGCAACAAAATCTCCATCTGTGGTTCCTCACCACTACTCCCATTGCATTGCTGGAGCCCGTAATGCCAAATGCCAGTTCTGCACCAAAATTTCACATTCACGAATTAGACTTCAGTCTCAGTACATACGATGTTATTTTCCTCCATGTGTCTGCTGGAATTCTGGGTCTGCTTTCCGCTGCCCTGTTCTGCTCCTTTTGTATTACTCATTTGGCTGGAGATTGCCACAATATCGGAGAGTCGCCAGTGAGCACAGATCTATCATAACTTGCTCTTACATCACTGCAGCTCCTCCTGCAAGAGAAGGGGAGCAGAGAAAATGGGAAGCAGCCACAAGTGCTGCATTTCCAGGAACCGTGTTTGCTGTACCTGGAGTTTCTTGCATATCTTAGGTAGGCTGTCATGGAGAATGACACTGGGGTGTTGAAAGGGACTAGGAGAATGCCACTGAATTTGCAGTTATTCAGATTCATTGGCCTTTTCGTCAGCTGGAAGGTGGCCCCTTGGAGAATACTAAAAAGTAGCCCAGGTTAAATGAACTCATGGGATGCTCTAATCTGCACTGGGGAAGGGGCTAGGCAGAGAACTGAGAAGCTGTAACTGCATCCCTACCAGTTCCTTGCCTCTACTTTATCAAACACACATTTGGTCAAGCAGTGAAACATCAACAGTGACCTATTGGAACGAAATGTTTGAATTAAGAGCAACAAACTTTTTATTGTTTACAGGAGGGGTGAGGAACCAAAGGCCCAGAGGGCTGGAAGCAGCCCCCAGCTTGCCTGGATCCACCCTCTAGACTTGGGGCTCCACCCTCCCAGCAGTGGGGAGCCCATGCTGGCACTACAGCCTCTCCCCTGCCATCTCCCCTGTCATCTCTCCCCTGCCATCTCCCCTGGAGCACACAAAATCTACTAGCTGGAGCTCCCAAGGGCTCTGGTGTGAGGAATGCGGAGTGCGGAAATGTGGGGGAGTGCCTTTCTCCTCCTCATGTGTGACCCCCAACTGATTTTTCTGTGGGTCAGTGGCCCCCAGCCCCCAAAAAGCTCCCCACCTCTGGTTTACAATGTTGTTATAGCCCATTTTGGTCCCAGGATATTAGAACAGTGTTAAAAAGATCTGAAAAGGAGCTCTGTGTAAGCTCAAAAGTTTGTTTCTTTCACTCACAGACGCTGGTACAATCACAGTCTGCCTACCATAAATCCAAATCTAGGTAATGCTTTCTCAAGCATTGATATGTACTAGACTTACACATACCCCCTTTCCAAAAGAAAAGAAATGGATTAAAAAAGAACATTCTAGAGTAGGTGTGGGCAATCATTTTTAAAAGGGAGCCACTTCCCAAATTTCTGAAGTGCCCCAGGGTCCCCTTGGAAGGGGCGGGGCCAGGAGACGTCTCCTGCTCTCCCATTCCCACAGACCCTGATTGGCCTGGGGGTGGGGAAGCACATAAAGTCTTTGCTCCCTGCTCCCAGATTCTAGAGAGAATCGCCAGCTGTTTTAAAACAGCTGGCAGTTCCCTCTAAGCGCCACAGCGGGAGGAGACCTTGCATGTTCCTTCTTTCCCCAGGCCAATTAGGGCGTGGGGGCAGGGGGAGCATGCAAAGTCTCTTGCCCCTTGCCACCTGCCAGGGGTCCTGCCAGGGGTGCACGGTGGCTAGAGAGAACCCCCGGCTATTTTAAACAGCCAGTATTTTTCTCTAGCCACTGCGCACTCTTGGCAGGGGGAGGAGACTTTGCACGTTCCCCTGTCCCAAGTCTCGATTGGCTTGGTGGGCCGGATCCAGTCCGCGTAGGTCCCTTTGCCCACCCATGCTGTAGAGCATTACAACTAATTCAAAGTATTTATTTGCAAGTGCACTAGTGAAAGGTTTTTATTAATTTGTATTATGATAGTCCAGGAGTCCTAGCCCAGATCAGAACCCCAGGCGCTGTACAAGCACAGAACAAAAAACATGACTCTGCTCAAAATTACAATCTACGTATAAGACAAGCAACAACAGACAGATACAACCAGCCAATACAGAAAACAATGAGAAAATAGTGGTAAGCCTAACAGACAGTGGTCTCAGCACACCAGGAACCTTGTTTAAAATACTGAGAAAGAAAGAAAGAAAGAAAGAAAGAAAGAAAAAGAAAAACTACAACCACTGGGTATAATGCGTCATTAATTAAATTAGGAATTAGAGTTATTGAAACAGCAAGTAAGGAATTAAGAATTGTTTCACAGTATTAAACATCACACACTAGGATTTAATTTGAAAGGAGAGAGTTCTAGGGAAAGGACTAATGTTTGTAAAGGGCTATAGGGGTTTTTTTTTTAAATATCCTCCATTCAATAGACATCTTAATGACAGAAAAATAGTTGTGAATGATGGAACGTTGACAGCTTAGAAATGACCATGATTCATAAAAAGGCAGGTTGAGAGTTTGTTTTATTTTGACTTTCTTCGTAAGTTTTCATGTTGCCTTTCAAACTTTTTACCAATAATAATTTCCCATTGTAAACAATAACTCTGATAACAGGTTGTTGCCGTTGGGCTTAGCAATTAGCCAAACTTTGGAGCCTTGCAGGATTGTGTCCATTCGTATGAGAAACTGATGTGTCAGGTATAGTATTGTGTAATATTGTTTATTTACAAAAAACATTCACAAAGTCCTATTTCCCTGACACAGTAGAAATCAACAACAGCAGGCAGTTTCCTTGGTGAGGCATCCCCAAGTGTGCCGTGTAGGCAAGTGGTGGGCCCAAGAGGCTAAGCTAGTCAGAAATTTTCCAGCACGCATGGTTTTCACCAGAAAATGTTAATTCCTTGAAAGCAAAACAGTTCATGGGGATATGCTGCTTTCAGTGACTCTTTCAAATAAACAAGGATAGGGGTCCCCCAGTCAAGTTTTGAAACTTACCATGCAGACTGTGCTGTTGTCAGGGACTGCAGAACTTCCAGGCTCTTGAGCCAACTGGGTCCCTGGGCTGCCCATGTCCCCCACTATGGTCAATTTCACACCTGGTATTCACCCCTGAACAGCAATGAAACTGACAAGAATCGTGTTACTTTCGGTCAACAGCTGCAGGAATGGCAGGGAGCATATTTTATTTCAGAAACACTGTGTTTTGATGTTTCAGAAACAAAGAAAACAATTAAGGAATATCTGTTTCACAGGAAATTTCAAAACCGAGCTTGTGGTCCAAATCAGAACAAAACCTAATTTTGAAATATCAATATTTCCAGTGAAACAGAAACGTTGAGTTTCAATCAGCTATTAAGATCTGTTCTTCTACTTCCTCTCCAGGTTGTACCTCCAAATCCTTCTCCTGGGTTTTTTGCTTCTATCACATTCAGTCTACAACCAATGTCCTACCCACTGTACCTGCAACTAAAGAAACCTTTGTAACGTACCTGTGTTAGTTCTAGCCTATTGCCTTGGGTGGTTGCCATTACTTGCTGCAGCTGTTTTTACTACATAAAGGATTCTTGATTGCACCTTCTCTTGAGACTGAAAGAGTGAACGTGGCACACCAACTGGCTTTAACAAGGTCTAGGATTGTCTTTGGATTCAAGACTCACCATTCGCATCTTTAGGCATAACAATATATCTGTAGTAACAGTGCATAGGTAATTATGTGAGCCCGATATGGAAAATACATTGCATATTGTCTCTGAATGTTCATTAATTGCCTCTGATTTGTTGCAGGTGTTTATCTCATAGTCTTGGTATTGTGGCTTCATATGGGGTTCCCGTTGTCTTCTCTCATTATCCATTTCATTATTTATGGTCTTCTGTATAATCTTTTATTGGTATAATCTTTTAATTTATACAAAATAATTAAAACACATCTGGGGAAATTATATATTACAATATAATTACTATGCCTGCTTAATGATAATTACAATTTACAATCTGTGAAGGGGTATTCAGAATATTTAAGAATCAAGAAGGAAGTGTTAGTAGATACGAAATAGTTAAGCTAATTAGTACATAGGTCTATGTTATACGTTCATGTTTCCAGGAAGATTGTACATTAGGTCTATGGAATGCTTGTTCTATTTGGGGGGTATTTATATATTCCTTTTTTGAGATTCATAGATTTTAAGGCCAAAAGGGATCATCATGATCCTCTAGATTGTCCTCCTGTATCACACAGCTATAGAATTTCACTGGATTATTCCTGTAATGAGTCCAATAACTCATGGTTGAACTAAAGTTTGTCTTTTAGAAAGCTATCTTGAAAGTGGAATCTTCCTTTCACATGTATGATATAAAGTTGGATAGTTGAAAGTCCTTTCTATTTTCCTTATAGCAACCTATCTACAGTGGGATTCTGCTCAGCCCTCTTGCAGGGATGCAAGAGTAGGTCCTTGAATCTGCTTTAAACATGCAATGATCCAGGAACTGGCCAGAATCCAGCATAAAGAAAACAACACACTGGCAAATGTCAGTTAAATTAAACTCCACCTCTATGTCAACGCATCCAGTCTTCATGTCTGATCCACTTGGAGTCTGAGCCAGTGAACCAAAATTTACCAGAGAGACAAGACGAGCGAGGTGATCTCTGTTGTTGGATCAATTTCTGTAGCTGAGAAAGACAAGCTTTTGAGCTACACAGCTCTGTGCAGCTCAAAAGTTGGTCTCTCACCAACAGAGGTTGGTCCCATAAATGAGACTGCCTCACCTGCCTTGACTCTAATATCTTGGGATTGACATGGCTCCAATGACAATTTACTTGATAAACTGACAAAGGAAATATTGAAAACCCTGCTGCCAGTTGGAGTTTTGCCTAAGTAAGGATTTCAGGATCAAGGTAATAGCCAATGATTAAAACAAGTATTCTACAGAGTCTCAAAAGGTATAAACACGAGGCCTTATCTAGCATGGTGCTCAATAGTCTCAACACAATAGGAGTGCAAAAACTTTGTTGGCAAGTGTTCTCACTGAACATTCAATTGTTTTGGGTGAAATCCTGGCTCCCATTGAAGTCAATGGGAATCATTCCATCTACTTCAGTGGGGCCAGGATCTCTAACTTAGAACTGACGGATGCTGTAAGAATGAATGTACATATATTTTGATGTTGCAATACACCTACATATTTTCCATCACACTTGCTTTTTTATTTAAAAAAAATGAACTCTGACTTGTAATCTAAATTTATTTTGGAATGACGCTAATCTTAGGCTACAGTTTAATGTATAAAAAGTGGAAACTTCAAATGGTGAGAAAAAATGAGCTAACCGAGTGGGAATCATTAAATACACATTAACTACATGTTGTCACACTAACTATAGGGTATAACATCAATTTTCTCTTCTTCGCCATGAACTATCCCCCTTTTTGGTACACATTGTACCCACCGTTTATGTGATATGATGCCCAGGGTCTGTCTCTGCTTTTGCACTTTTCTTGTAGAGTATTGTTCTATTGTAATTTCTCTGCCACCAGCTTTAGAGCTCACCCAAAAGAAATACTGTTGATTACAATTATATAAAATTAGTACTGGTAGTGAAATAAATTCTCCTGTCTACTAGCAATTTGTAGTAATATTTAGTGATTAAATATTAGCTTGTTCACTTAGGGTGAACTGCATCTTTGCCTGCTCCATTATTTGGATTTCGTGCAGGACACAAAGGGTGGAGGAGAGGAAACTGCCCCCCTTCCATCCTTCCAACAGGCAAACAGATGGCAGGGCTTCAATTCAGTCCTTTTGTATTTTAGATTAGCAGCTGTCATCTGTCCACGTCATCCATAGAAACTGTGGGGCGCTGGCTCTGTGTACCTACAGGTACTATGACCCTTCCATACCTCAGCAGCTCTCCCTACACTAGCCTATTCTAAACTGGAGCCAAGACAATCTCCACAATGTGTTGGGAAGGATTCAAGGACTATTTTGCCTATACAAAGAGAGAGAGAGAGAGAGAGAGAGAGAGAGAATCAGCCCAACACAAGGTATTAAGTGAGGCAGAGATCCTTGTGTTGCCTCTCTCATCTAATTAAATGTCACCTTTACTGTGCAATATTCTGATGCATGGTGTTTATTATGGTCCTTACTTTTAAATATTTTGTAATGAATATAATCACAGTTTTAAAAAAAGTATTGCTATTGAGCATTCTAACTAAATGCCAATCAACAACAAACAATTGTTTTACTTTGCATCAGTAATTAAAAGCAAGTCATGTTCCACTTGAAGTGATGACCAGGCTGTAGTCTCAAATGGGAAGACAGTCTTTGTAACCTTATTCAAAGAGGAAGAAATTGGAAGTTAGGGCCGTAAATGAAAGGAGGCAGGCAATGGGACCCAGAATGTGGGAGGCGTGAGAGTTTGCACAGTGAGATGAATTCTGAGAGAAGTTGTGTTCGGCTGTAAAAGAACGACAGATATTGTGTAGTAAAGTGGCTGTTTTGTTATGAGACACTGACTGACTTTTCTTTCTGCACACTTAGCATATGTGAAATAAGGTTCCAGCCTTGAAAACGTATAGGTAGCCCCATTGACTTCAAGTGCTTGTGTAAGTTACTTTACTCACGACAATAAATGCTAGGAGGGCTGTGACCTAAAATATTGCACAAACCTATACCTAAAGGTCCCTCAAAATACATGTGTGTATATAACTCAATGTTCCTAGAAACAGTGTTTACTTAATGTAAGTAGTGGCATAATAGAACAAGGGATCACCTTGTTATTATGTGTTATCTCTTGCCATTATTCAGTTCAGAAAATACCTGAATTTCTTTCAAATATGTTGTGCCTGTGTAATCCATTTGCCTTCCATTAATGGCATTTTCTACAGGGTGAACCTTTTCCAGCAGTTGTGACCAGAATTTCAAGTATGTAACCTCTATAGCTTCTTGGATCCCTCAACAGTGTTGTCTTTCTTGGGTTCTAATCTTCTGCATATTGATATACAATACAAAACTTTCTGTCCACGCCAGGTGATATTTTCCACAGCATAAATGGCAGTTTGTTACTCAATACCCCATTGAATTTTATTAGGGTTTGGGTGACAAACTGCCCCCTGAGACTTTGAAAAACACCACTTCACAGAGATGAAATTCAGTGTTGATAACCGCTAAGAAATGAATATTGGAAAAATACTCTTTTAAGCACCTGGCACTAGCCACTGTCAGAAAACAGGATACTAGGCTAAATGGAGCATTGTTCTGACCTAGTATAGAATCACAGAATCATAGAACACTAGAACTGGAAGGGACCTCAAGAGGTCATCGAGTCCAGTCCCCTGCCCTCGCAGCAGAACTCAGTACCATCTAGATCATCCCTGTTAGATGTCTAACCAACCTACTCTTAAATATCTCCAGTGATGGAGATTCCACAACCTCCCTAGGCAACTTATTCCAGTGTTTAACTACCCTGACAGGAAGTTTTTCCTAATGTCCAACCTAAACCTCCCTTGCTCATTTAAGCTCATTGCTTCTTGTCCTATCCTCAGAGGCCAAGGAGAACAATTTTTCTCCCTCCTCCTTGTGACATAATCCTTTTAGATACCTGAAAACCGCTATCGTGTCCCAGTCTTCTCCTTTCCAAACTAAACAAGCCCAATTTTTTCAGTCATCTTTCATAGGTCATGTTCTCGAGACCTTTAATCATTCTTGTTGCTCTTCTCCGGACCTTCTCCAATTTGTCCACATCTTTCTTGAAATATGGTACTCAGAACTGGACACAATACTCCAATTGAGGGCTAATCAGCGCAGAGTAGAGTGGAAGAATGACTTCTCGTGTCTTGCTCACAACACTCCTGTTAATGCATCCCAGAATCATGTTTGATTTTTTTGTAACAGAGTCACACTGTTGGCTCATATTTAGCTTGTGGTCCACTATGACCTCTACATCCCTTTCTGCAGTACGCCTTCCTAGACAGTCACTTCCCATTCTGTGTGTGTGAAACTGATTGTTCCTTCCTAAGTGGAGTACTTTGCATTTGTCCTTATTAAACTTCATCCTATTTACCTCAGACCATTTCTCCAGTTTGTCCAGATCATTTTGAATTATGACCCTATCCTCCAAAGCAGTTGTAACCCCTCCCATCTTGGTATCATCTGCAAACTTGATAAGCATACTCTCTATGCCAATATCTAAATCAAGTATCAGAGGGGTAGCCGTGTTAGTCTGGATCTGCTTTTGTCGCTCCTTGTCGCTTTTGAATATCTAAGCGACTCCTTGTCGCTTTTGAATATCTAAAGTTGATGATGATATTGAACAGAACTGGTCCCAAAATAGACCTCTGCGGAACCCAACCTGTTTTGCCCTTCCAGCAGGATTGTGAACCGTTATAACTACTCTCTGAGAATGGTTATCCAGCCATTTATGCACCCACCGTATAGTAGCCCCATCTAAGTTGTATTTGCCTCGTTTATTGACAAGAAGGTTATGCGAGACCGTATCAAATGCCTTACTAAAGTCTAGGTATACCATGTCCACTGCTTCTCCCTTATCCACCAGACTCATTATCCTATCAAAGAAAGCTATCAGATTGGTTTGACATGATTTGTTCTTTACAAATCCATGCTGGCTGTTACCTATCATCTTATTATCTTCCAGGTGTTAGCAGATGGATTCCTTAATTACCCACTCCATTATCTTTCCTGGCACAGAAGTTAAACTGACTGATCTGTAGTTTCCTGGGTTGTTCTTATTTCCCTTTTTATAGATGGGCACTATATTTGCCCCTTTTCAGATCTTCTGGAATCTCTTCTATCTTCCATGATTTTTCAAAGATGATAACTAAAGGCTCAGATACCTCCTCTATCAACTCCTTGATGCATTTCATCAGGCCCTAATGACTTGCAGACATCTAACCTTTCAAAGTGATTTTTAACTTGTGTTTGTTTAGTTTATCTTCTAAACCTATCTCATTCCCACTAGTATTCACTATGTTAGGCATTCCTTCATCATCAGACTTTTTGGTGAAGACCAAAACAAAGAAGTCATTAAGCACCTCTGCCATTTTCAAGTTTCCTGTTATTGTTTCTCCCTCTTCACTGAGCAGTGGGCCTACCCTGTCCTTGGTCTTCCTCTTATTTCTAATATATTTTCCTTTGTAATTTGTCCTAGTTTCCACTTTCTATATGACTTCTTTTTTATTTTTAGATCATGCAAGATCTCCTGGTTAAGCCAAGGCAGCCTTTTGCCATACTTTCTATCTTTCCTATGCAGTGGAATAGCTTGCTTTTGGGCCATTAATAATGTCCCTTTGAAAAACTGCCAACTCTCTTCAGTTGTTTTTCCCTTTAGTCTTGCTTCCCATGGGACCTTACCTACCAACTCTCTGAGCTTACCAAAATGTGACTTCCTGAAATCCACTGTCTCTATTTTGCTGTTCTCCCTTCTACCATTCCTTAGAATCATGAACTCTATGATTTCATGATCACTTTCACCCAAGCTGCCTTCCCCTTTCAAATTCTCAACCAGTTCCTCCCTATTCGTTAAAATCAAATCTAGAACAGCTCCCTCCCCCCCACCCCCAGTAGCTTTTTCAATCTTCTGAAATATAAAATTGTCATCAATGCAGTCCAAGAACTTATTGGATAGTCTGTGCCCCGCTGTGTTAGTTCCCAACATATGTCTGGATAGCTGAAGTCCCCCATCAGCACCAAATCCTGCGCTTTGGATGATTTTGCTAGTTGTTTAAAAAAAGCATCATCCATTTATTCTACCTGGTCTGTAATAGACCCCTAGCATGATATCACTTTTGTTTTTTACCTAACCCAGAGACTCTCAACACATCTGTCTCCTATGTCCATCTCCAACTCAGTCTAAGTGTATACATTTTTAATATATAAAGGCAACAATTTACCCTGCCTATCCTTTCTGAGTAAACTGTACCCTTCTATATCAATATTCCAATTGTGTGTATTATCCCACCAAGTTTCTGTGATACCAACGATGTCATAGTTGTGTTTAGATTTTTATATGTTTGTACATTTTATCATTTTTCCATAATTTACATGGTCTTACTTTGCTTATGACGCCATTCATTAGAAAAAAACCATGTGCATACAGAGGGAAATAACACCTATTAGAGATATTATATAATAATATTTGTCACTTTATATAGCTATTTTTATCAGTGTTTCATAATGCCACACAGTATCTGAACACCTTCCATGTAAAATTGATAGCAATAGTGGACATCATGGGGGAGGAGGGAAAGAGGGAAGGAATCTCTGTTTGGGGTAGGTTTCTCCCACCTCTAGATTTTTGAACATTTCCTTTTTGCAAGCGTGAGGATTGACAACAGTTTATTGTGTTAAAGGGGCTGTCAGTGTTGTGTGTTTCCTATGATGGCAAGGTCTTTTCAAACAGGAACTGTTTGCAGTGATTCCTAAAGACAGTCAGACTCTGGATTCACCTGCTTTCCTGTGGACATTTGCTCCAACACTGAATTCCCTTGACTGAGAATGTCTTGTCCCTACATCTCACATGCCTTGTCCTGAGCTTTGTGATCTGCATGGTCATAGAGGAGCACAGTGGTCATGGCTGCTCAGATTGAAATTTGATCCTTAATGTAGATTGACCTAGACCTATTCATTGCTTTGAAGATTACTACCTTATACTTTACACTGACATAGGTATGTGGCCAAGAACCAGTAGAGGATTTGAGCATGAGCCTGATGTGAAGTAGTGATCTAAACCACAGAGAAAGTGAGTGGCCAGTTTATACAGGTTGGAGTCTGTGCATTGACTTCATATTCAGCTTCAGATACAGTGAATTACAGTAGTAACATTATATAGAACATACAAACAGCCATACTGGGTCAGACCAATCGTCCATCCAGCCCAGTATCCTGTCTGCAGACAGTGGCCAATTTAGCATTTATGTTGCACTTTTAAACTTCATTAATAATTGCTCACAAGACTGCTGAGTAGGCCACCATTAAGCACCAGTTTCAGAGGGACTTTGGAAAGGAACTGTGAGAGCCTTTCTTCTAGGATCAACTCTACGTGTAATTATCAAGATGGCCAGTAATGGAACAGTGACCTGTAACAGGTGTGTCATGCTCTCGTCCCTGCCTGAAGACAGAAAGGATTTCCTGTGCATGAACTTGGAAGAAAAGATTATTGGCTTCAAGGGGCAAGTTGAGATGCTACTAAGAATCAAAGAAGCTGAAGAATTCCTAAAGAACCAGTCCAGAATCATTGAATCAAAGAAGAATGGAGCTAGTCAGAAATGAATCAGTGAAAGAGTAAGTCAGAGAGGAGGTCTGCAGTTCATTACCATCAGAGGCAAGAAGTCACTGTGGTATTCTACATGGCTGGAAACAGACAAAGATAGGTGGACTGTGGCCACCAGAGAGAACAGAAGCAGGAGGAATTACATACAGCTAGAAGTTTCAAGTCAATATTAGATCCTCCACATGGAAACTATGGAAGATACCTCTCAAGATCCAGTAGGACCAAGAGAATGGGGAGAATGTACCAGTCATGCATGTGGAGGGCTGCTTGATCCAATGTAAGAAAATCAAGCTTACCTACAAAGTGTTCTCCAACTATCCAAGAAAGATAGACAACCTTTGGTGGAGATTCAATACTCAGAAGAATCAAAAGAACATTCAGTGAGGGACAGTGGACATCAGGAACGCATGCTGCCTTCCCAGAGCCAAAACACAACACTCCATTCTAAAATTAGGTAGTTTTTTTATGTCTCCAGAGAAGGCTCCGTTGTTGATGGGACAAAATCAAGCTGTTGAGAACCAAACTAATCAAGAAGAAAATCCTGATTTGCTTGTGCACTGATGCTAGCAGCCTAGGTAACGAGCAAGAGGAACTGGAATTGCTCATTTACGAGCATAAATTTGACCTAGTTGGTACTACTGAAACCAGATGAGTTGACTCACATAATTGACATGTTAAAATCAATGGCTATAACTAATCAGGAAAGACTGTGTGCGCAAAGGGGGAGAGGGTACAGTCATGAATCTGTTTGTAGTAGGGCACCCCCTTTTAAGCTACAAGGGAGGTGCACCCAGGTTCATCCAATGACTCTACCTCCACAGTCTCGTCTACTCCCCATGCCCCCAGTAATGCCAACAACCCGTAGTCAGCAAAAGGAGTTAAACAGAAGAAAAGTAAAGAAAAGCTTCCCTCCAGGCTAGGAGCTTCTCTGATTTCATAAGGGCTCTGGGAGTGTCACTGTCCACCTCAAAGTTCACTGAGCTCCAATGCAAGCCCCAGTTATTTCCCCATTTTACTCAGGGGTTCTGCACCCGCCTTCTGCAAGGGCAAGGGCTGTGCAGGTCAGTGCTTTCTCCAGGTCTTGAGAAACTCAAGAGTCTGTTCTCTTCCCAGGCATGTCCTGGGTTTTTTTTTAACTATGCCTCCTGTCCAGGCATAATCTGGGGCACCGGGGCAGGGCCACTCCAGCCCAAAGGAGCTTCTTAACCCCTTCCGTGCTCCTGCAGGGTTACAGGCACTCTACGCAAAAATGGCATTACCTGTTTCCAAGTCACTGATAACCCAGAAGAAAACTATCTTTAATGCTTATGAATCCATGTCCTAACAGATAAATCACAAGATAGGCATTCGTTGTTACAGATTACCAAGGCACATTAAGAAACAACCACTTCCTTATGCACCTGAGAGAGGAAAAAAACCTGTGTGATCATGGAGTCTTCAATCTGAGCGACATATGCAGGAGGCCTTTTGCTGCCAGTACTGAAACATCCCTGGTATTTCTAAACTTTATAGGCAACAATTATCTTTTAAAAAGTTGCAACAAGGGGAATTCTATATTAGATCTCATCTTGATAGGCAAAGATTAACTGATCACAGAACTGAAAGTTAATGGTAGCTTGAGGTAATCATGACTCAATCATATTTATAATGTGTAAGCAGAATAAATTCCAGACCAGTAATACATACACTTGGTGATTTAATGATGAAAATTTCACAAACCTTGAAAACAATTATGAGCCAAATCAGCTGGGAAGAAGACTATAATCAGACAAATGTGAATGATAATTTGGAATCATTTAAGAACACCTTATTAGATGACCCCAAAACCACAATCCCACACTCAGGCTATGTCTAGACTACACGGTTTTTTTTAAAAAAGTGGCCTTTTTTAAAAAAAACTTCACCTGCTTCTAGACTGACGCCGCATTCTTTTGAAATTAAATTGAAAGAACGCGGCGGTTTTGTCAACAGCGGTAAACCTCATTTTACGAGGAAGAGCGTCTTTTTTTGAAAGAGCTCTTTTGAAAAAAGGCGTTCTTGACCGCGAACAGGGCTTTTTCGAAAAAGAGCATCCAGATTGCCTGGATGCTCTCTTTCGAAAAAGCAGATTGCTTTTTTGAAAGTCTTGTGTCTGTCTAGATGATCTCTTTCAAAAGAAGCTTTTTTGAAAGATTCTTTCGAAAAAGCTTCTTTCGAAAGAAACGTGTAGTCTAGACGTACCCTTAGGGAAGAAGGTCATGCTGGTTAAAAGAACCAGATTTAGAGGGGAAGTGAAGACTGCTGTAAAAACTGAACAATAATATATAACAAATGGAAAAAGGAGAAGCTGGTATGAAGGAATATAAATCAGAAGTTAGGAATTTTAGAAAATGTATATGGGAAGCCAAGGGACACAAGGAGAAATCTATAGATAATATAGATAAGGAAAATAAGAAAGAGGTTTTTTTAAAAATATATTAGGAATAAAACGAAACTTGATAGTGACATTGGTCCACTACAAGATGGAAATGGTTAAATAATCAATAGTACTGCAGAAAAGGCAGAGTTCTTCAACACAAATTTTGTATCTGTATTTGGGGGAAAGGAGATGATGCACCCTTATTATAAGAGCCACTTGTATGGCTGGAGAATGTCAAACAGAAGCTATAAAAGTCAGACATTTTTTAAATTACCAAGTCCAGATAACTTGCATCCAAGAGTTTTAAAAGAGCTGAGTAAGGAGAATGCTGGACCATTCATACTGATTTTCAATGAGTCTCAGAGCACTGGGAAAGGTCCAGAAGACTGAAAGAAAGCCAATGTTTTAAAAGAATGGGATGACTTTGGTAATGTAAAATTTGTCAGCCTGACATAGATCCTGGGTAAAATAATGGAGCAACTGATATGGGATTCAATAATTAACTAAAGGAAGACTATACAATGAATGTCAAACAACAGAGGTTTGTGGAAAATAGATCCTGTTAAACTAAGTTGATATCTTTTTTAATGAGATTACATATTTGGATGATAAAAGAAATAGTGTTGAGGTAACATACTTAGACTTCTCTAAGGAATTTGACTTGATACTGCATGACATTTTGATTTAAAAACTAGAATGATGAAAAATTAACAGCGTACATTAAATGGATTTAAAACTAACTAATAGGTGTCAAAAAGTAACTGAAAATGGAATAATCATTGAGGGATTTGGTTTGGCCCTTTCACTATTTAACATCTTTATCAATGACCAGAAAGAAAAAATAACATAATCACTGATAAAGTTAGCAGACAACACAAAAATTGGGGGAGAGGTAAATAATTTTTACCACTGGACAGGTTCAGAGTGATGTTCACTTGACAAACAGGGCGCAAGCAAACAATCTGCATTATAATATGGCTAAATGTAAATGTATGTATCTGAGAACAAAGCGTGTAGGCCATACTTACAGGTGTCGGTGCCCGCAATACACGAGGTTCGAAAGGGATGCCGGAAAGGATTAGACCACGACTTGGGGGTTGCAAAAAAGAAAACTGATTTTATTTTAGTGGTGACGCTGACACCCTGTGACTGAAAACTTGGTCACGTACGTGGACGCCAGACAATCATCAGAATAAAAAATAAACAAATTGCCAGACAATACAAAACAATTCCCTGAGGCTTCTCTAAATCACAATAGTTCTCAATAATTGCCCAGGGGTTAGGAACAGTTGAATTAACACTGATATTATTCATAGAGTTAACTATGTACACTAATTTATAAAAGAGAACAGTCAAAAAACCTTAATAATAACTATTCATAAAGTTAGCACAACGACTCTTTAACCAACTGTCACTTGACAGGGAACAAGGGTAACTAAAATCAATCAGGATAGGGATAATGACGGGGAAGGGGTGTTATACCAGTTCTGGAGACAGCAGGAACACAAGTACCAGCCACATGCTCATAAACTGTCTCCACTCGGGTCGACCAACTCGGAATCGCTCAGTAAAACTCGAGGCGGGGAGCAAGGCGTCTGGGTGATCAGGCCAGGCGTTCACACGATGCGATTCCCCACTCAGAGGGGTTCGGCTGCCTGTTTTATCGCCCGGTCACTTATCACCTCATTGGCTGCTCTTTTGCAGTGGGTGGAGTAAGCAGGCCTGACCACGAGTCAGCCCATTGGCTGCTCTTTGCTGCAGTGGGTGGAGTGAGCAGGGGAAGGTAATTGTTCTGTATGCCCTTATATGGAAGGCGCTCCGCCTCACAGACAGAGCCCCCTATACCAGCCCTTTCAGGTGTAACAGGCTATGGCTCATCTGCGACGGGCAGCCATTTTTGTTGTTCTGTCTTGGACAACAGGATGGGAGACTCTATCCTGGGAAGCAATGACTCTGAAAAAGATTTTGGGGTCATTGTTGGACAAATAGCTGCACATGAGCTACAAGTGTGATACTCTGGCCAAAAGAACTAATGAGAGCCTGGGATGACGGGATGGAGCAAAGATATCTCCCCAAACCAGAAAAGACATTAAAAAGAGCCTATGGGCCCAACTAGCCTTGCTATACCTCCAGCCAATGCCACACCTGGCGGGGGAAGAAAAGGAGCAAACCTGGCTCAGTTCAAGGCTGACTGGGGTGTCAGGAGCTAGTTCTGCCTCACTACATAAGGGGAGCTTCACTACAACTCTGACAGCTGGGACAGCTGCCAAGGGAGAAGCACTGTGTCCTGAGAGAGGCTGTTGAGAATGGGAAGAACCCAGCATCAAATTAACCTTACTATTTGAGCACATTGTATGGCTAGGCCCCTCCAATCTGATATCCTCCCACCTAGAGGGACCTGAGGATGAGGCAGGAAGCTACAAATGGTCCACAAGGGGAAGCTATTCCAAGAAATACACTACAGACTATCTGGACTATTGGGGCTACACACTAAACAAAAGGGTAGGAAGTGGCCCGGGACAGTAGACTTAGACTCTGCAGAGGATTCTGCCAATGTTGCTTCCCACAGAGCCCTGGGCAGGGACCTGATGGAATGGGAGGGCCCAGGTCCCCCTTCCACACACTCTTACAGCCAAAGACCCAGATGCAGGAGAAGGTCAGAAGATTCCCAGCCTAAGGCAAGAACCAGGCACTTCTTCCAACTGCTCAGAGATGCCAGGGGCTAGAAGACAGGTACAATGACCACTAGGCTTCCCCCCACCCTCCAAGCACCCTATCATAGATGCATGAGCAGGGGAATCTCATGTAGGAGTAGAGAGGTTATTTTAACTCTGTTTTGGACATTGGTGTGACCACTAGAGGAATACTGTCTACAGTTCTGATGTCAACAATTCAAGTGGGATGTTGATAAACTGGAGGTCAGAGTAGAGCTATGAAAATGATTAAAGGATTAGAAAACATGCTGTATAGTGAGAGACTCAAGGAGTGCAAACTGTTTAGCTGAACAAAGAAAAGGTTAAGGGATGACTTGATTACAGTCTGTAAGTATCTATATGAGGAACAAGTATTTAATAATGGACTTTTCAATGAAGCAGAGAAAAGTAGAGTGTTATCTAATGGCTGGAAGTTGAAGCTAGGCACATTCAGAAGGGAAACAAGGCATATGTTCTTAACAGTGAAAGAAATTAAATATTGAAACAATATAAAAGAGTTGTGGTTGATTCTCCATCACTGATGAGTTTTAAATCAGGATGGGATGTTTCCCTAAATTAAAGATCTGATCTAGGTGTTATTTTAAGGAATTTCTATGGGGTCCATGTTATGCAGGAGGTCAGACTAGATGACAACAATAGTCTCTTCTGGCATTACAATCTATAAACTCAGAAAAACATTTGAGCTTATACTTAAATCCATCGCTATTCAGGAATGCACAATTAATATTAAGCATATGCCTAATTAACTCTGCCATGAAGCCTCTAGGGGTTTCATGTCAGTCCCAAGCCTGGATAAAGGAGGAGGGTTGGTCAGATGAGTGTCGAAGCACTGATTGTAAAACAACAATACAAATTAAATCTGATGCAAGTACGACTAACTGATAAAAGATGCCGGCTCGGACATCCCCCAGATAAACAAGGTCCATGATACCAATCAAGTGATCAGGGTGGGGTCGATAAGTTGGCTACTGAAAGGAAACTACAACTAACACAAATCATACAATATTTTGTCTAGCACTTCTCTCCTCTTCTACTGCTAAACATTCTGAGGGGTTCTAGAGGTAGAACCACCCAGACTGGAGGTGCTACTTTTACCTGTATTTAGAGAAGCTGATGTAAGCTGAAAGGAGAATTGCACTCCTTGTATTCCCATCTCTTTTCAGTAAAAAAAGAAAGGAAATAAAATTCATTTGTACAAGAGATGAAAAAAAAGTGTGATTTTTGACATGGCTAATCTATCCTACTTACACTTTACCAGAAAAGACAAAAGTAAAAAGGACAATTAAACAGACTGTGTAGAGACAAGCAATAAACTGAAAAAGCCAACAACAATACATCACAAACAGCTCAGTAAATAATAGTGCAATTTTCGTAGCTAATAGAATGGTTTAACACCTGAATACATTCATATGCCTGATTAAACACCAACAACATAAACCTATAAAAGAAGATTATAAGTTGCAATATCTATTTGCAAGTACTCTCATATTAACCACTGTTGTATTCTTCTCCAATTACATTCCTTTAATTATTTTCATTAGGAAAGCAGTTCACATTAGAATAGTCATCATCACTTCATTTTTAAAACAATTGATTGCATTATATATACAGTATATTGCCAAACTGCAGGTCTAAGTATTGGTCTTAGGCCTGGTCTACACTAGTTACATCATTCAGGGCTGTAAAAAGTTTCACATCGTAACCAGTGGAATTAGGTTGACCTAACACCAGTGTTGATGTGGCTAAATCAACAGAAACTGCCTTGGAGAAGTGGGTTAACCACAGCAATGGGAAAAACCTCTTCCACTGATATAGGAAAGAACTATATTATGGCATTAAAATGGCATTGCTGCAGCAACATGGCTGTAGTGTAGACACAGCCATCATGTAATTTTTTCTTAATTTTGCTCAGATATGATTTACAGTTTAATATTATGAAGAACCTCCCTATTTTAGCCCCAGGCAGTCTCATTGGAGCAACATAAAAATAACTTGCCATGAAATACATTGGGACAGTTACCACATGGACTAGAATCAAAATCAAGGGTCTTCAAAGCAGGAAAGAGGTACACATTTAAACTTTCTTCTAAGAGACACAGACTATAATAACAGAGCTGACCATTAATCGGGGAAGGCCAAGTTCTATCTCTGTGAACGGCCAATACCTTATGTTTTGGAAAACAGTAAAATAACTCATATATATAGGGCGCGTCTACACAGCAGGGCTTAACTCAATATAAGCTATGCAAATTGAGCTACATCAATTGCGTAGCTTATTTTGAAATAGATTATTTCATGTTTTGATGCTGTCTGCACACCACTTATTTTGAAATAGAGCACTCTTTCTCCAGCTTCCCTTAGTCCTCATAAAATGGGGGTTACAGGAGTCGGAGTAACAAGACCTCCAGCTTGACAGTATTTCAACATTATGCTGAAATAACTGCCTGCTTTGTAGAGACGGACTATATTATTTTGAAATAACACTAGTTATTTTGAAATAATGTTGCTGTGTAGACATAACCATAGATGGCTCTGTAGTGGCAAGTAGCAGATGCTTCAGAGGAAGATGTAAGAACCCCAAAGTAGGCAGTGTTACAGATATGAGAATTTCCTGCAATATCCTTGAAAGACCTTATTGTATTACAAGTTTATATTATGGTGGGGTGGGACTGTATGTGACTTCTCTAGGGGGAAGATTAATCAAATATAAGTCTTATCAGTACATCAAAAAGACATCAATAATAATGCAGAAAAACTAAAAGTGTTCAATTAATGTTTCTGTTTTGTATGAAGATTGATAGGTTACATGGGATAATTTGTTCAAAGCACCTTTGAGTTAGGAATATTTGTGTCCATAAGTCTATTTCATAAAGCATGGGGAGGGGGAACATTAGAGCAACATTTTAAATAAGACTGTTGGCAGTGGCAGTCCTGAATATTCTGTTATATCTCTAGCTGTGGTGTGAGAAGTGTCTGAGGTCAAGACCAACAAATACTTTAACGTGAACTGCTTGACTTTAATGAAGATGGGAGGAGCCAATCCCTACATTTTCCTTTTTGCCCTGTAGCAATTTAAACTTTATGCTACTCTTCCTAATGTCCTCTTACTTCTCTCCTCTTTCACATCTGCAAAGAAAAAAACAAACAAAAAAACCCTTCAAGTTCTACTTAATAATATAAAAAGCATGCATTGACCAGAGTCTGCCTTCTTCACACTGAGTAGCACCTTGCTCCACAAGTTTGGGAATATAAGGAAACACAAGAGGAGAGCAACAAAGTAGTAAAATGTTCATTCAAATAATGTTTGTTTTCCCTGCTAAAGAGAAAAGAACTGAGCACCAATTCATCTCATGTCTTCAAATAGTATGAGAAACATATGAGAAAAAAACATTTACAAAATAAGGCCCTGATCTTGCAAACTGTTCCATGAGCCCCATTGAACTCAGCTGCAGTTTGCAGTATCATGGCCTAAGATTTGGATCCTCAAAGATATTTAGGTCCCCAACTGCCATTTGCTTCCACGGAAATTGCGAGTCATGTCTTGAAGGCTGTGGGCCTAACTCGCACACAAGCCATCCTTAGCCCTTCCTTCTTTTCCCTTTATTCCTTACATTCTTCTTTTCCCCTTATCACCTTTTATTCTTTCCTGTCCTTCATCCTTTACTTTTATGTATCTATTGTACACTGAATGGGTGGTTGATTTTTATTTTAAACACTCTGGACTAAACCTCCAAGCATTTCAAACGCAAGCAATGTTGAGTCCTGTTTGCACAGGACCTACTCCAAAGTGATGTTTAATGTTCTTGTGCTCCTGTTGGTTCTGCAGAAGATAACTAGAAAATACTATTGCTAGAGCTGTGCACATGTCTGCCAGCATAATCTCTGCTTAAGTTTGTACACAAAATAGGGAAGAAAACAATGGAATCATGTTGGTTTTTCTTCCATTAAAAACAAAGGAAAAAATCTTTGAGTGCCAAGTGGATCTGGTCAAGATTACTCAAAATACATGTTTAAATTCATCCTGGCTGTAACAGTACACAGTAGTTCAGTACAGCCAGGATGGATTTGGACCACTTTATTTAATAGCTTTTAACAAAGTGGAAAGTGCCATACTTCTGGTGCCCCTTTACTATCATTTTATAACAAGCAATGAAAAACAGCAATTTAGTGCTGATACAATGCATCTATTGTGCTACATTGTACTACATTAGGAGACTGAAATACACCTAGGTGCTTTACTGTCAGACTAAACTAAGGAAACTGGAAAGCTTTAGTGACACAGAGCTTTGGAAGAGATAGTGTTTACAAGCATCATCCTTTAGGTCAGGGATATGGCCCCTGACTGATTTTTCTAAAGGTTCCCCACCCCTGTTTTTGCTCATGCTTCTTATTTGCACTATTCCTATTTGTGTTCCGCTAAAATCCGGGTCTGGTCTGGTCATTGTACAACTGCACAGGACAACGTGGTCCATATCCCAGAGCTTTGCAACCAAATCTGTAAGATTTTGATAATAATTCGTCCTTTTTACCCCCATCACCTTTAGGCCCTTGGCAAACCTGCCCTTTTTTAGATTTGACAGGGCATTTACAAAACTGAAAAACTTCTGTGCTGCCTTCTTTGTACCTCACCGATGCGCAGAGCCGCCAGGGGCGGATTCATTGGAGCAGAGCGAGTACAGTTGGTCTGGGCCTCGATTTTCTAATCCGCCCCCCCAAGGGCTGGTGTCCCGCTGCCCACCCCTGCATTCAGCCTCCCAGCTCTCTGCGGCCCTCGCGGTGCAGCGGAAGCGCCACCCGCCCTCCTGCACGCCTGGCCCCGGTTTGCAGGCGCGGGGGCTGGTGGCGCCCTGAGGAGGCTGCCGCTGCTCGGAGCGCAGGGAGCCAGGGGGGCGCGCCCCAGCCCTGCCCGCCCGGGCCACACGCGCCAGCGGAGCCAGAAAGGGGCTTCCCACGCGGCGCCATTGTCCCGGCGGGTGAGGTCACAATGCTCCCCCCGCGCGTTCTGTCGCGCCGTGTCCTGGACACCGAGCCCCGCCGCGGGGCAGGGGCCGGAGGCGCCGCGCTGAGCATGGTGCGGGCCCGAGCGACTGCGGCTCCCGCCTCCCTCCTGCTTCTCCTCTGCTCCCTGGGCGGGGCCGACACGCAGGCGGGCCCCGCGGGGGAGCCTGGCCCAGGTAGGGACCCTCCACTGGCCCCGCGGGGATGGGGTTGGGGCCTAAAGCCCCCTGACTCCAGAGATTCATAGCAGCATGCTGCTTGCTGTTTCCCTTCCCATCCGGGAGCAAGAGGAAAGCACACAGCATGCCTGCATCCCTCTCCCTCCTGGCTGGGGAAGAGAAGGGAGGGGGCACAGGAGTGAGCGACCTACAGGCTTTCCTCTCACTCCCTGAGAATGTTGAAGGGGAACAGCAAGCAGCAGCATGGTATGAAACTCCCGGGAGGGAGGGAGATCCTAAGCCCCCCTGCCTGCCCTACATAGCACCCTTGCCCCCCTGCATTTCCCCCTTCCACACATACCCAAGCCTCCTGCCCTGAGCCTCTTCTCACACCACCCATGCTTGACTCTTGTAATCCCCCCACCACCTGCTGCTCTGAACCCCCACACTCCAAGCCTTTCCCCTTGATTCCTTCACCCCTCCCCCCAATTTTCCCACCCCTTGCCCTGAGCCCCCACACCTCATTCCATATTTAAATTTCTTACAGGTACTGTCCTATCGCAACCCCTCCAACCGTCTGCCCCTCTCACGCCCTCCTGGGCATGTGTGCACAATATCTGTAAGAAATTTAAATTACTTTCACCTCTAGATAGAGGTGTGTAAAATCATAACTGGTCTGGAAAAAGTGAGTATAAAAGAGTTATTTATTCCTTCCCATAACACAAAAACTAGCGATCACCAAATATCAAACTCCTTGCCCAGTGATGTTGCGAAGACCACCACTGTAACAAGGTTCAAAAATGAGCTGGATAAATTAATGGAGGATAGATCCATTTATGGCTATTAGTCAGAATAGTCAGTGGTGGTGTCCCTAGCCCAGAAGTGGGCAATAATTTTTGATGGGGGGGCACTTCAAGAATTTGGTAAGTGGTTAAGGGCTGCTCTCTTCCATTATATTAATGGAGGAGGTGAGGGATCTGGGATAATGGTTGGGTGCAGAAGGGAACTTGGGGTAAGGGATTGGGAAACAGGAGGAGCTGTGGGTTCTGGGAGGGAGTTTGGATGAAGGAGAGGGTTGTGACCTGGGGCAGGAGACTGGCGTGCAGAAGGGGGTGCAAGGTTCAAGAAGGGTATGGGTGCAGGAAAGGATTCTGACCTAAAGGAGAGTAGTAGGAGAGGGTGCAGGGTCTGGGTGGGGGTATGGGTGCAGAAGTGGGGGTGCAGAGGGTTTGTGTTATGTGCGGGAGAGGTGCAGGAGGAGGAGCAGAGGGTTGGGGGAGTGAGGGGCTTGGGTACCAGAGGCAGACTCTGGCTGGGAGATGCTTACCTGGGAATGCCCAACCAGCAGTCCTGCCCAGCTGGCTCCTTGGCCAGGCAGGGGCCATATGTGCTTCTCTGAATGTTGTGAGGCAGGATAGAGGAGAAAGGGGTACTTCACGTGTTGCCTGCTCTGCAAATAGGTAGCTCACATTGGCTGGAAACCGTCCTCCTCCCCCTGCGCTTGCAGCATTCAGAAAGCTGTTCTGACCAGGGGGCAGGGTGGGCAAGGAGCTGAGCTGAGGCATCCTCTGCGCCCGTGGACCAGATCCGGTGACTTGGCGGGCCAGATTCAGCCTGTGGGCCATATTTTGCCTGCCCCTGCCCTAGCCTCTGTTTGTCAGATGCTAGGAATGTAAGACAGGGAGTGGATCCCTTGCTGATTGCCTGTTCTGTTCATTCCCTGTCGGGCACCTGACATTGGCCACTGTCAGCAGACAGGATCCTGGGCTAGATGGACCTTTGGTCTGACCCAATATGGTCGTTCTTATGATCCTATGTTTTTTCTAGCAGCTCTTTATGGGATAAAACCTGCCTAAATAGAAACTATAGTCAAACTCTCAGTAAATGTGAATTTACTTCCCAACAGAGTTTTTCCTGCTGTTCTTTTCCACTGATACTTCCAAATTATCCCATGGGAGTATTCATGCTATTTATTCTATTAAACCAATTTTTCTAAAATGTATACACATGTGAATGGTCTGGAGGGAGAAAGGAAAACTTGTTCTCTGGAAGTTGTGTGCAATCTCAAAAGAGTATAAATACTAGAAATTAAACAATTTGTTACTGTAATACAGTGGCAGTAAATAGTATATTTCAAGTATAAAGGCTGCCAATAAATAATGGCAGCAGGATAAGTAATAAAATAAGTGCTTTCTGTAATGTACCATTAAATACCATATAGTTATTGTAAAAACATAAATATTTTACTGCATATGCTCACTGCCTGCCTGGCACAATATCTCTATTGTAATTATGGGACAGACACAAAGTGAAAAGAATATTTTTAACAAGGGCTCATATGATGCAGCTGTATCCATTCTTAATCATTCATTAATGTCTCATCAAAAGAGTACTGTACTTTTTGTTTGTTTCATTTACCAAAGGTCAGCATACTTGGAAGCAATTGTCATACACCATTACAGACCTTTTTACATATTTTTCTGGTATTGTTCTAAGCCATCATGTGCGTAAATGAGTCAATTGGTATGCAGATTGTCTATCATTAAAACCATTTCAAAATCAGCTTTGTCATTGGTTTAGAGTTAGAACTTTAGTTTCTTGTATATACTTCACGAATGCATTGTGGTGTTCATAATGGGTATGTTAGGTGGTTATGTCAAACTCTTAAGGCCCCAGTTTTTCAGTGAGAGTTTTGCCTGAGTAATGTAGTCTTTGTAATAGATCGGGTTACCAATGGTATTTTAAACCACAGGGGCCTGTACCAAACGTTCACACTCCCAGAGGGCTATGGTATCAGAACTTTCAGGGTGAGACCAGCTATTAGAAATACCATTAGGTTTGGAGACTCTTGGAGCACATGAGGAACAATAGTAATGAACACAACAACATTCACAAATGTCCTTTTAATTAATCATTTTGTTAGGCATGTGAACAAATCCACAATTATGGAGACAAAACACAGAGAGAGAAAGAAACCACAAAACATCTAACATCAAAGATTATACTCACATCCCAAAGGGCACTATAGAGATGGGCATATCTCTCAGCACATGGTCATTTGTGGAGGATCTTCTGTTGGAATCTTCCTCCCATGTTGGGGAACACCTTTTTATTCTGTGTTACACTCACGGTCATAAGCCTTATGCATATGTGTATGGGTTCCAACCCCTCTTCCCATATCTGGACTTCCACACCCATGAATGTTGCAGTTTCTGCTTTTCCTTAAGCTATCTTCTTAGTTCCCCTTCGTTAGCATTTACATCAATAAATAAATACCATGGCAAAGGTTTTAGTATGACAGGTTATATTTTGGAAATAAAATTTAACTATATTTATGATTCATATAATATATTCTTATTGTAAAATGTTTCATTTTCAGATGCACAAGTTCCAGTCCTTTCCAAAAATAAAATTAAATCAATGATTAAATTACTCAGTAAGTAGCATTTCATTTATCTTAATTTACAGTATTTATTAATTACTATGTGCATGCAGTCTAGATTATAATGTCTTGTGTTATACTTAAACTATAAATCCATCACAGAAGAGCACTCAGCAAAATATTTCAATGACTGACATAAAAATGGGTCAAGACAATCCACAATATAAAATATCATTAATAGATCTGGCAATGTAAAGATTTTTAAAATAATTTTACTACTACTTGTAATTTAGGGCATGTCTACGCTATAGACAAGAGGTGTAATTCCAGCTCAGGTAGATGTATGCTGTCACCTCTGCTCAAGCTAGTGCACTAAAAACAGCAATGTGGCCACAGTGGCATGGGCAACAGCTCGGGTTAGTTGGCCGAGTACATACTTATGATCTCAGCCATGGCTGTACTTGGGTGCTGAACTTGAGCTGTTGCCTGTGCCTCTGCAGTCATACTTCTTGTTCATTGTGCTAACTCAAGTGCATGGATACACAAGCTGGAAATTATAGAGCGGGGGGGAGGGTGGGGGGAGTTTCAGCCATTTTATTTCCTGTTGTTATTTTTCCCTTGAACTTCATCTTTCTTCAGAGACTGCTGTCATTTACAATTTGAATATAAACCAGGCTCTGAAATTTTTGTACTGAAGAACTAAGTGTTTTGGAAACTACTTTGGTTTTCTTTCCCCATGCAGAAAAGGCAGCAAGGGAATATCTTAGTGCAGAGGCTGTTTAAATAGACTACATAATGTATTACTCGTGGTTATAAAGAAATGTGTGTCCAAATACCAAAAAGTCTCAAAAAAAGAGAGCTCACTATCAAAGAGACAGCCACAGCAGTGTCTAAAATTCTTGATTGGAACTCTCTGCGCACCGCAACTCAATATAATTGTATAGATTAAAGGGCTAGCTCAAATGCTACTTTTGGAAAATATTTCTTCAGTCCCTCTTCCATTTTCCATTCTTCTATCATCATCATAATGAAAGAATGTGTCATACCAGATGTTAGCTTCATCTGGGGGGAGTAATTTTATGAAAGAGAAAACTAAAGTCACTCCACTTAACAATGGCTGGCATTTGATGAAAATCTTAAGGTCACAGATTCACACAGTGCCTCCTTTCACCCTGTCACAGGACCCAGGTAACAACACCTCTGACCCTTTCTTGTCTCTTCAAACACACCAATCTCTCAGGCCTCTTATCATCCTTTACAATGGGAAGGGGGGTATGGTGGAAGGAGAAAATATGGTTCTCCCACTCTCAGGCTGGGCCCGGATAACTGTTCCCTGGTATTAACTGTGGTTCACTCAGCAAGTCTGATTTGATTCCTATACATCTGTTCTCTCTGGAAGCAATGACAATCATAATTTGAGACCAAACAGCCTTCTTCAAACAGAGAATCAGTTATTAGAACAAAGGCAGTTCAGAGAAAATACACCTTTAAAACAATAAATCGTCTTATTTTCATGCCTGCTTTTCCCTAAGGCTTATCATTCCCTGAATCTGAGAAGGACCAGCTCCTTCAGACACTGCTATAGAGCATGTGCTCTGGTCTACACTAGAAACTTATGTCTGTATAACAACGTCACTCAGGCTATGTCTATACTACGATCCTCTTGTGGAAGAGGAAATGCAAATGGAGCGCTCATGTGCATATGTCACACTCTCATTTGCATTTCCACTTCCTTTTCCTTTTGCGCAAGAAGTTTTTGCACAAAAAAGAGCTGTGTAGACGGTGCCTTTTTGTGCAAAAACCCCCTTTTGTGCAAGAGCCGGTCTTCCTCAAAAAATGAGCAATACATTTGCATTTCCTCTTCTGCAAGAGGATCATAGTATAGATGTAGCCTCAGGGGTGTAGAAAATCCAAATCCTGTAGCAATACAGGTTTACTAACCTAACCGTTGGCATAGACAGCACTATGTTGACGAGAGGGTTTCTCTCGTCAACATTAGAGGCAGAGTACCTACGCAAAGCGGAGAAGTTCTCCCATTGGTGTAAGTGTCTTCACTAAGTGCATCTGTACTAGTGCAGCACTGTAAGTACAGACAAGCCCTATTTGTCAGCATGTCTTCCTAGCTGAGCTCACTGACAACTGGCTTCCTTCCACTGAGAAGTACTTTTTAGCTGTCTTATTCCCATCCTGACAAAACAGCTGTCACTTTAGGTTGGGGCTGGAAGTATATCATTGTCTTCTAATTGGCACCCTAAACAAGGGGGTCTCAATCGGGGTATGTAGATTTTCCATGGGATACGTGAACTCATCTAGATCATTGTTACTCAGTCTGCGGGTTGTGATCCTGGGGATGGAGGGTAGCATGAGATGGGTTTAGGCATGGGTGGGGAAGCTAAGGCCTGGGGGCCGGATGTGGGTCCCCGGCTTGCCTGGATCTGGTCCTCAAAGCTCAGGGCCACTCTGCAGCATTGGGGAGCCAGCACGGGCACTCCAGCTCCTCCACCACTGGAGCATACAAAATGTACTAGGCTGGGTCCCGCTAGGCTCTGGTGTGCGAGGAGAATGCGGGGAGTGTCTTTCTCCTTCTCAGTCAGGGACCAGGTCAGTGAGGGTTGGTTTGTTTGTTTGTTTTATTTTTGCTTCTCACTTATGTGCAGCTCCTGACTGATTTTTCTGTGGGTCAGTGGCCTCCCACCTACCCAAAAAAGGTTCCTCACCCCTGGTTTAGGGGGTCACAAGTACAGTGCTGACTGGGGCTCCAAGCCACAGGGAGCCCCATGAAGTTATATGCTTCATACCCAGGCGACAGGGCTCAAGTCAGGTCTCAGTTGTCTGGGAAGGTTAACAACCACTGCAATAAACATTTGGACAGAGGTTGCTTATCCAGGAAGCCATTGTGTTTTCTTTGTATTTATACCTCCCACCGTCAAGTCTTATACCCTGCATATGACAACTTCAGTAACCAGGTCACATACAAGGTTCATAAAATAGGTACATCTTAGAATGTATAGACTATTGCACAGCAACCCCTACAGTATTCATAAGATTATTACACATCAAGTCTACTCTGTCATATTTCCTAATTTGAAGTCTCTCTAGTATCACTGGTAGATATGAACTATAAGGGATTGAGCTGCAGTAACTCCTTTACAGGTGCAGTCTCAATGTGATTATTCATCTGGGATAATTGTGTGCTTATTCTGTGGCTACGTCTACACTGGCACCCTTTTCCGGAAATGCTTAAAACGGAACAGTTTTCCGTTATAAGTATTTCCAGAAAAAAGCGCGTCTACATTGGCAGGATGCTTTTCCAGAAAAGCACTTTTTCCGGAAAAGCGTCTGTGGCCAATCTAGATGCGCTTTTCCGCAAAAAAGCCCCGATCGTCATTTTCGCGATCGGGGCTTTTTTGCGGAAAACACTACTGTGCTGTCTACACTGGCCCTTTTCCGGAACAGTTTTCTGGAAAAAGGACTTTTGCCCGAACGGGAGCAGCATAGTATTTCCGGAAAAGCGGCTGATTTCTAACAGTAGATCGTCAGTGCTTTTCCAGAAATTCAAGGGGCCAGTGTAGACAGCTGGCAAGTTATTCCCGGAAAAGCGGCTGATTTTCTGGAATATGTGGCCAGTGTAGACACAGCCTGTGTGTATGGTGCACAGCTCCAAGAGTTCAGGTCTGTAGAGGCAATGAATGCAGGAAACTGTAGTTCCTGGTTTGACATGAATTAGTTTTTCACCTTAGTTTACATTTCATTTTTATGAGGTTACTCTTGACATAAGGATTCTATACTCGCATTCTCAGTTTCTTTAAAGTCCTTGAAAACCTGTACATTCTACTCATGTACATTTTTTCTCTTATTAAATCCTTTTATGTAAGATGTTTGGGATTGTTTATTTTTCTTCTCTCCTATATTATAGATATATTTCACTGGTTACATTAGAAGCCATATTTTATTGTCTGTAATTCTTATTTACAATTTGCTATTGTATTTGACACTTTCAGGACAGTTTAAAATACTGTAAAAATATTTGCTTTTTTTCCCCCACAACTAGTCATTCACATATTTTATTTTAGATCACCGGATCCAAGTTCTGCACCAGAAGAATATGATGCATGAACATAAACTTTCAGAAAAACAAAATGAAGTGTTAAGTGCGCCCGTGAATATAACAAATGTAAAAGGCAAGTATTCCCAATTTTAAAATGTCTTATCTATCCCTGTGCCAGCACAATGTCAGTGCATTACTTACATCCCCTTCAACTTCAAAAAACTGAGCATAAGTGAAACTTAAATAGCGTACAGGCGATGTGCTGGCTATCTGATTTTATACATACTGTGTGTACATACAGAATTATGATTTTAACATGTACAATTATATAGTTTCAGGGTCATCTGTAAAAACGCTGTTATTACCAAGTGGAGTGCAGATTGATGTACAGGAGATGCCATCATCTAACAGTGTGATAAGCGATGCAGCTCAGGTTTCTAACACTTCTTCAATGTTGATTATTAACAAGCTGCAGAAGATTTTCCCAAATATATTTTTAGAAACTCAGACAAAATATAAGCAAGTGGGTAATGAAAAAAAAGAAGAGGGTAAAAAAAAAAGGATGTTGTATCCTGATTTGGAGCAAGATAAAAATACTGGTAATAACAAAAACAGATTGACAAGAACTAATATTACTATAAGATTCCATTCCAAAGATAATTCAAGCCAAACTCAGATTGATATTTATAATTTAAAACATTCAAGAGCAAATCCTGAGGTGCATATTGTCGCCAGCAACATTGTTGACCAACAAAATAAAATAAACTCAGTAGTAGTACAAGATGATGTTTTGCAAGTGACTGTAAACAATTCACTGGTTAAGAAAATACAGGATAATAAAAAAGTAAGAAGAAAAAGTCTTGCAGAAATTGAGGCTGGAAATGTGGAAAGAAACTCCACAGATAGCAACAGGAAAAAACTTCTTATAGAAGGTACGAAATTATTTTCTCTTTTCAATTCTATGTGAAAGTTATTTCTATGTTGTTGCAAAGTAGGATGATTTTTCCCATATTATTTAAAAACAGCCTGTAAACTCCTTACTCACATTGGTGAGTAATTATTTGTATGTACAGTCTCACTGATTTTAATTGGACTTTCTGTGAGTAAAGGCTCACTAAATGTAAGTGGTTCTCAATGAAGTATTTAGATTGTAAATTCTGAAGGTCATTATGTATGTGAAGAGGACTAGCACAAAGGGAGTCCTAAGCCTTGATTGGGTCTTCTAGTTGCTACTGCAATAAAAATATTCTATACAATCTAAGGACATGTCCTCCATGAAAAGCTTGATGATTCAGCAAATCACCTGTGCAGCATAGACTTTAAAATTTGAAGCTTTTACTGAATTACATTTGAAAATGAATAGTCCAGTCAGTGAAACAATGTGTCTGAGGCAATACGTTTTATTGGACCAACAGAGAGACAGTTTGTCAAGCTACACAGAAGTCTTCTTTAGGTAGGCTTGCCAGGTGTCCGGTATTGACCTGGACAGTCCGGTATTTTCGCCTCCTGTCCAGTAAAAAAAATTCAGAAAATACCAGACATCTAAATTGTCTGGTATTTTCTGATTTTTTCGCGGCCTGAAGGCGAAAATCCCGGGTGTTTACCTGGTTCCGCAGGGGAGCTGTCTGGCCTGGAGCAGGGAGACAAGATGGCAGATGGCCACTGGCAGCCTGTTAGGGTCAAAAATCCTCAAAGGCATTTCTTAAAGGGGCCACACTGGGTTTTGGTTTTTTTTTTTTGGCTTTTTTTGCTTAATAACTCTCGGGTCCCCCCCCCTTTTTTTTTTCCCTCAACAACTTTGGTCTCCCCCTTTTTTTTCTCAACAGAATTTTTTCCCCGGTGGGGTTTTTTTTGGGGGGGGGGGGGCCGTTCGGTATTTTTGGTTAAACCATCTGGCAACCCTATCTTTAGGCCTGGGAAAGGTCTTGGAACTAACATGGCTACAACATTGCGTACATAATACAATTGGGGTAATATTCCATGTGTTATTTAATTTGGTATTAAATTCTATGTACTCTTCCAGATCTTCAGAGATCTTTAGGTGCCTCTCTTGCCTAATTTCCATTGAGGATCTGGGCCTCCTTGCCCCTAACTTTGTAACACAGAATCGTCTGCACACATTGAATTTAAGCAACTGCACTGTACAGGTTGTCAGAGAAAACAGGAGGTTTTAGCTGATGGGAATCTTGGCTGTCACAAAGGACTGTAAAGATTATATGGGATTTCAGAACAAGCAAATTGGCGGATTTTACTTCTGAAATGAGCATCAGAGTAATAGTTAGGGCCCTACCAAATTCACAGATGTAAAAATGCATCACAGATCATGAAGTCTGAGCTCCCCATGAAATCTGGCCTGCAGCTGTGGGCATCTAGCCTCCACAGGGCTCCAGCTTCTAGTCTTAGATGGGGACCGGGAAGGTTGAGACTTCCCCTTCCCATGCAGGGGCCACTTCCCAGGTGAGTCAGACTCACCTCCAGGGTCTTCCTTGGCTATAGGAAGCTCAGGGGGTTTCAGCTGTTACCCCCCTGCTCAGAGAAACTGCAGTTTGAGCCTGTGGAGGGGTTGCAGCTCCAGCTACCATTGCCCCCACCCCTCACTCAAGGAATAGACTGCCGGGAAAACAGGACATATGGGAATCCACCTCACACATGCTCTGCAACCCTCAATTCTGCACTGCCACTGGTGGTGGCACTGGCACTTTGGCAGCTCAGCTCTGAAGGCCGTGCCCCTGCCAGCAGCAGGGCAGAAGTGAGCCGGGCAATCACACAAAACCTCTACATTAGCATTGCGACTCACCCTCCCAACTGCCTTTGGGATTGGGACCCTCACTTGTTATAACATTATGAAATTTCAGATGTAAACGTATGAATATGTTAAATTGATTAATTTTAAAACACCCCCCTCCAGCAACGAAATAGACCAAATGTACCATGAATTTGATAGGGTCCTAGTAATAGTTAATTTTGAAAGTTAAATTGCCATCCATACTCATCATCTTTCAGAATTAACTCCCCATTCAGATTAATGGGAGCTATTCAGGTTTTCTAGAGCTGCTATTTCAGGCTGCTTGCAGACTCAAGGAGATAGAATTTCAACCATTTATGCTTGCCTCATGTTTTTTAACATAAGATTTCATGCAGAAGCATAATTCATATGGCTGTAGAATTACAGAGTACATAGGATCATTCCTAAATAGTATTTTGTATCTTAATTTCAGCTGTAGCTTTGAGCTTGGATTAATAGCAGTGTATGGTCTTTATTTTGAAACTTTATAATATCAAGTAAAATTTATCCCACAAAGGAACATATTATTTTGTAATTTTTCAAATTTGTTTCAGAATTAAGTAAAGTTAAAGAAGTTGATATTGTTATGCTTAAAAGAAGCACGCGGGATCTTTTTCAGGGTGATAAGGCAACACGCCACATTTATTGATAATATAACAAAGTAGCATATGCATTTTTACACACACACACACACACACACACACACACACACACACACACACACACACACACACACACCCTGCTGATGGAATATTTACCAGTCTGTTTCTTGACCCAACCTATTGGCCACTTAGATCGGGTGCGAGGAAGGAGTTGGGTTCTTGTTAGTCCGGACTGATGCTCCATAATTTTAGCAGGACGGGAACCCGAAGAACCAGACAAGACACCCCACCCTTTATAGGATTTTCCCTCCATGCAAGTCTATGCATTTTGCCTTGTCAGGCCTTAATCAGTCATTCAGCATCACAATCAATCTTCCTACAACATATGCTTATCAGGAAGAAGTTGTTCTCACAGCCATTTGATATCGGGGGTGTTGTCTTCCAGAGAAAGTTGTTATTGGTTCCCTATCAAGGGGTGCTTGCCACTAACTTCAGGGTTCATCAGTCTTCCCCGGTAGTCTGCGTCTTCTGTGTGCTTTCACTTGGTTAATAATTATTTGGTACTTCTGAGTCTCTGTCCCCTCCTCTGACCATTTGAGCATGCAGTGGCCTTCACTCTTATATCTCCTAAAACAGTCTCTCTCATTCACACAAACAATACATTTACAGAATTGCAGCATGGAACAAAGGGGTACTTCTAGTCACTTTAACAAAGTTACAAAGTCTTTCAACATTAAATTTCATTTTATCTATTACAAGGCCTTGCCTAATATTAACATCACGATGTATTACAATATTCCGTCTCTTAACTTGAATATGCTAACATCAAACAGAGCTGGAATTAAGTTAACAAAGCTGCCTGGCCTGTCTGAGGCCTATATCTTGTATTTAAGTTTAATCCAAACCTTTGCTATAACATACATTCATTATAACTAACTGACTTATTAGTTACAAAATTCCAGGGCTACAATATAGCTCAGTGTTTCTTAAATTGTGTTTAGGCAGTCGGAGGTGTGCCGCCGCAGAGAACAACAGACTGAATAACTTCCCCCCCGACCCTTTTATTTTTTGCTCAATAACTTTCCCCCTGACCCCCTTTTTTTCCCCTCAACAAAAAATCCATGGTGTTCCTCATAAAAAAAATATATTGTTTGGTGTTCCTCAGTCTTAAAAAAGTTTAAGAAATGCTGATATAGCTAGTAATGTGTGAGATTTTTCCAGTGCTAATAAAAACATTTACTTTGAATAGTTTGTACAGTGTATACAATCAGGTACCTTTTACTGGTCAATAGAAAATATTACACTTGGTAAAGGTAAAATTAGCCAAAAGGTCTAGTTTGGTAGAACAGATTTTCCCATAGAAGCAATATGACGGTGATATGAAAGCGATGCTTTTGATTGGGGAGTGAGTTTTAAGAGAGCAGTTCTCTATTGCCAGCAATAGTAGAAACCATCTTCTGCTGTCAGCTATATTGAAAACATTATGAAAGCTGCAAAGCCAAGCACTCAGATGGGAAATGCCAAAATGAAGGTTGCCTATTCTGTGTGGTATTTGAAAGCACAGGAGAGACAGACTACCTGCTCATAGTTCCAGTGCTTGGCCCCAGCCCAACAATCTTCTGGGAACAGCAATTACAGGGAGAATCCTTCTGAGCCCTCATAGCCCTGGGCTAGTCATGCTGAACTGCTCTGTCAGCATGGCAGATGCACAATCTGGTCAGCAGTAAGAGCTATGAGAGGCATAAGCAACCTCAATGAAGATTGAATCTTCAGAGATTTTAGCTGCTATAATATAAAGCTCTATTTAGTATGTTTTCAAAGACTTATGAGATGGCTAAGCTTGGGGGAATTTCCCCAAGAACCAGGGGTGAAAGTAACTTAAAATGTCTTACAAGTACTGTCTTATTGCCACCCAAGTCCCTGCCAGCTCTTTAAATAGCTCCTTGCTGGCTTTTATTGCAGCTCAGCAAGCTCTTGCCAGAGCTGCGTACCTGGGGTCACCTGCTTATTTTCACCTCTGCCAAGGATAGCAAAAGGCATATTCTTGACATCAGCGGCACAGTGTGAGGGGGGCATAAGCACGTGACAACCCCCCAAACACTGTGGCTATGTCTAGACTGCCTCCTCTTGTGCAAAAAATATGCAAATGAGGCAAAGCATGGAATATCGCTGTGCCTCATTTGCACAATTAATGAGGCTTCATTTTTGCACAAAAACCCCCTCTTGCGCAAGAGCCGTTCTTCCTGAAAAAAAGAGGCAGAATGGCTCTTGCGCAAGAGGGGGTTTTTGCACAAAAAGGAGCCGTGTAGGCAGCTCCTTTTTGTGCAAAAGCCTCTTGCACAAAAACGGAGCCTCATTAATTATGCATGAGGCATGGCGATATTCCACGCTTTGTCTCATTTGCATTTTTTTTGAACAAGAGGGGACAGTCTAGACATAGCCCCCCGGTGGGATGGGCAAGGGGCCAGAGCCTCTGGGCAGCTGGGAGTGCTAGCGGCGGGGAGGAGAAACCTAGTACCCGCAGCAGAGGTTAGCTCCCACCCCCCAAATTCATTGGCAATTGCAGAGGGAAGCGGAGCAATGGCAACTCTGCTACCCTAGCTCCTGGTTGCATCACTTGGGAGAGGGGCAGGACCACCCCCGCACCCACCGGTGGGAAGCAGAGCCACATGGCTGGCGGCTAGGGAAGCAGATATCAAGTATCTGTGTATGCACACATGCACTTGTCACTTCTCAGTGCATTCTTTAGTACTGCCTGTTGATGGAGGCTCATCTCCCTGGCTGTTTCAGGAAGGTCCAAAACTTGGAGGATGCTCAGTCCCTTCAATTCCTGTTGATGGCATTGAAGGTCTGATGCTGCTTAAGAACCCCTATTGCAAAGGGCATATGTAAAGTCTTTTAAAATGGAGGAGATGCACCATACCAGAGTACACCATCTGAGGACATAGGTTGAATTAACAGTTGTGAATGAAATTTACTCTTGTCTCTGTTTTCCCATTTTTTTCAGAGTGGAGCAATGCTCCAGTATTAGAACATCTAGTGATTTGGGAGGAAAAGAATGGCAAAATTTTCTTGTTGAAAAGTCTAATAACCCCTGGACAATCAGGGTATGTCTACACAGCAGCGTTATTTCGGACTATCAGCCATTATTCTGAAATAACTATGCGAGTGTCTATACAGCTAGCCTGTTATTCCAAACTAATTTTGAAATACCGGGCACCTTATTTCGGTGTTTGTAAACCTCATTCCACGAGGAATAATGCTCCTTCCGAAATAGTTATTTTGGAATAGCAGTAGTGTGGACACTCCACTGCTGCTATTTCAAAATAGCTCCTCCTCCAGGACAGTCAAAGTATCATAGAATACTAGGACTGGAAGGGACCTCGAGAGGTCATCGAGTCCAGTCCCCTGCCCTCATGGCAGGACCAAATACTGTCTAGACCATCCCTGATAGACATTTATCTAACCTACTCTTAAATATCT
Source organism: Rafetus swinhoei (assembly GCA_019425775.1). Classification (NCBI taxonomy): domain Eukaryota; kingdom Metazoa; phylum Chordata; order Testudines; family Trionychidae; genus Rafetus; species Rafetus swinhoei. Next base: position 112,431,996 of record CM033437.1, read on the forward strand.
CCACAGATGGAGATTCCACAACCTCCCTGGGCAATTTATTCCAGTGTCTGACTACCCTGACAGTTAGGAACTTTTTCCTAATGTCCAACCTAAACCTCCCTGGGGCTCTAAATCAAGGTACCGCTTCCACATTATGGGAGCCTGCCTTGGACTAATTTCCAGGCTTTCCTGTAGTGTAGACGCGTTTTTTTTTAAATAAGCTATTTCGGAGTATCATGGAGCTAGACGTAGCCTCAGAATGTTTCCACACAGTGAATGGTTTTAAGGGCTGTAAAGCCAATACATTAACTAAATCATAGCACTGCTTCTCATTTTCACCACATCAGTTTTAGAAAATTTAATATTAAACATTGTACATTTACAGATTTGACAACCAATAGTATGGAAAAAGCAACTAGTCGTGCAGCATTTTCTGAAGAAATTTATCCAACACAGAGCAAGCCAACAGGTTAGGAAAAAGATTTTTTTTTTTTTTAAATTGTGTTTTTCCCCTTTTAGAAACATTGTATCATGAAGAGCTTGACTATTTAATAACTTTTCCATCTCTGAATATTCCTCAGAAACTGTGAAAATTGGTTTTACTTCCAGTTAATCGTCAATCTGCTACAGGAAGACTATTAAAAATGTCCTGTATTTGGCACAAAATTACAAATCTTTGCAGACGTGACAAAGAAGGAGATCCCATTTATATGTTCCTTTTTATGGTATTTCGCCTTGTAGCTACATATGTGTATTTTCAACTTTCATTGCAGCTTAAAAGTTTGCTCTGGGAATTTTGTAGAGATATGATTGTCACACAAGGCGTTTTGTGACAAGGTGTTACTCCTATTAGAGTAGAGTACAAGGTTCCCTCTAAGCTGCATGGCAGCACAGCCCTGCATCTGCTTAATCAGCCCCAGTCAGTCCGGGGCCCAGGGCTCTGCACAGGGACGTGCCTGATTTGGGGGCAGGAGGAAGATTAAGCAGCTGCAGGGCTGTGCTACCGTGCAGCTTAAAGGGAACCATGGTAGAGTATCTTTTTTCTGGGCTGCCACAGTAGGATAGAGATTCAGAAGCTGTTCTTCCAAAGCATCCCTTTTTGTTTCTCTTAAATACTGGTATGTTGTTGTATTTGGTTATGAAGAAGAGCAGTTTTCCCATTCATTGGAAGGAATTTTGCCCTCTAGAACCACCTCCTTCCAGTATTGCCCTGTAACCATAGTTGATTGATAAATCTGTTTCTGACATCAGATAAAGATATATATTGCAGTATAAAAGATGCTTCCACACCACCTCGGTGGCAGCAGATAGAGGCCAATTGCTAGCATAGTTTACTTTTCGTGAGAGGTGCCAGCATCAAAAGTGTCAATCAGGGCAGAGTTTATTTGCTTTGGACATTTATTTAGTTTAGGATTCCTTTATTATTTTAACCAGGAAACAATAGGGATGTCTTTGTGTAGTCCACTATATACCAATAAGCCTAGGTTTGCCGTCTGCATGTATTCCCCCCAACTTGGTGCCTCTGTATCAGAGATAGCAGCTTGGAGTGGTAGGGGGCTCCCTGGGAGTGGGGTCGGAGTGCACTGGCTGCTGTGAGGAGCTGGCTTAAAAGCTAGTTCCCCCCAGCACCTGCTCTGCCTCCCACAGAGCACCTCTGTCCATGGTGATCCTGGACGCACCACGGACAGAGGCGGGTCCTTGGCTGGCCTCTGTCCATGGGGCGCTTGAACCCCCCACAGACAGGGGATGCTGCTGGAGCAGCCTCTGTCCGCAGCGGGCCCAGGCTCACCATGGACAGAGGCTGATACACAGCAGCCTCCCCAACCCCCTCTTCCCCACAGTAGTCTCTGTCTGTGGGGAGTTCAGAGCCCTGTGGACAGGGGCTGCTGCCACCCTGCGCTGCTGCCTCTGTATCAGAGACAGCAGTGTGGAGTGGCAGGGGGCTCCCCAGGAGTGGGGCTGGAGTGCACTGGCTGCTGGTCCCCGGGGACCAAAAGAATAGTCGAGTAACCGATAAGAATTCATGTGATTACTCGACTATTCAATTACCAGATATCTAACATCCCTAGCAAACAATCTCAATATGTTATCCAATTAGTGCACACAGTGTTAACAAGTCAAGATAAGTTTGTAAGTTATACCAGTGTAAACTAGGAAACCTAACATTAAGCCCTACCTAACATCATTGTGTTTACTTTAGGAAGTTGCTCAGTATATGTGCAGTAAGCTGAGTTAAAGATGGCAGTTTTACTTTTCACTGGCCAATGGGCATTTGTACAACTGAAGTGCAGTTTGTTGGGTTTTTTTATATTGTACGGTATTCCCTTTCACAAATTTTAGAGATCTTTTAATGAGAAAGGGATGAGACAGTCAAGTGAAATTTTTCATCCCATTTTTACAATAGCACGGATGTCACATAAGAACTATAGCATCAGGTCATGATTACACCACTTCCTTACAACCCAATGGGCATCCAGTTCCTTTAGACAGTTTTGAAAAATCTTAGCATAAACATGTTTCCCATATATTGTACGTATTTAAATTGTAATCAGTAACAGTCCAGCTTTTGAGTGAGCTCTAGGAAAATTGGACTCAATAGAAATTATGATCAGTGCTTTTTAAGTTTTGTTTTATTTTCTTTACTGTGAGCTCCTGGCAACCAATGGTTCTGTTACTCTCAAAACTAAGTAGAAAAGCATTCTACCTGAATGCTTACCACTGAGAAATCCTAACTGCCAGCACCGGGTATCAATCTGATACAGGGGCGGACTGGCCCGGCAGGATACCGGGAATTTCCGGGTGGGCCTTCATCCAGTGCGCCGTCGTGTCCGCACGCCTTTGCTCCTCACTCGGAGCGGCTCCTCGTCCGCGCTGTATGCGGCATGCAGAGCCCGACCTGCCGCCTGTGCCACGTGCCGGACATGACACAGGGGGTGGGGCTTTTGAGGGGCACGCAGGGGTGACATCATGGGGAGGGCCCATTCTCAACCCATTTCCCGGGCCTGTTTTGATTGCCAGTACACTCCTGATCTGATACTCCAGTATAGTTTGTTCCACCATCATAGCAAGCTGACAGTCTAATAAGGCTGTTTTTATTTCTATGTACAGTGTCTACTTCCACTGAGCCATTGCATTGTTGAAGCCATTTTTTTTCTAGTTTTGTTATTATAGAGTGTTCTCCAAAAATCCATTTGTGTCTGCTCCTTGTATCGCAGCTCCCACTTTACCAGCTATGTAATTAAATCATTCCAATAGATATTCTCATCTTTGTTTTTGATTGACAAAAATACTGTTCAAAAATCTGTTCATTACAATAAAAATATGGAAGAATTGACCACAAGCATTTTTGTATGTTTGATTGCAGATGTTCCTGAATCAGCTACTTATCCGTGGCGTCAGTTGAACCATATTTTACAGACACTGGAAGATCACATGAGTAAATATATAAATATTTATGGCATAGCTTTTCAAATCTAAGGTTCAATCACTTCCTACTAACCTCGTATCTTTTTACAGGTGTTCAAAGATATGATTTCCAAGGTATAAAAGGAAGCCATTCTCAAGTGCCAGTGAGAATGCTGAAGAATGTATTACAGGACTTACAGAAAGAATATAGTATGTATACTTTCCATTACTCTTTATGTTTTGTAAACATAAACTTGTTATTTTAGAAATATGGATGAACACACTTTAACATACTGAACACAGAGAGGATCAAATCCTCCATTGATGTAAATTGGTGAAATGCTACTGTGGCAGTGGTAGTCACTATTGATTTACATCAGCTGAAGATCTGATACAAGGTCTTTATCTTCAGTTAAGTGTAGCCAGTTGCTATATAAACTTCACAGTGTGGAAGAGGTATTTGTAAATATTTATGAAAATCCAGAAACTATGAAATTGGGTGCTGAATGCCTCCAGTAACCAGGATAAGAGAGGCAAATATTAGATAAGAAATGTAACTACTTTTGTATATCTTGAATAGAGAGAAAAGGGCATGCAAACCAAACAGTGATCAGTTCTTTTAAGAACTTACAAATCAAGACCCTGATCCTGCAATTACTTATGTATCAGCTTAAGCTCAAGCACATGAACAATCCCATTGCTTTTAATAGTCATTTCAATAGATGAAATCAATAGGACTTATTGTGCTTAAATTTAAACACATACATAAGTGATTGCATCGTAGGAGCTTATTACTCCTAAACTATGTACACAGTGTAACTTAAAAAAAATTCTGCTATAAAAAGCACCCTCAAATGTTGTATCAGTTATATTGGTGGCTATAGTATGTACACACATCTATAAATCCTGCCACCAATGAACTTAGATCACAAGCACATTTCACATAGGCCTAGAACTGGTCCTAGGGGCATGTGAGTGCAGTTGCATGCAGCATTCTATTTAGTAGCCAAATCAATTAAACAAATAGGAAGGTGATAGAAGATGAAACCTCATATTAGGGAAGGGAAAGCAGTGGTAGTCAGGGGCATGCCTGAAGAAACTAATGCATCCCTCAGCAGTTCCAACACTTCCTCTGGAAATAGGAACAGCAAGCATTGTGTAGACCACAGAACAATCAGTCATCATCTGGTACACTATGTTCAGTTCAGTGACAGAGGAGGTGCCATGTCTTGTTACCATTGAGTTTCTTGGCTTATCGATCCTACTGTTATTTTTGCTTCTAGAATTGGAGATGAGAAGTCATTATAGTAGAACAAGGGGTACATGCTTTTCTTTTTCAAGTACCTTTTCCAACACTAGAAAGCATTCGCTTCCTCATGCACATTTGTGACATGAAAAGTACAGTAAAACTACACTCTGTTCAGTGTAGCCTTTCTTGAATAAATATTATTTCATCATTGGGAACACACTGAAATACTGAGCAGAGGATGTTGCTTTAATGGAAATTTTGCCTGCGTAAAGACTTTAGGACTTGGCCCAGAGTATGCAAAACAAAGACACACTAGTAAAAAAAGGAAATACAAAGAAATACACACAATGAAATAACAAAAGAAAGGAAATAAAGTATTCCTGGGCCTGATTTATCAACATCTTGAAAGGGTCTTTTTTTTACAGATTAGGTGGAGAATAGTAATTTCCCGAGTTGCATGTAAGCAGTGAAATGCATCAGTACCACAACTTGCAAATACAATTCTTTTGAGTTCACAGAAATAAAAACATTTTAAATAAACATTCCTCCCCTTTTCATTGTCTAGAAACACAGATGCCTTTGTCAAGTAATGAGATTATGAATTCTTCAGTCATGGAAAACATTCTTCAAAATTTAAAAAACCATAAAGGTAAGAGAAATGTGGATTGATTACACATAGAAAATAGCCAACCAACACATATGTTAATAGGGTTTTAATTATAGTAGCCCTTGGCTATTAGAACTCTTGTTTCCAACAAGTTTCATTTCCCAAGTCAAGGCTGACAAGTGTAAAGGTCCTTCTAAGACAGTAAATACTTTAAAAGCAGAATAAGATAAAAACATGTTTTGAAGTTTTTACTAAAGCAATTTAAGAATATACAATGTTCCTAACAAAAGCTCATTATGTGCAGTTTCCCAGGCCATCAGTTAAAATAGCCCTGTTTCAGGAAGGCACTAATTCACTGGCTGTCAGTCCATTAGGCCAGTGGTTTTCAAACTATGGGTCGCGACCCAGTACTGGGTCATGGAATGTCAGGCACTGGGTCTTGTTGCTGCAGGGAGATCAGGTGACCAGTGGGGGTGCTAAGGCAGCTACCTGCCTGTCCTGGCACTGCAGACTGTGCTGTGCCCCAGAGCAGCAAACCCAGCTCCTAGATTGGGAGGAGAGGGGGGAGAGAGTGCACAGGACTTCATGCATTGCCCCACCCCAAACACTAACTTGATACTCCCATTCAGTGCTGGCTCAAGCAATTCTGGCGCCCCGGGCAGCGGGCATGCAACGCATGTGCGGCCCTGCCCCCCCGACACGCTGCGCCCCTTACAGCTGCCATCAGGCGCCCCCCATAGGTTGGCATCCCAGGCAGCTGCCCAGCTAGCCCACCCCTTAATCCGGTCCTGCTCCCATTGGAGGGGAACCTGCTGCTGGCTGCTTCTGGGATACAGCATGGTCTATGGTGCTAGGAGAGGCAGGAAGCCTGCCTTAGCATTTCTGCTGCACCACTGACCAGGAGCCGCACAAGGTAAGCCCCTCCTGCCCCAGCTCTGACCACTCCTCCCAAAGCCAGAGACCCCTCCTATACCCAAAAGCGCTCATCCTCAACCCCACTCTGGAGCACACACACTAGTTAAATTATGTTGGGTCATGGGCATCCACAATTTTCTTCAACTGGATCATGAGAAAAAAAAGTTTGAAAACCCCTGCATTAGGCAAAGCTATCAGATAAGACACCACTTGCCCAGCATCCCTTGCTGGGGCATCCCCACTGCAGTGGTTATGGCAGTGGTGGTTGAGGCAGACTCCCTGGGACTGGTTGTTCTCAGAACAAGTTTATTAATGTAGTTCAGGAAGCAAGTAGTGCCCCACAACTATGGAGGCTGGCCAGAGTTTCAAGGGCATGGTCTTCTCTTTGGCCTGTTGTGAGCATATCAAAATTCATGGGCTGTGAGGTATTCATTCACAGAACTCTTGGGGTTTCAAGCATAATTTGCTGTCTTCTCGGCATATTCAACACTAAAGTGTGCTAGGAAAAGCAGCTTCACACAGGAATAAGGGTTTGCGTGTGTTTTAATTTTTTTTAAACTTAATTGCCTACAGGGCAATGTTTATTTATATTCAGAGAGCACTTTCAGCCCAGCTTAATGTCCTGCCACTTGTCACTTAAATTCATGTCACTTTAAGTATCCATGAATGAGTTTTTCTCCCAAAGGAAAATGGCACTGAACTGCGTATGGGTATGTGCTGCCCAATGCTGATGGGAACATCAGCAGTGAAAACAGTGGAGAATGGACCCTAAATGTTAATAAACTAGTTAGTTAATCCCAGCAGTGAAAGTAACAAAATTTCTTACAGGTACTGTCCTATTGCAGCCCAGGCCCCTGCCAGCTCTTTTGCCACAGTTCAGCCCGCTCTTGCCAGAGCTGCGCACTAGGGCGCACTTGCTTACTTTCACCTCTGGTTAATCCCAAACCTTCTATCTGCAAGAGTAGAGACCAAGCTAGTTGGGGCATTCCACCTTTTCTGCTCCATTTCCACCCAGCTGCTGAAGAGAGGTCTCTACCCTCTCTTGTTCTTGGCTACTGGGAGGAAAGGGAGGTTTTCTGCTGCTATACCCTGGTGGTTCCCTTCTGCCCTCTCTATGACTGGCAGGGCAGAGATGTTTTGGCAGTTATTGCATTGCTAGGCATTTTGACTAAATTCTGCTCCTGTCCATCTGCCTGATCTATGGGTATACGGCTGAGTAGGGAGTACTGCTTTGATTGTAACTGCTAGCTCTGCCTAGATAAGAGCAGGAGGAGTATCATTCAGTGATAGCAGCAGCAGGACTGGTTTGCTAAAGCCAGCAGGTGGCCAACACAATGGGCCCTTTCAGAGCGCAGGCCCTAATTACAGGTCATCATCTCTAGCTTTCCTCCACTAAGCTATTAGCCACTATTTATCTTCTTAGAATTTTTACTGTCATAGATTCAGTTTCTACTTAAAGGAACTACTCTAGCATAACCCTATATTCTAAAAGAATCACAGTTGAAGACATTAACTTTTTAATGCAAGATATTATACAGTAGACCTCTAAAACAGGAAGCTGATGTCATTTGCAGTGAAAATTGTAGCGTTGAATCAGCATGGGGACAAAGAACAAAAATGTTTTGTGATAGGTAGTTTATCATATATATTATAATTATTTGCCTCCCACAGTATTGATGCTTCCTACTATAAACAATCTGTTTTTAAAGGGAGTACCTTACTCAAGAGAGATTTCACTCTGTGGAATTTCCTTAAAGTAAGCAAATTGTCATTAACAAGGAATAACAAAAATATGCGTTGTGCTAGCTTCTCTGCTTGCAAATTACTCTGTATTTGAAATATTAGATGTAAGCAGGACCTTTTGTGATTAGTAGGTAATAAAATCTTTCAAGGGGTAATGAATTTTTTCCCCTAAAGCATTTATAGTAATCTATTCTCTCACTTATTGGAACAAATTTATCCCTGGAGCAATTTCACAGATGTCAGTATTGTCACTCTAGAAATGAATTCTACCCAAACATTTCCTAAAAGTCATTCTATAATGGTGTCTTTTATGACCAATTAAATTATCAAGGCTGAGATTTGAAGTTTTCAGGATTGGGCCTTTTTTCCTTAAGGTGCCATTGTTGCCAGGACATTCTCTCTCATTGCAGCTTCAGAGACAAAGTGCAATTTTATAACTTTAGAGCAGGCTGCTAAACTGTTGGGCATTAGACCAGGGCAGGATTAAGGCGATCCAGGACCCCACCTGTAGGCCTGGACCCTTCCTCCCCCTTGAAGGGGTAGTGGTTGAGGGCCTGTCTGTCAGAGAGGCAGAGGCATGGAGTCCCCTTCCTCCTACACACACACTAGGAGTGAGAATAGAGCTCTTCCTCTTTCCTTAGGAGCAGCAGGATAGTTTTGAGGATGGTCTCCCTAGACTGAAGGGGAGCTATGTCTAGACTGCAGGCACTGGTTGCAATTGCAGCTCAAGCAAATGTGTCCGAGTCAGCTTTACTCTAGTGAATTCAGGTCCTAGATCAGGGAGGCTGCAACAGAATAAGCTTTTTATACCAGCCTAGAAGGCTATGTAATTACGCACGAGGTGAGCTTGTGCTGAAGCCTGTGCTACCACAGTTACTCTAGCTAGCTCAAGCCCTGGACTAGTGAAACACTACCTCACATATGTCAGTTCAATCTGCAGTTACACACTACACTGCAATAAAAGACCCATGGAAAAGCTATAACTGGCCTGGATCTTCTGACTTAGACTAGTGGGGCTTGGGCAATATAGATGCTTAGGCTGGAAGTCAGGCTCTGAAACTCCAGACTGGCAATCCCAGCTCCAACCTAAACCTGAGCATCTGCAATTCTCAGCCCCACAGCCCAGCCCTGGTAAGGCTCAGTCAGTCGTACCTAGACTTTGAGACTTGCTGCAGTGGGGTTTTTTGTGCAGTCTAGACAGACCTGAACTAGCTAAGGTAGTTCACACTCCTTTAGCTATTGTTCTGAGCTGTGATCTTACTCAGGCAGGCATTAGTTACATGTGAGGTATGTTTCTTTTTTCTTTGGAAGCAGGAGGGCTAGCTGTTACTTTTTTGAAGAAAAAACATGAACCAAGCTGGGATTCTGTTGTCATAACATGATTCCTGCACTTGGGTCCTAGGCCCAGGCTTTAAAAATGTATTAATCTTGCCTGACAACATCCTGTTTTCAGTTATTTCTGGCACATTAAGCCTCTGTGTGGCTCATGTTTTCCACAGTTGGTTGTTCTGAAAGGTGAATCCTTTTTGGTTACTTTGAGCAAAAATAATCCAGCTATTGTTTTTTTCTTTAAGTGAAAGAATGAGGCAAGCACAGTTTTCTTACTTTGAAATTCTTACAGCTTTTGTCTTCACTACCTAACAGTCAAAAACACGATGCTTTAAATACTGCCGTTTGTCATGAAATTAATCCTCATTGACAAGTAGCACATATGTGGACTTACTCTGGAGCAGTTTCTCTCAAACTTTTTGGCCCATGGCCCACCCCACTCAATGTAAAACTTTCCATGGACCACCCATTGCTAATGGAAACTCACCACTAATTACATAATTATGCCTGAGCCATTTTGCTAGTGCTGCAGCTAGTTAGAATGGTTTAATTTAACCAGTAAGAAAGGAAATATTAGTCAAAATTATTAAACTGATTAAACACTTCAACTTTCTCATGTTAGCTTACCAAACTTCATTTTATATAAAGTAGAAGGTTTCAACATTGTATTTATGGCAGGCATCCGAAACTTATTTTGGGTCGCAGGCCACTGACCCACGGAAAAATCAGCCAGGGACCACACAAGTGAGAAGCGCACACACTAAAAAACCCCAACCCTCACTGATGTGGCCCCCAACTGAAACACCTCACTCCCCTGGTGCTCCAGGGAACACAGGGAGGACTGAGGTTCAGGGCCACATTAACTCTTCTGAGGTTCCAGGGTATGTGCATTTTGTGGATGTCTCTAATCTTTGGGGTAGGGCCAAAAATGAGGGGTTCAATGTGCAGGACAGAGTGCGCCAGTGAGTGGGATAGGCATGGGAGTGCAGGATCGAGGCAGGAGGTGGAGTGTAGGAGGGGGTGAAGGTGCAAGATATGGATAGGAGGTAGGGTGCAGGAGCAGGCTGGGAGTAGGTGTCTGACCGCGGGGAGGGGACAGGAGCAAGGGTGGATGCAGAGTCTGGCCAGGAGAGAGGATGCAGGAGCAGGCTGGGGTAGGGTGCCTGGCTAGGGGTAGGGTAAAAGAGCAGGCTAAGGGTGCAGGGTTTGGGCATGAGGGGAAGGGGGGATACTTACCTGTTTTTGCACCCCAACCCCCGATCCTAGGCATCTCAATGCAGGCACGGCCTCCCGCTGCTCCCATTAACTAGATCCTGACCAATGGGAGCAGTTGGGAAAATCTCCAAGTATAGCGTGTCCATGTGGTGCTGTTCCTCCAGCCAGGGTGAGTGGCAGCGTATGGAGCCGCTTCTGGCTGTGCTTCTTCCCCACGAGCCAGATCCGGCAGGGAGTGGGGCTGAGCTTAAGCTGCGGTCCCACCTCCAAGGTGGCCACAGACTGTTTGAGAACCACTGCTCTGGAGGAAACAGTTTTGGATTTGGCCGAATTCTGAGTATTTGAGAATTTCACACTGAGCAGCCATAGTAGTTTTTTGCTAAGCTTGTTAGAAATTATAACCTGTTACATTTTATGCACTTATAAGATGACAACGACCTATTGTGTGGTGATACACTTTTGGCGTATTACCCCTATGCACATATAGTAGATACCCATAGAAATGACTGACCAATGTTCTTGGGTTAGTTTTCACTCCTACAATGTAAGTAACTGGTGTGCCTGCAAAGTACTTTCTGTTCCTGTCCCTCTATCCCCAAAGAACCTGGATCCTGTAAAATGAACTCAGAGAAAAAATTATCAGAAAGTGATATGTGTAACTCAAGTACAATACGTATTCTCACTTCTTTTATTCACCTGAGAAGCTCTAGATGTGCTAAAGACCAAATTGAAGTTTTAATGAGATGTTACTGTATCAGTTGTACAGAGGAAAACAATTCAGGAGCATTCAAGATATTCTGGTGCTTTGGAACAAAACTGTTTCTCTTTTAATACTTGCAAGTCTGCTACTTGGCATGTGCAATAACAGTTTCCTTCATATGCAACCATCATCTACTGAAGCCTGCAAATTCATTAATTGCATGATAAAAAGCTAGATTTCACTTACTTTAATTGCTTAGTGAAGCTTTACTGGAGAAAGATTTGATTTTACTTCCATGCCTGGAACAGAGATTAGACCATCAGACTGATTTTGATAAATGTGCCACTTGGCATTTTGTTAGACATTGCTGTTTCCAGTACAGTTAAGGGAATCCAGGTTTAGAGTAGCCTGTTTCCTAACTTAATGCTATTCATCTTCCCTCTCTTCCTCTCAGGTTCCTCATACAGTGATGGTGACTGTGTTCCCATTCCTATGATTTCGGGTACCCAGAGAAGCTTACATACCATATTGAAGGGCTTAACCTTGTTTGTAGTTTGCAAGCGTTTTTTAAAAAAACTGTTCATGGGATTTTCCCACATAGAACATTCTAAGTAATTTGTATGTCACACTGCTAAAGATCAGTTTGTGCTCTCTTGCATGCATCCATCCATTCTTTCTTCTTGTTCCCAGCCTATTTGGGATGCCATAGTTTGGAAAATTATACACGTGGAAACAATACAGTGGCTGCCAATAAAAAGAAATAACTATTAAGTGACAGGTGCTTTAGGAATGCACTGTGGTAAAGGGTAGTACAGGTTGGCAAACAGCTTTTAAATGATGCCCACTGTCCAAACATAGGTTATATTGCTGTTTAAACTCCTTTTCAGAGAGGGGGGATATTTGCTGGCCAGTATAGTGTGATCACTGCTGCTGCTATTTGATAACTTACTAAGACTGAGAATTCCACATACCAAACCACCTTATTTTGCTCCCCCCCCCCCACCTTGCTCCAATCCCCTACCTCACTTGTTTGTTTCATCCTCGTGTTCCATTTTTTTTTTTTTTTTTTTTTTTTGTAGATTGTGGAGCAGGTACTGTCATTTAATACGTGTTTATACAAAGCTTAGCGTACAAGGGGGGTTGAAGCCTCTTGAGCATGCAGTAATAATGGTCTACTAGGTCTTTAGAACCTTTTCCATGAGACCCTTCCTCTTGACTCTAGATCTTCCTCACTGCTCTTTTATAATGTCACATGTCCCTCTAGCCTGTTTTTGTCCTGGTCAGCACATGGCAGTTGGTGGTGGGAGCTGGTTCTGACACCTTGCTAGCTTTGTGCTGAATATTGCATTAGCTGCTAGAAATTGTTCAGTTACATGACAAATGTTTTGTACTTTGACTTGTGACCAATAGTTTTGTATCAGTAGTGATACTGATGGAATATGTTACGAGCCAGTGTTTCAATTATCCATTTCCTTTTCAATACATCAATACTATGAGATACAAACTGAAATATAAAATAAAACACTTTAAAATATTTTACCATACTAGGGATGTTAAATTTAGATTAATTGGCTAATCGAATAGTCAATGCAGTTTGCATCAACTATTCAATTAGTTGATAAGGGCGCCTCCGCCTTTAAAGTGTAGCAACAGCCCCAGGGCCCCAGGCTCCACGCGGCACTGATGTTTTGAAAGACTCTTTCCTCTTTCACCACCCCCGCTGCCTCTTTCTGATAGAGGCACCAGGGTGGGTGGGGGGGAAGGAGGATGACGACTAGTCAACTAGTGTGTTGACTATCCGATAAGCATTTGCTTGGTTGGACCACAATATATGTTAGAGGTGGTTTAGCTCAGTCCATTCTCTATCTAGATATTGTGCCTATAATGCAAGGAGTCTACATGATAGATCTTGCTTCTACAAAATTGTGGGGTGGCGTTTTTGTTACTAAAATATTCAGCTTCTTACTGTGATTTGGTAAAAATGCAGTAATTGGAATGCTGGAATGTAAATAAAAATGTGCAATTTACGAGTCATGCAATTAGTCTGGTTTGCATCAGTTTACTGGATTTTGAAAACTATTATGTAGTTTAATTTTCCCCAGAAAAATAGGGGTGGCGGGTTTGCTTTGCTTGTTTGTTTTTTTGAGGATAGATGGGTGAGACTATTCACTCACAAAAATACAAACAATCTTTAACTTTTAAAATGTTGAGAATTATTACATCATCACGATGCTCATAATTAGCTAGAGAAGACATAATTAATTTTAAAATGTCATTTGTTATTTTCTCTTATTAAAGAGAAGTCAGAATCCAGGGTCAAGGAAAACAAGACACAGACCCCTTTTCAGGGACATAGTCGCAGTCTACAAGTCTCCGATGAAAATATAGAACAATCTACACCCATGCCAGGTAATATCCATTCATTATAAAATGGAGTGGCAAATCAAAATGTCTGCTGTATGTAATTTCTCCAGTTTTATCTCTTAGCTAAATGGCTTTTCACATCAGTTTCCTGCTGAATAAACCAGTGCCTACATACAACATGCTGATTGTATATGAAACTACGGCAGACTACACCCAAACATTAGGAGTCATAGTCTGTGCTAGCCTCACAATGAGCTCCAAAGTTGTACCTGAAAGTTTCACAAAGTAGGTAGTTAGACATGTGACTGCCCCTGAATGTGTACACAGTGTTAGAGCCCAAGCTTTAAAATATTAGTAAATGTCAAATTTTTCAGAATAAATCAGAAAAAGCTTTTCTAAGTTTATCTTCCTCTGACTTTAGTATCTAGATATCACTGCCATAGGTGCATTAGAAATGCCTATATTGGCTCACCACATCTCTACATTTACCCTGTTAGCATGTCACAGTTATGGTCGGAGTAAGTGATTGCTGAGAAGCCACAATTTGCCTTAATGCTGATTAAGTTACACAATTTACTCTTCCCCCCTCCTGCCCCCCCAAACAGAGCCTACAAGTGTCAGAGCAAAGACAAACATGAAGAATGCCAAACGATATGAATTTTTTAAAGAGCATGAAGGTAAATATTGGTTGTTACTTATTTTTGGTAAATAAGACTGTGCATTAAGACAAGATTTTATCATAGGCACGCAGATAAAATACCAGTTGGCTCTTCCTACCCATCTCAACAAAATGAACTGTAGTTTTGTTAAACTGAGTCTTACCTAATGCAACAGGGGTATAATTTCAGCTTTGTTGTCCTATATTTATTGACTTAGTAAGCTACTGCTATTTTTAAACTCTTGATTTATGCCTTTCAGTTGGGTTTTATTCAGCTAAAATGTATTGTGTGTGTTCAGCTGAAAGAGAGCAAACATTTTTCTCTGGCTATGGCAATTTGTTTGCATAGACCTCAATTACAAAATTAAAAGGGCAGATTTTGTTGTTGTTGGGCTGCTTAGATTACAATAAAAGCATCTAATAAAGTGAGACATGAGAAATCAGAACTAAATACTATATAAAACAATGGTCTACTTATGCCCTAAATTTAATTTTGTACTCATGCTGCTTGGCTTTGGTTTCAGAATTCATCAAACAAGTTACAAGAAAATAATTGACAGATAGTTTGCCAATAAAGCTCTAGGTTAGCATGACTTTATCTGTCAGCTGAACTTGATTCCACAGATAAATGCAGTATTGTTATTTTTAACATGAATGCAACAAATAAAAGTGTGTGGATATATTATTTTCCTCAAGCAGCCAGTCATCCAGTTGAAAACCTACAGCATGTGTTTCCTAGCCCCTAAACTACAGGAAGAAGGGGCTATTCGAGGCATTTGTTGGAGCCAATCAGGTGGAGTTCAGTAGCAGTACTGCAGATGGCAGTTTCTCTTTCCACTGCACTGTGTCCTTGCTTTACATTAGCATGCATCTCATGCTAAAACCCACTAACGTACTAGTATAAAAGCTGGCATTGGATTCCAGAGTACTGTGGCTGCAGATTAGGTTGCCAGAATTAAGGGTGCTGTTTCTATGGGCTAGATTTAGTATAACACGTGTTCAGCTTCTGTGCATTCCAATTTTTCTGGGCT
Source organism: Rafetus swinhoei (assembly GCA_019425775.1). Lineage (NCBI taxonomy): Eukaryota > Metazoa > Chordata > Testudines > Trionychidae > Rafetus > Rafetus swinhoei. Next base: position 112,447,191 of record CM033437.1, read on the forward strand.
TCCAGAACTTCACTCGGAAGCCAAATGTTTACTGGCAGAGCATCTGAGTCCAAGGTCAGATTACTGCAGAAGCAGTACACATAGGCTTATCCCTGAGGGAAGATAATCATCTCTCTAGGGACAACCTCATCTCAGCTGAAGGAGCAGCATTGCCTGGCTTTGAAAGGGGGATCATCACAGTGAATTACATTAAGGGTAGAGAGATTAAGTAAAATATTGAAATTGGATCCAACAAGACATCTCTTGCTTTCCTCCTTCTCCCTAACAAAAAAACACCCCAAAAAACAAAAACAAAAAGGAAGAGAAACGAAGAGTGGACATGCCAGAAGAGGCAGAGGAGACAGGAGGCAGGATAAAACAGAGAGACTAGCAGGAAAAAGGGGTGGGGAAAAGAAATGCATGAAAATCAGTGTGTATGTGGAGGGGTGTCAAGAGACACGACATAGAAGCAAATAGTCGTGGAGCGAGGGCTGCTTGACAAAGTCAAATTTCTTTCCTTAAATCTTACTCTTTGAAAGCGATAGAAGGGTTCCCTCATTTACGGTAGGGTCAGACATTTTAAATTATAGCTTGTTGCTGTTAAAAATATATTACGCATCAACATTTATTCACTCCCTCATCTCAGTTATTAAAACATTTCTATGCATTTCGATTACACGAGCAGGAGAGTTAGGAGTAGTAGTTATTGCATGACAGAGGCACGTATGGAGGAGTAACCAGGGAGTCCTGTTTTAGATCTCACATAAACAAGGTTTAAAAGTATTTGGAGAGAAACGGAGGACCAAACTGAAGTTGAAGTAAATGGTGGTAACTTTTCCATTAAAGCCAAAGTTAGCTGATATTTAAAGAGTGCATTAAATTAAACATGTTTAAGGCCTAAAAAAGTGAATTTTGCATGTTTGGCTTTCATGGGTATGCAAAACAAGTGCAACTTCATGCTGCTGGAGTGGGAGAGTGTTATAATAAGCAGAGAAATGAAAGCTGTCCTCCCACTCCCACCTCCCCCGCCACATTCTAATTTACATCCACACACTCCTCAACACATTTGGGAGAAAGCCAGGCCCAGCATAATCCAGTGCAGCTACCATTAATTTCCACACAAGTTGTATCCACTTATGCCAGCCTTGAATTTGATCCTAGTAGAACACCAAATCAGTGACTACCTAATTTTCAGCATACGAGTAATCCCAACTGCAAGTCAGATTCAATATCCTTTTTACACTTTAATTAGTGGTGTAAAATGTATGCCAGGTACAAGAGGAAGTTTAAAAATTGCACTGTTTTGACATTTAGACCTCATTAATCCAGGTTCTTAAGTACATGTATTACTGGAAGCACGAGTAGTTTCAGGAGTTTATAAACTTAAAGTTAGGTACATGGGTAAGAGTATCTTGATGAATCAGGGCCAAAGTGTCACATCAATGCAAATTACAATATTTTACCTCTCGAACCTGACATCTAATTTACTCCACTATTTAAGTCACTGTTGAGTTGATATACAAAGCAGTGTTTGAAATGGTCCTTAGTTTGGATGGATTACAGGACAGCAAAATTTTAAGACACAGATAATTTGTACTTAAAATTGGTCCAACAAGGTAAACCCATAAATTCAGAGTTGGGTTTAAATAAATGATAAAACTTTTACAGCCTTCCATAAATATTGAAATTACAGTTCACTTTTGTTGACATTTAAGGACCAATTCTGTAGTCCTCACTAGCTTTTATCAACATAAATGGAGGAAAGAGGACTGTGGTTCTTATGCATGCTTGTCTATTTGCTGATCTGAGTGATTGAAAAGGGAGAAGAGATGAGAGGGAATGTGGGTGCATCCTTACCAGTTGAGCTATACAAAATATTTACATTGGCAAAGCTATAAGAACAAGTCAAGAAAATACACCAAACAGCTGTTTTTAATTATATATCTCAAAGTTGCATGATTTTAAAGAGTTTTCCTCAGTGCTACTTAAATTTTTGCATTAAACACTGGTTTTACTAATGGAAAGAAATTACAAAAGGAGAAAAATATTTCACTATGATTTGCAGAAATGTTTAGAATACATTGTTAACTTACTAATAATACACAATTTTTCCTCTAATGTGGAATTGTGTAATTTCCTTTAGGTATTCATGACAAGAAAAAAGCAAAAGCTGCAGATCTTAAAGGCCTTCTAAAGCACATTATCATAGCCTGTGTAGCCGTTACTGGTTTGATATTGGCTGTAATAGTGTTCATGCACATATTTACTTCGATATTTGTGAAGAACAAACAGTGAGTTGTTGTTTCTTCCCCCATTATATAGTACATCATTGCTATCAAATAATTAAGATGTTATGGCTAAATACACACAACTGCTTTTTGAATTCTGGAACACAAAGTATTAATTTATCCAAGTAAAAAGCCAACATCAGAGTGTAAATTAGGTTTTTGCTGTAAGATCATTTTTAAATTATTCAAATTTATAAAATATATGTTGCTTTCTGAACTTTTTTCATTATTGTAGGAAACCGGTAATAACTAATACATACAACATTTACAAAAGAGAAGACCCGACAAAAGATAAAGCCAAAACAATCCCAGAAATAGATTGCAAAGAACTGAAAGAAGACACTACTGTAGTGAAAAATCATTCTGAACACAGTAACTGGAATCAACTACCAGTTCATTTATCAACAGAGGAATCTAAAAAAAAGGGTAAAGATTTAGAACCTTCAGAAAAACAACCAGGGCATAATCCTTCCTCCATGAACTCACCATCAAAAAGGACTGATGAAAAAAATATTATTCCATTAGCTACAATTGAACCTTCAAAATGTAACCACTCTTCACAAATGCCCCCTGCCAACTGTTCATCTTCAGAAATGAAAACATGCAAGAACCACAAACCTAGAACTTTAAAAACAAATCAGTGTTGTCACAAATCAAGACACTGTTATACAAACCCAAAAGAACATGGTTATAAAAGACTAAGGGATAAAGATCTTGCTCTTCATAGAAAGCATTTAAACCATCAACGATCGTCTAGGCATGACAAACATAGATCAAGATTTAAAAAATGTCATGCAACTCATTCAAATTGTTCATTTCAAGATGAATGTTATAGTGACTCAAGTCCTTCTGATGATTCTTCATCAGATGTATACAAGTCAGAAATATCCCAACATGATGGTTCAAAGTGTACATGTTCTCAGCACAGAATGGGTTCTTGTAGCTCTGATTCATATTTTGATTAGAGCATTAGTAGCATTCAAAGGAGTAAACGTGAACATTCTACATGATCAGTGAAATCCAGCATCATGTAGTACTAGTCATTTTACCATGTGTGATCATGACAGTCCTATGAGTTCTGGAGGTTGCTTTCTTTTGTAATCATGCTAATAAATACATATTTTTATATTAGGCTCCAGTACTTCCAAGTTTTGCTTGCTAATGACATAAATTGTTAATCTAACAAACATTTTCTTTATATGTTTGAGTTTTCACAATGCAGTATTAATACTATAAATGACGTGCACAGAAAAAACTCATACTGAATGTGAATCTATCAAGCCTTTTGTCTCGGTTCCCCCAACCACAGTGATCATCCTCTGTAGGGGTGAGGAATATGAAGAGTTCAGTTTATGGAAACCAGCATTCTAACAAAATTAAATCCTTTACCCAGAACTGGTCCAGTTCTAACTAAGCAAGAATAAAGGGTTGCTAGATATTACAAGACACTTACCTCTGTCCCAACACCAGAACTGTAAACAAGAGAGAGAGAGAGAAAGTATGAGCATTCTGAAGGGCTTTATTCAGCAAATCACCTTTGCAGGTGCTAAACATTAAGCATGAATGGTTCCACTGATGTCAAGTGGACTGCTCAAGTGCTTTGCTGAATCAGGGCCTAAATAAAGAAGCATTTTAAAGAATGGAAGTTTAATCACGCACAACAAATGTTCACATTAAATAAATATTAGAACAGATAATCAATTTAAACTGCTCTGAAGAGGACAACATTTTCAGACTTGTGCATAAATCTGTTTAGTATTCTTAGTGCAAAGAAACAATTGAATGTTTACTTAAATACATAAAACATATAGCATTAGACTTTCAAAAGCTTTCTGTGTTAACCTAACTGCGATCTAACTGAAGTATAAATTAGGCTTGTGCTCTGAGTGCTTTCAAATCCCCTACTCCTTGATTATGCATTACTCTGAACCAGTGCCATTGATGTTAATCAAGATTTGTGTTAATCTTTTGGATGAAACAAAGCATAAATGTCGGCTCAAAATACAGGGTTGACTGATAATGAGGATTCTGAACAAAAACTCCAAACTTAACCTTGGTACAATATATAATAAAACTGTACATAATAAAGTTCCACATTGTCTACACACATGTACTTTTACCATTTTCTAAAAACTATCGTTATTAAGAATATAGGCAGCTATTTTAGGGCCTGTATGCCCTAATCCTTAGAAGACTAGCACACATACAATCCGAAGTATGAGTATACCTTCTCAAAGTTAAGCATTTGTGTCACTCTTTGCAGAATCAGAGCCTTACTGGCTTAGGACCCAATTCAGGATAGCACTTAATCATGTCCTTAAAGATAAATATATGCTTAAGTCCCACTGACATGTTTAAGTGCTGTCCTGAATAGGGATTCTTTTCTGAAGCAAGCATTAGAGCAGTGAGGAGCAATCTAGGCTAGTGAGTGGGCTGCATGAATGGCCCTCCATCTCGGTGGGCCGCAAGATTGTTGTATCCAAGAGTATCCCAGAATAGATTGTTTTGCTAACTGCGCTTGTGTACCTAGAATATGCAGAGTGCACCAAATGAACAGTAGCAGCACTTTGATTGGATGCAGGAGCAGTGCATGGCTTTCAAAATGTTGCGTGCAATGAGCACGCACCTCACTTCACATGCCTTTGCTTTATGCGCGTGTCACTTTTGTAGTACTGGTAGAAAAAAACCTCTGCAGACAAAAACCAGCAAAATCTGGCAACCGTGTGTGTAGGCAACAGTAAACAAAATGTCTTGTGGATCACACACAGAAACTCAATGGACCACGTGATTCTTGGGCTGCAGGTTACTCACCACTGCCTTATAGTATGTTTACACTATGGGATAAGGTCGAATTAAGATATACAACTTCAGCTATGTTAATTGCGTAGCTGAAGTCGAAGTGCCTTAACTCGACTTTTGGCGCTGTCCACACTGAAGGAAGTTGAAGGGAGAACACTCTCTCTTCGACTTCCCTTACTCCTTGCGGAAGCAGGACTGTTGGCATTGACTGGAGTGCCCCTCTCAGTTTGAATTAGCGTGTCTTCACTAGACCTGCTAATTCGAACTCTGGAAGATCGACAACGGCAGCTTGCATGTTCTTTGTAGTGTAGACCCTTAGTGTATTACTGTTTCAGATGGGTAGCTGTGTTAAAAAAAAAAGCTTAAAAAAGAGTGGCCCTGTAGCACCTAAGGGTATGTCTACATAGCACGCTTATTTCGAAATAAGCTATTTTGGATTTTTTTTTCCAAAATAGTTTATTTCAAAATAGCATGTCTACGCTACAGGGAAGCCTCAAAATTAGTCCGAGGCAGGCTTCCTTAATATGGATGTGCTACCTTGAATTAGAGCCCCAAGAGGCACTAGGGAGTAATTACTTTGAATGGCCCTGGGGAGGAGCTATTTTGAAATAGCAGCAGTGGAGCATCCACACTACTGCTATTCTGAAATAGCTATTTTGGAATAAGTGTTATTCCTCGTGGAATGAGGTTTACAGATTTAAAAATAAGCCATCCGTTATTTCGAAATTATTTTGAAGTAATGGAATTGCTGTGTAGACGCTCGGATTGTTATTTCAAAATAACTGTGCTGTGTAGATGCACCCTTAGAGACTAATACAAAATATAGATAGTCATCTGAAAAAGTGAGTTGTGCCCACGAAAGCTATATCTATACTATCTATATCTTTTGTTAGTCCATAAGGTGCTACAGGAATTGGGATGATTGTATTTCAAAAAAGACAGAAAAGTGCTAAATTTTTAACTGAATAAAGTATCAACCCATCAGTTTTCCAAGAGTTCAATGACATTTTCTAGGACACTATTGGGCAGAAAGGATTAAAATATAAAGACATTAGGAGTTTGGGTGGGAAAGAGAAAGAGAGTGTAGTATTAATTGTTATTAGCACTAGAAAAATCGAACAGAGCATAACAAATTAAAAATAACCATGTAAAAAGCATTACCCAGTTCTATGCAGTCAATATATGAACACTGGAGATAAAGCAGGAAAGGTAACAGCAAAGCTGATAAAGAAATATTCAGAGCAAACCCTTGGAATCATATCCTCTCTCTAAAATGAGCCAACGTTGACTGTTTCCTTTCCAGAGGAAATTAATAAAATACTTCCAGATTATGAAAAAAACGTATTTACTCATGTGAAATTAAAAAGAAAAAAAGAGGAATAAATTATCTAATGGAATCCAATTTAAATAGGATATCAAAATACAGACCACCAACAGCAGACTCACCAGGGAAATCCAGAAGGCCATAGAAGACATGCTGCATAAGGAAAGTCCTGGACTGGATGGCTACTTATCAAATATTACCAAAACTCCCCCTTCAGCTTGCCCAGCACTACCACTCTGATAAGGCAGAAAGAACCTGACCTTCCTTCCCTGCCTCATTACTCCCCCCATACCTCAGACTACGATAGTATAAAAACAGTCACTTAATTCAGGGCTTTTTCACTGAATAGCTTACAAAGCACTTTTCAAAGCTGGGCAAATACCATTTTCCTCATTTTGTCACAGAGGTGAGGGATCAAATGACTTGGCTCATATAAGGGAGGGTAATGACACTGACAGGTTTCCTGTGTGGCCTCAGGGCAGTCACTTAGCCAAGTGGTCCCCAAACTTTTCAGGGTCATGTGCTGCTGCCTCCAGCCAGGGCTGGGAGCAGGGCTACTGGGAGCAGGGACATGTACAGTGGTAAAGGGGGATAAGGCTAGGACCACAGCTGGGTCTGGCAGCAGAGTTGGGAACAGAGCCACTGTCAGGGGCTGAGGCTAGGGTCAAAGTAAAGAGTTGCAGTCAGGTCATAGTTAAGGGGTGAGGCTGGGGAAAGGGCTGTGGACAAGGCCAGGGAAGAGCTGGGAACAGAGATGGCTGGGTAATGCTCCTTCTCCCCGTCCCCTATGGGGGCTGGCCCTAACCTCTTTGCTCTACAGCACACCCCAGAGTTTGGGGACCTCTGACGTGGGCCAATTCAACAAAGGATTTTAAAAAGACACATACATGCAAGTAGTGCCTTTGAAGTGAATGGGACTATTCACGTGATTAGATTTACACAGGCCTTTGAGTTTTGCTGAACCTGTAGTTTTGTCTCAGGCCATGTCTACACTGACAGATAAGATCAAATTTATTAAGGTCAATTTTTTTTTAGCACCTGATTTGGTAAGCACTGTGCGCAAGAATGCAACGTAGTTCAAATACATCCCCAGTAGAGTGGCTAACATTTTTTACTTTGAGAGCAATGCACTACGGGTAGCTATCCCACAGTGCCTGTGCCCCTTTGCATTCTGGGTTATGCGTCCAGTGCATGCTGGGACCAAAACTGCAGTGGGTGGTTCTAGGTATATTTAGTCAGCATCCCATAATGCAATAATTTCCTCCTTCCCACTCCACCCCCACTTCAGAGCAATGGCAAACAAGTCTTTTTGCATGTTTCTCCCCGTTAGCTATCCATGGAGATGCCATAGCGGCGTAAGCATGGGCCCCATTGTGGATCCCGTTGAGCATCAAAGCATTATGATAATATTAACCATGGTGCGCCTAAAGCTGGAGTATGTCCAGAGCATATCCAGGGTCTGCAGGAATGAGAACGAATCTTGGGAGGCTGTGAACGTACTTTTCTGCAAAGCACTTGAGTGACAGGCAAATGCTTCTGGCATTTAATTATCTAGACACAGTGGAGCACTGGTTCTGGTACTGTCAAACAAGCATAGACTGGTGGGACTGCACTGTGATGCAGGCATAGGAAAATCAGCAGTGACTGCAAAACTTCTGTATGGAGAAGGCCATTTTCATGGCAGTTTGCAAATTCCTTTTCCCCTGCCCTGAAACACAAAAATGCCAGAAAGAGAACCCGTTCTCAATTGCCCTGTGGAAGCCTGTCAGTTGGGAATCAATTCAGAGTGGGGAAATCTACAGCGGGAGCCATTGTAATCCAAGTAGCCAAGGTAATCAATACCCTTCTGCTATGGAGGGTAGAGACTCTGAGAAACATGGAAAACATAATAGAGGGCTTTGCTATGCTGGGGATCCCTAATGGTGGTGGGACAATAGGTGGAACGCATATCCCCAATTGGCACTCAACCATCTTGCCAAAGAGTCCATAAACGGCAACGGGTACTTCTCAATGGTGCCGTAGGCACTGGTGGTTCACAAGGATCATTTCACGGACATCAATATGGAATGGTTGGGAAAGGTGCATGTTTAAGAACTCCTGCCTCTTTGGCAAGCTGGAATCTGGAACTTTTTTGCCAGACCGGAAAATTGCTATCAGAGATGTTGAAATGCCAATAGCGATCCTTGGCACCCCAGACTAACCCTTGCTCCTGTGACTCATGAAGTTGTACATGGGCAGCCTCAACCCACTGTAAGGAGCAATTTAACTTCAGGCTGAGCAAGTGCAGAATGTGCTTTTGGGCATTTAAAGAGAAGGCTCTGTCATCTACTGACTAGTTTGGATCTCAGTGAATGCAACATTCCCATTGTGATGGCAGCTAATGGAGAGACTGTTGCTCAAAAATCATGCATTTTTATTTAGGAAACACAGCACAGACAGAAAAGGATTCCAGCGAGGCGAGGGAGCTTCAGGGGACAGGGGGAGGAGAGGGGAGGTGATCATAAATGCGAGGAAAACCAATTGCTTTGCAACACATATCTGGGGCTTGAGTGTGAGGGTGCCCTTGACTTCCTCCTCCCCAATCGTGTGTTCTAGGGCCCCTGGGAGAGGAAGCTATGGAACTCTTGTGAGGAGGGTATGTTGGTCCACAAGGGCTGGAGGGGGGGGGGGGGGGGCTGTGCATGTTGGTGTCCTGGAAAGCCATATGGAATTCTCACATCCACATAGATGACAAGACTCCCTCCTGGTTCCTCACTTTCAGTCCCTGCATGCTCTTCTGTCCTCATGCTCTATGCACATGTGCTCCAGCAGCGTATCCCTTCACTTGCATAAGCAGTCCCTTGTCCAAGTGGATGGACTGCATTTGCTCCTTGAACATGTCATCTCTAGTTCATTTTCACCTGCAGATTTGTGCTAGATGGATAGCTGGCTGGATTGGAAGTGCGCAGCAGGCTCACTGCTGTCCCCGCTGTAACAAAAAGCAAAGGGCAGACTTTTCAGGAGATACAGATTAGGGTTTATGCTCTACAATGTTAGCCTGGTGTTTCTCAAAGTGGGCTCTGTAACCACTCAGAAACCTGCTAACTTGGCTGCTCTGGTGTGTTTATTTACTGGCTATAGAGCCACGGAGCGTTGAGGCTCCCATTAGCTCTGGTTCGCTGTTTGCGGTCAAAGGGAGTTGTGGGAAGTGGTGACCCATTCCACTGCGCTTCCTCCAGCTCCCCTTGGCTGCAAACGGCAAGGTTCCATGACTGCAGAGCCAGTAAATAAACACACCGGAGCAGCCAGTTAGCAGGTTTCTCAGAGTGGTTTCGCAGACCACTTTGAGAAACATTGTGTTAGAATAAAAGGAAGGTCTATCTCAAGACAATAGAGATGTGTTAAGTACAAGACCACAGTTGTGCTTTTAAACAGCCACCATGTACCAGATGCATCTCAGAGTTCTTAGGGGAACAGCTGGACTCTGGTGGCAGGCATGATAAGGGACAGGCCAGGGCATGAGCCTGCAAGAGGAAGGGGGTCTGAGTGGGGTGGCAGGGCAGGGGCTCACACAGCACCCACGTGCTGGGAGAATACAACTTTCCCTTCCCACAGAGGCAGGCAGCCAGAAGGGTGTCCGGGCCTGGAAGCAGGGCAGGGCAGGGCAGGGCAGGGCAGGGGGTTCAAGCCATGCTTCAATGGAGACGAGCAAACAGAGGTTTGCAGAGGCATCAGTAATAGCTTTCCCTGCTCCATATCCAGATTGTCAATATCCGTCTTCTCCAAATCACACAGAGCATGATCGGGAGCAGATGCTGACAATGTGGCCAGAAACCTGGACCTTATGTTGCTTTGTGCTACAATGATGCCAGACCTCTTACTGCTGGCTTGGAAAGGTGTCCTATAGTGGAGGATTGAATAAGGCAGGCTTCCCCAGACACCTTGGGTGAAGGCTTAAAGAGTTCGTCTGTGAGAGCTTCATGGAGATGTGCAGGAAGAATTCCCACTCTGTCTCCAGACATGTTAACAAGCTGTTCTGGGGATCCCCTGCTGTATAGGCACAGTGGACGCCACCAATCACCCACAACTGCCTTAACCCACTTTTAGCAAGATAAAAAATGTGAACTCACCAGAAGTGCCCGCCCCGGGATCTGTGCCTGACTGCAAGATGTCCTGGGAGGAGGGGTTTGTATCCAAGGTTATAAAAAGTTGTTGGCTCTTGGTGACCTTGCTTGCCTGCTGAACATTCTCCCTCTCCTCCTTATTCATGCTGTCCTCTACGCTGCTGCCCGAAGCTGCAAGGGGAGTGTCTTGGGAGGAATCCATGGATTGGCTAAAGAAGCTGGTTGGATCTCGCCTAAAGATCACATACAGCTGCTCATAGAAGCAGCATGTTTGTGAAAATGATCCAGACCATCCGTTTGCCTCATTTGTCTTTTGGTAAGGCTGCCTTAGTACCTTTATTTTCATTCAGCATTGCTGGGTATCCCTGACGTATCCTTTCTCCTCCATGCAATTTGCAATCTTGGCATAGATACCTGCGTTTATTTTGCTGGTTTGTAGTTCTGTGAGAACAGATTCCTCTCCTAGCAATGAGATCCATGATCTCCTTCAAGCTCCATTCATGTGCACATCTGCGACCCTGGGAACTCATGGTCAGGTGTGCTGCCTAGGCGTGCTGCCTCTTTCACACAGATGAAATTCAAAATTTCCTTGGGGCTTTTCCTGTTGACCTGGAGAGCAGCAGAGTTCAAAGTCGTGGCCAGAACAGTCACTGCAGGGCATTGTGGGACACCTCCCAGAGGCCAAGAATGTTGACTTTTACAGCACTGCATATGCACTACCATAAAGTCAACAATGCAAGGTCAAATTTAGCCATATTCATGAAAGCACAGTACAGAAATTGAGTTTTAACAGTCCTTAAACCAATGGAACAGACTTGATAGTGAGGACTCAATGTTTAGAAAAATCAATCTAATGCTGCTAAGCTAGACTTAAACTTCCAGTGTAGACCAAAGGTCAGTTCCTCACCTGTAAAAACTGGGATAATAATGCTTCCATACATCATATGAGAGTTATGAAGTGCTTCCTTAGTGCTTGTGAGGCAATCTGATAAAAATTCACTTTATGTGCCATTACCAAAGAGAATAAGAAATGAAATGTAAGACTCCAGTTCTCTACCATGTCCAGTTTCTTAAGTCCAAGTGATGTAACCTTTTCCTCTAACATCATGTAACCCTCTCTGAGAAGATGAACTGAGGCACAGGGCTAGATGAAGACAAATTGGAGATTTAGGCACACTATGACTAGGATTTCCTGGGGCTTAACCAGGCAATCCATAGAGTGGAATTTGCCAAGGGGCTCCTTTCTTCAAGGGTGGGAAGGCAGCAAAATGGGATCCCTATTCCCACCGAACAGCAGGAGTGATTGTGCTGTGGTCCCCCAGTACTTATCTTGGTGTCCAGGATATATTGGCATGGGTGGGGAGACCAGACACATCCTCTGCTGGGATGGTGCTGAAAGAGGTCTTTGAATTAATATATAATTAAGATACTTGGAACAGTTCCCTGCTCTCAAAAGCTATTGTTCCATGCTGTCTACAAATTCAGGTTCTTGCATCAGTTACATTCTGGTCATGTTCTCAAGCCACAAATGTCGGTCCCTGTTAAGCATTTTATCTAAGGGTACGTCTACACTTGCACCCTCTTTTGAGAGAGGGATACAAATGCAGCTGAGCGAAACTGCAAATGAAGTGAGGATTTGAATTTCCCATGCTTCATTTGCATATTCGCGTTATGGCGCTATTTCGAAAAAAGAAATGCTGTCTAGACATGGTTATTTCGAAAGAAAACCCTTCTTCTGAAATAACCCTTATTCCTCCTACAATGAGGTTTACCAGTTATTTTGGAAGAGCTTTCTTTCGAAATAACCGTGTCTAGACAGCATTTCTTTTTTCAAAATAGCGCCATAACGCAAATATGCAAATGAAGCGTGGGAAATTCAAATCTGCACTTCATTTGCAATTTCGCTCAGCTGCATTTGCATCCCTCTCTCGAAAGAGGGGGCAAGTGCAGACATACCCTAACAGGAACTAGATAGCCTCATTGTGAGCATGTTGGAATTCAAACCTTTAAGTAGCAAGTCTGAGTGGGTAATAAACTGGCTCACTGGGGAGACAGGTGGAGATGTGACCTAAATTGTCAGGGGAAGAGGTAGATTTGCAAGTCATTGTGAAAATGGCAGTTGAAAAGAAGTGAGTTCAATTGCAGAAGAGGACAGTGAACATATCCAGAAGGGGCATCAGAGTGGGACAAACGGAGGGGGAAATAGGATTCTCCAAGGTCAACACAACAAGCTCAGTTAAGCAAGATAGGAGGAGAACCAGGAAAGCACAGAGTGAATCAAGGGCATCTACATAGAGGAGAGCCTCAGGGAGGAAAGGAGCAATGGCTCACAGTGCTGAAGGAAGATAAAAGACACGAGCTTGTCTATGGATGGAATAAATGCCTTTGTATACTTGGGCAAAAAGATTGTTATTAGGGCAGTTTAGGTGGAGTGAAGAAGATGAAAACATTATAAGGAGAAAGTTGAAAATGCAACAACAAAAAACCTTCCCAACACAGAGAGTCATTCTATTAACTTGAAAGACAACACATTTAAAATTGATGAAGGGCAGTATTTTTTCCACACAGCGCAGTTAATGTGATTTTGTTGCTACATTTAAGACAAGGGGCTAGTAGAATTTATTTTTTTTAAAAAAATCAGATTTTTATATGCACATAAATAATAGCCAGAGTGACAACAAGGATTTAAAAATCCCATGAGTTTTGTAAGGGATACAACTCTTTATGCTTCAGGGCGTAAACCAGCCGTTAGCTAATAGGGATTAGGAAGAAACTGTCACTGTGGGTAAACAGAGTACTCTATAGTTAGGACACAACTTTCCTGGCAGGGCAATGTGCCTGTTTTGATGGTTTGCCCTCAGAGGTTAATTGAGCCTGGACATTTCCAAACAAATTGAAGAATACTGTTCCAGTCTCAGACCATTCTCCTGATGATTGAGTATCACTTTATACTGTACAAGACTCTTGTTTTCCATCAGTGCACTGGCCCTTAGATGTCTTAATCCACGGCTTTCTTCTCACAGATCACCCTGATCTGCAACAAATGAAGCAAGAGGGAAAAAACAACTAAAACATCAGTGGTGGAAGTTTCAGGATGAATCCGGCTGATTTGTTGAAAATGCATGACATCTTACATTGTAGTTGGGAGGGAAGCGAAAAAGTGTGTCTGTCTCTACTTTAGAAGCCACAAGGTCTTGGTCAATTGATTTGTTTCAAGTTGACATGCTGATTAATTCACTATTTCAAGTGCTTCCAGCTGTGGGGCAAAGCTACAGTTTTGAAGAAAAACCTGATGATTCAGGCAGAATTGTGTTCATAGTCCAGAGCAATGCTGAAAATGGAAAAATTTTTACATCATCTTTGCTCAATCTTTAGCTGTCTCTCATGTACTGGAGCTAAATGACCTTTGTACCACAACCTGTGATTTACGCCCATGTTCCTCTTGGCTGATGACCTGCACAGCCTCCTTATCTGAAGGACCTTTCCCCATTGATACCACTATATAGACAGTGGAGAAACTTGAGTTGAAGCACCAGTGTTTTAAAGTAGGCAAGGCTGTTGCATGGCAGGGTGTTCTCATTGAGCAGTCCTCAACAATGAAATTTTTCTTCCCGCTTGATCCAAAGTAGCTCAAACTTGATAAACAAAGGGGCTTCACAGCATGCCATGTAGGCCGTTTCCCCAGATGTTCTGGGAGGGGAAGGGGAAAGAGGTTAGCTTTGGGGTACTTAATCAGGGTCACTGATCACATGGGTTGATTTGTTATGGAACTGAACTGTTGGAATTTGAGTGTAGTTATTTGTACATTACAACTTTTTGCAGAATTGCAAACTCTTAGTTGCTGAGAGCATACTAAGACCTGCTATGGATGGGGGTTTTGTAATTAAAAAAAGAAAATCAATGCCTATTGGTATGCAGTTTACCCTTTTCCCATCTTCTCCAAAACTGTGTCACTTTCCAGTCACAAAAAACCCAGCAAAATATTTGAAAGATAGTTGTGTTTTTATTCTTCTAAGCTTTTACTTGTGGAACATAATAAATGGATACTTAAATGACTTGATATAATGACATCTTTACAAAAACAATTTTCCCCTAACATCTGGACAGCAATATATAAATATTTACAATGGAAAAATAGGCAAGGAAAGAAATAAGTAGTCTTCATTATCCAAGTCAATTTCTTTCTAGTCATCAGATTTTGAACACAAAATACTTCATTCACTTCTATCCATATATACACATTTCTTTACTTCACTTGGGGACAGTACTGAGGTTTTAACTTCATTTTTTAGGATGTTATGTTATACATGTCACATCCGTTATGTTCCTGTAATTCACTTTTATGTAGTAGCAGAATTTGCCTGGAATAATAAATTAAAATTTTGAAAATGTTATCCTTGAACAGAGAAAAGAATTAAAAATGTATGTAAAGTTTACATACCAGGATACAAAGTTTCTCACACAAATACATCACAACACTGAAAATCAGTATAGTAAAATGTTTTTCTTTATAAGGATATTAGGTCTGGATCCAAATCTCTTGGCTTTAACAAAAGTAATATCCCAATAAAACAAATATATATAGAAAAAATAACACCTTATTTTATTGTTAAAAAAGGAAACGGTGCCTTCTGAAACAAACTAAGATGTGATTTCCTGGAGACAAATGTAAGTTACAGTGAGAAGAGCTTAAAAAGCCCCAAATAAAATACTGTCTTTATTAAGAGGAAGATTTAGCAGATCAGTTGGAACAGCTTAAACCAGCCCATTTAATTTGGTAATATTACAAATGTCAATGTAAAAAACAAGACTTTTTTGCTTTCTGTCCTATAGTGTCACACAATCACATGACTGAAAACATATTGCCTGTAGAAATGATAGACACCTATCGCATGCCATTTGGTTTTAGTATGTAGATGTTGACTGCCTTGTTCAATACCAGGTTTAACATTCTTCAGAAATCCAGGAACAGTCATTAGAAGTTGCTTCACATATGTGAGCTGCGTCTCCCTCTAGTGCCCAAAGACATACGAAGTCTTGGTTCTCTTGCTTTATAATGTTCATTAAAGTCCAATCTAAAGCTAAGAAATCGAAGGCTTTCATCAGAACTGGTTGTTAGTAAGATCAAAAACTGCTGCACAATACCCTGAAAAAAAAAGTGAAAAAATAGGAGATTCATCAGAATGTACAGACGGTGTCATTCATTTGTAACACTATATTTTGACAAACTAATTATCTGAATGGTAGCACCAACATAAAAGGAATAGGGAATGCCAAAAGAAAGGGCAAGCAGAATGCTTATAACAAATCAAAATATATAGTATCATGAGCTTTTGTGGGTAAGACCCACTTCATCAGATGAGTTGGAGAGGAAATAACAAAATCCAAGATACATACAACAGCAAAAGTAGTACCTGTCGATTGTAGGACCCGTGTTAATGTACCTAGCTGTTGCCAGATACCCACAAATTGGTATTGCAAAAGATTGAGTGTGTTGAGTAAAGACATGCTGAACAGGTATATAACAGCCAGAACAGCCAGTATAGACATAATACATCCTTACAAGCGGTAATGGTGGAACTACTGGTGGCAAAAAAATCTAAGTGAGTTTTACTGTCTAAGGCCCACATGAGTCCTACAACAAAACTATATAAAATGCAGAACATAATTCACATGGAGACAGAAGTTTCTTCTAATTTGTTTATTTTTATTTAGTATGCCTCCATATAACATCTTGTATTTTGTCTAAAGTATTAAACATGTAAGAAAATACGAACAGCAGAATATGCATTAAAATGAAGAAGATATCAGCAAAATCTTCATCTAACTTTATAGATTTTATTTACTGGCCTTTGAGTAGCTAGATCTTAAAAATGCTGTCTTTATATTGCCCAGTGCTACTTTGCAGAGGTTTCAGAAAAGTACATGATGAGACATTTTATATGAGATTTGACAAGTAGACACAATAGAGCAAGATAAAACTGAAAATTTATCCTTGATGGTCAATTTCCTGACCTTCATAAATTGATAGAAGTGTGGCTCTAATGTCTTATGGTAGATGGCAGTAACATTAATTTCCTTTAAAAAAATCCGGTGGAATGCTTTGCTTGAAATGTAACTACTGGCTTCCTTAGTGAATAGTGCATTTGGAATAAAATGCAACTAATTAAGAGTAAGCCTGAATAATTCTCTTTTCACAGCATGTGACTCTGCATGCTTTCACTTAGCTGCTCATATACTACCCACTTTGACATCCCTAAAATGAGAACAGAAATTGACTATTTCTTATAGAGAATTATTTGGGTAGTAATCATTTGCAAAGATTAAGAAGGTAAATGGAATGCAACTGGGATTATGTTGATTAAGATTACTTTAAAAAGATCTATTAAATCCATTATGAAACAAGTTTGAGACTTAACAGGAGAGACTCTCGCTGTATCAGGTAAGAAAGTACTTGCTTTGAATGCTCACACAGAACAGCTACTAGAAGTTCCCAAATATCATCCACCTACAAACTATCAATTTTCCTAAGGTTGATGTTTTTCATGGAGCCACCCTTGAGTTAATTTAAACATATTTAAAAAGACAAAACATACTATATTTAGGACTAGCTAACATGGATGTTTAAAAAAAATCCAAATCATGGAACAGGTGAACATTCATATAGAAATTGCAGGTAGATTTGATTTTTAGAAACTCAAATGTATACAAAGTTGGCAAACTTATCCTCTTAGTTCATATTAAACAATCCTTATAAATATGAAGATCACCTGATAGAAATGTGTAAGTATTCGCAGCTGTGAACACATTTTTGGTACAGACTCTTGAAACTCTCTAATCCTTTTGTTCTCTTCTTCCTCTTCAGATGCAGTTACTCCCCACTCACCCTAAGAACAAAGTGAGAGAGATGTTAAACCTCACATTTATAAACTAGTCCAGTTGGTAGCTGGACCCATAAACTGACATGTTCATACACTGAAAATCATCATAACAGGCTATATATTCAGTGTCTCATATTGTGACTGCCAACTCTTCACACTGGTTATGAAATAAATATAACTAACAAAGTTGATTGTACTATGAATCAACAAAGATGTCAAGTTATAATACACTTGCCAAGAATTATTATATAAAAATGATAAATAAGAATTCCACACGTTTTGTGTGTTTAGGAATGAGTTGGTTTCCTCACATGTCCACTCTTCCAACGGAATGTATATGTACGGTGGGAGGGGCAATTATTTGACTTTTAGGATTAGGAAAGACATTTTCCATCAGAGATCCAGAGCCGTGACTCTACTCCCCATTCTTCAGCCTGAACCAGCTCAAAAATGGCTCACTTTCAAGACATGCTGAAAGACCTTCTATTTAACCTATAGAGCATGTGGAAGCTGCTTATTCTCTATGGGTGCATCTATACTGCACCATAGCTCGAAAGAAGATACGCAATCTGCATAGCTCAAATTGTGTATCTTATTTCAGTCTTATTTCGAAATAGCTTATTTTGTAATTATTTACTCCTTGTGGAATGAGGTTTACAGGGACATTGAAATAGAGAGCCCATTATATTTTGAAATAACAGGCTTGCTGTGAAGTTGCAGGATAGCTATTTCAGGATACTCTGGTAGCCTGGCTATATTTTTAACTTTTGGCAAAAGAACCTAACAACTTTGGATGGTCATTTTATCTTTAAAAAAACCCATACACTTTAAATTAAAAAAATAAATTCTTTCATCTGTCTCAAATAATTGTGACCCATAATTAAAGCTATGTTTACATCACAGAAGACACAGAATCCTGACTTCCAGAGGCCTTCATGACATTTTCCATTTCAGCCCTATCACAGCAGGACTGGAACTACCAGCTGCCACATGGGCCCCCCCCCGCAGTTCCCAGCAGTGGGATGGGAAGGTGGGACCTTCCTTCTCTCCTCAATTTGTCAGTTATTTTTGTAGCAAGAGTCAGGGACAAGTCACAGGCTTCCATGTAGTTTTGTATGACCTGTCCGTGATTTTTTAACTAAAAAAAAAAAAAAAAAACCAGAAACAAAAATCTTAGCTTTACCCATAATTCATCGTGCTGGCAGCCTTACTGTACCTCAAGTTCACGCTGTTTCTTTTTCTCTTCAAATTGCAACCTTCGCTGCAGCTCCTCCAAAGCAGCTCTGTACATTACATCTTGAGCATTCTGAAGCTCAATAATTTGGTCAAAAATGGCTCGAAGCTGGTTAAGAAGTGCCTGTGAGAAGATTGATAAGGAGGGTAAAAAAGGAGAAAATTCTGGACATAAAGAGGATTTAAGAGCTACTGTTATGTTTGTTGTGGTTCCAAAGAATTATTAAGATGGAAACAAATTGGTAACCTTGAGCACAACTATGCAGAAAACCCAAATTCACAACAAAAATTCCCCCCCAAAATCGAAACATTAATATATTTCTTACTGGAAACAATAAGGGCCAATCCATATTGCAACAGCAACATGCTCTGTGCCTGCATAGGCACCCCAAATGCAATCCAAGTGACCCACTTTTCTATCTTAAAATCATTACAATGGTGAAGAACATGGAAGGGGAAGAATGGAGTAAAACAGATGGCCAATAGTCCACCATAGGTCCAAAATAATTTTGTTATTGCTACAGTAAGTCTGGAAGGAAAGCAAGGTCATTTTGCAGTTCCTGTTGGTTCTCCCACAAGATTCTTGTTTAATTCTTACCAATTGTACAGCTCTTACTAGCTGTGTAAAACAACTGCATTTTTACTTGAAGAGTTTTGTTCTGGTATTGTCCTTCTCAAATTCAAAAGCAGCTTTTCTGGCTAGAGTGGCCCATCAAGGAAATAATTTTTTGTATTATACAAAACAATATGGTACCGACCCCAAAGTGCTCACAATATAATCAAAGCAAGATACAACAAGTGGGTGGATTACACAATTGAAATGAATATGAGAGACGAGATGAGGGCAATGTAATGAGAAAAGGCATTTACATAGATCAAAAAGAAAAATCTGAAGTCTCTACTGTCTATCTATCTATTGACAGATCCCCATAAGTATAATGGAAGAACAAGTCTTGAGAAGTTCTCTGAAGGAGCAGAGTAGTGATTTCACATTTTAGTCTGCAGAGGGTGTTCCACACAAAAGGAGTCATGGAGGAAAGTCTGAAGAGTCTTGTGGGAGAAGTGGATAAATGATGCAACAGATAGGAATCAGCATGTGCAGAAATGTGATAAGATACAAAAGAAGATTTAAATTTTAGGAACTTAAAAGGTAAATACTAGAAGTAAAGCTGGTCAAAGCTTGACAACTTGACAACATTTCAGAAAGCCAGGAAAAATATTCAATACCAAAGTTACAATTTCCTTTCCTTTTTTTCCCCAACTAGGTCTAATCAGAAGCTTGTGTTTGGTGTGGGAGAGGTGGGGCCGATAGTGGAGGGACTCAAAGCTATGTGCATCATCAAACATGGTCAGAATGATGCTGGAGTGGGAGATGATGATACCGTGTGGACACTATCTTTATTCTTGTCACTCGAGCCCGTGACCAGTGATACAGAAAGTTCAATGTTGGCCCTGCAAAGTTTAAATTAATGGCAAGACATCCTGGAGATGTTAGACTGGCCGCGATGCAGGGTGGGAGTGGTAGATCTGAGCCATTAGTTTACAGTTGGTGGAAGACATGTGAGCAGAAGAGGTCACTTAAAGAAAGGGGTAGCTGGAGAAAAGGATTCAACGAAGGGAAGGTATACTGCACCTGGTTAAATAAAGCTCTCATTTCGGGGGGGGAGGACTCTATGAGCTATTATAATAAAAAACAATTTTATCATTTAAGCAGGAGCTGACATAACAAAGCTATGATTTTATACAAAGAAAAAGGCTTACTCTGGAGTCACTGTCCAACAAACAGCGAGAGATGATTGTGTCCAGGAATACTTCGTGAGCAGCGATGATGTGGTCCAAGTCCTGTGCTTGTTGGACCTTGTTCCAAAGCTCATCCCACGAGCATTCAAGTACCTAGAAAATAAGGATTCAGGGCTGAGCTGTTTTATATTTGATAGATTATATAGTTACTCTTCTACTCTAAACAGAAGACACAAGTCACCTCAGTTATTAAATGTGACTATACTCCCTTTTCAACAACAACAAAATAGATGGATAAAATGTACCTCAAATGTAATGTAATACTGCATTTGATGTATGAAATGGACCATTTCTGATGCCAGAACGTGACACTGATGCAGCACCCCAGAAAGCTCTGTAAAAAAAACCCAGAGTTTCTATGTTAAAAGAAAAGGACAGAAACACAAGAGCCAGCGTATTAATATTGCTTTATTCAACATATTAAGTACACTAGAGTAAAAGTTATTGGTCTTCATCATTAGATTTAATACTAGATAGTAAGAGTTGAGCAAAAATCTCTCTCTAATGCAGTGGTCTCCAACCTTTTTACGCTACGCCCAAGATCACTTTTTAAATGTCAGAACAAACCAAGATCTACTGCCCCATCCTTCCCCCAAAATCCCACCCTCTCCTTCAAACCCCGCTCTCTGTTCTCCTCCTCTCCATCACTTGCTATCCCCAGCCCTTATACACTCTCAGGGTACGGCTACACTGCCGCTTTCCCCCCCCCCAATTCTGTCTAGACTGGGCCAAATGTCAGAAAAAACCCCTTCTTTCGGCAGCCCCCTTATTCCTCATGGAACGAGGAATACAGGGGTTACCGAAAGAGCATGTTTGCTGTTCCGCTAAAAAAAAGTGGAAGAACAAACGTGTCCCTGTACACAGAAGAGTTTTTCCGGGATGCCTCTGGAATCCCGGAAAAAATCCTGCAGTCTAGCCATACCCTCACTGGGTTGAGACAGGATGTGTGGGCTCTGGGGCGGGAATGAAGGATTTGGGTGTGGGAAGGGGTGAGAGGTGCAAGATCTGGGAGGGAATTTGGATGCAGGAGGAGGTGGAGAAGGGGATGCTGGCTCAGGGAGAGGGCTCCATGATGGGGAGTGTTGGGGTACTGAGCAAGCCACATGCTTGTGGATGTGAGGGTGCAGGAGTTTGGGTTGGAGTATGTGAGGGGCTCAGGGCAAGGAGGTTGGGAGTAAGATGGGCAGTGTGTGGATGGTGCAGATTTGCAGGTGTGTGGATGGTGCAGGAGTGTTGTGGCAGAAGACTGAGGATGTGGGGCTGCAGGAGTTTGGGGGGATGTGAGAGGCTCAGGACAGGGGGTTCCAGTGTATGATAGGCCCAGATCTAGAGTCGCGGGGGAGGATACAGGAGTGTTATAATGCTGCGGCTAGATGGGGGCTTGGCCCTAATTGGGGGTTTGTTGGCCAGGCTTCATTTTTAAATAAAATATTACGTCAAACACAAAAAGTTTCAGCATTGTCTTTATTTATGAGAAGGGCAGGGAACCTGTTTTGAGTCAGGGGTCACTGACCCACAGAAAAGTCAGTTGGGGCCACACAAGTGAGATGCAAAAAGTAACTCCTTCAACCCCCCACACCTCACTAATGTGGCCCCAATTGTGGTGGTGGGAGCAGGGGACATGGTACTGGGGAAGGGTGCTAGTGGGTGCTGGGGCAAGGGACCGGGTGCCAGCGGGTTCTGCGGCAGGGGACAGGGTTCTGCAGCAGGGGACGGGGCACCAGTGGGAACAGGGTGCCAGTGGGGACAAGGGTCAGGGGACAGGGTGCCAGTGGGTTCTGCTGCAGGGGACAGGGTGCCCCCAGCACGCGCCTCATCCGGTGACTCCTCCCTCCCAGAGGAGGGAAGTCCGGTTGCGCGCCTCTTCTCGGGCCTTTAAACCCCTGCCCATGCAGAGGAGGGAAGCCCCAGGGCGCGCCTCCTCTGGGAGTCCTCCCCTTTGTCCCCCCGTAGAGGGAAGCCCAGGCGTGCGCCTCTTCACGGGACTTCTAACCCCTCCTCCCCCACTGCGTGGAGAAGGGAAGCCCCGGCACGCACCTCCTCTGGGGACTCCTACCTCCCCCCATGCAGAGAGTCCCCAGCGCGCCACAGACCTGCTTTGTGGTACGGCGCCGGCTGTTTGGGGAAGGGGGAGCAGCCTGTGCACTTCCTCAAACCCCGAAAGTGGCGCGCAGCTGCTGGACTTCAGTCCACCCTGCAGGAAGCTGGCACTACCTCCCTTGTTGCTGGAGGTAGGTAGTGGGGCTTCTTTGGGGTGGGAGGAAGTGTGTGTGTGGGGGAGTCCCAAACGCCTTGCGATCGACCAGTCGGGGCTTCCTGATCGACGGGTTGGTGACCATGGCTCTAATGAATTTCTATGCATTGCAAGACAAACAAGGAACCAGCTGTCTAATCATATGATGTATTAGGACTTTGCAGTACGTAAAAGCCTTTTGCTTCTCAAATCCACAAAGTTCCTGCATGACCTTCAATAAATCACTAAAGCTAGGTCTAGACTACAGGGCTTTATCGGAAACAGCTACCCAAATTGCGCTCTAGAATTTGCGTAGCTTTTTTCAGATCGCTTTTGTAAAAGAGGCTTTTCCGCCATTTGGCCCAGTCTAGACAGGGCCAAATGGTGAAAAAGCCTCCCCTTTCGGCAGAGCCCTTATGCCTCATGAAACGAGGTGTACAGGGCTCTCCCAAAGAGTGCATTTGCTCTTCTGTGAAAAAACGCAGAAGAGCAAAACGCATTCCTTGGATGCAGGTCTAGTGTCTCACTGCCTCAACTGCCCATCTGTAAACCCTCTCTACCATACCAGGTAGTTGTGAGAATAAAATACATAAAAGACTGAGATGTTCAGATACTACCCAAATAGGATTATATAAGTAATGTAGATAAAGAAATTACATTTCATTAACTGCAAGGTGATCTTGCCATCAAGAAGAATCTGAAGCATTGAAATGAGTATAGGACAAGTTCAGACTGTGGTGGTGGGTTGGGTTGGGTTTTTTGTTTGTTTTTATCACTTTGTGATCTTATAAAAATCATCAAAAGATTTGAAGGTCTACCAATGAGTACCACCTCTGGTTCTTCACTCTTAATTTCTTTGTACACAAACTATTCCTAGCACATTATGTTACAGTAAAGCAAGGGAGGAGTCGAATAAAAAATAAATCTCTTAAACAGTCACCAGAAAAGCCTCAGAGGGAACAAATGCAACACTATATTTTTTTCTTTAAATGACAACTTTAAAAAAAAAAAAAAAAAAAAAAAAAAAGACAGCTTGATTTTACTGTCCAGGTAAAAACATTAAAAGTGTTTAATTAATCACTGACTGTTACAAATCATATATTGTAGAATCTAAATAAAGCTATCAAAACAATGATGAGTCCTCAAACAAGAACTTGGAGCTAGAATTGTTTAACCAGTCTCATAAGGAATTTCAGAAGTTACCACTTTGCTTTTTAACACATATTGTACCCATCTACTGCCATCCCTGTGACCAAAGCATAGTGTGGTGGGAGCACAAATACACAGGGAAAATACAGGTATACTCAGTTTCTTTGTATAAACTAGGTTTAGGCTGAAAAGTGTGTGCACTTGGGAAACATCCTATTACCAGCTTCTAGATCAAATAGATGTGCTGAGTATTACGGAAGAATCCAACCCCTTGGCCAGGAAGGAAAGAACAGTTACTTACCCTTTTGGGGATTCTTCAAGGTGTGTGTTGTCCACACAGATTAGACTTCTGAGAGTGCCACAAGTGTGAAGTCTGAGTCTTTTGGCTAGGAGGGCCCATATGAGCTGTATGCGCGCCCTTAGTTCCTTCACCAATTCAAAATCCCATAGGAGTAGAACTCCATAATAGCAAGAAGGAGGGCAGATTATATAATCCATGCGGACAACACATCTCAGAAAAGCATGATTACAATAGCCTCAGCATGGGTCAAGCAGTTCTGGAATATGGATCTGGTGAACCTCTCAATACAGCTCCCAATCATCTTACTATCCATTCCAATAGTTTGATCCTATACCTGGAGCTCTAGCACTGTTATATTTGACAGCCTGGATACTGACCAGATGGCTGAAGCTATCCAGCTGAGGTTCGGACCACGGAAGGAGAAAACCTTCAATCAATCAGACTGATATATAAAGCTAAATGGAAGAACTTGTCTCTTTGGACATTTCACCATCTCTCTTGACTTCATCAAACCCAGTGATACTGGATATTTGCTAGCCCTGAAATAATCCAGATATTAACAGATCCATTAAGGTTCTGTTTGTACGTAACATCTTCACATCACACTATACCGTTCCTCTCTTCTCCTACTTCCTTTCCAAACTAAGATTACACTGTTTTCCCACTCGGTAGTGGCAAGATTTGCCTAATACATGTTTTTTTCTCCCAGTTGAGGACCACCCTCCTTCTCAAGAGAATATAATATTAATAGGGCTGTGTAAGGAACAGTTACAGCTGAACTTTGTAGAGCAGATATGTAGAACTTGATCAAGACTGGGCAAGATGTGGCCCGGGGACCAGATCTGGTCTGCCTAACACTTTGATCTGGACCGTGAACTACATCTGGCTGCCTTCTATTTCCAAGAAGTGGCTCACGCAGCAGGGTCCTATTTAAATAGCTCACTGCACTACCTTGGCAGGGTCTGGAGCTGTGAGTCTTTTAAATAGCTACAACAACTCTGGGCACCTGTGAAACAACGTGGTAGTGGTGGGGCTGAGACACGCGAGCCCTTTAGATAGCGGCAGCAACCTGGGCACCTGCCAAGCAACATGGCAGCGATGGGGTCAGGAGCCGCGAGCCCATTGCTCTGTTTTTACTTCAAAGCCTCTGGCCCCAGACAATCCTGGGGAAAGCCATGCTATGGGCTCCCATGCCCCTTTGAATCGCACGGAGGCGGCAGTTTCAAAGGGGGTAGCGGCCTCACCGCTGATCAGCAGTGCAGTGGCTGCCCTTTGAATCTGCTGCCTCCGTGCAATTCACAGGGGAGGCAGTGGAAGCCTGGGCTCAGCTAGGGACTCACCAGCTGAGTCCGGGTTCCACGCAGCACTTTCCTGGAACCCGGGGTTAGTTGGGGACTCCCCAGCTGATCCCATGTTCCAGAGAAATGCCGGCGGGGAGCCTGGGATCAGCTGGGAATCCCCAGCTGACCCCGGGCTCCAGGGCTGCCCCTTTGAATCCCTGCAGAGGCAGTGTTTTAAAGGGGCAGCAAGGGGGGGGGGGAAGGAGGAGGAGATTGACTAGTCAACTAGTCGACATTACTATCTGATAAGCAAATGCTTATTGGATAGTCGACTAGTCTTTAACATCCTTACTACACAGCAGTGTTATTTTGGAATAAATGACGTTATTGAGGAATAAGATAGTCTGTGTTTACACTACAAGCCATTATTTTGAAATAATGTCAAAATAATGTTGAGCTAGAGGATTTCTTACTCCAACTCCTGTAATCCCCATTGTACGAGGAGTGAGGGAAGTCGGAGGAAGAGTGCTGCGCTTCGGACTTCCTGCTGCGTAGACGGCACCAAAAGCTGAAATAAGTTATTTCTACTTGAGCTATGCAACTACGTAGCTCAAGTTGCGTAGCTTATTTTGGCTTTAGCCCTGCTGTGTAGATGTGCTCTAAATGTTCAAGATTAATTTGGATTGAACTTTAAACATTAAGGCCAATAATCCAATTTTTACTTACAAGAAAGTCATCAAGACTGGGAGTGTAAGAAAGGCTCCCAGGGAAAAGATTTTAAGGAAAACAAGTGGACGTCTTCCCAGGAAAAAGAAAATTTAATAACTTAGTAAATTTAATTCATTCCTTTAGGGCCTTCTGCATCTTTTTGCAAATCTTCTGAGAATTGTTACAGATCACTAAAGACCAGAATTGTACAAGACAAAATGAAGGTGATCCTTAATTTGGTTGCAAGTCTATCCAAGAGACACAAGACAGACAAGGCATACGGAAAATCCAAAGGAAAATGACTTGACAGACTCAACATACATTAGCTTACTCTAAATCCAAAAGTATTTCACAGCATCATAAGTGGTCAAAGTTACTGAAGAATGAACAGGAAAAAAGAGCATTTATTGAGTAGGAACATCTCAAACACTATGACTCGCAAACTGAGAAAAGTCTCATTCACAAAATCCTAATACACTCATAAGAAAAAAAAAAAAAAAGTCCTCTTCAAAAACTAGTGAACCAAGTTCTTCCAAACAGGACTTGTTGCAAAACTGGGTTTTCTGAAACAAACAACATTTTAAAAGGGGAAAAATACTTTTCCTACTTTCCTGTCTTCCTCTCCAAACATGGACTCTTCCTGCAAAGTTAACTTTGCCACAAGGCCCAGGACCATCAATGTTCAGTCCTGTGCCAGCAAAAGCTAGCACTCATGATGGAGCCTAGAAATCATTAATTAAAACAAGAGGTTCCAGCTCTCTAGTGATATACAACAGAGCTCTAGAGTTGGTAGGGACAAAATAAAAAAAATTAAGTTGCAATGACCTTGAAGTTATGTAATTCGGCTCCCTGCACGGAGGCAAGGCCAAGTATGTCCAGTACATCACTAACAGAAATTAGTCCAACCTGTTCCCAGGAATCTCCAATGATACGGATTCCACAAACTCCCCTGAAAACCTATTTCAGTAATTCCCTAGCCTCATAATTAGAAATGTTTACCTATCTAACCTAAATATTCCTTGGGGAAAAAACTAGACCTGGGACACACCCTTGACTCACCCCCAATAGATTCATCCTTCCAGTTTGAAAGCAAACTAACTATTTTAATAGTTAATAGAAAGCAAATTAACTATTCTGAGTATGGTCTTTCAACCAACTACACACCCACTTTGTATAGTAACTTAATCTTATACCATATTTCACCAGTTTCCTGATGAGACTGACAAGACTTACTAAAAATCAAGATCTCTCAAGTCACCAACCACCCCCCCCACTCGGTCAGTAACCCTGTCAAAGAAGAAAACTAGATTGATCTGGTATAATATGCTGTTCACAAATCCATGTTGGTTACGTATTACCCTATAATTCTTTAGGTGCTTGCAAATGTTCATTTTAATAATTTGTTGCATCTTGCTAGGTGTCAAAGTCAGGCTGATTGGTCTGTAATTTCCAGGGTCCTCTTTGTTCTCCATTTTAAAGATCATTATGATATTTACTTTCTCTAGGCCCCTCAATGAATTCTCATAGATAAGTGCTAACAGCTCCAAGATTGCTTCAGTTCTGTCCTTAAGTACTCTGAAGTAAATTTCATCAGTCCCTCCCAACTTGATTACATCTAATCTATCTAAATATTCTTTAACCTGTTATTTTTCTATTCTGACATGTGGTCCTACCTCCTTGTTGTTAATATCGTGTTAAGTATTTGATAAAAATTAACTTTTTCAAGTAAACACTAAAGCAAAATACGCATTGCAAACCTCAGTCTTTTTGATATCAACTATTTTTCCCCATCAAGTTGGGGGGGGCAGAAGGGCTACACATTCCCTTATCTTTCTTGCTCCTAATGCACTTATAAAAACATTTTCTTATTGCCCTGGATCTCTTTTGTTAGGTGTAACTCTTTTGCTTTAGCCTTTCTGATTTTGTCCCTACACGCTTCTATTATTCTCAGATATTCATCCTTAGCAACTTCACCATGTTTCCACTTTTGTAAGATTTCTTTTTGATTTTCAGGTCATTAAAAAATTCCTAATAAAGCCATATTGGCTTCTGTTCTTCCTATCTTTCCTTCACATCAGGACAGTTTGCTGTTACGTCTTTAATACTGTGGCAGCTTCTCTGAATTGCCTTATTCTTCAGATTTTCTTCTCACAGGACATTACCTACCAGCTCTTTGAATTTGTTAAAGCCTACTTTTTGAATTCCATTTTGCTTACACTGACGCTCTCCCTCTTTTCTTTCGTTAGGATCATGAAATCTATTCTTTCATAATCACTAAACTAAATTGTTTCCACCTTCATATTTGCAACCAATCCCACCCTGTTAGTCAGAATCAAGTCTAAAATGACCGCCCTTTGGTTAATTTCCTTAACCTTCTGAAAAAAGAAGTTGTCCCCCATACATTCCAAAAATTAATGGACATTTTGTATCTACCATATTATTGTATTTTCCAACAAACATCTGGGGAATTCAAGTCACACGAAGGTAGAAAGGTATGGACCATAACATTTCAACACTTTGTATAGGAAACATAAAAAGATAAGAATGGCCGTACTGGGTCAGACCAAAGGTCCATCTAGCTCAGTATCCTGTCTGCCAACACTGGCCAATACCAGATGCCCAGAGGAAGGGATCAAACAGGTAATCCTCACTTGATCCCTCCACTGACACCCACCTCCAGAGAAACAGAGGCTAAGGGACTAGGGACACCATTCTTACCCATCCTGGCTAATAGCTATTGATGGACCTAGCCTCCATGAATCTATCTAGCTCTTTTTTGACCCCTATTAAAAGTTCTAGCCTTCACCGCATCCTCTGGCAAGAAGTTCCACAGGTTGACTGTGCACTGAGTGAAGAAAAACTTCCTTTTGTTTGTTTTAAACCTGCTGCCTATTAATTTCATTTGGTGACCCCTAGTTCTTTTATTGTGGGAATAATTAAATAACCTTTCCTTATTCACTTTTTCCATACCAGTTATGATTTTATACACCTCTATCATATTCCCCCCCCCCCCCCCCCCCCCAAGTTAGTCTGTACAGTATAAACTTGAAAAACAACAAGTAGTTTGATAGCACTTTATAGACTATCAAAACATGTAGATGGTATCATGAGCTTTCGTGGGCACAGCCCACTTCTTCAGATGACCAGAGTTTACATAGTTGTTAATGATTTAAGCCTTAAGGCAAGAAAGAAAAAGATTCTTTTAACAGAGGCATTTTGGAATGTCGCAGATATCAAAAATTCTGATCTTCGTGATCTTTTAAGAATCCTGTGTTACTCATTAATACATGGTATATTGTATTGCATTAAGGCCAGATCTTTGCTATTGGTAGAGTCCTGGCTCTTATGTGTCCAAATTAGCAAGTACTATATGTGGTGCTAGTTGTTTTGTAGGATTTACTTGAAACCTTATTTGCAAGCTCTTTGAAACATACATCTGTCTACAAACCCTGAAGCCATGTGTTAATTTGTTCTGGGGCTTCTACTCTGAGTTGGTGAGACACAAGGTGTGAGTTTTAATCCAGGAGAACTTTTATTTGTTTTTACAGCATGGATCCTAAATATACCCTAGAGAAACTGTATAAGCTTTAGTGAATCCCTTTTATTCTCCTTTCCAGTGTCAGGAAATATTGCAAATATTGCAAATACTCCTTGCAAATACTATTTCTGGTTGACTCAGTGTTGCTTAGCATCTTAAAACTGAGAGCTATGGATGGATAATATGCATTTTGGTGTGTTTACTAGCTTGAGTTTTTAGAAAGGATGATGATGCATGTACTCCAAGGATTTTTTTTAATTTGATTTCATACTAAATATGGTAAGCATTACTCCTTGTTAATTATCCCTTGTGTTAATATATTTTCTTCCACATCTACAGACTATATATATTGTGGCAGCCTGAGAGCAGGGAGCTGCGGAAGCCTAGTTTTTTTTTTTAAATTATTCAAAGAACATGGGGACAAGTGAAACTGTGTGTGGGAGAAGGGTAACTAAAAAGAAGGGGAAGCTCAAGCGCCAAACAAAAGAACGGGGGGGGGGGAAGGGACATGGGCACACAAGAGGGTGGATGGGACAAGCAGCGGAGAGGGAATGCAGGCAGTGAGGAGATTCCTGCTCAAGGCGGGTGGGGGCTAGACACGGCTGGGGAAAGGAAACCAGTGTGCCCACAGGCACCTGAGTAGCAGGCACAGCTCCTGCTGCACGGCCCAGCAGAGCAGAGAAGGGGCAGGGAGGCAAGCAATGGGGCCAAGAATGGAAAAAGGCCCCTACAGCAACTGGGGTTGGGAAAGAAGGAGAAGCAGCAGAAAGCAAGGGCAGGGGAACCAGGGGGAGATGAACCACCCCGTGCCCCCAGCATCCCACAAGAGCCACACCAGCCCCCACCCAGGAACCCTGATGGAAAAGGCCCCTTAATCTCCCACAGGGCAGGCTGTGGGGAGAGAGAACCCCAGGGGCTGTCCTAAAACAGCCCCCTTACCTCCTCTGCCTCAGGGAAAGCAGCAGCAGCAGGAATGGTGGAGTTCAGGCCCGCCGAGGTGAAGAAAAAGGGGCCAAAATAGACCCCCAAGTGGGAGGGGGGCCTCCCCCCACCCAGAGGTAGGGCAGCAGAGACCCCCCCCCACCCTCTTGCATCCTCAGCAACTAGCTGAGGTGAAGGGGGGGAAAGCTGCCTGCAAAAAGGCAGGTGGAAAAAGGGGCCTGGCCCAGAATGTAGGGGTAGCCAGGGCCCATCTGCCACAAAAGCAGCAGCCCCCCTCCACAGGCACCCCCCTCCCAAGAAGGAAGAAGAGAGGAGGGGTGCAGGAGAAAGTGCAGCACCCCGAGAGCAGGGGGCTGAAGAAGCCGAGTCCTATTTGGTGTCTGGGAGGTGGGCGGGCGCCAGCCTGCCCACATCTAAAGGACTTCCCCCCAGCCTACGGGGAGGGTCCACAGAAAAACCAACTAATTACTTGAGACAAATAAAGATAAAACAGGGACGGGTATGAGGGTCAAAGGGCTAAAACGAGGGAACCGGATGGGGACACCGAGCAGAGAACCCCGGACAGCGCCCACTCCCCCAAAGGTCGAGAGAGATCCAGCGGACGCTGCCCAATGGAACTCTGCCTGGATACGTGAGCAGATGCAGGAATGGAAATAGGCCCCACAGTCACAGGCCCCTCCCTCGGCCAACCTCTATTCCCTTGTTTTGTAAATTGCCAGCTTGGCCATAGCCAGGAGGAGGTTGACCAGGAGGTCCCACGACTTTGTGGTGCCACGGATGGGGTGTGCACAAATTAACAGGTGAGGGGAGAAGTGCAGCCAGAACCTCAACAAGAGGTTCTGGAGGAATCAAAAGAGGGGCTGTAGCCTGGCGCACTCGAGGTAGACATACGCCAGAGTCTCCCTCATGCCACAGAAGGGGTAAGTGTCAGGAACGGGGGTGAACCGCGCCAAGTACACACCCATGTTCGCAGCACCGTGAAGGATTCTCCAGCTGATATCCCCAGTGGGCCGTGGAACCAAGGTCGAATAGAGCAGTGGTCCCCGGCCATGGCGCCCACCGGGGCATTTATGTGTGCCCGCGAAGTGATCAGGGCTGGCCCTGCCCCAGGCGCGCGGCGCATGCACGGTGCCGGCCCTGGGCACGTGGCTGGCCCTGCCCCCCCAGGCAACTGGCAGCCCCAACTGGAGACCACTGAAATAGAGACTGGCTCACCAGGGCTACCCACCCTCTATTGGTGGTAGGAGGTCCCGCCACTTGGTGTCCGGGCAGGACATGAGGGTGGGGAAGTGCAGCATGTGAAGCACGAGCATGTACAGGTGACTCTCTGGCACGGTTTGGAAGGGGACCGAATGCAACGCATGCAGCCAGCTTGGGTGATGAGGGGGAGGCGGTCGGGAAGGTACGCGGGGCTGGGGGCCAATGGAGAGATCAGGAGGGCCCTGGGTGAGGGGTGGGCGGAGTGCACCTTCTCGCAGGACCCTGTTTAGGTACACGCAAGCAGTAGGTGGTAAAGCATCCTTCACCTCCTGAAATATGCGCCGAGGAGTATATAGAGTGGAGAGCCCCATGCTCTGGGCGAGCGCCGGAGGGTCCACCCAGTCATAGTCCAGGAGGTCTTCGATTCTGGTGACTTCTGCCAGGACCAACCTCTGGCGCACTGAGGGGGACTCTGCCGCCTGTACGCGTAGATGTGGATTGTGTAGCAGGGGCTCCGTGAGGCGGTCTGCCCCCACAGTGGCTCCCAAGGACCTGGTTGCCGCAAGCAGCTTCCAGGTCCGGAGGAGGTCCTAGTAGAAGGCTGGCAGCCAGGAGAGGTCTCGCAGAAGACCCCTCAAATAAAGGAGCTGCCGGTCATATCGGAGCCCTCGGAAGCAGCGAAGGAAAGCGTGTGCAAGTGTGCTCCATGCTGGACTACCCACATCAAATAAGAGTCTCTGCAGGGCCTGAAGGCGGAGGACATGAACCCACGTGCGCAAACACGTCAGGCCCTGCCCTCCCTCCTCCAAGGGGAGATGGAGAACCCCTGCAGAGACCCAATGAAGTCCTGGCCAGAAGAACCGCAGCATCAGCTGCTGGATATGAGCCAGGAAACCCGGGGGTAGGACCAGGGTGTTGAGACGGTGCCAGAGCATGGACAGGACCAGTTGGTTAAGCACCAGTGCCCTCCCACGCAGGGCATCTCCGCAACAGCCCAACCACCCTGGACTCTAAACTTTGCCAGTTTTCCGGTGGAGAGGGTTGCGTGGCAGAGAGAAAAACGCCGAGATAGAGCAGCAGACCCGCACTCCACCTGATGGACTGAAGCGCGGGTGAGAGGGAGCTCGCCTGCCACCCAGCCCCCACCACCAGGTCAGAGCTCTTGACCCAGTTGATCCGAGCGGGAGGCGGCCACCAAGTAGATAGCTTGGCAGGCCTCCACCTGCGCCAGGTCGCCCGGGTCCTGGACCACGAAGAGCACGTCATCGGCGTATGCCAACAGGACCAGTCGCATCTCCGGCTCATGGAGCACCAACCCTGCTAACCTCTTGCGAAGGAGACAGAGGAAGGGCCCTATGGCCAGAGTATACAGCTGGCCCGATGGTGGACAGCTTTGACATACTCCCCACCCGAAGCTGACTGGTGCAGTCAGGGTCCAGTTGAGCTTGCCCAAGCACTCTACGGAGGCGTACAGCACCTGGAGAAAACCCACAAAGCAGGGCCCGAAGCTAAAGGCCCGATGGGTGCCCAGGAGGTACCCATGGTCCATCCAGTCAAACGCCTTCTCCTGATCCAAGGACAGGAGTGCGAATGACAGACCATCCCTACACCCAAGCTCTAAGAGATCCCAGACCAGAAAGAGGTATCGAAGATACTACAGCCCAGGACAGTGTAGGTCTGGTCCAGATGGACCACGTCTGCCAGCACAGACTTCAACCTTAGGGAGATGGCTTTGGCGATGATTTTATAGTCCGTGCTGAGGAGCGAGACGGGATGCCAGTTCCTCAGATCGCGGAGGTCCCCCTTCTTAGGCAGCAAGGCGAGCATGGCTCGCCTTCACGATAAAGGGAGGACCCCGCTCTCCAAGGACTTGGCCCAGATGCTAGCAAGGTCTGGGCCGAGGACGTCCCAGAACACGCGGTAGAACTCCACGGTCAGCCTGTCCATGCCAGGGGATTTATTGGTGGGCATGAGATGGAGGGCTTCCGAGAACTCAGCCAGAGAGAGAGAGACAGCTCTAGCCAGTCCCAGTTGCCTGTGCTGACCGTTGGGAGTTTGTTCCAGAGAACCCAGCGAGCATCGGCATCAGTCGAATCCAAGGAGAACACAGAGGCGTAGAAGGCACAAGCCCTCTTGTGCATCTCCACCAGATCCGTGAGGGGGGTGCCATCCACCGCCAGAAGGCAGACTATGTGCTTTTTTAGCCCCCTCTTTTTCTCCAGGGCGTAGAAGAAGTGGGAGCCGTGATCCATCTCCCAAAGGAGATGGATGCGAGAACGAACAAAGGCACCCCGAAGGTCGTTGAGGGCCTGGAGTTCCTCCTGCTTCTCCCGGTTCGCTCTGCAGAGGGGTGGCTCTCTGGGGCTGGTGGCCAGCTGCCTTTCTAGCTCTAAGACCTCCCGTTCCAACTGATCTATCGCTGCATCCCTCTGCTGGCTGGCCCCCCGGGTGTAGTCGCGGTAGAAGAGCCACGTGCGCACCTTCCCCACATCTCACCTAGGGTTGCCAGGTGTCCAGTATTGTACCAGACAGTCCGGTATTTGCGCGCTCTGTCCGGTAAAAAAAATCAGAAAATACCGGACATGTGCAATGTCCGGTATTTTCTGATTTTTCCAGCTGTGCACTGGACAGAAGCCTGGCGTGGGCGGGGGCGAGCGGCTGGGAGTCCCAGCTGGGAGGCGGGGCCACGACTGCCGCCGGGAGCCCTCAGTTGGTTGAGTGTGAGGAGGAGGGGAAGCCTCCTCCTTGCTCGTGCATTGCCGGGAGCCTGCGTGGGACAGGCAGCAAGTGCCTAGGTCACTCCCGCTCCCCGCCGGCCAATTTGCTCACCGCCCCCCCCCGGCCGGTTCTCCCCCACTTCCCCTCCCTCCTGATCTTCCCCGACCAGCCCCCCTGCAACCCTCCCCCTCCCAGATCTACTTCCCGCCAGCCCGTTCCTCTTTCTGATCTCCCGGCCAGCACCGCTGAACCTCTCCCCTGCCCCGCCAGCTCTGCTTCCCGCCCCCTTCCTCCTGGCCAGCGCCGCTGCACCCTTCCCCGCCAGCTGTGCTTCCCACTCCTCCTTCCTCCCGGCCAGCCCCGCGGCCCCCGACCCTCCCCCAGCTCTGCTTCCCACTGGCCCGTTCCTCTTCCTGACCTCCCCAGCCAGCACCGCTGCACCTCCCCCACCGCCAGCTCTGCTTCCCGCTCCCCTTCCTCCTGGCCAGCGCTGCGACCCTAACCCCACCAGTTCTACTTCCCGCCCCTCCTTCCTCCTAGCCACCCTTGCAGTCTCCGATCCCCCAGCTGTGCTTCCCCCTTACTCCCGGCCAGCCCGCCTCCTCCTGGCTGGTCCCCCTCCCGATATCCCCAGCCAGCCCCGTTCCGCCACCCCCATGACCATCCCTGCTTCCCATTGGCCCCATCTCCCCAAGCCAGCCTCGTTTCCCCATTAGCTGTTTCCAGGCCCCCTTCCCGCCAGCACCGCTCCCTTCCTGGCCAGTCCCGCCCCATGAAGCGTGTCCGGGTTTTTTTTTTTTTTTTTTTTTTTAAATGACTACCTGGTAACACCTAGCAGTGATCCAGGTTCTTGGAGCTTCCCCCCCCCCCCCCAACAACTTTGGTCCCCTCCCCCTTTTTTCGGGGGGGAGGGGGGGGGGTTCGGTATTTTGTTTCAGCCATCTGGCAACCCTAATCCCACCACCGCCGTGTCGAGGGAAAGGCGCGCTGCCACCTGCACCAGGCCAGCCAGAACTCCCGGAAGGATGCTACAAAGCCCATGTCCTCTAGCAGGCTGTTGTTGAAATGCCAATATGCCAGGCCCCGGCCTCTCTGAGGAAAGAGAGGCCGTCATGGCCACCAAGTGGTGGTCCGGGCTGGCAGATGCCGAATCCTAGCGGAAGGCAGATACATGGGGAGCTGGGTATGCAGTTTTATGTTCCCAGTATAGGCTGCCAGAGACTGTGGCCCAGCAGTTCAACACCTGAAGCCCATCTGTCATCAGCCTGAAGGGAAGGCTAATCAGAACACCTGAGGCCAGTTAAGGCTGATGGGTGCACCATACACAACCCTCCCTCTCCAGGCAAGGTGGGGAGGAGTGGAGGGACGGACCAGAGGAGAAGTGAAGGAGAACAGAGCAGCCCAGCACAAGAAGACTGACCCTAGACAGCCTGCAACAAAGCCTGACCCAAGGCACTGGGAGGAGGTACTCAGGAGGGGTTGGGAAAGTGGCCCAGGAAGGGGCCACTGTTCCCTGGGGCAAGAGCCAAGCCTCGCAATCCACTCGGGTATACCCCCGCCATAGGCCGGACCCTGGAGCAAATGGGTGGGACCGGGTTTCCCCCAACCCTCTCCTGGCTGGTGGGCTGCCTGCAAGAAACAGGAGGTGGCCCTGTGGTCTAATGTAGGGACTGACCTCCCATGCCCTGGACTTGCCTATGATGAAAAGGGCTCGGATAGCGGGGTACCCTTGCCTTTGTGGCAGTGATAGGCACACTGCGAGCCTCTGAGGCACACGAAGAAAACCCCACCAAGAAGCGCAGAACCCAGGGGCTTAGCACCAAATGGCCACAATACACACACACAATACACACACACACACACACACACACACTCACACACACTCATTAGTAACACTGGGTCAGTTAATTTCTAAGTTATTGTCTGCAAAAAAATTAGAAGTTTTCAGGTACCTAAGTAGCTTCTGGAACGGAATCAGCAGTTGCGGCGGCCGCCCTCCCCCCCAAACCTGAAATGGTGCCCATTGGCCCTCAATTAGAACTTCCCCAGTTGTTTCCCCTCACACTTAAATGAGTGGAGCTCCAACTCAGATACCTCCACTATTCACATCAGTGAGTGCAAGCCACGGGGGAGAAAGTGGCCTGACACATCAGGTACTTGTCCATTTAGGGTTAGATCAAAATCAATAATAAACCAACACTTTATTAGGTAGCCAGTATGAAGCCAAAAATACAGTTGTGCACTCCCAGAAAGATATGCACTATAAAAAGAGCACTGACAAGTTCAAATTCAAAATCAGCTTCAAACTTCTGAATAGAAAGATCTAGCCACACATAGAACACAATACGTGGTTTAAGCTAGACGTGACAAAGGTATGACTAATCCATTCAAATCTGGAAAAAAAAAAAAAAAGGGGGTAGTTTCCTGGATGTAAATAGATGAAATAAAGCTGTTCTAGTCACAACTGATAATGTGCTCTTTTAACAGCTGGAAGTCCAACCAGACTTCTAGATTGTTCACTTGCCCCACAAATGTAAAGCGAAAACAACCAGAGAGGGGCAAATATGGATCCCTGCTCTCCCAACAATCATTTTAATCTTCCCTGGATTGAGTATTTTGTATTTCTCACATAAACAAATCAGAGAATGCAGAACACAACACTCTATCAAACAGCAATCAACTAAAATCAGACTTCTAAGGACTAACACATACCATCTTCTTTAAAATTATACAAAAGAAAGACTATATTGTGTAAACAACCCAAATAAAACAAAAGTTCTTTAGCTCTGTAGATGGGAAATGCACTCTGCTAGAAAAACCATTTGTAATTTGCTACTGCCCTCTAAAGGTTGTTTCAAGAATTTCAACTTTGTAGTTTTGATGATTCAAAACAAATGTTTTAAATACATCTTTGAACTGAACATTGCAGAAATAGCCACAAGATGCTGATATTAATCTGAATAAGAGAAAAAAAAACAGAGTTTTTTTTAAGAAAAACCAACCCTGTAGATTTTCTACCTAACATGCAGTGAAGCGGTACTAGTTCAGAGTAGGGATGTAAAATCCCATTTAAAATTTTAATCAAACTGTATGTTTAACTGCTTAACTGGCCCACAGCATACGGGAGCTTGCCACTCTGCAGGCTGTGCTGGCCAGGCTGGGCCAAGCCCACCGCAAGTAAGCAGCTGCTCTAGTCGGGCCAGGAAAAGCCCGCTACACCACACTGCTGGCTGGGGGCTGCTCTGGTTGTGCACTGCTTCACTGATTACACCAGTAAGCATGCTAGTAAGGTAAAAGCTTACCAACTACCTGGTTAACTCTTTAAATCCCTAGTTCAGAGTAAGAGACGGTTACTCACTTCGCGCAGTAACAGAGGTTCTTCGAGATGATTGTTTCTGTGGGTGGTCCACCTTAGGTCTTGCAACGCTGTTGCACATCTAGACGGAGATTTACAGTAGCAGTGCCCTCCGGTATGCTGCACACGCGAAGCAGATGGCACACACGGTGCTGCTATCACGCATGTGCGGCAATCGTCCCTTCAGTTCCTTCTCTGCTCTGGAAGGACAACTCCTCCGAAGCAGAGAGAAGGAAGGGCAGGTGGTGGAGCACCGACAGGGACAACCATCTCGAAGAACCTCCATTACGCCACGAAGTGAGTAACCTTCTCCTCAGGTGACTATACAGCAGTACCCGTGCAGGGAAGCAGGTGCTTCGGTTAATAATCGTGTTGGGCTTTAAGAACAGAAGAACGGCCGTACTGGGTCAGACCAAAGGTCCATCTAGCCCAGTAGCCTGTCTGCCGACAGTGGCCAGCACCAGGTGCCCCAGAGAGGGTGGACCGAAGACAATGATCAAACGATTTGTCTCCTGCCATCCCTCTCCAGCCTCTGACAAACAGAGGCCAAGGACACCATTTTATCCCCTGGCTAATAGCCTTTTATGGACCTAACCTCCATGAAATTATCTAGCTTCTCTTTAAACTCTATTATAGTCCTAGCCTTCACAGTAGTTCCACAGGCTGACTACACGCTGTGTGAAGAAGAACTTTCTTTTATTAGTTTTAAACCTGCTACCCATTAATTTCATTTGGTGTCCTCTAGTTCTTCTATTTAGGAACTAATAAATAACTTTTCTTTATCCGCCTCTCCACACCACTCATGATTTTATATACCTCTAACATATCCCCTCAGTCTCCTCTTTTCTAAACTGAAAAGTCCCAGTCGCTTTAACCTCTCCTCATATGGGACCCGTTCCAAACCCCTAATCATTTTAGTTGCCCTTTTCTGAACCCTTTCCAAGGCCAAAATATCTTTTTTGAGGCGAGGAGACCACATCTGTACACGGTATTCAAGATGTGGACGTACCATAGTTTTATACAGGGCAGTAAGATATTCTGGGTCTTATTTTCTATCCCTTTCTTAATAATTCCTAGCATCCTATTTGCCTTTTTGACCGCCGCTGCACACTGTGTGGAAGTTTTCAGAGACCTGCACGATAACTCCAAGATCTCTTTCCTGATTTGTCGTAGCCAAATTAGCCCCCATCATACTGTACGTATAGTTGGGGTTATTTTTCCCGATGTGCATTACTTTACACTTATCCACATTAAATTTCATTTGCCATTTTGTTGCCCAATCACTCAGTTTGGTGAGATCTTCTTAGTCCCTCACAGTCTGCTTCTGTCTTGACTATCCTAAACAGTTTGGTAGCATCTGCAAACTTTACCACCTCACTGCTTACCCCTTTCTCCAGATCATTTATGAATAAGTTGAACAGGATTGGTCCTAGGACTGACCCTTGGGGGACACCACTAGTTACCCCTCTCCAGTCTGAAAATTTACCATTTATTCCTACCCTTTGTTTCCTGTCTTTTAACCAGTTCTCAATCCAAGAAAGGACCTTCCCTCTTATCCCATGGCCATGTAATTTACACAAGAGCCTTTGGTGAGGGGCCTTGTCAAAGGCTCTCTGAAAATCTAAGTATACTATATCTACTGGATCCCCCTTGTCCGCATGTTTGTTAACCCCTTCAAAGAACTCTAATAGATTAGTAAGACAGGATTTCCCTTTACAGAAACCATGTTGACTTTTGTCCAACAAATTATGTTCTTCTATATGCTTCACAATTTTATTCTTTACTATTGTTTCGACTAATTTGCCAGGTACTGAAGTTAGACTTACCGGTCTGTAATTGCCCGGATCGCCTCTAGAGCCCTTTTTAAATATTGGTGTCACGTTGGATACCTTCCAGTCATTAGGTACGGAAGCCGATTTAAGGGATAGGTTACAAACCACAGATAATAGTTCAGCAATTTCCCATTTGAGTTCTTTTAGAACCCTTGCATGAATGCCATCCGGTCCCGGAGATTTGTTAACGTTAAGTTTTTCTATTTGTTCCAAAACCTCCTCTAATGACACTTCAATCCGGGACAGTTCCTCAGATTCATCGCCCACAAAGGACGGTGCAGATTTGGGAATCTCCCCAACGTCCTCAGCCGTGAAGACTGAAGCAAAGAAATCATTTAGTTTCTCCGCAATGGCTTTATCGTCCTTGATTGCGCCTTTATAGTTCCATCGTCTAGGGGACCCACAGGTTTTTAGCAGGCTTCCTGCTTCTAATGTACTTAAACATTTTGTTATTTCTTTTTGAGTTTTTGGCTAGCTGTTCCT
This sequence comes from Rafetus swinhoei, assembly GCA_019425775.1. Lineage (NCBI taxonomy): Eukaryota > Metazoa > Chordata > Testudines > Trionychidae > Rafetus > Rafetus swinhoei. The sequence goes on from CM033437.1 coordinate 112,487,337, forward strand.
CAAAATCTTTTTTTGCTCTTCTTATTACATTTTTACACTTGATTTGACAGTGTTTATGTTCCTTTCTATTTATCTCACTAGGATTGGACTTCCACTTCTTAAAGGATGCCTTTTTGTCCCTCACTGCTTCTTTTACATGGTGGTTAAGCCACGGTGATGCTTTTTTAGGTCTCTTGCTATGTTTTTTAATTTGGGGTATACATTTAAAAAACACAGCAAGGTGAGGACTGAGTCCAAATTCCATGCCCCATTTCAGGTAAGTGTCCAGGGCATAATGTCTGGTGAAAGTGTGTGCAGAAGACCATGTTGCGGCTCTGCAAATGTCCATCAGATTAATGCTGCTAAGGTAGGCTGCAAAGGTTGCCATGGCCCCTCGTGGAATGCACTCATAATTGCAGCAGAGGCTGCTAGTTAAATTTGGCGTAAGCCAGACGGATGCAGTCTACGATCCACTTGGAAAGTCTCTGTGTCGAGATTTGCATGCCCAAGGATCTTGTAGTGGTGGAGATGAAAAGTCTGTTTGTTTTACGAATTGCCTTTGTCCTCTCTAGGTAAAAGGCAATTGCGCGGAGTACATCAAGTGTGTGCCATTTAGCTTCTTCGGCAGTGGCATGAGGCTTTGGGTAGAAGACAGGTAGCACCAGAGGTTCATTGCAATGCCAGGAGGTAAGAATTTTTGGTAAGAACTTTGGATGTGGTCGCAGGACCACCCTGCCCTTTTTGAAAAAGGGTAAAGGGTGGATCAGCCATCAGCGCCCCAATTTCACTTACTCTTCTGGCTGACATGAGCGCGACTAACGTAGCAACTTTCATAGAAAAGTGCAGCATTGAACACGTGGCTATAGGATCGAATGGTGCATGGGTTAGGGCTCATAGTACAAAGTTTAGAAAACTAGTCCCAGCCTGGGACCCAACAGGCAGAAACGTGTTCTGGATGCCCTTTAGGAATCATTTAGTCGTGGGGTGGGAGAAGACCGATTTGCCCTCAATGGGTTGGTGGAATGTGGTTATGGCTGTGAGGTGTACCTTTAACGAGCTGAGTGAGAGGCCTGTATGTTTTAGATGCAAGAGGTATTCTAGTATATCGGCCAATGGAATCATGGATGGATCTGCTGATATTTGGTTCGCCTAGGAGGAGCATCTTTGCCACTTTTATAGGTAAGCCTCTCTCATTGTGACTCTGCGACTACTTATTAGGATCTGTCTGACCTGATCCATAAATGTTGATTCTATTGAGGAGATCCAGTGAGGAGCCAAACTCAGAGGCAAAGAATATGGTGAAATGGGTGACCGATGTGACCCTGTTGCTGAGTCAGGAGATGAAGGACTATCGGAAGCTGCCATGAAGGGCTTAGGGACACATGATGTAGGTAAGTATACCATGTCTGACGGGGCTAAGCTGGAGCGATGAGGATTATTGATGCTGTCCCCGCTGTTATTTTGAGTGTAATCCAATGCCCGTACAAGAACAGTACTGTAGACACTTTTTTTGTTGGCAGAGGTTGCAAACAAGTCTATGTTTGGGAATCCCCAGCGTGAGAATATCGTGTGGAGTATGCGGTCGTCCAATTCCCATTCGTGATTGGACGTGAACTTCCTGCTGAGGGTGTCTGCCGTATTATTGTCATTGTCCAGTAGATAAGAGGCTTGTATGCGGACATTGTGGTCTATGCACCATAATCATAGGTATGTCACCTCTTCGCAAAGGCAAAAAGATCTGGAGCCCCCTTGCCTGTTTATGCAGTACACTGTGGCTTGATTGTCTATAAAAATCTGTACTGTGTTGCCCTGTATCTGTAGCAGGAGGTTCCAGCAGACATACCATACGTACCTGAGTTCTAACACATTGATATGGAGGGAGCACTCATGGGACTGCCATCATTTGGACTGTGAGGGGGCCTGAATGTGCTCCCCACCCTAGGAGGGAAGCGTCCGACATGACTGCGATTGTCGGGGGACTTCTGTGGAAGGGTACCCAGGCGCACACTTTTTTTAATCCGCCCACCATTCTAGTGAGCGTGTGATCCTGTTCTGTATGAAGGGCTGATATTGGACTCTCGACCTGACCTTCAAAATGTTTGCCTGGAGGTAGATGGCTGAGACGTGGCTGGTCGGTCAGCGGTCTGTCTGCGTTTGGTTTGTTGTTGTCTCCTCCTGCTGTTAAAGTGCCTCTGAGCTGATTGAAAAGAGAGGATTTGTATCTCTGATTAAAATATCTGTTTTGTTTGCGCTTTGCTGCAGGCACATGTATCCCAAGGGTTTTCAACATTGTTCTGGAATTCTTGAGCGAATGGAGGGACGCATCGGTTGAGTCTGTGAACAGCTTAGATCCCTGGAAGGGGAGATCCTCTATTGTGGCCTGTACCCCCCCAAGGAAAACCTGACATATGGAGCCAGGAGGATCTCCTAATCACAATAGCTGTTGCAATGGACCGTGAGGCTGTGTCAGATGCGTCGAGGGCAGCTTGAAGGGCCGTGTGGGAGATCAACATTCCCACATTTATATTGGCAGAGAACTGCTATTTCATATCCTCTGACAAATGGTCAACAAGTGATAGCTGTTCAAAGATGTAGTGGGTATTTAGCCAACACTGCTGTATAATTCGATATACGTAGCTGAAGACAGGCTGAGGAATAAGCCTTCCTACCCATAGGATCTAAACACTACCACATACGGGGTAGTGCGTGTTGCACTCTGTCTGTCCCTTTGGTTGACTGCGTCCTTCACTACAGTTGGGCAAAGGACGAAAAAAGAGGAAGTCCGCACCCTGTGGTGCCATATAATATTTGCGGTCAGATCTCTTGCAGATCGGTGGAATCGTGGCCGGTGTCTGCCATATAATCTTGGCAGGGTCCATAAGGGCAGGATCCATTGGCAAGGCCAGTTTGGAGGTTGGTGTGGCGTGGAGTATGCTGGTCAGTTTGTGTTGGGTCTGGTGGAGGCTGACCAGGGAGACCTCAATGACATCAGCTACCCGTTTAAAAAGTTCTTGGAAAGAACGGAAGTTGTCTCCAACCGTAGGAGGTGGGAGCATAAGTGTGTTGTCAGGGGAGGAGGAAGAGGAGGAAAATGATGTGGGTTGCCGGGTGAGAGGAGGCTGATGATTCCTCGTCACTGGAAGCCAATCTCCTCCTCCTCTTGGTAGAGCAACCTGTCAAGGGGGACAGAGATGATGTTCTGGAAGCAGGAGCCGTTGTCATGAACTGTTGACCCTGTAACTGTTGTTGAACCCAATTCGGTACACACAGGTCCCAATAAGGCCAGCTGGGGGAAGCGGCATGGGAGGGGGCAGCCATTTCAGTGGTTGTTGCTGTGCCCCTGTAAGTGTTGGTGGTTGAGGCTGTTTTGGGGAAGAATGTCTTGAAGAATGGGTGCCGACCAGAGAGTCTTCTTCGTTATCGCTCAACAAGGACAATGCCGAGCCTGGAGTAAGCGAGCGTAGGAAGCTGCTCAATGCAGGGGTGCTGTTGATATCGAATAGCAGTGTTGTGGGCACCAAGGATACCCTGAGCTCCTCCGTTGTGGTGAAGGGTGCTGGCCCTGGCGTATGCGGTGCCAGGGGAAGCTGGGGTGGAGCTATGGCCGCGGTCTGTGGCGCCAATGATACCAAGTTAGAGGGTGTTGGTACTGCATGCTTGTAGCTCCTCAGTGCATGGGTGCGGCTTCTCCTTCTTTGGTGCCAGCGGTGCCATGGTTGTAGCCGGCTTGATTTTTCTTCTCAGAGCCAACGTATGCACTGGTGGTGCCAATGGTGCTGATTTTGCCTTGGCCTTGCCTGAAGGCTTGGAAGGCTTATGTAGGTCCTTTGACCCTTGGGAACTGTTGGTACCTGACGGTCCTGGAGCCTCCCTGTCCAGAACCCTGGTAGGCATTGGAGCAGGGGGAAGTTTAGGTGCTTGCTCCCATTTTTTGGAGAGAGAGTCACCTTTGCTGAGAGAATGGGACCTCTTCCGATTCTGGTCAGAGGAAGAGTCCCTCAAGGAGACGCTGGCTGGTGCTGACTTTTCAGACGTGGCCAGGGGTGACGGTTGATGCAGGGGAGATGAATGCTCCTGATCTGAAGCTGGTCTTACCATGTTCTCTAGTGAGAGAAGTTTCAATTGGAGCTCCCGTGCCTTCCTTGTGCAAGCTGTAAGCTGTTTGCAGTGCTCGCACTGTGCTGTAATGCGTGTCTGACCGAGGCAGCGCATGCACTTGGAATGACCGTCGGAGATGGGGATCGAAAGCCTGCAGGAGAGGCAGCATTTGAAACCTAGGGAGCCAGGCATCCCAAGGACTGTTACACAAACAAAATCGCGATCTAACAGGACTTTTTTTTTTTTTTTTTTTTTTTTTTTTTTAAAGAGAGAAAATAAATCTTAATTCTAACTGATTAACAACAGAACTAACTGTAATTGGAACAATATTGAACTAGTAAACGAATAAGAAGAGCAACTGCAGTTCTGACCAATGCCGACAGCGGTAGAGAAGGAACTGAAGGGACGGTTGCTGTACATGCCATCTGCCTCGCATGCACAGCACACCGGAGGGCACTGCTATTGTAAATCTCCGTCTAGATGCACAACAGCACTGCAAGACCTTAGGTGGAGCACCCACAATCTTAAGGTGGAACACCTACAGAGACACTCCTCGAAGACAATGACTACGGCCCAAATACTATTTTTGGCACAAAATGGAATCCCCAGGTATTCCAGCACACAAAAATGTAAAACATAACCCAACAATTCACCCAAGCATAAATTAAGGTACATTTTCCAAGTAATCCTTAATTTTGCTATTAATTAACATGAGCCAGAGCTTTAATGTCACTTCAGGTTTTCCATGGTCATAACCCACATCTCAAATTAAGAAGGAATGAAAATTGGTGACAAGTTAGACCTAGTTAAACTGATGTATCCATTGGAGTAAGATATGTTGAAATTGGCAATGTAATTTAAAAAACAAAAGAACTCAAAGAAGTTTTGAGGTAAAGAACTGAGTTGGCTCTCTCCTTTCATAAAACCTTTCTTGAATTTTCTGATTTGTTGCTTTGGTTGCTACACTTCTCTCTTAGCCCCTTAGCATATGCATGATCACTAAATCAGACCTGAGTTTATTGAAGGGACAGGAATTGATATGTAAAATAGGATGCAAGTTACTAACTGGTAATGAAGCTGCATCTGAATTCTAAGGAGAGTTTGACAGCCTAGTGCAATATACCTATTTGTGGAGGAGTTGGGGGAGTTGGAAAGGTTTAAGATACAGCAGTTTTAGACACTAAGGTAGTGGTGAGCAATTTGCAGTCCCTGGGCTACATGTGACCCATCAAGGTAATCCGCTGGTGGGCCATGAGACATTTTGCTGACATTGACCAACTGCAGGCATGGCAGTCCACAGCTCTCAGTGGCCGCAGTTAGTCATTCCCAGCCAATGGGAGCTGCGTGAAGAGGTGCTGACCACTAGTTCCCACAGCTCTGACAAGCCAGGAATAACAACCACAGCCACCAGGAACTATGGAGGGCCATGCCTGCAGATGGTCAATCTCAGCAAAATATCTCATGGCCTGCAGGTTGCCCGCTGCAGTTCTAATGTATCTTTCAATTTATTACACTTAGGCAGAGGAAGAGGAAAAACTAATGTTCATCATATGAAATAGCTCTACCAAGTTATGGCCAAAACACACTGCAAATCGAATTCCAATACAAGTATTAATTCATTGATATAAATGTTATGCCCTTTTTGTGGGACTTCTCTATTAATATCACTGTTTTCCAGGCTGGGTATCATCTGACTTCCCCAAGACTTCATTTCACAGCTCCTACATTGTGACAGTACTTCCACATCAACTAAATCAAGAATGCCATGATGTCTCATCTACACACTTCGCAGATGGAAATCTGTAATTCTGAATGTCCCATTGATAAAGCCCCACACAAATACAAACTTTATAACCCCGTGCAATCCAAAAACATGGTCTATGGATATAAAGTGGATATCCACAGATTTACAGAGCTCTATCCATCAAGTCCTGCTATCTCAGCACTGAGTACTCAATACAGTACCATTATCTTAGTTTCAATCCAGTTTTAGGGAGTCTGATTAAATGAAAAGATTGTGTACATGAATGGCTTACTATTAATCTTATGTCCTATTTTGGTATTGCTGGTAAAACTCTCAATCCTGACTTTCTGTAGTTCCTGCAATTAGAAACAATTGGACAAGTCTGACCTATAGAGAAGATAGAACTTGATTTTATTTTAGAACTTGTGTTCATCTATCACTATTTTTGGCTCCATTCTCATAAAATACATTGAAAGCAATGTCTCCGTCAATATTTTCATATCAGATTCAATGGAACCAAGTCACAAGAGTGCAGAGCACACTGAACGTTCCCTCTATTTTTTCCCCCGTGTGTGTGGAGTTAATTGTGTTAAGTGCACCAATATGGAGGCGATGTGTGATTCATCACCTTCATATTGGTGCACATAAAATTCATGGGGTTCAGGGGTTAGGTAGAGGGTTAGGATGTGTGTGTGGGGGAGGCAGGACTCTGGCTGGTGGTACAGGTTTTCGGGTGGGGCCAGTGATGAGGGGTTTGGGTACAAGCGTCCCTGAGGCTGAGGTAACGAAAGGGGCTCTGGCTTGGCCCTTGATGGGCTGCTGTGCAGCCACACACTTTAAAGGGAACTTCAGTGCACTCTGCAGAATATCTTATAGAAGCAGGAGACCAGTCCTGGCTTTGCAAAAGTGGGATTCAGGCAACAAGAATATTCGAAAACATCTGTCACATTCACCTTCATCTATGTTTTATTGGAACCTTCTCCCCACTGTACTCATTGCAGTAAGTGAAGTGACTACTCCACTTGCATGCTCAGTAACCTCTTACCTCAAGACCACACACAAATGCATACCTATTTAGCTTACTGTAATCAAAACCACTTGAAATTTAATTAGAGAACATAAAATTTGTAACATGAAGATAAACTTGACTACTTGTAGCTCAATTCTGTTTTATACTTTCATATACTTAAAAAAAAAAACCACATTATATAAATCAATGTAACTTTATCAAGATTGGTTGTTCTTCTACAATTGCCTTAGTTCAGACAAACAATACTAGCTTTATGCTCCTAAACAGTCCATGTTGAAGTTGTTACCATGTACGCAAGTGCAACTGAACATCTAATTTCCATATTAGCCATACAACAGGGTTTTTTTTTTAAATAAAGTACTAAATTTATTAAACAAAATTGGCTTTTGCTCTGAAGATAAAAACTTCAGGGTTTTTTTTTCACTAAAATACACTGCTAACCTATAAGTAGGTGAAAAGCAATTTCAGATCTGTGCAGTGAACCTGCAGTATATATAATGCACAATGTGAGAATAAAACTTCACACGTGGAACCCTGCCGAAGTGCCCTCATGTTGTATAATGCAGGATTGGGACCTTGTTCATTATATAAAAGGTTTAGCCATCTAATAACCTGCCTGTAGCAAAAGAAACTGCCAGACTATAACAAGCTGTGCTACCAAAATAAAAAAAGTGATTATGTATTCTGAAAAAAAATGGATTAAAACAATAATTTTATATATCTTGATTGTGAGATCTTTTTAAAAATAGATGTAATAGGCTTAGTTTAGAGTTTAGCCACTTTGGACTAACACCATGCTGTTTGGATGTATCTGTTAAAAACAACTGCATTGGATTTTCACCTTTTTCCTCCCATGAAAAAGGTATAAAGAAAGTGAACAGAATCTAAGGAGTTCTCAATGCTAAAAGCATTCAATGGCTGAAGATCAAGAAGTAATAATAGAAAAGGCATAGGATAGACTTTACATTCCCAGCCACTATGCCATTTTGTCCTCACTCAAATTTCTTATGTGACAAATTAAATAATAAAAACAAGACATTTCTGAATAGGTACCAATGAAATGTTCCTTATGAATTCTTTTTTTTATCTCCACTAGCTGGATTTTTCTCTGGTGTACAATTTTAGCTAAATTGCATCTAAAAACACCAGTAAACACATTACCCATTCTGTTTTTCTCTTACCTGGCATACATTTCAGAAGCTTTGCATTGCACATATGCCCTTTCCATATGTCTGTGAGAATATATTCCATCCGCTTTGCTCGCCATAGGAAGTTAAACACTCTTAGGTAGTGGCTCATGCACTCTCGTGTAAATACCTGCAAATAGAATCAATATAGCAGTTTAAAATAAAATTACCAGATTTACAACCCATTCATTTGGTTTCTTAAAATTTTTCTACAATATCCCAAGTAATATATATATAGGTTTTATCAACAGATTACATCAGGAAATACACCCAAAGCTCTAGGGATGTTAGTCCCTCTATGCAGGGAGATGATCGGATTCTGTCATCAACTGCACAAACAATAAGCAAAACACCATTATAAAACCTGAATCAGAAAAAAAAAAAAATCAGAGTAAAAAGTTCCAATACAATAAAACCAAGTCAAAGTCTGCACTGGCACAGGAGAACTTCATGAAACTAAGTCATCAGGCAAGTCTCCAGCATTTCTTTCACATACCTACAGCCAGGGTGGCACAAAAGTAGGGATGTTAAATCACATTTATTTTTCAGCGGTTACACATTTACATGTGGGGGTCAGGCAGGAGCCAGTGCTTGCAGGGAGCCGCGGCTTTTAAGCCAAGCACCAGCTCCCACCTGCCCTCCCCTCCCTGCCCTGCCTGCTGCCTCTCTAGGAGGCAGCAGCACAGCAGAGGCAGGTGGCTCTGCAGGAACTGGCATACTGGCTCCCTGGAACTGGAATCAGTTCCTGTTTCCGCCCCGCTACCTCGGATACAGAGGTAGTAGGGGTTGGGGATGCATGTAACCGTTTGGGTTAATCAGCGAACCCAGGCTTATGGGTTAACTGTGTACACGACAGCACATTAACATCCCTAGTGAAAAGATGCTTGTACCCATTATGGGGAACCAAGTAGCAGTGTTCAGCCCCGTTAGCTGGGGGATGGGAGGTATGGATGCTGGGATTTGCCACAACAACAACAACTTAGTGTTAGTTTATATAGTTTTAAGGGCCCATGGATCAAGGATGTCCACCATAGGGTCCACATCCTCGATAATCTCCTCTGCTTGTAGCCTGAGAGTCTGAGACACCTGTCTTAAGAAGTCCTGGTCGCCTCTGATGTCCAAGGTGGGGTGTGTGGTGGTTGGGTACTGGCCATGGCCTCATCCAGGGATGAGGACAAGGAGGCCTATAAATGAGGGACTTAGAGGCTCCTATTCTCCAGAGGGAGAATCCAGTGCCGCCCGACTCTCCAAAACTTCAGGTTCCGGTGTGGACTTCAGTGCTGCACTAGGCACCGCATGAGTGGATGCTTACTCTTGGACCGTGGGAGAACAGTGATTGTGAGGGATGGATGATGGTGGACCTCCAGGTATGACACCATGATGTGGCCCTAGAAGGGGGGCCCTGGCCTTTGGTGGTAGGCCCATGGGATCCAAAAAGACTACTGGACCAGAAGTTGCCAGTGATGCTGCTACGTTGACACTGGGGCTGTCACATCCTGAGGGCTGTGGTGCCAGCCATAGGGTCTGCTCTGCCTCAGTGAGGACTCCTCCCCTGAGTCTGATGGGCATCAGATCCCAACCATGGCAGTGCCAAGGCAGACTGTGCTAGAAAGCTGGACTGTGGTGGTATCAATCAGTGTTGCATCATCATGGGCTTGCCCCAATGCTGACCTACTCATGGTGCCAACGGCACAGAAGCCGCCGCTAAGGATGGTGCCAGCTGCTGTGCCACAGCTGGGGTCCCTGTTGAAAGCTGTGTCAGTGCTGGATCCGGTATTGGCACAGAGTGCTGCCACAGAGTCCTACTGACTTGGGGACTATGCTGTCATGATGATCAAGTCCCTGGTAGCCTCAAAAGTATCAGAAGTGCAAGAAGAGTTCAATTCCTCCATCAAGTCATCCCAACCAGGGAAGACAAGGAGTGCCAGACTCAACAAGCCCCGCAGTGGGGCTGGAGTCGACAGTGCCATGGTCTTCCGGTGCCCAGACTTACGTTGCACCCTGCTGGTGTCCTTAAGAGGATGCTTCTCTGGAGACTGACCTCCATCTGCCCTCTTATTCTTATGCAGCACTGGGGAGGAGCTCAACACTCACCTTAGGCCACCAAGGCCAGTACATTGCTCACCACTAGAACAGGCATTGACTACAGCATCGATAGAGGACATTGAGCTGCCTCCATGAGTAGGAGCTTCAGGTGATGGTCTTTTTCCTTTTTTGTGCAAGACCTAAAGCTCCTCATACAAATAGGGCACTTATCTGTTCAGTGGCCCACACCAAGGCACTTATGGCAAGTAAAATGCAGATCATCTTTGGGCATAGGCTTCCCATAGTCCTTGCACACCTTCAACCCCTGAAACTGTGGCATGCCCTTGGTCAGGGAAACTGTAAAGTGTGGGGGGACTACTCTCACTCTAACTACTAAACTAACAACAGATACTGAAGCACTTGCAATGCAAGAAGCTAAGAAGCTCCAACTACCATCACTGGTGGCAAGGACCTATTGTAATGCAAAATAGCAATTACTTGAAGAAGCAGCTAAGCCAACTTATGACTAGTTTCATTCACTTCCCAGGTGAGAAAAATGAAGATTGTGTGATAAGGTGGATCAGGTGACCAATCAAGTCTCTAATTAAGGAGAAGAATGTGGGAGAGGAAGAAGCACAAGTGGAAGCTTGTAACAAACCAGCACATCATTGACAATCTACAACCTATCCTGGAAAATGATCCCTCAGTCTCACAGGCCTTGGGAGACCGGCCAAGCCTCGCCTGCAGACAACCCCCTAATGAAGTAAATTCTTTCCAGCAGACACACATCGCAGCTCAGACACATTCACCCAGGAACCTACCTCTACCAACTCTGTCCACACATCTATACAAGCAACACCATCACAGCACTTATCCACATAAGCCACATCATCAGAGGCTCATACAACTGCACATCCTCTATGTGATATATGCCATCAAGCACCAGCAATGCCCCTCTGCCATGTACAGTGGCCAAACTGGACAGTCTCTATGACATAGGATAAATGGACATAAGTCATCAGGAATGGTAACAAAACCTGTGGGGGAATTTTTCATCTGCCTGGGAACTCATTAATGGTTTTAAAAGCAGCCATTCTTCTGCAAAGAAATTTCATAAGCCAACTATAGAGAGCGAGCACGAAACTGACCTTCATGTGCAAATTTGACACTGTTTTCCCCCGGCTTAACAAAAGCACTAACTGGATGGCCCGTTATAAAAACCAGTCTTCCTTTTATTTAACGCATCACTGACATCAAAAGCTAAACATGAGACACTTCCAGCCCACTCAATTAGCCTCATTAGCACCTGCACTACTACTGACAGGTACTTTTTCTTTCCTCTCCCTTCTTTTTCTATTGTAATAGTGATAGTACCACTTTTTTCTCCACTCAAGCTCATCTGAATAAATGGGTTTTGCCCATGAAAGCTCATGATACTACATATGTATTTTTGTTGGTCACTAAGGTGCCATAGGACATTTCATCATCTAAGGTAAGAGATGAAGGCCAGGTAGTCAGAAGCACAGGAACTTGGCTTGAGGAATGGCTCCTCCATGAAATAAAGGGACTGTTTGTATGATAACTCAGCTCCAGGAAGAAGAGCTGGAGAGGCGGGAGAGGCGGGAGAAGAGAGACTGAATTGTGACCACTCTCCAGGAAGAAAAGGCTGAGGCCTCTTGGTTCCTAGACACTGGTCTTCATTATAAATCCCCTACTCTTCTTAACCTTGACCACCCTTCTCCCCCAAAAAAGCACATAGGAGTGGGGTGGTTAGCCCATGAATCCCTCAATGCCAACTGGCAAGGTAGGGATTACAAGAACATCCTGTTTTTGGAATGTACATTCTCTGAAAGAACATCATATGGGATCTTACAAGAAAGCCAGGATCACATTGGTTTTTAATATTATTGTGAAATGAATGTACAGGTGCAATGTAAGATGCTATTTATGTATACTGAAAGTATGTTTTAAAAGCATGTAGCAAGGTAGAGTTGACAAATGGATTTTCTGACAGACATAAGTCACAATCTCAGCTGGCATGTAAATTAAGCTTTGTAAGCAAACAATGGAGAATCATTTACATATGAAACCAATGGAGGGATGTGAAATCAACAGGGAGGCAGTATAAACCACAGAGAGTTATCCTGACTGAGTACAAGCAATGAACTTTGGGGGCTATAAGAAGTCAAGGAACACACCCCTTTATTCTACACCTAAGGAAAGTAATTGGGTAATGCAATTACATTCATGAAAATGGGATCACAATCAGCCTTAGCTGAAACACTGCAAAGAACATTTGGGGTGAGATACCAGGGTAACATAAGGAAGGTTAGTTTCATCGCCAGAAAGCTTGTTATGATTTTGTTTTGTATGTAACTCTTTTGTTTCCACTATACCTACTCACTATCTCTTGAATCTTGGATAGTTAAGATATTTATAGTGAGAACTACACTATAGCTTAGTTTGTGGTATTATACAAGGAGTTAATCCTGAATTGAATCAAACAGGCTGGTGTGTAGGCCTGGTATTTCTGTGAGTGTTCATTAGCAATGAAGCAGGATCCTACAGGGCAATGCTTCAAAGGAACTGAGTCTGGGGGGCACCATAACCTGCAAGCCAAGGGAAGACATAGCCCAGAGAAGACAGCTTCAGTCCCTAACAGGCTGGTGGTATCAGTAAAGCACAAGCTGGTTTCCCTCACTCTGGAGCTCAGGGTGAGGGACAAGGTGATGCAAAGTCCTGAGTACCTTGAATACTATCACAGGAGGAATCACCAAAAGAAAAAAAAAAAAAAAAAAAAATCACCCAGATTTCAGAAAAGCACCTGCTCAAATTTTGTCTCTCTTTACCACAACAGAATGTGCAATAGTAGTAATAGTGCACATGCCATTTAGAAAATCAGGGCCCAAATTTCCAAGACATGTTCTCTTGCGTGGTTCTGTCTATCTGCTGGAGACAGGAAGACAATTAAGCAGGACTGGACAGATACCCTCTTTATACATAGAGATATGTCATAAGAACTTTGCTCCCCCCTCCCAAAATCTCCATATACTGATATTACAATCTGTACCAACTGTCTGGGTTGATCGATGGACATTGGAGTACCAAACTATTCTTTTTGCTCAATCTCAGTGGTTTTCTCGCTCACACACATGCGCACACAGTTGAACTGTAGTCCATTAAGAATAAAAGTCTTATGTGTTCAGAGATTCGAAGAACTACAGAGATAGTTTCTAATACATTCCCAAGCTACACACAGAGCTTCTCTAAAGTATTTTCCTCTTGTTAACTGAAACAGCAACTTAAAGCTTCCAAGTACTGATGCAACACTTTGGACTGCAGAAATGTAGCATTTGCATTTACTCCAGAGTATACCTACAGTGGACATATTTACATTTGCAACAGTAAGCTATACATAAAAATCAACACTACTCTATTATTGTATTCTTGACTTGATTAGGAATAAGAAATAAATGAATAAAATGTTATGTATATTTCTATACATGAGATTTACAAATTACTGTACGACAGTAAGTTACATTACTTTAAAAAATTCCAATACTTCTATGTATGTGCTTATTTTCAATTTATAGCAGGACCATAAAACTCCATTTTAGTTACGGGTCTGTAACTATTCCCATTATAAACACTTGAGACCTTGTCAGAACAAAAAGCACTTCCTATTTTTAGAAGGTTTTGAGCACCTTTCAATTCCCAATGAGGTAACAGTGTAGATAGAGGGTGCCCAGCACTCTCCTAGAAGTGCTCAGGATTTCTTTGAAGTTAGACCTTGTGTTGTGCACATGGAGTTTTAATATTCCTCTTCAAATGTGACCTTCAAGGTCTCCCAAACAAAGGCCTGATGGCTTCCCTGTAAGTTAAAAATGAAGTGGTATTTCATTTTCTTCAAAGTGCTTAGTAAAAAAAACAAACAAGGATCCACTGAGACTTTAATCCTTCATAAAAAGATGTTAATTTTTCCTACACTGGTTCCTAAAAATCTCTCTTAGTATCACCTCATGTTCTCAAGCAACCAGCAGTGATGCACAGCCCTTCACCAAACCTAATTCCTAGTGGATAGCTGTATACCTCAAATCCCTCAGAACCAATTTTCCTCCTTTACTCAAAAATTATTCTGGAATAGCCTAAGAGTTGCAGATATACAGACTATGGTGCATTTGTGGAGGAGCCTACATTCTGATTGATTCATGGGGGATGGATAGCAGTATATACAATCAAAAGTATCTAAGCCACCCAGAAAAAAGTTCTAGGGAAATTTTTCCTAAGTGGCAGCATTTAAATTTACAATAGACAATATTATTTTTATGTCTTGTTTAAATCAATTACCTGTATAATATTAGGCAAGTTCTATGTGCTTAATTACTTGCTGAATTGTCTATCTTCCTTTAACTAGTGATTTGAAAGGTAAAAAGTTATGTAAACAAAAATTTGCTATGAATTGCAAAAGTAAAGTTGATTACAATCAAACTTGTACTTATCAAATAACTGATGCACAGAAAGTGTCTATATTATTGTTGAAATTTATTTCACTACAATTGAGGATTGCACTATGTATGCTCAAATGATAATGTCAAATGGTCAAAATTAGATTAGTGGAGGTGGCTTAAGTATAAAGAAACAAATTTATATGGCTGTCTCATTACCAAAAAAAAAAAATCTGCCCCAAAGGATGGGGAATGTGAGGCCTGGAGACGAATTTTTTTGAGACCTTGTTAAAAAACGCACTGAAATTCTTTACATACAATAAAAGCATTTTGAACAACAGTGCAACTATTAGCTCATCAGTCTTAATGAATACTGTATCAAATTTAAACTAGTACAAATAAATTCCCCTAAATATATTTTACGGTTTCTTGCAATTATCCCAAATTAGTTGCTGCAGTCTAAAAATAATGGCAGAAAATGAACAATCCATTTATAAAGTACTTGCTAAAATTTTGCTGGAACGAATGAATTATTTATCTTAAGTAATGAATGTTTAACTGTAGCATCTTAACACTCATTAATAATTTAGAGAAATTGAGATTTTGGTTGAACTGTTAATACAATGGTGCATCTAACATGCCAAATAATCTCTTTAATCATCCATTTCTAGAATAAAAAGGCTATTTTAATAACAAAGCATTTAGCAATCTAAGTGGATATCTGAGAAACCCAGACAAACTACAATATATAGTCTTACCGTTGCAATTGGCCCATCCACATGATAGTCTAGACTGAAGACATCCCATCCAGTGTCACCAGGAGATACCTATATTTAAAAAAAAGGCAACATTTAGTCATGTACCAATGTCTGCACAATGCTGAAATCTTGTATACCGTTCTCCCAAGAGATATGAAAATGCAGTTACATTTGCCAAAAATGGCTTCTATCTATCTATATTAATATTATTTAGAAGATTTACCTGCATTGCTCTGATCCTTCAGAGCAAGGGGCTGGTGATGTGGGGGGTGCAGGAGTCCGGGATCGTGAGTGAGGAGGGGCTCAGGGCAAGGGGTGCAGGAGTACGGTTGGGAGTTATAGGAGGGTGCTGAAGACGGGGCAAGGACCGGACCAGGCCAGGGGAGGCCACACTGGCTGGCTAGTGGCTGCTCCCCATGGTCATTGGGGAGTATAACTATTCCCAGTGCTTGCTGCTCCCCTGTGGTAATTCAGAAGTGTAACTTTCCCTGCTATCACAGTCCTCCCTTTCCATTTGATGAGAAAAATCACATTTTAGACTAGGGATGTGAATGGTTAATGCTTTCTGGGTGATGCTTCCCTGTTATGGTTAACCGGTGGGGGCCTGCCATGGTTGGCAGACTCTCCAGCCCAGCTTGAACAGCCCCTGTCCATAGCAGGCCCAGGCTAAGCATCACATTCCCTCACGAAACTCCCATAATTTACAGAAGTCTCTCTCTTGCAAGGTTGACTCAGAAAATATTCACTATTCATTTTCTTCATGATTCTGTACCACTGGTGTCACAAAGACTCTGCCCCCCAATTCTCAGAGTGGTGACCAATCAGTTAATTTCAGCCCCCCGTTTCTCGACCACTAGCCCCTGTATAAATTGCAGCAGGACTCTCCCTACTCTCTCATACTGCTAGAGTAAGGGACCTTATAAAAGCAGATGATCAAACTCAGTAGAGCTAGTGTTACATTTGAGGGTGGAGAGGAGACAAGAGGGAACAGCTGGCATAGCAGGAGGCCCACCAACTTTACACCAAAGATCTACTCTTAATATAGAGTGAGGAGACGGAATTCTCTGCTGGGAATCTCCAGCAGGTAAGGTAAATTTGTGCTATTGTGCTGAGCAATACAAAGGCTACGTCTAAACTACAAAGATTTTTCGAAAGAGGATATGCATGTTCCACGGGAATTTGCAAATCTTCTTCCGATCACGTTTTTGAAAGAGGATCTTTCGAACACGAAAGTAGTCTGGACGCTTTTTTTCGGAAAAAAACGCTCTGCCTTTTTAAAAAAAAAAAGGAGATTTACATGATTTTTGGAAAAAGGGTTTTTTCCCCTGAAAAAGACGTGTCCAGACTACTTTCGCTTTCAAAAGATCCTCTTTCAAAAATGCAATCGGAAGAAGAGTTGCAGCAAATTCCCGCAGAAATTGCATATCCTCTTTCAAAATAAAAACGTAGTTTAGACGTGCCCCCATAGTGGACAGAAGAATATGGTTCAGCACGAACAGAGATCAGATGTTCATCTGATCCAAAAGCTAATTTTAGATCTTGATACCAGAAAATAACTTTTATGTCAGAAGATGAAATGACCAAGAGTACCTCCAGAAGTCTAACATCCAAACGTTTGAGGATCTCAGGATTATCAAACTGTGCATTAGTTGCCCTGACAGCTGTTTCAAGGATTCCCGTCAGATTATGCTGATACAAAGTGGTAGCTGGTCGGGCAAGCTCTGGCCTGGAGGTCATAAAATAAAGTCATTATATACAGTTTATGATATTGTACAGTAGCAACTGCATTGAGTTTACACAACACTTCAACATTTCTCTCCAAAATGCATTTTCAAAATTAAGGACAACTGTTTACATTCACTACCCGAATGACTGAGAAATGAGATATTAAACTACATTGAGAGATTTTAAGTAATTTGTCTACATAACACAAACATCAATGTTTAGTAAGAGATTTATTACTATTTGATGCAATTTTAAAGATTAGATTGGTATCTAACACAAAATTGTTCTATAATTTTAGTCATTTAAAATCAGAACAAACTACTGTTTATTTGTACTTCATTAATACAGCAGCTAGAACCAGCAAGTCACTAATTTTAGTTAGTGGTTATGAGAATTTTGTATATAAGCATCTTAAGTACTTAGGGCTGGCTGATGAAACTTTCTGGTAGGGAAAAACACTTCTTGATGTAGAACTTTAAAAATCAGACAATCCTCAATTTAATGGAAACTTTTTAAAGTTCTACATCAAGTGGCTGTTTTTCCGCACTAAAAAGTTCCTCACTACTTATGCGTCAAATGCAATATTGATTCTATATGCCATCTCTAGGGTTTTTTGCTGCACATTATTTGTTTTCTGAAAAAGCGCAGACACATTTCATCAATGTTGTTGGCCAAAGTTGTTTTTGATGTTTATCAAGCTAATGGAAGCTCTGCAATACACAAACTGTTTTGTGGGAAAAGAAGAGCTGCTTATGGATTTTTTTTTCCTTTTACGTATGAAATTCAGCAACATGACCACCAACTAAAATAAAACTGTGCAAGTATGCTTCTTACAAACTCAGCTGGGCACTTATGGCTGCAGTTGAGGGCGCCAAAAGTTAACATTGTGAACTGCCAATGAAGCTCTAATCATCGGTCTTAACTACACACGCTAAACATTTTTTGGGGGAAAAAAAATCAAAGACTTAAACCTAAAAAGATGTAAAAATGTTGTGTTTGAGCAGTGCTCATGATCGGTGTTTTAAGAGAACTAGAAAGTGAGACAGAATTTACAAATCACAGGTATTGGAAATGCAAGCAGCCAAGAGGATGAGAGTAACAGTAGTTTAGCTTTCAACGATCTGGGAATTCTTTCACATTCACTACTTACAGGAGAAACCAAATTTCAACTAATATCAAAAGGAAAAAAAAAAAGAGTCTGATATTTGTTGAATCTAAGAATCTTTACATACCCATTATAATAAAATTAGCTGCATTTAAAATTTTTCTTTTTAGAAAATGATCTGTTGTACATTTGCAAATATTAGAAATGCATTATAATTATACTGCATGTCGTCTTACTTGAGCAAGTCCATTAAGTGTCTTATAAAATCTCCTTGACCAAGAAGTAAGTAGCGCCTCATAGCCTGCATGTGCTCCAGTAAATTGTATTTTTTATTGAGAACATCTAACAAGTATTTGCTGGTCTCAAAGTAAGCTGCATCAATTTTTCCCTGAAATGCATTTTCCAAATCTATGAACAAGTCAGCAGCTGCAAACACAAAAAAAGAAAATAATGGTTAATACATGTTTAAAACAACAACAAACACTGAAGATGAAAAAATAAGTGATACCTCTATATTTGTATTACCATTGCCACAGATTCTAATTCTCTATTACTGAACTGGCCTATTCATGAAAATTTGAAGCAGGTCTGGAGTAATCTGTACATTAATTTTGGTCATATAACAAAAAACGGTCAATGTTGGTATGATGGGTCCCATGTTTTTCTTGGCCGAGGGCTAGGACAACACCCATTGCCCCAGCTCTGAGGCACCAAGGGCCCCGACAGAGGGTCAGAAAGGTGGTAGAGAAGGGAAGCAGGGAAGGGATCTAGGTCTAAGCCCCAGACCCTCTCAACCCCTGCAGGTAGGGTTACACTCAGTCCTAGATTCTGGGGGAAGGAGTCTCCCTGTTTTGCTGGGACAGGGTCTCCTTCATCCAATTCTCTGGTCTCTCAAATCTCAGCAACACGCCTCCAAACTTGACCCTCTCTCCTTCCTCACTCCAGTCTATCTGCCTGAAGGGGGAGGGGGTAGGAGAGGTTATTAGGTTTCTGACTGAGCCTTAATTGGCAACAGGTGCTTCAATTAGCCTATAGTAGCCTTCTCTAGTTTACAGAGAACCACGCCCTAATGAGCCTAGGGCTCATATCTCCCTTCTAGCTCTCTCCCACTGTTCTCTAGCCCTGGCGTATTACAGCCAACATTAAGCCAAGATTGTCAATATTGAATTTCAAATTAAGAATATTATTTTATCACTTTTACAGCAAGCAGCTGTCTATTTTATCCATCTGCTGTGATATTGCTGTATTCAGGATTACACACTATTCTACAACCGTCCAACTGAATTTACGGATAGAATGTTTATGCAAAAGGGGATAAGAGGAAACGTGCTGTGATGGTTTTAAATAAAACAAGTATTTAAAAAGTGGAGAGAGTTCTTGTTTAATAATGCAAATTAAATTTTCAAGAGTTAATTGTAATCCTGACATTCTACTTAGAGATGAATCACTAGTCAGAAGAAAGAAATTGTACTATGGGACAGAGTTTAGAAACAGTGGCAGAAATGTAACAGTAAAATTTAAAAGCAGGAGAAAATGCAAGCAACCAAGAAATGATATTCCTGGGGGAAATAGCTGAAATAGATACATACCAGGAGGGAGAAACCTCAGAAGCTCCAGCATTACAAGCAACTTAAGTGTGAGTGGAAAGTAAATTCAGTATTACCAATCATAAACATGCAAAAAGCAAGTGTCAGGCTAGTAAGTCATAAGACTGACTTAGAAGCTGTGAGATTTTTAGAAAATAGTAAATGTTTGGTAGTTTATATGCCTTCTGGTAACTTAAGTTTTAAAATTCACATCCCAGCTTTTCTCTATAGACATCCAGGCTACAAAATTACAGTTTTAAAATGAAAGCTGAGAGTCTCATCAAATGATTCCAGGAGCTGGGATTTTAGGAACAACACTAAATATCACAAGACTCACAATAAAAGTTAGAATAACTTTTTGTGAGAGCACCAAAATAAACTTGTGAGTTTTCAGTGGTGGGGTAGAGAGGGATGAAGGAATGACCAAAACACATGCGCTTCAAAACTGAAATGGAATCACATCAATTAATAAGGATGAAATAGTTCACCTCTATATGGCTCTAGTACAGAGGTAGGCAAAAGGGCCTCCGCGGGTGCATCTAGCCCAGTGTTTCTGAAAGTTCTTAAAGGCAGTTGGAGGTGTGCCACGTAGAGAACAGAATTCAAAATGGCAGCCCTTAAAGGGCGAAGCCTCTTCCCTCCTTCCTCCCCCCCAACAATTTTTCTCTGGGTGTTCCCCATAAAAACAAAATATTGTTTGGTGTTCCTCGGTCTTAAAAAGTTTAAGAAACACTGATCTAGCCTGTGAAGGCCCTGAGGCTCCCCTGCCCCCAGGCCAATTAGGGCCTGGGGCAGGGGGAAGCGCACAAAGTTTCCTCTGCCCTGCCAGGAGCACTCGGCATTTAGAAGTGCCAGGTGCTCCTGGCAGGGTGGGAAGAGGCTTTGCATGCTCCCCTGTCCTCAGGACAATCAGGGCCTGGGGGCAGAGGCAGCGCACAAAATTTCCTACGCCCTGTCCCCACCCTGCGAGCAGTGTGCGGTGCTTAGAAGCACCACATGCTCCTGGAGGAGTGGGAGGAGGCTTCACGCACTCCCCCGCCCCCAGGCCCTGACTGGCCTGGGGGGACGGCAGGGGAGTGTGGGAAGTCTCCTCCCATGCCAGGGGCATGGGCACCTAAGGGAAGCCTGAGGGGGGGGACGGGGACGCAAAGGAGCTCTCTCACCCCCAGATCAATCATGAACCCTGAAATATCCCATCCCGCCCCTTCCTCTTGAGGCCCCACCCCTTCCACTTGAGGTCCAGGGCCACTTCAGAAATTTTTGAAGTGGCCTCCGGCAAAACATTATTGCCCACCCCTGCTCTAGTACAACTGCACCTGGAATATTGTACTTACAGTCTTCATATCATATTACTATTGACACTAATGAAATTCAGTGAGAAACAACAAACATTACCAGAAGACTAGATTACATGTACAAAGATGTTTAAGAAATAAATATGGATAGATAGGTTACATGACAAAAATGTGTGTGTGGTGAAGATAGTACAGACTATAGATATTATAAGACTAAATGGAGAAGAAATATTTAGGCTTATGAAAGGGACTCAAACTAGAAGTAGGTGAACAAAATTAAGAAAGGGAACACTGCAACAAAAAACATTAAAAATTTCTACAGAGTGAATGAGTGAAAATTTCTTTATGTTCGAATGAGATTATCCAAAGGAAAAGGATTGTTACATTTAAAGCTCAACTACACAAAAAGCACTAGAAAGTATATTGCAGGAAATAATCTACATTGTCTGATGTTAGTGACCTGGTCATTTTTCATCATCTCCAAATTTTGTCAGTTTGGGGGTAAAAGGGTAATAAAGGGAAGAATATATTACTTGAAATACCAATTAAATAAATGGTGTTATTTTACTCTTTTGTGTTCCCCGCCAATACAACATTTTTTTCAGTTTATTTTAAATTTAAAAGGGAGAGGGGACTGGAATGGGGAGAATATTTCTGGTTTGGTAATTCCTTCAAGATAGTTACTTTAAAATTCCACTATACTATCTCCTTAAATATACTGCCTCCTGACTAACTCTGTAGCAATCTACACTACAGGTAGGACCACGAATGTTGTTGGATGAGAGATGGAGAGGTGTCTAGGCTGGGGTGTGCAGCCAGCGACAGATGGCCAGGTCGGGGCTGATGGCACGGCTGGGAAGCATGAGCCGGTAGAGCTAGAAGCCAGAGAGCATGACTAGCAGGTGGGGCCAGGGCCAAGGCCAGCAACAGCACCAGGGAGTGTGGCAAGCAGCCAGGGCTGGGGCTACAGCTGGAAGCACAGCTGGGAGAGGAGCCTGGCGACCCCCAGGAGAGCAGCAGGGGCCCAGAGAGTTTGTGCGTCTCCCTGTGTCTTTCTGTTCAAGAACGCCTAAACAGTAAGAGCTAGGACCACCTAATTCAGTATACACCTTTCTCTTATATCTTAAAGCAACGTAAGGGTTTGGTTGTGCCAGGAAAACGGGATGTGCCTGGAATGGGATTGCTACTCATAAAACCATACAGAAAAAAGAGAGACAATCATCAGGCAGGTGGGACTGAAGCTCCCCTTCCCCCAGATCCATACAGAAATATTGCTGGTTGTTCCCCTTCATCAGGGAGCAAGGGGGAAGTGCAGCTACAATACTACAGGACTAAAGAGGGAAATTACATATTTACGTCTCACTGAGACATCTTTTGTAGAATGACTTAGTACAGGTACTTATAGAATATATATGTTTTTTTTTAATTCCCCTTCCTGGTCCCATCTACCCCATCCCCAAAAAGTCACTCCATAGTTTAAAGCAAGGGTCTCGAACTCCTGGCCCATGGGTGATCCTGGGCCAGAACAGTTGCACAATCCAGCCTGGGAGTCCCAGTAGGCTGGGCCGCGTGCAGAGGAGGAGAGATTGTTCATTCCTATTCCCCAAGTCCGCCCCTTCCGCTCCCCTCCATGGCACCCCATTCCTGAGGATGTAGCTTTGGGGATTACCGGGGAGGCATGGCAGCAGCAGTTGAGGACCACCCCCACCACACTTCATGTGGCAGCAGGACCCGCATTCAGCTAGTGGACTCCTGGCCTGGGATGACCCATGGCCGGGAGTTTAAGACCCCTTGTTTAAAAATCATATACTGTTTAAGAGTAATGACAAAAGATCTAAAATTCAAAGGTACAATTAGGTTATCAGTTTTTTATCATACCATCTTTTGGTGATTCTGCAGACTTTGCCACAGCTATCATCTTTGTAGATGGTGTTTGGTCATGACAAACCTGATGTAAGAAGTTTATGGATTTTCCTATTAGAAGAACCTAGACACAAGAGAATAACTTTTTGAAGTTATTTTATATAAACAATAAAAATGAGATGCAAGTTGTTGCCTCCCTGCTCCCAACCACTGAAAACAGACCACACACACGTTTGCTTTTACTAGTGCTCTTTCTTCAAAGCAATTCAATTATACCAAGTTTTTTTCCTCCATCTCAAAGTAACAATCTAGACAACATGGCAGGTTCAGAACATTCTGCTAAATTTATACCAGCTGTTCTTAATGTTATCAGCCATAAAAAGCAGCAAAGGGACAATAAAAAAAATAATTTTGCCCATACCTTTTTTGACTGATCCATTGTAATGAATGAAGGGATCATAGATTTTCTCAAAGTGTACTTGTCATGCCACAACCGGTCAGCTTTAACTGTAGGATCTGAAGCTACAAAAAACTGCAGGTTGACAGAAATAAAAGATACATTAGATATAAATTCCATGTAAATTCTGTTTATATTTCACACACATTCACCCACTCTTGTATTTCACTTCTTACTGGACACATATTACACATACACGTTTATTTACAGTCCCATGTGAAGCAGGTGTTGTCATTGTCTTTGGGCTTTTTTGGGAAGTGGATTTATTTTGTTTTGTTGTTACCTTGAACAGTGCATGTATATACTACATAGAAGTCAAACTGTATTTTTGTTTAAGCATTTTGGTACTTTCATGGTTGTGCGGACAGTGTTTTGACATTGGGGGGACAGCACCATTTTGGCACATAAAAAGAACCACAGCTAAATCCATCAAAACTAGCCCATTATTTCTCCCTGAGTTTCTTGTGAGAAGGATAAGGATCGTTCAGGGAAGCTGTGCCCTCCATGGGACAAAAAGACCACATCCCTGGTCTCACAGAATCTTTTTAGTCATGGGTAACTAAAAAAAATAGCATACACTGGATCTGACTCAGATACAGTCTCTCACGTGGGCCATTCTGCCCACCCAGCCCCTAGCGCAAAGAATGAGGCCAATAGGAGAAAGCTCCCTTTCTGGGCACTCTCTACCCACCTAAGTTCTTTGAACAGGGACTTAGAAATCTATCCTAAAAGAGTTTAATTGGGAACAAAAAGTCAGGAACGGGCAGACACTTACAATAATTTAACAAAGATAACAGCTCAGATTGCAGACTTGCAAGCTCTTCCAAGCCCCTCCAGCCTCTCCAATACCCTTTACCTCAAATATGAGTGAGAGATGTACAGACAAGATAGTGAGGTGAAGGAAATCTGATCTGTCTGTAATGATGCAGAGTCTGAGAAAGGAGCAGCAACACTTTCATCCCCAGGAGGACAGAATTAAAGTTATGATGCATTGTCTGTAGTGAGACGTGTAGAGGCATGTAGCGAGGTATGGAGAGGGCATGCATAATTAGAGGCCTTAACTTACAATTTCTTGTTCTGTGGGTTTGGTGTTAAGTATGTTATGTGCAGACTAACCTTACACACAGCATACTCTTACATATTTTCTTGTTTACTCAGATTTTGAAGTGACTGACAACACAGCAATAGCTTAATTAATTAAAAACAGGATATGATGCATAGCAGGCTGAGGCATTTTAATGAAGGTTCTAGTATTCGGTTGATTGGCAGTTTTTCCACTCACAGGTAAGGACAATATCCAAGCCCAGTCCCCACATAATCAAAGGGGCCTTCCCTAGAGCAGTCAGATAGCTTTCTCCCTATATCTAGTAGTTGCTACTCCTCCTCTCCTGGGGGATTTTAGCAGAAGTCATTGCATCATTTACAATCAAGTCACATTTTCAAGCCATTTTTTGTAGCTATGAATGTTTATGAAAATATTTTTAAATGAAATAGATTCCAATGCTGTGACAGGACTGACCCAGGGTTCTAAACAGATGCCTACTCTGCCTCGGCCTTAATTCAGCCTTGCCCACAGATGTAAATGAATTCCAGCGAGTGAGAGCCAGGGTGAAAAGTCCAGCAATGGATATGCTATCTATTTGGGTACGTCTAGACTCCGTCCCTCTTTCGACAGAAGGATGTAAATTAGACACTTCAAAATTGCAAATGAAGCTGGGATTTGAATTTCCCGCGCTTCATTTGCATAATCACGTCATGGCACTCTTTCAAAAAAGGCTTGAAGTTCACAGGATATTTCAAAAAAGGCTTCTATTTTCAAAAGAACCGTGTCTAGACTGTGGTTTCACTTTCGAAATAGCGCTTTTTCGAAAGAGCCCCATGACGCGATTATGCAAATGAAGCGTGGGAAATTCAAATCCCGGCTTCATTTGCAAGCCGTCGAAAGAGGGATGTAGTCTAGACACATCCTTAGTGACCTCTTGTGTGGGTGCAGCTTCAGAGAAAGACTGAAATATTTCCCCCACATACTTTTGAGTCTGACTGTGTGTGTTCAGATCATCAGCTGTATCTATACTTATCAGAACAGCCTAGTTATTTAAAAATTAACAATCTGATTTTTATTATTTTAACTTTTTGTGACAATTATAACTGACAGATTAGACATAATGTAAAGTGGTATTTGGGATGGATTTACAAAAGACCAACTACAGAAACTGGTAAGAAATTATAGTAAAATAATCAGGCTATGTATATAAACCAAACAACTTCAGATTTTTTTTTAATTTTTCACATAATGAGGCTAGGAGCCATGTGTAAGGTGCTAATGGTATTATGATGCACTGAGACAACACATTATCCCAAGAATTAGTAATTTAAAAATCCTCTCAACCAAGAGAGTAGGTATAAAATAATGCAATTACTTTATTGGTTAATCCTTTATCCACAAGGGCTAATTTTTACAGACAACATTTAGATCTATCTTGGTAACTGGTATGGAATTAGATCTTGATCAATATCGAAGTGGATTTGATTTAAATCAAATTGATTTAAATAATTATTTGAATCACAGTCAGGAAGACTCGATTTCATCATGGTTTTCTACATAAGAGTGCATTCTTGTTGGTTTTTATAACCTTAATACATATTCTTCACAATTCAGAGATAGATGTTGGTTTCACTTTTAGAAGGTGCACACTATACATTTTTAAACTGATTTATTTTGAAAACTTTTCAGATTAGTTTTACAGCTATATCAGAAAGTGAATGATTGTTTGGTTATTTCATTTACCAAAGGTA
The DNA here is from genome assembly GCA_019425775.1 of Rafetus swinhoei. Lineage (NCBI taxonomy): Eukaryota > Metazoa > Chordata > Testudines > Trionychidae > Rafetus > Rafetus swinhoei. The sequence goes on from CM033437.1 coordinate 112,513,430, forward strand.
ATTGAAGCAGATAGTTAGCATCCCAATGACTTCATAAATATCTCCAATTCCACAGGTTAACCATTAATATTTGGAGGATTTCTTGCCATTCTGTATTAGGAGGACATCACCAGACAGACATTTAAACTGTTTTATTTAACTGAAACAACAACATTATGTATTCTGGATTTTTTTCTTCAACAACAAACATATACTATTTTATCAAAACAAGCACATGAAATTTTTGAATTTAGTTAAACATTCAATTTTTTTTTAAAAAATCAAGTAAATGAAATATTTTTAAACAAAAATTAAATTGACTACGTCAGCCAAGTCAAAAGGAGAAACTTAAAATATTGGCTTCTATTTATTGAACTTTTTGAAACACTGCACTTTTAGAGAGAGGTAAGGGACTGACTGTGTACACAAATGTGCAGAGCAACAATAGGTTTGAGGTCTGTTATTTCTCACCTTTATTTATTTAAAAACATTTTTGCTGTTAACAAGCATGTTATCTCTGGAGACACAAATCCTACAATGTGAGGACTGCAAAACTAAGCATCTCTGATGGTACCTTCTAGACTGAGCACGAAGTCCCTTTGGATAGGTAGGTTAATCTTTCTAAGTGATCTATACAAAAAACCTCTGGTGCCCCATAAAATTGGGTCCCTAATCCATAAACTATTGGAACTCGTTTACAAAACTTTTCTTAAGCATTACATGAATTAGAATTTGTAATCCCTATTCCATGATGAGATATCTTTGAGCTATGATGTATCTTGAATAAATCTTTACATTGGATTTTTGATAAAATGCTTTAAGAGAAAAAATTCTATTTAAATTAAAAAAAATCCAATTTAAATTTAAAAAAATCAGTTTTTTTTTAAATCATTGATTTTAATCCACCCTGATCAATATGAACAATGAGAAGTGCAATTTAAAAATTAAAAACCTTAGACAATTCAGTTACCTCTGGAAATTATGAAAACAATGCTTCATCTAAGCCAGAGGTCGGAAACCTTTTCAAACCAAAGAGCCAAACTATATCAAAATTCAGAACAAGTGATCAACAAGAGCCATATGAGAATGCCCATTTGCATTACTAAAAGATACAACTTAAAATTACCCAGAAACCATCTACTTCAAGATAGGCCCAAGAAAACCAACAATAGAACACCACTTGTTATCACCTATAGCCCCCAACTTAAACCCCTCCAACGCATTATCAATAACCTACAACCTATACTGGAACAGGATACTACACTCCGAGAGGCTCTGGGGGACAGACCCATAGTCTCCTATAGACAACCTAACCTCAGGAAGACTCTTAACAACCACAGGACATACCACATTAATACCAACCCTGGAACTTTCCCTTGCAACAAACCCCGTTGCCAACTTTGTCCACATATTTACTCTGCTGACACCATCTCTGGACCTAACCATGTCAGTTATATGATCAAGAACACACATTCCTGTTCATCCAGAAATATAATTTATGCCACCATGTGCCAACAGTGTCCTTCTGCTATTGGACAGACTTCTACTGGACAGACTTCTCAAGACACTTCGCCCAAAATTAATTCCCCACAAATCAGACATCTTCACAAGGAAAACCAGTTGCTTTTCATTTCAGCCTACCTGGACATAGTCTCAACGACCTTACTACATGCATCTTACTTCAAAGAGACTTTAACACCAGATTACAGAGGGAAACTTCAGAACTTTCTTTCATCCTTAAATTTGACATTTTACGAATGGGCCTTAACAAAGATGCTAATTACCTTAAGCATTACAAAGATAGCTTCCCACTTATCACCCCTGATTAGCCATTCATTGACTCAAATAGCTATTCCCTCCCTCCCTCACCCCACCTTCTGTACTAAATCTGATTTGTTAGTTTAATAATGTGTTCACTTTTTTCACTGTATTCCTTTGGTATATAAGGTCATGCCAATTCTCTTCCAGAACATGATCTGAAGAAGTGGGTCTGGCCCACGAAAGCTCATCACCTATTACACCATCTTGTTAGTCTTTAAAGTGCTACATAGTTTTTCCTTTTGTTTTAATAAGTGACATAATGGTTATTAATAGCATAAATGAAACATTGTTCTCAAGAACTTTAAGTGGGACTTCTGCTGCTGCATCTTTCCATACATTTCTTTGAAGTTTACATCCTAACTGGTCAAATCCAGTTTCATGCACGCATTCAGGCAGTCTTCTGTCAAACTTGAACACAAATTACCGTTGATGGTGACCTGATTAAACTTTATAAGTATCTACATGGGGACTAACTATTTAATAACGGGTTCTTCAATCTAGCAGAGAAAGGTATAACATTATCCAAAGGCTGAAAGCTGAAACTAGATAAATTCAGACTGGAAATAAGGCATTAATTTTTGACAGTGAGGGCAATTAACCATTGGAACAATTTACCAAGGGTTGTGATAGAATATCCATCACTTAAACCCAAACAAGAGTGGGTGTTTTTCTAAAAGATATGCTTCAGAACTTATTTTGGGGGAAGTTCTTTGGCCCTTATTATACAGAAGGTCAGATCAGATGATCTCAGTGGTCCCTCTGGTGTTTGAATCTATGGAAATTATTACAGTTATCTTAGACATTAGTGCTAACCATAAGATGTTAATAAACTTCAAAACAATAGTCAAGTCTCATATTTCCAGCACAAAACAGGCTACATGCAAGGGTTGGAACAATTTTTGTACACCATAATATTATGAGTACACTCTCCAGAAAGAGGTTGAGAGTTTGGGTTTTCTCTAACATCAGTTATTTTGCCATAAGTAGAGGCAAGATGCTGGACTAAATGGATCAGTTATCCAATTCAGTCAGGTTTTTATCTGAAGTAGTTTAGTTACATACACTGTAAGTTACATGGGCAATTTTATACTTTAAAGTAATGCTATGCAACTATTCTTATGCTCATTGTGAGTTCAATCTTGCAGTTCGATCTCACTGATTTTTACCCAAAGAAGAACTAGAAAAATCTTAATATTATTAATTACTTCATATAAACTTACTTCATGGTATGTATCCTCCAGTTCCCCATCATAAATCCAACGGTAAAGGAAATTCAAGACAGGATGGGACACTAGGCCAAGAATGTGTTGTACCAGAGACCTCATATAGGGATCTCCTGTTTTAGTGTAGGCATGGACAGCTGATGCTAGTTCACCACCTTTTCTACCTAAGAAGAAAAAAAGTAAACAAGTGAAGGAAGGAAAGCAGGTTCTGATTATGTACTTTAGACTTCAAAAAATCACTTTTTTCGAGACCTGATGACTAACTATGTCCATTTCTGACCTTATAACAGCAATTTTAAATCCAACACATGTAAACATAGCCTAAATATTTATAACACATGTCACTCAGAGCAGTGGTTAGGGTATATGTACCTACATGTTGTGGAGAAAAACAGGCTGCAGTATAGCCACATACCCCTGCGTTATATACAAGTAGAAGGCTCTGGCAGAGTAGTGGTATAGGGAAAGTCTTGGCAGCAGGAAGCCATGAGAACTTTTCTGTGCTGCCTCCCGCCTGCCAGAGATTTTCTCCTACAATAGCAAAAGGCTCTGGCAGCTGCCTGCTACAGGAGTCTTTCATTATGGCAAGAAATGGCACCTGAAGCAGGAAAAGACTGGCAGTAAGGAAGCGGCAGGACACTACCAATACTAAAAATAGCAGCATAGATGAGCGCAGTACAACTTGCATTAGACAGCTATTAATGGTACATACCCAGGTACATGGTTCAAGTGAATCTTTAATTACTCACCTAAGTACTTCCTCACCATCTACACTGTTATTTATACGTTTCTAATTTCCTCTCTCTTGCCCTATTATTCCATCTTTGTCCCTGGCATTTCCCTACATTCCCATGTGCATGCACGCACATACACAGTTCTGACCCTCTCTCCAGTATTATATATGTTTCCTTGAACAGTTTTCCTCTTCCTCTTGCAATCTGAGTAGCTTTAGTGCAAAGGGTAACTTTTGAAATAAAATATTTAGTATTAATGTCACTCTTTTTACTATCATAACAGTAAAATTTCTCTCTCAGAACAGACTGCTACATAAAAAAAATTCTTCAGAGAAACTTTAATGGGTGTCATTTCCCACTGTTCTCTGTGGTACTGAGGCAATATGCATTCTTCCATTAAGAAACTCTTTCAAAAAGGCCATAGCCTCCCATTGTTTCCAATGAGGGTGAAAACCAGCTGCCCTGAGGGAAGACTATATACCAGGGGTGGGCAATAATTTTTTGCCGGGAGCTACTTCAGAAATTTTTGAAGTGGCCCCAGGCTGCACTGGAAGGGGCGGGGCATCAAACGGAAGGGGTGGGGGGGGCCAAGCAGAAGGGGCAAGGCCAGGATACTTCCTTGCTTCCCCACCCACAGACCATGATTGGTCTGGGGTTGGGGGAGTACATTAAGTCTTTGTCTCCCTCCAGAAGTTTCCCTTAGGAGCCCACGACCCTCGTGGTGGGAGGAGACTTCGCACGCTCCTCCTTCTTCCCCCAGGCCAATCTGGGGCCAGGAGCACGGGGCCCCAGATCAACCTGCTTAGTGGGCCAGATCTGGCCCCCGGAGGCCCTTTTGCCCACCCGTTATATACCCTCTATACCAGGAATATCAGAGGAACACTCAGACCCACTGACAGCAATGGGAGATGGCAGCCATTTTAAAAAAGGGTAGGTCTTAGTGTAATTATATTACGGATGTTCGCTATCTAACTGAATAATCATGTAACTGCACCAAATCTTATTGGTTACATGATTATTCAATGGTCCCCAGGGGCCACATGAGGCCCCTGCCATCCTGCGCTGCAGCCTCTGATAGAGACAGCAGCGCGGAATGATAGGCATGAGCCAGTCCTGTGCAGACTGGCTCCTACCTGCTGCCCCACGTTGCTACCTCTGACACAGAGGCAGCAGCACAGGGTGGCAGCAGCCTCTATCCACAGGGAGCCTGAGCTCCCTGCGGACAGAGGCTGCTCAGCCATCCTACGGAGCAGCTTCTGTCTACAGCGAGCCCAGGCCTCGATATAACAGTAAAAGATATAAATAAAGTATATAATAATTTAAACGTGTTTTAGTAAATTTAGTAATGTGTGAGTGTATTATTATGGTTGTGTAATTATCTATTTTAAATTATGATAGCCTGGTGGATCTACTGCTTACAGACATATTTGAAAGAAAGGTGAATATTTTTACCTGGTCTTCAACTAGTCACATTACCAGAAATCTACTCATTAAATTTGAAATATTAACAACTTAATATAACCGACATCCATGGTTGACATGCACAATCACTCCTGAAATTACAAAACTTGAAAAAAATAAATAAATATATTTTAAAAATAACAGACCTTGACAGTGATCAACAAGTGCTGCAAGTGTTTTGAGTCTTATTTTTGGATCGTATGTCCACACTAGAAGACGACGAAGTGTTAAACTGCTCTCAAGTCCCAAATTTACACCCTGATCATCTTCAAGTTGCAACTGATCAAATTAAAAACACACAGGGGCAGAGTCAAAACACAGCATAGAAGTACTGGCAGCATACAGATATTCTAAATATTTTTGTTCTGAAATTATCTTTGTTCAGATTTTTTATCGCTACTCAATCAACAAAACAGCATTTTACTGTAAAATACTTAGGATGAAACTTTACATACTGACATGAGAAGAAACCAAGAATCAAGTGTAGGTGAAAGCACACAGTAAATGTTAAAATAGTGGCTCTGACAGAAGAAAGAAGCAGGGAAGGCATACATGTCCCATTGTGTAACAGAAGTATTAGACAGCTTCATGGATAGATAGTCATAAAAGCAGCAACAGGAAAAGAAGTAATGCTGAAAAATAACAGGTGGTGATCACAGAGAGTAACTGGAAAGAAAACAAAACATGTTAAAAAAAAAAAAAAAGGATACTAAGAGCAACAGAATGAGTAATGAAATTTCAACCATGATCACAACAGTTTGATTTTAATTCCTCCAAATGTCATCAGAACAAAGCAAATAAGTTAACTACAAAGTTCAAAGATGAAGTACTATTAATATATAAAAGACTAAGTCACTTCTGGAAATGAACTTGAGTGCTTTTGAAAAGGTTTTACTTCAGATTCAATGAACGATTAATGAAGGTGTGAACTGATATCCATGTGGCTGCTCTGCAAATCATCCCAAAGAACATCTGCTCAAAACATATACACAAACAGTTGTATCATGTGGGTGGGCGTCAACCCCTTTTAGTAACGGAACATTAGTTTGAAAGTACACAAGCAAACACGAAAAGAAATACATGGCTGTAAAGTGGAAGAATGCATTAACACTTGTAAAGATGCTATGCCAAAATTGCAGCTAAACGGACTTTCAGGGATAGGACTAATTCCTGGAGGTGGCAGAAGTAATACATACAAGGGAGAACGGGACCCTGGAACAACCACTGTAGCACTATAGTCACCCAAGTGGAGAAACTTTCATCTCTGACCCTAGCCCTTGGGAATAGCAAGGATCTAGACTAGGGATGTTAAATATTGGTTGACTGAATAGTCGAGTAACCTCATGAATTCTTATTGGTTAGTCAACTATTCTATAATCCCTGGGGGTGGGGCTGGCAGCCAGTGCACTCCTGCCCCACTCCCAAGGAGTCCCCTGTCACTCCACATGTGGTGCCAGGTGGGAGCTGGTCCATGACGAGAACCAGTTTACAAACCAGCTCCCCTCATAGACCAGTTGCCTGTCACTCTGTGCTGCTGCCTCTGATACAGAGGCAGCAGCACAGGGTGGCAACAGCCCTTGTCTGTGGGAGGGGAAGAGAGGGAGGGAGGGAGGGAAATGCTTGTAGTCTATAGCATACAAGCGTTTGCTTATTGGATAGTTGGTTAATCTACTATACTATTACATCCCTAGTCTAGACTGGAAAAAAACCTCTTATTCTTGTACAGCAAGAGAGGGCAGAGCTGGTTAAGAGTTTATCATCCTGGTAGCCAAATAATAACAATTCTAGAACAAGGTAGAGAATAACCTGAAGTGTCTGAGACATCAGGTCTGGTGTTGGATGAAAGCTGATTGGCAATTCTTGAGGGAGTATACCAGAAAGCCAGCATATAAGAAGAGCTGTGACTATACTGGTACATCCAGAAAAATTGCTATGCTGCCTCTCTGGATCTTTTGTAGGAATTGAGATCTGAGAGAGGTTGGAGGGAATCCTTAGAAAAAAAGTCCTTGAACCAATCCAGGAGGAATGATTCTGAGAGACACTCCTGATCTATGCTTGCTCTTGAGGAAAAGTAGTCAAATACTGTTTTTGCTGGTGGCCAAGGTCTATAGCATGTGTTTTCCAAAGGCAGAAGTAATGGTAAACACCGTTTCCAGAGACCATTCACTGTTTTTGTCACCTTCACCACAGTGAATCTGTCTGGACATTCTCTAAGTAAGAATAAGCACTATGAGATACATGCAATATCAATGCAGCTCTAAGTGGGAGATGGGGCTGCTCTGCAGTGCCCTTTTCAGGGTCACACGTGAACTTGGAAGTGCTCTCTGTCTCAGTCTGCCAGGTCTGTCTATTTGCTTGGAGCAAAGTAATCTTTCAAATCAAGAGTTCTGAATTCTAAAGTTTTGATGTATTTGTTCAGACTTCTTACATCTAAGATTGGATGGATGTTATCAACCTTCATGGAGATTAGAAGCACAAGTCAGAAATGAGTAACTTTGGTGAGCATATTCTTTTGAGGATTCCTGAGGGGGAGGGTGGGTGGATAACAGGTTGGGAGGAAGTCTGATGAGAATCTGTATGAAGTAATTTTGAATTAAGATGTCTGGTACCAAGCAATACGAGGGATCGCAGAACCTCACAAACCCCCTCAAAGAGAAAGCACTATACATTTTCACACACCTCAAAGAATGAGTCAATTCTGCATCCACCCTTATTTAAGGGACAGAATGGCAGATTGAGTACCTTTAAATCTTTTCTGATGCATTAGAACAGTGGTCTCCAACCTTTTTACACCCAAGATCACTTTTTACATCTCAGAACAGGCGAAGATCTACCGCCCCGCCCCTTCCTTGAAGCCCCGCCCTCTCTATTCTCCTCCTGTCCATCACTTGCTATCCCCAGCCCTTACTTACACACTCTGATAAACAGTTTATTTTTAAATTATGCGATATATAAAATTAAAATCAGTGTTTATAGTTATGAAATAAATGGTCTGTTTTTTATTCATGCTATTTAAATCTAAAATGAAACATTTATAATTATACATTTTGTGGGGACAGAGTTCTACAGCTGGGGGCAGGGGAGAGGGAACAGGGTGTTGGGAGGGGAGAGGGCAGAGGACAGGGTTCTGCAGCAGGGGACAGAGTGCCAGTGGGGACAGGGTTCTGCGGCAGGGGACAGAGCGCCAGTGGGGACAGGGTTCTGCAGCTGGGGACAGGGTGCCAGTGGGGACAGAGTTCGGGGAGTGGGGACGGGAATAGGGACAGCGTTCTGTAGCTGGGGAGTGGGGGAGCTGGGGAGGCAGAAAGTCCCCTGCATCTGCCTCCTCCCAGGATTCCACCCCCCGCAGGGAAACCAATGCGCGCCTGCCCCGCCCCTCCCCCAACGTGCAGGGAAGCTCCGCACGCGTGCGCCTACCCAGGGGGCCGACCCCTGGCGCAGGGAAGCCCTGTGCGTGCTTGCCCCGGCGCCAACCCCCCTCCCCCCGTTCCCAGCGCAGGGAAGCCCCGCGCGCGCTTGCCCCGGGGCCAAGCCCCCCTGCGCGCGCCTCCCCCGGGGCTGACTCACCCCTCCTGGGCGGTGCAGAAAGCCGATGCTCCCTCCTGCAGTACACCCGGCAGAGCAGCTAGCGCACTTCCGGAATCGCCGGAAGTGGCGCTAAGCTGCGGGACTTTTATCCAACCCCGGGAAGCCGACACTACCTCCATTTTCACTTGAGGTAGGTAGTGGGGTTTCTCGGGGTTGGGAGGGAAATGGGGGTACGGCAGACAGGAAGCCTCACGATCGACTGGTCGAGGCCTCACGATCGACCAGTCGATCGCGATCGACCTGTTGGCGACCACAGCATTAGAAGTTGCAAAAGGAGTTCACACTTGCATGTTTTAGGAAATAAAATATATTCTGTGCACTTTTGTGGAGTCTGCTGGTAAACAGGATTCTCTTACTCAAATACTATTTGCTGGATAAAACAGCATATTACTGACAAAGAGGGAGATCCTATCAACCAGTTTAGCTTGAAGGATGTCAAATAGAAATCTGTTTCCACAGTGACTCTGCTTGCTAATGTAATGCATTGTTGTCGTGTTGTCTGTCAGTATGCGGACGGTATTGTTGCGTATTATCTGGGAGAAGTGCATGCATGCATACCAGACTGCTCTGAGCTTGAGCAAATTGATGTGTTTGCATTGTTCATCTGGTGTCCACATGGCTTGAACTACCTGGTTCTGCAAATAAGCCCCCCAACCTGTTAAAGAGGCATCTGTGGTAACTGTAAGCGTTGGGGGACCCCTCTGCATACATTGTCGATTAGTGTCCACCAGGTAAGAGAGACTTTTATGCTGCATGGCATGCTGAGAGACTTGTTCAATGGGTGTACATGCGGCCTGTACATTGTCCTGAGACACATCTGCACCGGTCTCATATGCAGGCGTGCATAAGGCACCATGAAGGTGGTGGCTGCCATGTGACTGAGGCGACACAGGCACTGCCTGGCGGTTTTACAGGGGCTGCGCTGAACCAGATGCACCAAGTCTTGAATTGCTGTGAATCTGTGCTGTGGAAGCGAGGCTATCGTTGTTTCACAGTCCAGGTGTGCAGCTATGAAGTCTAGTGTCTGTGTTGGGAGCAAGACATACTTTGCCAGGTTTATGCATAGCCCAAGTCTGTCAAATAATACCCTGGTAACTGTCACTGCCTGCTACGTATGGTAAGGCAACAGACACTTTATGAGGCAATCGTTGAGGTAGGGAAAAATGGTGATTCCCCTTGTTCCGAGATGAGCAGCAACCAGTGCTAGCACCTTTGAAAAATACTTTGGGGCAGTCGATAGGCCGAAAGGTAGAACTCTGTACTGGAAATGTTGGTTCGCCACCATGAATCGGAGGAAGCATCTATGTGATGGTGTATTGCAATGTGGAAGTAAGCATCCTGAAGGTTGAGGGTGGACAGCCAATCTCCTTTCCCGGGGGTGGGTATGACTGTGGTGAGGGTCACCATTTTGAAACGTTGGTAACGGACGCAGCGATTGAGTTTCCTGATATCTAGTATAGGTCTCCAACCCCTACTTCTTGGTTGTAAGGAAATAGTGAGAATAAAAACAAACACCTCCCTCTAATTTCAATTCCTAGGGGAAACATTGGCCAGGATTATTTAGAACCCTAAGACTTCGAAGACAATGGACCTGGTGATGGAGATCTGCTCTGCTGGTAATACTGACGTAGCCCTTCGAGAAGAGTTACTGAAGAGCTTCCCTTTGATGATCAAGGGAGTTACAAAGCCTGTTTCAGGCCTGCTTTCATCAAGATGCAGTGAAAACACCCTGCCTCCCCCCGCTCAGTTTTTGTATTGGTCTTAAGACTGTGATAAATGGAACAACTGTCTCTAGTGACCTGCCCCCAAGCACTTTTGATAGCATGAATTAGGGAAACTGGAGGCACAGGTTTTCTGCAGCACATGCAAGGCTTGACCTTCAGGGTACTTAGTATAGGTCATCCCAGTATTAGGTGGGGCCCAGAAGCCCTGTAAAGCAAACATTAGCCTAAAAAATAAACTAAACTAAACTAAATTAGGGCTGTCAAGCGATTACAAAATTTAATTGCGATTAATAAATGTAATCACGATTAATCGCATGCACTGCCCCTTTGAAATGCTGTGGTGGCGTTTCAAATGGGCAGCGCTGCGGGAACCTGGGATCAGTTGGAGTCCTCAGCTGATCCCCAGGCTGAGTCCAGCTGCCCCTTTGAAATGCTGCCCCAGGGGCAGGACTGCAGGAGCCCAGCATCACCTGGAGTCCTCAGCTGATCCCGGGCTCTGCTCACGCGTCCCCTTTGAAACACAGCGGCAGCATTTCAAAGGGGGCAGCACTGTAAGGAGCCCGGGATCAGCTGGAGTCCCCCACTGACCTCAGCTCCATGCAGCACTGCCCCTTGGAAACGCCGCCGGCACAGCATTTCAAAGGGGGTAGGTGGCAGCACTGCTGGAGCCCAGGATCAGATGGAGTCCCCAGCTGATCCCAGGCTGTGTTGCGCTGCCCCTTTGAAACGCCAGGACTTCTCTTCAAAGGGGCAGCGCCCCACAGCTGACCCTAGGCACTGCCCCTTTGAAATGCAGCAGCAGCATTTCAAAGGGGCAGTGCTGCCCAGAGCCCAGGGTCAGCTGGAGATTCCAGCTGATCCCAGGCTCCTACTGCACTGCCCCTTTGAAACGCCCTACTAGTGTTTCAAAGGGGCAGTGCCACGGAAACACCTGCGATGAACACATTAAAAAAATGTGTTAATTGTGCTCTGCATTAATCACAGGTGTTAATGCGTGTTAACTGACAGCCCAAATCTAAATAAAAATACTAAAAAATGGATTAATAAATTAGAAATAAAACAAAACTTAACCAAAAAACCGCCCCACAAAATATTACCACTAGGTAAGTAGATCTCTAGGAAGAGACACACTCTGATCACAGACTTCTTTGTGAGAAAGAACTGAGATGGGTGGGGTGACTCCACTCCTTCTACCCTCACTTTCCAGCACAAGGAACCTGGCAAAGAGTGGGGTCACCTCTACAGGTTCTACTGTGGAAAACTCCCTGGATTCCAATGCGAAGAGGCATGCACACACCTACACTGTAACAGACATATGCAAGCACTCACAGAAGAAACATTCCTTACTGTAGCTGTACATAGCATAGATGTAATTCATAAAATCAAAATAAAATTTAAAAATTGGATGGTAACAGACTCCAAAACTAAGTGATGGTGATATTCTGAACATAAAAGTTCTCAACCAAGCTTGTAACTGTTTCCATTACTTTACACAGTCTTTATAGACATTCTAGGCTGAGTGACACACCTGGTATTTTACAGGATAGTTGCCAGATACATACATAGTTAGACCCTTCACCAACAAAATTCTTGCTTTTATAACGCTCATATTATATCAATAAGCTAAATAAACCACCTAATCAAATGTAATAATCTTCTGGAAAATTATTTAGTGATTTTTTTTAAACATGAAAAGGCAAACTCAAGAACAAATCAGAAGTATTAGTTTACCTGGGAGTGTAAAACAGAGAGAAGTCTGTAGTATTCTTTGAGTTCCTGGTGTAAGGCAGCACAAAAACTCTGAGAAAGGAAAAGAAACATCTAATAAATGCTATTTCCATTTTCAGTTTCATCTTAAATTTTAAAACATTGATATTAAGAGTACATCTTTTCTTAAAAACCTCACCTAACTGAAATGACTTTGAGAAAGTCAAATTAGGTATTGCCCAGAGAGATTATATGAATGCACCAACTGCTACCTCTTTCTTCAGTGTACAGCTAGCAGGCATATGCATCATCAGTCAGGGAACAAGAAAATTTCTGCTGACTACCAACTTAATTCTATTGATAGCCTAAATTCTTACACCTATACCGTAAGTAACTGGGTTCTCAAGTAGGTTAACAAATCTGAGCAGTAGAATAGCATTGTTTACATCAGTTGTTTGAAGAGACTTAGGCTTCTTGAGAGCAAGAACAGCATTTCCAGAATGTGTACCCTGGCAAGCACAAAAGGCTGAGGTCTCTAGGCATGACCACAATATAAATGTTAAAAAATACTTATTATAAAAGAACAAGTCCATAAAACATCAAGGTCAAACCAATACATTCTCCTATGTGCTTGAAAAGAATTACTATTCTCTTTCTAGGTGCTGCTTGTTTAAATTAGTATTGTATATTTTGGCTCTAGAACACACAATAACTGCTTGTCATTCCTCAATGGATATTGAAGAAAGGAAGACAAGAATAATTAAGAGTTTAAATGGTCTGAAAGGTGCAAAAGTCCTCTGTGATGATTAAGGCCTGATCCAAAACACAAAGAATTCAACAGAACAGTAGTTTTCCCATAATGGTGGACAATGCATTTTATTTAGTAAGACCTGGAAATCTAATCATAGGTATATTATGTTGCAATTTCAAATGGGGATACACAGTAGACCTCATTATTTGGAAAGGGATACACAGCCTAAAAAAGGTTGAAAATCACTGCTACAAAAAGACTTTCATTGACTTCAATAAGGTTTGAGCACTTGCAAATACAGCACTCCATGAGAAGCAGAAGTATCACAGACCATTTTGTCATTTTTTTCTAAGCCAGCCTATGTTGTTAGAGCATAACCAGAAAATAACTACAGTTTTGAAAATATTTTCGTAAAGGCACAGAAAACATTTTATCAGAATATTTTTATTATTTGGGTAGGAATTACTCTAGGAAAGGATATGAAATATCATTCACCATTATTACTATTTATTAATTATATTAACCAGGCTAAAAAGGAAAATTTAATTTTAAAAAATTGATTACTATTGTGATAGAAATGTGTTTTTAATCTATGTCAAGTGACAAACGATTAACACGTCATTACATATCTAAACTCCTTTGGGAATCGAAGTTAATTGGCAATTTTGATATCTGCGTTACAAATCAGACTGGAAACAGTAAATTTACATAAAGAAGTATGCTACATTTTATTTATATAAATAAAAGCAAAATTTTTCTATTCTCTATCTCCGTCAGCCTAAAACCAAGTCAAACAAATCCAAAGTAAAAAAAAAAGGAACAATACACTGTAAAATAAACTATTCTCTACCTTAGATATACCCCACTGAATAATTATCACTGACAGAAGGAAAATGAATCCCAATTTTCCTTCAGTAAACTTAAATCCCTTTCATCTCCTTTCCAGATCAAGAAAAAGGTGACCAGTCTCAAGATCCTATCCTTAAAGTAAGTGAAAGTGTTCCTCTCTTCAATTTGATTTTATGAGCAAGAAAGAGAAACGCAAGAAAGAACAAACTTATACTACTACAGAGAGGGGTCAAGAGTGATGCACAGATTGCTGATTAAAAAAAATCGATGACATGTAAGACTGCTTTCCATTTCTTCTCACTTGCTTCTTCAGCACAATTTAGCAATCTACCAAAGCAGTGCCCATTAAACTGGAGGACAAAATAGGGTCTTTAGTAAGGTAACATTAAAACACACTAGCTAAATGTTATTTCTACTTTTTTTTTTTTTAAGTTAAACATTTCCAGCTTCAATTTTCAAAGCATTTACCGTCATACTAGACATCAGATTATTGTAAAAGAAATTAACTTTAGTAGTTCAAATTTGCATTCAGTAAAATTTGCAATTACTTGATAAAATAAGGTTTGGGATACAAATTATGCAATGAAAAACTGGACATTATCCTAGAAGTCTGATGTAGTCTATAAACACAGAAAGAAAGTTTCCAGAGGAAAGTAAAACTTGTGCTCAAGAGAGGGACTTTAAAATACATATCACCTCAACCTTACTTTGGTATTTTCTTTAGGAACGTGTGAACATACAAGGTAATTATATGTCACAGCTGAATATTCTGGAAAAGCAACAACAATTGCATAGTATAGGTGGAAAACTAAATGGTTAATGTGCAGTATATATGACACGTATTACTAGTAACCTGACAGACTCATTTTTGACCCTCAAGTTTCAGTCAAGAAGTTGGGTCAACAATGACATATACAGGTGGTTTAAGCTTAGTCTTGCCAACTGTGACAAACTATTCCAGGAGATTTTTTTTGCCCAAACATGGACACAATGACATTTTCTTAAAACATTCAATTAAAATCTCCAGAATTGCTTTTAATAGTTACCAGGATAGGAATGTTGATTCTAGGAGACTCCCGGCCAATCCTGGAAGATTAGTAACCCTATTTAGGCTTAAAATAAATGTGTAATTTTCTGGGTGTGCTCTAAATAAGGATGAAATTTTCTGAGACAGCAAATTAAAAAAGCTTTCAACTGCACAGTATATTTGAAATATTAAGTTCTTAATGCTGAGCATGCAGCATCTGAAATTGTCATATAAAGAAATGTTCAAGAATGATGAAATATGATCTTTTGCCTAGTTACCGACAGCTTAAGTAAATTATGCAATTACATTTTCATACACTAGTGCCACAGACATTGCACAAGTGCTAGTCTCAGACACAAATCATGAATGGAAAACTCTACACATCTACTTGATGGCCTACACCACACTCTAACACAGACCCTGAAATGCATACTTGATGTCTGAGATAGAAGACATTTAATTTTCTGAGTAAATTACATTCTCTTGTTTTGTGAGATGACAGACTAATACCAGAAACCGTGAAAATAAGCAGAAGCAGGAACTATTCTAGGAAAGAGGGTAGGAAACCTCACCTAGAAATGGGGGGATATTCTGAAAAAATTCACACATACATACATTAGTACTGCCACATAAAACATGGATGTCAATATTAGCCTTTAGAAAATAATTTTTATATTAATATATTATGTTATAATAAATATATAAATTAATTTTATATATCTATTTTCTGTATTTAGAATGAAAAAAGACAGTCAGAAGGGGACAGAATAAAAACGATAGAAAAGTAGAAAGCACCATAGTGTCTCTACTGACCTCAAGAAAAATTAGACTGAAGGGAGGAGCACTTCACTTTCTTTGCAGATTAGGTAGGATGTTATGGCTAGAGGCAAGGACAACAACATTTCTGACGACTCAGAAGGGATAATATCCAGTTTTACAGAGGGAACAAGTGAGAGAAAACGGGAATGCCTTAGAGGTAAATGTGGTTTTAGGTTTTACAGCAGCTGTGAAGTTACTGAAGACTAAGTCATGGTGATGGAACCTATAAAAACAAAAATTAACACTCTTTTGATGTTGCGGTCAAAAGAAATGGCAGCAGATAACTGGTGATTTGCATTTAGCCTAAGTAATGCAATATTTTATTTAACATAATCTATCACCTAGTCAAGAGTGTTCCCTTACACATTTGGGGAAGGGAGGAGGTAGAACTACAAAATAAAGCAAAATAGTTCTAACAATGCAAGTGATAAAGCTTCAGAGAGGTAGCCCAGTTAATCTGTACAGGATAAACTTAAAAAACAACAAATAGTCTTTAAAATGCTACCAGACTAACAAAATATGTAGATGGTATCATGAGCTTTCGTGGGCACAGCCCACTTCTTCAGATAAGCTGGTCATCTGAAGAAATGGACTGTGCCCACGAAAGCTCATGATACCATCTACATGTTTTGTTAGTCCTTAAAGTGCTACCATATGGTTTGTCATTTTTTAAGTTTATTAAAGCAAGTGATGACACTTTTCAGAGATGCCACTATGCCATTCCTAGAACATAAGAACATAACATAAGAACAGCCGTACTGGGTCAGACCAAAGGTCCATCTAGCCCAGTATCCTGTCTGCCGACAGCAGCCAGCTCCACGTGCCCCAGAGAGGGTGGACTGAAGACAATGATCAAACGATTTGTCTCCTGCCATCCCTCTCCAGCCTCTGACAGAGGCCAAGGACACCATTTTATCCCCTGGCTAATAGCCTTTTATGGACCTAACCTCCATGAAATTATCTAGCTTCTCTTTTAAACTCTATTATAGTCCTAGCCTTCACAGCCTCCTCTGGCAAGGAGTTCCACAGGCTGACTACACGCTGTGAAGAAGAACTTTCTTTATTAGTTTTAAACCTGCTACCCATTAATTTCATTTGGTGTCCTCTAGTTCTTCTATTTAGGAACTAATAAATAACTTTTCTTTATCCGCCTCTCCACACCACTCATGATTTTATATACCTCTATCATATCCCCTCAGTCTCCTCTTTTCTAGACTGAAAAGTCCCAGTCGCTTTAACCTCTCCTATGGGACCCGTTCCAAACCCTAATCATTTTAGTTGCCCTTTTCTGAACCCTTTCCAAGGCCAAAATATCTTTTTTTGGCGAGGGCCACATCTGTACACAGTATTCAAGATGTGGGCGTACCATAGTTTTATACAGGGCAGTAAGATATTCTGGGTCTTATTTTCTATCCCTTTCTTAATAATTCCTAGCATCCTATTTGCCTTTTTGACCGCCACTGCACGCTGTGTGGAAGTTTTCAGAGAACTGTCCACGATAACTCCAAGATCTCGTTCCTGATTTGTCATAGCCAAATTAGCCCCCATCATACTGTACGTATAGTTGGGGTTATTTTTCCCGATGTGCATTACTTTACACTTATCCACATTAAATTTCATTTGCCATTTTGTTGCCCAATCACTCAGTTTGGTGAGATCTTCTTGGAGTCCCTCACAGTCTGCTTCTGTCTTGACTATCCTAAACAGTTTGGTATCATCTGCAAACTTTACCACCTCACTGCTTACCCCTTTCTCCAGATCATTTATGAATAAGTTGAACAGGATTGGTCCTAGGACTGTTCTTCTACATGCTTCACAATTTTATTCTTTACTATTGTTTCGACTAATTTGCCCAGTACTGAAGTTAGACTTACCGGTCTGTAATTGCCCGATTCGCCTCTAGAGCCCTTTTTAAATATTGGTGTCACGTTGGATACCTTCCAGTCATTAGGTACGGAAGCCGATTTAAGGGATAGGTTACAAACCACAGATAATAGTTCAGCAATTTCCCATTTGAGTTCTTTTAGAACCCTTGATGAATGCCATCCGGTCCTGGAGATTTGTTAACATTAAGTTTTCTATTTGTTCCAAAACCTCCTCTAATGACACTTCAATCCGGGACAGTTCCTCAGATTCATCGCCCACAAAGGACGGTGCAGATTTGAGAATCTCCCCAATGTCCTCAGCCGTGAAGACTGAAGCAAAGAAATCATTTAGTTTCTCCGCAATGGCTTTATCGTCCTTGATTGCGCCTTTTATAGTTCGATCGTCTAGGGGACCCACAGGTTTTTAGCAGGCTTCCTGCTTCTAATGTACTTAAAAACATTTTGTTATTTCTTTTTGAGTTTTTGGCTAGCTGTTCCTCAAAATCTTTTTGCTTTTCTTATTACATTTTTACACTTGATTTGACAGTGTTTATGTTCCTTTCTATTTATCTCACTAGGATTGGACTTCCACTTCTTAAAGATGCCTTTTGTCCCTCACTGCTTCTTTTACATGGTGGTTAAGCCACGGTGACTCTTTTTAGGTCTCTTGCTATGTTTTTTAATTTGGGGTATACATTTAAGTTGGGCCTCTATTATGGTGTCTTTAAAAAGTTTCCATGCAGCTTGCAGGGATTTGGCTCTAGTCACTGTGCCTTTTAATTTCTGTTTAACTAACCTCCTCATTTTTGTGTAATTCCCCTTTTTGAAATTAAATGCCAGGGTGCTGGACTGCTGAGGTGTTCTTCCCACCACAGGAATGTTGAATGTTATTATATTATGGTCACTATTCCCAAGCGGTCCTGTAGCGGTTATTTCCTGGACCTGATCCTGCACTCCACTCAGGACTAAATCAAGCATTGCCTCTCCCCTTGTGGGTTCCTGCACTAGCTGCTCCAAGAAGCAGTCATTTAAGCCATTGAGAAATTTTATCTCCGCTTCTCTTCCTGAGGTGACATGTATCCAGTCAATATGGGGGTAATTAAAATCCCCCATTATTATAGAGTTCTTTATTTTGGTAGCCTCTCTAATCTCCCTCAGCATTTCAATGTCAGTATCGCTGTCCTGGTCAGGTGGTCGGTAATATATCCCTACTGCTAATTTCTTATAATTGGAGCATGGAATTACTATCCATAGCGATTCTATTGAACATGTTGATTCACTTAATATTTTTATTTCATTTGATTCTACATTATCTTTCACATACAGTGCCACTCCGCCACCCACCCGGCCTGCTCTATCCTTTATATATTTTATATCCCGGTATGATTGTGTCCCACAGATTTTCCTCATTCCACCAGGTTTCAGTGATGCCTATTATGTCAATCTCCTCATTTAATACTAGGTGCTCTAGTTCACCCATCTTATTAGCCAGACTCCTAGCATTTGTGTAGAAGCACTTTAAAAATTTGCCACTGCTTATTTGTCTGCCCTTCCCTGATGCATTGGATTCCTTTGTATGCAGTTGTATGCATTGGATTCCTTTGTATGCATTGGATTCCATTGATAGAGATTCTCTCTCTAAGAGAATCTCTATCAATGGCTTCTCCTCTAAGGGAAGTCTCCCTCCGATTTACGTGCATCTCCGCACCAATCGGCTTTCCCCCATCTCTTAGTTTAAAAACTGCTCTACGGCCTTTTTAATGTTTAGTGCCAGCAGTCTGGTTCCACCCAGGTTTAGGTGGAGCCCATCCTTCCTATATAGGCTCCCCCTCTCCCAAAAGTGTCCCCAGTTCCTAATAAATCCAAACCCCTCTTCCCTACACCATCGTCTCATCCACGCATTGAGACTCTGAAGCTCTGCCTGCCTACCTGGCCCTGCGCATGGAACTGGAAGCATTTCCGAGAATGCCACCATAGAGGTCCTGGATTTCAGTCTCTTTCCTAGCAGCCTAAATTTGGCCTCCAGGACATCTCTCCTACCCCTCCCTACGTCATTGGTACCTACATGTACCACGACCACGGCTCCTCCCCAGCACTACACGTAAGTCTATCTAGATGCCTCGAGAGATCCGCAACCTTCGCACCAGGCAGGCAAGTGACCATACGGTTCTCCCGGTCATCACAAACCCAACTATCTATGTTTCTAACGATCGAATCACCCACTACTAACACCTGCCTCTTCCTAACTGGCATTCCCTCCCCCTCAGAGGTATCCTCAGTGCGAGAGGATACCGCAACATCCTCTGGAAGGAGGGTCCCAACTACGGGATGGTTTCCCTCTGCTCCCATTGAATGCTCTGTACCCTTGAGACTTTCATCCTCCTTAAGAGCACTGGGGCTCTCAGACTGGAGGTGGGACAGTACTACAGTGTCACGGAAAGTCTCATCAACATAGCTCTCTACCTCCCTTAGCTCCTCCAGTTCAGCCACCCTGGCCTCCAAAGCCCGAACTCGGTCTCTGAGGGTCAGGAGCTCCTTGCAACAGGTGCACACATACGTCACCCGCCCACAGGGCAGGTAATCATACACGTTACACTCGATGAAATAAACAGGATAGCCCCCACTCTGCTGCTGGGCTTCTGTCTCCATTTTTCTAATGAATAAGTTTAAGTATAAACTGGGATTCTTTTTAAATCTCTGGAATATAGATTATTATAAGAGTTACGTTTTAAAGAAGGTCAGAAGTCACTAGTGCCCTCTAACCTCCCCCTCTAAACTCCCTCTCCAAACTCCCTGTTAGCTGTTCCTGGTTGCAAGCTCCCTGGTCGCTGAGTCACAGGCTTATATAGCTCTGGTAGCCCTTCCCCCGACTGAGGCTCAGCCAATTAACAGAGGCTTCTAGATTTCAAACCTTTCAGAAGCTCCTTCAAACCAACCAACCAACCAACCAACCAGATAAACACAAGCTTTTTATTTGTATGTATATATACACAAATAAAATTCCTGGATTTTTATTTGTATATATACATATATAGTAAACTTAAAAAATTAAATTTCAGGTCTATGGAAGAGGCACTCCTACTAGGGTTAGAAGGGCAAGACTGCTTCACAGGACTAGCAGGAATGAACCCTATAACTCAGCCGAGAACGCCTTTATCCTACACTAGGAGTGGGCATATACCAGTCTGCGGACAGGATCTGATTCACCAGGATTAGCCTCTGTTGAGTCACCACCACTATATTTACTTGCTCCTCTGAAAGTATGGGCAAATTGGCCACAGATCACCATTCCCAGTCAATGGGAGCTGCAGGAAGTGGCGCAAATGGGGACACTGCTTCTGGCAGCTTCCACGGGCTAGAAACGATAACCTGTGGCAAATCAGAGCAGCAATTACCCGTACCTGCAGAGGCACAGGTAAATATAGCAGTGCTGGCCTGACAGAGGCTAACCCCGGTGAAACAGATCTGGCCCGCAGGCTGGTATATGCCCACCCCTGCCTTACACCCTGACATTGGCTCATAGCCAACAATGACAGCGCACACAGGAGTAAATCAAATGATACTAAAAGACTCCAAGTTAGGAATTCTCCCAAGTCTCCCAACCATTCTCATACTGTGTTTTTAGACCCAGCAGTTCCTAAAGGGAATGAAATCAAAGTATTGCAACTTAGCAATCTTTGTATCCAACATACCTGACCTACGAGCCCAAAGGCACGATCCAAGCTCCTCTGGTCTGTGTATCTTCTTATTTTATTGTGTAGCCATCCTAACTCTGCAAGTCTGCTTGTAGTATCTCTGAGCGATTTGGACAGGCTGACCTACAAAGTTAACAAAAACACCAAAGTTCATTAAGTCAGAATTATTTAAAAAAAAAAAAAAAGCAGCCCAAACCCTCACTATTCCCCCAAGTATCTCTTTGCCGAACATAGAGCAAACTCATTCACAGAATGCCATTTATCGTGAACACTGAATGAAGGGATTCTGCGAGAAAAAAAATGGGATCATGTAATTAAAGACTAATAATGTATAAGCAATTATAATTCTAGCCTTCCTTAACTTCAGAATGTCTGACTATAACCTCAATGTTCTTTTGACGTAGATGTAATGAAATTTCATAGTTTTTAAAAATGAAAACCAGAAAAACACACACAGAATTTCCATCATGTGGAATTATAAACAATCATAGGTGAACAGCAGAGTTGGAACATTCAGATCCCTAGACCTCAAGCACTTAAATTAATGAAGTAAATGGTAGCTGTAGTACACTAGTATCCTCTCTCTGTGGACCAGCCCTAGAAGTAGATAAAATATGCACTTTGCTAATGGGTCAAGTAGAGAGCTGCTACAGCTTCTCCATAAAATAGTGGTAAAACTAAATTAACAAAACGTGATATTTTCCCCTTTGCTCCCATAAATGGCTGAATGTTTTTTCTACAAAAACCTCTTTTTTTTTTTTTAAAGTGGCCTGAGACAAAAATGCAGCATGGAAAATTTCAGCCCAGACAGCTGTAGTCTGGCCGAGTTACAAGTAACTGAGAGCAGAAATTGTTTTATAAAACAAAACAATTTCTAGTATACTAGTAATTGTTACCAATAAGTGGATCTGGCAGCTTCCCCCATAACTTTAGCAGAATAGATAAGAGCAACACATTTAGAATTCCACAAGCAAAAGCACTTGATGTGGAATGACTGCTGCTCAAGACCTCAGGGATCTAGGAGAAGAAACAGCAAAAACAGCTTAGTGAAATGAAATCCGTTACAACTAAGTCAAATGAAGGACTCCACTAGTTCACTAAGTATTGAATGTAACCAACAGGCCTGTGACGGGGTGCGCACACTCCACACTGAAGAAGGTGGGGTTAAAACTCTGTGGGCAGAGGAAGTCCCACCCCTCTACCCAGACTGGGCATGCTCCAAATGCTGGGGCAGCATAAGAGGCAAGAGAGCAGCTCAGTCTGAGCTGGCCTCAGAAAGAGAAGGACCTCCAGCAGGAGCTCCAGGGCCACACCAGCCAGCGACCCGGACAGCGGAAACCACAGCCCCAGAAGAGCCCCAGGGAGAAGCGGCTACCAGGGAAACAGAGGACCCAGTGACCACATGGGACACCAACCCACCAGCAATGGTAGGAAGAGAGCCAGGGAGGGTGTAGGATGGCCTCGTCCACCCACGTAAACTCGGCATGTTTCGGCCAGATTCCCCACCAAGGGAATGGTACGCTGCTCACAGGGCTAATGACTGACTCTGGCCGTTAGGCTGTACTGCCTCTAGACGGGCTGATTACAAATGACTCTGACCATTAGGCCATACTGCCCTGCGACAGGGGCTGACCACAATGGACTTTGGCTACTAAGCTGTGCTGCCTTGAGTTTAAGGGCCAGCCACTACTGGCTTTGCCACCAAGCTGTGCTGATCTGAGTTAGTGGGCTGCTCCTCATTGACTCTAGACATTAGGCAGTACAACCCTGGACCAAGGATTGCCAACGATTCAACGGCCAACTAGGCAGTGTCCATATCCCTGTATACCTTCCCCTAAGAGACAGAATGTGCATATGCTGTGACAAGGCCTAACAATATTAATATGTTTCAGAGAGGTAGCCATGTTAGTCTGTAACTGGAAAAAAAAACCTTAAAAACAAACAAACAAAAAGCCCTGCAGCACCTTGGAGACTAAAAAAAAAAAAAAAATGAAGATACCATGAGCTTTTGTGGGTACAATCCACTTCTTCAGATGAATGGAGTTTAAGGGATCTAGGTTCCAAATAAATAGCAGAGAAAGGGAGGGGATGAGGGGGAAAAGGAAAGGAGAGGAAGCACATGGGAAAAGAATAATCAGTTAGAGGGTCCTTGCTAAATGAAGCTGATAAAGAGTACTTAGAACCCACTCTAAGTACCTGGTGTTTGGTTTTTTAGGTCATTAGGATGTGGAATGTAGTGAGTAATCTAGTTAAGGTCTTTGTTTAAACCTCTATTTAATGAGTGCCCAGGCAAGTTAAAATGTCCCCCAACAGGTTTCTGTGGCTCATTTATCTGCACATCTACCACATCAGAGGCTCATTTAACTGCACATCCACCAATGTGATCCATGCCATCAAGTGCCAGCAATGCCTCTCTGCCATGTATACTGGCCAAACTGGACAGTCTCTATGACAAAGAATTAATGGACACAAATCAGATAATTTGAA
This sequence comes from Rafetus swinhoei, assembly GCA_019425775.1. Lineage (NCBI taxonomy): Eukaryota > Metazoa > Chordata > Testudines > Trionychidae > Rafetus > Rafetus swinhoei. The sequence continues at coordinate 112,537,160 of CM033437.1, forward strand.
AAGGTAACACAGAAACCTCAAATGGTCTGGTAGCACTTTATAGACTAACAAAACATGTAGATGGTATAATGAGCTTTCGTGGGCACAGCTCACTTCTTCAGATGACCGGAGTTTTGAGTTTAGGATGTGCCAACCCAAAATAAATGGGGGGACAGGAAACAAGGAGCAGAGGGTATAGAAATATCAAGGGAAAAAACAGGAAGGCAGAAATAGGAATAGTAAGCACCTGAAGATTGGGTAGTTACAATGAAGCAGATAAGAATCAAAGGCAATAACAGGAATCTACACAAAGAGCTGTTTGCACCTTCTTTGAATGTTAGGTTTATAGAGTCCCAACCATCCCTCATCACAACTGAGGCCATTAGCATGAGAACTGAACATGCGGTTGAACTGTAATTCCAATGCCTCTCTGTGTATTTGGCTAGTAGAATTGGTTTGTGACAAGACAGCCACTTGAAGAATTTTCAAACAGTGATTAGGTAAGACTAAAGTGTTCCCCAACAGGTTTCTGTATGTTCCCTTTACCTGTTGGGGAACATTTTAACTTGCCCAGGCACTCATTAATGGATCTCAAAGTTACCATATTATCACAAGCTAATTACAAAAACCAGCTTGAAAGGGAAGCTGCAGAGCTTAATTTCATTTACAGTTTGATATCTACAACAGAGGTTTAAAGGTTTCTCTCTCTTCCTCCTCCACCCCCATTCCCACCCTTTCTATGCTATTTCACTGAAAATGATGTCTATGAAGAGAAGAACTCTGCCTGGTGTTTCTAGAACAGTGGTCTCCAATCTTTTTAAGCATGAGATCACTTTTTGAATTTAAATGCAATCCAGGATCTACCTCAAACACTCTTGCCCTGCCTTCTTCCTGCCCCGGCCCCTGCTCTCTCCATCCTCCCTCTCTTCCTCCCTCCCTCCCCCCCATTCCTCACATTTATCAGGCTGGGGGCAGAGGGCTTGGGTACAGGGAAGGGGGATGTAGACACTGACCTTGGGCTAAAGGATTTGGAGTGTGGGAGGGGTTCTGAGCTGAGCCTGGGCAGGGAGTTGAGGTACAGGAGGGGGTTCATGGTGCAGGCTCTGGGAGGGAGTTTGGGTGCATGGGGACTCAGGACTAGGTCACCACTTACCTCAGTTTGCTGCAGGGTGGTGGTGCAGGGAGCTAAGGCAGGCTCTCCCCTACCCTGGCTCTGAACCACTCCCAAAAGCAGCCAGCAAATTCTCTCCATCCTTGCCCCCCTGTGATCTGTGGAGATGGGGTACAGGGTGAGGGGAAGGGCACCCTGACATCAGCACCCATGCACTGCACAGCAAGCAGGAGGCTACCGGGGTGGAGGCACCTCCAAGGCAGAGGACAGGAGCAGCACGGCAGTGCTGAGAGGGGCAAATGACGTGCCAGAACTTGATAGCCTCCTGGCCAAACCTGTCAGTATCACCTCTGAGGTTCCAAGATCTACCAGTAGATCCTAATCTACTGGTTGGTGACCACTGTTCTAGAAGGAAAGGATTGGGGGAGTTTTCAGACTCTGTATTCTGCAAAGGCAGAAGGAAAGCTTTGTAAAAGTAAGCCACTGAAAGAGACTGACGTGGATATGAAAAATCTCCACAATTATTGTTTGGATACCTGATTATCTCATGAAAGGGCAGTTTATTAATTCCACATTTGCAGACCCCCCCCAACCCAAAGCAAAAAAAACCCAACACACACAAAAGTGGGTCTGATTTTAATTTGTTCTGGTCACTCTACACTGCTTTGTCAGCACAAAGTAGCCTGAAAGTAATTTTCACCCTCTCTAAGGCCATGCTATACTGACAGAGCAGCATGAGACTCAGACCAAACACTTAAAGGCAGTTGAAGAACTGTCACTGTCCTCATAAGCAGCATCCACCAGTTACAAAGTGTACAGCAGGTTATGACAAGCATTTAGATCTATCCAGGGTTCCACTACTCACCCCTCTCACCCACACAGCCCTACCACTTCTCTGGCTCTTTACCCCCAAAATATAAGCATACTTAAATTTTCTTGCAGCCTCCAAATATTGATCCTTAATCTTTAGTCTTCATTTCTAAAAATCACTGGATGTATCACTTACAACCATTGCCTTGTGGTCCTCTCCTCCAGCTTCACCACAGATCACTGCCAGACCCTATCTGACCTCTACTCTGCTTCATTGAAACTCGTGTCACCAGACCTCTAGGGCCACTATTCTATCCCATTTCTCCTTGAATTTTCTGCTGCTTTTAACAGTTATACTCTCCTTTCATGGTACTTGTCAACAACTCTGACTTCTCCTGGTTTGCCTCTTATTACTTTGGAGATTCGGTGTATCTTAAATGGGTAATCCTCTTATTCCCGCTTTAATAAAATTCAATTTATGATCTTTCTACCTCTTCTTTTACTTAGATAAGCTTATTAGATCACATTAACTACCGTCTTCAGTGACAATTTACAGACTTGCCTTTCCACTCATGACTTTTTCCCCTCCTGCCAGTCCCACATCTCAGTCTCTATATTGCATGTTTGGCTAGATCACCAGTTACAGGATAAAAAAAATGAACTCTTTATACCGTTACCTGCTTCCTTTCTATCTTCTAACACTGCTCACAATACCACCATACCCCACTGCACAGTGCACAAATCTGATTCCTATTTCTGGCCTCACCATCATGGCCATGTCTATATTTTGCCATTTCTCCCACAACACTTAAGATCTCATTTTTCTTCTTTCTATATACACAGCTAAAACTCTTATCAAGGTCCTCATTTCCTCAATTTGGTCGACTTAATGTACTCTCGCTCTACATATATACATCATTTGTAAAGCTTGTCATGTCTGCTTTAAGATGAGGTTTTATATGAAGCTGCCAAAAAGTACTGTTTCCATAAAACAGGGATAAAATATCATTTTCAAATGATCACGTTAAAATACGTGCATTTGTTAGTTTAAGGACTATTTATAATTTGAGAAACCAAATCAGACTTATTTTTTACCTCAAAGCATCACATTAAATCATATTAATTTACACAAGGATCATTAAAATATAATAGCACTGATGACATTTCTGGTCAACAATCTTTTTGGTCTTTGACAAGATTACATGGGTTATCACAGTCTTCATTGCCATAGCATGAACACAGTTCTGTACAGAGAAGACTTTCTGACTACAAACATAATTGGTTGTGCAGCAACCCGTAGTGTATAGGCACAAATAAGCAGCTCAGGTACCACTGAGTCCTTGAAGAGTAGTAATAGTTAACCATGCACAGTTTTCTCTCCATGTTGTAATGGTGATTCAATGTCTGGCAATATGACATCTAAATCTAAGTTTGCAAAGATGCCTCTTAACATGCTCTTCAAAATTGTCACACAGTGGGAGTTTTGCCAATGACTTGTCTTTGGACGGCTAAACTGAAACAACTATCCTTTTATTTCTTGGCCTGGTCATACAGCACTGTTACCAGTTTCCTTGCTGCAGAAATTGTGCTTTATCCATCATTCACTACCAGTTTAGCAAGATCTCTTAAGCAAAAAACTCCTACGGTTTGGTAATATTAGACACGGATCCCCCTCCTTGCCCCATACCAGAAAGATATAGTAGAGTCACATCCTGTTAATGCATGCAAGCATAAAATATCTTTCACAAGTCAGAAACAAGTATGGCGAATTGCACACACAGGTACTCTATAAAGTTGTGCTGATAACAGTCTTGACAGAAGTGAAAAGAAAGGACGTAAACATCTGTATCGGGTGACTTAATTACTACAGTTCCTTTCACACCAAGAGAACAAAGACATATTGGCACATACAGCATTCAAAAGTATGCTGGTGTCAGCTTCTTCTTGAAGACTATGCAAGTTCAGGGCTTCATCAAAATTTCTACTGGCGATTAACTTTATTACTTCATTATTAGAAAAGCATTCTGCAAGGAGGATTGGAGTATTTGTGCTGGATGCAGAAACTCAGATACAGTAATTCCTCATTTAACACTATAGATATGTTTCAGAAAATGATCGTGTTAAGTGAAAATGTGTTATGCGAGGTCAATTTTCCCATTAATGGAAAAGGTGGGGGTTGCGTTTCAAGCGGTGGTGTCTGTTGGGACCAGGACATAAGGTTGGGGGAGAAAGGGGACTGGGTTACAGTAGGGAGGGGAGGTGTTTGGCTCTGGGAAAAGGAAGGGGAGGAGAGGGGAGGGGGAGTGGGTTGGGAGTATGCCCCTGTGACGGGTCTGCCGGGACCTGCACTGAGTCCAGAGGGGGGAGGGTCGCCAGGGAACGGTGCGGCGAGTGGCGAACCCTCCGCCACTTTGCAGGGAGGCGGGGGAAGCCCTGCGCTGCCGCTGGCAATGGGCCGGCTGGGGAAATCGTGTTATTCCGGGGACGGTCGTGTAATTCAAAAAATATTCCTTAAAAAAAAAATCGTGCTATCGCGAAAACGTGTTAAGCGGGCACGTGTTAAATGAGGAATTACTGTACATTTTATACTATATATTCAGAGAGAAATTTTACAAGAGACTGCTTGCTGGATTCCACATTTAGAAAATATTTCCATGGATGCTCAGGTCTTCCACTAAATACACCTGGTATTTCTTGCATCTAACTTTACATTGTGTCTAGCACGGTCTTTCAGCAGTTCACCGTTACTGTTCTCATGTCTGTCAAGGACTTACATTACAAAATTAGCTTTGGCAATCCTTTTAGGACCCGCATCAAGTACTCAGCAGCCAATACACTGATTGCATGGAATTCTTCTCTAATCATCAATTTGCATGACAGCCATGGCATTTGATGTACACTGTGGCTTCTTTCTTGCATGCTCTTAGCTCATACATTCTTTCCGCTTGAGCTTCCAACTGATACCTTAATTCAGCTTTGACTGCTCTTCTCATTCATCAGCACAGAAAAAGGAACACAGGCACAGGTCCTAATAAGTGAACAGATGCCAATGAAACATCATCTCTGATCCTGATAAGGACAGGGCTCTGCAGAAAATTTCTTTACTGACAGTTGTTGTGACTGAGTCTGGTTTGTGAGGACAAAATTTGGTGGTCTTGGCCATGTTTTATTGCCAGATTTCTTGAGCTGTCTGAAGAAACCCATGTCCCATCAAAAGCAACTGCACTCCTCACAAATCGGTCTGCTCTTCACAAACATCTGCTATCTTCAGTAGACGCTCTGGTACATCTGTCATATGCAGCCTAATATAAGTCAATAAGCACCTTTGGATGTGATTCATGTTGCATGAGTTTGCCATATTGTTGGTGACATGATTGATAAGAGCTGTAATATGCTCTTCATCCTTCTTCAGCATAGATACAATCATAGAACACTAGAACTGGAAGGGACCTCAAGAGGTCATCGAGTCCAGTCCCCTGCTCTCAAGTACCCAGTACCATCTAGACCATCCCTGATAGATGTCTATCTAACCAGCTCTTAAATATCTCCAGAGACGGAGATTCCACAACCTCTCTAGGCAACTTATTCCAGTATTTAACCACCCTGACAGTTAGGAAATTTTTGCTAATGTCCAGCCTAAACCTCCCTTGCTGCAATTTAAGCCCATTATTGCAAGCCAAGGAGAACAATTTTTCTCCCTCCTGCCTGTGACACCCTTTTAGATATCTGGAAACCGCTATCATGATTTATTTGGGGACTGTCTCTTCACTATTTTTTGGTAGGTCACTTTTCTTTCTCTCTCAGCTTTTGCTTACTCACCCAGAACATATAATGTGAGAGTCCATCTTGCAAAGGTTGGCTTTCTTCCTGTCAGTCCTACAATCCCACTGCTGCCCTTTGGGTCTTTAATGACGGTTCTCTGTCCCCATATCACTTAAAATTCCATTAAAAGAACGAGCAGTCTGAGGCAGAGCAAATTCCCCAGGTCCAAAAGCTCTACTATTTTCTTGAAGGAGATTCATATGGAAACAAATCTACATTGTTTACATCTGGCATAGTAAACAATAGTTGGGCCTGTTAGCAATAAAAAGTATGCAAGTATGACATAGCATGAGTGTAGATGAACTTTCCAACCATCCCCTCATACTGCTTTAAATGTCCATGCAGAATCTCCATAACCTGGAGACCGCAATCCCCAGAACTTAAGTGTTGGAGACTAGGCACAACCCCATGTCTGAAATTCCTCCAGTAGTAGTAGCAGCGAATCAGGAATTACAATACCGGTTGAACCTCTCTAGTCTGGCACTCTCTGGTCTGGCAACATCCATAGTCTGGAATGATTTTAGTTAGCCAGATATTTATCAAACATGAGGGTGGCCAAGTTTCCTGAAGACCCACAAGGTTTGTTACAGCCACCAGTCCTGGCTTTCAGTATTCTGTGCTGTTATTTAGCTCTAAGTTACCACTAATTGTCTTCTAAAAGCCCAGTAAGCAGTGGAAGCATTGGTAATACCGCTAGACAATATTAGCCTCCTATGGTTTGGGAAATCCTCTGGTTCAGCACCAGTTAGGTCCTGAGGGTGCCAGGCTAGAGAGGTTCAACCTGTATCATCAAGCTGTTTAATGACCCGTTGTATTGATTCAATGCCTTCCAACTTGACACATCTTGTGAGTGGGTCAGTCAACATTTGCCAAACAAAATGCTAGAAATACAAGAGTAACTCCTCTCTAGATGCACCATTTAATAAATGAATAATGTTTCAGAGCACTTAGGGCCTCAAACACTAAATTCAAGCCACACAAGAGAATGGAAGAATAGCTTACTGGCAAGCATATGATTAGCAGTAAAAGCTGCAGACACATCAGAAAAAGCACTCCTGCTTCTTCCCACAACTTCCCTGCACAGACATTAAAACTGCACAAGCTGTGAAAAACTATTCAGTCAAATACACTGGTACCAAGCTCATTTGGGAGAGTCCATTCACTTGTAAAGCAACAGCTTAGGGCAACTGCTCCATGATCTTAATAGCATGTTGCTTTCCTAGAGCTGATGAAATGGTTTTACATTTCGGCACTGTAGTAGATGTGTCAGCTGGTCTGGCATCCACAATAAGTACACATGCAACTTCTGCTTAATGCTCTTACTTGCAAGCTTATGGTTGAAATCAGTCCAGCTTGCTCTTGGTCAGGTGTTTTCAATGTTATCATCTGGTACTGGTATAATATGATATGATGAGGCAGTAGCCATAAAGACAACAAGAAAGATCTCAAACAGAGGTTATTTGTAGGTGATTAGTTTATTTTCTCATGTACTTTTTCCATAGAGAGTCAATTCTGGATACATTCAAGGGTTTTTGGTTTTTGTTTTCAAATGCTGCACACTACACAAGCAACTCATTGCCTGGAGAGTAAGTGACTTTTGTCTCCAACACTTCAGTGATATTTCTTGTGATGCTGGACTATCTGCAGACTGTTTTTGAAATACCACTGTACCCTCTCATTGGAAAATATTCTTTCCATCCACAGACTCTACGTTGATGTCTATTTTATCATCGTCATGGATGAGATTTCGAATCTGTTAAATAGAATGGACTCTGCAACTGAGACACACTTTCTCTGAATGTCTTTGGAACTACAGGCTGAATTTTATGCCTCAATCAACCAACTAAAAAGACATACTCCTGCTCCAGCTGGGGGACAAAAGCAGACAATCCTCTGAAAACTACTGACTTTGGAGAATATACTGAGACTTTCATTTTGGCTATTTCAGACACAACTACCTATTCATTTAAAAAAGTGTTGGTCAGGCTCACTCGCCAGAAGACCATCCAAAAATCATCTTGATAACTTGTGTTCCTGTTTCAGATTACTACCCACTGGACTAAAGTCAGCTAGTAGTTACTGAGATGCATAGAATAATGGTAGACTTGTCTTGTCCATGCTATGCATGGCATGAGGTTTCAGAAGTTGCATTTTTCTAATCTTGCCTGTACTTTGCTACTGAAATAGCTTGCAGTATCTACATCTAAGGGAAGGAGCACTTTATATCTTTGTAGCAGCTTGGAAAGGAGATGTGCCATCTTGCTGTTCATAAGATCATAGTCTCTCCAAGTAGCTGCTAAAATACAATTGTAACCCACACACCTCCTGGGTGCGGTGTATTGTCCTCTGCTGTGGCCCTTAGACCATGTACAGAGAGAAAGAAGGAGTGTGCAATACAGCTTTAGCTAAGAGCCAGCTGGCTTTTAGCTCAAGCTGTAGAGGCTCATGCACTAAGTTCCAGAGGTCCCAGGTTCTGTTCCACCTGTCGGCACTACACAATGTCATAAGGCAACTAGTTTTGCAGTATAACTAGATGGTTTTGCTTTAAAATTCATTTTACTCCAGTAGGGAGAAAGACATGTTAAGTAATACGCTACATCCTTAGCAATGAAGCCTTACATATATGTTCCATGAAATGTCATCATCTCGGAAGTGATGTCTTCCTTAGTTTGGATGATCTCTCAAATATTTCTATTTTATGGTTTGGGTTTGTTTGGTAGGTTTTTTTGGTCGTCTATATTGTGTGCAATGTTAGCCAACAATGCAACAGAAGCAAATGCTCTGGTGGCTATAGGAACAGATGAATATGATGCTCTCTGATCAGAGTCTGTTTTCTTTCCTGGGTTTAGTACAACTCTAACATATGCCAAATATGACTTGCTTGCGTATTTCTGAAAACACGCTTTGTGAAAGAGTATAGGGAACACATCATCTAAACTAGAAAATTCATCCAGTAGCTGCCAATACAATTCCTCTCTCCTGGCTTCTGCTGTCAGCACCAATAATTCTGTCCAGCACTGATGGAGTATGACCATTTTAATTTCTTGACAAATATAACTATTCCAAAGTTTATGGACAGTCTTTTTCTCTTTGAAAGCTTTAAGAGCCTTGTATCCTCCATTTCTTCATATACTGTAACATCCTTGTAGAGGTAAAATTCCCAAAGGATATTGTTAGCATTACCACCTCTTTTCATTTTGTGCATGTATACAGCTATAGGCTAAATTAGATAAACTAATTTTCTATGTTGGCATCAAAACTGCCATTTGTTTGGCTAACGCTTTGACTAAGTCCAATTGTATATTGCATCTCTAACATTAAATACTGATCTGTTAATAAGCGTCATTGAATTAAAAACCTAATTTCCAAAATACTTCAAAGGCTAGTACTACATGCACAAGAAATTACAAATTAAAGCACTCTCTCAGGCAGACTAGATGCTACATTGTAAATACAAAGGTATACAAATGGAGGAGCATTACATTATAGGAATTCACATACATTTACATCTAACCATTATGCAGTACAAACTATGGGTACACAATCTACTGGAAGACTGATCTATTCAGCAAATTTCAACTGAAAATATTATATTATATATAATATTATAAGACTATTATAATCACTTGCTAGAAATTTTGACAATTTAGCATATGTAATGGGAAAACATTTCATGTTAGCAGATTTCATACCTTATCTAAAGTGTATAATAAGCTTTCAAAAGATATATGATATGGGTATGTATGTGAAAGGTGGATGCATTAAACTCCAAAACGTGACCTTTTTTAGTCCTGTCACAATGCTTAGATGTAATTGTTACTGTAGCTTGCAACAACCACATTGCCTTCTCTCCAACCAACAACATTTCTACAGCTTAGATCATACACTTTGCTCATTCCTCTCAACATATCTCCCTCACACTCCAGTTTGAATTCCTCCATTAGCTCTGACACAGACACCCAGTGGTACCAACAGGCTAAACGTTCACTGTTCTTTATAAGTAACTGTCTCAGATCAGTCACATTCACTACACATAATACAGAAAACTTTCATGCTATTTATCCAAGAAGGATATCATGCAAGGTTTCCACTTAATTTACTGATATTCAATCACTGTGAGATGTGTAAGTGGTGTTACAGAGCTCTTTTTCCTTCTTGGTGGGTTCCAGGATTCCACTTAGTGGCATGCTATGGGACACTTCCTCCCCCGCCCGTGAATTTCCCCCACCCCTGGGTTTACTGTCCACACCTTGTCTGAACAGGGGTTTTTGCTGAACCTCCCTCACAGGGAAGGGGAAAGGAAATCTGTCTCCAGCAGCCCTCCGGGCCTGGTGGTAACAAGCCAGACACCTAGTTCAGTTTCTCCCTTCTGGTTGGTTCTCTTCTCTTCCCCCCCCCATAAAGTTCCAGGGGCTGAAGGGCTGTTTGCATTATTGGCAGGGTTTTCCTGGCTCTTCACTTCAGTGCCTGTCAGGCCTCCCTCCTGTCATTTGTGTCTGCACCATACAGCTCTCTAATAGCATGCCTGCCCCCACTGTTTCCTAGAGCGGTGTTTCTCAACCTGTGGTACGAGTACCCTGGGGTACTCGAGAGAAGTCTGGGAGGGGTGGGGGTACGTCAACATAAATTCAGTTTTCTCCAAATTTCAGTTAAGTTTTACAGCGCTTTATTATTTTTATACTTTTTACACCCAAAAATTTCTTTGCCCACCCAGCTACCATTAAGTTGTTTAAACAAATGTGTTGCAATGGTAGAAAAAAAAAATTGTGTGTCTGAAAACTGTAGGTACTGGGGGTACTTTTTTTTTTTTAAAGGAGGTACTTTATTTAAAAAAAAGGTTGAGAAACACTGTCCTAGAGCATGCACCTAGATAACTGGAGGGGAGGCTTTTAACAGGTTCTCACAGGCCCTTGATTGGCCCCAGATGTCCTAATTAACATGGAGTAACCCGTTAATTACCAGGGGAAAAGGGACCTGCTTATCCTAGGGCTAATTTACCTGCCTTCTACCACTCTCTTGTTACTCCTGCTCCTGACACTTGCCCCTCCTGTGGCACGGAGACCCTAGTGCTTGCTTATCTTGGGTGCGCCAGGTTACTGGCCCTCTTTCAGCTCCTCCAGAACCTCTAAGAGAAGTTCTGGCTGTACTTCTCCCCTCACTTGTTCATTTATGCACACCCCATCCATGGCCCCACAAAGTTTTGGGACCTCCTTGTCAACCTCCTCCTAGCTATGGCCTAGATAGCCATTTATAAAATCAGGGAGCTGAGGTTAGCCAAGGGAAAAGCCTGAAACTGTGTCTTTTTCCATTCCTCTATCTATACATGAATCCAGGCAGAGTGCCTCTTGGCAGTATCCGCTGGTTTTCTTGATGCTTTTGAAGAACAGTGAGCACTGTCTGGGGCTATCTGCTTGGTGTCCTCTTCTGGGTCCATTGTTTTATTCCTTTGACCTTCACATCTACCACTGTTCCTTTTTATTCATCCCCCATAATTATTTGGCTTCCTGGGTTTAATGGATCCTCCCCGTAGGTTGGCCAGTCTGCCTGCCTGCCTTCCGGATCCCAATAGGACCACTCTCCTGTAGCCATATGACATGATCCTGTCACAGTGGTTAATATTTAAGAAATTATTATTATATCCTTTGTCGTGGAATCAAAATGAGTCACTAAGGAACCATGAGTCTCAGTGCTGGCCCATTCAAGTGAAAAGAAGTTGTCATCACTCTCTGGCTAGCCATTTATGTAAAGTGCTGCTCAATCATACACTGTTGCAACAGCCCAGAAAAGTCAATGGAAAACCATGAAAAACTATAAAATGTCAAAACCAGTTGAAAGTAAAAAGGACTTAACAGATCGATCTCCCTGTGTGTTTAAAAAAGATAACAGGACTGATTATCAGGCTGGATATCATACGGGAATGCTTGAAGAGAATTCAAGGACTTGGATGCACTTCGTGTTAACCTGCAAGGCAATGACAGGGCTAGCAGAGCCCCGAGGAGAGTGTTTCCATGGGTGAAAGAACAGTGATGCTACAGAGCTAACACAGCCCCCTTAGGCAAGACTCCCACTTCTTAAAGGATACCATACAAACTGTTGTAAGTTCCTCTTTATCCATCATATTAAAAAATTGCTTGTACTTACCTTCATGGCCCTTCCCAGATCTGCACCTTCCCAATTATCTACTCCACCTTTTAAACACACCTAACATTCAACAGTATTAGCTTTGTGCACCTTGATGTGTTCCTCCTGGGATCATCTCCCTCCTTTATTCTACACTGTCCCTGTATGCATAAAATGCCTGCTCTGAACTAGTTTGTAAAACCACTCTCCTCATTGTTCTTTTTGCAGGCATTACCCAAGTAGTAACCTTGAAGATGGCTCGACCAACTGACAGTGGGTAAGTTTAGGGTTGCTGAGTACTGCTGATAAGTTGAAGGGTTTTTTTTAAAATAAGTTGTACATAAAATGTATATAAATACTGTACATTCCGATGGTATCCCTCTACCCCAAGCTTTTCTCCCTATTCAGATTCCATGCATATCATGTGATAGCTACTGTACAGTACCTTTCCTTCTACTTTATAGCAGTTTTCAGAGTTGCACATTTTGATGTTTTTGCCATCTATTCCCTGGAAGACGTACAAAATGTCTCTTACGAGGTTGGCTTCAGTTATTTCAACAGAGCCTAAAAAAAGAACATTGGTTAAGACTGTGAACATTTGTAAAGATACTTAGATCATTCTTTTTTTAAAAGTTACATAGAAGCTGAATTGAAAAACAAAAGGCTTCCTTTGCATTTATTTTAAGTTCATGATGAAATTGTCCTGAGGAGGCACAAAGAAAACCAAATGCCCTGTACCTGAAAACATACCAAATCAGTTTAGCCATTAGATGTGTGCACTCTAAACTTAGCACAACATTCCAGAGACTAGAAAGAGAAGAGACAGACTGACTTTTAGGTCAATTCCATTCTGATCTTACCATCAGCGCAAGTAGCCTTAAATAATTTCCTCATCCTTTCCTGACTGTACAGTTAAACTTGTTTGTTGTTCCAAAGTTAATGTTTCAATAGTACCTTTTGCAGCCAATACAGCTCATCCAGGAAGGTGATCTGCTTATTAAAATATTTCTTGTGAACTCAGAATATTTCTCATTTAAAAATTACTCCACTGTTGGGTGCTAGGAGTTCAAACATTTTCACCTGTACAGCCTTTAAATCCCAGGCAAGGTAAATGCAGAGAAAAATTTAAGTTATGCCACCATAGAAAGATCCAGCTCTTGATTCAATAGAGCTTAAAGTGAGAGCACATCCAATTTATCCTCTAGTTTATGGCACTGATTGAAGTCTAGTTTGCTTTTGTGCCTCAGGCTAGTTATCAATTTACAGAAAGTAATTCAAGATAGTGAGCAGCTTTTCTTCATGTGCTGGGTCTTACAATATCCTGTACTTTTATTACTCTATTTGAGGCTAAGAACAGAGCTATGTTCTCAGTACCACCTACAGATTGTGTCTTAATAGGATGCTGCCTCTTCTGAAATTGGCAGAAGTGTCCTCATTTGGAAATCCTAACCACCAAGAGTTCCTTTACCTTTTTCCCCCAACTTTTTTAACAAGACATACATGTGCCAGGTTGAGAGTAAGGAAATCAGCTGAGTCATCTCAGAACAAAACCTACTAAAGCCAAGAGACTAGCTTCATATCAACATACAGAACCAGTGCTATAAGACTTAAAGTATAGCAAGATTTTCTGAAAACCGCCTCACAGACAAATAATGCTACTCTATGTTACACTTTAAAACACTCCCATTAATCAAGAGGATATAAATTCTCAAACACAGCTGAAAAGTGTTACCTGACCAAATTTCATTTCACAACAGAGAAAAGAAAAAGTTATCCTAAGTCACTGTATCTACAGATTCATACAAACTCTTTTTTCCTTTCTCCCTTCTTCAGAAAATCAAAAGTCTGTAGGAAGGAGAGACGAACTGAGGACATATGACAATGTGGGGATCCTTTTATAACTTCAGTTAAAAAAGAGATGCACTCTTACATTTAGCAAATCAACTGTTAGACAACTCTAGAACAGGTTCATGACTCCTGAACTGCACTTTTCCAAAGGCAATATTAGAAAATGCCAATTAACAGTAAATCAGTTTACTTACAGAGCTCTTTAACTATTTGTATGTTTTATTAATGTCAATAGCTGCTTGGTCTTATATTTGGAATGTGATTCTAATCCAAAAAGAGTGACACTTTATCTATACGTAATAAAATCTGTTCCTTGTATGAATTAAAGAGTCCTAACTGCTTGTACATTGAAAAAATAAGTTTTTACAACTTTTTAATCATCTTAGTATTGAAAAGCTAACATAACAATGAAAGACTGGGCTAAATTATACATTTCATCTTGTGCAATCACACTATTGTTATGCAATTTCTAATTGCAAGGCCATGTTCTGTCCTCAGTTACAAATGTACTCTCCATTTGGTCTACATATATTTTTTAATAGCAATAATGCACATAACTGGAAGAACTCAGCTTGATTTTCTAATCCACGATAAATATAGCAGGGCTGGCAGCTATGAGCTCTCTTATTTGCTAATTGATCACATTCATTCAGCTAGCAGTTGGGCAGGAAGGAAGGGAATGGCATTGAGAGGCACCATATTTTTTTTCCATGAACTTTTCAGAGTTGATCATGTTTGATAGAATAATGGGAAAGGTTTCTGAATACAAGTAGGTAGAAGGTTAACTTTCCTTAACAGTTGCACTATAGTTTAATTAGGTCAAGTGGCCAAATTTCTCTCTCAATTACTGTAAATCCAGATGCGCTCCTTAATTTGGACTGAAAAGCCTTTTAACAGCAATGTGACCAACAAGAGAAATTATCCCATTGTATTTTAAAAATGATTGCACTATTTAATATTATCACTGTAAAAAAGTACCAGGCAGGTAGTTAAAATACTACTCCAAGGTCTTGATACTCAGATAAACAAACAGTTACACATTTCACTTGTGCATGTGACTATAATTAGTTCCATGCATTTCTGCAGGTTCCTCCTTGTTAACCAAAAGTTGCAGGGAAAATGGGTATCAGAGACACTGCAGTTTTTTAAAAGCATATTCATTCAGAATCCATCTTTTTCTGCTACTTGATCCTGCTATCTGCAGCAGCAGATTAGTTCTATGCTACTTGCAATATCAAAGGAAAAATTAATTTTGAATGGGGAGAAAATGTATTCAAACCATATTTTCCCCAGAAGAAACTAGGGATGTAAAACTTCGATTATTTGGCTAATCAAACAGTCGATGCAATTTGCATCAGGGCTGTTGCTACACTTCAAAGGCGAAAGTGCCGCATGGAGCCCGGGGTCAATGGGAGAGTCCAGCTTTCGAAACGCCACATGCAGCCTGGGCCACCTGGGGACTCCCAGTGCCACCTCCTCTTTCCAGCCCCCCTTGCAGCAAGGGGGCCGGGGGGAACGATTTGTCGACTTGTTGTTCACATCTCTAGTAGAAACAGAGGGATACAGAAAAGTTAAAGGCCAAATACACTGCTCTTTTGTATATGTGCAGCCTTCCTACCTTTAAATTTATCTTGTGGGAAAGTTCCTCACCTATTGAAACATGCAATGGAACAGAAGCTATTCCCAGGAAGAGAATAGTAACAACAAAATGAGATAAACAAGTTGTAAGGGGAAAAAAATCTTTAGCAAAAAGCATCTTGCTCACCACTTGTATCCCCTTCTCGTCTTGATCTCGGCACATTACGAGACACAGTGTTTGGAAGGCCTTTTGAGGTAGAGCTTTGTAATGAAGGCTGGCCTGCAGTTAGAGTCCATGCAAGACGTGAACCCAGC
This sequence comes from Rafetus swinhoei, assembly GCA_019425775.1. NCBI lineage: Eukaryota > Metazoa > Chordata > Testudines > Trionychidae > Rafetus > Rafetus swinhoei. Next base: position 112,552,743 of record CM033437.1, read on the forward strand.
TGTTGTCGAAGGCAATCTCCCACTCCTGGAGCTTGATAAGATTGTCTAAAAAAGACAGACAGGAAGGCAACGTTTGAAGAGCTGGAAATAGCTATAGGTCATTTACTGGAATGAATTTATGAAACCCATCACTTTTTTTTCCTTTTAAAATTGATAGTTATGGAAAGTGTTGGAGGAGGGGAGATTGTGGGGCCTTTTAAAAAAAAAAAAAACACAACATGTTATTGGTTTTCAAAAGCAATACAAAGCACATCACAAAAAACAAGTCATAAAAATGTACATCCTCAAGAACAAATCTAATACTCAAAGACAGGAACATTCTGGGCTGCATATCAGCTGCAAACTAAATAAAGTGGTATCTTATTCACTCAGGTGTAAAAAAACCAAGTTACTAACCTGTCCTGTCACTGTTGTTCTTTAAGATGTATTGCACACATCCATTTAATTTTGTGTGCGCATGTGCCTCATGCACCAGTCATATTTTTCTCTTAGCATTCCCCAGCAGGTCACCATATGCACCCTCTGCTACTGTGCAATGCTATAAAAGAACAGAGCCACTCCCTGACTTTCCTCAGGAACTTCTTACTAGACATACTACAGAGGGGAAGGAGATGCATCATAGAATGGACACATGCAACAAGTGTCAAAGAATGTCAATTACAGAAGAGGTTAGTACCATTTTTTTCTTCAAGTAATTGCACATATTTGTTCCACTTCTGATGGCTCCAAAGTAGTTCAATGTGAAGGGGGTTTCTGAATTTACCTGAACAAGTACAGAAGGACTACTTATGTGAATATAGCATCACCTCTGGAATGCCAAAATATAGCATAATGAGTTTTGAAAGTATATACTTATGACCAGGTTGCAGCTCCACAAATGTCTGCCATAGGTACTTGATCCAGACAAGTCTTTAAGAATCTAATTAACATTAGATTTGAAAATACCAAGTGGCCAGCAAAGCATAACAAAGAAGTCTATCTGCAGAAACCCAAGAAAATGTGGATCTCTTCAAAACCCAAAGCTAGCTTCTGCTCATAATCTTGTAGAAAATTCTGCTTGCAGATCTGCTATGACGTTATGTATGCCTGGCTGAAACACTATCGAAACATCTATTCACTAGGCTACATAGCAGTTCCATTCCCTCACTGATTCCTCGCAGAATAATGAGGATATTGCTCCTCCTGGACAGTTTATAAAGAATATGGCAGCATGGACATGAAACACTACTCTGGCGAACTGGTCCTGAATGAGAAGTAGGAAATGAAGGCAGATATAAGAATGGCCATACTGGGTCAGACCAAAGGTCCATCTAGCCCAATATTTCGTCTTCCGACAGTGGCCAATGCCACATGCCCCAGAGGGAGTGAACAGAACAGGTAATAATCCAGTGATCCCTCTCCTGTCACCCATTTCCAGCCTTTGACAAAGAGGCTAGGGACACCATTCCTACCCATCCTGGCTAATAAGTACTGCTGGATCTAACCTCCAGAAATTTATCTAGTTTTGTTTAGAACCCTGTTAAAGTCCTGGTCTTCACAACATCCTCTGGCAAGAAGTTCCACAGGTTGACTGTGCGATGTGTGAAGAAAAACTTCCTTTAGTTTGTTTTAAACCTGCTACCTATTAATTTCAGTTGAGACCCTTAGTTCTTATGTTATGGGATCATTACATATTGTTCCAGAGTATTTGCCTTGAGCTGTATGATCCTGTAGATTAGTGTCCCAATCTAGAAATGAAGTGAATGGGAGAAGAGGATTTTCTGAGGATCCTTCTGTGATGAATTGGATCACAGGGGTCCCCTTGGGATTGTCACCCAGTGCGCTGGTCATGCTACTGAGACTGCCAACCAGCCCTCTGGACTTCCCCAACATCTTGTCCTGTTGGGCCATAGCCCTGGTCTTCCCCAGCAAAGACACAGAGTTGGGTTAAGAGCCTCCCAGAAAAGCAACACAGACACTGAACCAGCTCAGCTCTGGGAGGGCTCAGCTATAAGGCGGTCAACGGCACCTGGGAATACAGTTCCCGCCCAAAAGGACCAAACCCCCAAATAAATCAGTGTTACTCTGTATAAAAGTTTTACAGAGAGAAAGCTTGTAAGTTTGCCCTCTTTAGCAATGAAAGAGAGATGTACAGTGGTTGCTCCTTTCTCCTGCAACAATTATTTAGACTGGGACTGATAAACAAAAGTGTTTTTATTAAGTATAAAATGTAGCATTTAAGTGACTGAAAGTGAAAACAGATCAAAGTAAGTTACAAAAGCTAAACAAACAAAACACGCCAGCTAATCCTAATACACTAACAGAAATTGTTACAGGCTACATTTCTCACCCTTGCTTTTATCTCAGGCCAGAGTTGATGAAGGAAAAAGGAGCCCAGTCTCAAAAAAGGGGCGAGGGAATGGATGTCCCCCTCCCCAAAAGAAAACAGTGCCAGAAAAAGCAAAATTTGCAAAATAAAAAAAAGGGGGGCAGCAGAATGACTGCATCATCTAGATATCAGAGAATCCAGTTGCAAACAAAAGGCAGTTGACGTTAAACAGGTGTGATGTAGGTCTTTTCCTTCATGTGTTCTTGTACAGAAACACAAGGGGTATACACTATAGCATTACTCACCATTAATTACATAATTACACCGGAGTCATTTTGCTAGTGCTGCAATTAGGGAGAGTTTAATTTAAGAAGTAAAGGAGAAAGGAAATATTAAATTAGACAAATTAAGCATTTTAAATTTCTCATGTTTGATAAACTAACTTCATTATAAATACAGTAAAATATTAATTTATGTCCAACACAAAAGGTTTCAATGTTTTTCTTTCTTTATGGCAGGGGTGGGGAACTTTTCTTGGATCAGGGGCCACTGACCCACAGAAAAATCCATTGGGGACCACACCCCTCTAACCCCCTTCCCCCAACCCTCACTGATGTGGCTCCCAACTGAGACACCTCACTCCTCTGGTACTCCAGCCCCACAAGATGATGGGGAGGGACAGGGAGGACCGAGGTTCAGGGCTTCCCATGGGCCAGATTTACCCTGCTGGGGTTTTGGGGTTAGTGGATTTTGTGGACCCCTCAGGCTCTGGGGTGGTGACACAAATGAGGGGTTCAGTGTGTAGGACAGGGCTGCCAGTGAGTGGGATAGGGAGAGAGGTGCAGGATCTGGGCTGGAGGCTCCCCCTGGCATTTCAAAGCGGCAGCACCAGGCTCAGTGTGGCGCAACTGCTTTGAAATGCCGGGTGGAGCCCAGGATCAGCTGGGGACTCCCCAGCTGACCCCGGGCTCCATGTGGCATGCCAGCTTTGAAATGTACAAGAGTCCCCCACTGACCCCAGGCTCTATGCTGCACTTCCTCTTTGAAATGCATAAGAGCCCCCGCTGAGTTTCCATTAGCAACCGGTGGTCCATAGAAAGGTCTGCATTGAACCAGGTGGGCCACAGGTCAAAAAGTTGGAGAACTACTGCTCTAGAGCATCTAGTATTCACAGAATTATAGAAATATTGGGCTGAAAAGGGCTTTGAGAGATCATTAAATTCAGCTGCCTTTGGAGAAACAGGCTCAAAGTATAGGCCGGTGTCAGAGACAAGAAAATGAATTAACGCCATGGTGTCCAACATGCTAGCCACATGTGGCTATTTGGCCGATTGAGTGTGGCTAGTTCGCTATAGCACTGGTTGGACACCACAGAACTAGTCTGACACCACGGATTTAGTGAGTAGTTAGATCAGACCCAGCATGGTGATTCCTATGTTCCTTTAAACTTTTGCAAATTTTGTTCCACATGAGACCTAGAGCCTATGAAAATGTTTGTAACAAATGATTTCTACAGGTTAATGTCAATTACTGGAAGAAGAAGAAAAAAAAAAAGACTACATATTGAGTCGGCTCTTATAGATCACCTTCCAACATTAATAGAGTAAAATTTAGTCCCACCAAAAAATGGTTTTGAACTTATATTTCCAGTAAGTATTCTTCACAACAATATGTAATGTCCTAGAGGTCTCTGCTGATCTCTGAACTTAATTAGTTTGAAAAACAGTAGTCACCAACCCGTAGATCGGGATCTACCAGAAGATCTTGGAGCCTCTGACTGGTGATCCTGACTGGTTTGGCCAAGAGACTATCAAGCGCTGGCACTTCAGGCTACTCCCCCAGACTGCTGTGCATCTCCTGCCCTTTGCCTTGGAGCTGCCCTCCACCCTTGTGAGCATCCTTCTTGTGGTACAGAGCAGGGAAGGGAGAGATGGGGAGTGCTGATGTCAGGGTGCCCCCTCTCCCACCCTGTATTCTATCTCCACAGAACAGGGAGCAGGGGAACAACAGGGCTTGGGATGGAGGGAGTTTGCTGGCTGCTTTTGAGAGTGGTACAGGGCCACAGGGCGGGGATAAGCCTGCCTTAGCCCCACTGCACCACCATCCAGGAGCCACCTGAGGTAAGCAGTGTCCAGCTGGAGCCAACTCCAATCCCCTGCCCCAGTCATGAACCCCCTCCTGCATCCTGCACCCTGACCCCCTGCACCCTGACCCCCTCTCACACTCTAAATACCTTAGCCCAAGACCAGAGCCTGTGCCCCAATCCTCTGCCCCTGCCTGGTGAAAGGGAGGGAGAATGAAGTGAGCAGGGGCAGGGCCTTGGAGAAGGGGCACAAAGAAGGCAGGGCAAGGGCATTTGGGTTTGAGAGAGATCCTGGATTGCACTTAAATTCAAAAAGTGATCTTGTGCTTAAAGGCTGGAGATCACTGTTGAAAAACAACGAATAGTCTAGCAGCACCTTAAAGACTAACAAAACATGTAGACAGTGGTATGAGCTTCCATGGGTACAATCATCCGAAGAAGTGGCTTGTACTCACAAAAGCTCATGATACCATCTACATGTTTTGTTAGTCTTTAAGGTGCTGCTAGACTATTAGTTGTTTTTTACGTTTTCAGTTACAGACTAACTCAGTTACCCCTCTGAAGCTTTTAATCAGTTTGGTTTGTTAAACTAGGGTCGTTGAATGTCGTCTAAAGAACCAAATTTTAAAAAGTGTATTTCAAAAGCTTGACAGGCCCTTTTACAAAGCTGTAGTCTTTGTGGGAAACTGAAAGAGCATTGGTAATGAAATAATGAGACTGTCACCTTGTTTCAAGACAAAGCCACTACCTTCTAATGACTGTTGATCTCATTCCAGCGCATTCTAGACAGATCTTCATATATCAGATCTTCACTAACACTAATTTAAAAACTTACTGAATTTCAAAATAGAGGCCAATAACTGATTGGCATTGAGACTAAACTACTTACCTATTCCTTCAGGGTAATATTTTTAGGTCAAGGTTGAAAAATATTGACAGGTCAGTGTTGGAAGTCTGTACAGCTGCTGCCTCTTCCATAGCTGTTCTGTAGGTTAACCAAGGACCTTAGTATCCAAGATTGCCAGACATGTAAACTTCAAAGGCATCAAGTTTAAACAGAATTTAATTCAAAAGAGTGGCATGAAGATATTCACTAAGGGCATGTCTATACAGCAGGGCTAAAGCTGAAGTAAACTACGCAACTTGAGCTATGCCAATTGCATAGCTTAAGTCAAAATAGCTTATTTCGGCTTTTGGCACTCTCTACACAGCAGAAAGTCCAAATTAGAGCATTCTTCCTCCAACCTCCCTTATTCCTCATAAAATGAGGGTTACAGGAACTGGAGTAAGAAGTCCTCCAGCTAGACATTATTTCAACATTATGTTGAAGTAACTGCTTGCTATATAGACACGGACTATGTTATTTCCAAAATAACGCTGCTGTGTAGACATAGCCTAGCAGAAATTGTGAAGAAAATAGCCATATATTCTCTCTATTTCTTTGTTTGCCTATTTTTAACATCTGGTAGGTACACATACTTAAGACCATAAAAATATTTTGAGGTTTGCTGTTTTGTAAAGTACTTTGAAAATGCGTGTAGATACCCATACGCTTATCACTGTAAAAAATTTGAAACCACTGCATAACGATGCTAAGTAATATTAAAAATATTTATCAAGAAAGTCTTCATTATACGCAGGATAACCAGATTTAAATTTACCCTGGAAGGAGGGACTGTGGAGTTGGCGTTGGCCCATTTAGGGCATACATGCTTATGCTGCTGATCCCACTGCTCCCCATACTGCCTGCACTCTGGGCAGATTGAACGTTGCGGTCCTGGTAATTCAATGGAAGGCTTTGAGGCCTGGCATAGTAGTAAGGGGTTGAATGAGCATCTCGTGGCAATGCTTGAGCAAACAATGTGGCATAGCTTGATACCTTAAAGATAAACATAAAGATCCAATAGTGAGTTACTTCAATCAATCACATCAATAGCTAATGTAATTTTTTCCTCCACTCTTGTGTCTGAACTTTTATTACCTTTCCTAATAGTAAAGGTAAGCTAGGTATATACTAGAAAAGATTTGCTGGTATATAGCTCTATCAACAAAACCTCTTAACGAAGAGGCAGCTTATACCAGCAAAAGAAAGCATTTGTCAGCATCTTTCATTTCATTTGCAAAGCTGGTATAATGACATCTCAGAAAAAGCACTTTTTTATCAGTATAAATGCAACTATACTAGAGCATTTGCTGCTACCAAAGTGTTGCCAAAACACCACACACCCTCAATCAAAATTGCTAACACCTGCAAAAAAAAACAAACCAAAAAAACAAAAAAAAACCCAAACAGCATTCAGTATGGATTTGACCTAAATTAAATATATCCAAAATGTTCCAGATAATGACTACACTGCATGTTTAATTATTCTGTTTTATGCTTCAAGAAAATAGCTTTTTTAATTTCTCATTGTTAGACTATTAATATACAAAATACAGTAAAACTCCAATTGTCCGGCATCCAGTGGTCCGGCACTCCCGATAGTCCGGCACCAACTGGAACCCGGAAGTGCTCTGGCCAGCCGGACAATTGGAGCTGCTCCACGCTGCTTCCTCAAGTCCGCTGCTACTGCGGCTGCTGAAACTGACCAGCTGTGGACCTGGGGAAGCAGCGCGGAGCAGAGCAGCTGGGGTGCTGCCGGGTTGGTCCCACAGCACCGCCCCAACCCCCCTGCTCGGCGCCCGGCAGCACCCCAGCTGCTCTGCCACAGGGCTTCCCCAAGTCCGCCGCTGGTCAGTTTGCTCAGGTGAGGGGCGGCACTGCGGGACCAACCCGGCAGCACCCCAGCTGCTCTGCCCCACGGCTTTCCCAAGTCCGCCGCTGCTGAAACTGACCAGCGGCGGACTTGGGGAAGCCGTGGGGCAGAGCAGCTGGGGTGCTGCTGGGTTGGTCCCACAGCACCGCCCCTCACCAGCACCCAGTTTGCCCCACGCCATGCCGTTCCCTGCCCGACCCTCCCCCCAGACCCGTCACAGCCCCCCTGCCAGAGTACCTCCTGATACTCCGGCATATCAGATAATCCGGCACCCCCTGGGTCCCAAAGGTGCTGGATTATCGGAAGTCTGCTGTACATGTAAACTGGCTTTCACAATTTAAAAAAACATCATATTTAAATAAAAAAAAGTCTTGCTTCCAGCCTTTCCAAGTACTTTGCAGATACTCTCCATTTTTTAAGATGTTTGTTTTGGTCTGCATACTAACATCTCTTATATTCCCATTTGGGATTTATATTGAATTTTAAAATATTTATTGAAAAAACAAAGAACCCTTTCCCTACCTTGTTAGGCTGCTTACGTGGATCTTCGCTAAGGCTGAGCAAGAGGTAGAGTATTGACCATTTGTTTTTCAAGACGCCCTATCAGAAATAGGAATGTATTAGATAATATCCAATTAAAAGAAAGACATTGCAAAAAAAGACATTGCTCAACCATTTCTGTAGTTTACTGCATTTTTAGCCCGCCCTCACAACCTAGATCATAAGCAATTCATTTCTATATTGTAGTTGTAAGCAGCAGGCTAAAACTTCAGCACACTAAAAATACACAAAAACACAATTTAAATACACACAGAGAGGAAGTCTCAAGTCATATTCTCAAGATAGTGACACTGGAGTTTACATGTCAGTACAGGTTGAACCTCCCTGGTCCAGCACCTGACCGGTCCCAGATTAGATATGTTAAATTTCAAATAATTGACTAATTGAATAGTCGACAGGGGGCCTCCGCCTTTGAAGTGTAGCAACAGTCCTAGGGCTGTTGCTACACTTCAAAAGCGAAAGCGCTGGGGCACAGGGCCAGGACGACAGTCCCCAGCTGGTCCCAGGCTGCACACAGTGTTTCAAAGTGGCAGCACCGCGTGGATCCCAGGGTCTGGCCCCAGGCTCCACGTAGCGCTGCCACTTTGAAGTACCCCCATCTCCCTCCCCCCCACTTACTGCCTCTTTCTGATAGACTCAGCAAGGGGCGGGAGGGGGGGGGGGGGGAGAGCAATTAGTTGACTCAACTACCCCATAAGCATTTAAGTCGACTAGTCGTTCACATCCCTATCCCAGCTGAGGGAACTTGCCGGACAATGGGAGGTCCCCTGACACCAGACTTTCAGCCCACTGCCCCTCCCTGCTACTAGTTCCTTCGGTCTGGCCAGGCTGCCTTCTGGCCAGACCCAGCCCCGGCTCTGCTGCCGGCCGGGTGGCACGTGTCTGATCGTGCTGCTTCTGCCGGGCTGCCGCAGCCATGGCCAGGTTTGCCCTCCTGGGCTGCTGCTTCCAGAGCCCCTACCCCACTGCCGGGTGACATGGCCCCAGCTGTGCTGCTTCCATCAGGCTGCTGCAGCTCAGCCCAGCTTCTACCTTCCGGACTGCTGCAGCCCCAAACATGTTGCCGCTGCCGCCCAGGCAACTGAGGACCTGCTGCTGCTGTCCAGGATATTGTTGCCCCGTCACTGCCTGGGCTGATGTGGCCCCAGCCAGGCTTCCCCTCCTGGGCAGCCATGGTCCCAGCCCTACTGCCAGGCAGCAGGCAGCCCAGATAGCACTCCCAGGTTCTCTCATCCAAGAGCAGCCAGGGTCATGCTGGATATGAGTGTCTCAGTTAAGGGTGGTGAAACCTGTACTATTTTGGGTCAAAGTCTTGTGCACTGAAAGAGGTCAACTAATCAGCAAACCATATTTTAAAATTCAGAGTTTTCTGTAAAGGAGTTTTACATACTGCTTCATGTCCACCATACATCAATTTTTCTTTGATCTAGGCAGCATCTTGAATTAACCCCAGCTTTCTACAATAGAAGTATGGTGGAATCCTTGAGAAATCTAACAAATAGCTGCCCTTTTTCTGCTGATTCTCCTTCAGAATAAGAAGGATCTAACCTGCGATTCCTATAATCTCTGCAAAAAGCACAGAGACAAAGGAAACTATCAAACTATTTATAAAGTCAGAGGTACAAAGATTACATAGCAATATTCAACTGTGAACGGTACTAAAACAAAAACCAAAAGAAAGGAATAGTCGAGCTATGTACTCTAAAAATCAAGAGCACATGTCAACTCCCCAACCCCCCATTCACTAAACCTGCAACCTGATTAATAGAAGGGAATTAAGTTGATTTTGCATGATTTGTTCTTGACAGGTATATACTAGCTATTCCTTATGACACCATTACCCTCTAGGCGCTTACAAATTGATAGTTAAATAATTTGTTCCAACATCTTCCCAGGTGCAGTAGGTTGTTGACCCCTGGACTAGAGGATACCATTAGAGATGCTTAGTTTTGCAATTCTCAAACTGTGGATTTGTGCTTCCAAAGATAACATGTTTGTTGTCTTGAGGACTTTGAGTGTAGCCTTCATTGATTTGAAATCTACCATAACATTCTCTCACTAGAATGAACTTTTATGTAGAAAACCATGATTAAAATGAGTCTTCCTGACTAGTGATTTACATCATGACTTAAATCAATTTGATTTAAAATCAAATCCACCCTGATCATGCCCTCCTCCCCTCCAAGTCTGCCCTTAACTGGCAGTGTATACTAGGGATGTTAAGGGCTACTCGACAGGATAGAGGCAGTAAGGGGGGAGGGAAGAGGGGAGTACTTCAAAGGGGCGCCACACGGAGCCCAGGATCAGCTGTATAGTGCTGTCCCTTTGAAAAGCCACCGCAGTGTTTAAAAGCAGCAGCACCTCAATGAGCCTGCGATCAGCTGGGGACTCCCAAGCTGACTCGGGACTCCACGTGGGCGCTTCCACTTTGAAATGCCTCACTGAGCCCCAGAGGGGGCTCTTGTGCATTTCAAAAAGGAAGCGCAGCATAGAGCCTGGGGCCAGCATGGGAAGTGCTAGCTGCTTAGCCTTGTGGGCAGAGCCGGAGAAGTGCTGATTGGCTCACGCTAGCCACGTTTGGGTCCGTCGCTGTGGCCAGGCAGCCCTGTCTCCACCCCGCATGGAGGGATGGACTCCAGCCTGGGGACGTCAGCCCTGTGGGCACCTGTCCTTTTTTGCCTCTTGTGTCCAGCCTGACTCACCCAGTTCCCCGCTCACCGCAGGTTGAAGCGCTCTGGCTTGGAAACTTTTCTTTTTACAATAAAATCACTCCAAGAATCACTCCACAACCTGAAGCTTCAAGCTAACTACCCAAAACAGTGGTATACAATTTTCTTTTTAATAAGAAGCATTAAAAATGGCAGCAAAGAAGAAACACTTGTTGCATAAACACAGGGTTTTCAACCCTGTTTGGGAGATTGAATTCACGTTTGCAGAGATAAATGGAAAACCAATGTGTCTTCTTTGTCAAAAGACTATCGCTGTATTAAAGAAAACAAAACTTGCAACAGCACCATGAATCTTCTCACCCTGAGTTCAAAGACTTGTAGCCACCTGACAGCAATTAAAGAAAAACTACGATACTTACTGGAAGGTTTCCATACTCAACAAGATACGTTCCATTCGCAAGTTAAAGACAACGATGCCATTACAGAAGCCTCCTTCAAACTGGCTTGGCACACAGCTAAATCAAGACGACCTTTTACTGAAAGAGAACTGATGAAGCAGTGCTTCTTGGACTGCAGTGAATCACTTTTTGCAGAATTTTTTTTTAAAAAAGGATATAGTTAAATATTAAAACTGCAAGTGTCTGATTCAACTGTAGTAAGATGAATTGTGAAAGCATTTCAGATGATCTGTTTTCTAAATTGCTAAAAGACATTGCAAGCACTGAGTATTTCAGACTGGGAATGGACGAATCTACTGATCGTTCAGACATCTCTCAGCTCATAATCTGGATGTATTTTTTCAATGGCAAAAAGTATGCCAAAGAAATGCTTACTCTGCTACCTTTAATGGGTCAAACTAGGGGAGAGGACATTTATTCTGCGCTGATGGCATTTTTGAAGGACCAGATAAATGCATTGATTTGAAGATGTACCTTACTTCACTAACAACTGATGGAGCTCCCTCCATTGTTGGAAAAAAGAGAAGGGGCTAATTTCTTTACTGAAGAAAAATCCAGTTTCCAGATTTCTTCTCATACCACTGCATTCTGCCCCAAGAACAGTTATGCAGCAAACTGAAGAGAGGATTTCTTAAGAACACAATGGATAGCGTCACAAAAATAGTCAACGTCATTGTTGCAAATGCCTTGAAATATCGACAATTTCGAGCTTTAGTTGAGGAGCACAACACACAGTATGGTGACTTGGCAATGCTTGCATAAGTTAGATGACTGAGTCGAGGCAAAGTGTTAGATCGGTTTATGGATCTATTGCCTGCTGTACGAGTGTTTTTGGAGGCAAAGGATCTCCAGGATTTACTGTCATGTTTAGACGAAGAGACATTCCTGCTAAGCGTGTCTTTTCTCATAGATATGACATGCCACTTAAATGCACTCAATTTTAAACTTCAAGGCAAAGAAAAAAAACTGCCTTCTCTGATGTGCGACATTAACTCACTTTCCCATCTTCAACTTGTAAGTGACATAGCTGAGTGAACATGCCTTTTTAATGGAGTTCATCTCAGAACTGAAAACTGAATTTTCTTCTCGTTTTCTAGATGTCAAATCCCTGAAGACAGTTCTTGAATTTGCTGAAAATCCATTTCCAGTTAAGGTAATGGAAGTCTCACCTTCAGTAGTGAGATTTGGCATTGAGAGGACCACATTTGAAGAAGAGATGATAGAACTGCAAAACAACAGCATTCTAAAAGATAGGCATAAGGAAGAGGACAAACATTTTGGATGACCAATGTACAGGAAGACATGTACCCTGCATTACCGAATGTGCCAAAAAAGTGCTAACTTGCTTTGGGTCTACATATGTCTGTGACAGTTCATTTTCCTCCATAGGAATCGAGTCGAAACTGCGCACCTCTCTTACTGACAGACATCTGACCAACTGTCTCTGTGTGCAGACACAATCTTCACACTGATTGTACTTATACTCCAGTAAAATCCAGTACTATACTATATCTGGGAATATTTTGAAGAATTCGTTCCCTGGATAAAAAGAGGAAAATGTGTCAATTAGAGGAAAATGTGCGGGACCTAGTTGCAAGAACGAAACATCACAAGGAAAACTGTTTATTGGGAGAATATGACGTGGATGAACGCATGGATATGTCTGAAGAACAATGTGGGTACAATCAACTGGTTAGTAACTTAAATAATTCAATTTGCAATGCATTATTCTTCAAGACTCTCTCTATGCCTTTTAGTATAAGTGTGATTTGACAAATAAATTCCCAAGCTATTTGCTATGCCAAGTGTTGCTTAAAAAAAAGTTTATCATAACTAATTAAGTAAGCCCTAAGGATTAGCTAACTAAGTTTAAAATCTATCATCCAAGTACACAGTACAGAAAGTTGCAGTAAGCAAAATCTAGAGTTGCCTGCTGCCATTGTTATTTTCTTATATTACATAACACATGCCCCTCATTTTGGAACATCATGGCCACAGACCATAATGACGACACAATAAGTCTATTCCCTATATTATTTCAGCATAATTCAGCTTTCCCAAGGGAACCCCATTTTATACTTATTTTCTCAAAAACTAGAAGTGTCTGAGAGTTCAATGGGGCTTACTCTAAAATTAAGTGCATCCCAAGCGCTGTCAGTCTTCACTTTTTCAGTAACTTGGAATCAGATCTGCATTAGGGATGTTAAAATGTGTTAATTTTGTAAACGTATAATCTCTGTACTTTTTTTTTTTTTTTTTTTTAAAACCGGCTCCCACTGCCACTCCACACTGCTGTCTCCGATACAGAGGCAGCCGCACGGGGCAGAAAGGGGCTCCCTAGAAGTGGGGCCGGAAGCGCACTGGCTGCCACCCTCGCCCCAAGGGAGTATTTCAGTAACCACGTATCCACTAAAAATTGCTGCAGCTACACAATTACTAAAATCCCTATTCCAGGTCCCATTTAAGCATAGGAGACTTAGACAATCTGCAACAACTTCACAGTCATCTGTTGGTACTTTTAGCAGTAGTGCTGCAACTAAACATATTCCAGACAACAAAGTATTAGTAGCAAGAAAAAGATTTCAATCATCCAGTAAAATCATCTCCATGGATGGGTTTGTAGTAAGGACCACCAAAAACAAACAAGACACCACAGATTAGGGGTGGGCAATAATTTTTATGGGGGAGGGCACTCCACGATTTTGGAAAGTAATTGAGGGATGCACTCTTCCATGATATTAATGTGGGGTCTGAGATGGAGGTTGGATGCAGAAGGAAGCTCGGGGTAAGAGATTGGAGTGCAGGAGGGCCTGTTAGGTCTGTGAGGGAGTTCCGGTGAAGGAGGCAGTTGTGACCTGGGGCACCGGATTGGGGTGCAGGGGTTTGTGTTGTGACCTAGAACAGGGGACTGAGATGTAGGAGGGGATGCAGGGATTTGGGTTATGACTTAGGGCAGGAGGGGACTGTGATGTGGGGCAGAGGATTGGGGTACAGGAGAGAGTGCAGGGGTGTGGGTTGTGACCTAGGGCTGGAAGGGATTGTGACCTAGAGCAGGGGACTGGAGCTCAGAAGGGGATGTAGGGGTTTGGGTTATGACCTAGGGTAGGAGAGGATTGTGATCTGGAGCAGGGGGATTGGGGTGCCAGATCTGGGAGGGGGTATGGGCTCAGAGAGTTTGGGTTATGTGGGTTTGGGGGGGGGAGGGAGGGAAGAGAGGGGCTGGTGTGCCAGAGACAGGCTGTGGCCGGGAGACTTATCTGGTGGGCTGCTGACCAGGAGTCAAACAGATGTCTCAGGCAGGCTCCCTGCCTGTAGCATCCCCTGCACAGGCTGCAAGGGCCATGTGCATCTGTGAATAAGAGCCTGAGGAGTGGTGTTTCGTGTGCTGTATGTTCTTCAAACAGGCAGCTCCTATTGGCCAGAAATCGGCCAATGGGATTTTGCTGGGGGCAAGGACAGCGCCTGAAGTTTCTTCCCCCTCTCCCAGGCTCACAGCTGAGACACAAACAGCCACATTTCTGAGCAGCGTGTGGGGACTGGGCCAATCAGGGAGTCTGCCTGAAGCTCCTTGCTGTGTCCGTGGGCCGGATCCACTGGCCTGTATGCCTTATTTCGCCCAGCCCTGCCATAGATAAAGATTGCTCGGCTCATCTGTGCCACAAATTCTCCTTTTTGCATTGATAACAATAAATACCTTCACTGATATGGTTGAGTCCTTATGACCAGGCTACAGACCAGCTGGTAAAGCAGACATTGGTCGAAGGTTGCTAGTAGGGATGTAAAATCCCATTTAATTAGATGGGGGCGGCCAAGGGGGCCACTGCAGACCGGCCCCACCACAGCCTGGGGCAGCTCACTGCCCATGAGGGGCAGGGAGCTGCTCCAGCCCTCATCAGTTAACCAGAACCATTAAGCTTCACCCTTTAAGGATGAGGCTTACCATTTAACCATTTAAGCATTCACATCCCTAGCTGTGAGATACAGTATACAAGGTACTGGAACAGTGTGCAAAAATACTGAGGGGGAAATGTGCCAGTTTAAGCCTGAATGGGCAGTGTAATGTACACAATGATACAGTAAAACATGCCTGTGACGACTGAAGATGGGTTTGCACATCTTTCAGAAAAAATATGTATACTAGGAAATGCTCACAAAACACAACTTTCGAAAGAAGTGGCAGCAAAAGCCGTAATAAGCTGTAAACAAAAATTCAACTCTCACATGCAGTTTTGTCACAGACAATGCTACAAACATGGCAAAGATGAGAAGATACTTAGAAAATGAAATGGAAGGATGCTCCTTAACAATATATGGCTGCAGTGCCCATTTAATCAGTCTTTTAGCCAAAGATTTAAGTAAGTCTTCTCCAGGAATAAAAGAAACTGTTGAAGTCACAAAATACTTTTGTAACAACCATTTTGCTTCAGCTTCACTGAAGAGAGGAGGAGGAGCCAAATTAATTCTCTCTCAATGTTCAATAGAGTTCTGTGGTTGACTGTTTTGAACAATTTATTAAGAATTAGCTAGTCTCATAAAAAATAATTTTGAAATAGCTCGTGTCTACACAGCCAAACTACTAAGTTATTTCGAAATAAGGGCTGTTATTTTGAAATAACTTTGCTGTGTAGACATACTCTGAGAATATTTTCATCATTGGGCATAATTCATACACATCTAAGAAATCGACTGGGAAAAAGCAGGAAAACTCATATTTCTGTTTCAGTCTATGAACTAAAATGACAGTGGGAGTGGGAAGATGAGAGCTAATTGTAGAAGTTTTAAGGACACCACTTATTTTATGTTCTGAGGATCTGTCAGAGTTAATAAAATCTTAAAATTAAAAAAAAAGTTAAGGATAGCCATCAGCCAATAACTCAGGAGACTGCTCCTATTGCAAATGTGTTATGAAACATTTAATGTTTAGTTTAATTAAATATAAATGTTATTGTGTTTGTGTGTGTGAGATTTCGTTCTTACATTTCTAATGTACTGTTGCTGCATCTGCAGCTCGACACAAGTAATGAGTAATAAGTACTGTTTCCTAAAATAATAAAAATCAAGTTATCAAAAAAATTACTAAGTATAGACTCTTAGATGTTGTAAAATGCAGTGCTGAGTTGTAAATTAACATATTTTAGTGATCAGATTTGCACTATTGTTTAAGAAAATGTGAAGTACCACCATTGGGAAACTTGATTTAAAATCAGTGATTCTTTCTTGGTGATTTAAATCAATCCACCCTGCTATTTAATGCAAGTTATGTTTCCCCTTTTAGATACGAGATAGTCTCTGAAACATGTTAACATTCCTCTTACAGTGGCTGTCAATCTGCTGTCCACAGACCTCTAGGGGGAGGGGTCCACAAAAGGGGACTATGAAAGTGGGCTGTGCCCACGAAAGCTCATTGTACCATCTATATGTTTTGTTAGTCTATAAAAGTGCTAAAAGACCATTTGTTGTTTTTTAAGTTTATCCTGTACAGACTAACTCGACTACCCCATGAAGCTTATGAAAATAAAGTTTCTGATCACACAACAGGCATTCCATTTTTCCGATCAACCAAAAAATGTTAATACCTTCACCTACACGTCAAAGACGAGAAGTGTTGGCATTACCATAGAAGCCCACAGTTTAGCACCCTTTCTCGTGCTGAATTAAATGCCATGCCAAGCATGTGCAACCTTTACAGCTGAAATCTGGTCAGTTTTCAGTCTAAGACTTCTATGGTAGGCACTGTCAGACTATAGGTTGAATTTCCATAAGGGTCTGTGTGAAGGATCATCTGCCCTATGCTGGCCCTACCAAGGGTTAAATCCAGTCCTGGGAGATGGTGGGGCTGTGGAACAAGCCACTGTGGCATATAGCAGCTATATTAGGGCTCTTCTGTATAAATAGGGGCTCCTGGAGAGGAGGAGAGCACACTCTTGATCCAGCTGTGGAGCAGGAGGAACCTGGCTGCCAGGGAAGCTACAGAGGCTTTCTGAGACATAGTGCTGGGGAAGGACAGGCAGAGCTGGGAAGCTCTGGCCAGGCAAACTGTCAGGCTGAGGTCTTGATCTCTAGGCCTGAGGATACTAGGGCTGCAGGGAAGCAGACAGGGTAGAAGGCAGCAGGTCCACACCCCTTGCCCATGATGAGCTGCCATTTCAGACTACAGGTGGTCCCTGAGGCTAGGTAGATATAGGGGATCCGGGACTCCCTGGTGGGGGGAGGACCCCAGAGTGCATGAGCACTGCCAAAGAGCAGTACCGTGAGGGAAGGACACCACATGCCAGGAGGAACCAGAGGCCTTCAGTAACTCAGAAGACGGATAATAGAGGGTGAGATACCAGTCAATAGGGGGCAAGCCAAGGCTGAAGAGATTAATTTTCAATGAGACCAGCAGGAAGCGTTGCGGTGGTGAGTCAACCTTGTTACGGTCTGCACCTCGAATCAAAATGCCTTAGGTGTCCACAAATGAAAAAAGGTTAAAAAACTCTGTTCAGTTATACTGGAAATTTTAATCTTGCATATTAATTTTTGCCATTTAAAAATATCCCTATATTTCTCCACGCCACACTATATAAAACTGATGACCTAAGATACTATCTTACTGCCTACCTCAGTTTCACTAACTGAGATTTTCAAACATGATAAATGCTAGAGTATGGGAATTCAGGACACATTTAAAGTATTGATTTCTTTCCATCTAATTTAAAGGTATATCCCTTCTTCCGATACACAGACGCTACAGATCACCTATTATCAGAAAAGACTGATATACACTGCTCTTTGATAAGTACTTGTGTGTTAGCAGAACTCTCGAAGTCAGCAAAACCCTTAACCTTCAACATGAAAACCTCAGATCACTTAAAAACTCAAAATAAGAGGACTGCTTATCTTCTAATCAATATATTGATACACTTCAGGACACATTATCCTAAAAATAAGTGGCACTGAAATAATCCTTCAATTTTACACATAAAAAAGTAAACACTTCTATTTTTGCAAAGCTACTTCCTTCCCATAAAATGTCCGTTATGCATTTATAGGCAAACCTATACTGCTGATATTTTCCAGTTTTATTTTAATCCAAGCTAGTTTCTTACATTTTGAACTACACGCAATTTAACAGCAAGTCCAAAAGAAACACATTGTAAAAAAGAAGTTATCAGTAAAGCCACACTTTAAAGTTAATATTCTTTGCACAATGTAGATTTAGATAATCCATGGCATTGCAAAGATGGCATCCTCAGCAGTGTTCCTTGTAAGTGCAAGGGATGTAAAGCTGCTCCGGCATGGCTAGGACCTCTGCGGCTGCTCCAGCACGGCCAGGCCTGCCACGGCATGCCACAAACAGGGGTCTGCTTTAGCAGCCCCTACCCATGGCATGATGGGCCAGTTAACTATTTAAACATAGTTAACTGGTTAGCATTTTAAGCAAGATTTTATATCCCTACTGAGTGCTCGGTTAGTCGCTCCAAAGAGATGCAGGTACTGCTTTTGGCTGTGGGCACTTGGCCAATCAGGTGGGTATGTGTTTCTATTGGTGTTGCACACCTGCACGTGTCTTGATACACACAAAATTTATTCTGCACGTGGATGGAAAAATTAGAGGGAACATTGATCTTCAGTTTCCTTTAATACTGGAAAGTGCATTTCAAACAGCACATTACTATACCTGCGAATGGAGTTTTCTGTAAAGTTCTGAAAACAAAGCAGCATCCGCTTCCCTCCTTTGTCGCACAACTGTTAAGAGGAAAAAGGTTCTTAGGGTATGAAACTTAAGTCAACAATGGCAACATTATCTTTTATTAAAACATTTGTGCAATTCATGGGTTGGGAGGAAAGCAAGAGGATAAAGAACACAGTTTATTTTCCACACGCATACACTGTTTGGCCTCCGAGGCTATATCTAAACAGCGGGGCTATTTCAGGATACCAGAAGTATCCCAAAATAGCAATTTTGTGTCTTTAAATGCACCTTTAAATGCACCGTCATTTTGAAATATATTTCAAAATAACGGGCACGCTATTCCGGCATCCCTGTAACCCTCGTTCCACATGGGCTAAGGGACTTGTCGGAATAGCGCTTTATTTTGAAATTTGATGCTGTGTAGACAGTGCCAAATTTCAAAATAAGCTATTTCAAGGTAAGGGTGCTATGTAGATGTACCCCAAGAGTACATCGACAGAGTAATCAAACATTTGCAGTTGGTCTGGGTCAGCTGACTCAGGCTCCAGATGTGGGCTGTAAAATTACTGTGTAGAGCATAGAACTCAGGCTGGAGCCCAGGCTTTGGCAGGACCTTTCTTCCCTGAAGAGGTCCCAGACCCTGGACTCCTGCCTTTGCCCAAATGTCTCCACAGTAATTTTTTGGATCTAAAGCGTATACCTGAGTCAGCTGATCCTGGTCAGCAATGCCCATGCCATTGGAAACCACAGGCTGTGAAGGTCCCAAGACATAGTCTGTTTTCTCCTGCAAAGTGGCATTTAGCAAAGATCCTCCATTCACTTCACAATCACTATACAGGTATGAAATGATTATTACTTTGAGTCTGAATAAGTTAGGGCCTATGTAAGCAAGCCATTGACAGATCAAATTGTATTCCATTGCCTATTTGAGGTGTCATAGCTCTTTCTGATGATCTACAACATTCTATTAATATAGGTAATAACTTGTCTATACAGGGACAGTGAGGAAAAGGCCAAATCAATTGTGTGAGGAAAAAAAACACAAGTTAAAATCCCTGAGTAAAGTGGTCTTGGCATACACTGACTTTACACGTTGAGTTGAGTCACCTTATCTTTCCTGAATGTGAAGCCATGTCTATATGGCGACACTTATTAAGTTGGACTTCTGCTCTCATGACTTTTATGCCTTCACTTCAAAGTGTCTTGATTTTTATTTCTATTGTCTAACTATGGGAGTCAAAAGCTAGCAAACTATGTAGGGAGCTGCCTAAGCTAGCCAGTAGGCAGTACTAGGAAGAAGATAGTGGTTGTCCCTTTAACTTACATAGCACATCTGTTAGCACACCCACAAGAGTTCAAATCCCCATGCTGCCTAGTGTCCTTATGTGAAACAGGGACTTGAATCCAGGTCTTTTACATCACAGGTAAAACCAGACCTATAGTCTAGTAGAGTAACCTGTGGCAAAACTCCCTCTCCTTATAATGCTTTTTATTTTTCACTTTTTAAATAAATAATAATTTGAACAGGAACTAGAATGAGTCTCCCCCATCCCACATGAGTTCCCTGACAAATGGGTTACAGTCACTTATTCTCGGTTTGCTCCAATCAATATTTCAATTTTATACATAGTGGAACAGCTTTAACTGGAGATTTGGACAGACCCACTCCCTGGCAGAATGCCCAGTACTCCAATGACTAGGGTGCTCATCTGGAATGAGAGAGACGTGGGTTCAAGTCCCTACTCTACACCTGGCAGAAGGACATTTGGAGCCACCATCACTAGATCCTGGGTGAGTGTTGTTAGCTCTGGGTTATTGGGTATAGGAGGAGGAAGGGGAGCACTACACCACTACCATGGTGTTTGTGGAGTTTGCTTCAGTTGGCAGCCTCTGAACATACCCAACTGGAAGCAGGATGGTGTGGGAAGACCTAGTTTGAGCAAGTGATCAGGATTTAAGTACGAGTTAAGCACTAAGCAGTTGAATGAGGCAAATTAACTATTCGTGTCTGTTCAAGCTCTGAGAGGGAGAGGGAGTAGGAGGAACAGAGCGCGAATCAGTGGATTCATGGTGCTCAGAAAGTGCTGAGAGGGAGAAGGAGTAGGAAGTGCAGGGCTCCAGTGCCCCAGTATGCGAGAGGCATGTGGGAGAGGGGAGCAGACAAGTGTGTGCAGGCTGCAGGTGGAACCCCATTCCCCTGTGGGCTGCAGGTTGCCCAACACTGGTCATGAAGCCCACTGAAATGAAGGAGGGCCACCCATGTGGCTCACTCACTATTCTAGATTTTTTAAAAACCTTATCAAATGTTCTACAAGCCAGAATTAAAAGCTGCCGATAAGGACATTTTCACAACTAAAGGATTTGGATGCAGGAAGTGAATTAAGTGAGAGTTAATAAGAAGGGTATAACCCACCATTCCTTTTCATAAGGTCTCACTCAACCTACAGAAATAGGGAAGGGGAAGGGGGAGAAATGGAAAGAATAATTTTATGAATTCCTAATGTCAAAAAATTGCTGCATAATGAAGTGTGTATGCTGCGTTATGTAATGATGATCAAACACCTAGAAGGTCCATACTGAAGAATATTAGTGCTTTGTAAATTTGAGTTGGAGAATTCTGAAATTCTTCTTTGGAGAAGGCAAAGAACATCTAAGGTACAGTTCACATTAAGAGCAGTTCTAAACAACAATGCATGTTAATCCTAATCCAATTTAAACAGGTTTACATTTAACACTGCTGACATCTATCAAATAGGAGGCTTACATGAAGTTAAAATATTCCCTCACACAACTTGCTCATGATTTTTAATAAGAATTCGAGAATCTGTAGAGGGCAAGAATGCTTTTTTGCAGAGGCTATGACATGGCATTCCATATGCTTTATTAAAATATGCTGATATGAATGACCTAACTGAAATGCACTTTATACAAGATATCATTGGAAAGATTATGATTTACTGAATATTATTATCCCATTTGTATGCATCTATTTCTGTCTCTGGAATTAGGAAAAAAGCCTGGGTGGAGTCTACCGCCAGACCTTCATTTACAACAATGGAAAAAAGTCTGACAGTGCTGATGGCCCACCAGCAAGAGAGATAATGGACTCTGTGGGTATGTCTACACAGCAAAGTTATTGCGGAATACCAGAGGTATCCCGAAATAGTTACCCCCGCCTCTTCTGAACGTGTCCGCTATTTCGAAATATAGCGGAAGCACTATTTTGTCATCCTGTAAATGTCATCGTATGAGGAGTAAGGGATGGCTCGAAATAGCGCTGAATTTCGAAATTTGGCGCTGTGTAGATAGCACCAAATGATGAAATAAGCTATTTTGTAATAGCCTCGAAATAAGCTACGCAATTTGCGTAGCACAAATTGCATATCTTATTTAGAGTTTCAGGTGCTGTGTAGACGCACCCTAAAAGAGCCTAGTTTATGTAATTTCTAACTGAGGGGGGTGAGGGGTAAATGATAGGCTCTGATCTCAGCATCTGTATTTCTGCAGCTGAGGGTAGCCCTTCCTGTGAGCTTTGCTGGAGGAGGATTTAATGCCAGGTTCAGCAAGACAGAGCTTAAGGGGGCCCAGGCTGGCAGAACTGGCTGACTCAGTGGCATCTCAGCACCTCTGACATCCCAAGGATCCCAAACAGTCACAGGCAAGTATGCTTTTATTTTTGCAGAAGGACATACTGCATTCATATTACACTTGGTGCTCTTATATCAAAGCAGTAGAAAGTACACCAGAACTGAATACAGGCAGTCCCCGGGTTACATGGATCCGACTTACATCGGATCCCTACTTACAAACGGTGTGAGGCAACCCCGCACTAGCTGCGCTCTCCCCCCCAAGCAGACCGCCGAGACGCACCGTGGTCCCACCGCCCACGTCCTCCGCGGTGAGAAAAGCCACTCCGCATCTCCCTGGTCTGCTGGGCCCCCCCAGCAGACCAGGGAGACGCGGAGCGGCTTTTCTCAGCAGACACCTCAGCTTGAGAAATAAAGGACTGAGGGAAGTGAGGGTTGGGAGAATAAAACTGAGCTCTGGAGAAATGTTTGGCTAGAGTTTCCCCTACAATATGTACCAGTTCCGACTTACATACAAATTCAACTTAAGAACAAACCTACAGTCCCTATCTTGTACGTAACCCGGGGACTGCCTGTATATCTAATTTTGTAGTAAGAAACCACTGTTACTCTGTATTTGAAAAGTGTGGGTAATTAACTCACTTAAGCATTTCCTGACTTTAAAAGCAGAATGCTAAAGAGACCAACTTAGGGTTTATGGTGAGCAATTTTCACTCTTATTGCTTATAGAGCTTGCTTCTCATATTTGGAGTGGTATTTTAAAAGCACACTCAGAATACTGTTACAATTTTCACCTCTACAAAACATATTGATTCATTTTAAAATTATTCAGATCTAAATTATTGAAGATGAAAAGAAGCCAGACATACGTTCTTTCTTTATTTTCTCCGCAACAAGAAATTCATCTCTTTCAACAGTAGGAGCAAAGTTGCTTCCAATAACTCTCACTGCATATTGAAACTGCTGGGCTACATCAGCTGAAAGAGGGAAGGGAAAATTAGTTAAGCCAATTTTTAAAATGAAGAAAAAATAAGTGCTTCCATGGTAATAAGTGATTAAGTCAAATAAAATGCAAAAAACATTGACATTTCAGATAAGAGATAAAATATGGTAGATCAAATCTTTCCCCTAATACTAGCTTGCATTGATGCTTTGTCCTTATAGATTCTTGTGCTTTTCAAGTGACTATTTCTGCATAAATCCAAACCTGGAAGTAAACTATAGTTTAAAAATGCTGGCACCTCCCTTTGTAACCATATTTCTCAGCATCTTGCTTTATGCAGAAAATATCATTTACAAACATGAACAGTTCAATCAGTAATATGACTTCAGTATGGGCCAACATTCACACAAGGACAAAAAAGTATGTTTAATCTTTTTTTCCCTCCCTGGTTTAAGCCAAGAACAGATTTCAAGGTCATGAATCAAACTGAAGATTTACTGAAATCAAACTACAGAATCCCGTGGTAATACAATGTACTGAACTGTAGGACTGTACATCTGCTTTAACGCTCAACACATTTATTCATTAGTTTTGACAAACCAATTAAACCGACTGTGATACAGGGCACTCCCTTAGGGGACAGAGTAACTCATTTATATAAAATAGCAAAACTGCATATGAAGCATGACATGTAAGGTATCAGAAGAAAGGTTACTAAAGACTGAAAGTCACTGTTTAATCTGAACATGTATATCTTTAGTGCAGATGAAGTTATGAGATTGTCTTGTACGATTGTTAAATTTACAGCATATTTTAGTGACAGCCAGTTATTAGTTCCCCGACACAACAGCAAGGAAAGTGACACCTGCACTGGTGCTGGTTAAACAACCACCAAGAGCCAGTGTCCAGCAAGTAAACTACAATTCAGTGACTCACTTTCAAGAGGCCATACCAGGGGAATTGCTCAAAATTGCCTGGGGACTCAGCAAGACCCACCAGACAGCCTGGACTTGTGTTCTCCAAACACATGGATTAAGGGCATAAAGCAGAACATGAGGAGAGGGGCCCATGCTTCACCATCCTCCTGCCCCCACATATGCTGCAAACAACAAAGACATTGAGAAGAAGACTGAAGACTCAAACCGAAAAGCCTAGTCCAGATTTAAGGGACAAACCTGAATATTAATGACTGCTATATCCAATGCAGTGAAAAAAACCTGCTTAATCTAGATGTTGCCCAGTCTAATAGGGACTGAAATCTTAGACCTGTGGTGTCCAAACAGTTCTGACACTATAATGGCTACTGCTATAGCAAACTAGCCACGCTCAACCAGCCAAATAGCCACAGGTAGCTAGTGGCAAATGTGTTGGACACTACGGGTAGACTGTGTGCTTATGTTTTACTTCTTTTGGTAACCACTCTGATTTTTTTGCCCATCACTTACATTCACTTAAACGTGTTTTACTGTTTATCTTTTACAAGTGAGTTTGCCTGACGTGTCTTGGAAATTTGCTCAGGTTTTACAAAGGCTGGTGTATATGCACTTTACACTGTTAGGGTATGTCTAGACTACACTGGTCTTTCGAAAGAGGGATGTAAATTAGGAAGATCGAAATTGCAAATGAAGCTGGGACTTGAATTTCCTGTGCTTCATTTGCATAACGGCGGCTGTGCATTCTTTTCAAAAAGAGCTTTTCAAAAGTAAAACCGCTGTCTAGATGCGGTTCTTTTGGGGGGGAAAAAAACAACAACCCTTTTTTGAAAGAACCTGTAAAACCTCATTTTTTCAGGCATTATGGTTCTTTCGAAAAAGTCTAGACATAGCCTTGAAGTGGTGAACCAATTAATAAATCTGTACTGGTTGTCTTGAGCAATGGAAGATAGCATATTCCTTAGGTACAAGGCTGAGAGATGAGCAGGATTTGGTTGGTGCCTTTCTCTGTGTGATTCCTGCATGAATGCTCCCAGAGCCATTCAATCTACTGGGTGTGAAACTACACACATAGTTGTGCTGACTGATAACACTTTCGGGAGAGGGTTGCTGCCTCTCACTAGCAAAGCATGGTGAGAAACAACTGAGGCTAGGAGTTAAGGGGGCATAGCAGTCCTACGATCCCACAGGGATCCAGACAGATTTCTAATACTGTTACGTACAAAGGCCAACTACTTTATCCCAGTAACTTGCTACCACAACAAAGATGCCTCCAGTTCATTTTAAAACTTACAAAAGCCAACTGCAGTCAATTTCATTATGATCACATTAAACTCATCATAAGCTTATTTTAGGGATAAATTTCATAATGGAGGCACATTAATATCTCAGCATGATTAATCATATTACCAATAAGGGCAAGGTGTAGAAAAGCCACTGAAGAAAGACTGACCTCTCATCTCTAATTTGCAAGGGAAATCAAAACAATTAATAATAATAACCATCTCTGAGTGCTAGATGTTAAACTAACACTAACAAAGGAAGAATCAAATTAATCCTCAATTTTTCCAGGTATGAGAAGCAAGTCAGACTTGGGTACCATCTAAGTCATTAGAGGGCAATAATTTTTAAAAAGGGGGCCACCCTGGAAGGGGCGGGGCCTTGGGCATAAGGGGCAGGGCAAGGAGACTTCTTGTGCTTTCCCCACTACTTCGATTGGCCTGGGGTGGGTTGGAAGAGCACGAGAAGTCTTTCCCGCTCCCTCCCTCACCCTGCCAACTAGAGAGACGCATCAGCTGTTTTTAAAAACAGCTGGAGGTTTCCTCTAGGCACCTAGCAGGAGACGACCTTGCGCAATCTCCTTGCTCCTGCAAGACTATATGGCAGCTAGAGAGACATGCTGGCTGTTTTAAAACAGCTGGCATGTTTCTCTAACCGTCGCGCGCTATTGAGGGGTTGAGGAGATTTCGCGTGTTCCCTGACCCCCAGGCCCTGACTGGCCGGGGGGTGGGGGAGTGGCAGGGTGGCTGCAGGCCAGATCCACCAGTGTGGCAGGCCATATCCAGTCCATGGAGGGCCCTTTGCCCACCCCAATCTAAGTTGTAAAAGGCACACACACACACACACACACCCACCCCAAAATTCTGCAGGTGCTAGGATTCAGCTTAAAACAACATTCTCCCCACTTCCTGCCCTACCACTACTTCTCAAATACCATTTATCCAACCTCAGCCACTCTCCAAGGGTCTTTGCGGGAAGTTCAAATGAGAGGGCTGTAGAATTTCAGCAAGTCTTCGAAAACAATACCTGGCAGATTTGGGGTCCCAGGTGGAAAAGTCTGACAAACTATATCAAACTACACTACCATCGTATCATTTGAACTTTCATGTAAGTGTAACCAGTCAGACACGACCCCCGTCCCTCCTCTTCACTGGTGTCTAGCTGACCAGATATACTCCTCTACTTTTCCCTTCTTCCCTGACTTTGGCTTTCTTACTTATAATTTGTGAAGCTTTTTTAGCACGCCTTTGTTATACTATCTGTAGTACAATGCAATTTCTTGTACCCAAGGTCATGAGGTCCCATTTTGCTTAGAAACCATATTGCTTATTAATACGCATGTAACCTGTGGAATGTGTGTGAGGTGTGAATGAGAAATACTCAACCAAAAAAGCAGTTTACGATCTTTTAAGGCAGACAAAGACCCTGCAAGCAGATAAATTAACTGAAAAGTGTCCAGAAAAATCTCTCCTCCCCCTGCCCCCAAACAAAATGTAACATCACAGCAGAAACCTGGGACCAGCCCAGAGGGATCTCCCAAGGAACATCATGGTCAAGTCTCTGGGAAGCTGACGCCTGGCCAGCACTCTAGCCACCAGCGAAATCAAAAGTAATCTACACCGCACTTGCAGCCTGCCTCCAAACTGGCAGCATGAATGTGATGTGTGAGTATCACTTTACTCTTAAGAATCTGTACCAAACAACCACAAAAGCAATACTGTTCCAGACCACCCTTTGTCCGGGTTTGTTCCTCAGCAGGTCTGAGGAAGTGCAACAGTAAGTATTCCAATATTACTAGGTGTTAGGACAGCTTTGACTCTGTATATGTGACGAGTTACATAAAGAGTTAGTGCTTTTGCAGACCTATTTGTAAGTTACAGAAACTAAGGTACAGAAATATCTTTTAAAAAACACACAGACATTTTAAAAACTGTTGAGGGTGTTAATTGCTTGGTAAACTCACATTTTTATAAATTCAAGCACTTAAAAGTATGTACATTAGGGATGTTAAATATCAGTTAATTGAACAGTCAATTAGCTTCATGAATTTTTATCTATTAGTTGACTATTCTATAGTCCCTGGGGACAAGGCTGGCAGCCAGTATGCTCCATCCCCACTTCAAGGGGCCCCCTGCCACTCCGTGCTGCTGCCTCTGTATAAGAGGCAGCAGCATGGGGTGCCAGGCAGGAGCTAGTTTAAAAACCAGTTCCCCTCATGGACCGGCTGCCCGTCACTCCGCACTGCTGCACAGCATGGGGTGGCAGCAACCCCTGTTCAGGGGAAGGGGCTAGGCTGAGCTCCCAAACCCCACGCGAGCCAGAACTGAGCCAGGCTGCCAGCCCGCCTGGCTCCTAATACACTTTAAATGCAGAGCTGCAGCAGGGATAGGTCCCGGACCTGCTAAAAAATTTACTGGCAAAGGGGGAGAGGAGGTAATGCATGTAGTCTATAGCATTAACCTGTAAGTTTTTGCTTATCGGTTAATCAACTACACTATTACATCCCTAATGTACATCACATCTTGCATTGGCCACACACATCACATTTTTACTACTATAAATTAGGGGTGTCAACGTGTAGTTGACTACACGATTAACTGATAGGCCTTGGCTTATCGGTTACTCTTGACAAAACACACTCCTCCTTGCTGCTTCTGTATCAGAGGCACCAAGGAGGGAGGGGAGCAGGAGCCAGTGCCCTGAGGAGCTGGCTTTAAGCAGGCTCCCCACAAGCACCGGGTTCTCCTGCTCCTCTCCCCTCCACTGCTGCCTCTGATAGAGAGGCAGCATGGACGGTGAAGGGGGCAGTCCGGAGCCAATACACACAAGAAGCTGGCTTTCAAGCAGGCTCCCTGAGTGTATCGGCTCCTGTGGACCCACCTGCCCCCCTTGCTACAGAGGGGGGAGAGAAGGCAGAAGACAGTGCAGGGGGAACCTATCAGAGGCAGGAGTACAGGGGAGGCTGCCGTGAAGTAAGGATGTTAAGAAGTGGGTAATTGACTAATCATATAGTTGATAAGGGGTCCCACTGCAGCTCTGCAGTTTAAATGTAGTAGGAGCCAGGTGCGCAGGCCAGGTGCCGTGGGCAGGGACTGCTTCGCAGGCAGCAACCTGCCCTGCCCCACCCCAAATCTCCTCCCTGCTGCCTGTGATAGCAGGAGCCGATTCCCCCAGCACTGTCTTTCCCCCACTTGTTGCCTCTGCTATAGAGACAGCAAGAGGAGGGGGGAAGAATGCGAGTAGTTGACTTGACTACTCTCTTACATCCCTATTTGGGCCAAGAATTTTGGAGTGTGGGAGAAGCTCCAGGCTAAGCTCAGGGTGGGGGATTGTGGTCCAGGAGAGGTTTCATGGTACAAGCTCTGGGAAGGAGTTTGGGTGCAGGGGGACTCACAGTCTGGGGCAGGAGGAGGTTCTGGGCTGGGACAGAGGTTCAGGAAGCAGGCTCTAGCTGGGCACTGTTTAACTGAAACAGCTTCCAGGTGGTGGAGCAGTGGAGTTAAGACAGGCTTACTCCTGCCCTGGCCTTGCACCACTCCTGAAAGCAACTGGCTTGTACAGCAATGGCTGTACCATGGCGCCATGTGCTGCCCAGGGAGGTAAACGACTAATCAACTAGTCAACTATTCTATAAACAAAAGCCAATGTAAAAGTCTACCAATATTTCTAGTTCTGTGGTGCAATATGATTTTGCTATAGAGATAATGGGACAAGGCAGACATGGAAGCAAAAGTTTTCAAACAGTTTTTCTGAAGACTTCAAAGCCTTACTTATAACCTTATTTATAAATCTTTCTTGTAAATGTTAAATTAAAAAAAAAAAACCAAACAAACAGTGAGAAATTCAACCTTAAAAAGGATATTTTGGGCTACCCTGACTTAGAAAGACCACGTGTAGCCAAAATGATAATTCAGTCTCCTTATCCATTCAGTCCTTGCCCTCTGCTAAAACTGAACTAATAATCTTTTAATCCCTCCTTTAATAACTCAAGAGATTAATTTGAAATTTAAGATTTGTTGGATTTGCAGTCATAATAGCAGCTCTGGATCAAAATATTTACCCGTTTCCACTAAAATTTCAAAGTCCTTGGTTTTCAAGAAATATGCTTGCTGTCGGAGCATTTCTGATGTCAAACTCTTGACTTCAGGTACAGAACAAGCAAAAGAGCACACAGAAGTGAGAAGAAAAAGATATATTTGACAGTAAGATGTCCGATAGCAACACACAGAGAGAAAGATTATTATAGAAGCAAATATACTGTTGAGCTGTTCCCCCCCCCCCCGCCCCCAAAATTTTTTTTTTTAACTGAGACATTAGATGAACTTAAAATATATATGCATACACGCATTTCAGTGCATAAAAATATAAACAAATACAATTGTGAGGCAACACTGCTGTCTTGATCTGCCTAAAAGATGGCTAGCATGAAATTGTTTATGGAAGAGGGATTTAATTTTCACTGTGCCAATATGAGCTCTTTATGCAGAGAAAAGAAACAAGCAGAAGTCTGTTAAAATTCTAAAAGTTATTATTAGAAACAAAGCCAAATAATGCCATTAATTATAAGCAACACTATTTACCAAATAGATAAAAGGTAAAAACAGTATAAGAATGTTTGCTTCATTCAGAGGAAGGAAAACAAAACAAAACAAAAAAAAAATCAATAATTCAAGATCTATAAATTCTTAATTTGAATTTCCTAAAGTAGATTCTTATGTTCCATCTGCAAACGCAGATTTCTGAGGCTTACTAGAGAATTCCCTTTATGGATGCATCCATTCCTCCCCTCTCCCTCCACAGTGTGATCTATCAGAACTGCACGATGTCACTTTTGTGTTACATTTCAAAGCCTAAAAGGAGCTTTAAATAAAGCATGTGTGAAAAGTGTAGAAAAACTAAAGAGGGAAGGAGGGAAAACCCTTGGTGGGAGAATACAAGGAAAAATAGTAAGAAATGGTATAATTTAAAATGGAGACAAAAATACAAGAATTTAATTATACTGGCTAGATAATTTTTATTTTTAGATAAGTCTGATATACCAGAGGGAAGACTTCTGAAATAGTCCTTTTATTAGGGCATGTCTATAGATTCCAGGAAGGGTTAATCTATCGTGTTTAGTACAGATGTGATAAATCAATTGCCAAGTACTCTGGTACTCCATTAGAACGAGAAGCATATGCAGAGTCGAAGGGAGAACACCTGCCATCAACTCACTGCAGTGAAGACACGTAGCTAAAGCTGTGTCATTTAGAACGACAGCCCACGGTAGCGTAGGCCAGGCCTTAGTGAGCAACTCATCTGGTTCACTGCACTTCACAAAGGTACAGGTAATATTGGACAATTCCTGCACCTTTCAAGAGACTATAACTATTGAGAAATTTAAGAGGGGGGAAAAAGCAGTTCTGGAGTCAAGAATACTGAGTGACTCTTGCTTCCTACTTTTTGGGTATACTTCTTTTCTACAACAGTCAATTTCTAAAAAATAAGTTGTTTACTTTCATAGAATCATAGAACCATAGAGCTGGAAGAGACCTCAGAAGGTCATCAAGTCCAGCCCTCTGCTCTAGGCAGGACCAATCCCAACTAAATCAACCCGGCCAGGGCTTTGTCAAGCCGAGACTTAAACACCTCTAGGGATGGAGACTCCACTACTTCCCTAGGTAACCCATTCCAGTGCTTCACTACCCTCCTAGTGAAATAGTTTTTCCTAATATCCAACCTGGACGTCTTCCACCACAACTTGAGACCATTGCTCCTTGTTCTGCCATCTGTCACTACTGAGAACAGCCTCTCTTCATCCTCTTTGGAACCTCCCTTCAGGAAGTTGAAGGCTGCTATCAAATCCCCCCCTCACTCTTCGCTTCTGCAGACTAAACAGACCCAACTCCCTCAGCCTCTCCTCATAAGTCATATGCTCCAGCCCCCTAATCATTTTGGTTGCCCTCCGCTGGACCCTCTCCAATGCGTCCACATCCTTTTTGTAGTGGGGGGTCCAGAACTGGACACAATACTCCAGATGTGGCCTCACCAGAGCCGAATAAAGGGGAATAATGACATCTCTGGATCTGCTGGCAATGCTCCTCTTAATGCAACCTAATATGCCATTAGCCTTCTTAGCTACAAGGGCACACTGTTGACTCATATCCAGCTTCTCATCCACTGTAACCCTCAGGTCCTTTTCTGCAGAACTACTACTTAACTGGTTGGTCCCCAGCTTGTAACACTGCTTGGGATTCTTCCGTCCCAAGTGCAGGACTCTGCACTTGTCCTTGCTGAACCTCATCAGATTTCTTGTGGCCCAATCCTCCAATTTGTATCTAAGTCACTCTGGACCCTCTCTCTGCCCTCAAGCATATCTACCTCTCCCCCTAGCTTAGAGTCATCCGCAAACTTGCTGAGGGTGCAATCCATCCCCTCATCCAGGTCATTAATAAAGATATTGAACAAAACCGGTCCTAGAACCGAACCTTGGGGCACTCCACTAGAAACCGACCGCCATCCTGACATCGAGCTGTTGATCACTACTTTAAGTTGCTCTATTATTACTTTGAATTTATAGTTACTGAAAAGTTGTCTTGTAATTCATGGTTTTAATTCCTTTATTGGCTGTGTTTTATTCATGATACGACTTTTGTCATCACTCCTCCAACTCCAAGCAAACAGTTTCCAGAGATTAACAGGATCTTCTTTCTGACAAATCCTATAAAAACATGTTTAATATAATACTACATTATAATTTTTCTTGTATGAAGAGAATTTCTCCTGCAGTTTCAATTGGATTCAGTATTCACTTGGTACTAAATGGTTCCATCCCTGTGGTGGCATAGGTGATCCCTCTGACCTCTTAGCCATGTCACGTTTTGGTACAAAATTACTAAATATTTTTAAAGCACTTTCAGATAAGGGGCTTTACCAAACAGATCAGACCACAAAAAGACACTATGAATAAAAATAAAAGTTGTAGAACAAACAAATTGGCACCAGTCTTGTCTACACATAAGAGTTGTACCATATCTAATCAATATAAATAAAGTACCCCTCATGTAAACAGTTATAGCTGCATAAAGGTGTCTTACATCCATATTAATATTCTCATACAGGGAATAAGCTGTACCAGTATTAGGACCACTTTATACTTCTATAACTGCTTCTCAACTACAAAGTGTACCAATACAACTATATCAGTTAAAACAAAAAACACCCTCATCAAAAAAGTTAACACAAACTTGTGTGCAAACCAGCTCTTTAGCATGGTATAAATTCTAAAGACCAACAACAATTCTGAAGTACTTCAATGCGTTTGTTTTTTCCATATAGAGAGATTGTATAAAGCATAAAGCTATAGAGTTGCACAAGTAAATATCTTCTATTTACAAAGAGAGTGACGGTTAAGCTAATTTGTTGCCCCTGTGAACCGAGCCCATGTTTCCAGCCCCACAGTCATTCATGTTTCACGAAGTAAGATTTTGTTTTAAGAGTTTTCCCAACCTTTCCCAATGCCTAAAACATTTTCTTGGCTGAGAGCTTTTCTTCAAAGTGGAACAAAAATTATTGTGAGTTTCTATACTGTATTTGATCCTTTAAATCAGTGATTCATATTGTAATGTAGTAAACAAGTTGAAGAAGGCTCCTCTGAGCTCATCAGCAATTAGAATAAACATCCCTGGAGGACCCTTTCCCCAGAGTGAATTTCTTGCCAGATTAACTAACCACTCATATGTTTTCTTACCTTTAATACACAGAGATAACTTGTAACTCAGCTGCAAGGTAAAGTCTTTCACTCAATATTTCTAAGTTCTCTGAAACCCCTGGATGTAAGATGCTACAAAATCTAATATAGTGTAGGGATATAAAAATCTTGTTTAATTGATTACCTGGTTAACCATAGTGTTTTACTGGTTAATCAATTCAATGGGGTGCCCGGGAAAGTGGGGGTGCCAGTGCCGGGCTGGAGCAGCCCCTCTGCCATGGACTCCCGCCAGGCTGGAACACCCTTGTCCATGGTTAATCATTCACATCCCTAATATAGTGTAATATATAGATCATCAGCTACAGATTTTTCGTTCACCTTAACAGCAAGAGCACACGACAGATTAAAGGAGCTAGCAGTCACATATAACTCAAACAAGCATAAATTCTGTAAACATATAATCTGAATAGGAATACTAAATTGACCTGTGTACCCCTGAGATAAAAGTTATTAGAGCAGAATTCTACGAGCCATTAATGAGATATCAAAAAAACGTGATGGAACACTAAATGATCACATCAGCAAAAATGGCCTGAGAAAGAGAAGAGAAACACTACCTTAGAGACTTCAAGCATGTTAACTATTTAAGCAACAGGATACCTAGACTCCTCGGCTGTGTCTACACTGGCACCCTTTTGCGGAAAAGGGATGCTAATGAGACACAGCGCAATTGCAAATCCGCGGGGGATTTAAATATCCCCGCGGCATTTGCATGAACATAACTGCCGCTTTTTCCGGCTCGGGGTTTTGCGGAGAAAAGCGCCAGTCTAAACGCGATCTTGCGGAAAATAAACCCTTTTCCGCAAGATCTCTTATTCCTACTTTCAAGGAACCCGAGCGGAAAAAGCGGCAGCCATGTTCATGCAAATGCCGCGGGGGATATTTAAATCCCACGCGGATTTGCAATTGCGCTGTGTCTCATTAGCATCCCTTTTCCGCAAAAGGGTGCCAGTGTAGACACAGCCCTCTTGTTCAGACAACTTATTCCAGAAGAGGACATGACAGAGCTGGAAAAGTGATAAGGCCTAACAGCTTTGCTTCAGTTAATACATTTTTGGAGTTGATCCAAGCAAATGACTGTGATAATTATGGATGTTAAAATGCATCTATCTGTGTAAACATGTAACCGGTGAATTTTTCATTTACATGCTGGGGTGGGGGGCAGAAACAGCACCACGAGCATCAGTTCACATTCTTCTCCCTCACACTGCTGCCTCTATATCAGTATCAGGGGAAGCAGTGCGGGGGGCAGGTGGCTCAGAGGGAGCTCCCACCCCACCCCCTACTGCACCGCTGCCTTTTAAATGTAGCAAGAGCCGCTCAAAGGCTGAGGCGCAGCGGTCGGACCTCCGCTCAAGCTGTTTCTCCTGCTGAGCCTCTGTCTCCCCAGCTTTCCTGCGGAGACGGGGCTAGGGGAGAAGCCAGCTATTAAGCCAGCTCCTACTCCCCGCCTTGCCGCCTCTGATACGGGGAGCAACTAGTCAAGTAGTGACTCGACTACCGGTAAGCCTAGGCTTACTACCTGGTAAGCCAAGACTTACTACATTTAAAAGGCAGAGCTGCAGCAGGGTAGGTCTGGGACCTGACGCAAGCCTGGACTCAGCACTCCCAGCTTGCGCTTGATGAGGGACTTACTTCCACTGTGGCTCTGCAGTTTAAATGTAGTAGTAGCCGGGTGGCCTGCGCACCTGGCTACTACTGCATTTAAACTGCAGAACCACAGCAGGGCCCCTTATCAACTAATTGTGTACTCGTACAAATTGTATCAAGCACATGATTAGTCAATTGCCCACTTCTTAATATCCTTACATCAGTTAACCATTAACATCCCTAACTAATGTCATGTTTGATAAAAGGCAATGCAATTTTCATTGTAAGAGACAAGTCAGTTCCTTTATCGTCTGTTTTTAAGTGACATAGGCAGAGAGGGAGAAATGATCTTGAAACACCATAATCAAGAAACAAGATCAGATTACATGAAAATTGCTAAACCTAATGCTCAAGATGAAAACTATTAACAATCAGAATTCAGCAATCCACAAGAGGCAACACAACATAAACCTGTTCCCGCCACTTCTTCATAGACCAATGTTTCATTTTACAAACAGATTTAAAACACAGTTCTAAAGTAGTAGTATGCCTCAGTTTTTAAAAGTTGTTTTTCATTAGCACAATATTTCTGGATCTTTAGTTTTGTCTACTAAATCCTGAATATGTTCATGTCATCTTTTTAAGATCACTTTAATTTTAACTTTTAGTCTTATGGTAGTGAGGAGACATAACATGTGTCTCATTTATCAAATCAAAATTTGAAAAAAAGGAGGGAAATAATTGTTTCAGTCTGTCAGTGCGCCAGATACTGGACTTACGATCAGAATTCAGCAATCCATAGGTGACACCAGTTTTCTGCAGTTTTCCTTCTGATCTTTAGATTTAGCAATTTGCAAGAGATCTGAATTTGTTCCTTGGGATTGGTGTCTTACTAGAATTTTTTTTTGTAAATTTTACCTATATAATTTAAAAAAAAACTTAAACAGAGAATTAAAAGGACAGACTTTTTTCTTGCAATGAAAATCATGTTACCTTTCATCAAATGTGTTTATAGTATTATTAAACACAATTTTAGTTAATGTTGAGTCCATATTTCTTTTCTAGGCCCTATTTCTTCTAGGTTTAATTATTCAGTGCACATATTAGAAGTTCTTGTCTTATCTCCCTAGAAGAATTGTGACAAATACAAAACCAGGGAAATTATGACATTACAAAAAACATGTACATGTTCAACTGAAAAGGGATTTCCGTAAAACTGTTAGATAACATGGGTATTTGGATGGCTTTATTAAGGATTCCATACACTCAAATCTTCAGTTAAACACAAATGCAAAAACATCTCCCAAACACCCCTTAAAAAGCCCTCAATTAAAACTAGGGATGTTAAATTTACTTTAATCAGCTTATCGACTAGTTGATGGATTTTCCATCGATCAATTGATAAGCGGGAAGCCACAGAGGGGTTAGCTCCCGGTGAGGGAGCTAACCCCGCTGCAGTTCTGCCTTTTAAATGTATTAAGAGCTTTTTGTCTCTTAATACATTTAAAAGACTGGTACACAGCAGGCGGGACCTGGTGCAAGCCGGAAATCAGCTGTCCCAGCTCGCGCAGGGTCCATCCTGCTGCACGTTAGCCTTTTAAGTATATCAAGAGCCTGTTGGAAGCAACTAGTTAAGGGGCTAGTCGACTATCCGATAAATTTTTGCTTAATCGGATAGTTGACTAGTCACTTATATCCCTAAATAAAACCAGAGAAAGCTAGACAGGTCATTCCTGATATTTTTAAGAAAAACAAATGCATACCACCCTTCTTCTGCACATACACTGCTGTTCAGGTCTTATGTATCATAAAAATAATGGTAAACCCTTTGCAGATCTTTTAGTTAGAGCATTATTATTAAAAAATACTGTCCAAAAAGCAGGTTAATACTCAGGTATAAAGTAATAGTGAGGCA
The DNA here is from genome assembly GCA_019425775.1 of Rafetus swinhoei. Lineage (NCBI taxonomy): Eukaryota > Metazoa > Chordata > Testudines > Trionychidae > Rafetus > Rafetus swinhoei. The sequence continues at coordinate 112,589,251 of CM033437.1, forward strand.
TAAAGGTCATACTTATAGCAAATCTACAAAGAGAGTGACACTTCCAACAACATATGAAAATATTCAAATACTAGTACAGAAGGCATCCATACAGGATTTACCAAAATAGGTATCATTTGAGAAGTTGTAGGTATAACAAGACAAGACTACTGAAACTTGAAATACAGGTTGGACCTCCCTGTCCAGCACCCTCAGGACCTGACTGGTCCCAGGTGAGGGATTTTGCCAGAGCAGGAGAGGTCATTTCTGTCCCCCCCCTGCTACTCCCCCCCCCGCCCCAGAAGGCTCCCCGCCCTCTCGCCCAGCCCAGTACCACAGATACTGCAGGACCAAAAAGCCCAGCTGGGAGCGGAGGGCAACCAAGATAAGGAGTGCAACCCTGGCCAGCAGCAGGTCCAGTGGCAGGGAGCTGTGCCAGGCTGGCGCAGCAAGGAACACAGCCCTGGCTGGGGCTGGTGGAAGTGGAGCCAGCACAGTGGGGCCCGCAGTCCAAGTGGGGTCAGAAGTGAATCCCGGTGGCCAGGGCTGGGAGCGGAGCCCAGTGGTTGGGACTGATACCCCAGAGCTTCCTGGCTGCCTCTGGGGCTGGAGTTCCCTGGCCGCTCAAGTCAGAACGCGGCCAAAGCTCCGCAGCCAGAGATGGTGCCAGAGCTCCCCTCGGTACTTCTGGAGTTGGAGCTCCCTGGCTGGGGCCAAAGGTCCATGGGGTAGAGCTCCCTGGTCGATGGGTCCATGGAGCTCTGGTGGAGCCAGAACTTCCCACCAGGCCGTCCATCTCATCTCCCCTCCCCCTTCTCCCTCACACACACACGGCAGGATGACATCAACCTAACCCCTAGTGTATTAAGCACTATAACAACAGAGGGGGTTCTCTCATCAACATAATTTACCTCCCTGTGAGATGGTAGCTTCTCATCACTGTAGTTAAGCTAACTACAGTGATGAGAGAAGCTCTCCCATCAGCATAGTAGCATGTCCATTGAAGCAGTATACCAGCACAGCTGCACCACTGCAGGATTTTCAGTGTAGAAATGCCAGGGATTCAATCCCTAGGAGCAACTAAGTACTTTGTGCTACTCATCAAAGCCTGGGGGCAGCCACACAACTCTGTCTAAGCCCTGAAGACGTAATGCAGCTGATGGAAGAATAGCGTGACAGAATAGCACCAAGAAATAACATATATATATATATATATAGGATCTAAAAGAGGGAAAAGAAGCACACCCCTTCCCCATGGAATACAGTGATGAGCCACCCTGCCCACTATCTTTTGTGGAGGGAGAAGGGGAGGGCAGGGGAATTCTCTCTCCAGAGAACAGCTCTTTCTTCCAAGGCCATCTCTACACAAGAGTAGGGTTGTGAAAGTGTAACCATGTAAATGGTTAACCAATGAGCCTAGGCTCATTGGTTAACATTCAGTTACCCTTTGGCTCCCACTACATACTTAAAAGCCAGCTCCCCAGGTGCACCAGCACCTGGGGAACAGCCCACCTCCCTGCATGTAACCGCTGACATTTTCAGCAATTACAGTACAGTTACTGAACAACACGTATTTTAATAGCCCTACAGCAAAGGACTCTTGGCAGCACAGTAGGGATGTCAACTATTCATTAATTGACTAGTCAGGTAACCTCATGAATTCTTAGTGATTAGTCAACTATTCTATAGTCCCTGGGGGCAAGGCCAGAAGCCAATACGTTCTGGCCTCACTCTGTATCAGAAGCAGCAGCGCAGGGTGCTAGGCGGCAGCTGGTCTGCAAAGGGAATGTCATGAGGTGTGGGGGAGTCACCAGGTCCTGTACCCCCATCCGCAGCCAGGTGTGACACTCAGCCAGCAGTTAGAAAGAAGGTTTATTGATTCGCAGGGACACAGCGTAGCACAAGATCATTGATTACACAGGAACCAGGAGCATTCAGTGCTAATTCTCTAGGGGAGCAGGGACTCCAGGCCCTGTTTCCCCCCTTCCTGCCCTAAGCCTGCTCTCTCATCCTAAACCAGTGGTCTCCAACCTTTTAACGCCCAAGATCACTTTTTAAATGTCAGAACAAGCCAAGCTCTACCCCATCCTTCCCCTAAGACCCCACCCCTTCCTTCAAGCCCCGCTCTCTCTGTTCTTCTCCTCTCCATCACTTGCTATCCCAGCCCTTATACACTCTCAGGGTACAGCTACACTGCTGCTTTTTTTCTGATTCTTCTGTAGGAAGAGGTTTTTCCAACACTTGGCCAGTCTAGACTTGATCAAATGTCAGAAAAACCCCTTCTTTCGGAAGCCCCCTTATTCCTCATGGAACGAGGAATACAGGGGTTAATGAAAGAGCATGTTTGCTGTTCCGCTAAAAAAAATGGAAGAACAAATGCATCCCTGGATGCGGAAAAGTTTTTCCCGGGATACCTCTGGAATCCCAGAAAAACTGCTGCAGTCTAGCCATACCCTCACTGGGTTGAGACAGGATGTGTGGGCGCTGGGGTGGGAATGAGGGATTTGGGCGTGGGAAAGGGTGAGAGGTGCAAGATCTGGGAGGGAATTTGGATGCAGGAGGAGATGGAGAATGGGATGCTGGCTCAGGAAGGGGGCTCCAGGCTGGGGAGTATTGGGGTCAAGTGGAGGGTTGGGGTACTGAGCAAGCCACAGGCTTGTGGATGTGAGGGGGCAGGAGTTTGGTTTGGGGGTATGCGAGGGGCTCAGGGCATAGATTTGAGGTGTGTGGATGGTGCAAGTGTTGTGGCAGAAGACTGAGGATGTGGGGGTGCAGGAGTTTGGGGATGTGGGAGGCTCAGGACAGGGGGTGGGGTGTATGTGTGCAGAAGTGTTATGATGCTGTGGCCACACAGGGGCTTGGCCCCAATTGGGGGTTTGTTGGCCAGGCTTCATTTTTAAATAAAATATTATGTCAAACACAAAAAAGTTTCAGCATTGTCTTTATTTATGAGGGGGCGGGGAACCTGTTTTGAGTCACAGGTCACTGACCCACAGAAAAGTCAGTCAGGGCCATACAAGTGAGATGCAAAAAACAAAAACAAAAACAAAAACACACTATTCCAACACCCCCCCCCCCCCGCCTCACCAATGTGGCCCCAACTGTGCTGGTGGGAGCAGGTGACATGGTACTGGGGAAGGGTGCTAGTGGGTGCTGGGGCAGGGGCAAGGTGTCAGTTGGGGTAGGGGACAGGGAGTCCCCGGCACGTGCCTCCCCCGCTGCAGAGGAGGGAAGCCCCAGCACGTGCCTCCTCCCGGGACTCCTCCCCGCTCCACCCCTCCCCCCGAGAAGGGAAGCCCTGGCGCGCGCCTCTTCTGAGTACTCCTACCCCTCCCCCTCACCGCGCAGCAAGTCCCTGGCACACCACAGACCTGGAATGTGGTAACGCGCCGGCTGTTTGAGGGAGGGGGGAGCAGCCAGCGCACTTTCAGAAACCTCAGAAGTGGCGTGCAGCAGCCGGACTTCCTTCCACCCCGCAGGAAGCTGGCACTAACTCCATTGTCGCTGAAGGTAGGTAGTGGGGCTTCCTGGGGTTGGGGGGAAATGGGGGTGGGGGGCCCCGAACGCCTCGTGATCGACTGGTCGAGCCCTCCCAATCAACCAGTCGATCGCGATCAACAGGTCGCGATCACCACGGTCCTAAACCATCTGAGACTGACCCAACCTCCCCAGACCCTAATCCCCACCCTGGTGTCAGCTCCGCCTCTCCCTTTGTTCCCTTTCCCTGGCCCAAAGTATTATCTACTGTCACTTGACCTTCAGGATGTAAGAGATTGGACATTCTTCCCCAGAGTCATGACCAACCTTCCCCTCTTCATCCAGATAGTGTTGCAGTGCCCAGGGAAACTAAGGCATACACACACAGAGTTATTACAGAACAGCACAGGACAGCAGGATCACATACAACCCCACAAGGCAAACAGAGTGAATACAGTCCCCACTATGTCACAGAGAGCCAGTTTAAAAACCAGCTCCCCTCATGGACCAGCTGCTTGTCTCCCCATGCTGTTGCCTCTGAAACAGGCAGCAGCGCAGGCAAGAGAGGCAGCAGCAGAGAGGCAGCAACACAGGCAAGCAGCCCATCTGGGGCAGGGTCTGAGCTCCCGGACCCAGCGTGAGCCAGAACTGAGCCAGGCTGCTTGCCTGCCCAGCTCCTAATACACTTTAAATGCAAAGCTGCAGCAGGGGTAGGTCTTGGACCCACTGCAAGCCGGGACTGAGCCAGGCTTCTGGCCAGCCTGCTAAAAAATTTACTGGCAAGGGGGGCAGAGAGAATGCATGTAGTCTATAGCATTAACCTATAAACTTTTGCTTATCAATCAATCAACTACACTATTCCATCCCTACAGCATAGTCATACCAACACAGCTGCACTACTGTAAAATCTCTTGTGTACCCACTCTATGCCAACAGGGGCTCTCCAACTGACTTAATTAAACCCAACAACCAGCAGTAGCTATGGCAGCAGGAGAGCTGTCCACACCAGTGGTATTCTTTTTCATAGGAGGCGACATAAGTTATATCAACAAGAGAGACAGATGTAGCCTAACAATCAGCAAGACTCAGAGGACTTCAAAATTTAACACCTAAGGTCCAAGGAAGCACCCAACTCCACGGAGCACAGCCTCCCAGCTCAGTGTCTAGCCAGCAAACAGCTAGCCCATTGCTCCAGCCCAGAGCTGGCTGTTGCCATGCCCAGCACAAGCTACCAACAGGGCAGAGCTGAGTTACAGGAGGGGATAACAAAGCAGGAGAAGGGGGCAAACACTCTCACTGAACAGGTAAGTGAGACACACTTGCAAGATAACCCCTAGGGCAAGAGCCACGCACACAGCAGTCCACAGCTTTTTGTGACTGTCACCAGGCCCTGAGCAGCAGAATGAAACCAAATCCTTGTCTATGCTACACATGTCACGGTAAGTACATCATGCAGTCATACTAATCTAATCCCAGCTCTAGATAGTGCTATGTCAACTAGGGATGCAATAGTATAGTCCAGTGGTTCCCAAACTTTTCAGCATCATGCCCCCCTTTTTGATTTTTGAGAAAGCCTCATGCCCTCCCACCCCCAGTAAAACTTGAGCAAAAAAAGGAACTGACTGGGGCTGAAAAACAAAAATAGCAACAAAACTTGCTGATACCCCCTTTACCCCCAGTTTGGGAACCCATGGTATAGTCAGTTAAATCAGTTAACACTATCAGCTATACACAATTTCTCCGTCCCAGCTCGTGCCGGGTCCCAGCAACTACCCCCGCTGCAGCTCTGCACTAGAAGCAGTTTAAGAGCTGGCACACAGGCAGGCTGGCTCAGCCCCCTAATAAAGTAGAGCCACGGGGGGGGGGCGGGGTTGATGCTGAGACCTGGCTCAAGCGGGGACTAGGCCAGATTGCCTGTGCACCAGCTCTTAAACTGCTTCTAGTGCAGAGCCACAGCGGGGGTAGTTGCCAGTACCTGGCTCAAACCGGGACTGAGTGCTTGCAATGCTAACCCTTATCGATTAATCATGTAGACAAAAACATTTTTGTCGACTATATGATTAATGAATTACACGCTTTTTATCATTCCTAATGTCAATAGGATACCTTCTCCCATTGATATAACTACACTTCTCTAGCTGATCTGCAGTATAGCTTAAGCAACAAGGAGCCCTATCAGTCTTCAAGATGCCACAAGGGTCCTGGTTGTTACTATGACTCAAGGCAGTGCAAGTTACATCGCCCAGGGATCATAGAATCATAGAGCTGGAAGAGACCTCAGACCGTCATCAAATCCAGCCCCCTGCCCAAGGCAGGACCAATCCCAACTAAATCAACCCAGCCAGGGCTTTGTCAAGCCGAGACTTAAACACCTCTAGGGATGGAGATTCCACCACCTCCCTAGGTAACCCATTCCAGTGCTTCACCACCCTCCTAGTGAAATAGTTTTTCCTAATATCCAACCTAGACCTTCCCCACTGTAACTTGAGACCATTGCTTCTTGTTCTGCCATCTGTTACTACTGAGAACAGCCTCTCTCAAACCTCTTTGGAAGGCTGCTATCAAATCCCCCCTTACTCTTCTCTTCTGAAGACTAAACAAACACAATTCTCCAATTTGTCTAGGTCACTCTGGACCCTATCCCTACCCTACCATCCAATGTATCTTCCTCTCCCCCTAGCTTCATGTCATCTGCAAACTTGCTGAGGGTGCAATCCATCCCCTCATCCAGATCATTAAAAAAAATGTTGAACAAAACTGGTCCAAGAACGATCCTTGGGGCACTCCACTAGAAACCGACAGCCAACCTGACATCGAACCGTTGATCACTACCCGTTGGGCCCGACAGTCTAGCCAGCTTTCTATCCACCTTACAGTCCATTTATCCAATCCATATGCCCTTAACTTGCTGGCAAGAATATTGTGGGAGACCTATCAAAAGCTTTGCTAAAGTCAAGGTATATCACATCCACTGAAAGACTTCCTCAGCAACATAAATTACATCGACCTAGTCCCAGTGTGTATGGCCCTTATGTCAGCAGCAGACACACCCCACCAGCAGCTTCCACTTCTCCTGGGGGTGGAATAAGTATGGGGATGGCAGCACTCGCCCATGGCCAACGCAGTGGGTAGCGCAGGCGTGGCCTCAGGGAGACAAGGGACCTACCCCGAGCCCGAGTGCCAAGGCGGCACCGCTCCAGTGCTATAAGCGCAGGGGAGCCCGAAGTGCTTCGCTGCTGCTAAGGGCTCTGCCCTGCCCTGGCTACAGCTGCTTGGAGGCAGCAGCGCTCACGCAGGGCGCCCTTTCCCCACTGCCCCAGCAGCGGGCCGGTGAGTTTCACTCGCTCCCATGGGGCAGGGGTGTCTCTCCTCTCCCTCGCCTGGCTGCCCCTTCCTCCATCCCGTCGCCTCGGTTTCCGCCGGGCCAGGAGCCGCACCCCCGCTGTGGGGCAGGGCCCTCCATCAGCCGGCCCACGCCTGCCTGCGCGCCTCGGGGTGGGCAGGGCCCCGCCACTCCGGCAGCAGCAGCCACCGCCGGGCCCTGGGTGCAGCCGCGGGACCCCGCGCCGGGCGGCTGCACGTTGGGCTCGCGCTGTGCCGCGCGCTGCGGGGGGGGGGCTGTTACCTTCGTTCTTGCCGAGGATGCGGCAGCACAGGTTCTGCAGCAGAACGTTGGGGGATTTCTGATCCGGACACGCCATCCTCACCCCCGGGGCGGGGAACCTCCCTCTGCCTCTGCCACGCGCGCGCCCGCGCGCTGCGCCTAACGGCCGCTGCCTCCCGGCGCCATTTTAACAGAACCCGCGGAAAACAGCGGCGGCAACAAGCGCCCACAATGCCCCTGTGCGCGGGGCGACCCGGAGCGCGCAGCGCCGAACACCTCCCGCTCTCCTCTCACAGCCACAGCGCAGAGGTTCCGGGGCACAAACTGACCCGCGAACCTCCAGAGCCTGACCCTACGCCCACCCGCAGAGCCCGTTACCGTTGCAGGGGGCGGCTGGGATTAGCATAGAAATCAGGAGTATTCAGCTCCCCCCGCATCCCTTCTGTGCCGCTGACAGTTGAGGAGGGGGACGCTACAGGATCCCAGCCAAACCCCAGACTCGCTTGCATCCCCCTCCCACGTGGTGACACCCAGGCTAAATCTCGGACGGTAGAACCCCACCTGCTCTATGAGGTCACTGTTCCCTCACACAATTACGTCACCGTGCTATGATGTCACCAAATCGTGTCGTGACGCAAAAGAGCTGACCAAAATACGGACTGCCCAGCCCACAGGAGATTGCAAAATCCCAAGATTTCTGTTTCCATCAGTGAATTGGGATGAAAAATTAAAACTTCAAACTTCTCCAAGTGGCCTGTACCCAAAGAGCTCCCTGCAGCTCAGAGGTACAAAGTTTATATTACACAATGCACTAGCTGAAATTATAAATTTTACTCTAACAAACATCAAAAAACATTTTGATAATCTTCAGTCACACAGACACACTTGTTATCAGTGCACCTACTGTGAAACATTTCTATTTTGTGGAATCAGCATTTTCTGACCAAAATCTTCCACCAGAAAATTTCAACTGTCTTAATGCAAACAAGGTTGTGGCCCAAAAGAAACCACGATACCATGTCTACACTGCTTGCCTATCATAAACTCACTCAGGTCTAGATGTGGGATCTGATGGAGTTTTGCAACCTCTTATCACAGCTTCCATAATCTCTGGAGTTTGGACTCCATCCTAGCTAGGGTTTACATGGTACCGCTTCCTAATATTGATGTTGAGGAGAAAAGACAGAGACTAGGGATGTGACCAGTTAACAGCTGGGCTGGCAAGGCTGGAGCATCCCCTTGCCCAATGCCAGTGGGGAGCTGCTGGGGGTGCTCCAGTTCAGCCCAGCCTGCCATGGGCAGCCATGGGGAGCTGTGAATTCTCCAGCTGCCCTAAGCAGGGGGCATGCATGGTAAGGATACATATAGAAAACCTCCCAAATATTTAAATAAATGCTATTTTAATATTCTGTAATAGTATGATTAAAAGTGCAATTAATCATTATTAATATTTTTAATCTCTAGATTAATTTCAATTATTTTTAATCTCTTGACATCCCTAATAATAATAGTTTTTGCAATTCTTGGATAAGTTGCATTTCTCTGGGTACGGAGAACACATCAGTGAACACAGATAAATACATATTCTTAGAATGTCTACAGTGACAAACTAAATTTCCTTGTATCTGAGAGTCGGTTAAGAGGTGACTTGATCGGTCCACAAGTACGTACATGGTACTTGGTCATTTGATAGTAGACAGCTCTTTCATATAGCAGTAAAAAAATTTCTCATTGGAAGGTGAACATAGATAAATTCAGACTAGAAATGAGGAATAACATTTCAAAACAGCAAGAGGAATTAGCTACTGGAACAACTTATCTACAGGTGGGGTATAGGTGCAGGAGAAGACTCTGGCCTGTGGCAGGGGTGGTGGGTCTGGGAGGAAGTTGTGACCGGGGCAGGGGGTTGGGTACAGAAGGTTTGGATGGTGACCTGGGGCTATGTCTACATTACAGAGTTTTTCAGGGAGTTTTTTCGGAAGAGTAGACGCGCTTTTTCGGCATCCCTGTAAACCTCATTTTACAAAGAAGAAAGCATGTTCTGAAAAAGTTTTTTTTTCTGACATTTGGCCCAGTGTAGACAGGCCAAATGTCGGAAAAGCATCTTCCGAAAAAAGAAGCGGAAAAAGCTACGCAATTTGTGGTTCGCAATTTGCATAGCTTTTTCCGGAAGAACAGCATCGTATAGACGTAGCCTGGGGGAGGGAGTTCGGGTGTGGGATGGGCAGTGGTGTCATAGGCAGGTCTGCTGGGAGGCACTTACCTATATGGGTCCTGGCCAGCAGCCCAGCAGCACCCCAAGGCAGGCTGGGCTCCCTGCCTGCTGCAGTCTCGGATGGCTTAAAACTGCAGGCTGCTCCCCCCATGTGGCTCTCTGCTCCAGATGAGGGGGAAGGAAAAGGGAGAGGCTTACGCTGCCCCTACCCACCAGGCCCATCTCTCAGCTTCTATTGGCTGGTTGTTTCTGGACTTAATTTGTAAACAAACAAAGGCTAGGGCACAAATTGAGATTAAATTGGGTAGAAACATAAAGGGTAACAAGAAAACATTCTATAAATACATTAGAAGCAAGAGGAAGACCAAAGGTAGGGTAAGATCGTTACTCAAGGGGTGGAAGAAGACAATAACAGAAAATGTAGAAATGGCAGAAATGCTAAATGACTTTTTTGTTTCAATTTTCACCAAGAAGATTAGTAGCAACTGGATGTCTAACATTGTGAATGCCAGGTAAAATGAGGTAGATTCTGGGATCAAAATAGGAAAAAACAAATTTAGACAGGTTAGATGTCTTCAAGACAGCAGTACATGATAAATATATCCTAGAAATTCTCAAAACTTTTTTTGGTCTGTGGCCCACTGGGCTCAATGCAAACATTTCCATTGACCACCAGTTGCTAATGGAAACTTGCCATTAATTACATAATTATACCCAAGCCATTTTGCTTGTGCTGCAGCTAGGGAGAATGGTTTAATTTAACCAGTAAGAAAGGAAATACTAAATTATTAAACAGATTAAGTGCTTTAACTTTCTCATGTTTATTTAAAATGAAGTTTTATAAACTAAGTAAAATATTAGTTTATTGTCAACACAAAAGGCTTCAATGTTTTCTTTATGTATGGCAGGGGTGGGGAATCTTTTTTGGGTCAGGGGCCTCTGATCTACAGAAGAATCAGTTGAGGATCACACCAGTGAGAAGCACAAACATACAAAAAAAACCTCACCCTTCAAAAATCCCCAGCCCTCATTGATGTGGCCCCCAACTGAAACACTTCACTCTGGTGCTCCAGCCCCACCAGGGAAGAGGGAGGGACAGGGAGGATTGAGAACTCAAGGAGTTTGAGGCACAAGTGGTATTCTCATCTATCCTCCCTGTTGAAGGACAGGGTACCTGTCCCAGCTAGGGACAGTTGAATTCTGGAAGTAAATGCATGGTTGTACAAGTGGTGAGAGAGGGTTTTGGATTCTTCAGCCAGGGGATGCTGTTCCAGGCACAAGGGTTGTTAGGAAGAGATGGGATCCACCTAACAAAGAGAGGGAAGAACATTTTTCAGGCAGGCTTGCAAATCTAGTGAGGAGGGCTTTAAACTGGATTCATAGGGGGGACTGTGACCTAAGCCCTAAGGTAAGTGAGGAAGTGGGATACTGGGAAGAAGCACAAGGAGAAAGGTGCAAGAGAGAAGGACCCCTGATTCATAGGGCGAGGGTAGGGCAATCAGCTAGTTATCTAAGGTGTCTGAACATGAATGTAAGAAGCCTGGGAAACAAGCAGGAAGAATTAGAAGTCCTGGCACAGTCAAAGAACTATGATTTGACTAGAATAACGGAGACTTGGTGGGATGACTCACATGATTGGAGTACTGTCATGGAAGGGTATAAACTGTTCAGGAAGGACAGGTGGAGGAGAAAAAGTGGAGGAGTTGCACTGTATTAAGAGAGCTGTATGATTGCTCAGAGCTCCAATATAAAATGGGAGAAAAGCCTGTTGAGCGTCTCTGGGTTAAGTTTATAGGTGGGAGAAACATGGGTGATGTCGTGGTTGGTGTCTGCTATAGACTGCCGGATCAGGTGGATAAGGTAGATGAGGCTTTCTTCAGACAACTGAGAGAAGCTTCCAGATCACAGGCCCTGGTTCTCATGTAGGGTTGCCAGGTGTCCGGTATTGACCCGGACAGTCCGGTATTTTCACCTTCTGTCCGGTTAAAAAATTCAGAAAATACTGGACACCTAAAATGTCCGGTATTTTCTGATTTTTTTTTCCCCTGCCAGGAGGCAAAAATACTGGACACCTGGCAACCCTATGACACACTCAGCAACTGGGCACCCCCCGCCGGGCCCCCCGGACGTTGCCCCCCACTCCCACTTACCTGGTTCTGCAGGGGCTTGTCTTGTGGCTGGAAAGAAAAACAAAATGACCACCAGCAAAAAAGCCTCTTCTTAAAGGGGCCATGCTGATTTTTAATTTTTTTAATTATTTTTTAATAAGTGCTGTCGGGGGTCTTTTTTTTTTTTTTTTTTTTCCTTCAACAGAATTTTTTTCCTGGTGAGGGACTTTAATCACTCTGACATATGTTGGAAGACCAATACAGCAGTACACAGACAATCCAGGAAGTTTTTGGAGAATGTTGGGGATACCTTCCTTGTTCAAGCACTGAAGGAACCGACCAGGGGCCACGCACAGCTTGACCTGCTGCCCACAAACAGTGAGGAATTAGTAGGGGAAGTAGATGTGAGCAGCAACCTGGGAAGCAGCGATCATGAGATGATTGATTTCAGGATCCTGACCAAAGAAGAAAGAAGAACAGCAACATACAAACCCTGGACTTCAGAAAAGCAGACTGACTCCCTCAGGGAACTGATGAGCAGGATCCCCTGTGTTGCTAACATGAAGGGGAAAGGAATCCAGGAGAGATGGCAGAATTTTAAAGAAACCTTATTGAAAGCACTGGAATAAACCATCCCAACGCGCAGTAAGAAAAGCAAATATGATAGGTGGCCAGCTTGGCTTAGCAGTGAAATCCTTGGTGAGCTTAAATACAAAAAGGAAGCTTACATGAAGTGGAAACTTGGGCAGATGACTAGGGAAGAGTATAAATATATTGCTCAAACATGCAGGGATGTAATCATGAAGGTCAAAGTGCAATTGGAATTGCAGCTAGCAAGGGATGTGAAGGGTAACATGAAAGTTTTCTACAAGCATATTAGCAATAAGAGGGTGGTCCAGGAAGGAGTGGGACCCATACCGAATGAGGGAGGTAACGTAGGGCATGTCTAGAGTTTGTTTTAATTTCGAAAGACGATATGCAAATTCCATGGCACGTGGGGGGTTTTCGGAAAAAAAACACTTTCGAAAAACCGCATAAACCTCCTTTTTTAAGGGTTAGGGGATTTGCATATCCTCTTTCTAAATTAAAACGTAGTCTAGACATGCCTCTGGTGACAGATGTGGGAAAAGCTGAAGTACTCAGTGCTTTTTTTTTTTTGCCTGTGTCTTTACAGACAAGGTCAGCTCCCAGACTACTGCACTAGGCAACACAGTTTGGGAAAGAGGTAGACAGCCCTCACTGGAGAAAGAACATGTTAAGAAGTATTTAGAAAAGCTAGACATACACAAATCCATGGGGACTGGAAGAGGGCAAATATGGTGCCAAGTTATCTTAACTTTAGTACCTAGAAAAATAATGGAGCGAATAATGAAACAATCAATTTGCAGACACCTAGAAAATAATAATGTGAGAAGTAATAGTGAACATGGATTTGTCAAGAACAAATCATATAAAACCAACCTAATAGCTTTTTTGACAGGGTAACAAGCCATGTGCATAGGAGAGAAGTAGTAGATGTGGCAGATTTTGACTTTAGTAAGGCTTTTGATACTATCTTACATAAGGTGGGTGCAAAACCATTCCCAAAGAGTAGTACATAGACAAACTGGAATGGCATATTGAAAGGAATCCTGTTCTGTTCAATAGCTTCATAAATAATTTAGGATAAATAATAGCATGGAGAATACAGTTGTAAAGTTTGTGGATGATATCAAGCTGGGAGAGGCTGAAATTGCTTGGGAGATAAGATTAATATTCAAAATGATTTGGGCAAACTAGAGAAATGAAGTAAATAGGATGAAATTCAATAAGGACTACTGGAAAGAACCACTGAAGAGGGAACAATTAATTGCACATCTAGAAAATCAGAAATGACTGCCTAGAACTGACTACTACAGAAATGAATCTGAAGGCTATAGTGGACATCAAGTTAACTGAGTCAACCGTGTAACACAGTTTTGAAAAAAGGCAAATAACATTCTTGCTGATACTTTCCAACAAGTTATAAGTAAGACATAAGAAGTAATGCTCCACACTGATAAGGCCTCATGTGGAATACTGTGTCTAGTTCTGGGTGCCACATTTCAGAAAATATGTGGACAAATTGATGGAAGTCCAGAAGGGAGCAACAAAAATGATTCAAGTTCTAGAAGACGTGACCTGTCAGAAAAGATTGAAAAAAAGTGGATTTGTTTAATCTGGAGTAAAGAAGATTGGGGAAGGACATGAAGTTTTCAAGTACATAAAAGGTTGTTAAAAGGAAGAGGAAGAAAATTGTTTTTGTTAATCTCTGAAGATAGGACAAGGAGCAATGGGCTTTAATTTATTAAATCAGATTGATGCTATTTTGCTTTTAAGAAAAGCTCAGTGAATTTGTCCACACAGAAAACAGTACTTTTTTACATGGAGGATTATATGCCAGCAGTGTTTTGAACCTATTATTGCTTCTTAATGTGACACCGACAAAATGACTAGAGTTTGGAGTCTCAAAGAATATACCAGGTGAGTGAATGCCAGAGATGTTGGCCCCAGCACCAGGGCAACCTGCATCTGCGAGACTAGTGATTTTGCAGTTTACATGTCTGCAACAATCTTGAGAAAGATAGTGGTGTACTTCAAACCTGGCAGGGAAGATACATTAACTATGACATTTGGAAAAAATAATCACTATGGTTGAAATTTGCAATTCCAAGCAAAAGCACCAGATGGCAGTGCTAAAGCTAAGAAAAATGTAGTAAATTTAAAGCAATTCAGCAAATGGGGCTCAAGCAGCCTTGACCCTGCCTAGTCATATCCTCTTGCTAAAACATTATTTTGGTTGTACTAAAATGACAGCATCTACTATCAGTGACAATATTGTTTGCACTACATGGATGCTACAGACCAAAGTCTAAAAGATGAAGGGGATGGCACATACAGTGGTGAATGTATATGTGAATTTTTAAATGTGGTTGTTTTCTCTGATCAGAATTAACATAATCTCTGCCAACAATCTAAAAAAAATGTGTTGTGCATCTCCTCCTGCAAATACCTGAAGCAGATCAGACTCACACTCAAAATTCCAGGACATGCTCACTCCCTTTCTGAATTTTCTCAGTTTATTTGCTTCTTGTCAGACAAACAGTGTAGCAGCTCAGCTCTCCAGCCTTACATGCTACCATTTCAGATTTTAAAACCAAACTTTGTGGTCACATTGAATAGTATTCTTTTCCTCTCCCTTGTCTTTCATCTCTATGGGATGAAATTTGGAAAGGGTGGTATTATTCCTCAAACAGGCCCACTTACCAATCTTCTTTCTTCACCCACAGAACAGGGAAGCTAGTAACTTCAAATATAGGAGGCAAGAGGTTAAGAGTATATTTGCCACAAGAGTTCCCAATAAATGTACCCTTGCTATGCAAGAGAAATGGTCTATCCATTTGCACAGATTGTGGTGCCTCTGCATTTCCCTGCAACACCAGCCAAGAGAATTCTACCTCCCAAAGCAAAGGAGAGAATTCAAAGGTAAATAAAACTGCAGAGACAAGATTTGCTAATGATAAATGTAGAAGTAATCATAACACATTGCAAAAAGTGTTCATGACAAGGGGTGCAATTCTATGAATACAATAAAAGCAAACCCCTGTGCCATTCTCAGGACATATTGTAAATTAAGTACAAAAAATTACATTCATGAAAGTACAGCTGCTGGAGTCCGGCAGGACTGATGAGGAGAATGGATGATGAAAAGCTCATTGTTGGGGTTTCTTAAAATACACGTACAAAAGAACAGTTACTTATCTTACTGTAAACTCTGGTTCTTCAAGATGTTCTGTCCACATGGATCCCATTTTTGGTATACATGCACCCAATCCATGTCAGATTGGAATCTTTTAACTAGCAGTGTTTTGGGGAGCTGTTCACACTCTCTGGCTCCATCTACATTGTAGCATTTTAGCGGAAGAGGAAATGCAAATGAAGTGCTCATTAGCATTTCTCACGCTCTCATTTGCATATTCTCTTCCGATCCTTTTTGTGGAAGAGCTTTTTGCGGAAAAAAACACAGTGTAGATGGGGCCATTTAGCGCAAAAAAACCCTTTTGCGCAAGAACCCTTAATCCTCAAAAAATTGATCATCGTGGATCACTTAAGACTAACTGCCACAGGCTGCGATAGTACAGACTTTCAGCAACTCGTCTATATAATAAGATTCTGGGATTCTCCATCTCTGTGTAATGCTGAAGTTTTGAATGTCTAGGTTGGTGTGAAGTGATCTTCTGCCATCCAAATTTTAAGTTCTTGTCTATTTTTACTTTACAAATTACATGGCTTGCTGTGCGTGGATGTAACTATGCCCTGCCAAGAATCTTAAACCGTCATGATATCAGACATAACTCAACCTATCACTACACTTACTCTACAGCTAATTTGCATTACAGATGTGAACAGGTAACAGTTAACTGGGAGCAGCGACCCACTCAACACCCACCACAGGCAGAGGGTTGCTCCAGCCCCCTCGTGCCCATGGGAGGCTGCCGGCTCCCAGCCCGTGCAGGAACAGAAGTGGCAGCGCTGCGTATGGGTTGGGACCTGGAGCTATCAGACCTGTGCTCCAGTTCTTCCTGCTCCGCCTGGTTCTGACCCAAGGCCCTATGAAGTCAGAGACTTCCCTTGTAAGGTTTTAGGCATCAGCATCTACTACATTTCCTGTGTTATTTCCAACCAAATTGTGTCCTAGGTGTAGTTGTTTAGGACAGTGATACGGTAAATTCAGGATTCACTGGTGTGGCGTCCTAACAGGTTTCCTGCACTGTCAGTGACGATCAGCATTCGGCTGTGTGTGTTTTCATATGCTTCCTCAGTATATCATGCCAGCCCTGTGCAGGGAGCTAGCATAACAGACTTCACGAGTGCCCCCAAAGACCACAGACTCAGATAAGATACGAAGGCACCCGAGTCAGGTTTATTGTCGAACAAGATGCATTAATAGTTGTTGGTAGCCAGATGGCCTCCGAGCCCCTACTTATTTGTACCTGGGACAATGGACACAGCTCAGCTGATAGTATGGATTTCATTAATGCCCCTTAGACCAGCCAAAGAATTAAGTCAAGGTACCCCAATGTTAATAGACAGAAATGAACTATCTATGATACACACTTTACGTATCATTTTACGCACTAATGACACGTTTGGTACCTCCCCTTGTACTTTTCTCCAAAACATTCGCTGCCCGTTATGCTTTCACTCTTGTTTCCAACTATTTTATCATGTACTCAGCTGGGTGTCCCTGTATTGTCCTGATGGAATGTATTTACATACTTGATGTGCTTTTATCAGTGCTAGCAGTTCTAGCGCTAAGAGACACTGACTTGCAGGCAAACATCTGCTTTTGACACAAACTGTCTGTTACTCATAGTATAACTTTTGCTTAATTTGGTTCAAGCACCAGGCCCATGGTTTAGGCTCTTTTTTTCTCCTACACTAGGCATCTCTTTGGCTGGCAGTGGCTTGGAGTCTCCATCAATCTCCACAGTCAGCAAGTCGTCTGTCCAGGTTCACCAGCTTTGCCATCTGGAGTGCCATAAGCACTTCTGCAGGAACCTGCAGTATATATCCTTCCTCCTCCTCCTCCTCCTTTTATCTGGCTCATCCACGTGGAACATGTGAAGCAGGGGAAAAGGGATGTGGCCTTCTGTGATTGATCTGTCTCCCTTGGCCTTGTGTGGGGTTGGTACACCCTGTCACAGTCTTATGCAGGAAATTAGATCAGATTATTCCTTCTCTTAAAACCTGTAATAGATCTTAATGTCCTTTTGAGGTAACCTGTTAGCCATATGTTTATTAAAAATGTGACATATATAAATAATAATTTTTCTTACCTAGGAGTCTTGGCAAGAAAACACAAATTAGAAGAACCACAATTTTTATCACTCACATTCTGAAAATAACATTTATGACTTGCTATTAAAGAACACTTTATGTCATTTCTATGTTTTTAAAAAATCACATCCAATATATTAATGGGGGAAAGCAAAATACAGAATACCCAACAGTGGTGTTGTACTGTTTATTTTTATAACAGCTCACAAATAAAGGAAAGCCACAATATAATGCTGACAGTTTTCTTTCACACACAATACACCTTCTTTTCCTGCAAAAGTCATTTCACAGTGAATTATTGTGTTCTGCAACAGCAGTAATTTTTGATTATATCCTATCATCTAATTGCATGCAAAAACCTCTTTAGAATTCTTGTCAGGGTTCACAGAGAAATCTCTATAGCAATTAAACCAGGCTGTTATTGGTGTTAAGAAGAAAAAAAACAACCATAAACTTTGAAAGGGGTAGATTACAATGTTGGAGGCTGTAGACATATTGCACACCAAATAATCAAGTATTTAGAAACAAAAAGTGTGAAGCCAAATTTCCCCTTTTTCCTTTTACATAGATTTATGAGGTAGGCAAAGGTAACAAAGAACACATTTGTAGACAAGCAGCATTAAAAGAAATATGAGCATACAGATGGGGTCCTAACAGTAACCCAGTGTTTGAGATGCTGCTACACATGGCTAAGGGGATGGGAGGTCCATCATATACATAAGATGTGGTCAGCCCTAGTTTGTAAATCACATGCCATCATACACAGGAAGTGCCAGCAGCAATGATCATGTTGCATGTTGAGAAAGCTGCAGTAATAAGTACCCTGGCATTTGTTGATATGGTCCTATCCTGATGGCAGGATATTTTTGTTCCTTTGTACTAGACATGCCTCACACATATCTGCGCTGTGCATGCTTTTAGGTTTATCTATCATTTGTGTGCTATTACTGTCCTGTTTAGTCTCCAGATGATGTGGGCATTGACAAAAAGTGATTTCAATGAATAATTATGTTTTTTCTCAAAACATCATGTTTCAACAGCCATAACAAAGATTATTTCTCTAGAGCTTTTGGTGGTTAAGCAGGCCCATAATTTATTCTATCTGGTGGGTCCCTGTGGGAAAAAAATATTCACCTGGACTGTGGACAAGCTAAAATATTTATTTAGAGAGAGATTACTGTGCCTCTGTAATAATAAAGTAATACATCAATGTTTTCTCATGAGGTGTTGTAGTGGACTTAGAAAATAAGTTCTTCTAGTCCATAGTCCAGATTTCTCCTCACATATACTCCCTGTAACTGAAATAAGGTTTCTTGTGATATACATCACTATTTTAAGCATGGAAGATAGAGAGCCTGATATATAGGTTGCAAACAAAGTTTCACAAATTATATTTTTTCAGCAGCATAGTGGATATAGTGCCAGCACTTGTTATAGAAACACCCATTTTCCAAAATAAGCATAGCCCTAGATATCTCAAAGTCTGATGTCACTGAAAAAGCGGTGCTTGTTAGGTGACTTTCCAGACTGCTGTGCTGAGAAAAATGGGTGCCGTTTTCTTTTAAGATGTGAAATCATCATGTTGTAACTGAACAGTTATGTGCACACACAAGAACAAGCTCTCAAAGGTTGACTGGCAAGCTAGGAGCCCTAAAAGGAACAATGCTTGTCAATTTGTATCTGTCAGAACTCTAAGATGTCATTTTCTGGCTTTGTATTATTGTAGTAGTTGACATATCTGTATTGCAGCTTTCACAGGTAAGAAAAAAAGAGTGAGAGGAAGACATGGAGGTAAGGTATTTTATGATATCTAACTCAAGGTAATACAATGACAATTTTTTGATAAGGTACATCTGAGCAAGAATATTTACCATTAAGGAGAGGGTTCTTATCCTTTGCGTATCGTTGACAGCCCACTTTATAAACTCTACAGCCACACCACAGAGATTAAATATGTGTTGCCACATGTCTTCTAATGCATACTACAGAAGATAAAGGCATCAGGAAATCACATACATTTATGGCATCAAGAAATCACATAAATGTATTCTCATTTGTCCAAATTAATTTCATTTGTCCAAAGTCCTGAGGCAAACCCATACACTTCAATGAAGTTTATCTCATTTACACCCGGGATTATTTTGGCCCATGCCATCTACTTCAAATTCTGCTGGTGCCCTATTTTTCACTTCACATGTGTCATGCTATCTGGAGTGACTCACAACTGAGAGTGAATACCTCAGGCCAGACTGTCAGAAAACAAGGCAGATAGCCCCAACTAGCAATGTGTTCTATAATTAGATTTCACCAAGCCGGGAATGCATGTGAATTCCTGGATCACTGTACCAGTATTACCTTGGAGTCACAGATAGTTTCCTTAGGCTCTCCCATCTATCCTGCCACTCAGACAAATTGGACATTGTGATAAAAAGTCACACACACAAATCACATCATATTCAAGCTACTCCCAGTCCCAAGAGATCAGTCACTTACCCCAGATCAAATGGTACCCTAGATCTTTCACCAAAGATAATACTGGTATCCAGTTTTATAGTTAACTAATGGTTTATTAGCTAAGAAAAAGAAATAGGACTTCTAGTCTAATTTTCAATCGGATCTGAAAACCTTAGCTATTTGTTATGGTTTCTTACTTTCTCTAGGTGGCAGGTATTTATTATTGATGGACAAGATGAGCCTTGATAGAACCAGTTCTTAATATGGAAACACTAAGCTACATTCCATTCATTTAGAATGAGAATTGCTCCTATAAAATGAACATGTTCTGATATGTCTGTTAAAGGTTTAAAATTAATGAAAAAAGTTTGGTTTGAAATACATTAATTTTGATCATCACTCCAAGACTTCTCTGGAAAAAAAATCTGTCTTTTCTGTACTAATCTTTTTAAAGGATACATTCCACCTCCAAATGTCCAACCCAGGGTGATTACACAGAGATACTTACACATAGTGTAAAATATAAAAATATATAGGGCAAAATCTAATGATGGGAGCAGCCTTCATATTTTACAATGCAAGTCTAGAAGGGGAAAAAAAGCTACATTGTTTGTTTAATTCTTCCTGCCTTTGTGATCTGGCAGCTATTTCAGGCATTCAACCTTAACTTTAAAGATAGAAGTAACAATAACAACACAGATAGAAAGATAAATTTAAAGATAGAAATAACAATATTTCTTAAACAGGTATTTTAATATTTAGCACATCAGAGCTGATCTAAATCAGCTTGTGGGCAAAGAACATATCTTCCTCTGAATCAGCAGAGTTAAAGCCCTGTTGTAAGTGTGGTGAAACTAGTTGCCAATTCACATGCCAGGTAATTTCACAGAATATTTACTAGCCTTAAACAAAGAACCATATTCATCCTCTGCGTAGGTCCAGAAAATTCCATGATTTTCACCTCCAGATTTCCAACTAAGCAGGATGGCTTCCTAGGGAAGGAAGCAAGGATATTATCCACAAATCTCATGTATCTCTAGCGATCTGTGCAGAGCATGAAGCCATCTGCCTGAAGGCCTTGTCCCTCCATAAGGAAACTCTACCCCTGTTTCCTGACAGTTCTAATGGCACCACACCTCCAAGACAGCCCCCACAAAAGGGAGGCTTGTCAGTAAGGAGGGGTGCCATAGGAAATGTTCTATAGTCACCGCTAATTCTCTTGACTAATCTCCACTGCGTGTCAGGGTGGAAATTAAGCACATTCTTTCCCTCCCACAAACCCACTAATTTCCCCCAATACATATCCTCTTTTCATCTGCATGGATTGGAGAAGTGGGGCACTCCATAGGCTCTGAAGGAAGTGGAAGTTTTGACACAGAGGCCGCTGTCTCCCACTTCCTCACAAGAGAAGAAGGAAGATTTTGCACAGAGGGTCCCATTCATATGTACATCCTCTGAAATGCTTCCTGTTTCATGCACAGGGCCAGTTAGACTAGCAGAACTGCAATGTCTCGGTGCATGGATAAGATGATAGTATTCAGAGGAGGAACTGAAGTTTATTGGGAACGGCAGAACCTTTTGAGAAAGGAGGAGCCTATACAGAAAGTATGTGCTACACCCAAAACAAATGCAATTAGATTGCTGGCATGTAAGACGGTCATAGAGAAGATTTTAAATTAAGGGCTGGGGGAAAGCTGAAACGTTTTGAATATCACCCAGTTCAGACAGATATCCCCAAGGGGAGGATTTATTAAAGGGGGATGCTCTATATCAGTGGTTTTCAACCTTTTCAAACTTAAAACTCATCAGTAAATGTTCATGGCCTGTTGTAATTCTGTAAACAGCCTGGTTGTGTGGTTCCTGAGGAACAGTCATAATGAGGCATTTTACCACTCATTGCAAACAAGTATATTTGCACCCTCTCTCAGAGACGATTCATGCAAGGCTTTGTTGGGTCACGGGCCCAGCCTAGATTTTTGGTAGTGTCCTCCTCCCCTCCCATCAGAGGGGTTGGATGGTCCACTAAGGTGAGTCGGAAGTAGAGGCAGCAGTCCCTGAGTTCTGCCACATAGGGCTGGCCCCATGGAATCCCACTGTACAGGGTTGGCTTGAGTCACCTGGCATTGCGAGTGTGAGCGAGCCCTGCGGCTTTGCACCCTACATGGCTGCCACGCTTGCCCTGTTCAAGTTATGGCCCTACCCTAGGGTGGTTTCAGTCAAATCCACCCTGGGTCCTGCCCAACACTCATCCCACAGTGGTGGCTCCTGTGCTGTGCGGCTCGCTGGGCATGGCTCTCCACTCCAGACGGTGCAACCTCTAGAGCTACAGCATTACTCAGGTTTGGCCCTGCCACCCTCGAATGGACCAGATTTGTGTGTGAGTGGGGACCTGGCTCATGGGCTTGTCGTGCCACTCACTCAACTTTGGTCTCCACAGGCGCCCATCATCATGACAGTGGGATAAAGCTGATTAGGGCTGGGACCCCAGAGGCTGCAGTGCCTGGAGCAAGGAAGTGAGCCCAACCAGCTCTGTGGGACAGGAGCCACAAGAGCTGCCATATGAACTTTGGAAATGTTCTGGCAACCCAATTTTAGGTTCGACCCAAGGGCTAAGAAACTCTAATCTGTTTTATCCTAGTAAAGTGGGGAGGATAGAAGTTGATAAAGTACAAGTAAAAACTAAAGAGAAACAGTAAAACTAAAACGAGTCTCATTCGGTTACATCATATGAAAGCAGACAACTAAATACTGAGTTTTGTTAGTGCTGGTATACAAATACTTTATAAATACTAAGGTGGGTAAACTTGACTGGCTGGTATTAAATGAGAATATTGATATAATTGGTATGGCAGAAATTTGGTGACATGGCAATACCAGGGTACAAAATATATAGGAAAGACAGAGCAGGATCACATTGCAGGAAGAAAGCAGAGTCAAACAGAGTAAATATCTTAGTTGAATCAAACTGTATCATACCTTCTGCCCAGATCCTGCACTCCCACCCCACTCCTGCACCCTACCATCCACTCAGATTGCGCATCCCCACCCCCGGCCTACTCCCGAGCAGTCACCTCCCACATACCGAACCTCTTATTTTTTACCTAACCCTCGAGTCTAGGGGTCCCTCACAAAATCTACTAGCACCCCAAAATTTAATCTGGCTCTGAGGAAGCCCTAAGCCTTGGCACCTCCTGTCCCATCCCCTGACAGGACTGGTATGCGAGGGAAACCTGACATGAGTGAGGTGTTTCTCTTTTTTTCTGCTTATCAGTCAGGGGCCACATCCATGAGGTGTTTTTGTTTTGGGTTTTGTTTTTGTTTTTTTCTTCTCACTTGCATGTGGCCCCTGAATGATTTTTCTGTGGGTCAGTAGCCCCCATCCCAAGAAAGGTTCCCTACTCCTGAAAGGGGGAGACAATTCTTGATTTATTCCTAAGTGGCATTACATGAAGATGAGGAAGCAATTTAAATGGAACTTAAAAGAAAAAGGTACAAGAGTGAAAGTCCTACAAAGTGCATGGCAACTTTTAAAAGACACCATAAAGAGGCTCAAACTAAATGTATGCCCCAAATAAAAATGATTTAAAAAGCCCAACAGGACCAAAAAATGCCACCAGCACTAAACAAAATAAAAGAGAAAGTTAGACACAAAGGCATCCTTTAAAACTTGGAAATCTAACCCTACTGAGGAAAATAGAGAGACACATACATGCTGGCAAGTCAGATATAAATGTATAATTAAGCAGGCCAAAAATAAATTGAAGACCAGGTAGCAAAAACCACAAAAACTAACAATAAAGATTTATAAAGTATAGCAGAGTCAGAAAGCTTGCAAAACATTCAATGGGGTCACTGGATGATCAAAGTGCTAAAGGAGCATTCAAAGAAAACAAGGTCCTTGCAGAGAAAATAAATTAATTCTTTCTGTTGGTCTTCATTGCAGATGACCTAGCGAACAGGAGCAGCTTACAGAGAGTTTCGTAAGGGAGTTTAGAGGGGGAATTTGAAGGAGGCTAGATACACTTGGATTTCTTTAAAACTTCTTTAAAATCAAAAGCCAAAACTATCCGATTTAAACAAAAACCCTATCCAGAATCTAATTATCTGTAGGAGACAATGCAGGCAGAAGCCCAGCAGCAGAGTGGGGGTTATCCAGTTTATTGCACCCCATGTAGCATGTATGATTACCTGTTGTATGGACAGGTGGCATATGTGTGCATTCAGTGCAAGGAACTCCTGGCCTGTACAGACTTTGGAGGCCGGTGTGGCTAAATTAGAGGAGTTAAGGGAGGCAGAGAGGTACATAGATGAAGCTTTCCAGGACATTGTGGAACTGTCCCACTTCCTGTGCTGTTGAGGAGGTTGAAAGGCTCAGGGAAAGGAGAACATTCAGCTGGGGCAGAGGGAAGTGATCCCATAGTTGGGACCCTCTTTCCAGGTGATGTTGTGGTATCTTCTGACACTGAGGATACCTCTCCGGAGGAGGGAACTCCAGTCATTAGGAAAAGACAGGTGTTAGTAATGGGAGATTCGATCATTAGAAGCATAGACAGTTGGGTTTGTGATGACCAGGAGAACCTCATGGTGACTTGCCTGACTGGTGCAAAGGTTGCAGGTTTCTTGAGACATCTATATACACTTATGTGTAGTGCTGGGGAGGAACCAGTGGTCATGGTATATATAGGTAGCAATGACATATGGAAGGATAGGAGAGAGGTCCTGGAGGCCAAATTTATGCTGCTAGGAAAGAGACTGAAATCCAGGACCTCAATGGTAGTGTTCTCTGAAATGCTTCCAGGGCCATGCACAGGGCCAGGTAGGTAGGTAGAACTGCAGGGTCTCAATGTGTGGATGAGACGATGGTGTAGGGAGGAGGGGTTTAAATTTATTAGGAACTGGGGAAACTTTTGGGAAAGGGGGAGCCTATACAGGAAGGACAGACTCCACCTTAACTAAAATGGAACCAGATTGGTGGCACTTAACATCCAAAAGGTCATAGAGCAGTTTTTACACTAAGGACTGGGGGAAAACCAAAAGGTGCTGAGGAACACATGGATTGGACAGACATCTCTTAGGGGAGTATCAATTAATAGAAATTCTATATGATTTAGTAAGGAGGAGAGGATGGAAAATGATATAATATGGGTAAGATCAGATGAGAAACAGTCAAATGAAAAAGAGTGCCATTCAAACACATCAGGAAATGACAGCTAAATAGTGACAAATTTTGGAAGTGCTTATATACAAACGCTAGAATTCTAAATAATAAGATGGGTGAACTAGAGTGCCTTGTATTAAAGGAGGAAATTGATATAATAGGCATCACAGAAACTTGGTAGAATGAGGATAATCAACGGGACATAGTCATAGCAGGGTACAAAATATGACAGAATAGGACAGAATATATCCTGCAACATGCCTGGAAACTTTTCAAAGATACCATAATAGAGGCCTAACTTAAATGCATACCACAAATAAAAAAAACACGGTAAGAGAACCCAAAAAGTGCCACTGTGGTTTAAAAACCAAGTAAAAGAAGTAATGAGAAATAAGAAGGCATCGTTTAAAAAGTGGAAATTAAATTCTAGTGAGGAAAATAGAAAGGAGCATAAATTGTCAGATTAAGTGTAAAAATATAATAAGGAAAGCCAAAAAGGAGTTTGAAGAACAGCTTGTCAAAAACTCAAAAAGTAATAGCAAAAGGTTTTTAAAGTACATCAGAAGCAGGAAGCCTGCTAAACAACCAGTGGGACCCCTGAATGATCAAGATGCTAAAGAAGCACTCAAAGATGAGAAAGTCATTGCGGAGAAACTAAATAAATTCTTTGCTTCGGTCTTCACAGCTGAGGATATTGGGGAGATTCCCAAACCTGAGCCATGCCTTTTAAGTGACAAAACTAAGGAATTATCCCAGATTAAGGTGTCATTAGAGGAGGGTTTTGAACAAATTGATAAAATTAACAGTAACAAGTCACTGGGACCAGTGGGCTCTGAAAGAACTCAAATGGGAAATTGTGGAGCTATTAACTGTGATTTGTAACCTATCCTTTAAATCATCTTCTGTACCTAATGACTCCTAATGACTGGAGGAGAACTAAAGTGACACCAATATTTTTAAAAGGCTCTAGAGGTGATCCTGGCAATTACAGACCAGTATGTCTAACATCAGTACTTGGAAAATTAGTTGAAACTATAGTAAAGAATAAAATTGTCAGACACATAGATGAACATAATTTGTTGGGGACCAGTCAACATGATTTCCGTAAAGGGAAGGCATGCCTTACTAATTTAGTAGATTTCTTTGAGGGGGTCAACAAGCATGTGGACAAGGGGGAACCAGTGGATACAGTGTAGTTAGATTTCCAGAAAGCCTTTGACAAGTTCCCTCACCAAAGGCTCTTAAGTAAAGTAACTTGTCATAGGATAAGAGGGAAGGTCCTCTCATGCACTGATAACTGGTTAAAAGACAGTAAACAGTTTTCAGAGTGGAGAGAGGTAACTAGTGGTGTCCCCCAAGGGTCCATATTGGGATCAATCTTATTCAACATATTTATAAATGATCTGGAGCAAGAGGTAAACTGTGAGATGGCAAAATCTGCAGATGATACTAAACTGCTCAAGATAGTTAAGAATAAAGCAGACTGTGAAGAGATTCAAAATGATCTCACAAAATTAGGTGATTGGGCAACAAAATGGCAAATGAATTTTAAAGTTGATAAATGCAAAGTGATGCACATTGGAAAAAATAATCCCAACTATACAGACAATATGATGGGGACAAATTTAGCTACAACTACTCAAGAGAGAGATCTTAGAGTCATTGTGGATAGTTCTCTGAAAACATCCACTCAGTGTGCAGCAGCAGTCAAAAAAAGCAAACAGAGTGTTAGGAATCATTAAAAAAGATATAGAGAATAAGAAAGAGAATATCTTATTGCCTCTATATAAATCCATGATATGCCCACATCTTGAATACTGCATATAGATGTGGTCACCTCATCTCAAAAAAAGATATTGGCATTTGAAAAGGTTCAGAAAAGGGCAACAAAAATGATTATGGGTTTGGAACAGACGCCATATGAAGAGACAATAAAAAAACTTGGACTTTTCAGTTTAGAAAAAGAGGCGACTAAACGTGGGGATATGATAGAGGTCTATAAAATCATGACAGGCATGGATAAAGAGAATAAGGAAAAGTTACTTACTTGTTCCCATAACATAGGAACTAGGAGCTTCAGGGGGTAGCTGAGTTAGTCTGTTACAGAAAAAAACAGCAAGCAAATGGTCTGGTAGCACTTTATAGACTAACAAAACATGTAGATGGTATCATGAGCTTTCATGGGCACAGCCCACTTCTTCAGATCCCCTAGTCATAACTCCGGTCATCTAAAGAAGTGGGCTGTGCCCAAGAAAGCTCATGATACCATCTACATGTTTTGTTAGTCTATAAAGTGCTACCAGACCATAAGAACTAGGGGTCACCCAATAAAATGAATAGGCAGCAGGTTTAAAACAAACAAAAGGAAGTTTTTCTTCACGCAGCACAGAGTCAACCTGTGGAACTCCTTGCCAGAGGATGTTGTAAAGATCAGGACTTTACCAAAGTTCAAAAAAGAACTAAATAAAGTCATGGATGCTATTAACCAGGATGGGTAGAGGTGGTGTCCCTGGACTCTGTTTGTCAGAGGCTGGAAATGGATGATAGCAGAGGAATCACTTGACAATTACCTGTTCTGTTCACTCCCTCAGGGCATCTGGCATTAGCCACTGCTGGATGACAAGATACTGGGCTAGATGTATCTTTACATCTGGACCTTTGCTCTGACCCAGTATGGGCGTTCTTATATTCTTATGTGATAAGGAAGATTCCCACAACTGAGCCATTCTTTTTGGGGATCAATATGATGAACTACCCCATACTAAGATGTCCAAAGAGATTGTTTTATCAGTTTGTTCCAAAACTATCGCAAGTCACCAGGACTAGATGGAATTCACCCAAGAGTTCTGAAGGAACTTAAATATGAAATTGCAGAACAAGTAATTAAACTAACTAAATCAGCATCTGTACCAGATGACTGGAGGGTAGCTAATGTAACATGTGTTTAAAAAAAGATTTCAGAGGTCATCCTGACAAATACATGGTGTGAGCCTAATTTCAGCATCAGGCAAATTGGTTGAAACTACAGCAAAGAACAGAATTTTCAGACAATCAGATGAACACTAAATGCTGGGAAAGAGTCAACATGGCTTTAGTAAATGGAAATCATGTCTCACCAATCTATCAGAATTCTCTGAAGATTAACTTTACCCACTTAAATACTCCCACTGAATAAGTGTGTATAAAGTTAAGCAGATGTATAAGTTTCTGCAGGATCAGGGCCCGCGGGCTGCATGGGCATTTACTTATAACTGTTAAAAATAGTGTGATCTTGAATTATCACTAGACTCCCAATCAAAGTAGCTAACCTACTCTGGCTTGAATTGGTTAATCTCTTTTATAGTCTTTAAAAATATTTCCAAAAATCACATCACAGTTTAACAGTTATGAGTCCATGCCCCTACAACCTAAGTCCTTAAACCAGCAGATTTCTGTATATGCTTAACTTTACACACATTCATTGAATGGGACTACATTTACATGTGTAAAACTTTGCAGTATCACAGCCTAATGTTAGACAAGACACAACTGATGTGGGTTACAAACAACACCATGGAAAGGGGAAAAAAGAGGCTGACAATAATACATGTACATGAATAACTTTCTAAATTAACATGAAAACTCACTTGTATTCAAACTATTAGTGTCCTCCCACAATAATCTGCACTAATTTTAACACTTTTTCCATTGAATAATATTTTGCATTCTTCATCTCTCTGTTATTATATACTCAAAGGGCTCATGAGGGCCAATTGTGATGATTTGGGTGATCTATGGCAGATATTTTACTGTAGTGAACATAACTGCTAATATTCTGCCTGTTCCAGCATTACTCCAGATAACTATGATTTTATTACTGATAGCAGTATTTCATCTAATCTGGATGTCCCAGCATAACCTCCAAGATTTAGAATGGCATATGGAAATCCTTAAACTGTGTAAATCAAGGTGGGGAACCTCAGGCCTGGGGGTCAGTTGTGGCCCCCGGCTTGCCTGAATCCAGCCCCCCGAGGCTCAGCATTGGGGAGCCCGTGCTGGCACTCCAGCACCCCTGCCACCCACCCACAGGGCTGG
The DNA here is from genome assembly GCA_019425775.1 of Rafetus swinhoei. Lineage (NCBI taxonomy): Eukaryota > Metazoa > Chordata > Testudines > Trionychidae > Rafetus > Rafetus swinhoei. The sequence goes on from CM033437.1 coordinate 112,618,179, forward strand.
AGCACACAAAATCTACTAGCCTGGCCCCCCCCCCGTAGGCTCTGGTGTGCACAGGGAATGTGGAGAGTGTCTTTCTCCTTCTGAATCAGAGACTTCTCATTTTGCTTCTCACTTGTGTGTGGCCCCCAACTGATTTTTCTGTGTGTCAGCAGCCCCAAACCCAAAAAAGGTTCCCCCACTCCTGGTGTAAATGTTTAAGCTCTAATCAGTATGAAAGGAGTTATTCAGTGTTAAAATCTAAGAGCTGCATTAGACTTCTGGAATAGAAAGAAATAACATGAGCACTTATCAGCAGTGGAACATACTGAATCCAGAATAATAGAAGTATCTTACCATGAGAAACAAGCAGTAAAATCACTTTTGTTAAGAACAGTACAATGGCTTTTTATACAGACAAATCATAGGTTCAGATCTTTTACAAATGAAAAGTCAAAGTATCAAACAGAACAACAAATAAGAGAGTGACATTTTATAATAAGTAATTGAAAATACAAAATAAGATATTCCTTGTCTCCTCTCTCAAGGAAGGGAACTATCAAAATACAAGTTGTGTGGAGCAAGATATTTTCAGGGGTTTTAAAAAATGCGCTGTGCTGTGCTTTGATTTAAATATTGGGGGAAAATTACTTGTATAAAAGTAAAAACTGAGCAAGCAATTCATGTATCTGGCTTTAATATGTCATTGAATAGCAGGGCCACCTGAAGATCATTTGTCAAAAAAAGCTAACCTGTATTAGCTAAAACACACACACAGAGATGAGACTACAGATTAAACTCAATAACATAGCATAGGTTCCCAGTTCTGGTTCTCTGGTCTATGGCAGATACCCATGAAATACAGCTCTTGTTGGGCAGATGGGGAACTGCTGCAATCCACAGGACAATTATTAAAAATGCATATTTTTACATTTTATTAGAAGCAGATTTTTTCATTAATTGCCTGAGCATCTGCCATGGTATTGGCTTGCAGCAAGGCAATACTTTTTGGAATTTGTATACCCATTTTTTAGCCATGTATCCAATAGAAGGAAAACAGCATAAAAGAGTAGTTTCTCTGTAAGATAAGAGTTTAAATCCTCTTACTATTTGTTGAAAACAATAAATATAGTGAATAATCATGCTTATTTATCCCAAACAAATAACAAAAATGATAAGGTAGTTTTACATATGGCAATTTATATTTGTTAGTTTAGCATTAACTTATAACCAGTGAAGCATTAGCTTTTAAGACTCAATTGAAAACTAACTGCACAATACATACCTGTAGATACAATTGTCATCAGTCAGGGTTTCGGGGCTGTCCCAGTGCACTCCTGACAGGACCTCTACTCCGTCAGTGATTATAAACTTTTGGCTGTGTGCGTGTGCTCCCTTTATCTAAAGTGTTAGACTCTGTGCACTTGGGTCAACACAGTGGATTTCTGAGAGCCCCCGGAAAAGACAGATTCAGGCAAGGATGAAACCAAACGAGCAGGTTTATTGCCAAATGCTATGCATTAACAGTTGTCAGCAGTGGCCTCTGTGCATTCTGCAAGCATTGACAATGTACCAACACATAGCAGGCCTATTGCCAAATGACAGACATTAACAGTGTTTAGCCAATGTTAAGCCACTGTGCATTCTGTAAGTCTCGGCAATGACACCTGCCGTTTCAGGTGCCTAGTGTCACCCCCTCCCCCCCGCCAGGTTGGTTGGTGTTCACTGTTTGTGGTGCCCTTTTTATAGACATGTATAAACAACTTACATCACTTCTTTACATACCAGGTTGCCCCCTCTGTTGCCTAGTTACCACCCCTCACCTTAAGAAAGGGGGGATTACTTACTATCCTTCATGCTGTCAATTACGGCCCAGTCCTGAAGCTAGGTCAATATGTGCATTAGTTTTTGGGGAGTCTTTTGTACCAAGACATTTCTTATTAAGATGTTCCACTGCTCCCCTTTGGTTTACAATCTGTACCCGGTACCTCGCTATGTCCTTCCATGCTCGACCTAACTTACACAATCACAATTAACAATAGGGCCTCTTTCCTGGCTCCTGTGTTCCTGAACCAAAGTCTTGCTCACTAGATTCCAGGCCTGTTGATGTTTTTATGTTACAGGCCTTTATTCAGGCCTGCTGACTCCATGTTACCGACCCTCAACTTACTACAACAATCATTTGTTGTTACATCAAATATTGAGGCTTGTTACATAAATAATTATTTGCAAACATTAGGAAAAGTAATCTTCTCTGGATGGTGCAAAAACCAACTAGCTAGTTTCAGTTTTAATAGCAGAGTGATGACACAATCATCACTATAATAACCATATAAATGCACCGGAGCAATGTGGATGGGGGGGAAGAAGTGCGGAAGGGTCACAAGTCCCTTCCCAAACACCATGGGGAGGGAAAGAAGAAGGGCCAGCAGCTGGTGGGGCCAGAGCTAGAAGGGAAGTTTTGAGTACAGAGCCTTTCTTCCGGCCATGCTGCCTGGCTGCTGCACGCTAGAGGTAACCTCTGGTCATGCTGCCTGGGAGAGGGGACACTGCCTCCCACCAGGTAACATGCTGGAATGGGGATGGGTGGGGAAGGATGTGCACTGGCTACACCCTCCTGAGTCCCAGGCAGCCTCTGAGATGCTGTCCAGTGCAGCACAGCAGGATAGAGACACTCCCACCCCAGATAATGTGGGATGGGGAATGGATGGGCTGGGCAGAGGAGGAGGGGCATGGTTCTAGAGGTGGAGTGGAGAGAAGTCACGTGGCCTCCTTTGGTGGGTGCCCCCTTTGTGCCCCTCCCCATTAGTGGCCTCTGACATGCACTATGCACCTGTAAAAGAGATTAATGATGACTGTAGTAGATAAAATCAAGAGATCTTTCCCCAGGATTCTCTAAACTATTGCAATGCAGGGTTATCAATACTATAAGGCTCACATCATATTACATTGATTTTTTAATCCAAACTTGACTGATATGAATGTATAGAATCATGGGATCGTTAGGACTGGAAGGGACATCGAGAGGTCAGCTAGTCCAGTTCCCTGCATTCTTGGAAGGACCAAACACTGTATAGACCATCCCTGACAGGCGCTTGTTTAACCTGCTCTTAAAAATCTTAAAAGGTGGTGATTCCACAACCTCCCTAGGCAATTTATTCCAGTGTTTGACCACCCTGACAGTTAGGAAATTTTTCCAATTTCCAACATAAACCTCCCTTGCTGCAATTTAAGTCCATTTCTTCTTTTCCTATCTTCAGATTTCTAAGAGAAATAGAAAAATCAATGCCAACTGTAGGAAGTTACTGAAGATTTAATGCAAGGGTGGCCAATCATTTTTTAAAATGGGTCACAATGAATACTGATATGAGGTCACGGACCGGCTCCACCCCCAGAAGGGACAAGGCCTGGGGTGAAAGGGCTGGGGCTGGGTAAAGCCTCAGAGTTTCTTGGGCCAGAGGCTTTGAATTAAAAACACAGTAAAGGGCTTGCGGCTCCTGACCACACTGCTACCGTGTTGCCTGGCAGCTGCCCGGGGTTGCTGTGATTATGTAATGAGCTCATGGGTCTGGTCCCTGCCAGGGTAGCACTGCAGCTGGGAGCCGTGAGCCATTTAAATAGGATCCTGCTGCCTGAGCCACCACCTGGAAATTCAGTGGCACGAGCAGCAGGGTATAAACAGATAGCAGCCAGATGCAGACTGCGGGCTGGATCAAAGTGTTAGGTGGGCTGGATCCGGTCCCTCGCCACATCTTGTCCAACCCTGATTTAATTTTAAAATAGCTTCCTTGGTCTTTGCCTCTCTGTTCTTTAGCTTCATTTCAGACCAGGAACATTTCAAAGAGTTGGTCTTCTACATACAATGTCACCTCTTTGCCAGATCAGCAAATATTATCCTTTACCTCTATTTCTTCCAAAATTTAAAACAAGAAACATAAACTTCCTTAGGAACAGTAAAGACAGTGTTTTCTCCAATATAGCAGTCAGAAGTTAAGGCATTTATGTAAAGGTACATGAGAAAAACAGACAGCAACTCGTAGGTCTTTAAACACTATACTTTACCCTAGAAACAGAAAATGGGGTAGGTATATTTATACAATGGAAAGTACAATGGAAGAGCAAGGAATATAAAAGCATGAATCTGTGACTGCATTTAGAAGTACAGAAATTAATAGTTAAGGGATGGCATCTCTTGTGAAAAAGCACATGACATTTTTCAGAAAAAAAGTGTGAACATTTCCCCTGTATCCTACTGGAGACTGTTGTTCTTGAGCATACACACAGAATATGCAGCTGCATAGGGCACCACTAAATTTGGCCCCTGCTACGACTGCTTTCTGCCCCGGGTGGCTGAATCCCCCGGCCCCTTGCTCTCACTGCTTCCTGGCCTCAATTCCCCAGTCCCCAACCCCCTGCTCTGCCTCCCGGCCCAGTGGCCCAAATCCCCTGCTCCACCTATTGGCACCTGCTGCCCCAGTTCCTCACCATCTGCTCTGCCTCCTGGCTAACAGCTCTTCCCCTTCTATTTGCTCCCACACCAGCCTCCCTGCTCTGTTCCTGCTCCCCACAGCCCCTGCCCCCTCACCGTGGGGGTTGGGAGTGCAGATGCTCAGGTTGTATAGGGCACCAGAATTCATAAAGATGGCCCTGCACAAACACGAAGCTTTCATTCACATATCAACCTTACATTATATAAGCTTCCCAAAATGGAGTGCTAGCTCTCAGAATCCATCACGTATGCACACCAATGTATGTCTTCCAGATCATCCTCCCAGTTCACCATTGTCATTTGTTGGAGAAGCTGTGACAAACCTTCCAGAACTGAGTTAAAAACTTATTGAACTGAGTTTAATATCTTTGGAATTCACTGTATTAAAACCACAATTGCCTATGTGTTTTTACATGGTTGCTTGCATTGTCATCGGAAGGGTAAACAGGAGAATAGCAGACAGTGATTAGGCAAATTCCCTCAGGATGCAATATCTCCAGAGAAACACCACTCCTTGGAGAGGTCTGCATATACTAGTTCAAACTAGATTTTCTAGGGGCCAACAGATAAAGGGAGGATTTTGGGATAAATAGCCAAGTTTTAAATTAGTGCAGGGCTTCCTTCCTGATCCAGCAAGTAGACAGGACTTCTAGTCCAATGTGAGCCCCAATCCTTAGGGAAGGACAGGAAGGACTAAGTCTACTTAGACCCCATAAGAGTGAGTGTTAGTTCTCAGCTAAGGTTGTTATGAAATTGTAAGCACAAGAGGGCCCTTTGGAGAAGGGAGAGAGGCTTGGGGACTTGCCTGCTGGAGCCCATATTGGTATAATCTCGGATAAGGTTATTCACATGTGTGTAGGTTCTTTTGCTGTTTTTAATATGTTTTCTCACTTATACTTATGACATTGGAAGTGCTGCATGGTAACCTATAACTTGTTTGTAGTTACTCCATTATTAGTCTCTGAAGAGAAAGCAACTACACCTGTTTAGGCAGATGTTCTTGTGCTGGGAATTATACAGTAAAGGCAGGGAAATGTTAAGCCCAGAAATACCCTGGTCAAGAAAGAAAAAGGCACAGATCTCCACCCTAGAAAGACAACAACTAGGACACCAAAAGCCTGAGAGTACCCTTTTTGAACCACTAAGGAAAAACCAAGTGTAGTTGCCCTGAACTGTGGCAGACAGTATCATCTTCCCTCTTTCTCATGCTAGCCCAGTGTAATGCTATATAACTGAGATATGACCATTTATGTCATTGATCACATATTGGGTGACAAGGAATGGAGTGAATTGATGGTTACCTGTTCTGTTCATTCTTTCTGAAGCACCTGGCATTGGCCGCAGTCAGAAGACATGCTAATGATCTACACAGACCATTGGTCTGAGCCAGTATGGCCGTTCTTTGTTCTTACAATATTGCCACTATTAGGCAATTGCAATAAATCTTGTACAAATTATGTCATGTGAGGTGTCAGTAGAAAAGTCACTATTTGCTAAATAAGATTATCCTGTTTAAAGCTGTATAATTATGGTATCTAAAGATATGAATATTGGGTCTGTGTATCTGTATCTCAAATGTATTTGTTATAACACCACATGGCAGTTTACATATATATTCCAGCCAGCCATTGTGAATGAACTACTCAAGCTTGATGACCCATTAACAACATTTCACTCTAACATTTTGAAAGAGGGATGTAAATTAGACATATCGAAATTGCAAATGAAGCCGAGAGTTGAGTTTCCTGCGCTTTATTTGCATAATCGCATCATGGTGGGTTTTTTCCGAAAAACGCTATTTCGAAAGTGAAACCGCTGTCTAGACATGGTTCTTTCGAAAAGAAAAGCCTTTTTCGAAAGATCCTGTACTCCTCAAAAAATTAGATTTACGGGATCTTTCGAAAAAGGCTTTTCTTTTCGAAAGAACTGCATCTAGACCATGGTTTCACTTTCAAAATAGCGTTTTCCAAAAAAATGCCATGACACGATTATGCAAATGAAGCATGGGAAATTCAAATCCTGGCTTTGTTTGCAATTTCTATATGTCTAATTTACATCCCTCTTTCGAAAGAGGAATGTAGTTTAGACGTACCCTAACAGTGGGCCTCAGAAGAATCTCATTCTGCATTCATATGGCTTGCTGCATATGCCTCAGCCTCCAGGGGGCCATTGGCTACTCCCTATGAGTCATCAAACCTCATTTGATCCTGGACTCCATCTTGTATCAGTATCTTTCCACAAACTGGGCTGTAAGCTTTTTTTGAAACAGCTAATTTCCATGCAAATGGCAAGGAATGGTTTCATTTTGCCTCTTTCCTGCTCTGATTCTCTGGATTGTGGATTGACAACTAAAAGGAGCACATTGGAAGGCCCGTAGTCTATATTTCAATCTTTTGGAAGGCCCGTAGTCTATATTTCAATCTTTTGGAAGTTATCAGAAAGACTTTACAAGTAAGCTTGCTAACCCTCCAAGCTTCTCCTGGTGTCTCCAGGAATTAGTCTTTAATTAAATAGTGTGTCATGTGATGAAACAACCAGGAACTCCCTCCCATACTCCACGCTCCTTTGCCCCACACCCCATCCTAGAGCTCCCTCCAACATCCCAAATCCCTTATCCCTAGAGCCCACACCTCCAACCAGAGCCCTCGCTCTCCCATACCCCAACTGTTCCCCCAGCCTGAAGCCCTTTCCTGTGTTATGTGATGCCCCTCATCTCTGACCCCACCCCAGAGCTCACATGTCCAGCTAGAGGTCTCACCTCTACCTCCTCAACTGTCTGCCCCAGCCTGGAGCCTCCAACTGCACACCAGACTCCTCATCCCTGACCCCACCACAGAGCACACACCTCCAGCTGGAGCTTTCACTTCCCCTGCATCCCAACCCGCTACTACAGCCTAGTGAAAGTGAGTGAGGATGTGGGACAGAGATTGACAGATGGAGAGTCCTAGAAAAGGGGTGTGACATGGCAGAGCAAGGGCAGGAAGAGGTTGGGTGTTTCAGAATCTGTGAAAAATTTAAAATCAAAACAAAGGTAATTGGATTGCTTAAATTTGAGAACCACTGACATAAGTAATCTTAATGAAGAACTACTTATGTATGGTACATGCTGAACTATCTTACGATATAATGTTAGGTACATGCTGAACTATATTACTATATTGGGACCTAGAATTATATCCACTGAACAAAAGTACAGCACAACAGGAATTTTAAGTTATGCAACTAAGGAATGGAAAGACTGACTTGTGAACTTATACAGACCTATTAAAATTAGAAGTTTTGGACAAGATTTTCAAAAGTGTCAAGTGATTTTGAGTGTCTTGGTTTTGGGATCCCCAATTTATCATCCCTTACAACAGCCTAATTTGCAGACGTTAGCACTAACTACTTCCTGAAAATCAGTTTCAGTTAAAGTGGCTCAAGTTGGAGACTCAAAAAATGGAGGCATCTAAACTAACTAGTCACTTTGGAAAAATCTTAGTATAAATTTGGAAAGGGCCATAAACACTGAACATCATGTCATGCTCAACTTTTTAAAATGGAGGGAGGAGTTGGGAGCTCTTTCAAGTCTTATTTAAAATTCTCACATTACTGCATCAAAGTTTTATTTTCTGGGAAATAAATCCTATTTATAAAATAATGCAATCTGGATGATCCAATGGTTAAAGCATTAGCCTGGAACATGGAAGATGTGCTCTCAATTATCTGCTTCACCAGCGACCTTCTGACTGACCTTGGCCAAATCATTTAGTCACTCTGTGCTTCACTTGAAAAAATGTGGACAATAGCACTCCCAGGGACGTTGAGAGAATACATTAGAGATTGTGTAGTGCTGAGATAAAGGTAATACAAGCACTATAAGTATCTCTGGAGGTACTTTAAGAGGTCTTTTGCTGCCTTGTATTCTAATGCTGCTCCAATTAAACAACTGAAAGACATGTGTGATATTTGCTGTACAACATTTTTGTCATTTTTTCCATTTAAAGTGCAAAATCAAGCTGACAGTCTAGTGGCTTTTTCATATTCCATACTTCGCTAGGATAGTTTTCAGGAATTTCCTCCAGCAGTGCTAATGGAGCATTCTCAGAGCCAACAGATTCTGCTAAGTAGGGGGAATTCAAATCTGAAATATTTCTTGAATGTGTCGATTGTGTAACTCATTTCTCACCAGTACTCATTACGCATTGTCTCAGAGTCCTTCAGACTGCAGCCCTGTAAGCAACATACTCTGGGTATGTCTTTGCTGCAGAGTTAACTTGTGTGCAGCACCTAATTCCACTTGCATCCACACATGAAAACTCCTCACCCAAATCAGATGTTGCTTTCAACCCAGGCTAACTGGCCCATCAAGAGCTAGGCGGAATCTTGGGTGCCCCTTACACCTTGGCAGATAGCTGACCCACTTCACACTGAGGATACAGACTAAATCACTTACATGCCTCGGTAGTTGTCCAGTGCCTTCCCACAATTCTCCCTCTGTGCCCAGGACAGACAAGTTCTCTTCTGATTCTTTCCCAGTGAATTATAGCAGCCCAACTTACTGCAATATGAAAAGTAAGGAATGTGCTCCCCCAGAAGTATTGAGTCCACACGGGGGAGTACAATACTACAGGTTAAGCCTCTCTAGCCCAGCACTTTCTAGTCCAGCAACATCTGTGTTCCAGCATGATTTTAGTTAGCAGGATGTCCACTTATGGGTGTGGCCAATTTTCCCGTGGTCCCATAAAGTCTGTTTACAACCACCAGTCCTGGCTCTCAGTGTTCTGTGCTGTTATTTAGCTCTAATTTACCCCTAAATGTTTTCTAAGATTCCAGTAAGTAGTGCAAGTATTGGTAATGCTGCTAGATAATATTGACCTCCCAAGGACTGGCAAATTCTCTTTTCAGCACCAGTAAGGTTCTGATTAGAGAGGTTCAATCTGTAGTGAGAACAAAGTGACATGAGTAGGACTTTGCACTATGGCTGCTCAACCCAGACTAGGCTAACTCAGGTGCTCATCATCTTAACTAACTGAAGTGAAGAAACATCCAAGGGGACTTCTTAATCCGTACCCTTTGGGCTGTGAATCTCAAGTGAAAGACTCTCTGCCTTTTCCATCCTATTTTAGAAGTTGAAAATTATTTCAACTCTAAAAAAAGTCTATATAACATTCCTAAGCAGCAGTCTAAGGCTATGTTTTCACTACAGCCATCACCACTGAACTGATGCAGCTGCACCACTTTACTCTCTGAGTGGTAACAGCTCAAGAGATCTTGGAATCATTATGGATAGTTCTCTGAAAACATCCACTCAGTGTGCAGCAGCAGTCCAAAATACTAACAGAATGTTGGGAATCATTAAGAAAGGAATAGATAATAAGACAGAAAATATCAGATTGCCTCTCTATTTCTATGGTACACCCACATCTTGAGTACTGTGTGCAGATGTATTCACCCCATCTTAAAAAAAAAAAAAAAAAGATATATTGGAACTGGAAAAGGTTCAGAAAAGAGCAGCAAAATTATTAGGGATATGGAATAGCTTCCATATGAGTACAGCTTAATAAGATGGACTTTTCAGCTTGGAAAAGAGACAACTAAATAGGGGAATATGATAAACATATATAAAATTGTGATGTGTTGAGAAAGTAAATAAGGAAGTATTATTTATTTACTGATTCTGATTATATAGAACTACGACTCACTGAATAAAATTAATAGGCAGCAGGTTTTAAACAAACAAACAAAAAAAGGAAGTATTTCTTCACACAGTGCACAGTCAACTTGTGGAAATTCTACTCCTTACCAGAGGATGTTGTGAAGATCAAGACTATAATTGTGTTCTAAAAAAAACCTAGATACATTCCTGGAGGATAGGTTCATCAATGGCTATTAGCTAGGATGAGCAGGGATGGTGTCCATAGCCTCTATTTTCCAGAAGCTGGGATTGGGTGACAGGGGAGGGATCACTTGATGATTACTTGTTCTGTTCTCTGGGACACATGGCATTGGCCACTGTCAGCAGACAGGATACTGGGCTAGATGGACCATTTGTCTGACCCTGTATGGCCATTCTTATGTTCTTTATAGTCAGTGACTGTTTGAGTTAAAGACAGATTCAATTATCACATCAGGCATATCAATGAAGTTTATATCAGCATCTCACCAAAGTAACGTTTTGTCATCTAGAGTGGGAGAGAGATGATCATCTCTGTACAATCACTCTGGTTTCTGTACAATCACTTTTATTTCCTCTGTCTTGTAACAACATTCTCCCATCTTCCCACCTCAAGCTGTGTCTTGGAGTTATTTTTTAGTTATTTCCATCTTTAGGCTCATCTAGATGCAGGCAAGATTAAAGGAGTAAAATGATTAGATCCTGATTTGCATGTGACTTGTGTTGGGCTGGAAGGGGTAGACTGAATCAAACTCATTGTCTTAGAACAGCAGGAGCTGCAATTTCTGTGTAATTTAATTTTACCAGCTATGGACTGACAAACTAAAGTCCACCTGTTACAGTAGAGTAACAATTAAGTATTTTAGTCTTATTCTTCTTAGAACTTAAGGGAGGTAGACTGATTGGCTGTAAGACTTCTTTCCAGCAAGGCTCTTAGCTAAATTAGTGTCCCAGAGGTATTAGACTTTTTCGTCATTGAGATGCTGAAACTTTGCTGGGAATCATATAGCTGTTTCTACTTCCGCTTTTTCAGATACCCATTTAGGAGGCACTCTTTCTAATGTGCCTGTGAGAGAGGAGGACTGAGGTCAGGGAAACAAACAATATGGCCTTGATGAATGTTTAAATTTGTTTAGCTATTGTCAACCTTTGCTTCGTGTCTGTATTGCAGTCAAAGTAACAATACAGCCATAACTTTGTTATTAGCCTTTTTGGTTTTAACATGTGGCTGTGAGGTGGTTTTCGCTCATGGGGAGCATTCTTAGTGGTCAGAGCTGAGGCCTACCAACTTGCAGGGACGGAGGAGCTGGGACCCTCCAACCCTACCAGGATGCAGCCCAGGGCACTGTGAAGGCAACACAAGGTACTAACACCCAGGAGCATCTTAAGAAATGGCCCAGGGAGGCCAGCCTTACCACCCCGCTATTGTCTATCACAGGAGGCTGTGAAGGGAGGCAGCTTTCCACTAGACATTTTTTCTTGGCCAGGCATGGTGTGATAGCTCAGAGCTCTCATTCGCAGGGCAGCGGCCTTCTCCTGATGTCTTGGCTCAAGTCTCTCTCCTTCCAGGGGAGTCCATAAACAAAACAGAGAACAAAAAAAACCTGGGTTAGTAGGTGAGAGGGGGAAAATGTGTAATAGAAGCAGGTCCTCCTTTTCCTCAGGCAGGAGTCTTCACACGGTTGCTGAAGAGAAGATCCTGCCTTCCCTCAGCCTCTCTCATGATCTGCAAGGTACAAGTCCTTTCACTTTCCTGGTCTGCCCCCAAATGACCTTTTCTGCTGCCTTTTAGTGCCTCCTCCAGTCTGTGCATATGTTGCAGGGGTGATAGGGTGCAGCTAGTTGATCTCCTTAACCCTTGTTGCCCAGTGTAGGGTTTGTATACTCCATCACAGGATTGCCTCTCTAAAATATGGTATTTGTCCAATGTGTGGGAGTTTGAGCTTATCTTGATGATTTAGGATTCAATCAATATCTTCTAGAATTCTGAGAACAGATATTTTAAATCCTAGTTTTGTTCTTTAGGGTTTCCACTTTTCTTTCCTGCAAAGTTTTTTTTTTTTAAATATCATTTTGCAATTCTCTTGAAGTTTCTTAGAACTCAGATTCCATGCAGCCTAATGCTGCTCAGTAGGGAAACTTCTCGGATCTTAGATTAACAATTTATCAGAAAACAACTCTACCTTTTTTCCCTACAAAGGAGGTATATTTTTGTTTACGGTCCATTTTAATTTGTAGGACTAAAACAATGTTTCAGAATTGCCCTTTACTTGAGCTTGTGGTTGTGATGGAGCTGCTGTATGAATCCAACCAATTCTGTGCTGTCTGGTTTCCCCTTACTTTCCTCTCTCTCTCTCTTTTTTTTTTTTTTTTTTTTTTTGCTCAGTCTTAAAACTGGGTCAGACAAAGACCTTTCTTCACCTGTTTGGAGGGGAATGATTAGTAATATGCAAATTTGGCAAACTGATCCGGCTGAAGCTGTTCTTCTCTGGTTAGTGCCAAGTTCTGCCTCAAACAAATACTTAATTCTGAAGAACCCTTCAAGTAGGATTTACACCAGATTAAAAATAGTGTAGGTTCACAGTTATTAGTAACACATGACCCATTATTAAGTATTTGTACAACAGGAGAATCTAGGAGTCCCCTTTATAAAAGGTACTGTACAAAGAATAAAACAACAATGCTTGCCCTAAAGAACTTACTATTTAAGACCAGGTTTACACCAGAAGAGCTTTGATGGAATAGCTACACCAGTATTCTATCCTGGCAAAGCCCTCCTAACGTGAACAAAGCTTACACTGGAAAAATGGGGCTTTTGCAGGCATAGCTTACTCCAACCCCCACCTCAAGTGAACTATGCTATCTCAGCTAATGAAGTTTTGCCAGTATAACTGCAACTATACTAGGGGCTTTTCCTGGCACAGCCATGTCAAAAGCAAATCACACCTCTGACTAACTTAAGCCTGGTCTACACCTAAAACTTAGGACAACCTAACTACATCATTCAGGGGAGGGACAAATCCATACACCCCTGAGAAACACAGATAAGCTGACCCAAGCCCTGGTGTAGACAGCACTAGGTCAAAGGAAGAACTCTTCCACCAACCTCGCTACGGCCTCTCAGGGAGGTGGATTACTATAGTGATCACAGGTGCCAATTCTGTGGGTGCTCCATAGGGAGAAAATGAGCATCCTGGCACTCACCCACATGTATATCATTGGATAATGACCATAAATTCTTCAGCAAAAGTCCTGATTTTATTTCTTCACATACAGTTTGCCATGGAATCCAATGTAATAGCAGGAAATAAATGAAAAAAAGTCATCAGAATTATATATGTTGAATTATATATTAAAATTAACTACAAAAATCAATGCAGTATCCTGTTCATTTTAATGCAATGGAGATCCTTTAACATATTTCCCATTTGTTTTATACTGCTGCAAAGGTTTCACAAAGTCTCCATATTTTGCATTGATAATAAAAGGGTGGGGAGTGGAGAAAAATAAGCCAAAGACTCGGCTCACAGGAGTCTTTGGGAGGTTAGAGTTCTTAAAAGTTGGAAATCAGGGCTGTGTTACCCTTGTCTGTTGGGACATTTGGATCCTCCTTAGTGAAAGAGCCATGAGCCTTTGTGAAATCAAATCACCAAGCAGACCAATCAGCAACACACATTTTTTCTGTGCCTGAGGCAAGAGCAGCATTTTCTGTGGAACCACATCACTATTCATAGCAGAAATTAAATTTAACATATTTCTCACATAAATCTAAACATTGTAGGGATAAACAATACAGCTGGGAAACATATACAGTTCTAACTACCATATTTAATGAGTTCCCATGCAAGCCTGTCTACAGCAAGTTCTCTTCATTTATAGGTATTGCAAAATAATGAGGTCCTATTTTTCACTTTAGCTCTTTTCTCTAACCTGGGTGTGGAGCAGGTGAGGCAGAGAGGATAGCTAGCTACCTGTTGATCAGTCCCTTACTTCATAGAGCAGTGGCTTCAGGCTAGCTCAAGGGATCACTTTATGTCTGAGAGCAGATCCTCATGAAAATCCACAAAGCCATTAAATTTTCATTAATGAGTGAATATACATTCAGATGTTTTTAAGAGGATGGAAGGGAAAGTAATTTCAGTTACACCCAAGTAATTTCACTGATGTTAATGGGGCTTGCACAATTGTAATTGAAGACAGAAATGCAGCTTATGGGCCATTGGTCTCAAAGAAAGAATTCCTACTTCATGGCTACGTCTACACTGTTGGCTTTTTGCGCAAGAACAGCTGTTCTTGTGCAAAAACTTGCAGAGCATCTACACTGCACGCGCGTTCTTGTGCAAGTAAATTTACAGTACAGCGTCAGAAAAGAGGGCTTTTTGCGGAAGAGTTATTCCTCTCCCTACAAGGAATAAGCCTTTTTGCACAAGAGCTCTTGCGCAAGAAGGCAGTGTGGACAGGCAACATGGATTTCTTGCGCAAGAAACCCCTATAGCTAAAATGGCCATCAGAACTTTCTTCCTCAAGAAAGCGTCCACACTGCCATGGACGCTCTTGCACAAAAGCACATCTCTTGCTCAAAAGCACATGGAAGTGTGGATGCTCTCTTGCACAAGAACTTTTGCACAAGAACTCTTGTGCAAAACAGTTCTTGCGCAAGAAGCCTGCTGTGTAGATGTAGCCCATGAGTTCAAAGCATGGGAACTTTCATCATTCACGTAAAATGGTGCCAGATTTGCTCCTTTGCCCGTCTGTGTTAGGGACCTGAACCACTTCTCTTTTCAGGGAGAGGTGGAGTGAGCAAACACTACCCTCTCAGAGCTACTAGTTGGAATATTATAATTTGGAGTTACAGTATTTTGCAGATGCATGGTAAAGAATGACCCTTAATTTACCATTCTTGGCTTCAAGTATGCCAATTTTTTATGTTTAGTATGGATATAAATAAATACCCATTCAAATTATTGTTCTGATAGTGACTAGGTCTGAAAACACCCACTGAGCCTAAGGTTGCTGTTCCATATTTTGTTAAATCAGTCCCCCACATTTCAAAAGATTATTTATTTAAACTGATTTTAAGTTGTTACGGTGACTCCATGAACAGTATACTATTGTTGCAGTCATTCCTATTTAGGATTGTAGCCTGTAATAACTCTTCAGTAACAGCATAATTTAAAAATTGAGGTTTTTATCTTGTTAGATTCCAATAATCAGCAATTTCAAGAAGCAGATGAAAGAGACAGAGCCAAGAATTAGGGTAATTAGTGTTTAAAGTCCCTTTCATCTAAAGGTCTTAAAGCATTATACCCAGTCCAAGGGTTAAGCTCTACTCCAGTGCTTTGGACATACTCCCATTTTCCACCCCAGCATTAGGCAGTTGAACTGAATCAATAGGATATGGAGGGGGCACAACAGCACCAATCATACTGGTCTTTAATTAGGCCAACACCAAGTGGCTGCTGCGGGAGTACATTAGTATACATGTCTATTTGTAGCTTCTAAAGTGGTGAGCGTTGCTGGTGGCACTTAATCACAGTATTTAACATTACTTAAACTACTGCCCAAATACATCCCTATTACACGGAGGCTGTTACTAATTATTAGAGCTCAAGTATCATTAAGCATCAGTTCCCTGGAACAATTCCCAGTAAGACAGCCATCCCTGAGTATACTGTAGTCTAAGTATCTGAATACTAAAGGGTCAAATCCTCTTTCCTCTACCATGAACAGTAGAGTCCCGGACACAGCAGGACAAATATGGTTTAATTACACATGGCAGGATTTGGAAAGCCTCTGCGGAGTAAGCCTCTATATCCATAAGGGACACTCACACTGCATCTTGAACTAGGGATGTTAAATATCAGTTAACTGAATAGTCAAGTATCCTCATGAATTCTTATTGGTTGTTTAACTATTCGATAGTCCCCGGGGGTGAAGCTGGCAGCTAGTGCGCTCCAGTCCCACTCCTGAGAAGCCCTCTGCCACTGAGCCGCTGCCTCTGATATAGAGGCAGCAGTGCGGGATGGCAGCAGCCCTTGTCTGGGGAAGGAGCTCCCGGATCCTGCACAAGACACAACAGAGCCAGGCTGCCTGCCTTCCTTCCTCCTAATACACTTTAAATGCAGAGCCACAACAGCGGTGTAAAGGGTGGCCTTTACAGGGAGGCCATGCTGACTCTCCAAAGTGTCCCGCAACAGAGCAATTGCAGTGCCGCAGCTGCCAACAAGTTTGCTCGGCACCCCTTGGCCTAACTGTAGGCCGAGCGACGGTGTATAAGGCTCAGCTTGGGGCGCAGTCTGGGCTAACAGTTTATAAGGCCCAGCCCTGGGTCAGGATGGGGCAGACAGACAAATGTCTACCAAAAGTGGTTCAACAGTTTAAAGCTCCGGCCGGGTCCCGGCTGGGCAGGAGTCAGGTCTTCTCACTAGCGGAGAGCCGACAAGCGCAGGGGTTTTGCCTCACAGGGGGAGCCTGCCACCCAAGGGAAGGGGTGTCGGGGGGACGCAGGCCCACCCACTCCACTGTGTTCCAGCCCAGGGCCATGACAGTGGCAGCCAATGGGTCAGCAGGGATCGGGCCATAACACACCAACTAGGTATGTGGGGATCCAAGCCGCAATGCGCTGCCCATCCGACCTCCATCTCCTCAGAGATGGCTGTCCCTGGGCTGCTTCCCAGTTCCCCCTGGTAGCTTACCAGGTTCAGGCGCTGCTCCTCGAGGTCAGCTGGGGACAGAGGTGTTGTCAGGGAGTCCATTGGTTGCGGCTCAGGCAGGGGCCCAGGTGGACCAGTCCAGTCATCGGGGCCTGGCGGGGGTCCCAGAGGTCACAGCATGTCTTCAGGCTGTCGCAGTGGTCTCAGCAGCCCAGGCCAGGCCTCGGGACCCGGCAGGGGTCCTGGCAGTCCAACCCAGTCCTCCCATCAGGTACGGCACAGCTGAACCCTTTGCTGCAGGAGCTGGGACCAAGCATCTGGCCTGTTCAGCTCCCGGGCTGTGACTGAGCTATCAGCTCTTATACTCCTAGTCCCGCCCTCCAGCTTCCTGTGGGCAGGGCTAGGTGATGCTGGACCCGCTCACCAAGGGGTCTTAGACGGCTCTTCCTCTTCTGCGTCAGAGGAGGCCACGTTGCTGTCCCAGATTTGTTACAAGGGGTAGGTCCCGAACCCGGTGCAAGCCTGCTAAAACATTTACTGGCGGGGGCAGGGGAAAGAGAGAATGCATGTAGTCTATAGCATTAACCAATAAGCTTTTGCTTATAGTCGATTAAGTGACTAACAGATACTATTTAATCCCTATCCCGAACCTTCAGTAAATGAAAGTGTAGCCAGATAGTCTGAGAAATGGCTAGAGGCTGCCCTACCCTCATTTGACAAAGGACAATATCCCAAAGATGTTTTATTTTTTTAACTATTTTGGGTAGTTCTTTCTTTCCACCAAACAAAGAGAGAAACACTTGCATGCAAATTGCTGGTAAACATTATTTGTGTTTTTTCTCCTCTGCAAAGTAATTTGCATTAACCTTTCTAAATAGGGAAACTTTATGACTGAATTATTGCATATTTTTTTCCTCTGAACAAAAAATGATATAACACTAACCATTACAAAAATGAACATATTTACTTTATGGTATCGATCTATAAAATCACTCATGCTTCCTAAGTAAATGGCTGTAAAAAGATTGATGACCAAGTCAGGAAAAAAAAATGCAGACATTGTTCAGAAACATGAACCCACAGCATTCTTGGATTAAAAAATGCTGACACTACTAATTTAAGCATTTTATCTGGTAGGAAAGAACAAGCCACTAAAAAGTGGTCTTTTGAACACCAAAGCAAAAGAGAGGTACAATTAAAGATGACAAAAAAAGAATTGTATTTACATTGCTGCTTTGGAAGCAGTTGCCCATTTCTGTAACTAGAAAATTATTAAAAGTAAATTCCTGATGTAACAAGTATCTTATGGTGCATGTTAGTTGTGCTAAATAGTTCCAGTCCATCCAGTTATTGTCACATAACATGTGACTTTCAGCTACCTGACCCATAGGATAAATTGGTTGCTTTATTTATAATAGCGCCCCCTCCCCAATTATTACCATACAGGCAGCAAGACAGTTTGCAAGCCATACAGATAAGAACATAAGAACGGCCATACCGGGTCAGACCAAAGGTCCATCTAGCTCAGTGTTCTGTCTTCTGACAGAGGCCAATGCCAGATGCCCCAGGGGGAGTGAACAGATACAAGTAATCAAGTGATCCCTCTCCTGTCATCCATTTCCAGCCCCTGACAGAGGCTAGGGACACCATTCCTACCTATCCTGGCTAATAAGTATTGATGGACCTAACCTCCATGAATGTATCAAGTTCTTTTTCATCATGATGCTATGTGAAGTAGATGTGATGCTATGATACACTAGGTGGTCTGACATGCTGATCAAAGCAAGGGTAAATTAGGCAAAGGCAACTGTACATCAGAATTAGAGTCAGAGCAATAATGAGGTATTATGTGAAAATAAATACAACAGCAAAAAGGTCCTTGAAAGCCCTAAAATGAGATGGAAGGCTTTCCTTACCTAACCCCCAATACAGCATGATTACTTACACAGTAATCCAACAGCAAGAAACTCATTGCAAGACCAACATACTAGATCCTAAAGTGGAGACTTAAAAAAAGGCTAACCTTAATGCAACTCCTAAGTAAATATAAGAATGCAAAGACCAATTCAACGTAGTGAGGGTGACCATATTTCCCTATTCTGAATGTATGACACCTGGTAAAATTACTCATATTCAAATGAGTTCAGTGGCAATCAATCAGAACTATGCACTACAAATGTTCAAATTAATATCACGTTGACTGTTAAAAAGAAATATTACATAGCTGAAGTCTATTTACTTTCTTATCTATAAGGTTTGCACAGAGAGAGGTGACACACATATTTCCATACACCTCTCTCACATGCGGATGGGAGTGACTGGAAGATCTGACCGAGCCCTTCCTTCCCAGTGATCTTCATTCTCCATGCCTGCCTACCTGGGTCCCAGGATGGACCTGCCTCTTTTGGTACTGTGTATTCTCAAAGCACCATGCAGGATCACATGGCCCTCCCCAGATTTCTGTCAGGGTTCATACCAGAATGTGGCAAGCAGCATCCTTTTGGTACTCAGCTGTCCTATGGACAGAGCCTAGGGCAGCTCAGAGGATTACTGAAGAGTCTGGCTCAGGATGGCAGCAGAGGTTGCCTTTCCCCACTCACTGCAGCGATGGGAGCTGGAGTGACCAAGCAGCCTCTTCTGCTCCTCCCCGCCTTGCTGCCCTCTCCCAGCCCACTGTGGTCTGCTTCACTGTGGCAGCAGGAACCACTACTGTGGACAAGCCAGCCATGCATACTGGGCTGGGAGAGGGCAGCAGGGCAGGATGGAGCAGAGCAGGCTGCCTGGTGGCTCCGACTCCCATCACACATTGAGTGCAGGGGAAGTGGCAACCCCTGCTACCACCCCCCAGCTCCTGGTTTGCATTGCTCACAAAAGGGGGCTTTGGGCAAGGGGGCAGAGGAGGGGTAGAAGTAGGAGGAGAGGTGCAGTGGAGGCAGGGTGGGGGTGGAGCAGAGGCAGGGCAAGGCCTATGGCAGGAGGATTGCCCTGAACTGCACACCTGGGGCATGGGTAGGAATTGTCCCAGGACCTGTACCCCACTAAAGATAGCTCTGGTGGTGGTAGGATCCGAGAAACCTGACTGCAGGGGCTTCAGTGAACCCAGACAAAGAGTCTCAGCAGGAGAAGGTGCCTAGGCAACTGAGCAGCCTTGCACACCCTGGAGTCAGGACTTATTGCCAGTCTACCGTGTGCTCTCTCCCGCCCCGCCCCACACTGTCTCACCACTCATGGATGGGTGATTGGCTGGCTTTCAGTCAAGAATCCAGACAGCAGGAGGATCCACCAGTACTGATGGGAGGGTAGAGACAGAAAATAGGCACTAATTTTCCCCATTTATAAAAATAAGTAGGAACACCTGCAAGAGGGCTTAAATAGGGGACTGTCCCTTTAAACACAGGACATCTAGTCACCCTAAACATACCACACAGAGAAGAAATACTCACTTTAGTTTTAGATTCCAGCAGTTACTAATTCCCTGCTTGTTTATATGTCCTTTATACTGGTTACAGGGTGGCTTCCATTACTAGTCCAGCAAGAAACACCTGTTCAAGCACTTGTGTAAGAGGTATGAAAAGGAAGACAGGTGTGTAAACAGTATGAAAAGGAAAGAAGTCATATGTTTGTAACCATAGTAGCTAACAGGATTTCACGTTTTGCCCCACCAAAACCTGACTCTGGGAGAAAGTTGTCTGTCTTCTTAAATAGAGACACAAGGTGGGTGGAGTAATATCTTTTATTGGCCCAACTTCTGTGAGTGAGGGAAGCAAGCTTTCAAACTTACACAGAGCTCTTCTAATTTAATACATTGCAGTTTGCTGTGTAGGCAAACCAGGTCCTTCTATAGAGACATTCCAGAATGCATTGATCTGCATGCAGCAAAGGCTGCTTTGAGGTTGCCATGTACTGTATACTTTGCTGAGGAACTATTTGATACAAATAATAGAGACAAATGTAATTAAATAGCATGGTAAAGGGACAGTACAAATCACAACTGTTATGGTAGAAAAATCAACTATGTACAAAAATTATATTATTTACAATTAGCTCATATGACTATCTCTGCTACTTATAGAATCCTGTTGTTTGTTCGCAAACATTCTCTAAATGAAGTGTCAATCTGTTCTGATAGAGGATTGTTATTAAAATTAGGAAATACAGGACATCCTGAAGGTTATATCACAACCAGGGTGTAGATAGTCTGGTGTAGAAGTTAAGACCAGGAGTCAGGCCTAGTGGTCAGAGCCAGAAAAGGAATCGGTGCTCAAGCCAAGGGTCAGAGACCAACCTCAGAGCCAGAAGCCAAAAACAGAGACAGCTGTAACAACAGCTACATACTGCCAAGGTGCTCATACATCTTCCTGGAACTCCTAGGGGGTGCTGTAAAATGAGTCGCATGTGGGTGGTACTACATGTGCTGATAAGCCTTACCCCTTACCACCAGCACTTATAGCACAATGGATAGATTGCAGTTCTCCTGTGGCTGCTGGCGTGAAAGAGTAAATTACTAACCATCCTGATAACCTGGGTTTTAGTTCTCTTCTTTAGTTTAACTTCTTAATATAACTGAATTGGTTTTATCATGCTCACTGCTATTGCAGCTAGCATATAAATAGGAAGCTAAGGTATCACTGTCAGAAGATGAGGAAGAAATATGTAAAAAAAAAAAAAAATCAGAAATATATCCAACACATTCTCACTAATGTTTTGTTCTTGAAAAATTATAAAGACATTTTATTAGGCACTAAGACATCTAAAACATGTTTAGTAAAGCACAGTAAATGCTAGGAATACCCACTAGGTTTTAATTATCCATGACACCATGCAACTGAACAAATCTATAGTATGGCCACCAGCTATTTTCTTCTTTATAGTATGGTGTAGTGTAAAATCCATTACATTGTTCTTTCCTTTGTGTGTGAAGTTTTCATCTCTCCGTCTCAGAGAAATTAGGCTTAAATTTGAGTACGACAAAGTTAATATAAATTACTAACAAAGGTACAGAAATCCAGTTTTTAAACTTGATGTCCCTTAATGTTTGAATAGCACCACACTGCACATACTGGCTGTGTCTAGATTGGCATGATTTTCTGGAAATGTTTTTAACGGAAAAGTTTTCCGTTAAAAGCATTTTCGGAACAGAGCGTCTAGATTGGCACGGACGCTTTTCCGCAAAAGCACTTTTTGCGGAAAAGTGTCGTGCCAATCTAAACGCTTTCATAAAAAGCCCCGATCGCCATTTTCGCGATCTGGGCTTTTTTGCGGAAAACAAATCTGAGCTGTCTACACTGGCCCTTTTGTGCAAAAGCTTTGTGCAAAAGGGACTTTTGCCTGAACGGGAGCAGAATAGTATTTCCGCAAGAAGCACTGATTTCTTACAGTAGGAAGTCAGTGCTTTTGCGGAAATTCAAGCGGCCAGTGTAGACAGCTGGCAAGTTTTTCTGGAAAAGCGGCTGATTTTCCGGAAAAACTGGCCAGTCTAGACACAGCCACTATGTCTTAAATTGCACATTTTGTGGGTCTAAGGAGTAACAAACAATGCTGACTGTATACTATGTGGCTAAATTAAAGGTGACCTGCACAGAGGGGGAAAAAAATGAGCCTGTGACCTTTTGCTGTTCAAGATGCATAAAGAATAACTCAAAACACATGATAAAAATATATTGCTTCCTCCCCCCACACACATGAGAAGTTTCGAGTATTGTCTGGCCTGTGAGATTTTTTGACGGTTGGAGAATGAGTGAATTTTGACAACAGAGGAATCAAGAGAGGGAAAGTTGACTAATGTAGGCCATGATCTAGGTCATGCAAAGCAGGTTGTATCATCAGGGCTCTAGACAGGAAGAGATTTTTAATTGGAATGTATAAAAATATTTTGTTTTAAATAGGTGTTTTTAAAAACAAATACTTAGTTGATTTTTGGAGAAGGGAAGTTTTTGTTTAAAGTAAAATCTCCACAGCCTTACTCCTTCAATAAAGTTGTAAAAACTATGAAATAACTATTTTCTGAGACTCAACAAGTCCTTTAGTAAACTGAGGGGAATCAGGACTGGAAACCAGAACTGATTTTTCTAGAATTTCTAAGTTAAGAAACAATCATAATGAGATCCATATAACTCATGGGAACTACTCATATAAATATTTACTAATGTATAAGCATTTGAAGGCCTTCACCCAGCCCCAAAGCTATTATCAATAAGGAGCATTTAACAAAGAATATGTTGCCTATCCATGTTTACAGCATTGTGTGTGTAACATGTTGTTTACCTGGATCTGCAACTGTTGGGGATTTGTATGTGATTTCACCCCCTAGGAATTTTACAAATGAAACCCTGAACAGAGAAAAATGAACAGCTGCTCCATCTAACATCCCTTTTCTTCGGACTTCCCACCCCCAACAGGAAAGAAAACAGCAGAAGAGCTCATCACTGGTTTCTCCCAAGAGCAGCAAGTGCTCTGGCCTCTAGAACCCCTGCACCTCGGACCTGCGAGAGCATTCTGCGGCTGTCCCAATGCTGCGCCGAGTTCGCCCCCCTCCGGGGAGAGCGACAGCTACTGTCACTCCCCCCACTGCCTACTAGGCTATCTCGGTAGCTGGGGCTAGGGCTCTGGAGTAAGTGATGGAACGAAAGGAACACCTCGCACCCTTCTCGTTGCTCCTCTTGTGCGATTAGCTCTTTCCGCTGGCGGGAAGCTCCCGATGCTTTTCGGATTTTCTGTTGCAGACTCCTGCGAACAGATGTTGGTCAGTCACACTTCCTGAGATTGTCACTCACAACCCATCGGGAGCCAGGGCAAAATCTGGGATGGCTTGTAAAGCGGATGTACGTGTGTGTTGTTACCTCGAAATAGAAGTCACCCCTCCGCGGCTACATCCTACAGTCTCTGCACACACCCACCCTTCTGACTTCCAGAGCCGGGCACAGTTTGCAGGAGGCGGCTCCTTGAACCTATAGCAGAAGAGACTGAGAAGAGGGTTGAAACAGCAGCTGAAACGTGGGGAGTTTTCCCCTTGAGTTGAGACTCCGGGAGGAGGGAAGGGGAGGCAGCAGGCTAAAAACACTCCCGTCCCAAGCCTCCAAGCTCCTACAAACCTAGCTCGGGAGCGTGTCCCCTGCGCGCCGGGCGCGGTGCAGAAAAGGACTCCAAGGGGCGGAGTTCAGCGCGCTGCGTGGGTGAAAAGGGTGGCTTATTTTGGGGAAGGGGGGTGGGAGGCGGAATGCGCATGCTCTCACGCCCTTCATGACGCGAACTGCCTGATTAGCAGGCAGGCAAGGAGCAAAGCGGGAGGGGGAGGCGAGCGGGTCTGGGCAGGGCTTGGGCGCTGGAGAGAGTAAAGCAAATTGCACGCTCAATAAAACACTGTGGGGAAGCAGCGAGGAGCCAGGGCAAAGTCAGGGACCTCCCCCACTTGCTTTTTCTTCCTTGCAAAGTGTCCAGCCGCGGCAGCAGCTCGAGCCGAGTTGCCTGCGCTGGGGGGGACGAGGCGCCGGTGGGGTAGCAGCGCACACATGGGTGGCCGGTGCCCCGGCGCACGCATGATTTAGCCGGGGCAGAAGAGGAAGCGGGCGGAGCGGGGGCAGGGGAGTCGCTCTCTGCTTCCTCGAGTGGGCGGCGACGGGCGGCTGAAGAGGAGCAGCCGCTGGTCCATGGAGCTGGAAAGGGGGAGCGAGGCGAGCTAGGCAGCCCGGCCGGCCGAGCGGCTCCGGCTCACCATGGATTGCAGCCTCATCCGCACGCTTATCAACAGATATGTAAGTACCCGGGCTGCGCCGCCACTCCCGCGGGCCGCTTCTCCCTGGCGCGAGAGGGAGCGAAGCGCCTACGTTACACGCCCGCTGGCCCGGGGAAGCGCCCCCTGCAAGCCGGGGGGCGCTGCGAAGCCCGTCGCTGTCCTCCCTCCCAGGGAGCGCAGCCCCCTCCGGGCGGCGAGCGGGAACGCTTGGTCCCCCCGTTTCGGAGCAGCCAATACGCCTCCTGCCGGGAAGGGAACTCGGCCGGCCGGCGGGGCAGCAGGTTGCAGCGCAAGCAGTGGCGGGCGCGCCTGGCTACATGCCCAGTGGCGCTTACGGACAATCCTCTCGCTTACTCCTGGGAGTCCCAGCTCTGACCCGCTCGCTTCCTGCCTCTCCGTCGGCTCCTGCAGCGCGCGGCGATGGGCCGCTCCCGGCCGCTAGTTGCTCGTGGGACGGGAGAGATTTGAACTCTCCCGGCTGGACTGCCCCTCATGCGAGCGCGAAGTGTAAACACTCGTTCTAGCTCTACTTGCCATGCGTTGCGTCGATACAATATTTGTTTTTGTCCAGTTAATGGGCTAGCTATTCGCTGGTGAGTAGTTGAATAGCACAGTATTTCGGGCTGTTCAGTAAGTGAAAACTAGCCTTCGTGTAATATGATGCATATTGCTCGGCCGGACGCAATCCACTGAGAGGTGGATCGCTGTTTTTTTGCTTAATCTGTCTTCTGCTTTTGGGAGCCTTTGCATCTGCAATAAAATACTTGATATCCTGTATTTCTCCAAACCTAGTGAAATACAAACCCTCAACAAAGACAACATAGTTATTTTTATCAAGTTGATTACAATGAATGAACCAGAATGAATCCGTTCAGTGATTCTCTCTTCTGCTGAAAGCTGACCTTAGGTGATCAGTCATGAGTTTGATAGTCTCATGATTTGCAGGGCGGTCAAGAGAAGCCTTTGGGGCTTATCCTTGCACATGACTGAAAGGAGGATATGGTTTAAACAGTTGTTAGTGATCCCAAAATATGTATGGGGATTGTCCTGCACTTTTTTTTTTAACTAAAAGTCAGTTTTCCCACCTAAAACAGGGACAATTTACTGTACACAAATGTAAGTAAGGCTATTGGAGCGGACCAGAGCTAGCAACAAATAGCAAATCAGATTTGATTTAGAATTTTTTAAACGATGAATTTACAAGTATTTCTCATAAATCTAAGGTGACATTTACTGTTAAGTGCAAAGCAATGCATAGCAGGAAAAAAAATCTCAATTTATATGATGGGTTCTGAATGATCAGTTATCACTTGAGAAAGATCTTAGCATCATTGTGGATAGCTCTCTGAAAACATCCGCTCAATATCCAATGGCAGTCAAAAAGCAAAGTGTTAGGAACCATTAGGAAAGGGATACATGAGACAGAAAATGTCACAAAGCTGTGGCATGCCCATACCTTGTATACTGCATGCAATTCGTGTCACCCTGTCTCCAAAAGATGTATTAGAATTGGGGAGTGGGAAGTACAGAGAAGTGCAACACAAATGTTTAAGGATATGGAACAGCTTCTGGATGGAGAGAGATGTAAAGTGTCTGGGGATGTTCATCTTAGAAAAGAGAGGAGTATGGGGGATATGATAGAGGTCTGTTATGCTGAGTGGTATTGAAAACATTAATAGAAGACTTAATCCTTCATGTTACATGAGAACTGGAGTCATAGGTAGCGGGTCTAAAATGAAATTCATAGGTAGCGGGTCTAAAAAAATGTCAAAGCACTTCACACAATGCACAGCTTGTGGAACTCACTGATAGCTCTGCGAGTCCCTGGGCAAGAGGGAGGGCCATGGTGGCTCTGTACTCTGAGTGGGTGGGGTCTTGGGTGTAGCTGGGACAGCCAGCTCTCTGTGCTGCCTAGAGCATGGTGCACTTCCTCTCCCAGCCTCAGAGCCACACGTGGTGCTCCAGATAGCCATTTAAAGGGCCCAAGGCTTCGGCTGCTGTTGCAGTAGTAGCAGTGACAACCAGGATTCCCAGGCCCCTTTAAATTGCCAGGCTCTGGGGCAACTGCCCCCCTTTGCCACCCCCTATCGGTGGGCCTGCCAAGGGATGTTGCGAAAGCCAAAACTATAACTGGGGGTTCAAGAAGCAATTAGATCAAATCAAATCATGGAAGATAGATCCATCAATGGATCTAATGGTGTCTCTGAACTTTGATCACTAGAAGTTGGGACTGATAACAGGAAATGGATCACTCTATTACTTGCCCCTTCTGTTTATCCCTTTAGAAACACTTGACAGTGGCCACAGTTGGAAGACAGTATACTAGGCTAAACATGCTGCTGGTTTGACCCGTATGGCCATTGTTTCCTTTTGAGGAAGAATGAATTGACTTTGAAATGAACAAAGCATATGGTTTTGAAATCTGTATGAAATGAACAAATTATATCAAAATTAGTATTGTATTAAGTTGGAGCAAGGTGTATATTGAGGTATAAAAGAATCAGTGCTAAACTGGGCTTTCATTAACATCCTCACTAATGATCAAGAAGTGAGGCTAAACAACATGCTTACTAAGTAACCACTAAAAACAATACAGATAACAATACAGATAAGTTATCCACAGATAACTTTAGGTTCAACTGAACCTAAATGTGAATGAATGCAAATTAGTACATTTGAGGATGGAAGGTGGGAAGCCAAACCATAAATATTTATGGCTGGGGATAAAACCTTCGAGTGTTTAGTGTTAATATGATTTTTGGCTAAATATTCTGAAGTATCTTGTCCTAAATCAGGGAGATTTTCATTCTGGTGAAACCATAGCTACAGTTACCAGGTTTTTTTTTTTTTTTTTTTTTTAAAGCTCCTCAAAGATATGGACACATTGGAGGGAAATGAGAAGAGGTTACAGGAAAAATGACAAGTGTTGAAGGGATTTCCTGTGGAAAGATTTCTAAAACTGTATGCTTCAACTAAGTGATGATGGGTGGGGTGGCAATGGAGGCACTGGGTTCACACACATTTACAATGTGGCCCTGCAGACAGACAAGGAGTTGCAAAATACAGGCAGTCCCCGGGTTACGTACAAGATAGGGACTGTAGGTTTGTTCTTAAGTTGAATTTGTATGTAAGTCGGAACCGGTACATATTGTAGGGGAAACTCTAGCCAAACATTTCTCCAGAGCTCAGTTTTATTCTCCCACACCTCACTTCCCTCAGTCCTTTATTCTCAAGCTGAGGTGTCTGCTGAGAAAAGCCGCTCCGCGTCTCCCTGGTCTGCTGGGGGCCCAGCAGACCAGGGAGACGCGGAGCGGCTTTTCTTGCCACGGAGGACGTGGGCTGCAGGACCACGGCGCGTCTCAGCGGTCTGCTGGGGGGGAGCGCAGCTAGTGCGGGGTTGCCTCAGACCGTTTGTAAGTAGGGATCCGATGTAAGTCGGATCCATGTAACTCGGGGACTGCCTGTATTCAACAAATTTAAGTCTCACTCGTTCAGTTGGACTTGCATGGTGGAGGACTCTGTCCATTAACAGATTGCCATAGCAGTGGATCTTGTTGAGGTTTTGCCACTAAGAATTCTTCACCCCAAGTCTTCTCCTGAGGCTTTTTAGCTATAATAGTGTGTAGGTGGATTGTGGATGGATAAATGGTGTCAAAGATATGTGGGTATTGGCATATCAGAGGCTTTGCAGATGATTAGTGTTTCCCTGTCCAACACCTGACTAAACAATGCTGAGTGATATGACCTATTTGGTCTTAATTTGTTGGTAAACAAATTCTGCATGTTGAGCTTAATTGTAGCTTCTGTGAGGTGGTGTCCATCAGATGCAGATAACTTCAATTGTGTTGTTTTGAGGGATGAGTAAAACATCAGGATCCTTTATTCAAAAAGTAAATGTTGGTCTCCTGGATTTCCTAAGGTGGGGGAAGTGATAGTCCTCACTACAGTTGCAATCTGTGTCCAAAAGCAGTGTGAAGTCAAGTATAACTTCAAGGTTATGCAAAGACTTAGAGATCTGATGCCCTTAGTTCAAGGGGAAGTCTGTTTTGCTAGCATCTTCAAATGTCTGTTTACCATTTTGCCTGAATTGTTTGTCACTTGCTTCAGTGGGTAGCCAAGTTTGTTGTTTTTTCTGTACAGACTAATGGTCTGGTAGCACTTTATAGACTAACAAAACATGTAGATAGATGGTATCATGAGCTTTCGTGGGCACAGCCCACTTCTCCGGTCATCTGAAGAAGTGGGCTGTGCCCACGAAAGCTCATGATACCATCTACATGTTTTGTTAGTCTATAAAGTGCTGCCAGACCAATTTTTTTTTCATTTGTTTGCTTATTTGTTCCAGGCATGGGTCTGCTTTAGCAAGCCAGACTTTAACTAGTAGTTAAATGCTATCTAACTAGTAGTTAAATGCAATAATGCTAAGCACTGCAAATATTGTACTGCACCTATTCTATCTCCTTAAGTAGTGGGAGAACATTCTAGAAGAGAAGTGTTAATCATAACAGAATAGTCAAGTCCAAATGCATTCTGCCTACTTCCTCTAAATTATTTTTTACTTCCACACACATCCACAGCCCTGTGTAAGCATATGGGATGGGGTAAGAGAATCCACATGGTGCAGTTTGTAAATGCTTTGGGATCCTTCTAGATCAGGGCTACTCAACTTTAGGAGCCCCAGGGGCCACAATGATACTCACAGCACATGCCGAGGGCCGCCACTTAAGTGTGGTTGCATATATATGCAACCAAATAGCTTCTTTCACACTGACGGGCATGAAGACAAGATTAAGGCAAGACTACACAACATGCAGGCCCCATTTAAGTCAGTTCTGCTGATATTAGTGAAATGCAATATTTACCTGATTTCCACTCATATGACAGCACTTTGAATAAACAATAACAGTCCAGGAATTTAACTACTAAAATGCATATCAACAGAAGACCATTATATTGACTCCCTGTTGTGGAGAGTGTTCCCAATGGAGGCCATGTTCAAAGGATCCTACCTGCGGGCTGTGTGTTGAGCCCTATGTAAACCCAAACCACAACGCGGGCTGCAAACAAATGGGCCACGTGCTGAGTAGCTCTGTTCTAGACAATATAAAAATGTAGACTTACTGCACTTTAAGTTGGAATATTTGTTTGAGTTTTGTTTTCCAAAAGTAGTGCTTTAGTCGGTTTCAGTTTTTCAAGCATAGTACATGGGTCTTTATGAAGGATAAATATTCAGTTATATTTTTCTGTAATGTAGAAGAGAAGTTTCTCACTAAATATACAGGTATTTGAGTGTAAACCATGCAGTTTCCTGAAAACTTGAACATGTTTTGATTCTTACGGGAAGGGTGGCAGGATATACACTCTCAGTCACTCTCAGTCACCGAAGTGACTATATTCCATGGTGTGGACATCACCTCCTCAGCCACGAGGAGGCCATGTCTACAGTCCGTGAATCTTCCTTGTCTCTGGTAACCCCCAAGTCCATAAGCGGCCCTGCTCACAGGCCAGTGTGGCCCAATGGCCAGAGTCAGTATACACCCCCTTAGTTCAGGACAGCATGGCCTACTAGCCAGAGTCAGTAAATAGCCCTCAGTTCAGGGTAGTGTGGCCTAAGGGCCAGAGTCAAAAGGGTTGGGGCTAGTACCCTGGTAGGGGGACCTGGGCCCTCCCTGCTCCACCGGGTCCCAACCCAGGCCCCTGTGAGCAGCAGAATGGTCTGCCACTCCCTCAGTGGGGAATGCGGCTAAAACACGCCGAGGATATCTGGGTGGGAGGTGCTGCTCCTGCACCCTCCCTGGGTTACTTCCTAGTGCTGCAGTCGGATCAACATCCCACATGGTAGCTGGGTCTTCTGGTTCTCTGGCAGCAGCTTCTCCCTGGAACTCCACAGGGGTTGCGTTGCAGCTGTCTCCTGGGTCACTGGTTCCGACCATCAGCGTTTCTGGCTGCAGCCAGGACCTCTGGCTGGAGGTCCTTCTTCGCTGGCCAGCCCAGACTGAGCTGCTCTGCTGCCTTTTATACTGCCCCAGAATTTGGAGCATGCCCAGTCTGGGTGAAAGGGCGGGACTTCCTCCACTCACAGGGTCTTAGCCCCGCTCCTGCTTCAGTGCAGGGTATGCACTCCCCGTCACAGTAAGCAAAACTAATTTCCTAATGAAAAGTTTCACTAAATCATGTATATTTGTTAAATTTAAAAATCAAAACATGTATCCAATTTTTTTTTTTTTAAATTAGACTGACTTTTTAGAAGGGAAAAAGACTTGAATTTTGGGTCATTTTTACAGTGAAGTTAAAGTAACATCTGTTTCTGTGATGGAGTATACAGACCCCAGACTGTGATCAGAGGAGTTACATCCCAAACTGAAGGGACATGCAAAATGTCTGTAACTCAGGGTCTGAGTGGTAGCCGTGTTAGTCTGTAACTTTAAAAAAAGAGTATTCCTGTAACACCTTGGTTTTGCCCATGAAAGCTGATATTATATGTTACCCAAGATATTAGACTCATGCTCTCTATAGAAAGAAACTGCTGGGGTTCCTTTCAACAGGGCTCTGAGGTAGGACCTGGTGGAGAGAGAGGTTAAGTATTTTGTACCATGAACCACTTAAGGCCAATGCCCTGCTGCTGAGGAAAGGTATAAATGCTCTTAGCCTGGGGTCAGGAACCCGGCGCCTGGCAGCACACCTTCTCCCCACTCCACCGAAAACAGAGGTTCTCTAACCACAATGAAAATAAGTCCTTAAAGCACCACTAACACAATATCCCTGATAAGTCCCTGGTAATGGTTTTTTTTCTGGTTTTTCAATCACATTTTGTTTAAAAATGTTTTCCTCTGTTGCTGTGTGAAAGATTAAAGCAAACTGGAAATCATACTGTACAGGAGAAATGAGAAAACTGATTATACATAAAATAAAACTGGACGTAATTGGGGATGTTAACTAACTTGTATTTGTGTAAACATGTAACCACTGAATTTTTTTTTTTAGTGGTTACATGTGTCAGCGGTGAGGAGGCAGGAACGGTGCTTGTGGGAAGATGGCTCTCTGTGAGCACTTGCTCCCACCTGACACCCCCTCACCCACTGCCTCTGAAACAGAGGCAGGGAGGAGGTGTGTAGTTGTTAGGATTAACCGATAAGCCCAGGTTTATCGGTTAATTGTGTAAATGACTACATGCTAACATCCCTAAAAGTAACGGAGAATCTTTTTTCTCTTTGCACAGTTTACAGTAGGTATAGTAGACGTGTGACTTCAAGTGGTAGTGTCCCTTTAAATATAAACTTGTCATTGTAGATTCAGCTATGACTTTTATTTTAGGTGTATATGACTTCCTTGCAATTCTTTGCATTTTAGAGTTCAACTTCAAATTTGCACATCTTCAAATGACTTACTGTGAAATCAACTTTTGTAATATGTAGCTATAGCTAACTCAACAGATTTGGCACTAACCATTGGGTATATTGCCATACCAATATTGAAAACTCGTTAAATCTTGACTCTTATTAGTTGTTTGATTTTATTTCATGTTATTCCCCTCCCCCCAAATCATTCTGACAGATCTGTACTTCGACAGATACAGCGTAAGTGTGTAAACGGAACCTTTTATGAATGGGTTAGAGGTAAATCCTGTATTTGAAGGCAGGTCAGTTTGAAGGTCAAGGCTTGAAAATTCTTTACTAGATGCTTACTAATGACAAGTTAAGTGTCATCATTGCTGTTCACAGGATCAGAATAGCCTCAGTTTAAATGCCCAGTTTTGTTAACTTTCCTAAGCTTCAGCAGAGGTACTGGAGCTGCCCATGTGAATATTTGGGAAGATAGCTTTGCATCAGATAATACTTAAAAGAGTGTTACTGCCCTCGGGCTAGAAACTTAATCTCCCCAAAACTTTAATTTTTCAAATATTGGTGGACATAATGTGTGCCTTTCTCTGGTGAGTAAAGTATGTTTTTTCAAGCCCTGCTAATGGTTAAAAAACAACAACAACAAAAACTGGCTTCATTCTTCTGTGGCTGTGTTTCATGGTTCTCTTCTCACTTTTGTTGCTCTTGTAACCATGTTGTCGTCATATTTCCTTCACTGAGGTCAGTAATGTTACAAGTGACACGTAATAAAATACTTGTTTGATGGTCAACACCGCTATTTCATGCTCCAGGTTTGACTTTTAAGATCTTTTTATTTAATAACAATAAAAAACAAAAGTACATTTTGAATTTTTATTGCTTTTCTTACCCTTTTAAGCTACTTTTACATACATGTCAGAGACCTCTATTAAGCAACCGTAATCCTTCCTGTTCAGCTTGGACATAAGAAATTTCAGTGGATTCATTAGGTAATTAATTAGGCTAGTAAAACAACTTGTTCCATTTCTTTAGAAAAGAACACTTTGATACTTAAATTTATCATAATGGAAGGGGAGAGAAACCACATTCTATGGGTCTTTAATATATTATTCTCTGAACTTTATCTCCATATTTTCCCTTAAAAATAAACTTCCTTTCCCCAAATAACCTAGGCCTTATGTAAAATAAGCATTTGTTGGAAAGGCGAATTGTGGGAGAATTATCCAAGATGATCAAGTTGGCTGTGGGCTGGTGCAGAAGATTGAGTAATAAAGAATTCTCAGCTCCTGTTTATGGTGATGTCTAGTACCATCGTCTTGATTTGGGGTAATGTAAGTATTTCAAATTGGATAATAAGTTTAAAAGAACAAATTTAGACATAACAGCACTGTTTGAGAGAAATCAAATATGCTCTGATTAAAACTGTCTTAAGAAAATTATCTTGTAAAATAGATTGGTATGCAAGACATTATTTATATGCTATAAAGTAAGAGTATCTTGCAACTGCATCCCTTTGTTAGGGATAACAACATGAATTAGTAATTGTAAAACTTACTTTCTTTTTTTTTTTTTTTTAAATGAGCTGAGAGGTGGCTCACATTCTGGGAGCTAAATGCACAAGTTTTGACTTGATAAAATGAATAACTTTTGTTTACTTGAATCTTGGGTATAATAATTGATTATTATAAATGGATGTTACTGTGCTGGCTGTGGAGCTGGACACAGGCTTGAAGTTATTTGCTCTCCAGGCAATCTGGTAAATGTTGCTCTCAGCATACATTTGCTAAGATACTAAATGGTCAGTAAAAAGCTTGCAGCCCTTGGCGACTGCCTGTTCTGTATGGAGAGGATAACTCACCCTGATCTGTAGATACTACTGTCTAGTCTGACTGTTTTGATTTTTGGCAGGACTAGTTGAGTTAGAGAATCGCAGTTACTAAAATGCTCTGCTTTGTTGGTTGTATATATTTTTAAAAATAACTGTCACTACTGCTTCCTTACTTTTGCTGTTCCATATGTTCCCATTACTTCAGAATGACAAATCTAGAATGCTAAATCTATTCTTTACTGGAAGTACAGATTTTGTTTTCAGTATTACATTTGATAAATTATAGGTTCCCTAGAAAGGAAATCTCTATAAATCTTTGATCACTGGAGAAGTTCCAGTGTAGCAACATTAATCCTTTAAAATTTTTGAAAAATTGAACAATTTAAATCATTTAAAAAATGTACGCTTCCCCTACTTTTACAGAAGTGGTGGAAAATGCAGTCTTGGGGTATGTCTACACAGCCTAACCGCTATTTTGAAATTAATTTGAAATAGCGGAGCGCTTATTTCAAATTTGGTAAACCTCATTCCACGAGGAATAACGCCAAATTTGAAATAGCTAAATCGAAATAAGCGCTGTGTAGATGCTTATTTCAAAATAGGGGGCCTCCAGAGTGTCCTGGTGGCCACTCTGGGCACAACCAGGAAAACTCCTCTCCCTCTCCCTCCCCCCTCCCCTCCCCGGACTCCTTAAAGGGGTAGAGTCTGGCTACAGTGCCTGTGCCAGCTCCAGGCCTGCCAGCCCAGAGCCAGCAGTCACTGCCCCGACCCAGTGGCCCCACAACATGAGCCAGCAAGCCACTGGTAGCCAGCCCTCCACTGCTCTCCAGGACCAGTCCCCCAGCTCCCAAGAGCCTGCCAGGGGCTACAAAAGGCAGGCGCCTTTCTGGTTTAGTGCGGAGATCATGGACCTGATTGAGGTTTGGGGGGAGGCCTCCAATGTCCATGATCTCTGCACTAGACGCAGGAACACGGCTGTCTACAGGAGGATGACTGACAGCCTGGCCACTAAAGGCCACATGCGCACCTGCTCCTGGGTACGCATGAAAATCAAAGAGCTGTGGCAGGCCTATTTCAGGGCCACAGAGTGCGGCTCCCAACCAGGGGCAGACCCGCACACCTGCCCCCATTTCGACGCCCTGGACCGCATCCTGGGGGGTGGGATGGTCCGTGCCCCCCAGGTGGTCATCAACCCTGGGGCAGAGAGCCCTGACCAGGGCATCGAGGAGGAGGGGAGCCAGAGGAGGCCATCATCAGCACCCCGATGAGCCAGGACCCCTGAGCTGCCCCAGCGGACCTGTTGCCGGTGTCATCTCAGGCCAGGGAGGCAACAACAGATGAGTGCCATCACTGTCCCCTTATGGGGGTGGGGAGGATGGAAACCAGGGACTGTGCGTGTGGGCCTTGCTGTCCATGGATCACGCAGCAACCTGTGCATGTGCGAGCATGTGCCATGCTACCCCTGGGCATGAGGCCCCAGCTGGCTGCCACACAGGGGCTTTACCCTGTTAGCCACACGCGTATGTGAGGAGGCATAACATTCACCTGACTCTGGGGTGGGACACAGCTGGACGCCTTCCCTCCACAAGGCCACTCTACACAGAGGCAGGGGACATCTTCCCCTCCCCCCACTATATACACCACAGGGCATGGGTGTGGTCTCGAGGCCGCTTCCGCTCCCGGGGAGAGCAGGACATTCCGAACATGGCCTGTGTGCAAACACAGCGGCTCTGATGGTGCAGGGAATGGTCATCCTCACCTTGCAGAGGGGGGCTGGGCTTCACCCACTGTGTCCCCAGGGAGAACTGACCACTTCTCTTGTTTCTCCACAGCCGCACCAGCTGTACATACAGGGCGCACCACCCCGCCCAGGACATGCTCCCGCACCCGAGGGCTCCGCAGGCCCACCCGTGCAGTGGAGGGGTACCAACAGCAGCACCTGGGGGCACTGCGAGCCCTGCATTGCCCTTGCACTGGGTGCAAGAAGACCTGCAGCTCCAGCGGGAGTAGCTTGCCCAGGGCTGTGCCATTTGCCAGCACCTGCAGACCCTGGTGCAGAGTGTGCTGCCTCCTGCCGCTCTAGCGCCTGCTGCCTCGCCAGCTACCGCTCCTCCTCCCACTCCTTCTCCTCCACCTCCTATCCACCCTCCATCCCCTCCCCATCTCCCCAGGGGACACCGAGGCCCGCGAACCCGTGGTGCTGGGAGACAATTGGCCTGGCGAGACCCCCTAACCGTGAGCCCTGAGCTTCCCCTCCGCATTCTTCCCCTTGCTTCCCCCTCCCAGCTCCCTTCTCCCAGGTTTCTCCTTCCCCTCTCTTCTCCCCTCTCCCGCCTCCTTTCCCCAGTCTCACCAGAGTTCCATTCCCCCCCGCCCCCAGTTTTGTTAAAGAGTTTGTATTTATGAAAATATGTGTACTTTATTTTACGTTAGGGAGGGATAAGTGGAAGGACGTGAGGGAGGAATGAGGCACAAGCCCCCAGTGGGGCACACCAGGGGGACTGTTAGTGCTCCTCAGGGTGGAAGCTCTCCTGCAGGGCCTCCTGGATACTGACAGCCCCCTGATGGACCTCCCTGATAGCAGCCTGCAGCAAGTGCAGCCAGACTTGCAGCAACGTGTCCAAGAGCAGCACCAGAGCGCCCAGGAGCTCTGGCTCCATGTTGCAGAGTTCGGTGATGTCCCGAGTGAGGGCAACCAGAGCACACAGAGACAAAAATGCTTTGCTGTCCCTCATCGAGGTAGACAAGCAAGCAAGGAAACCTGAGAACCGGCTGTCCCGCGGGGGGGGGGGGGGGGGGCGGCCTTAAGCACAGACCTCAGATAGCCTCAAGCAGCTGCCCCACACAGTAAGTCCTGACCTGGTGCCCTACCGGAACTGGTCCGGCCAGCCTTAAATGTGATTGAGTCCACTCAGTGTGGACGCACTATTTTGAAATAGCAAAACGCTATTTCGAAATGCATTTTGTGTGTAGATGCGTTATTTCGAAATAACGTATTTCAAATTAACTATTTTGAAATAAGATATTTCGAAATAATGCTGTAGTGTAGACATACCCTTGGTTAGGTCAGATGATGGTAATGAATGGCCTACCAATGCGGTCCTCTGAAAATATACATAAAGAGTTTCAGCATATTTCCTGTTAGTGTTCCGTTTCATACAAGTATTCCTGTGCAGTATTTGCAGTGATCTATACTATTCTAAAAGGAGAGGCATCCATCATGCTGTTTGTCACAGAGAACAGACTTGCGAGATTCCCCTGCCTCTGGCAGGTCCCGAGGTGCTGGAGGTGGGAAGGTGTAGTGCAGGTGTTTTGCGTGCCTTTCACTTTCCTGCTGAGTCGCCGGAGACCAACCAGCCGCCACCAGATAATGGCGTGCACCCCACCCTGGCAGTGCGAACTGTGTGCTGCTCCCATTTCGCGAACCAGCCTGCCTTGAGTGTACCAGGACTTAGAGCTCCTCTGCCGCACAGCCAGCAGGCTCGGGGGGAGACTCACACCAAAGTCGGGTCTGAGAGGCCTCTTTTCCCCTTCTCCCCCCCCCCCCCCCCAACAGCCACCAGATTTTAGCTGCTCCCCTTTTGCGAGCCTGAGCCCTGTCTCCCCCAGCAGCCTATTAAATACCCAAGTCAGCCCCTCGGTACCGCCCTGTGCTCACAAACCCAGCCCTGAAATGCTTCTCTACCTACTCTCTGTGCTGTGAACCTGAAATCCTCCCTCTTCCGCTCTCACACTGGTTCAGTTAAGTTAGCGGCCCATGGGCCGAGTGTGGAATGGAGGCCGTGCCTTGCCAGGAGCGCAGGGAGTCCAGCCAGCAGGTCTGGGCAGGCTGGCCAGGATCCAGCCCAGTGGCACCTGGATGATGGACTCCAGTGGCCCAGTGGCACTCTGACAGGTGTGAGTGCACAGCGCGTGTGGGAGGTGGGGGGCGGAGCAGGTGGGACATGGCCATGGCAGCAGCAGGTCCTTCATGGGCAAGATGGCAGCCAGGTCTCCCCTCCCTCTCTTCCGCCTCCCCCCCCCACCCCCGGTGCCAGGCCATCCTGAGTGTACATCTATTGTTGCAACTGGACGGGTAATGTTAGTTGATATACAGGGTGAACCACTTAAATTGAATATAATTCTGAAATGTCTGTTCCTATTAAATGCCAAACACTTCATTAGTATCCATGTTTGAATCTCTACTGAAACAGTAAGGAGAAAAATGTTAAAGCTGACCATTAAGCTAGAAGTGTGTGTGTGGGGGTGGGGGGGGGAGACTTGGAAACCAATGTTATTAGCCTGTTGGTCTGGGATTGTTCTGTTTAAAGGGACATGGTCAACTTCCACAAAAAAATGTAAGTTGTCTCTGGTGCTTCACCTATCCAGGTCAGTATTTGTGGGCTTAGTCACATGTTTTTTTTTATATATCTCACTGTTAGAGGGTTCATATAACCTGGGAAAATGGGCTAACCATACTGGAAATAGTGAAACTGACTGACTTAATACAAAGCATAATCAAATGTACTAAGCAAGCTGGAGAAATATTTGTCTAATTTCACTTTTTAGTTGTAGCTATAGTCCGTTTTTTCTTTTAAATGCAGCAGTATGACTTAACAGTGTGCCTTCAAAATAATAATCTGTGCCTTTCAGAATTTTTAATGACCAAAGAATAGTTAACTCTGACATCCTTCAAATTCAACTCCAAAACCTGGGAGGAGGGAAGGAGAAAACAAATAACTTCCTGAAACATGAATTTCGTATTTAGTATTCTAGCTCTTACTTGATCTAGAATCAAATGTTCATGCAGCACAGACTGGAAATGTACATTCACATATCACATTTTTCTTCCTGCTATTTTGGATAGGGATGTTAAATAGCGATTAGGAAGCTAATTTTCCATTGATTACTTGATAAGGAAGTTCACTGTGACTGACAGCTCTTACTACATTTAAAAAGCAGAGGCACAGTGTCTGGGACCCAGCGCGAGCCAGGACAGCTGAGTCCCTAGCTCGCCCTGTTTCCCCCGCTGCACCTCCCCTGCCCCCCATGGAGACAGTGCTGGGGGAAACTGGCTTTTAACAGAGACTGGTACAGAGGGAGCAAGGGGGAGGGAAGCACCTTGTTGAGTAGGGACTCGACTACCCAATAAGCCTAGACTTGTCGAGTACTCGACCAGTCACTTATATCTCTCTCAAGGAGAATTCCAAAATTAGGGATGTATCTATTTTCTTTGAAAAATCTGTACTGTTCCATTGGCCAGATGCTCAGGTACATCCGTACTTTGTCTTGTAATTATTCATATCGTTATCTATGTAATTTCTACTGTAGTAACTTTTGCACCTCAATTTGTGTGTTTCCTCACCATCATTTGGCTTTCCCTTGAGTACCTTTCTTATTTCATTTCATGCATTTTCCTGCTGCCTGGCATTCTAGTCCTTCATAGTCTGATCCTCCTTGATGTTGAAAGGGTGATAAAATTTAATATCCTATCATCCTTCAGGCCTAACATTTCAGTAATGTAATGTTAATTTGGAGGCGTCATTGGGGGGATGGAATACTCTGTCCTCTGTTTGAGCATAAGGGATTTTCCCCAGCCTGCCTATGCACTTTATTTCCAATTAAACATTGTCTACTCCAAGGGTCATTTACTTGTTGGCGAAGCCTAACAACTTCCATTTTTTATGATGAATCCTTAATCTATGACCTGGATCATGAAGGTTAGGTCCATCAATTGCAATTAGACAGGATGGGTAGGAATCCCTAGGCTCTGTTTGTCAGAGGCTAAACAAGGATGACAGGAGAGGGATCACTTGATTACCTGTTCTGTCCATTTCTTCTGGAGCATCTGGCATTGTTGGAAGACAGAATATTGGGCTATGGACCTTTGGTCTGATCCAGTATGGCTGTTATGTTCTTATCACAGCTTGCCTTTAAGATTACAGGTGGTAAATATAAATTCCTACCATGCTGATTTAGCTTTATCAGTAAAACTATTGTAATTTTCACTCTGTTCTTGTTTCCTGGTTCTTTGTGTTTGTATTCTAAATCTGAGGGTCAGAGATCAGTAAATATATGAAGAGCTAAATGTCTTTTCCCCCCCAAGAACTGATCAGCAGGTTAATCATAAAGAAAAATGCATGCTTCCTTTTTTTTGTTTGTTTGTTTGTTTTTAAATCTACAAATGAAGGCAGGACTGACTGTAAACCACTTCGGTTACAGTAAACTTTAACCCACATTACAAGCTGGTTGCTATGGTTACAAAGTATTGTTTTTCTGCACTCACCAGGTACTCTATACTTTTGAAAACATTTTCTTTTGGAGATTCTGGATTGTTCTGTTTTTTAAGTTAATGACAATTTTCTACAAGATTTTTTTTTTTTTAGAACCAGAATTTTTTTGACCTCTTCCTGCTTATAAGACCAAAACTGAGTCAATTGTTTTGGTTTCTGATAGTTTTGTACTTGCATATTTTTATTTTGTTTAGTTTTTTTTCAGGAAAGATCATTTGTAGCACTACTAGATGGCTACTTTTGACATTGATGTTCTGTTGTAATGTAAAAAAGGCTGTTTGGGAATAGGAGGGCAAGACCCTGAGTAACACATCGTAGGCTAAAATATATATCCCCAGTGTTTTTCAACCCTTTTGCCTCTGATCACACTTCCCCTTTTTTGTTTGTGTTGTTTCGATAAGATTGTATCTTGATTTTTTTTTTCACTTGATTTTTATAGTTCATTCAAATCAAAATATCTCAAATTCGCTTTGGGTTACTGCAGTCTGAATGTAGTAACTTTGGATTAGCCAGTAAAATTTACAGTATCTAAGTGCTATAATTGGCAACTGTTTAAAATAGCAAGAAGGGTAGATAACTCAAGCACAGCTTAAACAGATTTAAATGTAATGGAAAATGGAGGGAGTTTTGAGATGCGCTTTTTTTCTCCCCCTCGGATCCTCACCTAGCCCCCGTAAAAGATGAAACGGTGCCTTAGGAATGGCTGGGTAGATGTTATAGCACCGATTATGTAACTAGATTTGTCTTAACTGTATTTCATGAACAAAATAGCTTGCTATCTTCTCATTTAAATCTTTTAGTTAAATTGTATTTTCCTGGGTATCATTGCTGAACCCATTGGTTTACCATTATATGGGATAATATAACATTTCCATTGGTGTAATTGTCAAGGGACATCTCAGCTGAAATTCAGCTTGAACTACCAGGCAGAACACTGGAATGCTGTTATCTCCTCTGCTATAATTGCCATGGCAACAATTGCAGGTAGGGAAGCAAGCCATGTCTTCTTTCTCTGTCAGAAAGACACCAGTTTTAATTTTTAACTATAGTAACTATGAGGTGTCTGTTAGAGCTATACTCTAAATCCCCATGGAAGTTGTTTTAATTAATTTTAATTTATCAGAAATGTTTCATATTAAAGTTTATTGGCACCACAAAAGCATTTTAGAATTATATTTTAAAAACAAATATTTTTAGCAGAAGATGACATTCTATACTGGACCTTTTTTTTTTTTTTTGTAGAGGGGAAGGATAGTCCAGTAGTTCATGCTGAATCTGTGTTTCCCAGGTCCAGGCTCAGCTCCATGCTCCTCCACAGACTTCTTGTGTGATTTTGGGCAAATAACTGTTTCTTGGGCCTCAGTTCTGCATCCACAACATGGGGACAAGGACACTTCCTCATCTTACAGAAATGTAGGGAAAAGCCAATGAACATTATGTGAACACAGGCATTAATGTGGTAATGGTGGTCATATAAGTACTAAAAATAGGTGAGCTTTTTGGTTCTGCCTCATCTTCCCCTGGTGCTACTTGATTTCCAATAGCCTTGATCTGGATTTTGAAAGCATCTCCCCAAACCTTGATTTAATTGATTAAGCTTTGTTAGTAAGTTTTTTGCATAGTATTTCCATTAAGTATCACTGAAATTGCACAGCTATTCTTTAGGACCTTTGTTGTACTTGCTTCATTATCATGAAGCTACAAATACCACAGGCTCAAGAAGTGAATGTTACTTTGTTCAGGTTTAGTGTTTTGTGTATGCATAATTCATATACACAGACAGCATCCTCTGTTTTATGTAGACTGAGCTCCCTTGTTGAAACCTGTGTCCAGTTGTTTCCTTTGCTATATCTAGAAGAATCAAATACTTAAATTTGAAAGAAGTAGCAATTCTGTTTCCTGGTGGCACTGACTAATCTCCTTGCTTCAGTTTAAAGAGGATTTCATCTAACCTATTTTAAATAGAGGATTAAGGACAATTAGGTTCTTCTTCTAGATCATTACAAAGATATTTGTGAAATCCCCTGAAATGCTCATCTGCTAAAGCATCAGAAAAGTATTGGTTAAACAATAAAACACATACGTAATTTTTCAAGATAGAAATAGATTATATGCGTATTAAAAGGTATTAAATACCAATGGTGCTGGAATTTGGGGGACTGGAGGTACCCTGTCCGGGCTTAAAATGGCTTCCATCATATACAGTGTAGTTTTGTTCAGTTGCTTTCAGCACCCTCACTATGAAATAATTTTTAATACCATTACTAAATACAACAAATTATTTGTACTTGTTCAGAAGGGTTAAGTGTGTGTAAAAAATGTCCTAAGCCATGCAGAATGTACCCTGTATGATTAGTAATTTACACGAGTGGACATGTAGATCAACTGGGAAGGATTTCTTTACAGTTTGATGCCTAATGCGATTCAAATAATATACTTAACACTTTATGCAACGCTTTGTTTTTTCGAAGTACCATTAATGAGTCGTAAATAAGTAATTATAACAGTTAATGTATATTATTTAACTTTGCAGGTATGAGTGTTACACTGTACTTAATGAATATGAAACTACCTTTTGAGAGAAACCTGAATTAGAAGGGGCATTCAATTTGTATTAAAGCACCATTCTGAACAGTAGGTGGTCACACAGTAAAACTTGATGTTGAAGTGTTTAATTGACTGAGAGATGTGCACGAATGAGGTTGATTAAGATGGGAGAAGTTGCACTAGAACAGTGGTCTCCAACCTTTTTAACCATAAGATCACTCTTTCAAAGTAAGTGCAATGTAAGATCTCTCCCTTCCCTCCCCTTCTTTGAGGCTCTTCCCCTGCTCCACCCCTTCTCCGAGGACTCATCTTGCTCGCTCCATCCTCAATTGCTTTCGCCAGGCTGGGGTAGGGGGCTGGGAGTGCAGGCTCTGGTCCTAGGCCAAGGGGTTAGGAGTGTGAGAGGGGCTCTGGGCTTAGCCCAGGCTGAGGGATTGGGGTCCAGGAGGGGTTTCAGGGTGCAAGTTCTGGAAAACACTTTGGGTGCAGGGGGATTCACATCTGGGGCAGGAGGTTGGGTACAGGAGGAGGTTCAGGGCTGGGACAGGGTTTCAGGAAGCAGGCTCTGGCTGGGCATCATTTAACTGAGACGGCTTCTGGGTGATGGAGCAGTAGGGTTAAGGCAGGCTTACTCCTGCCCTGGCCCTGCACCACTCCTGGAAGCAACTGCCATGTACAGCAATGGCTCCTTGGTGCCATGTTCTACCCCTCATCTGTAGGCACTGAGCCCACAGCTTCCTGGCCACGGTCCCCCATTATTGATCAATGGCAGCTGCAGGCATGATGTCTGCAGGCAAGGACAGCATGTGGACACTGAGGATGTTAAAGACTAGTCGACAAGTCAATTATCTGATAGTCAGTTGACTAGTCGATTTCCGCCCCCCCTCCTCTTGCTGCCTCTGTGATAGTACTGATAGGAATACTACAGGGGGTGCTTCAAAGGGCAGCGCCGCCTGGAGCCCGGGGTCAGCTTGGGACTCCCCAGCTGATCCCGGGCTCCTCGTGGTATTTCCATGGAAACAAGCATCAGTTGGGGAGTCCCCAGCTGATCCCTGGTTCCGCTGAAATGCTGCGCGGAGCCTGGGATGAGCTGGGGAGTCCCCAGCTGACCATGGGCTCCACGTGGTATTTCAAATTGGCAGCGCAACATAGAGCCCAGGCTGACCCCGGGCTCCATGAGTGCATTTTGAAATGCATAAGAGCCCCTGCTGGGGACTCTTGTACATTTCAAAGCTGGCATGCCCACGTGCAGCCCGGAGTCAGCGGGACTTCCTGCTGGCCCCGGGCTGCACGTGGTGTTCCTCATTCCTCCTCTGAAATGTAGAAGAGCCCCAGTGGGGGTTCTTGTACATTTCAGTGGAGCAATGCAGAAGTGCCTATCGACTAGTCCAGTAGTCAATGGAAATTTCATCAACTACTCGACTAGTAAATTAACCGCAATTTAACATCCTTAGTGGAGACCCCCTGCTGTGCCTTTCTCAAGGGCTGCAGGGACATATCAGCCACTTCC
Source organism: Rafetus swinhoei (assembly GCA_019425775.1). Taxonomy (NCBI): domain Eukaryota; kingdom Metazoa; phylum Chordata; order Testudines; family Trionychidae; genus Rafetus; species Rafetus swinhoei. Next base: position 112,662,182 of record CM033437.1, read on the forward strand.
AGGAGCAGCAGTTATAGGGAAAAGTGCTACATCCACAACAGGTTAGGTATTTTAGAACTCGCTACTCAAAGAATTAAGAACATAAGAAGGACCATACTGGCTCAGACCAAAGATCCATCTCACCCAGCATCCTGTCTGCCAACCGTGGCCAAAACCAGATGACCCAGAGGGAGGGAACACAACATGTAATCATCACATGATCCCTCTCCTGTTACCCATTTCCAGAGAAACAGAGGTTAGGGACACCACTCCTACCCATCCCGGCTAATAGTCATTGATGGACCTAACCTCCATGAATCTGTTGAGCTCTTTTTTTTTAACCCTGTTGGGCTACATCTACACTGAGTTTTTTCCAGCAGAAAATATGCTAATGAGGGACTCATTATCATAAGTTGCAACATCATTAGCATATTTTCTGCCGTTTCTTTTTGTGCCAGGGGGTTTTGTGCAAAAAGAAGCAGTGTGGACGTTTCCCTTTTTGCACAAGATCCTTATGCCTGTCCCGGAGACAGTAGTGTAGACGTAGCCTTGAAGTCCTAGCCTTCACCACATCCTCTGGCAAGATAAGAGTAAGAAAGAAATGAAAATGATGAAATGCACACACCAGTCAAAGTAACACACTTTGCAAGCAGTAAAAGAAGTAACAACAACCCCCCACGTATGTGGTGTTAGGAGATGAGAGTGAAGGACAGTGTGTGTGAGACAGACAGACATGCGCTCTCTCTCTCTCTCTCTGTGTGAGAGGGTCAGAGATTAGCATTGCTAAGTTCCCTCCATCCCCTTCTCTGAGTGTGATGCTATGGTACAGGAGTTGGGGGAGGAGGGACACACTGACATCAGCGCTCCTCTTCTCCCTCCCACACACTTAACAGTAAGCAGGAGGCTCCGGGGGGGGGCCGCTCCAAGGCAGAGGACAAGAGCAGCAGGGAAGTGGGTGGAGGGGCAACTGAAGTGCCAGTGCTTTGTAGCTTCCCAGTCAAACCAGTCAGGATCTCCTGTCAGAGGCTCCAAGATCTACCGGTAGATCCCGATCTACTGGTTGGTGACCATTGCACTAGGACAACCCTATCCTCTTGACTGATGTAGCTTGGCCCAGTGGCACTGTTTATTACAACAGGAGTCTTCTGTAGCTGCAGTGGATAGCCATGACTTCTGTAGTGCCCCACCATGCCTTTCGCTTTCCACAATACAGGCAGTCCCCGGGTTACATGGATCCGACTTACATCGGATCCCTACTTACAAACGGTGTGAGGCAACCCCACACTAGCTGCGCTCGCGCCCCCAGCAGACCGCCGAGACGCACCGTGGTCCCACCGCCCACGTCCTCCGTGGCAAGAAAAGCCGCTCCGCGTCTCCCTGGTCTGCTGGGCCCCCAGCAGACCAGGGAGACGCGGAGCGGCTTTTCTCAGCAGACACCTCAGCTTGAGAATAAAGGACTGAGGGAAGTGAGGGTTGGGAGAATAAAACTGAGCTCTGGAGAAATGTTGGCTAGAGTTTCCCCTACAATATGTACCAGTTCCAACTTACATACAAATTCAACTTAAGAACAAACCTACAGTCCCTATCTTGTACGTAACCCGGGGACTGCCTGTATGTTGCTATGCCATTGTACCAAGATATGGTCTCTTCTGCTTTGGCTACCAGAACAGCCTTCATATGCTTGGAAGAGCAATCCCTGAATCACCATCAGCTTCCACACTTCTGGTTACCCTCACCTGGTTTAGCTCAATTGCTTGTGGTAGTTTACTGGGGTTTGTCTGTGTTTGAGTTAGGTTTACAGTGGGACCAAAGAGGAAAAGAACCACTTTAGGAGTGTTGCAGTTCAAATCACTCAAAGATACTTCCTTTTCCATACACTTGGTTTAATTGAAATATACAATTAGAATATAAATAAAACCAATAGATGTAAAATACTTAATTATATGTAAAAGAAAGAAATGACTTGCTGTTTTTTAAGAATATGATTAAATGCGGAAGATATGATTGTTTAAAAGTACATGTTGTTACCTCTTCTTTTTAGAGTTGTATAAGCTGTTATTTTAAATGAAACAGTGCCATGAAAGCTCTTACAGATCAAGCTGCCATTTAATCTTAATACAAAATGTGCCTAGGTATAAACAATACTATTTTATTATTGGAAATATGATACATGAAGATGATGAGACTGTAAGTTAAGCCCTAAGCAGTTTAATTTAATTATTCTCATTTATGGGTTTTCAATAACTGTTCTGCTGAAGTTAGCAGATATATAATCTAATGTTTAGATTAAGCATTCAGTTTTTACTAAATTACTCCATTTATTGTTCTTAAGTAATGGTCAGCATTTTCCTTGTAAACCTAGAATACTCATAAATTGAAAATGCTGTTCATGTTCACTGGGATTTCCTATATGTTCTTTAACACATGGCAGTTCTGAATTAGCTAACTTTGTTGTGTTTCTGAGGACCAGTTTTTAACTGAAAGTACTCTACAACTTGCGGGGGGGGGGGGGGGGGGGGGGGGGAGGGTTTGTTTTGACTGAAACTCATCAGTGAAGTTATGCTAGAAGTGAATGTGGATTTAAACCTACTTCCAGACTGTAGAACCCCCCTAGCTGGGTACTTCATTCTTGGATAGTTAAGCAACTTCTGCTAAGGTGGCACAGTTAAAAATGGGAAAATACATTTTTCAGAGAAATGTGCAAAATTATAGCAATTGACGCTAAATCTACTTTTTAATCCAATATAAAGTTCTTATAATTTCATTCCTTATTGATAAGTTTCTACAAACAGTGTAAGTAGCTGTTTACAGTGCTTGCAGCTATTCCTTTGTAGAAAAAGAGTCAACAAAAAAAATCTAGTTGTACTTAACTCATTTGTTACTATCTTGTCTGTCTTTATAAACTCTTTGGGAAATAGTCTTCTCTCTGTGCAACAGAGATGAAGTTGCTGCTGTTTGACAAATACATTGGGCATCTTTGAATTATAGTTTAACTTTGAGGAGGATGTTGAGTTGAAACAAGGTCATTATCTACAAGCACAATTTCCATGCATTCATAATTTAAACAAAATCTTCAAGGAAAATCTTGAAAGCTGCTCCTTTAAAAACAAACAAACCAAATCCTTATTCATGTGTGAAAATGAATGAGTCATAGCTTCACAACATTAGAAGTCAATGTTGAAGTAATGTTAATCTCTTACATGGTGTTAAGTGGTAAACTGTGAGTTACACTAGGCCATCTGGTCATTTTATTTTTGTATCTGGCAGGAAGATTCTTTTGTATTTATGAGGAAGGGAAGGGGAGATGTGAAAAAGAGAGATGTAACCGTTTAAGTGCACCCACCGCATTCACTGGGCATGCAAAAATGTTGATTTTTGTTTTTGAAAGGACACAGTGATTTACACAGGGAAGGAAAGCTTGAAATATTTTCAGCTGGGGAGGAGGGGGTTGATTCAGTGAACACAGACTTAAATGTGCGATAGCTGAAATCTTCTAAAAATGATTCTAGTATCAAATTTGGGGTGCTTTTTCTGGAGAGGGAAGAGAAAAAAGGGATTCTAGCTATTTGCGTTTCTTTTTAAGGGACAAGTTTCCGTAACCAGGAACCGACAGTAATACTGTGCTCAAATGCTTATCTCTGGAGACTTGTTCTGATGTGGAATTAGATTTTTTTCAAAACATATATTAGGCATATGACTGAAATGTTCATACGCACTTGCCATTGTTTGCATAATGGAAAAGCTTAAATATATATTTTTGTTTATAGTAAAAATGCCTGTACACCTTTTCATTAAAATGACAAAAATTCATTTTATGCCTGCTCATTCATTAAAATGACAAAAATGGTGTGGCCAAACTATGGTTGGGGTAGAAATATCAAAGGAAACTATGGATGGATATTTGAAGGTTCTATAGGGTTTGCAAAGAGCCTTGCCAGAGATGTGAAGTTTATAATAGCGGTTCTCAACCTGTCTTCCTACTCCCCTCCATAAAATTAGACGATGGGGAGGCATGACGGTGGGAATATGAGGAAAAAATATTGTGGTGTTGGGGTTATTTCTTTTAATGCATTTCATTCTTCATGGATGTCTGACCTTCATAAAGTATGAATTGAAAGAGTGTAATGACTACAGGAAAAGGAAGGAGCCATTATGTGCTCAGCAATTACTCCCCCACATACATTAGAACATGTTTTATTGAAGATGAATATTGGCCAGAACATTACAGTTATCCCTTACTCTTGTCCTTTTGTAAGTGGTTATATAATCTTTAACTCTTCCCCAGACAACCACGAGAGACTGGTAGCAGAGATCTTTTGATCTATAGCCCTTCTCTAACATTGCAGCATTGAAATAATCTTAGTAGTGGATAAGAGTCCTGATTATGTGACTTGGAGGCAAGAGCTTTCTTAATTGAACCATGTTTATAGCCTGTGGCTTTTCTTCACAGGTATTTGGAATTTCTCTTAAGTTTATTCTGAAAGCAAGTGGTAAAATTACAAGCAACTTGTCAAGAAGTTCTCAAGAACTTTTAAAAATCAACACAGGTAAAATTCCCTTTAAAGAGACCAGGCCCGGCCATACAGCTTGTGGGGCCCAAGGCGGCATGCTGTGGTTGGCTACACTGCGTGGTTGGGGGGCTCCCAGCCAGGGCAGCGAGGGTGCAGCCAGGTGGGCAGGCACTGAGAAGCGCAGGGCCCTGAAGGTGCCGGGCCCAAGACAACTGCCTTGTTTGGCTTTGCCTAAGGCCGAGCCTGAAAGGGACTCTTAGTGGATGTCCTACTGATCATTGTGTATCACAGCTTGAACTGTATCCTGTTCATGCTCTGTAGTCCTTTTTTGCATGTGGCTCACACAAGCAGCATGGTAAGGGGTGGATGTAGGGTATAAATGAATTTTAAAAAGTTGAATATTTAACTTGCTATCGCTAATGAAACAACCAATAGAAAAGTTTTATAATTCAAATAACCTATACACTTTCCACTCCAAGAGAAGGGGATTTAAGTCATTAGTGTATTCGGCTATCAAATGTGTGCAGTTATTCAACTAAATCATTTTTCAAGTATCCTTATTCTTTATAAAGATATTAATTAACAGGATTTCTCCCCTTTTCGTCTTTCATAAAATTGATTATATTAATAAATAGTGATTATCTTAAAGTAGTTTGGCTGTTACAAATATATAACTAGTTGGCACCCTGGGGCTGAATATTTAAAACAGGCACTTCAACTCATGAGTCTTCCAAATTTTATTTGAAAACCAACTATATCTGAGTAAATGAATAACTAGCATTCTTTCTAAAATCTTCGCTGACTATTTTTAGAATAGCTCCTATTGGTCTGAAATAACAATATGAGGAGATATTCCTTTCCAGAAATACTTTACTTCCTGCACAAGTTAAAGAACAAGTTCAAACTCAAAAGTGTGTGAGAAGATGGATGAAACTTTCCTTTGTAAAATCCTTAGTTATTCAAATAGCAGTTAAGGGTCAGCTAGCAAGCAGAGTCTGAAGCATGTAGGTGAACAAAATGAAATTAGAACTAGACTCTTTGCTGTCTCTCTGGCCACACACTGTGCACCTGTCATATCCACGTGGTCACTGACAGTGGTGTTCACCACTTGCAGATGCTGTAAAAAGACTGGTGGTCTCCCCCTTCCAGCTTTCCAGCTGGCTCCTGTCATCCTCTCAGACACTGATTTTGTCATTAAATCAAGCCCTACAGGGTGTATTTGGCAGGTAGGAAAGATGTGGAAGATCTCTGTAAACTATCTTCACCTTTGACAACTCTCTAGTGATGCGGCTGGATAGAGAAACGCCCAATATCACTCTCAGAAGTTTGTGTCATGAGAGAGCCAGTATCTTGGACAAGTAAAAATGATCTTCAGCTGCTTTCCCATGACCCATCAAACTTCTGAGAGTGATAGTTGAGTAGTTCATGATGCTACTACAGAAACAGATATTTATGCCCCAAACAGTTGAGTTTTCCTTCCCATTATATTTGTGGAGAAATTGGAGAAGGTCCAGAGAAGAGCAACAAAAATGATTAAAGGTCTAGAAAACGAGCTATGAGGCAAGGCTGAAGGAATTGGGCTTGTTTAGTTTGGAAAAGAGAAGACTGAGAGGGGACATGATAGCGGTATTCAGGTATCTAAAATGGTGTCACAGGGAAGAGGGGGGAAAATTGTTCTTGGCTTCTGAGGGTAGGACAAGAAGCAATGGGCTTAAACTGCAGCAAGGGAGGTTTAGGTTGGACATTAGGAAAAATTTCATAACTGATTCAGGGTGGTTAAACATTGGAATAAATTGCCTAGGGAGGTTGTGGAATCTCCATCCCTGGAGATATTTAAGAGCAGGTTGGATAGATATCTATCAGGCATGACATAGATCCTTGGTCCTGCCACAAGGGCAGGGAATTGGACCTGATGAACTTATGAGGTCCCTTCCAGTTCTAGTATTCTATGATTTGAAAAAGAAAATGGTTCCTCCTGCCTCTTGATAAAACAAGATGTCTTCTGATCGGACCAGATGATGGTAATAAATGATTCTGAGAGGTTTTTAAAACTGACCTTCTGTATAGAGAGAATCATAATACTTTTTAAAAATAATTCACAATCTGTGCTCTGTTATGATTTGTTATATTCTGTATGGCTATAAAGATTACCAGTGACGACTCCTAGTGGCACTCTGTCTTTGAAGATGGTGGGCTTTTATTACGGCAATGATTTGTATATAGATCTCTGCATTATTAAATGTGTTGCACTTCCTCAGACCTGCTGAGGAACAAACCCAGACAAAGGGTGGGCTGGAGCAGTATTGCTTTTGAGGTTGTTTATTGGTACAGATTCTTAAGAGTAGAGTGATACACACACATCACATTCATGCTGCCGGTTTGGAGGCAGGCTGCAAGTGCGGTGTAGATTACTTTTGATTTTGCTGGTGACTGGAGTGCTGGCCAGGCGTCAGCTTCCCAGAGACTCGACCATGACGTTCCTTGGGAGATCCCTTCAGATCTGCAGGAGGCTTTACTTTCTCTGGGCCGGTCCCAGGTTTCTGCTGTGATGTTACATCGTGTCCGAGAGAGAGAGATTTTCTGGCCAGTTCTCAGTACATTTATCTTCTTGCAGGGTCTTTGTCTGCCTTAAAAGGTCACAGATCCTAAACGGCCTTTTTGGTTGGGTATTTCATATTCACACCTCACACACATTCCACAGGCTACATACTGATTCATAAGCAATATGGTTTCTAAGCAAAGTACAAGAAATTGCATTGTACTAAAAATAACATGCTTAAAGGCTTGATAATTTGTGAAGCTTTTTATAACTAAGAAAGCCAAGGTCAGAGAAGAAGGGAAAAGCGGAGGAGTATGTCTGGTCAGCTAGACACCAGTGAAAAGAAAGGGAGAGGGGTTGTGTCTGGTTACAAAAACTACCTTAGAATTTAAGCAATCACTCGTTTTACTCTGAGAGATTGCTGCTGTTTCTAAATATAGACACATCAATTAGGATGATGACACAGAGAGAGACTAATCATAAAGAATTTACTAGGAAATACAGGAAAAGGTAAGAAAACACCCACAGAAGACGGAAATGAACGAACAGGGGTGCAACAACTTCATTCATGACGTATCACTTTGCTTAGTTTCATCCCATTCTTGTTGTGCCTCCAAACCCAATCCCAAGTCTTGGGCTATACCAGTCATAGAAATCTTGAGTATTGGTAGTATATGAGCACCCATGTCATCTTCTTATAAAGTACTGGGCTTATGATCTGAAACCGCATATGGGTTCCACTTCTCCATGTGTTTTTAATGAATAGACATGAAGTACTTTTTTTAGTAGTTTGAGAGCAAGAACAGAGTTGACTTCATGGAGATGTCCAGGAATAATACAAACCATATATAGGATTGCTACTTGTTTGTTTTTATAGAAATAAAAAGAAATATTTGACAGTTAAATTTCAAGTCATTCATACAGCTAGAGTACAGGCTACATAGAAGTAATTGGTATGCATGTTCCAGCCTGACTTGCCCATGGACTTGGCCAAACAGTCCCAAGACATGCTTTTATTGAGTCATTAGGTGTTTTCTTAAGAACAAAACGGAAAAAAAAAAAAAGGACTTTGTGCAATTCTGGAAGTGAGTACATGGAGGCATGAGTCAGTCTGAATCCTGTTCAACTAGTCTGAACCCAATTCAGCTATCTCTTATATAATCTTGTACTGTTTCTAGAAGGTATTTAAGGTGGAACCTCTTGCTTTTGTTACAGTTTAGCAGGAAGACGAGATTTTTTTCTTCTAAATTGAGCAAGGCTATTTGAGACATATTTTGGGGTTTGACATGCATGTTGTTGGGACCATGTGACTACCCTTCTGAAATATGAGTAGTTGGTGATGAGAGATCTTCACATATTTTCTGCCACAGCAAGTATTTTTCTTCTCTACTATGATGTGGTGAATTGACACTTACAGGAGCCTCTTAATAAAAACTAAGTCAACAAAATGGAGGAGGGTTGGGCTGACTTCTATTTCTGATGGCGTTCACCACTTCCCTGTATACTGCTAACTTTTTTGGCCAGTTATTGCTTTTATCCCTGAACTTGTTTTTAGGTTAAATTGTCAAAAGCTGTTGATACACATATTATTATGTATTATACTAATACATAATATAGTATTAGTAATCTTAGTGTCTTCCTATTGGTGGACTGTAACGTGTCACCAGTCTAAGCTAGTGGTTGTCTGTAACTCGCACAGTATAAGCTCTGCACAAGTAAATTAGTCTTGAATAGTAAGTCCATAATGCAGGGGTGGGCAATAATTTTTGTAAGGGGGCTACTTCACCAATGTTGGTAGTAGCTGTGGGCCAGCCCCGGAAGGGGCAGTTCCCTCTAGGCACCTTGATGGGGAGCGGGGGGGGAGACTTTGCCCACTCCTCTATGGGCCGGGAGAGCATGGGTGCTTCCTCCCCACTGCCGTGTCAGGGGTGTGTGCCTAACAGAGCAAACTGCTGTTGCTTCCCTCTGGTGCCACGTGGCCCTAGTGGGGGAAGGAGACTTTTGCACACACCTTGGCCCCCCGGCCAATCAGGCCATGTTGTACCAGAGAGAACCACCAGCTGTTCAAAGCAGCTGGTGGTTGCCTTTGGGAGTCATGGGCTGGCAGAGAGGAGGTGAGGAGAAGGATCTCCCATGCTCCCGCAACCCACAGGCCGAATCTGGTCCGTTGGCCATGTCTTGCCCACCCCTGTCGTAATGCATGTAGTAAAGGATTCTGTTCTTTCCCCTTCTAGGGATTTTGGAAGATCATCTTGGGGATATGTTTTGAGAATGTAATTGACAATGTGGTAAGCTGGCCTCAAGCAAACCATATGAATTTTAATAAAGCTAAACGTATACAGCAGGGGTGGCCAATCCATTAGAGATGAAGAGCCAAAATAGTGGTGGACAGAGTGCGAACAGCCACGTGGCGGGGGGGAAGTTGCTGAGCGAAAAAAAAACCCAGCCACGTCGGGGGGAAAAGAGGTGCCGGTACACCGTCCCAGGGAAGGAGCTCCAGGCTGGACAGTGTTGGGGTCAGGTGGAGGGTTGGGGTACTGAGCAAGCCACTGGCTTGTGGCTGTGAGGGTGCAGGAGTTTGGGCTGGGGTGCGTGAGGGGCTCAGGGCAGGGAGGCTGGTGGGCTCAGGACACAGATTTGCAGTGTGTGGATGGTGCAGAAGTGTTTGTGGCAGAAGACTGGGGATGTGGGGGTGCAGGAGTTTGGGGATGTGAGAGGCTCAGGACAGGGGGTTCCAGTGTATGATAGGCTCAGGTTTGGAGTCTGGGGGGTGCAGGAGTGTTATGATGCTGCAGCCAGATGGGGGCTTGGCCCCAATTGGGGGGGGAGGGCTTGTTGGCCAGGCTTAATTTTTAAATAAAATATTATGTCAAACACAACTTGTTTCAGCATTGTCTTTATTTATGAGAGGGGTGGATAACCTGTTTTGAGTCAGGGGTCACTGACCCACAGAAAAGTCAGTCAGGGCCGCACAAGTGAGATTCAAAAAACAACCCCTTCAAAAAACCCCAGGCCTCACTAATGTGGCCCCAACTTTGCTGGTGGAGGCAGGGGACAGAGTGCTGGGACAAGGTGCTGGTGAGTGCTGGGGGTGGGTGCTGGGGCAGGTGGCAGGGGACGGAGTGCTGGTGGGGGGGTCTGGCCGGGGAAGGGGACAGGGACAGCTCAGCCGGTACCTGGGGATCCCAGGTCTCAGGAAGCATGCAGCCTGCTCTTCCCCTCCCCTCCTCTCTTCCCCTCCCATAAACAGCTGGCGCGCTTCCTGAAACACCGGGTCTTCCCCCTGCTGCCTGCCTGGGTGCGTGTTCAGGTCCCGGGACTGCATTTGAGCTCCAACTTCTCAGGAAGCGCATGCTCTTTCTCTGCTCCCCATGACAGCTGCGTGCTTCCTGAAAAGTTGGAGTTGACATGCGGTACCGGGATTCCTACTCCCTCCTCCTCCCCCCCCGCCCCCCAACCTTATGCCTGGGGTCCTGGAGCCAGAGCTGCTGTCGCAGCTGCTGCTACTGCCACGCGCATCTCCCTACAGGCACTGGGCATGTGCGCTGAACAGTCAGCTTTGAGCATGTGCTGGCCGGGACGCCATGCGTACCCCTCAATCCGCTCCCACCCCCTCCCCTTCTCCAGAGCCAGGCATCTCCCCGCCCCTCCCCACTCTAACCCAATTCCCTTCCCCCCTCTAACCTTATGCCCAGGTCCCAGAGCTGCTGCCTGCGCTCAGCGGCCGGCTGCTAGCACGTGCAGGTTGGGACGCTGAGTGCGACCCGGCCTGCATGTGCAGGATATGACGCAGTATGTTGGGGGCCGTGAACGGGACGGCGTGAACCGTGAGCACGCATGCGACTCAGAGCAGCTTAGCCGTGAGAGCGGCTGACCTGAGCGGTTCTGGGTTCCGTCTCGGTTCTGTCAGGAGCTGCAATTTTTTTTTCTTGCGGCTCGCAAGCCGTGGGTTGACCGCCACTGGTATACAGCTATAAACAAAGAATGTGGGCAATAGTTACATGGTACGACAAGTCTACCCTAGGAAAAAAGGATTTGGGAAGCATGGTGAATAATCGGATTAACATGAACTCCCTGTGGGACGTGTGGTTAAAAGTACTAATGCAGCCTTTGGATGGATAAGTGAGAGAATCTTGACTAGAAATAGAAAAGTTATTTTACCTCTATATTTGGAAGTGGTACAACAGGTGCTGGGATATAGTGGCCAATTCTGGTGCCCACAATTGAAGATATGTTGATCCGCTGGAGAGAGTTCAAAGGAAAGCCATGAGAATGAGTAAAGGATTAGGAAGAAATGTGTAGTGTAGATTTAAGGAGCTCAATCCACTTTCATTTAGCGCACGCTGTAAAGTGGTGACTCAACTTGTTTATATAGAACTACACGGGAAACAAAAATTTAATAATAGGCTTTTCACTGTAGTGCAGAGAGATATAATATGAGCCAATGACTGAAAGTTGAAGCTAAGCCAGAGGTTCTCAAACTTCACTATACCACAACCCCCTTCTGGGGTTTTGTAGTAATTTTTGTTGTCATGGGACTGAAGCCTGAGCCCTGCTGCCCTAGGCAGGAGACGAAAGCCCAAGGGCTTCAGCCTCAGGTAAGGGGCCTATAATCTGAGTGTCATGACCCAGGGCTGAAGTCCTGAGGCTTCTGCTTTGGGCCCCAGGTAGTGGAGGGGTTGGGCTTTGGCCCTGGGTCCCAGCAAATGTAAGCCCTCATGATCCCACTAAAAGAGGTAGGGCTGGATTAAGCGCTTTGTAAGCCTTAGGCACACTCATAATTGTAGGCCCTTTAGACTATATAGAAATATATAAGGAAGAAATACCTTATCACCTATACACTTAAAATCACTCACTTTAATTTTCACTCTTGAAAGTGGTGCACCGTGTGAGAAATTCATGGTACTTCATTCTAAAATAACAGCCATTTTGTTGTATACTACAATTGTACTTAGGATTCATCTGATAGTTAATCGGCTGATGAGGAGAAGGTGATGTTCCCTATATAGAAGAACTAGAGGACACCAAATGAAATTAATGGGTAGCAGGTTTAAAACTAATAAAAGAAAGTTCTTCTTCACACAGCGTGTAGTCAGCCTGTGGAACTCCTTGCCAGAGGAGGCTGTGAAGGCTAGGACTGTAATAGAGTTTAAAGAGAAGCTAGATAATTTCATGGAGGTTAGGTCCATAAAAGGCTATTAGCCAGGGGATAAAATGGTGTCCTTGGCCTCTGTTTGTCAGAGGCTGGAGAGGGATGGCAGGAGATAAATCGCTTGATCATTGTCTTCGGTCTACCCTCTCTCTGGGGCACCTGGTGCTGGCCACTGTCGGCAGACAGGATACTGGGCTAGATGGACCTTTGGTCTGACCCAGTACTGCCATTCTTATGTTCTTATGTTCTTATGGCCCCACTCATGAGGAATCCCCCTGCCACTGTGTGGGGTGCCAGGCAGAAGCTGGTCCGCGAGAAGAGAGAGTTTAAAAACCAGCTCTCCTTGCGGACCGGCTGCCAGTCACCCTGTGCTGCTGCCTCTGATACAGAGGCAGCAGTGCAGGGTGGCAACAGCCCCTGTCCGGAGGAGAGGGAGGGAAATGCATGTAGTCTATAGCATTAACCTATAAGCTTCTGCTTATCGGATAATTGGTTGATCGACTACACTGTTACATCCTTACAGGGAACCTCGGTAATTAGATAGTGAAAGGTTGTTTATTTAAACCTGATAATAAAGTGATAATGTAATACTTGTATCTCTTCAAAAACAGTCCTTTCCAAATATTAAAAGCAGGCAAGATATAATTTGCACGTGTATTCTAATAAAAATAGCAAATTATTAAGTGTGATTTAGTAGTTTTCTTATTGTTGAGTCAATTATGAATTTTTTTTTAGGGCCCTAAATTTTTCGTAAGCCCTAGGCGCTGTGCCTACTGGGCTAAATGGATAATCTGGCCCTGAAAATAGGGTATCGACCCACTCTAGGGTCTCAATCCACAGTTTGAGAATCACTGAGACACATTTAGACTGGGAACAAGGCACGCATTTGCTGTTCTCTTTCATGTTGTCTGGTCAGCAATAGTTTAGTCAATTTAGGTTAAAAGTTGCAGGCAGTTTGACTGCTGTGGGCATTGACATAGTGTCCATCCATTGCCATGGGGTCATTGTATGTTAATACTGACAGCACTGTCTATGTGCTGATCTGAAGCTCAGTTATGAGTTACTTAAAATATCAGAATTTGCACATTAGAACTTTCTCAGTGATTTTTGCCTAGAAATAGGAGGTTGGATACAAGGTCAAAGTTGGTGAGGCTTTTTGTATGTGGTGTTTATCTCTTGGTGAATCTGAGTATGGTGTTTCTCAGTGGGTTGGTGTGGAAGGTGTTGAAGATGCCATTAGCAGTGGGCAGAGCTGGTTTTCTGTTGCTCTGATCAGCTGAGTGAGGTATGGACATTTTTGTTCATTAATAGTGTAAATATTTCTGGTAGCTTTTAAAGGTTCATTGGGTGTGATAATGCCCAATTATGTCAGAGAAAGCCAGAGGTCTGCATTTGTATTTCACCATGAGATTTTCCTTCATTTTCTTTGTGTCAAACAGTATTTTTATAGAAAAGGCTGTTTGACATAGAATGACTTCCAAGTGAAGGGTTATATTTTAGCCTGAAGCTTCTTTTTATGTGTCTTTGTCTGGGACAATATTTTTAGAGAAAGCCAGAATGTTAACTTAGGCTTTACGTTTTGTGGCTATTATCCAGATCATTTGCCACCAGCTTACCATCTAAATGTAATTCTTGTATCTATTTCTAACCTATAATATTCCTATGCAGTGTTTCAGTGAGGGTGCCAGAGCAACCATATGGTAAATATTTAATAACAGTAGTAAAGACTTCTTTTTCTCAGCAGGCTGAAGGCCAGTCCAAAAGGAAATGAAATAGACTTTTAAAATTGTTTATGAAATGCTACACAGTTGGCTTTATTGTTCAGTTTACTCATGTCACCTGTGTATTAATGCTTTCAGCTTTAAGACACAAATGATGCAAGTGAAGTTTTTAAGCATAATAAAAATCTAAGTAGTCCCATTGTAAGCAGTGGCTCTTTTAATGAAGCCAGTTGAAGGTGATATAACTCTACATCCTAGTAAGTAGGAAATCTCATGGCCATCAAAAAGCTGGAAGACAAAACATAGGTCAAATAGATGACTCATCTACAAGTTAATAGAACTTGAATTGTAGTAATTCCAGTCTGAAATACTTTAAAAAAAGTTGAATAGTGAAACTATTGCTTGATGTAGGAGTGGGGTGAGGCTTCAGTTAACTCACGAGTGTTATGTCTTTTTAATTTACTGCTACTTAAAATATGGAACAGCACAGAGTTAATTCTGATTCGGAGTTGAAGCAACCTTTTTAAACTAAAGTTAGAACTGAATAAAAACTTAATAGGGGAGAAATTTTTGCACAGTGCAAACCAGAAGGGAAGTTTTAATAAAATACAGAGCTCAATCTTATCTGAAAGAAATGGAAAAAATGGAGGATATTTGGGATTTGATATAGTGAGTTCAGTGCCCTTTCATAAGCTAACTATCAGTAAGGTTATATAAAATATAGAAAAAGTAGAGCAATTTAAAATTCAAGGTGCGGTTGCCACAGGGTATATTTACTGTTCTCATAAGACCTGTGAACTGCATTATTTCACAAGTATCAAAGTCTTCCTTGGAGGAGGTGAGTAATGGCTTTACAGTAAAGACACCTATCAAAAGTTAAAATATCACTTAGTAACTGGCAGGGAATGTGAGTGCCAGCAATCTGTTGTAGGCCTTTGGAATATTATGGAGGCATTGGTAGGAGCTCCATGGTTAATGTTAAGTGGAAATATGAAGTTGTAGCATTACTAATTGTAGGTATGCATGTGGGTGGTGGTGGTGGGACAACAGACAGTGTGCAAGGTTTGTGGGAGTATGGAGGAAAGGGGAAGGATGTATAAAGTGAAGACCAGTGCAAGCATTGTACTTAGAGTTGCCAATTCTCTAATTGCACAAAACTGAACACCCCTTCCTCGCTCCTTCTGAGGCACCCGCACCGCACCACCCCACCCCACTCACTCCATCCCCCTCTCACTTGCTGTCCTCCACTTTCATTCACTCACTCATTTTCACTAGACTGAAGCAGGAGGTTGGGGGAGGTGATGGCTCTGGCTGGGGGGTACAAGCTCTGGGGTGAAGCTGGGGATGAGGGATTTGAGGTGCAAGAGGGAGTTCCAAGGTAGGGCAGGGGGTAGGAGCAGGGACAGCACGGGGAGCCTTCTGGCCGTACGTCCACCTAGGAGTTGAGGGACATATCACTGCTTTTGAGGAGTGCAGGGAGCCTGTCAGTCCTGCGCCAACCAGACTTTTAATGGCCTGGTCAGTGGTGGTATTGGATCTGCCAGGGTCCCTTTTCAAATGGGTGTTCTGGGTGGAAACTGGACACCTGGTAACCCTAATTTCATTGTTTTTTCTGCAGTCTGGTATTGATGTTTGAAATGTAACATGCCAAATGTTGGTGTTTTAGTGTGCAAAAGGCAGACTCTCATCCTCAGCACCACATGTTCAGGGAAGGGGGAAAAATGAAACTGAATACTAAATAGGAAGGAAATGCAGTCAGGGTTTCTCTGTCTCAAAGACATGCAAATTACCTTTGTTATAGCCTCGCAACAGACGGCCAGTTACTGAGAAGGTTGCCTCTAATGACTGTCACCCTTTTGTTTTGCAGGTAAGTCTGCTGTTCCTGAGAAGTGCATTTCACTCCTCAGGGGTAATGAAATTACCTAAAGGGATAAGTCTTGGATAGGAAGCAGTCCTTGAGGTGATGAGTGCCAACCTCATTGCAAGCTTCGAAGAGCCAGACCAGGATTTTAAACATAATCCTATGTGATGGAGAGGTCCTGTAGTGATTAGAGCACTGAAAGGGGCGATGAACTGTGCTGCTCTGCAAGTAGATAGCCATGGCATGTACTAGTTAAGTCTCATTTCACTGTGGGTTTTTACTTTAATTCCATTTTGCCTTATCTGTGCGACCTATTCTTTTGATAGCAGGGCTTCATTCTACTTGCTGCTATTCTCTTCTGCCACTGATATTTGTAGCTTTGATGATCATTTATCATTATTTTAAAGATGTAGTGTGCCTCTTGAATGAAAGGGGATTATTTCTTTAGAATGCATGAACTCAACTAGAAGCTTGCATAAGAATTCTCCAACTTTTGAGAAGGGAGGAGCAAGCTAGAGAGGTTATTAAAATGTGTGGAACTTAATACATTAAGGCCATGTCTACGCTCCGATCATGGCAGTATCAATCTTCCCCAATCTCCTGGAGTTCAATTTAGCAGGTCTAGTTAAAACTCGCTAAATCAAACTCAGAGGGCACCCTCGTTGGCAGCTCGAACTCCTGCCCTTGTTCTTCGTCCTCTGTGGGGACGGCAGGGAAACTTAAATCAGGCTACATAATTCAAGTATCTAGAGTTGTGTATTTTGATTCGACCTTCCCCTTTAGTGCAGAAATTGAAAAATCCCAGCCTTAAACGAAGGAACTCCAGTGCGTTAAGTCCCCAACTCTCTGCATTGCAATTGGAGTTGAGTGCTTAATTCCTGTAGGTGCCTTTGAAAACCTCAGACTATAAAACATTTAGAATGCAAATGTGCTAGTGATAAATTTTCCCACTTCTGCTGGACAAGACACTTTTCAAAGAACAGTTCTGAGAAGACAGATCAATCCTCTCCTCCAAAAATAACATAACTTCTGCAGGCAATGAGGAGAGACTCAGACAACAAACTGGAATTGTTTAAGGATTGTCCTGTTCTGGGCAAGACAGGAAGATGCAATACCTGCTCAGAGGAGCTTAGATTTTTAAATAGATAATTATTTAAATGTCTTCAGTGTATATAAGGAATGAATGCTATTAAGTAAGTATTGTAATACATTTGATATTTCCTGAGTTGGCCATTGTATTGACTTAAAAAAGAAACAAGAATTTTTTTCACTATTAATCTGCCTCGTTGTTGTTTTTTTTCATCTTTTGCTTAAGAACAAGTGTTAGAATTCAGTGGGAGTGGAGAACGAAGGCTGTGCCAGCATTACAACTGGGAGCAAGCCTCCCTGCCCAAATGGACAGACATGTGCTAGCTCCACTTGATCTAGTGTGTGAAAAATAGCAGTGGGGATGTTGTGGCATGGGTAGCAGCTTGGACTAGCAACTCAAGTATAGAAGCAAGAGGATTGTAATCAGAAGATAGCCCATGTCACTGTCCATCCCACAACATCCATCTGCACTAGGGATGTAAAAGAATAGTCGAATAGTCAACTACCCAATAAGCCTAGGCTTATCAAGTAGTCGAGTCAACTACTCACATTCCCCTCCTCCCCCACTTCCTCTATATTAGAGGCAGCAAGGTGGGCCGGGGGGGGAGCAGGAGCCAGTGCTAGGGGGAGCCGGCTTAAAAGCCAGTCCCCCCAACACCATCTCTGCGATTTGGGGCAGGGTTGGCGGGGCAAGGGAGGCAGAGGTGCAGCGGCACTGTGGCTCTGCCTTTTAAATAGCAAGAGCCAGCTGGCTCCTAGTACATTTAAAAGGCAGAGCTGCAGCAGTTGGGGACCCAGCACAAGCAGGGACAGCTTCAGTCTCCACTCTCTCCTGCTTCCCCCCCCCACCGTGCTGCACCTCTGCCTTTTAAATGTAGTAAGGCTCTTACTACATTTAAAAGGCAGAGTCGCAGCTGGGTCAGCTCTTAAGGGCTGGTGTGAGCCAGGACTGCTTAGTCCCAGTTCACGCCACTACCAGAAGCTACTCGATTAGCTGATTAATCACGATTTAACATATTTAATCTGCGCTACTATTTTTAGCGCATTAATTTGAGCAGAGCTAGCATGTGCCTTTCAGCTGTAGCTGGGAGCCCTGCTCCCAGCTGCAGTTTAGACATACCTTAATGATGCTTTTCAAGATGATAATCATGTAGAGCTATTAGCATCAAAACACATTTATAACAGCCATGTGCTACCTGTCAGCATCTGTTAGTATATCAAAACAGAAATGGAAATAAGCCAAAAGGTTGTACTGAATATCGGGCAGTTTTGTAGTATACTAGAAGATTTACTCGGAAGTGCTTGGGTCCTTAACTCAGATTTCGTTTTTCCTTCATTTAAATCATTGTTCCGAGGTGGGGCTGGGGATGAGGGGTTCAGTGTGCAGGCTGCCCCAGGAGGAGAGAGGACAATCCCAGCCCTCTCACTGCAGCAGTTTGGGGCCAGATGAGAAGCATCTGTCCATGGCCTCTCTGTAGCTGCAGTGGGCAGAGCTGGGGAATGGGAGCATGTTCCCCAGGTGAGGGGACACACAAACAAGCTCTCTGAAATACACAGTAGATAGCAGTCCCTTTCTCCTCCTCTGCACCCTTCAGACCTAATAGGGTTATGGCTGTTCCAGTCTCCATCTCTGGCCCCTCGCTGCCCCTCTGAGGTCCTTCTACAGTATAATTATCCCTCCTATCAGACCTCTTCCTTTCCATTTTCTGAAACAATTGAAATCCAGGAACATCTCATCCTGGCATAACCAAACCCTTTGCCTTGCTTTAAGTTATGATGAGAAGAAGCTGAAATACAGACTTAGGTGGTCCTACCTTTTAACCATTTAGGAAGGGTTCTTGAACGGACAGACACACACACACACATTTCTAAAATATGTAGTAAGATGTAGGTACCATGTTCTCTTTCCTAACCTTAGTATGTCATAGGATTTAAGATGGTCCAGCATGAAAGTCTGGAGAGAGAGACTTAGGTACTCCTATGTTTAAGGTGACACTCTCAGAAGCTTAGGAATAATTGTGACCAGTACACTATTAGCTTTTCATAATCTAGTTTAGAAATGAAAAAATGGAGATGCTCACAGACCCAAAGGCTCCAGAGGAAAACAAGTAAATTCCTTCCACTTTTTCTGTGGTCTGTGACAAGATCATCTTAGCTTGGTCTACTTCCAGTCATGCAGCTTATCAGTTTCTCCATTGTGACCCTGTAGCTCAAGGCACTTCAGTCTCTCTTGGATACCTGCGCTAATTCTAATGCTTATGAATGATTTAGCAGTCCAGTCAAATCACACCATTGATCCCTCCCTTGTCCTTGATGCTCTTAAGCAACAAACCCAGCAAACCAGCATTTACTAACCTCATGCTGGGCCTACAACCCAACTCCACACAACGCTAGTCTTTGCGTCTCTCTTTGGTGGTATGATTATGAAAATCCCTTTTCTTCGTGATCTTGTACTGGAACCTAGCCCCTCCCTCTGTTCTGGGTTTCACTCCAGAGGCCCTGTAGCAAGGTTTTGTAGCTGTATAGGCTATCCTGTGCTCCTGCCTGCTTCACACCTCCGTGGATCTCTGCCTGTTGCTAGGGCAGGCCTTTTATGTCTTTCGCTCCCTAGGGCTGCAGCAGAGAACCTCCTAGTACTTTTTGTAATCTGTCTGACTGCTGTAGGATGAACTTTCCTGTTCCCTGCATGGGCAGGGCATGAAATTCTACAGTGTACTCAACTTGATATTTCATTCTCTGGCCCACCTTGTTCTTAGTAGGTTGAGAACTAGCCATTTATTTTACAAGACTGCTTAGACACAGGCTCCAAAATGTCTGTTTGGATGAAAATGCCATACCTCCAGCTAAAAATACTATCATTCCTGCAGAAGAAGAAATGTTACTTTCTATGATACTGAGTGATGCAATGAATCTAGGAAGTGCAAATAGTAAACATGTGAGTGGTATTGCTCTCAAGCAACGTGTACAGAAATCCTTGATGAAGATATTAGCTGTTTGGCCAGAGGATTATTTAATGATGCTTACTTAACCTACGCCATGCTCTGAGCATCTTCTGTTTTCACTACTAACAGTATCACAGGATACCATGGCTTAAGGGATAGACCTGTGTATTACTGTAGATGGTATGTCAGTCAGAGCATGGTCAGAGGAAATGATCAAGATTAGCTATTCACATAGGGAGGAAAAACAATGCCATGTGTACAGGACATGATATGACAAGAACATGGCCAACAGCAAATCAATTGACTGTTACTCAAATACAGAGACAATAGAGGTGAAAAAAATAGGCGAGAAAGAGAAGACCCTTTTAAGACTCTTACCCCCCTCCCCTTCAGTCTAAGTTCAGAAAAATGCAGGATGCAATCTCCTATGTCTTCCTCTCTGAAAAAGGAAGGGACATGAGACAATTTTCAGCCTCTGGGTATGATGGAGCCACACTGCTATGCCACATGGAAAAACTTTAAATATCTCATGGAACATATTTTCAAGGAACTTATAATTGGATGTATGATGATATTCAACATCTTGCCAGTAATTACCTCCCTTAGGACATAATCCAGCATTGCACAATCCTCAAAAAGTAGCATTGTCTACATGGTAGGACTCAATCCCACAATATATTATACAATTCTTTCCTCTTAACATCTTTCAGGAATTTGCTTGATACATGTAAATTTCACTCTCTTTCTCCCCTTCCCCCAACACCTTCACTAGTGAGCTCCATTACTAGAGAGGTACACGGAGACCTCCTTGAGATAATTGCTACTTTCTTTGATTATATATTGGAAACTCTCATACTGTAACGACCCCAGTTTGCATTTCTCATGTGTTATGAGCAAATTAGAACTTTACAGCCATTACTGACGTAGCTTCCTAATGGATTTATGCTAGCTATAAAGCAATTGTCTTTCCAACAGAACCGAATAATGGACTAACACTTCTAGTAGCAACTAGAACTAGACTGCTTCAAGGGGGAAACTGCTCTTTTATTTCTTCTTTAGAGTACTAACCTGCTACTGAAAGTTGAAGTGTGAGTGCCTCTCCTCATACCTGAGGTTTAGCAATTTCACTTTAATACACAATTAAAGGCTATAAATTGGAAGGCATGCTAGAATTAACCTGATCTTGACTAATGTTTGAACTTAGCTTTAAAGATATCAAAGGCAAAACATAAATCATAGAGAACATGACTTCCTAAAGCTGGTTTCCTTCAGCTTCAGTATACTCTGTGCAGACTTTTTTTTTAAACTGAATCTGAGGTGTTTCTGCTAATAGACACAGATTTAAATTTGCTATGAGGTGTAAATTTAAACAAAAAACAAACAACCCTGCCACTTAAATGCTGATTTTAAACCCTGTGGAAAGTGGAGCTAAGATTCTTTTTCCATTGAAACTATGAATGTTGAGACAACGTAGGAAACCTTTTTTGGGTCGGGGGCCACTGACCCATAGAAAAATCAGTTGGGGGCTGCATGCAAGTGAGAAGCAATAAAAATGAACCCCTTACTGTGGCCCCCCAACTAGAAGGAGAATGACACTCCCCACATTCCTCTCACACGCCACTAGGTGGGGGAAGGAGGGGCCCAGCCTGGTAGGTTTTTGTGTGCTCGAGCCTCATGGTGGGGCAACGAGGGGAGGAGGAAGGGCTGAAACATCAGCTTCCAGGCCGGATCCAGGCAAACCGGGGGGCTGGCCTGAGGTTCCCCACCCCTGATTTAGAAGCAAAGTGCTAAGAGTCTGGTTAGAGTAATTTATATAAGCAGATAAACAGCATATTTACTATGAACTCGAATTGTATATGTATTTGGGCAGGCTTGAGGATGTGGGGGTCTCAGGGCAGGGGGGCTAGGTGTGTGCATGTGGTGTGGGGTACTGGAGTGGGGGTAAAGGCAGCAGCCGCTGGAGCAGTGTCATGCCCTGATACTGATTGGTTGGTTAAACACTAGGTTAACCTAACCTTTAACTGATTAACTAGGATATTATATCCCTAGTAATGCAGGGATTAACATTGAGACTCAACCTTGCATCTAAATCTGGTCCCTAGCCTCCGTTGCAGACTTTAACTCATTCTTTTACTCCAAGTTTATATATTCGTGTTCACTATGACTTTAAAACCTTTTCAAAAGATGTTAATCACAACTCTGCATTGTTCTAAAATCCTGTCCATACTGGGATCAAAATAAATATGCTTGGAATAAACTGAGCTTGCAACATCTGTATGTTTTTCCTTAAATATTTATAGAACTTCAACATCATTGTTGCACTGAAATGCTCTGATTCCTCATGTCCACATTAGGCAGTTGTGGAGGGATTTTGATACATTGGTTTCATATTATTTTGCAACATCTGGATTTCTGTTTAACCTTGGGGTCTAACTGAACTAGTGGAGTCTACAATTTTAGTTAAGTATGGACAAAATTATAATTGAATCATTTGAATTGTTCTCTTTTAGCTCACCAAGCTTTAAATTTGTGAACTGCCAATACACCTTCTCTTGCATAAGTTCAGATAAGTACTTGGAGATTGGTGCTTCAAGAGTCTGAGATTGCACCAGTATTTCAAGGGATCTGTAAAGGGTGATCTGTGGAGGTAGCAAAATCATGGTTGCTGTGTAAACAATGCATCAAAAGTGTTGATTTTTCCTAAAACTAATTGAACTGGGAAAAAGGTTTGATAAACTGTACTGGAAAAAACTAAACAAAATACAAAACTATATTTTAAAAAGTGTAAGTGCATTGTAATTTGATGTGGCAATTTAAAAAAAAAAAAAAAAAAAAAAAAAAAAAAAGAAGCCCAGAGAACAGGAAAAACTCAAAACAAATACTGTGTAAAGCAAACAGCACCAACTTCCTTATTGGTAAATGTGGCCGTTTGGATTGTTAATCTGAAACAAGGACCTCTGCTTGGAGTTTCCTGTTATGGGAAAAAATAAATTTGCTACTGCAATTAGGAAGGCTTTGTCCCTTTATATGAGGGATGGGGAACCTTTTATGGGTTGGGAGCTGCTGACTTAGAGAAAAATCAGTTGGGGGCCACACACAAGTTGGGGGGGGGGGGGGGAAAGACCCCTCACTGATGTGGCCCCTGATGGAGAAGGAGAAAAACACTCCCTACTAGGGATATAAGCAACTAATCAACTAGTCAATTATCCAATAAGCTTGATAGTTGACACATTAGTCAACTAGTCCTTCTCCCCCTTGCTGCCTATATCACAAAGAGGCAACAAAGGGGGGGGGGGGAGAGGAGGAGGTGCTGGGGGAAGAGTCAGCGTAAAAGCCAGTTCCCCCCCAGCTCCATGGGATGGGGCAGGGGTGCAGCAGAGGGCGATTCCTCTTTGAAATGGGGCTCTTGTGCATTTCTAAGATTGAAACGGCACGTGGAGCCTGGGGCCAGTGGGGAGACTCCATGTGGTGTTTCAAGCGCAGCGGTGGCGCTTATTCATTTCAAAGCGGAAGCGCTGCCACTGCACTTGAAACGCCACGTGGAGTCTCGTGCACAGAGTCCCCCGCTGGCCTTGGGCTCTATGTGGCGTTTCAGTCTTTGAAATGATATATTTCAAAGGCGGAATGTGTGCTAGTCCTTATTGACTAATAAAACAGTCGATGGAAATCCCACCAACTAATGGATTAATTAATCGATATTTAACATCCCTGCTCCCTACATTGCCCTCACACACCAGAGCTTAGCAGGGCCCAGACTAGTAGATTTTGTGTGCTCTAGCCTGGCAGGGTGGGGAGGGGAGCTGGAGCGCTAGCATGGGCTCCCCAATGCTGGGCGGGGCCCGGATCCAGGCAAGCCAGAGGCCACATCCGGCCCCCCAGCCTGAGGATCCCCACCCCTGTTTTATATGCAGGCACAGCAAGATGTACTGAGACCCAGATGATGGTGTTAACAACATATCCTAGAATCTCAGCAGAGCACTTCCAAAATGGAGGACAAGACTGATGGGCCCAAGGATTGTTTGTTAGGCTTCCAAAAATGAGTTATTAATGGATGAGTAAAAGAACAAACTCCATGTGGTCTTGAAATGTGAGATGGGGAAACTGAAATTGGTTTATATGATAAAACAGGACATTTTAAGTTCTTTGTTCCTGATCTGCACTGTCCAGCTTCTCTCAAGACGTCGTCACAACAGAAAGTCTCTTGAACTGTGGCACAGTTTTTTGCTAGCTAGAGGTGACAGGAATACAAGTGTAGCTTGCTGTTCTGTTAGGCTTAGGTGAACTTAAGCTCTTAAAAATCCTCAATTTTGGAGGGTTGTTCAGGGCAGTTTTCTCAAGTGCTCTGTAGTATCTTAACTGCTTTTATGGATGCCAATGGGAGTTTTACAACAGTCTTCAAGTGAGGACAGAGTTAGGTCAATGCTGAGTAATTTTGAAAATCCCACCCTACATAGATAAATAGAGAGTGCCTTATAAAGTTGCCTCTCTGTGTAGGATATGTACTCCGCATGTAGCAGAGTACATCCAGGAACAGGATTCCTGTTTCTCATCAAATGTTGTTCATCTATTGATTTCAGAGCACTTTACGTAAGAAATAGGTATTGTTATCTCCATTTTATGCAAATAGGGGAACCGAGTCACAAAGATGATGCAATTTGGCCCAGGCCACACAGCAGGCCATTAGAAGAGGCACAGCAATTTCTCCAGTCTGTTCCGACGCTCTACCAATTAGGCAACAGACCAGCCAAATAGGATTGTAAGGAACTAAAATGAAGATGGTGATCCAGAAAGAAGTTCAAATTGGATATGTTTGCCAATGTGTGTATATACTCTCCCCACAACTGATTACGTTTGCCTTCTTTTCCAACATAAAGGACAAGAAACAGGCAGTTTGAGTTTAGATTAATCCCAGTGATTTGTTCTTTTGAAGCATAGCCTTGTCACTTATGATTAATTTTAAACATTGAAAACAGAGCTGTAGTTTCTATCTGTTTTAGATGGCAGATCAGTTACATGTAATTGAGTTTTTGTTTTTAGCCTGATAGCTATTTACAGCCTCAGAAACCTAAGCTAAATTGGGGCAAGATGTTAACACTAACCACCCTGCGTCGTAAGCCAGGGGGAATTTGGCTGTTCTGGCCGAATGAAGGCAACGGTGTTGGCGGGGGTGGGGAGAATGGAAACTGATGCAATAGGGGCAGAGTATCACCAACTCCTCACCTGAGAAATGCTGGGTTTGAAAAGGAAGGCTCCCAGCCACTGTGCTGCTCCTCTTTGCACTGACCCAGATGGAGACAGGACCTCTTCCCCTTTAGGTGGTAAAATACCAGGTTTGGCCAACACCTGCTATGGGCATTATACTAGTGGTCCCATTTTATTTTGTTTTAAAGGGTCTGGAAAGGAATTTTTTCTTCTTCCACCATATTGGCTTGGATGTAATTGGGTTTTTTTTTTTTTAACCTTTCCCCACAGCGGGTTTCAGGACGGGCTTTGTTCATGCATGGCATACTGTGTAGATCATATGTCACAGCTCATTATTTATGTGTGGGGTGGATGTTCAGGGCAGGTACTCCATAGGAAAGTACTGTGACCAGATAAAGCAAAAGGACTTAAAAAGAGGTGCTTATTAAAGGAACAAAGGGGGATCGGTACAAGAAGGAACCACATTCTTATAGCTCACCTTAATCCTATAAGGTGGGGATTAAGCCAGATCAAATGTCTCTTTTGGTATAGCCAGACAATGGTTTGTTGGCTTGTGACTCAATTAAAAAATTGCTTCATATTTTCATTAAAACACTTCACCGTGATGATGCCACAGTTCACTTGTGAGAACAGCTATCCTTCCTGTGACTGTCAGCTGCTGACTACTCATGTGATATATGTGCAATCCCATTCATTGTCCCCTCTGACAAGAGGGTATGGAATGTTGGGGTTTTAGTTTCTCTTCTCAGCATAAACTCTGATAAAGGTAATGTGACAACCCTATTGTATTTTGGCATTCTAGTAGCCTCCACAGTGACTCTTACCCTTGTACTGCCAGTCCTTAAAGATAAGCTAGCTAAAGGTACTGTAGTTTGGCTGTTACACCATATGTGCACTAGTGGTGTTTTTGTAACCGGTTAAGTGGGTAAATAGCAATTCATGTTATAGGTAAATCTAGTGCACCATATCATGAGCAGTGTTTGTATTCAATTTATCAGGTCCCCTCTCCTTTACTGTACAAGTGCTTTTGCTTCAGAGAAAGGGCCGTGTAAAATTTATAAAACATTTGTATGTGTCAAATATTCTGGCAACCTCTTAAGAACATATGTATGAGACGTTGTTGTTTACCCCTTAAAAGTAGGTATCCAGGTCATTAGTAATTCTAAGGCAAAGTTAAGGTTTGTTTACTTCCTATTTGATATGCTTTAGAACTTTAGGTTTTATGTATGTGGGTTTTTTTAAATTCCAATAGATACAAGCTGTGAATATCAAATGCGATATTTTAATATTTCAGTAATTAAAAAAAAAAAAACGTAAACACAAGTGAATTGCAGTCAAAACTAGGGGTGTGAATGGTTAACCGGAAAGCCTCACCCTTAATGTCTGGAGTCCTGGGGTGGGGAAGGGTTGGAGCTGGGGCCAGAGCCATGTGGTTACTGCCCAGCTGCTCCTGGGGTGGGCCGCATGGTGGGCGGTTGCCAGAGATGGAGCCAGGGCTGTGGTGCGGCTGCTCCTGGGGTTAGGGTCCCCTGCATTCCTGTCCCCCTCCTCACTTCACTCTGGCTCTCAGAGCTCTCTACTGGCTATCACCCTACCCCCAAACTCTGGGGGCTGGCAGCAGCTTGCCTCTGCCCCAGGCAGGGACTCACAGCCAGCTCTGTGGGGAGCAGCCTAGGGCAGCCCCTGCCCTGTACACAGGCTGCTATGGGAGCAGCGCTCCCTCAATGGGGGTAGGTCTCACCTCCCCATGGGGGGGGGGCACTGCCTGGGAGCAGGGCTGGGGGTCTCAGCAAGGCAGGGGCAGGCTGGGGTCTCTGCGTTGGGAGAGTCTCTCGGGGCCACTGGTGGGTGTCTCGGTAGCACACATTCAAACAAGTGCACATGACCTCGGTATTGATGCTCAAGACAAAACTCACTCTTCTCATGAATGGAAAATCTGAGAAGGGAACACTGGCCCCAGGGCAGAAGCCCCTACTGTGTCACCCTGAGCCCTGGCAGGAGCCACAGAGAAGAAGCTCTGAGCTCAGGCCCTAAGCCCATCTGGAGTGATAAGTAAGGAGGGCTGTGGAAGGCCCAAGCCCAAGCTGTTCTGGCTGCAGCTGGCAGGAGTACAAGCCGCCAGCCCCAGGAGGAGCTGCTGAGGAAGGAAGCCCCATTCTCAGTGCTCAGACATGTGGCAGAAGCTGGGGGAGGAGAGGGGCAGAAGCCCTGGTGGGAGCAGAATCTTCATGCCCACCCTGTCGAGGCTGGAGCAGCGAAGGAAAGCCCCAACTCCGGGCTGCCCTGAGCAGCAGGAGGCAGAAACCCTGAAACCAGGCAGCCCCCAGTCCTGAGAAACCAGGAGCGGAATCCCCCAGAGGAGGAATCCCTGGACTTGGTGCTGGAGCCATGGCAGGAATTGGGAGGGGAGGGGTGTGTATGTGTATGTAAGTAAAGGGGAAGAAAGCCCAGAGCCCAGCTCCCAGGCTTCTGCAGAGTAGAATTGAGGTTCTAACCCCCCTCATTTCTGTACTGCCTCTGGAGGTGGGTCTAAGATCCCCAGCAAGAGCAGCTGTGCAAGGAAAGGACAATGCCTGTACCTCTTCACCACAACTAGACTAGCTACTAGGACACCCAGATTGCCAGCAGCAGGGTAAATCAGATTTTGCTGGGGAGGGCTGATTTCATGGTCTGTGACACATTTTTCACAGCTGTGAAATTGGCAGGGCCCTATTGATTGTATGCTTGAAGTTCCAAATGAGATGTGTGATTGACTGACTGTCTAGTTCCTAACACCTGCATTTGTAACTCTGAGAATCTACTGTACAGCCTTTTTGCAATGCTGCTGTGATGCTGGTAAACCAGCTGCTGTCTTATGCTGAGGCACCTGTACCTCATTTGGATACTGAAATTCCAAATACATAGCTGGAATGAGTCTGACTCACCTATGAATTAGTATTGTTAAAATAGGTACTAGAACTATAAATGTGGGCTTAGTGTTTACACTTTATTGAATGCTTGTAAATTGCTGCATGCATTAATTTCAGTTATAACATCTGTACCTCATGTTACAAGGTAAAATATAAGTATTTGCAGTGTAATCCTCTGTAACTGAGAGGAAAGTGTGAAATGCTGGCTTACAACAAAAAGGTGATGTGTCTGCTTACCAGAAAAGACCCACTGACACTGGACAAACTATTGTGGAACATCAGAGGATAAAGACTGTTGATTGATTCTCTCTCCCATACAGGGAAGATGTGCAAAATGAATTCTTCCCATTAGCTAAGTTTCCAACTGGAAGCGGAAGGGAGGAGGGGGAGGGAATAAAAATCTCTAACAAAGAGGAACCAGGAACCATCTTTCTATGCTGCTTGGACTCTTGAGGGCAAGGTTTTCTAGGAATAACAAGAGAGTGCTAAAGGCTATGTCTACACCAGACAGATAGGTCAACCTAACATAGGTTGACATACAGTCACTGGTTTAATTAGTATGCTGGCCGATGACCACACTACCCTTTCTCTATCGATAGGGTGTGTCCTCGCCAGGAGTTGCTTTCAATGACTGAAAAGGGGCAGTGTGGGGGACTGGACTTTCACTGGGAGACCTGCTGCCCCTCCCCTCTGGGCCTTCTTGCCTCCAGGCCCCTAGCTGGGAGTGATAGGGGCAGGGGAGTTACGCTCCAAACAGAAACTGTGAGGAGCAACAAGGCTCCTGATGGTGGCAGCCTGGTTTAGAGTCGCGATGGGGTAGTAGCTTGGGAGTAGGGATGTAAAATCCCATTTAATTAACTGGTTAAACATTACATTTAACTGATTAACTGATTAAAGGGACAGGTAGGGGGACTGAAGCAGCACCCCCAACCACAGTCACCGGCTGCTTTGGCCAGGCTGGAGTGCCCCCTGCCTGTAGGGGGCCCACGGTGGGCAGGGGGACTGCTCCAGTCTCCACTAGTTAACTATAACTGGCAAACCATTAACATCCCTACTTGGGAGCCGGTTTTCTTGTCATTTCCCAGCTCCTGTTTGTTATAGGATTTGGCTACAAGTGTTGTATTGATATTAGAGCTTTATGACTTTGGGTTAAATCACTGTCCTTTAGGACCTGCAGTAACCTTAATATTTTCCAGCGTTCATAAAGGTAAGCTTACCTAGGGGGCAAGATAAACCTGTCTTTGGCTGTTCTAGTGCCTGAAGAGTTTGCACTTAATTGTTTGGTGAAATCAAAGTTCAGAATTCACAACCATTTGCAGTTTTTTGCCGTGCTTCTTAATAGTCTGCCCTGAAGTTGATGTTCTTGCTCTTGAGTCACTGGAGGACAGCTTGTCACACTATTACTATTGTTCCAAAAATAGCATAGTAAGGAGGTGTCAAACAGGATTCCTCTCTTTGAAGACTACAGATGCTATTTCTGTAATAACTCACATTTGTTCAAGAAGTAAGTCTCAAGGTGCTGCTGGTATAGTGGGTAGTGTTTTGTTTTTTAAACTATCCTCTGTATCAAGCTGCATGCTGCAACGTAATCTTTGTCTGACATTAAATCACAATGAGCAGTGTTCACTGATCCAGCAAAGGACAATGAAGGCGTATAACTGCAGACTGATAAATTGGTCTGAATAAAATACAAAACATGCAGAGCCTGTTTTTGCCATTTGACATAATGTATAATTTTAATAATTTTATATGTGTCTGAGCCACTCTGCTTTCATCAGGAGGTAGAAATAACTACAGAGAATGGAATATATTTTCCTTTGCTTGAAAGACCTAGTATTTTACATGTGCTACTGTGACCAAAAAACACAAACAAAAACAAACAAACAAACAAACAAAAAACAACCCACCACCACCAAAACAGCATCTCCACTTATTTGAACCAAACCAGGGAGCTTCGCAAGACCTTGATCTCTCTAGGTAAGTCATATGGATACAGCTTGTAACTCTGCTCTTGCTTTAAAAAAACCCCTGTGTCGTATACATTTTTAATCAAGGAAACTGGGCAGTGTTGCCAACTGTTGCTACTTCATCATGTGTGATGGGGCTTTGGAGACTATTTCTTGATGACAGGAGAAGCTCCACTCCACCTGCAAAGGTCAGCCCTGACTAATGCTTTTTTGATGTCTTCAAATTGACAATGAAGTTGTGTTTTAAGCACTGCAAAACTAAAAGGTGGTCACAGCATTGAATGGTCACAGCAATGTGCATTTAGTAGGGTTTTGGTGTGTGTGTAAAATGAAGCTGAATTCCAAGGAAGGAATAGTTTTTAAAGGCAGATCACACACAACACATGACCAGCAAGCACAACCATGACTGTAGTGAGTGGTGTTGCCCACGTGAGCACAGATAGAGAAATGATTTCACTAGTTGTTGGGATTGTCTACATGAAAAGCTTATTTTGGACTATGGGGATATGCTTTCTGAAGTGCATTAATGTGTTGCACATTAATGTGTGCTCCATTAAAGTTCCCTAAAATATTTAATGTGCTCCTGCTGGATCAATTAATACTAAGAATGTTAATGTACTCCCTCTCATACATACCTCCACTGTCTAGACAAGGGAGCAATAAATGTATCAGTGCGTGGAAGCTTGGAGGGAAGTTGAATTGAATGAAGGAAACAAGAACCTGTTTGGTTGCTGGGTATCTTTTTAACAGACCTATACACAGACTATATTCTTTCAAGAGTCATATGCTGCAAACTCTCTGGATCACACGTTTCTGGAAAACTTGCTTTGTTCTCAGAGTTTCGTGATGCATGAATTTGTGGGGCATGAGCATCACTTAGGAAATTGTGCCCTGACATTTAAATTTTCTCCTAGTTTCCTTAGTAGCTGACAAGGAGAGATTAAAATTAAGGGGGCCAATGGGGTAGGGTGTAGGTTTGTGTGTGTATTAAGTCTCCCTAACAGTGCTGCAGAAAGTAAATCTAAAAGATTGCAGAATTATGGGCTACTCTTTCTTTGGTAGTTATTTATACATTTATTGTGCATCTTTGTCTTGCCAAGTGATGGCATCTTCGGGGGCGTCATGCATTTCTTCCAGACCACCGCTGAACCTGGTCAGCAGGCATTCATCGACAGTATGCATAATCGTGCAGCTGTGGTGCAACGCAGACAAAGGGCTATCATGAAAGTCCTAGCAATACTGGTTGGCTGCACAACTGGTAGTGCTGCCTGTTAAGTAAGGCTGCCAGATGGTTTTCATTCTAAAACCCTGTTTTCAATTGCTTAGAAATTTGCCAAACTTTGTTTAGGCAGAAATTTTCCATGCTGAGTATTTTCCTCAAGCTACTAAAAAAACAGCAAAGCCATGTAGCCATTTCTGAGAAAAAGGTGAAGGAAGAAATTTGTTTAAAAAACAATGGAGAAATGAGATGCTCTAGAACAGTCATGTCAAACATGCAGCCTGATCAAATTTTTTTGCGGCCCGTGACTACATCTTTATAAATTATCTAAGTGCGGCCTGCCCGGTTACATTGTTTATAATGGGTGGCCAACCCGCAGCTCTTTAGCCACGTGAGGCTCTTTGATTAAAGAAATACAGCTCCTGCTGGTTCTGAACTGTGCGCCTGGACTGCTCATGGCTGGCCGCTCTGCGCTTGCATCCAAGTGCCTGCTCACGGCAGGCCGCTCTATGCATGCGCCCCAGTGCCTAGAGGGAGAAGTGTGTGGCTGATCCAGGACCCAGGCATTAGATTACAGCAGCAAGAGAGGGAGGG
This sequence comes from Rafetus swinhoei, assembly GCA_019425775.1. Classification (NCBI taxonomy): domain Eukaryota; kingdom Metazoa; phylum Chordata; order Testudines; family Trionychidae; genus Rafetus; species Rafetus swinhoei. The sequence goes on from CM033437.1 coordinate 112,693,867, forward strand.
CTGGGGATGCCTGGCTCTGGGGAAGGAGAGGGGAGAATTGGGTTAGAGCGGGGAAGAGGTGGCTGGGAATGCCTGGCTCTTGGGGAGGGGCGAGGCACTGGGTTAGACTGGAGGAGGGGCTGGGAGTGTCTGGCTCTGGGGAGGAGGCATTGGGTTAGAGCGGGGGTGGGAGGTGGGCTGGAAGTGCCGGGCTCTGGGGGAGCAGGGAGGCTGGGGGTTCCTCGCTCTGCAGGACGGGGAGGGCATTGGGTTAGATCGGGGGGGCTGAAGCACCTTAAACTCAAAGTCTTCATGGATGCAAATAACAATTTTACGCATCAAATTAGTGTATTATATTCAAACAAGACCTGAAAAAATATTCTAAAATATACCTAACACATAATCTATAATCTTATAAATATTTCCAAAGTTTGTTTCTTTGTCCCGAAAGATCTCCGAAACGGTAAGAGCTAGAAACACCAAATTCTGAACGGATACTACTGATTTCCTAACTTAATTAACTGAGTTATATGCAAGAAATGAGTTATATGTAAATGCGTTTTGTAAACACATCACTAGCTACATTAATTTCTTAGTCACATATAAGAGAAAAGTATTTCCAATCAAATGTTATGTTAATCTCATTGATGTAGTTAATTCATCACACCTTTTACTATATGTTCCCCGGGCAATGCCGGGTATTTCTGCTAGTAATAATTGACTTTCCAATAGAAGTACATTTTCTTTGGTGATCCTGAAAGCTATAGGTTTTCGTTTGTGCGGCTCTCAGTAGGCTTTGAGTTTGACATGCCTCTAGACCCTCATGTGCTGGAATAGTGACCTGGAATTTGACAGGGATGGTTTTGTATCAAGCATGTGCCTTTTGCTGCCCCTATGAAAATCCACCCAAACTGGACCAAGTTTGTAAACCTCTGAAATACAGCAGTTTGCACACTCTCAATAGAGACTCCTTAGATTGTTTAGCAGCTAAAGCCTCCTTTCTTAGCATATACCATCCTCTCAGTTCCTGCCGCCAGATTGCACACGTCACCCCCACAGAACAACTGGGTATGTTCCGCTACAGGAGCTCAGAAGAACTTTTTCTATAAAGACTTGAAGGGCCAGGCACCAGAACTGAGAGCAGGGAGTTTGTATCTCCTGTGTTCTCAGTGACCCTCCTGCTGACATCTAGTCAGCATGGAGAAGGAAGCAACACTAATATTTGAATGAGAGGGGCACAAAAATAGACAGGAAAGGAGAACATTGAGATTGGAGGTAGAGGAGAAACTTGATTGGTAGGGCAAGGAGACAGAGCTGGGGGAAGCCAGGGATTTTCTTTTTCGGTGCGGCAGGGAAGTGCATTTGTTCTCCTTTTTGCTATGTCTCCTGGAGTAATAATGTTGAAGTACATTAGATTGGCTGTGGCACATGGGGGTTAAAAAGGGAGAACATACTAGCAAGTCGTGCACTTACTGTCACACTGATTTTTTGCTATGTTGTGTATCTATAGTTATTTTGCCCATCTATTCAGATCATGTGCACTCCCGTGTATAGTCTCTTTCATTCTATATAGGTTTAGAACCTTACACATTTGGTCACTTTGGCAATATACAGAAGTAAATAACATCTGACTTCAAATCACTGTTCTCCTGCTTTGCTGAAACAACTTCTTGTGCCTTTAAGAGGTGTCAATTTATGTTCACATAACATACAACCACTAGAGAATGGAACTGTTTTCTTATAAAGTCAATAACTGTATAACACACTGAGTGTGCGTATGTGTGCACCTGTGTGCTAGAGGAGGGGGAGTTGTCCAAATTATATCTGTGCAACTGTAAAGGTTGGGGATTTAGTTTCTTGTTTTTTAATCTGAAGTTTAGGCAAGAACACACACAAATCAGAGTGCTCAAGGTTTTTTGATACAGAATCAGTTTCAGCAACTTACCATAATGAACACACTGGTGCTGCCTGAGGGCCTTATGCTGCAGGCAACATCACAGAAGTAAAGGTAGCAACACCATGCTATGCCACCCTTACTTCTGCTCTGCTACTGGCCCTGCCTACAGAGCTTATAGTCATAACAAGAGACATCCCCACTAGAGTCCTTGGTTTCTGAACATGCCTTAAAAATCCCTGCAAATTGAAGCGGGCTAAGTTCAGTGATCTAACTCCTACTGCATTATTTCGTATGTCAGGTCAAATAATATGACAGCACTGTTGCAGGTTATGAAACCTTGACATTTCAAGACCAGAGTATTTCAAGCCTACAGAACAAAGTCCATTAACATAATGTAACCCAAAACTCCTGGGCAGTGTCAAAATTATTTAGCAGAACTGAAACATCACACCAGATTCTTTGGTTTGATATGATACTGAAAGATAGAATATAAACTTTCATAATATATAGTGTATGGACATGCTACACAATTTTGCATTATAAAGTTTAACATAGGGTTGCGATTTTCCCATATTATGTTACGCAAGTCTGTGAATTTATATCACATGTTAGAAGCCTGCTCCTGGACAAGACAAATTAGAAATACATTTTTCATGGGATTTAGTTGAGGAGTGGGCAAGAGGCTGCCAGCGGGCTGGATCCAGCTAAGCCACCAGATCCGGCCCATGGCCACCTCACCAGAACCCTTAGGCAGAGAGCAGCTCACATTTAAACAGCTGGCTGCTCTGGACAGCTTGGGTGGGGGGCGAGGAGGGAGGCTTCACACACTGCCCCCACCCCAGCAAAATTTTCAGTTTACAGCCAATAGGAGCCGAGAAATTTTGCTGAGGGCAGGAATAGTGTGTGAGGCCCCCTTCGCCTCCCGGCCCCTTCCCCTCCCCACCCCCTGCCAGGAGCAGACCCAGCCGACGGAGACTTCAGCAGACAGCCTGACTCCGGTTCCTGCAGAGCTACTTCTTGGCAGCTGCCTAGGTAAGTGCCTCCTAGCCAAAGCTTGTCTCTGGAACCCCATCCCGTCTCTCCCCCCTCCCCAGGCCACCACCCAAACACCCTGTAGTCCTTTCCCCCCTTCTCCCAGGTCACAACTATCTCCCAGAGGCCCTCCCCCAGGCCAGAATTCTCTCCTGCACCCATACTCCCTCTTGGACCCTGCACCCCAAGCTCCTGTCCTAGATCATAATCCCCCCCCCCTTTCACCCAAACTCCTCTTAGACTCCACGCTCCCTTCTGCACCCAACCTCCATCCCAGATCCCACACCTCCTCCATAGAAGTGCGGCCCTTGAGCACTTGCCAAAATCTTGGAGTGACCCCCCCACCCCCACCGTTAAAAATTATTTCCCACCCCTGTTTTAGTTCAATAGAGTAGGCTTCTGGTCTCAAATTTATACCTCTTAGCTAGGGGCAAGACCATTCATCTATGTATACAAATGTATTTATAAGAGAATAATTATCAGAAGAGTGCCTCATTTATTCCATTGCACTGTGTAAAGCAAGTAAAGCATTGAAATAAATTATCAAGACTTAGCTGTATATTAAAAGAAACTCACAAGATGCTCTCACAACATATACTACCTTTTCATGTTTATAAAATCAATTCTCTGGACTACATCCTTGAAGGGTATTTAGGGTAGTACCTGGGAAATTCAACTGTGTAAGGATTTATCATAAAATTTAAAAATTAATTCAACTGCCTTTCACTAAGGAATATCTTATTTTAATCAGATGGTAAATACCATATCTTAAAACTATAAAACTGCTTACAAATTGACTTTATTCCCTCGGAATTTTTGTGTAAGTAAAGGAAAGGTACTGATGTAATGTGAAAATCAATTTGGCAAATCCCTTTCCTGAACTACTCCATAGATGAAGGAAATAGGTTTGCTTTATTACAGAGCTAATGAAGGAGATGTAAGGAAAAGCTAAACTTTTAGGGTGCGTCTAGACTGGCAAGATTTTGCGCAAAAGCAGCTGCTTTTGCACAAAAACTTGCCAGCTGTCTACACTGGCTGCTTGAATTTGCGCAAGAACACTGGACGATCTAATGTAAGATTGTCAGTGTTCTTATAAATACTATGATGCTCCCAGGATAAGCCCTCTTGTGCAAATGTATTTGCGCAAGAGGGCCAGTGTGTAGACAGGGGAGGACTGTTTTGCGCAAAAAAGCCCCGATGGCGAAAATGGCGATCAGGGCTTTCTTGCGCAAAATCGCGTCAAGACTGGCCACGGACGCTTTTGCGCAAAAGCACTTTTTGCACGAAAGCATCCGTGCCAATCTAGATGCTCTTTTGCGCAAATGCTTTTAACGGAAAAACTTTTCCGTTAAAAGCATTTGCACAAAATCATGCCAGTCTAGACGTAGCCTTAAAGTTTCTGAAGAACTTTTACACTTTTTGTTTTCTTTTAGGAAAATTCAGGATTACATGAGACATATTCCAATCCAGTAGCACTGATGTGCAAACTTCTTTGATCAAAATACTTTTAAAGAAATCACACCACTGTTAAGGTTAAGCACCCCAAATGTGAACAATATGAGTTTTTGAGCATGTGTATTCTAAAATTATTTGAAGCAACTCTGTTTATCAGAGACCTTAATAGAATACATAGTTAATGCTTCTGTATAAAGTGTCTATATAATTATGTGGTTACAGATAGTCTTTAACCAAAACATTGAAATACCAGACACTTGTATTGATCTTATTTTCTCCTTTTCATAGACTCATAGACTTTAAGGTCAGAAGGGACCATTATGATCATCTAGTCTGACCCCCTGCACAATGCAGGCCACAGAATCTCACCCACCCTCTCCTAGAATAATCCTCTCACCTATATCTCAGATATTGAAGCCTTCAAATAGTTTGAAGACCCCAAGATGCAGAGAATCCTCCAGCTGTGATCTGTCCCCATGCTACAGAGGAAGAAAACCTCCAGGGCCTCTGCCAATCTACCCTGGAGGAAAATTCCTTCCCGACCCCAAATATGGCGATCAGCTAAACCCTGAGCATGTGGGCAAGACTCACCAGCCAGACACCCAGAAAGTTCTCTATAGTAACTCCTATCATCCCTCTATTGACCTATTTACCACTGATAATGAATGGTCAATTAGTTACCAAGATCATGTTATCTCATCAAACCATCCCCTTCATAAACCCATCTAGTTTAATCTTGAAGCCAGATAGATCTTTTGCCCCCACTACTTCCCTTGGAAGGCTGTTCCAGAACCTCACTCCTCTAATTGTTAGAAACCTTCGTCTAATCTCAAGTCTAAACTTCCTACTAGCCAGCTCATATCCATTTGTTCTTGTGTCCACATTGGTATTAAGCTTAAATAATTCCTCTCCCTCCCTGGTATTTATCCCTCTAATATATTTAAAGAGTGCAATCATCTCCCCCCTCAGCCTTCTTTTGGTTAAGGTAAACAAGCCAAGCTCCTTGAGTCTCCTTTCATAAGACAGGTTTTCCATTCCTCGGATCATCCTAGTGGCCCTTCTTTGTACCTGTTCCAGTTTGAATTCATCCTTCTTAAACATGGGAGACCAGAACTGCACACAGTATTCCAAATGGGGTCTCACCAATGCCTTGTATAATGGCACTAACACCTCCTTATCCCTACTGGAAATACTCGCCTAATACATCCCAAGACCGTATTAGCCTTTTCACGGCCATGTCACAATGGCGGCTCATAGTCATCCTATAATCAACCAGGACTCCAAGGTCCTTCTCTTCCTCCGTTACTTCCAACTGATGTGTCCCCAGCTTATAACTAAAATTCTTGTTATTAATCCCTAAATGCATAACCTTACACTTCTCACTATTAAATTTCATCCTATTGCTATCACTCCAATTTACAAGGTCATCCAGATCTTCCTGTATGATATCCCGATCCTTTCTGAATTGGCAATACCTCCCAACTTTGTGTCATCCGCAAATTTTATCAGGACACTTCCACTTTTGGTGCCAAGGTCAGCAATAAAAGATTAAATAAAATTGGCCCCAAAACTGATCTCTGAGGAACTCCGCTAGTAACCTTCCTCCAACCTGACAGTTCACCTTTCAATATGACCCGCTGTAGTCTCCCCTTTAACCAGTTGCTTATCCACCTCTCAACTTTCATATTAATTCCTATTTTTTCCAATTTAACCAATAATTCCCCATGCGGTACTGTATCAAATGCCTTACTAAAGTCGAGGTAGATTAGATCCATGCATTTCCTTTATCTAAAAAATCTGTTACTTTCTCAAAAAAGGAGATCAGGTTGGTTTGGCACGATCTACCTTTTGTAAAACCATGTTGTAATTTATCCCAATTGCCATCAGCCTCAATGTCTCCAACCACTTTCTCCTTCAAAATTTTTTCCAAGATCTTGCATACTACAGATGTCAAACTAACAGGCCTATAGTTACCCGGGTCGCTTTTTTTCCCTTTCTTAAAAATAGGAACTATATTAGCAATTCTCCAGTCAAATGGTACAACCCCTGAGTTTAGAGATTTATTAAAATTTTTGCTAATGGACTAGCAATTTCATGTGCCAGTTCCTTTAATATTCTTGGATGAAGATTATCTGGGCCCCCCGATTTACTCCCCTTAAGCTGTTCAAGTTTGGCTTTTACCTCGGATATGGTAATATCTACCTCCATATCCTTAGTCCCATTTGTTATGTTACCATTATCTCTAAGCTCTTCATTAGCCTCATTAAAGACTGAAGCAAAGTATTTGTTTAGATATTGGGCCATTCCTAGATTATCCTTAACCTCCACTCCATCCTTAGTAATTAGCGGTCCTACTTCTTTTTTTTTTTTTCCTATTTATATGGCTATAAAACCTTTTACTATTGGTTTTGATTCCCTTTGCAAGGTCCAACTCTACCTGACTTTTAGCCTCTCTCACTTTGTCCCTACATGCTCTAACCTCAATAAGGTAGCTTTCTTTACTGATCTTTTCACTAAAGATAACTTGAAAAGGGAATGGCTCCAATAAAAAAAAAAAAAGTTTATCCAACACTGGCACTACCTTTTGCCCTTCCACCCCCCAAAAGTTAAAATTCAGTAGATAACCAGCAGCTTAAGTTGTATCCCATTACTTCAAAAGCACACTAAAATTGTCTTCTCTTCCTTAGTAAGGGATGTAATTACAAAATGGGCAAAGTAGCAATGGTCATGCTGGACATTATGCTAACTGATGAGCAATACCCGCTACTGTAGAAAAAATCATTCAATATGCAGGCTTACATCTCAGTGATAGTGTAGCTCCATTATAGCCAGACCCTGAGAGTGTTCATGATCCAAGTATATCATAAACTCACAAAGGTGATAATCTCCAGGAATCTTCTGCAAACAGAGGAACATGCAATGCTGTAGAAGTGTTCTTATCATATATATACCACGTGTATGACCAGCTAGGAAAATTACTGATGCTTAGGGGGCCTTAATTAATTATCCCATTTTTCTATTTAGTGACACTGATTTGGGCTGATATCACACTTCATTATTTTTCCTTTTTGTAACTGAAAAAGAACTACTGTCATCTTTGTACTTGCTTTCACAAGACTGAGATAGGATAATGCTGCTATAGTAGTATCCTGTCCCAATTAAAGAACTCATTTTTAAAAAATGTTAAAACAATGAATTTCCATCATGCACTCAATTTTATAGGAGTTCATGGCTCTGGGCTTTATAGTAAAATTAAACATTTCAGTCTTGGACCAAGAATTGCTCTTAAAGGCTAGTAGGTTTTAAAATCTTCAGTAATTGTTGTTAAACATGTAAAGACTGACAGACCCTCAGTAACTGCAACAGTTCTAGCCACCATTGAAACTGTTGACATACATGCAAGTTAAAAAGGTCTGTCGTTATCAGTGTCTCCATAGACTTGTATGTTAATACAACTGACAATATTTGGCTTTTAGAAAATTTTCTTTTTATCAAAGGGTTTCATAGCTCCAGTGGCAGAATAAATGCCTGCAATTGAAGTCCACTTCTTTCAATGTGATATGAAGTGAGACATTAAACACAGCTTAAAATCAAGATTTACTACATTCATTGTGCAATTTAGACTATCAGCATGCTTGTATTGCAGTTTGCAGACTCTTAACACTACAAAGAGACCGCTTTAAGAGTTGTTATGAATAAGGTAGGCAAAGTGCAAACAACAGAAGAAAAGCCATTTCTTTGACCAGGAAGGGTTAAGAATGAAGTACAAGAGAGATAAGATGAAAGATCTTACCAAGGGCTGAAGCTTTGTAAGAACAGCTGATTTAAAACAGAAATCTGACTGTAATATTTGAATGTATTAAACACAGGGAATGACAACTTGGGATGCACAAGGATTAGTTTACTACACATAGACACTTGAAGAGCTAGCAAGTCAAGCTGGGAAATTGAACTGTCATAAAGCAAAGCATGAGAGCCGCCACTTTCAGACGAAGGAACATAGAATCATTTAACCTTCTACAAATCTGTAGAGTCCTCTAATGGTTCTTGTAAAGACGGATGGGATATGAGGGAATGAGAAGGTATGGAGACAGTTGGTGGCTGAATAAAATTTCAGAAGAACGTATGCCCACACTTTATTTGTTGTCCAAAGCTTCTTGTTTTATTACATTTGACCTAGACAATGGATATTGGTGTGTGGTTGGCCTGAGGCATATCTGAGACAAGAGGGGGTGATTCAAAAAACTGCAATGGAAGTAAAACATTGCTTGCAATGAGTTGTTCAAGTCAGTTAAATATTTTCTGTCCTCATTCTCCTCAGTTCTAATCACTACCTCTGTTGCAGGAGATTTCAGTGAGAAGAATAGTAATCTGGTATCTTTTCTGGGAGGAAACAAGAAAGACTCAAAATTACAGGGAATCTGTGCATAACTCACAGTTCATATTGGGTGGGTTATTAGCAGATAGGAGATTCAGTTCTCATTTGATGTTTGACTTTACAATAAGGTTGTCGAGCGCAGTTCAGTTCTCATTTGATGTTTGACTTTACAATAAGGTTGTCGAGCGCAGTTAACTAACACAGTTTAACTGCAAAAAATCAGAGTTGTAATCACACTGTTAAACAGTAGTATAGGTTGAACCTCTCTAGTCTGGAACCCTAGGGACCTGACCAGATCCAAATGAGAGAATTTTCTGGACCACAGGAGGTCAATATTGTCTAGCATCATTACCAGCACTTCGAGTGCTTAATGTGATGTTGGAGGACATTTAGGGTAAACTAGAGCGAAATAACAGCATAGAACACTGAGAGCTAGGACTGGTGACAGTAAACAAACTTTATGGGACTGTGATAATCTTGGCCACGCCCATGAAAAATGGACATCCTGCTAACTTAAAATCATTCTGGACAACAGATGGTTCTGGATAAGAGAGTTCTGGATTACAGAAGTTCAACCTACCTGTAAAACCAATTTAAATTAAATATTTTGGATGGTTTTTCTACACTTTCAAATATATTGATTTCAGTTACAACAGAATATGAACTGTACAGTGCTAACTGTATATTGTTTTTAATGACAAACATTTGCCCTGTAAAAATGAGATTTTTTTCAATTCCCCCATTACAGGCAGTGTAGTGCAGTCTCTTAATTGCAAAAGTTGGACTTAAAAATGTAGATTTTTTTTGGTTAAATAACTGCATTCAAAAACAAAACATTGTAAAACTTTAGAGGCCTCAAGTCCACTCAGTCCTACTTGTTGTTCAGCCAATCACTCAGACATATTTGGTTACATTTGCAGGAAATAATGGTGCCCACTTCTTGTTTACAACATTACCTGAAAGTGAGAACAGGCATTCACATGGCACACTTACACTGCCATTACAAAGCATTTATGTGCCAGATATGCTAAACATTTGTATGCCTTTTTATTGTTTGGTCACCATTGCAGATGACATAGTTCCATGCTGCTGATTCTCATTAAAAATAATTCATTAATTACATTTGTGACTGAACCTGGTTGAGTATTATATGTCTCTTGTTCTGTTTTACCCCCATTCTGCCATATATTTCATGTTTTAGCAGTCTCAGATGATGACCCAGCACATGTTGCTCATTTTAAGAACACTTTCATTGCATATTTGACAAAAGGCAGAGAAGGTATCAGTGTGAGACTTCGAAAAATAGCTATCCCACTTGATTTAAGGTTTAAGAATTTGACGTACCTTCCAAAATCTGAGGAACAGGAGGCGTGGAACTTGCTTTTTTCAGAAGTCTTAAAAGAACAGCACTCTGATGCAGAAACTATAGAGCCCAAGCCACCAGAAAAGAAAATCAACTTTCCGCTAGTGACATCTGACTCAGATGATGAAAATGAATGTCTGGTCTTCACTGCTTTGGATAATTATCAGGCAGAACCCATTACCAGCATGAATGCATGGCCCCTAGAATGGTGACTGAAGCGGGCAATGTATACCACGTATTCTGTTACTGAAATCAATATTTAAAATATTTAAAATGTAGAAAAAACATCCAAAATATTTAAATGGCATTCTATTATTGCTTAACAGCACAATTAATCCCACAATTAATCATGATTTTTTTTTAAATAGCATGACAGCCATACTTTACAGAGATTTCCACATTTCAGGATAGGTCATAGTCTCTGCTTATCATTTTTCTGTGGCAGAACACACATACAGAGATAAATACTATTGCATTATGAGAATTATGTATCTTAAATATACTAAAAGACTTTATCTGGCATGTTGGGGGGAACAGTAGATGCCAGTAAGTGAAAAATGCCAGTTAACTAAGAGGGAGGGGGTGCAGGCTTGGGCCAAGGAAGAGGGTATGGGGTGCAGGTTCTGGCAGGGATTTTGGGTGCAGGAGGGGGCTTAGGCAGGGAGTTGGAGCATGAGAGGGGTTTTGGGGTGCCAGTCTGAGGGGAAGAGGCTTGGCAAGGCAACTTTGCAAGCTATCCTCGCTCCAAGCTCTGGTGCAGCAGCTCCTTCCCATGGGAACTGTGGGGACAGCACTTGCGTACTGGGTCAGCATGCAGAGCTAATTTTTTTCAGGAGTACAGGTTCTTTCGAAAAAGGGCTTTTTTTCCTCAAAAGAACCCCGTCTAGATTGCGGTTTCTTTTTCAAAAAAACCTTTTTCGAAAAAGCGCTCGCACGCGATTATGCAAATGAAGTGCGAGATTTGTAAATACGCACTTCATTTTAATTTTTGATCGGCCTCATTTACATGCCTTCTCAGAAGAGGAATGTAGTTTAGATGTGCCCTCCGATAGAGAGACAACAGCATCGGGTGGCAGAAGGCTTCCTAGGAATGGAACCGGGACTGTACTGACTGCTGGCTCTGTCCCCAGGTAGAGGCATTTTAATAACCGTATAACTGCTAAAAATCATTGCAGCTCCACAATTACTAAAATAAATTATATCTAACATCCCTATTTTGTAGTAATTCTTTGGATTTCCATTTTGAAAATGTTATGTGTGTACCAGACTTAAAAAATTAGGAAGTGCCATAATTTAAGGTTGCTTGTCCAACCATAATTCAGCCACTTTGTATGTATGCAATATGATACAATATTTAGTTACAGTCTGTTTTTCCACTCCTGCCCACCTATCTTTATTGTTAGGATAAGAATATATCTTTGTAATGATTTTATTTCAGTGAGATGGAGCTGATGTTCTAGTCTCTCTAGAGAGTAGGTGTATTACTGCTTCTGGTTAAGCAAAGTAACCTGAGAACAATGAGTATATAAATAGGTGTATTTTGATTTCTTTGCACCACATGTCCAGATCCTCTAATTATTTAAGAATCAAGTAAACAAATCTCCAAAACCTACAGGCAAAAAACAGCATACCCAACCTAACACAGAGAGTTGGGGTCAGGGTGAAAGTACAAACAAAATAAAATATGTCCAATACCTATTGCACATGAAATATCAAAAACAAAATAACTAAAGTGAACATATCCAAAAATTACTAACCACATTTAACCAACTGTAAGGGAAAGTTTTTTAGCATCTTTTTATGATTTGGGCACCAAAAATGACAGGAGCATAAGAGGTTGTTTTTTGGATGTGTGTATCATGAGTAGTCTTTTTATCACCTCGATGGAACTGATAATATGGGAAATAGCCTTTTCCTTCCTCTCAGTACCCTTCACAATGATCTTTAGTTGCATGTGTTTTAGATTCTATTCTGCTAATTCAAATGTTTCTAAGTCCAGTTCTTCACCGCATCCTGCTCCTTATATTTCATTGACGGTGGGGGTGGGGGATATGCAAACTAAAATTGACATATTTTGAGTCTGTCGATACTGTTTTTCAAAGGCAATGCTAAATTTAGAATTGTGTAAGAGGTGGAAGGAAAAATTGGATAAGACCAAGGATTTCTTCTCATGGTGTGCTAGCTTCTTTATGTGGTGGTATCATAGCAGTTCTAGCTATAAAAGATAATGTGCTTGTTGACCTGAAATGAAAACTAATGGAAAACTGTATTAAAACCATTACTGATTTTTGGTAGTAACTGACTTTTCTTTGATTATCAGGCCTGTACGCAGGAATTTCTGTGGGAGGTGTGAGCTGTGGGAGAGGCTGGCCCCATGGCCCAGCCCTGCCCCGGACCTCTCTTCTGGGGATGGGGGGAGCAGGAATCAATCCCAGTCTTCCCTGCGCTGGTCGGGGCATGGGGGGAAGGAGGCTGGTGGCGCGCCACCTTTGGCTTTCCCACATCAGCTGGAATTGGCCCCATGGTGGACCATAAAGGACTGTGGGAGGTTGCATTTGCACCCTTTGCAACCCCCCTCCCCTGTGCATGGGCCTGATCATCTTGAAATAAATTCTCCATTTTTGATTATTCAGGTTCCATTAGTAGCATCTATTTTAGTCATTGTAATATCACTAGCCAACAATTTGCTAATGAGAGAGGTCTGGAAATGAAAAGTCTGAAGTTTCATAAAAAATAATCACTTTCCTGGTATAGCTAAAATAACTCCTAATGGCAGAAAAGTAACTACATTATCTGAATTCTCTTCTCGGATTTCCAGACCACAGTATTTTCCCACTAAACTTAATCAAATTAAAATCTCTATTTTATAATATAACTGTGATTTTCTGTCTATTAAGCTGAGATAGATTGCTTTTGTATGTGAAGATGTGGATTCAGATGTCAGGTCTGATATATTTTTGTTTGAAATGAGTAATGTCATGTTAGCATAAAAACCTCTTTGCTTTTTTATTTTTATGTTTAACTGTTTGTATGGGAATAATTTTTGAGGGCTTTTTC